>JAZKLR010000841.1:0-1336862 GCA_037103525.1 Ganaspis brasiliensis | reverse complement strand
ATAGTATTTGTGCGGCCCTGAAGCCGGAGAACTACCTTAATTAAATTATGAAATTTTTACCAAAATTAGTGAAAATTGACTCTTGTTTTTCTTGTTAACCAATGTTTCATAAATTTCGTTTTTTTTAAAGTTAATTATGATGAAAACTTAAAAGTCAATTCAAGTTTATTAAAAAATAAAAAATAGAGAACATTGATTAAAATTCTGGTTAGGCAATTTTCCATTAACGAACCTAAGGAAGAAATTACAAGACTATAGAATTAAACAGCTTTTACTAGTCGGGTTTCAGTCGGGCTGATGTTGGATTTTATTCAAGCTATTTTTTTAAAACAACAAATGACTATTTACTGCTTGGGTTATTTTATTAAAGAGAGACTGACCATAATCTAGAATTTTTCAGAATCACTATACTTTATTCAGATGTTTATAAGAACAGTTTCAGCTAAATTAATTAATAGTATTTTTGTGAAGGCCAATCGTAGATAAGTCGGTCTTCGTCAGAGCTCTTGGTCATGGACTATTTGGCCGAGTGTGACGCGCCCAATCAAATCCAGACTAGGTAGCCCGACCAGTTCCCAGCTTAAAATGGGGCTCCCCTGCCAGGACCTAACCAAAATCTGAATTCATTTTCTGCCCGGGAATGTAAAAATTTAATTTACTACCGGTAAAAGTTTTTTACTGTATTAGTTTTCTGCATTTTCTACACATTTATAGTTTTGGTTTGATTTTTGGGCTTATGCTCCTTTTGGTCAATTAGCCATATATTGGCATTTATAACTAGGTATCCTTATCTTTTAAGGCGAAGTCAGAAAGAGCAGAATGGTGGATTAAAGGAATAAATTTGTCCAAACAGAGCTCAACCCCATGTGAGCAGAAAATATAAACCGAAAGGAGAAAAAAATGAAAGTGACAGAGGAACTGCTCTCATCTTGTCTCTCTCACTTTCATGTTTTTCGGTTTACGTTTTCTGCTCAAAGCTCAGACCCTTGCATGTGGAATAGAAGAATGGAGAAATAGAATTGAAGAATCAGACGATTTGTTTAAGAAATTGAATTACACTCAAATCTCGCTATAACGACATTAGCTATTACGAACGGTTTCTATATCGAGCCGACAAAATCTCTCTGTTACGAGATAAACAACTTCACATTTATTCCCACTACTTACTTTTTATTCAAAACGTGCTTTCTTTTATTTTGACATGTGTTGTCATTTTTCGTGCACACTTAACCACAAATTTGGTTATTTACTATTATTATATGTAAGTAAATTTTATTTGTATAATTGGAAAAAAGTTCATCTTACATTTTTTGATTTTTAAAAACAAAAAATAAATTTTTTTAAATAATAATTCGAACTTAAACAACCCATTTATTTTTTGCATTATTGTTTACATAAAAATTACTACTAAGGTTAAAAGTTGACGTTTTATAAAACAAGCAAAAAACAGGTCTTGTGGTGGGTTTTCGTTATAGCGAATGGTCTGGCTTCCAAATTTTTTGTTATAGCGAGATTCGAGTGTACTCTAATTGGTCAAATTGGTCAAAATTTCCAGCATGCTTTAGAGAATAACAAATTTTAATCATTATTGTTCTTCACAAACCTGTACTTCACACCTACACGGCACCGGAAATTTCCTGAATTTTCCCTGAGTATTAGTCGACATTTCCCGAATATTCGAATTTAATTTTCATAATGCGCACTGATCGAACTTGGTTTCTATGACATTTACGGATGCACAGTCTTAGTTTTAATTTTTTAGAATTCTACAGTTTTCAAATATAACTTATAATTTTGTTCAATTACCAAATCAAAAAAAATTTTGGACATTTTTTTTTAACATTCTCTGATTATTCTAGGAATATTGGACGAAGAAATTTCCTGAAAATTAGGAATACAGGAACCTTCTCTGCATATTTGGTTCGAATATTCGGGAAATATCTACAAATATTCTGGAAAAATTCAGGGAATTTCCGTTGCTGTGTGGCGATGTAGGTATTCTTTATGTAGAACTACAGTTAGCAAGAAAATTGGATTTCGGAGCTTTTATAGGTACCATTGTTTCCAAAATAGCACGAAAAAGACTTTTTTAACTTAATATAAATGAAAAAAAAAACAAAAATGTATTTTTATATAATCGATATAGTTCACCCGCATTTATTTTAAATGAATAACATTTTTAAACTTTTTGTGGGCACACCTAGCTTCAAGTAGATTTAGGTTTTGCAAAAATGGTGACAAAATCGGGTAGTGGCATTTCATTCCTCTTTATTTAGAGCTTCAAATATAATGAAAATCAAAATCGTAGCTGATCCTTTTTTCGTGTTATTGTAAAATAAATTTTATTTATTGAAATTTATGTATGAAAATGATACAAGATTAATTATTTTACATTAGTTTAATTTGAAAATTGAATGTTACAGCTACAAAAAACTATTTTAAAAACAACAAAAATTACATTTTTATACATTATCCCGTGTGGAAAAGCCAAGTGGGGCCAAACTGGCGCCCACTTGGCCCACCTGCCCCAGGTGGGCTCCAACTGGCGCCCACTTAGAAACTGGGAAATACTGGGAACTTCTCTACACGGGATTTTTGTTTTAATTGACAATTTAGTGTTTCGTATATTAATTAATTACAGTTTTTTTTATCAAATTGTATAGGTTCGATCATCATTAAGATTCATCTTATTTCGATCCGAAAACTATAGAAATTCTATGTAAATTGACTCACTGTCTTTTTCTAACCACAAACCTAAACCACAATTTCCTAAAATTGGTCAGATTTTTATTGCGGTAATTAGTGCATGTTTAGTTTGGGGTGTAATTTGTTTCTGGGCTTGTGTCCGTGGTGGGAATAGTGTCGGTTTTTCTGTTAAGCATCCTCAGTTCTGCAGGTTCCTGATAGCAGGCCGGACTTACTAACTTTCTTTTCTTTGCAGTTCCTGATGAGGGCACTAGGTGAGTGCCGAAACGTCGGATTTTTTTTACTAATAAATTTTTCTTTTTCAGCTAAGGGAGATTGCAAGTATTAAGTAGTGGTCATTGTGGATTGAGGAGGTTCCTATTTAACTTTCATCTCCCTTTCCAATTTTTTCATTCAGAGATTTTGTCTAATAAGGTCGTTAAATGTTGTTATTTAATAGTTGAATTTGGACGTTAACAGGGTTGTCACAAAAATTATCTTTTGAAATTCCAAGCTTTTTCCAGGTTCTCCAGGTACAAATTCTCTCAAATTCCAGAGTACATTAGTCTAATATTTTAAGATTTGATACAACTAGAATTGCACTAGAACTTTTGACTAGAATTTGTAGGGATAATAGAAATCATGATTTTTTTCAAAAAATAAAAAAAATCAAATTTTTTTTATTTAATTCAAAAATTGCTATTTTTAAAATATAATCAGTATATAAAATCTCCGAATGTTTATTTGTAAGTCGTTTATTATAGAAATGAAAAAAAATTTTAAAAAACAGAAGGAATGAAACATTGACATAAAAATATATAAAAAAAGTAGAAACTCTTTTTAAAAAATTAAACTATTTACTATTTATATTTTTAAAATTGAAATATTAAATAAAATGATAATTAAAAGAACGTTAAAATATATTATACTAAAGAAAACAAAAAATTTAAATTAGCAAAATTATAAAATTATTTTACAAATTGAATAAAAGAAAACTGAATAAAAATTTTGGTAAATTTAAAAAAATTTAGAAGAAAAGAAATTCTACGAAATAGAAGAATGATGTTGAAATGAGAATATTTAGTACAACATTAAATTTAGGTATTTAATATAAAATAAAAGAAAAAAGCTTTCAAAGAAGTAGAAGATTGAGAAATTTAAAAAAACTATAGAAAGAAACATTGAATAAATGTTTTCAAAAATTCTTAATTATAACGAGATAAAAATCAAATAATTGAAAAGAAGGAAAAATGTTTCTAAGAAATGGGAAAATCATGACAAAATTTAAAGAATTAATTAAAACGCAAGGAAGGACTAAAGAACTAGTGAAACATCAAGAAAATTAAATAAATAGGAGGAAATGGAGAACTGTTTTTTCCTTAATCTAACAAACTGTAAAAAAAATGTAAAAAATACAAAAAAAAATAAAATTTGGTTAAATTGTACTAAAAAATTAAAATTATTAAATAGACAAGATGTGAAAACAAATTGAATAAATTTACAAAAAAATGAGCGTATTAATGTTTTTTTTTAATATATATAAATATTAAAATTGAGACTTTTAAGGTTTATCCACAAATTTGTGGGTTTTGTTCATGGTTTGTGATTTTTTACATGAAATATTAGGCATATTTAAAAAGGGAGATTGAACAATTTTTCTAACAATCTAAAAATATTCTTAATTTTATCATTATCTAATGTATCTACATGACTTCTAAAATTTGTAAATAATGTGAAATAAAAATTTTATTAAATACAATTAATTTAATTTAATTTTAAAGTTAGAATTAAGACAGATTTGCATAATATATATTATAAATACTCTTATGAATATAAATTATCCTTTAATATTTGACTATTCTTAAAAGATTTTTAAATTATTTTTGAAGATGAATGATTGGTTACTTTGACGTGACACATCTCAGAAACAATATCGTAGGAAATAAACAAAAAAAAAATAAAATAAAATATAATTTCATAAATTGTAAAGAAGATTTTAAGTTTTTAAGCAATGTAAAAACAAAAGTTGAAATGTATCAGTAGGAACTAAAACCCGTCGAAGACGGGTACAACAGCTTGTATTGAATACAATATTAAAATTAAAAGGTACAAGATGTATCCAAAAACTTGTCGTTTTTTTATAGTTTGCGATATTTTACATGCAGTGTTAGACATCCGTTGAAGAATAAATTTTTAAAAATTTATTTTATTATTTATATTTTAATATTTTTTAATTTATCTTCTTATTTATTTTTTTAATTATAAAAAACGTCTGTAAATAGTTTAAAATTTTGAAAAGTGTTTCTATATTTTTATACCCATATTTTTGTTACTGTTTTATTACTGAGTTTTTTAAAATTTTTTTTTTTAATTTCTTTAATAATGACCAAGACATTTTTTATTTAAAAGAATTTTATCATTCTTTTTAATAGATTGTTTTTTTTTATCTTTTTACGTTCTTGCTTTTTTTTAATTTATTATTTTTTCGTTGCTTTTACCTAATTTTCTTAATTTTGTGATCATATGAATTTGAAGAAATTTTTTTTGAAATTTTTTTATTTATTTGACATAATTTATTTGATTTTGATTAAATGTTATATTGTTCATTACTTCTTATTAAATGTTTTCAGTTTGAAAAATAAACTACTAAAAATAAACATTTTACCAGCCCCAGCTAACTGAAATTTACATAAATTTATTTTTCCGAAAATCTGTTTTTAAAATCCATAAAATCCATTAACCTTAAACTTTTTTAAACATTTGAAATCATGAAAGAACAAAACTTGTAATTTTTAAAAATGTATTAAAATTTAAAATAAGAATTTTAAAGTTTACAAGTTTGTTAATTTATGATTAAGAATAATTAAAAACGAGTTTATGAGAGATAGGCATATGATTGGTTTCAAAAACGCACATTTGAATAATTTTTAAACTTCCTAAAACTTTCTCAAGTTTTTAAATTCAAGCCCTCCTTCTAACCAAAAAAAATCAATTGCATATTATGAAAATCAAAAGCTTTGTTTGTATGTGATTTAAAATACTTGTGAACTTTTTAATTATGAAAAAATTGGATTAATTTTAAAAATAATTTTTTTAATATTTCGTATTTCTCCAACTCTTATTTAAAGATTCAAAAACCAAATTGTCCCTATTGCAATTGAGAAGTATTTACAAACGTTAACTAACAAAACTTTAATCAACTTTAATCGATTTTTTCTGTCACAGTATGTATTAAATGTTCAAAACTTTGAACAATGCCAGAAAAATGATAACATATTCATTAAACTTTCAAAATAATGTTAAAGTTTTTTTTAAAATCTTTGTCAAATATTGTAGACACTAAAGGCGCCTACAGATAGACTTCCATACATGCAGCCAACAAGCCTGAGTATAGGCAACAGATATACAAGAGACCGTGTGACGTCGAATTCAGCGACGAAGCTTTTCGCTCTCGCATCGCGACCAAACTTCTCGTCCTTATACGTGACTGTCCATGAGAAAACGTGCCTTAGCTCCCAAACGTTAACTTTACAGGGTGAGCGTTTAAAGTTGCAGCAATGCATGGAAGCCAATGTAACGTGTCTACGCTTCTTGCTTAATAACACCAAAATTTCTTTAAAAGAACAATTTTTTTTTTTGGAAATGGAAGAGCAAATAAACATCTGTCGGTTGACATTAAAAAATCAAAATTTATTTTTTGGAGCTAAGGCACGTTTTGTCATGGACAGTCACATATAAGCTGGCGTCGCGACTCACGAAATCAGATATCTTTCTATCGAGCTAAGGTGCGCCTCTGCTTGATCTCAGAAAATATTTCAATCAATAATATAATTGCGATTATATTAAATTCTAAATTTCAGGTACTCTTCGATTCTCGACGGTGAGCTGCGGCGATCTGTCGAGACTTAGTGTTAGGCTTTACATTCTTATCTTTTTTCCTTTTTGATTAATAACACAGTTTGTATAATTTTATGAATTTAATAAATGATATCCTTATCCTTAAATCATGTTAAAAAGTCGATGATGACAAATACTACAATTTATCATTAATAAATATCAGTAATCTGAGACTTAATAAAAATAAAATATTATTTATGGATAAGAGATAGACATTTCACATCATGGTACCCCCAGAGATATCTGATTGAATACAAACTGAGTTGCCTTACAAATAAAACAAATAAACGAATTTTGAAAGTCAAAATCCATTCTATGAATAAACAGATATAATTAATCTACCTAAATAACATAAATCAGTTGAAGACAAACCTTCATAAGAGAATTTCATGACAAATTTATCTCTAATCAAAATTTTTTTTTGTACAGAGTTTTTCGATTGGAAAAGTGATTTTTTTTACGAATTAATCAAGGTGAGAAAATCAACATTTTTTTTACTATTTTTTAATATACTTGTGATTTTTCTAACATTTCAAAAATGACACGCAACAACACCTGGAAAAATACTCAAAATAAAGAAGAAATGAAAGAGATTCTAAATTAGAATAAAAATGAGTCAATTAAATTAACAAAACCTGAAATTTTAACTAACGAACATAAAATAGAATGTAAAACTAAAAACAAAATCGATGCATCCATGGAAACACATGAAACTGAAACTCAAGAAGATTTAGAAGAACTAAAAATAATTAAAGATGACTTTTTAGAAACCCTAGAACACTTAAGAAATTACATAAAAAAACTGGAATTAAAGAAAAACACTCGGGTAAATAACGTAATTACAAACTTAGAAGACGAGACAAAAGACATAATGCACGATAAGGAAAAGAAAAACGATAATAAACTAAATTTAATCTAAAAACCAAAAGACACCCTGCTAGTAAAAAAAGAAATTAAGAAAACTGATCAGGACCAAATTATTTTCAAATCCATAACAATAGCCAATATCCAAAACAAATTACTAAAAAATAAAACAAATAACAATTTAAAAGAAGAAAAACAAGTATGCCCACTAATAAAAAGTAACATTAATTCAATACATGTAAATGCACTCTTAGATACAGGAAACGAAACAACATACATGTCGGAAAATTTTTACTTTAAGCATAAAAATGTCTTCAAAAACCCCCCAAACCTTCCGATGAGTGTCACCCCATTATATAACGCAACAAGCAAACAAAAGATCAAGTTAAAAAAGAAAATTCTCCTGAATCAAAAAATTGAAGAAATAGAAATAGAACGCCCTTTCTTAATTGCCCTAAAATTAAGCCAAGATTGTATACTAGGTATAAACTTACTAAAAGACTTTTTAAAAAAACAAACAAACAAACAAAACTTGAAAGCAATAACAACAAAACTGACATAAAATACTACAAACAAAAACATCACAACAACATACAAAATGAAACAAACTCAAACAAAAACCAACAAAAGAAACAAATAAAACAAAAAACACAAATTTAATCTAAATAAAAAACAAAACAAAAAAAAACTTAAACAAAAACCAACAAAAGAAACAAATAAAACAAAAACAAAAAACACAAATATAATCTAAATAAAAAACAAAACAAAAACAAACTCAAACAAAAACCAACAAAAGGAACAAATAAAACAAAAACAAAAAACACAAATTTAATCTAAATAAAAAACAAAACAAAAACAAAACAAATATCAAAACAAAGATTTTTAATATCAAAAATATGAAACTATATATATATATTAAAAAAGAAAACTAATTTAAAAACGATGTATCACAATTTAGAAAAATCACAAGAAAGTTCCTTTCTTCCTAAGATTTTTTTTTAAAATTTTTTTTTTTGTTAAAAATAAAAATTGTTACACATTTAGATGAACAACATAACATTATTCGGACAAGCATGGCAATATACAGTTAGACAGGTAACAGTGCAATGCAACCAGAATGAACATTACAACAAGGACATCGAAGTCATTCAGTATATCACAAAAAAAACCCACAAAAAAAAACTGTCATTGTCAATCAAAAAAATGGTACACCTTATTCCAACTACACAACATTGGAAAAACACTTAATTTCACAAATAAAAAAAGATCCAAATTACCCATTCGTTGATAGAGTCCTTCAAAAAACCAACAACAAAAAACGAAAATTCATTCCTATCTTTCAAATTGTCAACAACATCAGACCAGACTGCAACAACAATAATATAACAAAAGAAAAAGTAATCGAAAATAAAAAACAATTCGATGAAACCTTTGACGACATTGTAAAATCACTAAAAGAAATAGTAAACAAAAATTAAAAAATACTTACAACACATTTCATAATTATAATACGTTTTTATACTTTATATAAAAAAAAAAAAAAAAACAAACAAACAAAAAACAAATAAAATAAATAAATTCTTTTTTATTACCAGATCCCGATTTCAAAGTAAATTTGTACATTAATGCGCTTTTTTCGATTTTTTTTAAGAAGGGGATGAAAGTACCTTACATCATTCACTTACAAATACGCTTGAAAAGGCGCATTAAAGGACATTTGAGTATGAAACTAATTTTTTGAAAAAGGGGGATTGATGTAGACACTAAAGGCGCCTACAGATAGACTTCGATACATGCAGCCAACAAACCTGAGTTACAAACAGATATACAAGAGACCGTATGACGTCGAATTCAGCGACGAAGCTTTTCGCTCTTGCATCGTGACCGAATCTCTCGTCCTCATATAAGCAGGCGTCGCGACTCACGAAATCAGATATCTTTCTATCGAGCTAAGGTGCGCCTCTGCTCGATCTCAGAAAATATTTCAATCAATAATATAATTGCGATTATATTAAATTCTAAATTTCAGGTACTCTTCGATTCTCGACGGTGAGCTGCGGCGATCTGTCGAGACTTAGTGTTAGGCTTTACATTCTTATCTTTTTTCCTTTTAGATTAATAACACAGTTTGTATAATTGAGCCTCCGGATTCAAAAACCGCCTCTGCGCGTGAAAAGTCTGACGTATGGTAGTCGGGTAGCAGTGAGCGACAATGGGAAGCTCACTGATTTTCTCAACGTTTGGCCAGACATCTCGAGCGCAGAGGCGGTTTTTGAATCCGGCGGCTCAATTTTATGAGTTTAATAAATGATATCCTTATCCTTAAGAACGTTGGAACTCGAAAGCTGAGAGTGGCGTAGAAACACTTTTTCCTCCTTTGCTCGAAAATTTCCCTTTTATGAATTTTTTTTAAAAACACTAGACACTTTTTCAAAAGAAGAGCTATGGTAGACAAAAGTATTTGAGATAAGGAATTTTTTAAACATTTGTTTTATGCAAACAAATGAAAATCTTGCAAATCTTTTATGGAAAATCTTGCAATGTCAAAACGGGAGTTACTTTTGACGCTTGTAGGCACATTTGTTTGCATAAAACAAATATTTTTAAAAATTCCTTATCTCAAATATTTTTGTCTACCATAGCCCTGTTTTTAAAAAAGTGTCCAGTGTTTTTAAAAAAAATTCATAAAAGGGAAATTTTCGAGCAAAGGAGGAAAAAGTGTTTCTGCGCCACTCTCAGCTTTCGGGTTCCAACGTCCTTAAATCATGTTAAAAAGTCGATGATGACAAATACTACAATTTATCATTAATAAATATCAGTAATCTAAGACTTAATAAAAATAAAATATTATTTATGGATAAGAGATAGACATTTTACAATATCTAAACTCAAAAATTAATAAATTTCCTAATTTTTATTTCTTCTTCCAGGGAAAACGTAATTTTCGCAAGTTGAAAAAATACTATAAGGATTTTTGAAATATTTCATAATTGGCTTCAAAATAACCTTTGATAAAAATTTAAAATCATAAAATAACAGAAGTTTATAATTTATAACAAAGTATCAAGAAACTTTGTTCCAATTTTTCCCACTAACAGACTTAATATGTGTATTTTACAACTAAATAGGTAAAAAAAATTAGTGAATTAATCAAAGAAACTTCAAATATCACCCAAATAGCACTGAATATTCCATCCATATTCCTGGAATATTCCATTGGAACATTGGGAATATTCCAAATGAATATTCCATTCATATTCCGAGAATGTAGAAATGTCCGACTACTAGAATATTCCTTTTTTACATTCCTGGAATATTCCAGCGGAATATTAAAAAATAATTCTAATAAAACGGGTGATAAATATTCTCATTGCTTATGCCGAGAATATTTCTACGGAATATACCTGAAATATTTCTACGGAATATACCTGAAATATTCCTACGGAATATACCCAGTGGAATATATCAAGAATATTGCAGGAATATTCCATTGGAATAAAAAACAGAGAAAAAAAAATATTTTTAATTACTAGGAATATTTTTGTGGAATATAGCAGGAATATTGCAGGAATATTCCATTGGAATTTTCATAAACTTTTAAAAGCAATGAAAAAAAATATTTTTAATATTTCTAAATTTATTAATTCTTATTAGAATTATTTATTATTCTATTTGTACTCTTTATAACAAATTAAAAATTCTAAACGCGACCGGAGGATTCGAACCCTAAACCTAAAACCTATCTAACGATTTAACCCTCGCAGCTATATTATCGGTATGAAAATTCTACAATAAAGCTGGATGAACTTCAACTATTTTAGATATGTGTTAAAAGTATATCTACTCGGTTTTGTTTCTTATTTTTATACCGATACAATAGCTGCGAGCGTTAAATCGTTAGATAGGTTTTAGGTTTAGGGTTCGAATCCAATGTTCCAATGGAATATTCCAGGAATATGGATGGAATATTCAGTGCTATTTGGGCAGTTTAATAAATTAGGAATACATTTTAAATAAGAATTAACTAAATAAATTAAATAAGTTAATTTAAATAAGAATTAACTGTTATAAACGCAAATATTTTATGACAAATGTTTCAATACTTGAACAATGTGGTGTAAAGTTTTTTAAATGAGCCCGCCATTTTGCCAGGCAATAAAATCACTTGCAACTCAAGAGAAAGATTACCCTTTCTATTGGAAGTCGCCTATGTAGCTCAGTGGTTCGGTAGTTAGTTTGTGTGCGTCGAACCCGGATTCGAATCCCCATACCCCTAAATTTCTTTTCAAAATTTTCTTCGAAATGCTAAGTTTTCAAAGTTAATAAAGGCAACTACTTGTAAATAATATAATGCAAATTAAGATTAATAATTTTTTTTTATTTCATATTTTTTTCAATGTGGGTACATTTGAGACCTCATTTGTGCCCACATTTGAGGTTTCATTTGTGGGCGCATATGCTGTTTCAAATCCGCTGCCACATTTGAGGCCTCAAATGTGGGCACAAATGAGGGCCCAAATGTGGCCATTTTTTTCAATAGGGAGGACCTATAATCAAGACTGTTATAAGCTCTGAAACCCTATAAGAATTTCAAGGCCTCCTCCTAAAAAAAAATTCTTCATTTTTATGTTATTTATATGAAATACAAGCCTTTACCCTGAGGCAAAAGTTTCATATGCTTGATGGTAGAAGTATTTTCATAATCTGTACGTTCTAATTAATTTTCATAATCTGTACTAAAAAATGTACAAAGTACTAAATTTTAGCCCTCTAGAGCTCGGTATCCGGACAAAAAGTCCAAACCAAAATGTCCACACCGAAATGTCCACAGTCATTGAAGTCCAAAAAAAAAAATTGTTTCCGTGTGGACATTTCGGATTGGACTTTTTGTCCTGCATGGTCAAAAAATCCAAACAAAAAAATCCAGGGTTAAAAAAATTAAAAAAAAAAATTTTAAATTACTTTACAATGAAACTGCTGTTTAAATTTGTGCGATTGTTTTTTTTTTTTGTTTGTTTATAATCTTCCGTCATTTTCATCTATCCACACATACAATATATTAAAGTCGTTAAAAAATCAAAATTTTAAAGTGGTTAAATCTTCTTTTCATCAATTTTTGATATAATGGGTTTGCAAGAGTTGGAAATTATAATAAAGGGTTGCAATGTGTATGGGCATCTAAATGGTTTTTTGCCACGAGAGAAACAATTGCGCTTGGAGGATCAAATTTTTAACATTGTTAAAACCTATAGAGATTACGCAACAGAAGAAAATGAATTAGACTACCTCAAATTAATCGGTCACAACATTCATGTGTAAAATTGCTCTGAATAAACAATAATTTATTATTTATTTTGGACTTTATTAATTTGGACTTTTTGACTGTGGACTTTTCATTCTGGGAAATTTTTTTCGTGGACATTTCGGTGTGGACATTTTGGATTGTCCTTTTTGTCCTGTAATCCTCTAGCTCAAATAGCGTCAAAGTTATGGGGAAAAAACTTTTTTTTTAAAATTTGCAGTTTTTTTCTAAAACGTGTTGACTGTTAATCCAGATGATGTTCGCTTTAATTTTCCTGTAATCTACACGTAAAAATACATATGTGTACCAAATTAGAGCTCTTTTTTTGTTAATAAGGTATATCTTTGTTTCGTAAATGTACGGAACCCCAAATTTTGGTATGGGTTTAACTCGTACTAGCCCGATTTTGTTAATTTGCTCTTGGTTTATTTATAACACGACTATATTGTCTTAAAAAGTTTTTTAATTTAAAAAAGTCGTACGGCAGAAGTAACTATATATCCGAAGCTGCATGACAAGAAATTATTTCACATGTCAGAATTGCGACTCTGATGCAGATTCTGCTTAAAACTAATAAGATTTTTAATTTTTTTGTTCTCTTTGTTAAGGATGAATTTTTATCCTTTTATTCCCTTTCTAAAGTTAATTTTCAATGTTTTTTTTCGTTGTGCTAAAACCTTTTACACAAATAAATAAACAATGAACAATTGGAATAAGATGTCAAAATATATATATTGTCTCAACCTAAAACTTATTACTATGGGTGTCTGAACCTGTGTACCTTTTTTTTTTAGGGACAAAAATAACATTTTCGAAAAATCAGTCATAATTTTTTTATTTTTTAAGGAAAAAATTATTTTCTAAAGCTAAGTTGTAGCCTTGGATATTACCTTTTAAATGACGTATAGAACTCTTTGCTAAACTTTGTTTGTCTAAACATATTCATGAAAAACAAAACCCGTCTCAACCTGCGTACCTCTCTCCTACAATTCTACGCTTACAATAAACATAGCTATTATATTTTAAATATTTTGTATCTTTTTTTAATAAAACACTTATTTTTCTAGGAACAACATGCTTTTACTTACTGTTATGGATTCGACAAGAAAGATGAAATATGTTGTATCTGGTGATAAAATTAATGATATAATTGCAGAAACATGTGAAAAAATGAACTTACCCTTTTAAGAATATAAGGTATTTATTATCAATCACTATTATTTTTGCATACATTTTTCTTGATATATGTTTAAAATGAATACAATTCAATTTTTAATGAATTTTTCAGCTTATTTTGGAACAAAATGGTGCTGTTACGGACGAAGATGAATTTCTATCTACAATGCCTATTTTAACGAATTTTATGATATTTGAAAAGGAAAAAGAATGTTAAACAATAGAAGAATCTCTCAGATTAAATGAAACTTTAAATTCCATAGTAGAATGTAACTTGAATGAACTTAATGAAAGCTCAATACATCTCCAAGCACCTGCTACAAAAAAAGGTAAATATAAAATGAACATATTAAAATGTATAATTTCAATAGTATTTTACACAATTTTTAAGTGTGAAAGTAATACGTTTCTTTTATTTATTTTACAGGCCTTAATGTTTCTGCTGTTTACGAGAAGAGAAGGCCTCTTTCTTTTCCCTGGTTTGCATTATCTGAGACGATAAAAGAAAAACTAGAAATGCAAAATACGTTGGCCCTTACAGAGTGTCGAGAATTAAGAAAAATTATTGGAATACATGTAGCTGGAACATTAAAAAATTTTAGCAGAAATACAGTCAGTTCTTTAACTAGAATATTTGCAAACAAATATCCGCAAGCGCCAAATATTGCTGATGCTGATGGAGAGAAATTAAGTGATGGAATAGACGTTTTTGTAATTAAGCTTTATGATCACATAGTTCATAAGAAACCAGTTAGTCAAAAAATCCAAGAAGAAGATAACAATCAGATTGAGATGGGTAATGTAAAGCATGACGAATACGGCTGTGTTGCTTACCAAGTACCATTGCCTCCTAATGAAACAAAAATAACGCATGAAGAAAAACGCTTGCAATTAATAGAAAAGAGAAATTAGTGGAAAAATTTGAATCAAGTGGGAACTCTACAAAAAGAAACTGATGTACTTATGAAGCAACATACTTCACCCAACGAACTGACATTATTGACAGGAAAAATATGATTGAAGAATTGGAAAGATGGTCTTGCCTTCAAGATGTGCCATTTTTTATTGATCATGCATGCATCTACCTTGTTCGGCAAAAACTCGAAGGATATTTGGAACGAACATGTAGAGTGTAAAGGAATCGCTTTACCTTCAATCTTTCAAAATGAACCAATAGGCCTCTTTTACTTATAAAAGGTTTAAAAAACTATTATTTATGTTATTAATTTCATGTTAAACGTGATACCAATTGAGAAAATATAAGTAATAAATTTCTTTTATTTCAAGAAAATCTTCGACGAAGAAGCAAAGAGTGAAATTTTTGTTTCCGGAGAAAAAATTCTAGAGACAAAAAATGTTATTACAAGGATTTTCTTGCCTACTTCTGTCGTATTATATATATAGATATACTTACGACAAAAACAGTAAAAAGACCATGGAGTTTATGCAAAAGTAAAATATTTAATTCTATGACATATAATCTCATATAATATCCTTAAAATTTGTATCTTTATGAGTAATTTTTAAAAAATTAAGTCAAAATTAACTATTATATTTTCCCTATTTTTTTAGAGTCTTCCAAAAAATAAACTTAATTACCGGACATAAAAGAGGGAAAAACGCAAAGCGAAACTTGCATACCATCAATTGACATTCCAAATTGCTGATAATTTAGAAGTGCGGTGACTTTTATTTGTCCACAGTTTTAAAAATTATGTCGTAATATAAATCTATTCATTCTAGTATATTTATAAATTAATATTCCATTATATTTCTAAGATTGTTATATAATTTTTAGGGCTGTGCAAAAAGCTTGAAACTCGAAACCCGACCGAGACGAGCCGAGCTTAACAGTCTTCGAGCCGAGCCGAGCTCAGCTCGCCTTCGTCGGGCTCGAGCCAGGTCGGGTTCGAGCCGGGCTTTCTGAAATACCCGAAAATATTCGAGCACTCGAAAGTAGACGAGTTCTCGAATGATTTGGGGGCCCGAAGATTTCGGGCCATGAACGAGACCCGGACGTTCCTACAAGCGCAGTACAGTTTCAAGCTCCAAACAAATGCGCACTAGTGTTCCAAACACCAAACACATGCGCAGTAGTGTTCCCCACACTAAATACATGCGCACTAGTCTTCTACACGTTAAATATATGCGCACTAGTTTTCTACACACTAAATACATGCGCACTATTTTTCTACGCACTAAATACATGCGCAGTAGTGTTCCACGCGCCAAATACATGCGCACTAGTGTTCCACGCACTAAATACATGCACACTAGTTTTTATGCACTAACTACATGCGCACTAGTGTTCTACGCACTAAATACATGCGCACTAGTTTTCTACGCACTAAATACATGCGCACTAGTGTTCCGCGCTCTAAATACCTGCGCACTAGTTTTCTATGCACTAAATACCTGCACACTAGTATTCCACGCACTAAATACATGCACACTAGTGTTCTACGCACTAAATACATGCGCACTAGTGTTTAACGCACTAAATACATGAGCACTTATGTTCTACACACCAAATACGTGCGCACTATTTTTCCAAGCACCAAATACATGAGCAATAGAGTTCCCCACACTAAACACATGCGCAAGAGTGTTCCCTACACTTAACACATGCGCACTAGTTCTCTACACACTAAATACATGCGCACTAGTCTTCCACACATTAAATACATGCGCACTAGTGTTCCACGCACTAAATATATGCGCACTAGCTTTCTATGCACTAAATACATGCGCAGTAGAGTTCCATGTGTTACGCACACTAGTGCAAAATAGTACTTTATATTAACCTTGCTCACATCTGTCAACTTGATAGATTAAGTAGTAATGTAATATAATATAATTAAGCATATAATGTAGAAGATTTCTTCTAGGGAGAATTTTGTAGGCGAAAACTCCTTTAAGGGTACTTGAAGTATAAGTCCAGAGAGAAGGTGGAGAGGGAAATACGCCACGATAGCGTTTTTTTCACTAGCGTTCACAGTCAGACTCCGCGAAGTCTGAGCTGATGCACGCCTTATTCTACTGCTGCTCGCGGCTCTCGCTGAACGCGTCGACCGTGCGCGCATCCAGCCACGCAGCTTTTCTCTCTCAACCGAATTTTGTACCCCGATACTTCAAGATCTCTCCGGCAAGGCCCGTTCGCCTGTAAAAGTCGTCACTTCGACGAAAAACGGCAGTTCTTTGCAGAGCTCTCCCAAGGTTTGGTTGCCTCACTTGCTTGACTACCAGAGCTGGTTGCCTTTCTTGTAGCACGAAAGTTGAATAAATTGTCACCCACTAATGGTAATTTTTTATTCTCCTACTCTCTAATCACCGTTCGTTGGTTGCCTCGAACGCTGCGGCTCCTTTTAGTGTCTGTTGGTTGCCTCAGACATCCCCTTATGCTTCTTGGTTGCCTCAAGCCGTCTGTTGGTTGCCTCAAGCCGTCTGTTGGTTGCCTCAAGCCGTCTGTTGGTTGCCTCAGACACCTTCCTTATCGATTAAAACCGCGAACTGTCTGTTGGTTGCCTCAGACCTGCCCTTCTGCTTGTTGGTTGCCTCAAGCAGTCTGTTGGTTGCCTCAGACACCCTTCTTATCGATTAGAACCGCGAACTGTCTGCTGGTTGCCTCAGACATACCCTTCTGCTTGTATGCGTGGAACATCAGTGTGCAGGAATTTAGTGCATAGAAAACTAGAGCGCAGGTATTTAGTGCGTAGAAAACTAGGGCACATGTATTTAGTGCATAGAAAACTAGTGCGCAGGTATTTAGTGCGTTAAACACTAGTGCGCATGTATTTAGTGCATAGAAAACTAGTGCGCAGGTATTTAGAGCGCGGAACACTAGTGCGCATGTATTTAGTGCGTAGAAAACTAGTGAGCATGTATTTAGTGCGTGGAACACTAGTGCGCATATATTTAGTGCGTGGAACACTAGTGCGCATGTATTCAGTGCATAGAAAACTAGTGCGCATGTATTTAGTGCGTGGAACACAAGTGCGCATGTATTTAGTGCGTGGAATATCAGTGTGCAGAAATTTAGTGCATAGAAAACTAGAGCGCAGTTATTTAGTGCGTAGAAAACTAGTGCGCATGTATTTAGTTCGTGGAACATTAGTGCTCATGTATTTAGTGCGTGGAACATTAGTGTGCAGGTATTTAGTGCATAGAAAACTAGTGCCCATGTATTTAGTGCGTGGAACACTGGTGGGCATGTATTTAGTGCATAGAAAACTAGTGCGCGTGTATTTAGTGTGTAGAACACTAGTGCGCATGTATTTAGTGCATAGAAACTAGTGCGCATGTATTTAGTGCGTGGAACACTAGTGCGCATGTATTTAGTGCATAGAAAACTAGTGCTCATGAATTTAGTGCGTAGAAAACTAGTGCGCATGTATTTAGTGCGTAGAACACTAGTGCGCATATATTAGGTCGTGGAACATTAGTATGCACACCTCTCCTCAACAAATTCAAGTGTCATGAAAATGGTGACTCAAATTAATCATTGTATCTTTTTAAGGGCTTTAAATGAAGTCAAATGCAATTTAAAAGAAAATCCTAGCTGCTGCTTTTCTCTACATATTGACAAAAACGTTTTTTTTTTTCAATAAAAATCTCCGTATTTGCGAATTATGCATATTTTTATATATTTATCGATAATATATAAGCTGTTTATAATATTTTTAAATTTACGAAATTTGTAAATTACAATTGTAATACAATTTTGCAAATAGGAGATGCATGAATTTATAGCACAATCAAAAGAAGTTTATAAGACAAATGCGATGTTCATCTTAACAAAGCTTGCTTGCCAACTTTACTCAAATAAACTTAAAGGGTATTTTGATTGGTGTCAATTTTGAGACTTATAATTAATTGATTCATTAAGAATTATAATATAATTTACAATAATAAACTAACTAGAAAGTATAAGGTAAGTAAAGAGACAACCACGTTACCATTTATTTCCTCTTTTCTCCGTTTAATTCTATGTAATTCTATGTTCTGTATTGTTTAATGAAAATTTCTGAAAACGTAGCAGAATTGTTTGTTACCAGAGACCAGTTAAAACCACTGTCACAGATTTTCTTCCACCTCCTTTAATCGGTGATTATATTTCTCTAGGTCTTTAAATCTACTTTCGTGGAGATATCGGCTCTGAAATGTCCAAGCAATTTTGTGATCACGAACAGAACAGGTTCAAAGTTTACGGTCCATGCAGAAAAAAAATAGTTTGTGGTTCTAAGAAATTGAGTTTTTTTAAGATTAATAAAGAGGGTGAAAGTATGATTCAGAAACACGTTGATGATTCGTTCAAGATAGATGACCCAAAATTCCCTCTGGCTTGGTGTAACACCTGTCGCAATACTATTAGAGAGTACGAAAAAGGAATAACCAAAAGGCCCAAAATTAAAATGCCTAACTATGTAGACTTACAGATGCAGAAGGAAACAAGGAAAGACAAAGGACCGTGTAACTGCTATATTTGTTTAACAGCCAGATCTGGCATTCATACAAAAGCTATTCTAGACAAGGGCCATGAACGAAAATTCGAAATCGAGATAAATGAAGATAACGGTCTTTATGCAGCCTCAAGCACAGGAAAAAGCTGTAATTCTGCAAAGGTTTCTGAAAGTTCTGAAAAACGGGATATTAAAATGTGTAAAATGTGTTGCGGGAAAATTGGCAAAGGCGTGCGTCATGAATGTAATAAAGAAAATGTTTTGGTGGATAATTTACGTAGTATTATAATGGACTTACCCGAAAAAGTCCAAGATAAAGTTGTACTTTCTATACTAAAAGAAAAAAGTCAAAAAAATGATTCTTCTAACTTATTAAAAACCAAAAATTGAAACTCCATAATAACGGACGAAATGATACAACAATTTGTTTGAATCCTCAAGAAAATAAGAAAGTGGTTTTTGATGCTGAAAAACTAGATAATTTACAAAATAATTTGGGATTGCCTTCCAATAAAATGAGGGTCATGGAAAATTTCATTCGATGCAGCGCCGGGAAAAACGCAATTCCCAAGAATTACAGAGATCACGCGATTGAAAAGGGCAGGATTTTAAAGGATATATATAAAGTAGGAAGTCACGTGTTTGACGTTGAAGGGTCTGATGCCAAACAAATAAGACCAATCGTGTATGCTGACTGCGAACAGTTACTAGAAGCCGTTGTAGACTATCGTAGCTTGGTTGGAAATTATTATATAAAAATGTGCCATTCAAGTTTGCAAGTGATCTTAAGCTTTTATTAACTATAAATGGGCAACAAACCGCCAGCTCAATGTATCCATGCCCATATTGTTTTATTTCTTTACGAGATTTGAAGAAAGGTTGCACAAAGTTTGTTGACGATGAGAATCAAGTCTTATTGAGCTCCTCTAAATTATCTTCAGAGAAGAAAGATGTCATCGTCCAGTTGAAAACGTATGGCCATCTTAAAACTGACCACATTAAGTATGTTAACGAGGGTGAAACGAAAAAAAACGCGATGAATTGTCATAGCACAATAAATAAGCCAGTTTTTCAAGAAAGCGATGATCTTAAAATTATTGAGAAGTGCATAGTACCAGAACTGCATTTATTACAAGGGTTCGTTAACCACCTTTTCTGGAAAGGGTTAGTTCCACTACTTGGACGTGAAACTGCTCTCAAATGGCCTAAAAAGTTAAAAGTGGTCCCAAAAAATTATCAAGGCGAACTATTTGAGGGCAATGCTTGCAGAAAACTTTTGAAACATGCAGATAATCTCTACGATGTGGAAATTTTTCATGGTGCTAGAAAATTGCAAATCGAAACTTTTGTGTCATCCTTCAAAAAAATGAACGAAATAGTCCATAATTGTTTTTTAGTTACAAGAAGCAAGAATGTTGATCTTGAAAAAAGTATTAAAGAGTTGAATAAAGCTTTTGATGCAACAGACGTATCGGAATCGTTGAAAATTCACATCATTCTTAATCACCTTCTGCAATGTTTAGCTGGTCTTGAGGAGAACGAAGGTTTTGGCCTGTGGTCCGAACAATCTGGTGAATCTATTCACAAAGAATTTTTAGTTTATTGGAATAGATACAAGATTAATTTAATTGATGATCCATCTTATGCTTTGCAATTGCAAAAGGCTGTGATTGAATTTTCGTCTAGGCATCTCTAGTTTGAACAAATAAATAAAGTTATATATACTTAAATATACATATGTAACAGTGTAAGTACATGTTTAAAGATCAATATTATTAATAAATTCATAAATTCATGCATATAATTTGCAAATTCGAAGTTTTTTATTTCCAAAATGCGTTTTCGTCAATATCTTGAGAAAAGCAGCAGCTAGGATTTTCTTTTAAATTGCATGTGACTTCATTTAAAGCCCTTAAAAAGATACAATGATTAATTTGAGTCACCATTTTCATGACACTTGAATTTGTTGAGGAGAGGTGTGTATGCAGGTATGTAGTTCGTGGAACATTAGTGCTCATGTATTTAGTGCGTGGAACATTAGTGTGCAGGTATTTAGTGCATAGAAAACTAGTGCGCAGATATTTAGTGCGTAGAAAACTAGTGCGCATGTATTTAGTGCCTGGAACACTAGTGCGCATGTACTTAGTGCGTGGAACATTAGTGTGTAGGGATTTAGTGGATAGAAAACTAGTGCGCAGGTATTTAGTGCGTAGAAAACTAGTGCGCATGTATTTAGTTCGTGGAAGATTAGTGCTCATGTATTTAGTGCGTGGAACACTAGTGCGCATGTATTTAGTGCATAGAAAACTAGTGCGCATGTATTTAGTGCGTAGAAAACTGATGCGCATGTATTTAGTGCGTGGAACAGTAGTGCGCATGAATTTAGTGCGTTGAACACTACTGCGCATGTATTTCGTGCGTGGAACAGTAGTGCGCATGAATGTAGTGCGTTAAACACTACTGCTCATGTATGTGATGCGTGGAACACTAGTGCGCATGTATGTGTTGCTTGGTGAACTAGGACCCAATCATGTTATGTTAATCAGAGTTCTTTAAATTTTCGGGTTCTCGATTCGTTTGGGTCCTTTTCGAGTTTCGAGTCTTCAAATATTTCGGGTTCTTGAATGATTCGGGGACCCGAATTTATTTGTGACCACATTTTGGTCGAGGGCTTGAATTTTTTCGAGAACTTGACAAATTTTTCGAGCTCGAGCTAAGCTCGAACCCGGCTCGACTCGGCCCGAAAAAAGCCGTCTCGGCTCGGCTCGGCTCGACATTATGAGCTTTTTGCACAGCCCTAATAATTTTTGATTCTTTTTTATGACTGCATATATAGCAATATATATTTCTAAATTAGTAATAATATAAATTATTAAGAGTAAGAGACTTATTTTGTCTATCAAAATTGAGTTTTTAATTGAACATGACTAACAAGTGGTAAGACAAAATACCATGTAATTTTTTACCTACTTTTAAATTTCGACAGAATATGTATTTGAATAAAAAATAATTGTGGTATATTCATGGAATGAAAAATAGTTTTTAAAATATTAAATGTCAATATAATAACATTAAGACACAATATATTGCAAATACTATTTAGTGCATGGTTTCTTTTTGAACACATGTTTAGGGAAAATACGAATTAAGTACATATAACATAAAATTGTATGAATAAATTAATATTAAAAAATATTAAGAATAATCAAACCTGTGAACAAAAATGCTCTCAGCTGCAAACAATTATGACGTTTCTCGCACTTTAAAAGAAAAAAAATTATTTAATGTTGATTTATTATTATTATTTTTTATTATTATTATTTATTATTATTATTATTATTAACTTTTCTTTATAGTAACAAAAACAAAATTTTCACCACTTGTGCCACTCTACTATTTCTAATAAATCAACATTAACTAATTTTTCTTTTAAGAGCGAGAAACCTCAAAATTAAAATAAGAAGAGAGCTTTTTTTGCAGGTTTAATCAGTCTTAATATTACCATACCACATATATTTTTTTATTTATTCACATACAAGTTTCTAGGGCTACATAGCCCTCCAAGAAACTAAATAAGTACAAACATAACCATTCGGCAATCGCCTGGTTTTACTTGGATTAAGTACAAGCCCATTGTTAGCAGACCAAAGTGCAATATTATCAATATCTGACTGAGTCTGTAGAATCAATTCTTGCAGTTTTGTAACAGTCCCAGTCCTATAGACCTTAATATTACCATACCATATTTAGATTTCTTTCATACAAGCGTATGAAAAAATTACCACAAAAATATTAATTTTGCAATACAGGGTTTGCTTTTTTTCCATACAAATATATGTAAAGTTTTCCATAAAGTACCTTAATTTTACCATGTAGCGCTTGGTTTTCTTTCATACACATTGTTCTCTCTCTAACACACGCAACACAAAACGACAATGCGTGTGAGAGAGAAAGGTTATTGGAAAGATACTGACTTACAACAATGAAGACTAAACAATCCCGACTCGCAAGCCTTACGCTTTAGACTCATAAGACTCCCTTGAAGCCCGTTTGAATTTATATTTGCGCCAGGTAGACACTTCCACTTGGGCTCTTCCGGGACTGAGATCCTCTGGCCTAAATACCGGCCGGCTAGCTTCTACCTAACGGCCTATATCCTCTCTCGTACGAGAGAGAGAGAGAGAGAGACAGACGAACACAATTATTAATCGAGAAACACTCACGAGATACTACGGGTAAAACACAATGAAACAAACTCGAGTTGAATAAACTTAACTTTATAATTTTATTTAGTCTTGACAAGTTGATCATTACGATCTGACACGTTTTTAACCAGAAAACTGTTTTGACAAATTACCATATAGCTTATAATTTGAATATTAGATAATTTTTGTTAACAATTCTTTAAAAAATGTAAAAAAGTTTTTTGTATTTTTTGTGTTTATTAGTGTTTTAATTAGTGTTTTAATATTTTTTCTACCAGCCTGAAGAGGATAACGAATCTTGTTATCGAAACGTAGCTTGAATAATAAAAAAAAGTATAACATGATATAAAAAATGTTTTATTATCTTCTTTACCTTCCTTGGATCGAATTTAATGCTTCGGATTTTTCTAAACTTGACTTTAATTGAATTATTGAATTAAGAAAAAGAAAACGATTGCAAAATAATTAACTTTAACACTGAGCACCTTGGCTCAGCACAGCCGCGACCGCGCTTCACGATGCTCTTTGAGCCACCGATCCAAAATTTCAAAAAATAAGACTGACCTTTCAACCGTTGCAGCACTTCCTGGGGACCGCCGAAGTGGTTAATTTTTTAAACTTTTGAAATTCTATTAACCCTAAAATAGTGACGATTTCAAATTATAAACAATGATCATAATAATCACAAATGAAAACTGACACTTCACAAAAAAATTTGTAAATCGATCTTGCGTTTTCGTTTTCGGTTTTGTTTTCAAAATTACGTGATAGGATCCCTAGTCTCCTCTCTCATTTGAATCGAAGGCTTATTTTTGCACTCGGCTCTCTCTGACGAGCGACGAGCCTGGCTCTGGCCTGACCTTATTTTAACCCTTAACCCTGTTAGGAACCGTCATAAAATTATTTATTTAATTTGATACTTTTTAATTTTAAAATTTATTTCGCTGTTGTAATCCTGTAAAAAAATAAGTTTGTTTACCTTGTTCGCCGCAGGAAGTAATCTGGCACTATTTCGTTACGGAATAGTTTTATTTTTATTATTAATGTGGGTTCGAATTCAACTCGTCGATAGAAGGCAAAGAAATAAACAAAATTGCCAAATTGTTGCTTCAGAGAAAAAATGCTACAATAATAACACTAATGATTTCTGTTAATTAAATTTTCTTTTTCTCTTTATTTTATTAAGTCAATAAAAAATGGTTAAATATTACAATTACAAAAATATTCCATTATTTAAATAGGTATGTTTTGTAAACAATTAAAAATGATTCTTCTTCAAAATTTTAATGATACACCGGATTTTTTAGTTTGGTACCAAAATAAGTGGAAAAAAAATTGTCTCGTGAAAAAATATCAAAAATTCGGAAAAGTCCTTCTTCTGCAATATTACCCTAAATTTACCTCCTGAGAGCTGGAGAGGAAAGACCTCTCTTCACCTGCCGCACTTTAGACGGGCAGAAGGGGTGGAAAGGATGGACGATTACCCGCTCCGTCCACTACGCGATTCGAGAGCCCGGTACAGGTACACTACCAACCCGTGAAGCAGGAAAAGATTTTAAACTTCTTTTTACTGTTTTTTCCCGATTAAAGCTCAGTTGATTTTGAGGATTTTAAAATTATTTTAACGTTCGCCCAAAAATAATGAAAAATTAAAAACAGCTCGAGGACGCACAGTGGGATGAATCTAGAATTTACTGTTCAAAAATGTCCAGAGCTTCCAATTCTTGACCAAATTCAAAGTTTTTTTTTAAATTAAAGCTTAATAAATTTCTAAAAATATTGTCAAAGCTGATTTTTAAAAAAATTTGTTAACTTTTTTATTAATGTTTTAATGTTATAAAAGAGAATAATGTATCAACATTCCACTTGTTTAATCTACGTCACTTAGCGATATTTGAGCAAAAAAAAATTAATAATTACTTGCAGGAAAGTAAAATTTTATTTAATATTATGTGATCAGATAGAAAAAAAAACCTTACTTATTGCCTTCAATCTTAATAAATACTGAATATATGCCTCTTGTGCAATAATTTGTTTATAACAATTAGGAAAATTATGAAATTTTATTTATTAAATAAAATTTTACTTTCCTGAAAGTAAAGTTATTTTTTTTTTGCTTAAATATCACTAAGTTGTTACCAAATAGTTAAATTAAATTAAAATAAATTAGCAACAAGGGGGGGGGGCGAGTAAGACGAAGCATAAAAACTCCCGATCCTGGCATGAGGATCGTGGAAATTTAGTTAAATAACGAAAGGAGGGGTGATTAGTTAGTGATTAGTAAATCCAACAGAGAGGATCATGGCGCTCTCAGGCCAAAGCGGAAACATTTAATGATTTTTAAATTTATTATTTTTTCTTTTAAACTGAACATTTTTAATTTAAGTAGTTAAATTTATTTTAAATTTAAATTCTAACAAATAATATTTGATAACAATTCCTGGGGGTCCAATTTGGCTGAGAGCGCAAACCACGGAGTCACAATTTACATTTAATTACTTCAAACTCAACAAACACAATGCTGTAATAAATTTTTTCACAAACTAGGTTAATGTTTTTGTTTGCATCTTTTGCTTGACGACGTAAAAACTAAATCGAAAAAACAATAAAAATTAAATAATAATAGAAATATAAAATAACGTGAATAATACTTATTAGAATTAAATTAACACTGAAATGTATCTGGAACAGCATCTTCTTGATCCTCTCCTAGAAAAGCACGCGTCTCGCGTGTTCCAAAGGTACTGAGCATTTAATCACCACTGATTTTAATCTTTTTGGTATTACAGCAGTGCGTGGGGAAATGCGTGGCGTTGGTGATCGGCACACTACAAATTCTTGTGACTTCGTCTTTTTAATTAAGGTTCTCTGAAACTTGAATCATTGCTTTCTTGGTCGCTGATGCTTAGGCGGAGGTCTCGGACGTCGTTTTGTCTCCGGATCCTTGATGTCCATATTAATCCGAGCATCTTTCCATGCTCTTTGTATCCTGGTTTTTACCGGTGTTTTTCTTTTTGGCGGACTAACCCGTGAGAGGGTAATCCTTAAATCGGAGCGATCCTTTTTCGTAGTCACCTTATAAATTTTGTTTAATATACGTTTCTTTTTGGGAAAACAGTGAGAGGTTTTCGTTCGCTTGTTTAGCAGTTATTCCTGTAGATGTTCCGGTTGGTTCGTTTCGAAATAGGCTAGACGGGGCGGAGTAATAGACACTGGCCAGGTCCGCAGCTCCAAAACATCCATATCAGATACGTTGGTCACAGGAATCGTATCGCTTGGATTTTTAGTCGAGGAAATAGGGGAGCTGGCAGCGGCACATCCTCCGTTATCTAGAGTCCGAGGTCCGGAAATTGACGCCGGCAGAGCAGTTATTGCAGGAAAAACTGTTTGGTTCGTTTTGTTTTTCTTCTTTTTACTGCGTCTTCCTACCGGCAGAGGGATGTAGCGATCCGGATTATTA
Source organism: Ganaspis brasiliensis (assembly GCA_037103525.1). Lineage (NCBI taxonomy): Eukaryota > Metazoa > Arthropoda > Insecta > Hymenoptera > Figitidae > Ganaspis > Ganaspis brasiliensis. The sequence continues at coordinate 1,309,814 of JAZKLR010000841.1, read as the reverse complement.
AGCCGTTCTTCAAAAGCGCGCCTACGCCTCTCCGTCCTCCTCTTATTCTGACTGGGTTTCTTTAATGGTTTCAAATCAATCAACTGTTCACTGAATCCTGACACTTTCGCGTTCATTGTTCTAACGTTTTCAGAACCGAGCGTGACCTCCCGCGACAACGTCTTATTAAACACTGACAGGCTAGGTCGACTCGCCTATACTTTGTGGCAAATTAACTTAGTTCACCTGTATAGTCGATAGAGGCGCTGATCGCTATTTTAGGGGTCAACATAACCTTCGTATTTTGAAGTGTCATCTCAGTCTGTATGAACTGACGTGTGCCATGTGAGATTTGTTTTGCTGTGCGACTTTTTGTTATTAAATTAAAATGCAGTGCCTTAGTACACATAGTTGTAAGGTGTTTGGCTGTGAAAGCCGGAAAAGTGGAAGAAAGAGAGTGTCGACACACTTTTTTCCTAAAAATGAAACTGTTGGCGTGAAGTGGGTGGAAAGTTGCCGAAACCCTGTTTTGAATTGTATGGAGTACAAAGACATTTCATGTAAACAATTGTTCATTTGTAATAAACACTTTGACGAAAAGTGTTATTACCAAACTGCCTCTGGTTTACGTTTGAAAAGTGATTCCTATCCAACATTGCATTTGCCATTAATTAATAGTGTTCTTGAAGAAGTAGTAGACGAACAAATTGTGCTTGGACCACCCGCAACACAAGAAGTTTTGCCTTTTTCAGAATGTTCTGAAACAACGAAAGAAGTACCTGAAATTCCTACTTCCTTTGAAGAGGTAAGTTGATAGAAGCTAATCAATTATTATACAATTTTTTTTTTATTAATATTATATTTGTGACGCGTCGCGAAGAAAGATACCTAAGCAGTCAAACATTTTAGGTTATGTTCAGTGATAGTTTTACCTTGATTAAAAGTTCCTTTTTAATTATATAAAATCAAAATCAGTTTTTATTGCTTATTTTACTTTTATTGCTTTTATTGCTTAATATACAAGAGAATTTAATGGCGAACTTGTTAAAAAAATTGTTAATTAAGCGTAAACATAAACTGTTTCCAATTACCCCAAATGACTCTATATGAATTTTGAAATTTTTAAAAATATTCAAGTAACAACTCCCAGACGAGTTTCATTCAAATTAATCATTTACAATATTAATTAATAAGTATTACAATAAAATAAAAATAAATTATTCTCAATATTGTTAGCAATCACAATATTCCCCATGGCAATATAAAAGTCAATTTTGAAATGTTTTTGAATTTTTGTGTTATGAAGAAAGTAACTGAATTTCTTTTTCACAGGAACCTGATACTATCCGTCTGATACTTGCGGCAGATGATAAACAATCACCAGGTCTGACTTCTACACCAAAGAGTATTCAATCTAAGAGGAAGAGAACAATTTCTATGGTATCAGGAGTCTCTACTGATGGTGAATCTTCACCAAAGAAAAATGATTGTCAATCACCAGCTCTGACTACAACACCAAAAAGGAATAATTCGGCAAGGAAGAGAACAGTTGCCATGGTATCAGGAGTTTCTGATGACAGTGAGTCTTCACCAAGAAAAAAAATTCTAGTTGACATCATACGCTCTACGAGAAAGGAGAATTATAAGATGAAAAGAATGATTGGAAGGTATGATATACATAAAGTTTATTCAGAATCGTCCTTTTGTTGAATTTTTTAATTTTTGTGTACCTAGGAGCTCATAGAGTTCCAAAAAAAGGTAGAAAAATTTTCTCCAAGTTTAGAGTTTTATATAAAAACTTAAAACTTAGATTATAATTTTTTTTATTTATTTCTAACTCTATGAGCCCCTGGGAGTATAAAAATTAAAAGTTTCAATAGAAGGTAATTCTAATAAAGATGTATACATATCATTGTCGATATGTGTCTACTTGCTGAAATGAAAACTTGTTTCACGTATTTCATAAGACCGACATTTCTTCATATGTTCGTCAAATTGTATATACGATATACAGAAATTATTTTGGTAATAATTGTAGACAATTTTTACCTAGTGAATTGATAAATTGAGGCTTCGGATCAAAGAACCAGCTCTCCGTTCGAAACGCGTGGAAGTGGAGAGCTGGTTCTTTGATCCGAAGCCTCAATTGAAAATAAAATATGCATATAGGTTAAAGAAACCAACGATTATTACTATATACGTCACATTGTATATACGATATATATAAACTATTCTGGTATTAATATTTGAATATTTTTACCACATGAATTGTACAAATGAAAATAAAATATACATACATGTGTATACATACATATCGATAAATTGAATTCTTATGCAACCTGTTCCTCATTTCACATTACTCTGGATTTGTTAGTCATTCGTTTCTGAATTTTTAACTTCTATCTTACATAATTATATTTTTCAAATTATTTTCGTCAATGATTCTGAATTTTATTTTTTAAATTATTTTAGCTTTGACTGGAATTAATTTTTGTTGAATAACGTCTTTTAAAAAAGGAACTTTATTTTTAATTTTTTTTTAATTTGTTTCCTGAACTTCGTTTTTTTACAGATGCCGGAGACGAATAAATGTTAAGCAGAACGTTTCAGAAACAAATAAATTGATGAAGATGACGAGGAAATTGAGCAAAGTTCAAATATTATTCGTAGAGATGATTCTCAAGAATAATGATAAAAGAAATGAAGGCAGACGGTACACTACTGAAGAAAAAACTCTTGCACTTTCTATTTACAAGACCTCTCCAAAGGCGTACAGATACCTTAGAAGGATGCTTGTCGCCCTGCCATCCGCGAGCACTTTAAAATTAATTGCTAAAAATATACCAATGAATGCTGGAATTTCGGAGGATACTAAACGACGGCTGGAAGAAATGTGTTCAACTCATAGAAAAGAAATGAAAAGAAGAAAACGATGATACTTATGTGGGACGAAGTCATGTTATCTTTGGGGTTGCAATACGATCCTCAAACAGATAAAATTATTGGTTTCGAAGATTGGGGTCACAGAAGAACTGAGGAATATGCGAATCATGCCTTAGTTTTCATGTTGCGGAGTGCAGAAAGCGGAGACAATGTACCTATTGCTTTCAACTTCTGTACCGGAGCAACAGTATCAACGCAACTTCAAAGATGCATAAAAGAAGCCATCAAAGTTACCAAAGACGCAGGATTAAACATAGTCGCAACCGTTTGTGATGGTGCTGCAACTAATGTAAGTGCTATTGATGCTCTGATTGAAGACACCAAGAAGATTCGTGGAGCAGAGTATGTTTTAAAGTGTAAGTAAATGGCGAAAACAATTAACAAAAGTGAAAATGAAAAAAAAGAAATTGAAGACGAAAAATAATTGGAGATAAAGATTGAAAATTCAAGAAAATAATTAAAATTTAAATAAAAAAATTGAGAATTGAGGGATTAAATTAAAGTTTAAAAAAAATTAATTATAAAATGAAATAATTGAAAAATGACGAGATTAATTACAAAATTGAATAAAATATGTATATATTTGCAAATTGATCAACTGGATTTAAAGTTGAAGAAAATAATTAAATATTGAATAAATAAATTGAAATTTGTACAAAATAATCAATAATCGAACAAAATTACAAAATGATAAAAATAATTTAATATTTAATATTAAATTGAATATTAAAATTATATAAATAATTGAAAGTTGAAGAAAACAATTGAAAATTTAAAAATGTATTAAAAATTTGAAAAAAATAATTAAAAATTGAAAAAATAATTGAACAACTGGATTAAAATGTAAAGAAAATAAATGAAAATTGAAAAACGGAATTGAAGTTTGAAGAAAATAATTGATAATTGAAAGAAAATTATTTAAAAAAACCGAGAATTATACAATATTAAAAAAAGAATTAAAGATTGAGAAATTTTATAAATATGAATCCTTTTTTAAATTATTATTTTTTTATTTTGACCCATAAAGTATTTATTATTTTTTATTTCAGCATTACTAAACATTTTTTTTTCAGATGGTACATATATCGTTCATGAGACAGAAGTTGTACCCCTCTTCGACCCTCCTCATTTACTCAAATGCCTGAGGAACAATCTATTGGATAAGGATTTGGAGTTCAATTTCAAGGATGGCAAGAAAGAGCATCTCCGAACGTTCGCAGAATGGAATCACCTGATTACTGCATACGAGATTGATCTCTTTGGAAATAACCGGATAAGATCTATGCGAAAGTTAACAGCTCAACATGTTTATCCCGAGTTAATAAAGAGGATGTCAGTAAAGTTGTGCAACCAAGTTTTTAGTGAAACTGTATCCTCTACGATACAAGCTCTAGCTGGAGGTGCAACTTGGAAAACGTCAGTGGGCGACAAGCAACTTCCAATTGAAGCTCGAAATACTGCTCAAGTATTTAATTTTTTTAACAAAGTGTCAGATTTAACTAATGGTGATCATGAATCAAATAATAGTATTTTTCGAACAAAGGTAACTGATAGTAGCTACCATTTGGATTTTCTTAAAGAAGCTTATGGGGAGCTTAGAAGAATGCGATTTGTCGATAAAAAAACAAAAAAGTCTGTTCAGAGGCAACCCACAAGTTTAAAAAATTTAATAAGAACTTTAAGAGGTTTTACATTAATATGGCAGAAATTGAAACTTTTAGGCTTTACAGAAATGTGCACAAGACATTTCAACCAAGATCCGCTGGAAAATTTTTTTAGATTAATTAGAGCTCAAGGTGGACAAAATAAGAAGCCTACATGTTATCAATTCATAGAAAATTATAAATCTCTGTTAATTAATAATCTAACCCGCTACCATTCAGTTGGAACTAACTGTGAAGCAGATAATGGAAATTTTCTGCTCACATGGGAAAAATATTTTACTTTTGCCGAAGATCATAATGAAGAGACCACTACAGAAGAAAAATTTTACAATCAGAAAAAAAAAATTCAAGCAACTTCTCATCCTTTACCGGAAAAATCGAAGATTATTAATTCGGCAAGTGTCGTGGTTAAACAGTTAAAGGAGAAAATGTCCTGCTTATCATCTTGTGCAGAATGCATGAAGCTTTTTCAATCAAACTTCAAAACAAATTCAATTATTTTTAATATTCATGCAGACTTATCGAGTCTTCTCCAGAGGATTATGGTTTCCATTTATAGCGAAAATGATATTTCTGTCATAGCAATGGAATACCTTAAAAAAGAACTAAATTTAGAGCTGTTTACATGCAAAGTGCATAGGGACATTTGTATCGATAATTTCCTCACAACAAGTATTGTTCAATATCTTCGTTGCACTATATCTTATCTAAACAGTATTTTAAGAGGAACTTGTGGTTTCTTAAATGAAGAAGTTAAAGAGAAGGAAAAAAAAAGAATAAATTTGTTTGCAAAGCAATTGACAAAAGAGACAAAACTTTAAAATCTCAACACACATACTCTACTTTATCAAGACAAGATAGATTGTTGCTTTTCGAGATAGAAGAGAATATTGAAAATTTCAATGTTTCAAATTAGATATAATAATAGTTGTTACTTCCTTCGTCCATAGAAGAAACGATTATTTAATAAGTTAGACAAATTTACTAGCAATATATTTAAAAATGAATGTTTCAAACACTGTGTATATATTTTTATGAAATGGGTATTTAAATACCTGAATGTTAAGATTTCGTGATAAATATTTTGCTTTAAAAATTAGTGCAAGTTACAATTGTTATTTAATATTTATATAACGAAATTTAAAATCGTTAAATGTATGTTTAAATAATGCGTTTAAATGTTTACATTACCAAAAATTTATCTAGTCTTCGTCACTTTAAAATATACTTTACAAAATATGTATTTATATAAATAATATATTTTAATGTTAGGTAAATTTAATTCAATGCCTATTCTTGTGCAATAACCTAAGGTATAAACCGCTATTTGATCGACAAGTTTTTTTGGGAGTAAAAGGAAAACTTAAATAATATATTCATATGTTTATATATATGTACATAAAAATCATTTAAATGATATTCAGTACAAAGTTTATGAAAATTGTATTATATATATTTTCATCTATTGTAAGAACTAAAGAATGAGAATAAACTTTATATTTCTTGTATCAAAATATCTCGCATTTTTTAATTTTTCAACAAATCCATTCAATAAATATAAAAATTTATTAATTTTAAAATAATAGATATAATTTTTATCATTTTCAAAAGAAACTTGTTTTATTTATATTCAAAATTTAAATATTATATTTAGTCACAACAATTTATGATATTCAATTATTATCTCGCATTTTTTAAATTTTCAACAAATACATTAAATAAATATAAAAATTCATTAATTTTAAAATAATAGATATATTTTTTATCATTTTCAAAAGAAACTTGTTTTATTTATATTCAAAATTTAAATATTATATTTAGTCACAACAATTTATGATATTCAATTATTATCTCGCATTTTTTAAATTTTCAACAAATACATTAAATAAATATAAAAATTTATTAATTTTAAAATAATAGATATATTTTTTATCATTTTCAAAAGAAACTTGTTTTGTTTATATTCAAAATTTAAATATTCTATTTAGTCACAACAATTTATGATATTCAATTATTATCTCGCATTTTTTAAATTTTCAACAAATACATTAAATAAATATAAAAATTTATTAATTTTAAAATAATAGATATATTTTTTATCATTTTTAAAAGAAACTTGTTTTGTTTATATTCAAAATTTAAATATTCTATTTAGTCACAACAATTTATGATATTCAATTATTATCTCGCATTTTTTAAATTTTCAACAAATACATTAAATAAATATAAAAATTTATTAATTTTAAAATAATAGATATATTTTTATCATTTTCAAAAGAAACTTGTTTCATTTATATTAAAAAATTGAAATATTATATTTAGTCACAACAATTTATGATATTCAATTATCATAAAATTATTTATATACTTACAAATCATTTATTTCTTTACCATGATTGCTTTTATTTAACTAATATTCTTTAAATACAATATATAATTGCTACAATTATAAAATAATAAACAAAATTTATTTTATTAAGACTTCTTGCAATAGTAATTTTAAAAACCGAGAATTTTCCCACGTCTCTCACACATATTAAATGCTATCTTACACATAGGCAAGGCGGTGTGTACATACAAGCGTTAGTTACCCTGTAATGTCACCAGGGGCACTGAGGTCAAAAAATGTTTTGCCATACAATTTACATTGAGTTGGCCTAGCCTGAACACTGAGGTCTTAGCCCTTGGGTGCGTCTAGCCTACCCGTACTGGCCTGCGCTACCCCCACTTCTTTGCCTCATGTGTTGCGCGCGTCGAACGCGTCTTCATCTCTCTGGAACCCGCGCGAATTTAAATCGTAGAACTTTCGCGGGCTGTTAATTTGGGTTACATATATATATATACATATATATTTTCTTCTTTTTAAAAAAAAGCGCTTAATCAAACAATGATCTAAGATATTATAAACTAAATAATTATAAAAAGAAATAATTTACTAACCAAAAACTCAAGAAACCCTTTATTTAAAACGAGATTATTAAAACATTAAGTTAAATAATCGTTTGCTAACAGAAATTGTACTTAACATCTAAAACGTCGTAATTTCCGTACTGTTTTACGTGGTCGAAGATTATAACGCCTGGGGGCGCTATGTGCTGAGTAGTTATAAGTCGAACTCGCTGTCATTTCTGCGGCCGTCACCGGCAACTCTTGTAACGACGTTTTACGCTTCGTATACTCAACTGCATTGACCCAAACTTATAAATAAATTCCGTACTTATTCATGAATATTTTTTTCTGTATTCATAAGAAGGCAAATGCGAATACTCCTAATTTCAAGCCGTTCTGTAGACGCAAAAACACTTAAGAGAAAAATATATTTCAAAGTAATGAATTTTAGGAACTCCCTACGGGGGACACTCATTGGGCCTGTGAGGTCGGTAAAACGAGTGTATAATAACTACTCAACTGCATGTGAATTAAATTCCGAAGAGGATGAATCAACCAAAGCCACCCCAATCGTCGGACCAGGACCTTCATCCCCTAAATTTAATTCAGCTCCTTTTCTTGCGAGGTGGTCACTTTCTTCGTTTCCACGATTACCTCGATGTCCTGGTACATACTCCCAACGTACATCGTCGAAGGATTTTAACAGTTCTAGTAGGCGGATAAAATCTATTTTGTTTTTTACAGGTTTGCGACGCGAAGTTTGCCAGTCTCGTTCGATCCAGTGTGAGACCCACCCCTCCCGACTATTGACTAAAAACTGCGAGTCAGTGTAAACTTTTAACTTCTTTGCATCGATCTGAAGGGCTTTTTCTACTGCTAAAATCGCAGATTGCAGCTCGGCCGCGTTACATGTCTGTTTTCCCTGAATTGGAGTAGACACGTTTAAAGGATGATTCTCCGCAAAATATACTCCCGCACCTGCTCGAGCCTGGGGTGCCATTGTACGGGCATGCTCCATCAATGAACACCTGAAGGTAGCCATCCTGGTCGTATCTCAGCTCACCCACGTTAGCCAACTTACTCTCAACTCTCTTGCAGGACCTTAAATTGTAGGTTAATTAAGAACTACAGTTGGCTTCCTTTCTGTTCCAGGTGGTCGTCCTCGTTTTTTTCTGGGATGTTCGGTGTCGTCGATGTTCGTAGGATTCAATTCAACCTCTTTCGAAGTTTATATTCCACAGATATCCTTTTGTTTTAGGAAAACAGGCCGTAAATCACTCAAGTGGACCTTATTGACTCTATCTCCTTGTTCGATCTCGAAAATTTCAGCATTGAGGACTTTCGAAACTTTAAACGGCCCTTCCCAACGACTGGCTAACCCAGCATTGAAGTTCCTTTCCTTGTTTGAGAGGTGGTGAGTTCGGGCTCTTATCCAATCGCCTACCTTGAAAGCAGGCATCAAACTGCTGGTAGGTATTCGTTTCTCAATATACTTTGCTTGATTCCCGCGAACTTCTTCAACGCGAATATCCCACTCAGGGTTTGAATCAAGATTTTTATCAAGAACCCACTCTCCCGGCTTGCCAAGATTTTTCCCAAGAAGTACTTGACTGGGAGTTTTCCCTGTAGCAACATTCTTTCGCGATCTCAGACCGAATAGTATCTCAGTTACTTTCTGATCCCAATCTCGATGGGATTGGGCCAACAACTGCAAGCATAGCTCCACTTTGATGGAATGATTCCGGCGCTCAGTGGGATTCGTCTGGGGGTAATATACTGGAGTAGTCCAGGCCTCTCAGCCCCATTTTGAACACGCATTCAGCCACTGCTTCCCAGTAAACTGAGTTCCATTATCAGTGAGTACTGCTTGCGGATAACCATAGAGATGAAACACTTCTGTTTTCAGAATCCTGATCAATCGTGGAGCTTTGGAACTTCCTCGAGGAAAAGCTTCCACCCACCTTGAGAAAAGATCTGCGACGACGAATAGAAACCGATGACCCTTTTCAGACCTAGGGTATGGTCCCATTAAATCAATCGCTATTTTTCTCCAGGGTGTCGTTGGGTGTCGTGGGCGTTGTGGAGAAGGATACAAAGTTCTGTATGGTTTACAGGTGTTACACAGTCGACAAGTACTTACGTATTCCTGAATTTCCTCTCGCATTCCAACCTAAAGGAACCGTTCTTGGATGGCCCTTAAGGTTTCTTTCGCTCCCGGATGCCCTGCCAGATCGACATCATGGTATTCATACACCACCCGTTGTTGAGACTCTTCCGGTACCCAGATCATAGATCGATCTCCGGAGTGACGATAGAAGCCTAATGGAGTGACCGTGTGCTGTTGGAGAAAAGTTAATTCCGGGGCGATTGGATTTTCCTTTTGTGAGAGAGTAAGCCATCTCGAAACTAGTCGAGTGATAGTTGGATCTTTTTGCTGGAGCTGAATCAACTCTTGGTAGAAACCAACATTTCCCACTTGACACAACTGATGAATTGGTTGTTGGTGTGGGTTACTTTCGGGGGGTAACACCAGTTCTTCTTCCTGTCCAGATTCCATGAAATCGTTCGAATGTTCCATTGGATGTTGAGAAAGTGTCTGAGAAAGTTCACTACCTCTCACAGTTCGAGGTAATATAACAAATTTGAATTGGTTAAGAAAGGAAGTCCAGGTTCCAAATTTTACATTAGCGTCCTTCGTAGTTTCTAACCATTTTAGCACGTTCGGATGGGCTTTCACTTGGAAAGCTGCTTTTTCTAAAAATGTCCGAAAATGTCGAATGGCCCACACCAATGCGTGACATTCTTTCTCCAGGAGTGGGTACTGGGTCTCTGCAGGTTTAAACTTCGTACTCGCGTAACTGATTACACGAATGTCTCCATTTTCGGCTGTTTGGTGTAGAATAGCTCCTATCCCGTGGTCACTCATACTAGTCTGTAACTGCAGTATTAACTGTGAGTCGGGTCGTGCTAATTGTAAGTCTTTCGCGAAGAGTGCCTTCAGTTTTTGGAATGCCAGCACGGCCTCTGGTGTCCAAGTCCACTTTTTTTTTTCTTTAATAAGTTGGTCAGCGGCGTTGAAACTTCGGAGAAATTTGGGACATACTCGCGGATCCAATTGCAGATGCCTAGGAATTGTTGTAATCCTTTTTTTCCCTGGGAAGAGGTAGCTTGTAGGATAGCTTGAACGTGTTCCTTCTGGGGTTCGTTGCATGCCCGTGATATTGAGTTGCCCAAATAGCGAAGCTCCGTTTTTCAAACACACATTTGACCAGCGAACAAGTTAGGTGATGCAACTCTAACCTTTCCAAAATGAGGCTTAGATGATACAGATGTTCTCTCCAGCTTCTCGAATAAATAATTATGTCATTCAAATAAACTATGCAAAATCTGTTGATGTATCCTCTAAGTACAGTCTGACTCATCAAACATTGGAAGGTGATTGGGGCGTTTTTCAGCACAAAAGACATAACTTTAAATTGATACGTCCTGCCATGGGGAACGGCAAAAGCTGTATACTTTTTTGGAATCCGGATGTAAAGGTACCTGCCAGTATCCAGAGCGAAGGTCTAGGGTTGAAAAAACAGAAGCCTCTTCCAACTCTTTTCTCGAATATTGAATTCGAGGTAAGGTATGAGTGGCATCTTCAGCGATGGAATTCAGACGCCGAAAATCGATACAAAATCGATAATTTCCGTCTTTCTTTTTTGCCAATACAATGGGAGAACAGTATTGTGATTGGCACGATTCTATTACTCCCTCTGAGAGCATTTCTTGCACACACTCTTCTATTATCGCCCGCTTTTCTTTGGAACATGAGTACGGTCTTAGGCAAAAAGGTTTCTCGTTATTAACCTTAATAAGATGTTGGATCCCTGAGGATCCAGGGTAGCGTGGTTACGTGAAGCTAAATCCCGGAACTCATTCTTGAACTCTTCAGGAAATGTATTTTCTTTCAAACTCTCTGATACCAAGCAGCGTTCGTTTGCATTTGATCCTGCTAGGTAAATAATAGTTCTTGTCTCTTTTCCTGCATAGTTGGCTGTTGCAGCTGTATCCACTGATACCAAAATAGGTTGTAAATCAACAGGAATTAAAAATAATAACAAATTTACTATGATATATTAATTAGTATAAATTAAGACTGATTTTCTGCCATAAAATAAGTCTTAAAAAAGCATCCTGTAGCTATTGGGAGGCGATATAGAAGGCAAAGCTGGTCAATGAGGGTAGGGGGGTAGTCAAATTTCCTATAACGATGAGTATCAATAACATTTTCAATTATCGTTGATAAAATTTCGTTTCATTTTAATAAGCAATTCTGTCATCCCTGGGGGTGAGGGCTGAGGGTCAGGGGGTGGTAGTGTCTATTGCTAAAAAGTATTTCGCCTTTAATAAAGTCGTATATAGCGACACTTACAGTTATAATACCTAATGACACGTCTTATTTCGATATTTTCTTGAATAGAAATATAATAGAATAGAATAATTTATAATTATTAATTAATTATTAATTAATTTATAATTTGAATAGAAATAGCCTTTCACGCTTTTTTATGGTAAATCAGGAACTCTTACGTAAAAATATCAAAAAGTTGAGCAGCTTGGATTTTAAATCTTGAAAATTTGGAATCTTGGAGCTAGTTAGAACATTTCCACATTAGCCGTTTTTTATTACATTTTCAGACCACCTGCGACTGGTTGAGGTACACTGTGATCCAGCAGGAATTAAGAGTTAGATATTTTTTTTGTTTTGTGAGATTGTGGTTACCCGATAATTTGTATTTTCTTGTGAGGTCACCCCCTCACTGTGACTGTATTTTTAAGCTAAATTTCGTTTCAGAGTCATTGAACCCAGCTATCAGTAGACATTAGGGATTCGGGGGGCAGAAGAACTCGAGACGCTACCTGGGATAGTTCGAATTTAAATTCATTTTTCGAGAACCTTCCTAGGTGGGTGTAGAACTCGAGTAGAATATTAAAAGTCAATAAAGTTTACAAAAATAAGACAAAAGAGGTAAGTGGACAGGACGGTCTGGGTCAAGGGTTTAAGATAGGAGCAAGTCGAAGCCAAGCTGGAGAGCCCAAAAGCCTTGTTGATAAGCAACTAGACGACTGTGTGTTAATACTCGTCTGTTTACCAGAGAGAGACGAGTGCGAGGACGAGCCTTCGGTTCGAGTTAGAGAGGAGACCGGGATTAGAGTCACGCGGATGAAGAAAAGCGGGTAAGCTTCGTCTAGGTCCGTGGGAGTTGTAACGTGGTTTCTACGAAAACACACGTTAGTAAACAATGCTCCGGGATTTCGACGAAGCTAACCTTACCTGGTTGCCGGGAACGCGGAAAAGCGGAGAAATAATTTCCGGGAAATGCTCTCAGCACGCACTCGACACACATTATTTCTTGATATTGCATATTACTGGCATCATTGCTTTTGTTAAGCACGACGATTCTGCGTCGACACGAAAACAACACGATTTTTGTATTTTCTTCTACTATTTTGTACAATAATGAAACACAGCACAGTCCACGTACCACGCGACAAACACTACACTACCCGACACTCGAACCACGGCAAAGAGGCCCATGTAGAGGATCCGGACGATCGATGTCGTGATCGTTGGCCAGCTGATCGAACCTTGTTGACATCTGGCCAAGCAGACGGCGCGAGATGACAGTAAGTCCCGAAAGTGACCGTCAGTGGTCAGCAGCGGACGGGACAGATCAGCAAACCAGGGCCGCCAGCCGGCAAGCGCCTGAACTAACGTTGCGTGTGCCGGGCCCTAGAGAGCTCAGTGTGTGCTGAGACTCGAACGCAGTGACTACTTTGTGTTTGTAGGGAACGAGAATTACGGACGCCCGACCGTTTTCCTGCCTGAGACTAAATCGTTGAAAAAATGGAACGGAATGAGACGATTCGCCGGCTCCAAAATTAGTGTTTATCTTTTATCTCGAAGTGAAAGGTTCGGGAGGTACTCGGTCGTCGGTCGTGGCTGTGCTGGGTCATAAATTAATTTATTCTTTGTAAGTTGTTTCTCAATAGTTTGTTTCATTAAAAACTCTTTCTGATAATCAGTGTTTATTTTACTTTGTGACCCGTGATTGTAAGATAACATAGAGTCGCGGAGTGAAAACGTGGTCTTTTTCTCTTTCTCGTATGCGAGTCGACTCACGCCGGGAGATGTTCGTGATGCTCGAGGGCTAGCCGGCCAACACCACACCAGGAGATCTTCACTCCGGAGGAAGCTCAGGTGCATGGTTGCACCTGGCGCAGTTGCAAAATTAACAGGCTTCGCGGGAGTCTTGCAAGCTGAAAGCGTAAGGCTTGCGAGTCGGGATCGGATAGCCGCCATTGTGGTAAGTCAGTATTTATGACTCAATAACCTTTCTCTCTCGCACGATTTGTCGCTACGAGTTGCGTGTGTCAGAGAGAGAACGGTTACAACACATAAGAATGACCAATTACATTATCTCCTTAAAAGAATAAAGCTCCACCTTTTTTTACCCCAACTAAAGCGTGGTATCTGATCGATTATAATAAGTAATAACCAAACAGGATCGTTAAAACAGAGAAATAGGTTATGTAGAACACTAAAATTATAAAACTCAAAACTTAAAGGTTAAAATAAGATTGTTTGATTAAATTAAATTTAAGAACAATTTATTCTATTAGAATTCTTTTTTTTTAATGTAAAAAAGCCACAAAATTAAATATTTAGACAAGTTTTGATAACAATAAGAAATTTTTCAAATGAACTTTCGTTCTTATTGGTGGATATTTCAAAATAAGAGAAAAGAAATAGAAAACACATAAGAAGGACCAATCACATTATTCCCTTAAAAGAAGCTCGACCTTTTTTGAACCCAACTAAAGCGTGGCATTTAATAGATTATAATAAGTAATAGCCAGACAGGATCGTCAAAACAGAGAAATAGGTTATTTAGGACACTAAAATTCTAAAATTCTAAATTAGAAAGTTATAGTGAGTTTGTTTGATTGAATTAAATTTAAAAAAAAGTATTCTATTAAAATTCTTTTTTTTAATGTAAAAAAGCCATAGAATTAAACATTTAATCAAGTTTTGTCAACAATAAGAAATTTTTAAATCAACTTTCGTTCTCATTGGTGGATATTTAAAAATAAAAGAATAGAAATAAAAAACATATAAGAAGTACCAATTACATTATTCCCTTAAACGAATAAAGCTTCACATTTTTTACCTCAACTAAAGCGTGGCATCTGATAGATTATAATAAGTAATTACATCAACAAATTTTCTTTGACAGAATAGACGAATTTTATGAAGAGTTAAAATTGTTCTTAAGGACGTTGCAAGGAGAAAGTTGAGTGGCGTAGAAACACATTTCCGTCCTTTGCTCGAAAGTTTCCACTTTATGACTTATTTTCAAAAACACTGGACACTTTTTCACGAAAAGAACTATGGTAGACAAAAGTATTTGAGATAAGTTTTTTTAAACATTTGTTTTATGCGAACAGATGTGCCTACGAGAGTCAAAATTAACTCCCATTTTGACATTGCAAAATTTTCCGTAAAAGATTGCCGCCGCACGTCAGCTGAGCACGGGCTTACGTGACATGAGCCTCAAGTGAGATGGCGGAGGCCATTTTTCTACGAATAATCATGCAATGGCAAAAGGGGAGTTAATTAACTCAAAATTAATTTTGACGCTCCTAAGCACATCTATTCCCGTAAAACAAATGTTTAAAAAATTCCTTATCTCAAATACTTTAGTCTACCATAGCACCTTTTTTTTAAAAGTGCCCCGTGTTTAAAAAAAAACACTTTTTTGTAAAAAAAATGATAAATTCTCTAATAAAACTGTGGATACTTGGAATGTTTTAAAGAAAGTTTCAAAACAATATTGACTAGATGCTTGACAACAAGAATTACTGAAAAAGATAAAATTGACGACAATTTCATTTGCATTACTGAACAATTTTAACAAAAATGTGATCCTTCTCTTTAATCCTGAAAAAAGCAGTGCAGCGTCTCTTTTTGAAAAAAAGTATTGAAACATGTTTTTTTATAGAAAAATGTTTTTACATTATCCGCATCATCTTTGGCGCTGGTAATTATAGAAACACTGACGAAGAAAAAGCTATTAAGCTGACACAACAATTTGCAAAAAAAAGGATATTTTTTAAAGCATGAGCTAAGAAATTAAAGTTTAATTTTTTAAAAAAAAGCCTTTATCATTCCAACTTACTTGAAAACTTGTTATTATTTTATTTTCAGAATCCTTGGCATTGAACTTAATTAAAATTAGAACACAGAATTTACAGAATACTTGGCACTGGAAATTATTACAAATCTATTTTAGAGAAAGTAATTTGACTAATTCCACCAATTTACTGAAAATGTTATTTATTTCTTCAAAGCTAAGGAACGATTTAAAATTTTATTCTACTAAAAGGATTTTCAGATTGAAACTTAGATGCACACTTGTTATTTTTACATCTTTAGAATTCTTAGTAATAAAAGTTACAAAATTTTTATATTATAACAACTAATTAAAGAAATTTGTCGATCTACTACAAAAATGGATTTTTTTTTAAAAACAGAAAAAAAATCACTAAGTAATTGCATTTTTTTCATGAAACCCGAAGATCGATGTTATAGTTTACTTTTGGAAAAGTAGTTTGGATATTAAAAATTAGTAAACGTTTTTTCTTACAAGAAACTAATTCCGGAGATTCGAACATTTACTGAAAATTTGGATATTTTTTTTTTAAATTTAAATTAGTACAAACAGTCTGGATAATGGAAATATTAAAGTAAACTGGTTATATTGAACTTTTTGGAAGCCTTCTTATTGAAAATTATAACCAATTTATTAAACAAACAATTAATTTCGATCAATACGACGACGTATTAAGTGATTGGATTTTATTCATGAAAACCAAAGATGGATGTTATAATTTAATTTTGGATAAATAGTCTGGATAATGGCAATTTTGATGTAAACTAGATATTTTCAAATTTTGTTGGATCCTTGCTATTCAAAAGTATTATTAATATATTTTACAAGAAATTAACGTGTGAGATTCGACGATTTACTGAGTAATATGATATTTTTTTCTAAATCCAAGGAACGTTTAAACCCACATAACACGTAATATTCCAGGGATATTCCTGGAATATTTTTTTGTGACATTCGGAACATTCCAATGGAATATTGCAGTGACGTTACTGGAACGTTGCTATGTCCGACTCAGGGAATATTTCAGTGGAACATTCCATAAATATTAAATTGTAATGTCTCTGGAACATTACAATATAACATTGCAGGAATATTCCATTGGAATATTCATAAGTTTTTTAAAGCAAAAAAAATTTAGTCTTTAAATTTATTAGTTCTTATTCGAATTATTTATCATTTTATTTTTACATCTTAAAACAAATTAAAAATTCTAAACGCGACGGGAGGATTCGATCCCTAAACCTAAGACCTATCTAACGATTAACGCTCGCGGCTATTTTATCGGTATGAAAATTCTACAATAAAGCTGGATGAACTTCAACTATTTTAGATATGTATTAAAACTATATCTACTCAGTTTAGATTCTTATTTTCATACCGATAATAGCTGCGAGCGTTAGTCGTTAGATAGGTCTTAGGTTTAGGGATCGAATCCTCCCGTCGCGTTTAGAATTTTTAATTTGTTTTAAGATGTAAAAATAAAATAATAAATAATTCTAATAAGAACTAATAAATTTAAAGACTAAATTTTTTTTTGCTTTAAAAAACTTATGAATATTCCAATGGAATATTCCTGCAATGTTATATTGTAATGTTCCAGAGACATTACAATTTAATATTCATGGAATGTTCCACTGAAATATTCCCTGAGTCGGACATAGCAACGTTCCAGTAACGTCACTGCAATATTCCATTGGAATGTTCCGAATGTCACAAAAAAATATTCCAGGAATGTCCCTGGAATATTACGTGTTATGTGGGAAGCTGTTATTTTTTTAAAAACAGTATAGATAAAGGAAATGTTTATTTAAACTGGTTATTTAGACAAGTTTATAATACTTGCTATTGGAAATAATTATAAATTAATTTTACAAGAAACTGCCCTTACAAAAAATTAGTACTGGATTCAGTACTGGGAAGAAGTACTGGGAAAGTAGTACTTTTTTCGCGTAATATAATTTTTTAAGCACAATAACAATTTTTTTTTTAAATTTCATTAGTGCGCAACGTGAACAAATTTTCAACAGTCCATGGCGAAAAAAGTACTGGTTTTCCAATACTGAACACAGTACTAAACCCAGTACTGAACCCAGTACTTATCCCAGTACTGAACCCACTATTTCTTCCCAGTACTGAAACCAGTACTGAATCCAGTACTTCTTTTTTGTAAGGGTGTTTACAAAAATTCTCTGATTTGTTGGAAAATTGGATTTTTTTTAAAAACATAGAGACGGTGTAAAATTTTTAATTTGTGAAAACAGTTTGGATAAGGGAAATATTGCAGTAAACTGGTTATTTTAATATCTCTGGAATCCTTGTTATTGGAAATTGTAAAAAAATTTATTTAACAAAAAACTAATGTGATAGATACAACGATTTACTATGAAATTGAATTTTTTTTTATGAAAACAGAATTTGGATGTGTAAATGTAATTTTGAAAAAATGGCTTTGTGATAAAAATTCTATCGAAAATTGTTATTTTCGAAATTAAATGGATCCTTGCTATTGGAAATCATTAAACATTTATTTTACAAAATACTAATTCGATTGATATGACAATTTACTAGAAATTTTAATATTTTTTGAAAAACCAAGGAACGTTATAAAAATGTTAATTTGTATTGACAGTCTGGATAATGGAAATCTTGCAGTGAATTGTTTATTTTCAAAATTTTGGAATTCTGGAAGTTGAGAGTTATTAAAAAAAAATGTTTACAAAAAACTAATTCGATAGATTTGACAATTTACCAAAGAATTAATTTTTTTTAAACCCGTGGTTCGATATCAAATTTTAATTTAAAAAAGGCTTGCTAATTGAAATTCTGTCGAAAACTTGTTATTTCCGAATTTTGTTGAATCCTTCCTATTGAAAATATTTATAAACTTATTTTACTAAAAACTATTTTAAAAGATTAGACAATGTACTTAAGAGTAGGATATTTTCTTAAAAACAGAAGATCGAAGATAAATTTAAATTTGTAGTAATAGTCCTGATAATGGGACTTTTAAATGTAAACGATTTGTTTTTAACCTTGTAAAATCCTTGATACTAGAAATTATTAGCGAGTTATTTAAGGAATACCAATTAATGTGATTTAATGATTTTGTAATAATTGGATTGTTTCTAAAAAACCAAGGATGGATTGAATTTCATGGTAAAAAAGATGTATAAAGAATCATAATAATTTTGGTTGCTTGCATTTATCTCTTTAAATATTGCAAATATAATAAACAAATTTTTACAAAAGATGTAGATTTCATTAAATACACATTTTATGTTTAATGCATTTTTTACTGAAACCAATTAGTTTACGAAATAATTGCAAAAAACATAAATCACTATAAATGTGACCAAATACCCACATTATATCAATATTAAATTACCTACAGTCGTCATTACGCTATTAAATTACGAAACATTACGTTCATTACGCAACATTACGTTTATTACGTCACATTATATTTATTACGTAATAACGTAAAATTACGTAATTTTCGTGCAGTAATTAGAAAAATTATATTTAAAAAATTATAAACTTGATCATTTTTATGAAAAATACTTTAAAAACCAACACAACTACCCAAGTAGAAAATTTTTCGGCACTACTACCGACAGTCTGTCGGTAGTACTAGAGATCCTATAAAGAGAGTTGAGACACAAGTGTGATGGTTCGTGATTGGTTGCAATTAAACCGGAACCAGGGGCCCTATGACGTAATTTTGAAAACGAAACCGAAAACGAAAACGCAAGTTCGATTTTCAAATTTTTTTGTGAAATGTCAGTTTGCCTTTGTGATTATTATGATCATTGTTTGTATTATGAAATTGTCACTATTTTGGGGTTAATAGAATTTCAAAACATTAAAAAATTAACGACTTCGGCGGTATGACGCCAAAATAGAAAAATAAAAAAATTGATTCAAAATGGCGTCACAACTTTTTCTCGATTAATAATATCTGTTGTGATTTTTTATGTGTGTAAACATAGTATTCTTATATTTTAGGCTTCCGTGATCACGAATATAATACTAAAATTTAATTTTTTGAAGTTTTCATTGTTTTTTAGGAAGTTAAATATTGACGATTTTCAATCATTTTCGCGAATGGCGTCATACGTTTATTTAGTTACTATCTTTCATTTTTGGTTTATATTCTTTAAAATATTTGCAACATATATATCGTCTCAGGAGGACCCAGCGGGGGTCATTTGTGTGTGGGGGGCTACTTGCACCCACGTGAAAATTAAAATCAAAAAATTGAAAACTTATTTTTGTCAATAAATGTCCCGTTTCAGGATGATTCGCTGGGGGTCATTTTTATGCGGAGGGTGACTTGTACCCACGTGAAAATTAAAATAAAAAAATAAAAAACTTATTTTTGACAACAAATATGTCTTCCCAGGATGATCTGCTGGAGGTCATTTTTATGAGGGTAGGGGGACTTGCACCCACGTGAAAATTAAAATAAAAAAATTAAAAAATTATTTTTGTCAACAATTATCCCGTTTTAGGAAGATCCGTTGGGGGTCATTTCAATGACTTGCACCCACGTGAAAATTAAAATCAAAAAATTAAAAACCTATTTTGTCAGCAAATATAGCGTCCAGCATTACCTGTCCCCACATAGAAATGCTCCCGCTGGCCTTTCCCCCGATTGACAAAAATAAATTTTCAATTTTTTGATTTTAATTTTCACGTGGATGCAAGTCACCCCCCGCATAAAAATGACCCCCATCGGATCATCCTAAAACGGGATATTTGTTGAAAAAAATATGTTTTTAATTTCTTGATTTTAATTTTCACGTGGGTGCAAGTAGCCCTCCCCCACATACAAATGAACCCCGCTGGGTCATCCTGAGACAATATATTTGTTGCCAAAAATATGTTTTTTAAAAAAAATAAACTGAAAATCAAGAACATTAACTGAATAAACATATGACGCCATTTTGCTTATTTTTTACAGCTCTGGGCCACTTCACGCATTACGCCAATTTTGGCGTCATACCGCCGAAGTGGTTAATTTTATAATCTTGTAAAATTCATTTAACCCTAAAATAGTGACGATTTCGAATTATAAACAATGATCATTATGATCACAAAGGCAAACTGACATTTCACAAAAAATTTCAAAATCGAACTTGCGTTTTCGTTTTCGTTTTCGGTTTCGTTTTCAAAATTACGTGATAAGGGCCCAGAAGTGATTTTGTAATGTTGCAACATAACCTCAAATCGCGTCCATTTAAATCAATTCAAATTTTTCCATGTAAATATTTCGCGCCTTTAACTCGAACTTCTGGTTCCGGTTTAATCGCGATGCGCAGAAACCAACTGTGTCTTAACTCTCTTTACAGGATCTCTAGGTAGTACTGTCGGTAGTACCGTCAGTAGAACCTTCTGTAATCCTTCGGTACTCTTGCGGTAGAGCTAGCAAAATCAAAATCAAGATATGTACTTTCATAAAAATCCGCGGTTCTATCCGTACCTGCATTTCCAAGCACTCGAACTATGTCTAGGTCACATACTCGACACTTCTTCGGGGAAGTTAACCTCAAATATAAAAAATCGAAGTAAGGATTGTACCTAAGTGCCCCACCGCTGTCCAGGTCACATTCTCACCAATTCTTCAGAAAACCTAACCTCAATTTTAAAAAATCGAAATCAGAAAAGTAGGGGAGAGGGACCCCAGTTGGACACCCTTTCGATTTATTGCTGTAGAATCCAAACCGAATAAAATATATTAAAATGTTTTATAGCGAATGAAATTACAATTTATAAGGTAACTTATGGCCACAGGGATAAAATTTTATTTTGAACATAAACATTTTTTAAAGCATTTTTTCTAATTGTCAAAATTTTGGGTCTAAAAAAAAGTGTCCCCAAGATGGACACCTTCTGAAAAGTCTCTGAAAATTGTAGTAAATAAACACAGCACATTGTGTTACAATTCTTAAACTAATATTTAATCATTTTAAGGAATTTTTCAAGAAATAACATTTCTAAAAACTTCCATTTAATAGCTTAACAGTAAAAAGTAATAAAATATCGAAAAATATCGATATATCATTTTCTCTAACGATAACATAACATTTTAATGTGGAAAAAATTTTTTAATTAATTGGCTCAAAAAATTATTGAAAAAAGTGTAAAATCGAAAATATGTAAATTAATACATTGAGATTTGAGGCCTGTCCATCTTAGGGTATATGATACCATTTTTTAATTCCCAGTAAAAATATATATACGAACACTGAATTAGTAAAATCATTTTAGGATATTATTATACGATAAATAAAGAATGTTATAACGTTAAGTACTTATTCTAAATCATAAATTTAAATAACTTTACCAAGTTGAGAAAAAACTGTTACAAAACTTTTTTTGACACAAAATTACGTGATATGTGTAGAAGAAAAACCAGCTGGTTTTTTTTCTTCAAATGTGCATCAAAATCTTCGTCTATACAAACAATAAAAATGACAGAAAGCATAAGGCGCTGTCACCTTAAACAAAAATTTTATACGAAATGTCCATCTTGGGGCCCACTTCCCTACCTAAGTGCCCCCTACCTAAACTTAAAAAATCGGAGTAAGGATTGTACCTAAGTGCCCCACCGCTGTCCAGGTCACATTCTCACCACTCCTTCAGGTAAGCTAACCTCAATTTTGAAAAATCGAAATAAGGAAAGTAGCCAAGTGTCCCACCGTTGGCCAGCTCACATACTCGACTCTTCTTCGGGAAAGTTAACCTTAAATATAAAAAATCGAAGTAAAGATTGTACCCAAGAGTCCCACCGTCGTCCAGGTCACCTTCTTACCGCTTCTTCGGGAAAGTTAACCTCAAATCTAAAGAATCGAAGTAAGGATTGTAACCAAGTGCACCACAGTTGTCCAGGTCACATACTCACCACTTCTTCCGGAAAGTTAACCTGAAATTTGAAAAATCAACGTCAGGATTGTACCTAAGTGCCCCACCGCTCTCCAGGTCACATTCTTACCACTTCTTCAGGAAACCTTACCTCAATTTTAAAAAATCGAAATCAAGAAAGTACCTAAGTGCCCCACCGCTCTCCAGGTCACATTCTCACCACTTCTTCAGAAAATCTAACCACACTTTTGAAAAATCGAAATCAGGAAAGTACCCAAGTGCTCCACCGTTGTCCAGGTCATATTGTTAACACTTCTTCATGGAAGTTAACCTCAAATTTAGAAAATCGAAGTAATAATTGCACCTAAATGCCCCACCGTTGTCCAGGTAACCTTCTCACCACTTCTTCGGGGAAGCAAACCTCTATTTGGAAAAATTGAAATCAAAAAAGTACCTAAGTGCCCCACCGTTGTCCAGGTCACATACTCAACACTTCTTTGGGAAAATTAACATCAATTTCTAAAAATCGAAATCTGGATTATACCTAAGTGCTTTACCTTTGTCTAGGTCGCATTACCCAAAATGTGTTTATGTACAGACCTTTTGGTCTGTCAGCGAGGGCCTGATGTGATGAGGCAGTTCAGTTCCGTTTTGGCTTTATTCTGTCCATATTGGGCGCGTTTTCTCGTGCATTTCTCGACGAATTATTTACTGTTTTTCTTTTGTGTTTATGACGGGTATACAAATGTGACGTATTGTATAATTGTAATAATAATAAACTTTATTACGTGAAACAATAAGTGCTGTGACATTTTGTGAAATCCCACCAAACAAGTTTTTTAACAGTATTTTAAGCTATATGGTTTTAGGCTGAAAGGGAAGTAAGCTAAATGTATTTTAGAGAATATTAATGCTCCTTATATTTTTTAGGCTAAATGAGAATTAGGGCAAATAAAATTTATACTAAATTGGATTTAAGCCAAATGGATTTTAGGCTAAATAAGTTTTAGACCAAGTATGATATAGGCCAAATGATTTTTATGCTAAACGGGATTCAGGCCAAATGTGTTATAGTCCTATAATAATTAGTTCAAATGGGTTTTAGTCCAAGTAAATTAGAGGCAAAATAAGTTTTAGTGGTCAAATTAAATTTTGCTAATTGGGATTATAACCGAATATGTTTTAGGTTGTATGACTTTTAGGCTGAATGGGATTTAAACTAAATTAGAATTAGTCAAAATGTGTATTTGGCCATTTTAAAATGATGGATTTTCTTGAAGCTTGTCATTTGGAAGTTTTTTGGGATTGTGGATTGCAAGTTTTTTGTAATTTTACGGTTTGCAAAATGACCGAAACAATATGGCGAATACTTTTTTAACAAAATGGGATTTAGACTAAATGGGCTTTATATGTAAAAAAGGATTTTAGACAAACTGTTCTAAAGGGCAAATAGGGATTAGGTTAAATTAGTTTTAGGCTAAACTAGATTATGTCCAATTGTGTTTTAGGCAGAATGAGTTTAAGGTGAAATGGATTTTACATTAAACGTGTTTTAGGTTAAGTGGGATTTAGCCTAAATGGGTTTTAAAGGTAAATAAAGTTTCAGGCCTAATATGATTTAGGTCAAATAAGGTTGAATGTGTTTTATGGCAAATGGGTTTTAGTAGGCTGAATGGGAATTAGGTGAAATTGGTTTTAGACATAATGGGGCTTAATCGATGTAACCTAAATGTAGGCGCGAAATACTTAGTACCTCTGTTTAAAGTAATATTTTTTGGAAAATTCCTCGGTAAACACTTGTAAGTGCGAAAGGTCAAAAGACGAGTGTATAATTTAAAAAAACCAAATAACCTAAAAAGCATTCAGATTAAAAACCATTTAACCGAAAATGCATTGAGCCCAAAACTTGTCTAACCTATAGTGCATTGTGCCAAAACCCATTTAACCTAAATCCATTTTAACCTACATCCCACATAACCTAAAATACATTCAACCTAAATCCCATTTAACCTTAAATGCATTCAGCCTAAATCCCATTATCCTAAATGCCATTTCACCTAAACGCCTGGTCCGAATTCCATTTGGCTCAAATCCTATTTAGCTCCTATTTAAGTTAAATGGGATTTAGGCTTAAACCCATTTTAAATGGGTTTAAGTCTCAATAAATTTAAGGTTAAAAGGTTTTCAAACTAA
The DNA here is from genome assembly GCA_037103525.1 of Ganaspis brasiliensis. Lineage (NCBI taxonomy): Eukaryota > Metazoa > Arthropoda > Insecta > Hymenoptera > Figitidae > Ganaspis > Ganaspis brasiliensis. The sequence goes on along the minus strand of JAZKLR010000841.1, from coordinate 1,285,063 downwards.
ATAAATTTTAGGTTAAATAGGATTTACGCTAAATGCATTTTAGTTTAAATGGGTTTTAGGCTTAATGCATGTAAGGTTAAATGGGATTTGCGCTAAATGCATTTTAGGTCAATCAGGTTCTAGGCTGAATGTATTTTAGGTTAATCATGTTCTAGGCTAAATGCATTTCATGTCAAATGAGTTTTTGTATAACTTTATTTTAGGTCAAATAGGATTTAGGCTAAATGCATTTAAGATTAAATTGGATTTAGGCTGAATCCATTTAAGGTTAAATGTGTTTTAGACTGAATGCATTTTATGTTAAATGGATTTTAGGCTGAATGAATGTTAGGTGAAATGGAATTTAGGCTAAATGCATTCCAGTTTAAATGGGTTTTTGTATATCTGCATTTAAGATTAAATGGGATTCAGTCTGAATGCATTTTAGGTTAAATGGGATTTAGGCTAATTAGGTTGTAGGTTAAATGAATTTTAGTTTGATTGGGTTTTAGAGTAAATGCCCAGGAAAAGAAGATGGATAAAAGAATCGGAGATTCCGTATACAAGCATGATTCCTTGTTTACGGAAATAGAGAAATTTCGTATACTAGTGTTTACTGGTAAACGGAACAGTATACGAAATCTTTTTCTACGACTTTTAATAAGGAAATATCACTCTAATTGACACAAATATGTATTACGATTATTCTAAAAGGTGAAATAAAGAATTTTATTTGTTAAAGAAGTTAAATATAAGGAAAAGACCGCGAATTCCACTAACCGCAGTTTTATACATACATTTTTCATAACGTATTCTTAGAATAAAACAAACATTTTTATTTATAAAATATTTATAAGATACAAAAATAAATAAATAAAAATAAAAAAACAAAAAAAAATTTTAAAAACTCTCATTACAGTTTTTTAAAAAATAATTTTTTTAAAATTTATTAATTATCGGATAATGTTTTTAATCTTAAACACTTTAAGCTTATCAGAAAATTTCCATTTTAATGATATTAAATTCAATTATTTCAAAACATTTTTAATTTCGGTTTTTGTAAAAATTAATTTATTTGTAAAAATTGTAAACTATAATTTATTTAAAATATTGATGATGTTAATGATTTTATTATGTTGATGATAAACGGGGTATCTTGTAAATCATTATTTTTAAATTTCCGGATGGTAAATCTTAATTTTCTCGGATTTCCTTTTTTGATAATTAGGTATATTATTTAAATATTGAAAGGTTCAAAAGATATATTAAGAAGATAAGTTTCTAAGCATAATAAATAAATCTATGGAAAAAAGTAAAAAAAGCTAGACGAAAAACCACGGGGGTGAAATCAACAGTGGTAGCGGAGAAACACGATTTCCGGCAAAAGTAGGAGAATTATCAACCAATTAAAATAATGCTAAAAATATATATAATCGCGCATGTCAAATATGAATTTAAATAGCGAAATGTGTTTTGTTTATGTGTATCATAACCTATTTTGTGCAAAAAGTGAAAAGTTTATTTATTTTTGGTTTCCAGGTGTGTCAGAATTAATAATATATTTATTTCTTCTATAGAACCAATATTTATTTAGTTAAAAATCAAGTTCTTTTTATATCATTTAGTGTAAGAAAAAAGAAAGGTAAAAATGTTTCAACTTTTTTAGGATTTTGTTGTAATTAGTTAACCTTTAAGTATAAAATTAAATTTTCTAAATTATTATTTCTACTATGGGAAAAAGTAATTTTAGAATGTAATAAATTATTTTTAAATTGTGTTTAAGCATATTAAAATATTTTTTATTTCCACGTGTCACATAGAAAGAATCGTTCAGCGAGGTCAACAGGCTGCTGGTAAAATTACATTCATTTTTATTTGTAAGTTCATACTTAATAACATTAATATAAAACTATTACTACAACACACTTAATATAAAATATATTATATTTCTACAACTTAATAATTTTCAGTTTTCATTTTACAAAATATGTTTTTTTTTGATAGTTTGCTTAATCTACACTGAAAGTAAAGAGGTTATGCTGTTGCACCTTCGGAGGTTTCGTATCGCACTTTGACGTGAGTTCAGCTACACACTCCAAAGAGGCGTGTAACGCGCCCCTGAGAGCGCGCAACAGACCCCAAAACAAGGCAAGCAGTGCACTTTTTACTGTACTGTTTGCCTTGTCTGAAGTCTGTTGCGCGCTCTCAGGGGCACGTTACACGCCCCTTTGGAGCTGCACTCACGTCAAAGTGCGATACGCAACCTTCGAAGGTTCAGCAGCATAACCTCTTTTATTTCACTGTACTAAATAATATTTAATGTATTAAAATTAAACACTTTTTAAATTTTATTTGATTTATTTAGTGCATTAATTAATTAATTAATTAATTATATTACTTTAATTTTTAATTTTTATTTGTTTAAAAATCTATTCAAATTTTTTCTAAATTTAAATTTATTCAAATGTCATTTCCTGTGTAGAATTTGCCTTTATAACCCCATGTCTCCCGCTATTTTCCCTCATGATTGCCCTGCTTAAAAATATTTTGTAAGTACGAATAGCAATTTTTTTTTGTCAAACAATTTTTAATTTAAACTGTTTCAAATAGACTTTCAAAGTACTTAAAATTAAAATTTAACGCCTTTGTTTTAAACTAGTTGTCTGAATCAAACTTGCGCAAGTCCCATAAGCGCAACTGTTCATTGCGGGAACACTCAATTCATCGCTGTGTTATTTTTATAACCTCAAAATCTGAATTTAGTTTATTGTGCTTATTCTTTTTTATTGTGGCAGTTGATAAAATATTAGAGTATTTATAAACTATGAATAAAAAAGAAAAGAATAATGTCAGATGTAAAAGATACCGAGGGTTTAAAAATAGTTTAAGCCAATTAAATGATGAATTATCTGATTTTAATTTCAATAAAGCACAGTTCGAACAAGATTCTTTAATTTACCTAAAAGGTTCTCGAAAGGATAAGCACTAATTTTAGTTAAACTGCTAAAAAGAAAGAAGTAAACTATTGTCCTGGTCGTTAATCGTAAGTCAAATATCTAAACCCAGTTCAGCTGGTAAAGAAGATGGTGCAAAGAGACTTCAGGAAGTAGTACTCATGAGGAGTTTAAATATGTTATTTGCAGTGATGATGGTTCATTGATTTAATGGTCACGATGTTCAGAAACTTGTGATGTCTGTACAACCCAATGACGAAAGAAATACAATAAAATTAAGATTAAGATACTTTTTACCCGTAAATCGTTTTTAAACATTTATTATAACAGAATAAACGTATGACGCCATTCGCGAAAATGATTGAAAATCGTCAATATTTAACTTGCTAAAAAACAATGAAAACCTCAAAAAATTAAATTTATAGTATTATATTTGTGATCACCGAATCCTAAAATATAAGAATACTATGTTTACATACATAAAAAATCACAACAGATATTATTAATCGAGAAATAGTCATGACGCCATTTTGAATAATTTTTACCGCTCCGGGACACTTCACGCATGACGCCAATTTTGTCGTCATACCGTACAGTGGTTTAAAATCAGAAATTGATGTTGAAATCAACTTTTAGAGAGAACGGCTGCATGGATTATCAATTTTTTTTTTTGAAAAATTCATAAATAAGTTCTTAAGAGATCTGTGAGAGTAGATTTTTGTTTTTTGTTTTATTTGTTTTTTAATGTTAATGCAAACAGCTGAAAAAATGTCAACTTTTTCGTTTTCTTTTTTTATTTTCTAGAAAAATTTTTTTTAATACCTGCCAATACCTTCATTTCATAGAAGTAACGAAACAGAATGAACAAAAATTTTGAAAGCGCTAATTTAATTGTTATTTACCCCCTATTACCCCCTAAAAGGGGGTAGGAATTTCAAATTTTACGAACAGTTGAGTTCGGTGTCTATTCCTATATTTTTGGGTCCACTGAAACCGAAAAAGACCCTTAAAAACAAATTTCTCCCACCTTTCACCCCCTATTACCCCGTAACAGGGGGTTGATATTTCAAATTTCAAAAAAAAATCGTATAGGTTGTTTTTTCCTAAGGTTTTTGGGGCGTTAAAACCGAGAAACTCTACTCTACTTTTGTAAAATTAAAAATTAAATTTACTGCCAGGGTGTAAAATATGGTAAAGAAAAGAGGAAGTTTTGTTTGGTTGTTTTTTCGGTTTAAGTGCCCCAAAAAACATAGGGACAAACACCCCGTCCCAGGGGTAATAGGGGGTGAAGGGGGGAGAAATTTGTTTTTGGGTGCCTTTTCGGTTTCAGAGCCCCAAAAAACATAGGAATAGACACCGAACTCGACTTTTGGTGTAATTCGAAATTCCAACTCCCTCCCAGGGGGTAATAGGGGGTGAAGGAGGGGGGAATTTGTTTTTGGTGGTCTTTCTCGGTTTTAACGCCCCAAAAACCTTAGGAAAAAACACCCTATTCGATTTTTTTTCTAAATTCGAAATTTCAACCCCCTCCCAATGGGTAATAGGTTGTGAAAGATGGGAGAAATTTGTTTTTGGGGGTCTTTTTCAATTTCAGCTCTCCAAAAAACATAGGAACAGACACCGAACTCGACTTTTCGTAAAATTTGAAATTCCTACCCCCTCTTAGGGGCTAATAGGGGGTGAAGGAGGGGGAAATTTGTTTTTGGTGGTCTTTCTTGGGTTTAGCACCCAAAAAACCTTAGGAAAAAATACCCTATACGATTTTTTTTCGAAATTTGAAATATCAACCCCCTGTTACGGGGTAATAGGGGGTGAAAGATGGGAGAAATTTATTTTTAAGGGTCTTTTTCGGTTTCAGTGGACCAAAAAATATAGGAATAGACACCGAAATCAACTTTTCGTAAAATTTGAAATTCCTACCCCCTCTTAGGGGGTAAATAACAATTAAATTAGCGCTTTCAAAATTTTTGTTCATTCTGTTTCGTTACTTCTATGAAATCAAGGTATTGGCAGGCATTAAAAAAATTTTTTCTAGAAAATAAAAAAAAAAACGCAAAAGTTGACATTTTTTCAGCTGTTTGCATTAACACTAAAAAACAAATAAAACAAAAAACAAAAATCTACTCTCACAGTTCTCTTAAGAATTTATTTATGAATTTTTAAAAAAAAAAAATTGATAATTCATGCAGCCGTTCTCTCTAAAAGTTGATCTCACCATCAATTTCTGATTCCAAACCACTGTGCGGTATGACGCCAAAATTGGCGTCATGCGTGAAGTGGCCCGGAGCGGTAAAAATTATTCAAAATGGCGTCATGACTATTTCTCAATTAATAATATCTGTTGTGATTTTTTATGTATGTAAACATAGTATTCTTATATTTTAGGATCCGGTGATCACAAATATAATACTATAAATTTAATTTTTTGAGGTTTTCATTGTCTTTTAGCAAGTTAAATATTGACGATTTTCAATCATTTTCGCGAATGGCGTCATACGTTTATTCAGTTATTGTCTTTCATTTTTGGTTTATTTTCATTAAAAATTTTTTTAACAAATATATCGTCTCAGGAGGATCCAGCGGGGGTCATTTGCATATGGGGGGAGGGCTACTTGCACTTACGCGAAAATTAAAATAAAAAAATAAAAAACTTATTTTTGACAACAAATATGTCGTCTCAGGTTGACCTAACGGGGGTCATTTTTATGTGGGTAGGGGGACTTGCACCCACGTGAAAATTGAAATAAAAAAATTAAAAAATTAAAGAATTATTTTTATTAACAATTATCCCGTTTTAGGAAAATCCGTCGGGGGTCATTTCAATGTAGGGGGTGACTTGCAACTTCGTGAAAATTAAAATCAAAAAATTAAAAACTTTTTTTGTCAGCAAATATAGCCTCCAGCATTACCTATCCCCACACAGAAATGCTCCCGCTGACCCTTCCTCTGATTGACAAAAATAAGATTTTAATTTTTTGATTTTAATTTTGACGTGGGTGCAAGTCACCACGTGCATAAAAATGACCCTCGCTGGGTCATCCTGAGACAACATATTTGTTGACAAAAATAAGTTTTTTAAAAAAATAAACTGAAAATCAAGGACAATAACTGAATAAACATATGACGCCATTCGTAAAAATTATTGAAAATCGTCTATATTTAACTTGCTAAAAAACAATAAAGACCTCAAAAAATTAAATTTATAGTATTATATTTGTGATCACCGAATCCTAAAATATAAGAATACTATGTTTACATACATAAAAAATCACAACAGACATTAATAATGGAGAAATAGTCATGACGCCATTTTGCTCATTTTTTACAGTGGTTAATTTTATAATCTTTTAAAATTCTTTTAACCCCAAAATAGTGACGATTTCAAATTATAAACAATGATCATAATGATCACAAAGGCAAACTGACATTTCACAAAAAATTTGAAAAATAAGAGGTTAACAATACAAAACATCATGGTAGCAAAAAGATAGGTACCGAATTTATTCGGAAAAATGTTCATTTGAAATAGGCCATTCTGGAGTTTCGATTCAAGATTTTAAATTCGGTAAAATGGGCATGTCCATTTCACCGAATTCTTTCGAGAAAATATCCATTTGGAATAGGCCATTTGAAAGTTTCGAGTCGGGATTTTGAATTCGGTAGAATGTTCATTTGGGATAGGTAATCCCAAATAAATATATAATATAGGGAGATAGCTATATATATATATGCATGCTATGTATTTAGCTATATATATGTTACGGGCAATGTCCGGAATCCGGGCATTGTCGACAATGACCGTAGATTTCGGGCAAAGTCCAAAATTATTCATTTTATACAGCTTTTCCGGGCATTATCGACAATGCCCAGTTTAAGTTGGGCAATGTTGACAATAAATAATAAAATTTAATTAATTATTATATTATTGTAAAAAATTATTAGTTCTGAAATTTATATTAAATAAAAAACACGTGTTTCCTTATTTGTCACATAAAATTCGAAAGAATATTGTAATTGAAAATAATTTTTAAAAATTGTAGAAACGCAATAATAGTCGTCGAAAGTTGATAAAACAATATTATTAACTAAGTTAATAACATTTACTTTGTAATCAACTTTATAAATGTATTGATTAGACTAATATCAGTGTAAAAAAAGTTTAGTTTGCAATCAAGTGTTCATAAATAGAGACTGAATATCACGGTACACTAAACAAAAAGTATGTGGTGAGTAAATTTCACAAGTGCAGCGAAAATCTGATAAACGCAGAAGACGTTTCTGACAATCTCATATCACTTAGAACAGCTGCATTAAAAAATAGCGTTTCTGGGGCACAAGTGCAAATGTTTTAAGAACAATAAAAAATGCACTTTCAAATGTCACAACAGTCTGTCGTGTAAAAATAAAAAAAGTCACATATTATTTTCTGGTAGTGAATAACATGGTAAATAACATTGCCCAAGCATGAGTGGGCAATGCCGACATTGCCCGGGCATTGTCAACCTTTAATTTAAGCGAAAAGACAGTTTTTGTAAAAACGAAAAAATTGAGAAGTGATAAGCGCACAGTGGGTCAAAACTAGGTGGTCGTGGACAAATTCGTCTACAGGTCACACATTTCACGCAATTTTAAAGTTTTTTTTTAAATGAAAGGTTATAAAATTACGGATCGATCTGTGGGAGCCAAAATTTGAATATTGTTGAAAATTTTTTTTAATTAACAATAAAAACAAGACATTTTTTTTTAATCAAGTTTATTTTTTATGGAAATGGTATTGTATTGTATTGTACTGTATTTTGATTCTGAAAGAGACAAAATTTCTGTTTAATCCAAGTACACACGATCCATTAATAAAAACTGTTATCTGCATATGAAATTCCAAATATACTAATTTAATTGTTTATAACTATTTAAGAAAAACATGTTAATTAGTTAAAATTTTTGGGCATTGTTAGCGATATACTCCTCCTTTAGTTAATATAATTTTCGTTGATAAAATTGCATCTGCGTAGAAATTAGATTTGTATAAAAAAAATTGAAATAATATTTAATTTGGTAATTAATATTGTTTAAATAATATTTTTCCCCCTGGAATTTCATTATGGGTCGAGTCCATACCAAGTGATCACACCAATTTCAGTCATATTGAGTAATATTTACGAAATTGATATTTTGGGTTCCTTTAGGAGTAAAAAAAATAAATTTTAATTATTTTTAAAAAATTCAAAATATTTTCGAAAATATTCAAATTCAAAATTTTGAGTACTATTTTTTTTTGTTTTATCATAACTTCTGTAATTTTGAAGCAATTGAGATCATTTTTTTTTTAAATTACTCGTATTTAAATACTCTTTCAAGAAAAATTATAATAATTAAGAAATTGTTTATAATTAAATTTTTATTAAAAAAATTAAATTATTTATTTAAACAAAATCTAAAGTATATCATCGATCTTTTTCAAAAAATTCATAAACATAGCCTATAATGTGCTTAAAAATTTAAGCCAAAGAAAAAGATGGTATGTATTATAGTTTTTGAGAAAAAAATGATTAAGTTATGCTAGCGCGGCGCAGACCGGTGTCACCGCTACTCAACGCGTAGTTCCGTAGTAACCGAAATGTATGTATATTATTACATAATATAAATACAGTTAATCGTCATGTTTATTTTTTTATTTTACAAATTGTGCTGTGCACAGAATTTGAAAAAATTTTTGTTTCAATTTTATTCTCAAGGGGTACGAAGGAATGAAATTTTTGTGTACCTTTAATGGTCATAGCTTGATTAAATCTTTCACTTAACAATTGTTTTTCAGCTTCATATTCTGCGTAATTACAAAATTCTACATTAATTTTCTCTAAACTGGATTTTGCCCACTCGTATAAGTCAAGAGGAGTAACAATTTGATTGTTTAATGGTCGTTGTAAACTTGCTTGAGCCGCTAATCTTTTGATAGTGCCACCAATGCCATCACATGGTCCCTTACCATGTGATGTAGCAAAAAAGTGCCATTCTGCTTCAGAAGCAAATTTTATGTTTCATACTTTATGTTTCAAATTTTTAATCATTTTTCTCCTTATAAAATTTTGTCATCTTTTAAATTTATTATAGTTTTCATTTCTTTCAACTATTTTCAAACTATTTTTATCATTCTTTAAGGGGAGAGATAGGTGAAATTTTAACTCAACAAAATTTTTGATGCTCAGAGGTGTCATTTTTTTTCTTACATCAATTAAGATGTAGAATTATGGTATTACATAAAAATTAAAAAACAATATTTTTTTGGTCATTTTCGGAATTTTATTTTTCAAAATCCATACGATGGATTGTAGAAAATCATTTAAAAATCCCACAAAAAAATTGTCGATGGAAAAAATGAAAATTGTGAAAGAGGTTTAATTTTTAAAATTTAAGTTTTTCTTAGAATAAATTTCTCAAACTCCGCAAATTATTTGTTTCTCTATTTTTGACATTACCCCATAATTTTAGGTCTAAAATTGCATAAGAAAAAAAATTAACACCCCTGAACATCGCGAATTTTGATAATTTTACCAGTCCATTATTTTTCTTTCTTCAGTTTTAAATTATTTTAATTATTCACTTATTTTCACTTATTTTTACCAGTTTTTAATTATATTAATTATTTTTCAATTGATTTAACAAATTTTCAATTATTATTCTTAAATTTTAATAATTTTCCCAATTTTTAGTTATTTTTATTATTTTTCTTTAAATTACCAATTTTTTAATTACTTTTTTTTACTTTAATTATTTTCTCCGATTTTTTTAATGCTAAAGTTTGATGTCCATGTACTATGAAAAGATCAGTGTGACTTTCTGAAGCTTATAATTTAAATATAATACACTAACTATATTTACATTATGTAAAAATATACATACATTTCGGTTACTACGGAACTACGCGTTGAGTAGCGGTGACACCGGTCCGCGCCGCGCTAGCATAACTTAATAATTTTTTTCTCAAAAACTATAATACATACCATCTTTTTCTTTGGCTTAAATTTTTAAGCACATTATAGGCTATGTTTATGAATTTTTTGAAAAAGAACGATGATATACTTTAGATTTTGTTTAAATAAATAATTTTTTTTTTAATAAAAATTTAATTATAAACAATTTCTTAATTATTATACTTTTTCTTGAAAGAGTATTTAAATACGAGTAATTTAAAAAAAAATGATCTCAATTGCTTCAAAATTACAGAAGTTATGATAACACAAAAAAAATAGTATATAAAATTTCGAATTTGAATATTTTCGAAAATATTTTGAATTTTTTAAAAATAATTAAAATTTATTTTTTTTACTCCTAAAGGAACCCAAAATATCAATTTCGTAAATATTACTCAATATGACTGAAATTGGTGTGATCACTTGGTATGGACTCGACCTATGCAAAAAATATAATTTTGTTAAATTTTATTCATAAGTACGTCAACGGAGCAAAAATGACATTTTTATCATCAAAATTAGAAAAGATATACATTTGTTAACTAAGATTGTTATAAAGTTATTATTAACTAATTATTTTACAACTACTTTGCTTTTTAAAAGAGAAAATGTTTTTATTTTAACTAAGATTGTTATAAAATTATTATTAACTAATTATTTTACAACTACTTTGCTTTTTAAAAGAGAAAATGTTTTTATTTTTTATACATAAATATTTTGATTTGAACATAAAATGCCAATTATAAAAATTTAATTGTTTATAACTAATAAAAAAATTATTTTAATTACTTTACCTATTTAGACATTGTTTGTGAGGATCTCCCCTTTTGGTTAAAAAAATATTTGTCGATACAATACCATTTTTATAAAAAATAAACTTGATTAAAAAAAAATTCTTGTTTTTATTGTTATTTAAAAAAAAATTAGCAACAATATTCAAATTTTGGCTCCCACAGATCGATCTGTAATTTTATAACCTTTAATTAAAAAAAAAAAACTTAAAACTTGTGTGAAGTTTGTGACCTGTAGACGAAATTGTCCACGACCACCTAGTTTTGCCCCACTGTGAAGCGTCGGTTGCTTTATTGTTTCTAACTTACCTACAAATTTCCATTTATCTATCCAACGCTTGGTCTCTTGCAGACCACTTTTCTGCTTGAAATATCAGAATACAATTTTACAGAAATGTTCCAAAGAGTAAAAAGTCGGGGTAGCCCACATTTTCTCCAAAACTGAATTGTCAGAATATTCATTTAACCGAATTTTATTTATCCAAAATTGCATTTATCAGAAATCTTATTGATAAAAAAAAACATTTATCAGAAATCTCGTTTGTCCGAAAAGTAAATTGTCAATACATTTCTACGATGCGCACAACACTACGATGGTTTTTTACGAATCAAGTACTAGTCTGATGCGGGGTTTGCGGCGTAAGGAAATTAGGGAAAACGACTTACGATTATTCTGATGAAGAGGTTCCGGGGAGAAGATGATGAATATTTGAATCGCACACTGCGGCAAAGGGGCCAAAATCTGAGGGGAAGTCGGTGAGGAAGTCAGTGAAGATTCATGAACTGCAGCGGAGAAGCGGGTGACACATGATCAAAAAACGACTATTAACCTTCACCTTTCTCGGATATAAAGGGACAGACGGAACGATAAGAGGACAGTTAGAGTCAGTTAGAGAGTGCTTTCGTTTTTTCCAGTCCGTATTATTTTCGAGAATCTGTTAAGAGAATAAGTTTTATTTCGTCAGTCAAGTTATTCGTCTACCCTAGTTTGTCAAACACTCATTTTTGCCGATTGAACAAGGTAAACTCAGTGCTACACCAGTGTTGAACCAGTCTTAGTTATACTCAAATTATTAAGATTTTGACTTAATCTTTTCCGAACCAACTCAGCCATTAATTCAAAATAAATGAATTAATAAACAAAAAGAGATTAGGAACTTATCATATCAAACTAAGTGAATAAAATAGTTTGGTTCAGTTCAACCCAGTGTTTTACTTGGACTTGCATCCCGTCAACGCTATATCTTCCAATTTGAAGAGCGTGCCACGAAGAATCTACATCTAGTTCTGCCACCAATCTGTCTGGAGTCTTATCACCTCTGCAGCACATTATCAAGTCATCAACCTCGAGATTCATGCCGAATAAACCACTGCAAGTTCGACTCGAAGCCTACATCGTTATCTTTTCCTTCCAAAAGTAAGACCCAATTAATTGATATTTATACATATGTCTAACCTTGTTTTTGACTTTGTTTTATAATAAATACATATTCTCAAAACGTCTTAGCTTCTCATTGACTTGTCCTCATCCCAAATTAGGATTATTAATTTTAACCTTATTTAAAAGGAGGAACTTAGGATATATTTGGAGAGACTTCTGTCTAAAAACGTAACACGAAATAGCAATTATCTGAAATCTTGTTTGTCAAAAAATTGAATTATCAGGAATTTTGTTTATTAAAAATTACATTAATCAGTAATATCAATTGTTAACATTTTCAATGATTAAAAATCTAATTTGTTCAAAGTTGAATTTATCAGAAATCTCTTATGTCCGAAATTTCATTTATCAGAAATCTAATTTGTCCAAAATAGCATTTAATAGAAATATCATTCTTAAAAAAATTAAATTATTACGAATTTCATTTATCAAAAATTGTATTTATCTGAAATCTCATTAGTTCAAAATTACATTTGTCAGAAACCTAATTTATTAGACAAAGCACTTAACAGAAATCTCATCTGTCCGAAATAGCATTTATAAGAAATCTACTTTTCCAAACATTGTAATTATCAAAAAACCCATTTATCCAAAAGTGCATTTTACAGAAATCTCATTTGTCCGAAATATTATTTATCAGAAATTTTATTTGTCAAAAAGGTCAATTATCAGTAATTTTATTTATCTAAAATTGCATTTATCAGAAATATCATTTTTCAGAAATTGCAATTATCAGAAATCTTATTTGTCAAGAATGTCAATTATCAGTAACCTTATTTGTAAAAAATTGCATTTATCAGAAATCGCATTTCCCAAAAATTGTTATCATCAGAAATCTCATTTGTCTAATACTGCATTTATCAGAAATGGCATTTACTCGAAACCGCACTTATCGGAAGTCTCATTTATCTAAAAGATTATTCTCCATAACCTTCAATTGTGCGAAAGTCCATGTACAAGAAATCTCATTTTCCCAAACTTCTATTATCCCAACATTTCTGTTTCCAAGCGAGTTGCCCGTCCCTGGTCTAGTCGGTAAAACAGATTGCAGTTCAGAAGGAATTCAGAGCGACATATATTCTGTTTCACCAAAGATACAGGGACGGGCAATTCGCTTGGAAAGAGGAATGTTGGAATAATGGAAGTTTGGGAATATGAGATTTCTTGTACATGGACTTCCGCACAATTGAAGGTTATGGAGAATAATCTTTTGGATAAATAAGACTTCCGATAAGTGCAATTTCGGATAAATGCGATTTCTGATAAATGCAATTTTGGACAAATTGGATTTTTGATAATTGGAAATTCTGACAAATTAGATTTCTGTTAAATGCAATTTCTGACAACTAAGAAGTCTGATAAATTCGATTTTTGATCAATTAGATTTTTGACAAATTAAAATTTGGATAAATAAGGTTTTTGATAGTTGACTTTTTTGACAAATGAAATTTCTGATAAATGCAGTATTAGACAAATGAGACTTCTGATAATAACAATTTTTGAGAAATGCGATTTCTGATAAATATAATTTTTGACAAATAGGATTACTAATAATTAACATTTTGATAAAAAAGATTTCTGAAAAATTATATTTCGAATCAATGAGATTTCTGATAAATGCAATATCGGACAAATGGGATTTCTGATTATTGCAATTTTTGAGAAATGAGATTTCTAATGAATACAATTTGTGATAAATAAGATTACTGATAATTGGCATTCTTGACAAATGAGATTTCTCATATTTGCAATTTCTGAAAAATGAGATTTCTGATAAATGCAATTTTCGATAAATAAAATTCGGTCACATAGATATGCTAACAATTGAGTTTTGGAGAAAATGTAAGCGATCCAAAAGTGGAAGTTTGGTTGTGATAAAGTATTAAAATGACTGTGTTTGAGAGACAAATCGCATATGAATTGAGATTTGACATTATTTAAGAAGTGACAGACTTCAGTTCATTGGACAATGGCGCAGGTAAAGCTTTGTATAATATTATCTTAATACTAACATGGTTCAGAAAAAATAATTTTCTAATATTACTACAATGTTATCTTAATAATAACCAGTAATATTACCTCCATACCCACTGTAATATTACCTCACTGTCGACCGACAATATCACCTCAATATCGCTGTAATATTGTCCAATACGATTACCAATATTACCAATATTACAGTATAATATCACTGTGACATTCACTCAATATTACGTGCTGCTTGGGTAGACGAATTTCAGAATGAAAATGGAAGTATTTTTTCTGAACGAGTTATAAAAGTTAAAAATTCTCTTCATATGTCACACTGAAATCCCGAGGAAAGGAAAGTTGTATTTGGTTGGGCAGAAGACTATGCTGATATATTCCTCTTGAATAGAGAAAGGTTCAGCTGGTACCATTTAATTCATCATAGAATCCCAACTAAAGATGATAAAGTCGTCAATACAAAACAATACAGATGCCCTCAAAAAGCTCGAGAACAAATGAATTTTCAGCTTCCTAAACAATTGAACAGTGGAATCATTGGTTCTTTGTCCTCGCCATACAACTCCCCAGTTCTAATAGTACCCAAAAACTCGATGCTTCAGGGGAAAAGAAGTGGAGAGTTGTTGTCGATTACAGAAGACTGAATGAACAGGTAATAGGTGACTAGTTCCCATTATCATACATAACCTCGCTGTTAAATAAGCTTGGCACTGCAAGATACTTTACAGTGTTTGACCTAGCTAGTGGTTTTTATTAAGTAGAAACTCACCCTGATGACCGTCATAAAACCGCTTTTTTCACTGGCAATGGTCATTTTGAATACAAACGTGTGCCTATGGGTATAACAAATTTCCCGCCTACGTTCTAACGACTTTTCAATAACGTTTTAAGCATCATGCTTGAAACGGAAGCTCTCGTATACTTTGACGATATCATCATACATTCAGACCATGGTCGGTCGACTCCTGTAGACGAAAATGGCTAGCTTAAGCTTGTTGGGGAAAGTGTCCAGGGGAACAGCGGGGTACACATTAGTTTCAATGCTTTGCCTAGGTGGCGTTGTTGACACACAACCCGGTGAAAGGGGGGTATTTGTATACACGCGTACAGTAAGAAGAATGAAAACGGAAAAGTGCAATGTGTACATGTAATTTCGAAAAGGCCGTTGCCCAGATCAAAATGGATGGATGCTATAAGATGTCCACAATTGCGTCCAGTGAGTGATGAAGAAATAACTAAAAAATGTTTATTATTGTGTCCTCGACATTTTAGAGAAGACTGTTATATTCCTAAAAAAAAGAACGGCTCACTAATGTTGAAAACAGAAGCAGTGCCTACTGAATTTTTACCGGTTTTTATATCGAGTTCATCGGAAGTTACAGGAAATAATCAAAATATCAAAAATTCTCCTACTTCCGTGAAAATAAAAAAAATTCATTATTCGCCTTCTGTGGGGAAAATGACACTAGAGGACGATGTCAGTTTTGAATGTGAGGAAGTTAGTAAAAGCTCCATTTCAATGAAATACGTAAGTATTAAAAGTTAATTTTGAAATTTTATATAATGTTAAATTGTATGTGTATAATCTTATAATTGAAATTTATTTAATAGAAATAAATTTAAGTGTAAACAAATGTTAATAAGAATAATTTGTATATACATTAATATTTTGAATAAATTATTATTAGTTATTGTTATAAATTGTATACATATTTTTAATTTGCATTTTGTGGAATTTTAGATTTTGGATATATTAAAATTATCTTTCATAATAATTTTTTAATTTTATAAATTGCATTGTGTAGGCAGCTTCTTAACTATTCGATTTTTTAAAATTTCATTAACAATTATATAGTAATTATCATGGCCGTAATAGATGTAATTTTTTTTAAATTTTCTTTTTTTCTTCAATTATGTCGATGATTTTTTTTTAGAATTTTACCATTTTTATAATAGACTGTTTTCTTATCTTTTTAATTAATGTGTTTTCATACCATTTTTTTCGTTTTTTAGCATAAATATTTCATATAATTATGTGCTAATGGTTTTTTATTACATCTGTCAGATATTTCAGTGAGACCAACCTTAAAGAAAAGGAAACTGCTGGATGAATTTTCAGGAAAGGAAATTATTCCACAAAGTGCAGAGTTCACGTCTCACCAATTTGAAGATTGTCAGGATTCAACAAGGCAGATGGAGGGTAACTTGAAAAATTTATTGTAACCGGAAGCAATGAGAACAATGCAAATTGTGGAATCTGATTCACTGAAGCCTGACAACGAAATCGAAAATATTGCGACATCAACACCGAAGCGACAAATATCAGTGAGGCCAAGCAAACGCACTCCTAGGAGAGTAGCTTCTTTTAAAACTCCTCTTGAGAAAGATTTATATTCCGAGCTTCAGAAGAAGCGTTCAAAGATAAATAACTCTAAGAAGAAACTTAAAAGGTACTTTTTTCAGAAAAATGTGGTACATTTAATTTTGGAACAAAGTACACTAAGAACGAAAATATTTAAATTTTAATTATTATAAGCATTTTTTAACTAATATTAATTTTTTTTGTATAATTATATATAATTTTTCTTAAATATTTAAGATATTAATTATTAGATTGTTTCGTATAATAATTGAATTTTTAATTATTTCCGCATTTTGAATAATATGGAGAAATAAATTTAATTTAGATTACAAACTAATTAATGTAATTATTAATTGTAATTTTTTAAAATATAGGGAAAAGAGTGAAATGTAACACAGTGGTCCTGAAGCAAAAGTAAGGGTTTTGAAAATGGATGGAAGATTTTTCAACGTAAAGTTTACCCACATGATCTCTAGTTTTAGAATTTTCAAACCGCGAAATCGTATCTGATCCTATTTTAGAGTTAGACTGATTTTACCTGTGGTAGATCCGCAATTATGAGTATCACATTACCTATTTAGACTTTCAAGGTCCATAGGTTATTTAACATAAAATAGTTAATATAATTTTTGTTAAAGTACTAATAAGGAAGTCTTTATAAACACTTTCATATAGTGTTTGACTTGTTTATAACATATACACGCCCTCAGAACGTCTTTCAAGCAATAACAGGTCATTGTTCAAGTCAATGTATTTTGTGTTTATACATTGTACTAAAACAACTTTCAAATATGTCATTTTTTGAAAGGTCTTCTATATGAATACTACTTTGGTAAATTATTATTCTATATAAAAGTAACAAATCTCTAAAATATTAATTAATTTAAAAAAAATTATAGCAAGTAGTGTGGTTTGATGTTTTGATGTTCTATGTAACACTGTCATTTCCAACTCCATATAACATTGGTAAAAGTGGACAATTGAAGGAGAAAATTAATAACAAACTTGTCAACGTGCTCGCGCCATTGACACCATCGGCCTAGTAGCGTCACTACTTCAGTACGAGTGTAGTCCGTAAACACAAAAGTCCGAAATTTTTTGCTCTTACCACCCAAAAAGTTTTAAAACCGAAAGAAATACCCACAATTTTCTTTATGTTTGAAATCGGACTATACCTAGTGGGCACACATGTTCAAAAGTTGTCTTAAGGACGTCTTTTAGATTTTTGTGCCCACTGGGTATTTAGGTGTGGCTCAACCCTTTGAAATTTTCCAGTGATTTTATATGGGGAAAACGAACTTTTTCGTAAATTCACTATAAAATCCTCAAAAATCACTAAAAATATCAATAGAACAAATAACATCTTGAAATGGCCTTAAAAAACAATATTCCACAATTCATTTAATAACTTGTTAATATTATCTGTTTTTATAGGATCATAAATAACCCCTATAGGCAAGTAGAAGAATAAAGATGTGAAGGATGTGTATTCTTCTACTTGCCTGGATTCATTTAGGCATTAAGCTTATTGCCTAAGCAATAAGCTAACTGCCTAAAGTGTTCCCGGCAAATAGAAGAAAAAGGATATTCTATGACGAAGTATAAACACAGATATATAAACAAACTTTTGATGTACATAATTAAGTAAAAGTAAACGTTAATTTGTATTTATTTTTTAAAATTCAAAATAAAATTCAGTTTTTCGTTATTTGTTCCAACTAACAGTTGACGATTTTGCTAAATAATTTTCAAACGGTACTTAATACTGTTAATAAATTAGAATTTGAAAAAAGTGCTTTGAAGTAATGAGTAAAGAAACTAGTAGCAGATGTTTTTGGAATAGAAAACAATTGGAAAACATTAACAAAATATTAAAAGATGACAAAATAGATTTGAAAAAAATTCAGCCTGACTATTAACATTTAAATAACTATGAAAGGCAATGGATTTAGTGTATATGGTGCCATACGAAACGTATTTTCTAAAATTGCTTTCTATTCTAAAAAGATCTGTTACTATAGTTTTTTTACTTCTTAATTTGTAGCACTTTTTTCTAATTCCAATTTATCAACAGAATTAAGTTCCATTTGAAAATTATTTAGCAAAATCGTCAACTGTTTGTTGGAACGAATAACGAAAAACTGAATTTTATTTTGAATTTTATAAAATAAATACAAATTAAAGTTTACTTTTAATTAATTATGTACATTGAAAGTTTGTTTATATATCTGTGTTTATACTTCGTCATAGAATATCCCTTTTCTTCTATTTGCCAGGAACACTTTAGGCAGTTAGCTTATTGCCTAGTCAATAAGCTTAATGCCTACATGAATTCAGGCAAGCAAAAGAATGCGCATCCTACACATCTTCATTCCTCTACTTACCTAAGTGTAGCTTAATGCCTAGAAATTAAGCTAAATGCCTGATTCTTCTACTTGCCTACGACATATATATATATATAATTATATATACATGTATCTTTAAAATAGGATCAGGTACGATTTCGGGTCTTAAAAATTCGGAAACTAGAAGTCATGTGGGAAAACTCTACGTTCGAAAATCTTCCATCCATTTTCAAAAATCCTGCTTTTGATTCAAGAGCACTGTGGTAAGTTACAAACTACCGTTGAACGAGGCTATTCCATGACTGCGGCCAATTATGCTAGAGGCTGGTTCTTTATTTCCAAAATATTTATGTTCAAATTTTTTAATATTAGTTTCAGTTCTGAATGGAGTATAATGTTTTGCAAACAAAATTACAGTACTGTTTCTAATAAACGCGGAATTATCATGTACAAATTTTAAACTCTCCTTTTTTATAATATATTTCGGTATTTTTCCGCGTATCACACAACTTTACTTTCCCCATGTTTTGAAAAAATAATAGCAAATAATTTTTATTTTTTTTTTAAGTTTTCAACTTAAGGTAATTTCTAAGTTTACAAATAAAAACGAGCAATAACTTTTGTATATAATATCACAATTTTGCGATACTAAATAATACTTTATTAAATAATAAAATATTGCTTACTTTAATATATTTAAATTTTAAATAAACAAAACTTTTAATAAAGAAACAAAATTTAATTTTTTATGCTAATTATGGTTGCCCGTAGTTTTTCTGTTATCCTCTATTTCATAAATAAAAATAACTCCACTAACCTTTTTTTTTGCGTAGGATGTGAAAACCTGCTACCAGGTACCCTGTAGCCCGTACTACAGGGTTATGCGGGGGTGGCGATGTTCTGCCGACCCGCTAAAAACACACCCTTATTTGGGGACCTTAAGGCCACTCCCGGCTAGCACTTTCCGCGCGTATTGCCATCAGGAGTGGTCTTATATCCCCTACTCTGTCGCCGGAGCGACTTTCTCCCCTATCCTACGGGACTTCCCTTCTTCGACGACCGTCGAGATTTTTGACCCTCATAACATAATATAAAATACAGCTAAAGAGTGTGTACTCTGGCTCGTCCACTGGGAACCCGCAGTACACACACTCGGCGCCTTGGATCTTTTTGAATCGCTCAAGGTATGAGCCGAAACATCCGTGCCCTGTGAGGGCTTGGGTTAGGTAGTAGGAAACAATTCCATGTTTCCTACTTATCCAGGTGGCGAGTGTTGGTATCAGCCGATACGTCCATTGGCCTGTCTCTTCCCCGCTCCATCTTTCTTGCCATCTCTCGACGAGTCTGCTTCTCGCATCTCGGCGAATTTGGTCCTTGCTGGGTCTATTGTCATCCGTATATCGGGTAGACAATCTATCTTTGAAAAGGAGGAAAACTTCCTCTCTTTCTTGCGCCAAAAGGTCTGCCGGCAGGACGCTGGCAAGGACCTGGGCAGCACACGTCGGTACTGTCCGATAGGCCGAAATGATACGTGTAGTAACATTTCTTTGCGCGGACAGTATCCTTTTACAGATGGTTTTACTTTTGTCATTTCGCAGGGTAGGAGCCCATACAGGTGCTGCATATAGCAGCTTTGAAAGGGCAACACTCGCCACAAGTCTCCTCTTCGATTCAGAAGGCCCCCCAATGTTTGGCATTAGTCGAGCTAAACTTGACGAACATTGTTCGGCCTTCTGACATGCTACGGATAACTCCACCAACCTGCAGTGGACGTTGAATATTTTACAATACATTAGAAAATTATTTATAATAAAAGTTGAATAAAGTGTAGTTGTTTTTGATCATATAAAATTGATCCATGCAAGACAGATTAAAAATACATTTTATTTCTATTCATTTTTTATTATTTTACATATTTTTTTATTTATTTTTTGTCAGATATAAGAATAAAAATAATTCTTCGACTACTAAGAAATTTGATACGGTAATGCCACAATTGGCAAGTGTACAAAGAATATTTATTAATATGTTAATAAAAAATGGATCTAGAGAGCTCTGCGGCAGAAGGTACACAAATGAAGAGCAAATATTATGCCTCTCTATATATAAGAAATCACCAAAGGCATATAGGTGTTTACGTTCTTTTCTACCATTACCAGCAATAAGTACATTAAAGAAGTCAATGAACAATATTAAATTGGACTGCGGAGTAACGGAGGAAGTTCGTGACTGATTAAAAATGTCTGCAAAAAATTTAAAACCAAAAAAAGAAAAGGCTGTTGTTCTTTTATGGGACAAGCTTTTGTTAGGGTTGGGATTGCACTACGACACAAAAAATGACAAAATCGTAAGCTTTGAAGACTGGGGAAGCAGGAGGACCGGAGAGTTTGCTGATCATGGACTTGTATTTATGTTGCGGTTTATTGACATTGGAAACACGTTGCCAGTTTCGTTTAATTTCTGTAACGCACAGACGACAAGACCTCAATTACTGTATTGCATAAAGGAAGTTATAAAAGCTGTAAAGGACTCAGGACTTACAGTTTATGCGACTGTTTGCGATGAAGGTTCTTCTAATCGATCAGCAATTAATGAACTTCTTTTTCAAACAAAGAAGCTGAAAGGTGACGACTTCGTTGAGAAAAGTAAGTAAAAATCTTATTTCATGTAGTACAAAGATATTTGAAACTGATATTAAAAGCATTATTTTTTTCAGATGGAGTTTTCGTAGTACATGATATGGAGATATAATACCGCTGTTTGATTCTCCACACTTAATTAAATGTATAAGGAACAATCTTCTGGACAAAGATTTAGAGTTTGATTGCCGAAATACGAAGAGAGATTAAATTTTTTTATTCTTTTACAGGAAAAAGTAATTTTTCTCAACAATTACACTAGATACATATTTTTAAAAATAAATATGATCATTAAATCAAAAAAATTCAATTTTTTTTTATTTTAATTTTTTTAAAAGAAAACATGATTTTTATCAGCCCTGATTCTACTTTTAATCTACAAATTGAAACAGTAACAATTATAAATATACAACAAATTGTATATTTTCCTTAATAATTAATAAATTACCGCTAGTAGTTTTTGAAAATGTGTGTGCCAATATTCTAATAATATAAAATTTATTTCATAAAATGTAAATTGCTTAATTTAATTTTAATAATTTAACAGAAAGGAACACAACTCTTGGTCACAAGCATATTCCTGACGAGGTAATGAACACGGCGTGGATAACATCATTTTTTAACAAAGTTGCGGATTCTTTCAATGGAAAGGTGTTGAAAGATGAGCAGAGTCGTTATAGAACTGTTATGACTGATGACAGCTTTCACAATACATTTTTTGGAGAGGCTATCGCACATCTATCATGTATGTGTTTTGTCAATCTTGAGCATAAGAAGAAAAAGCCAAACCAACTCCCCTCTTTAAAAAATTTAGCTATTACTATGCAAAGTTTTCAATTATTCTGGAAGACATTAAAAACTGTAGGCTTCAAGCATTTAAAAACTAAAAATATTAACCAGGATTCTTTGGAAAATTTCTTTTCACGAATACGCGGCTTTGGTCAGAATAATAAACCGACGTGTTTCCAATTTGTAGGATTTTTTAAAACACTTGTAATTAATACATTCAGCAAAACTCATTCTGATGGGGCAAATTGTTCTGAAGGTGACAGCAGTTTTGCTCATTCTTGGGAAGACTTTTTTACCTCAAAAAGTAAAAATACAAATGAATCTGCTGAAAGTAAATTACTAAAAGTTGAACATTGTAAAACAGACTCAATTCCAGAAAAGGGAACTATTTGTACATGTTCTAATACTTTGTTTAAAAACTTTACGAAAAAGCAACTGTCAGTTATTAATTGTGACCAATGTAAAATGTCGTTTGATAGCTTGAATAAGAAACGTCCAGGTCATTCTGCGTTTAAAGAAATGCATGAAGACCTTAAGTCTATTCTGCGAAGAATTGTTAGCCCAATTTACTATAAGCTAAATATTAAATCGTACCTTTTACCAACCATATCTAGAGAAATGAACTCCAGTTTCATTAAATGTGCAATGAATAAAGTAGAATTGATTGAAAAATTTTTAAAAATGTGTATTGAACAGTATATTATGTCTGTGACTGCTTTCTTAAATACAATTTTAACAGGAAAAGTTAATTTTCAAATTGACGAAAATTCTAATTTCATTTTGACTATAATCATTTTGTTTAGAAAGATTTTAATATATTATAAATAAGTGTAATTTGAAGAAATAAGAATACCTTTTAAGAAAACTAAAAAACGTCATAATTCATTAAGATCTCAGCGAAAATCTATTTAAATTATTTCAAACCTTCTGAATTATATGTAAATTCTGCGGAAAAAACAGTACGAAAAAATAAAACAGTATTTTTTATATTTAAAAGTGAATTTTTTGTGTCTATTTATTTTTTCCACATATTTCAATAATAAATTAACTAAAGATGTTTTTAAAACAATTCCAAATATTAACAATTATTTTCGTTTGAATTTTTAACATTTAATTTCAGCAAATTAGAACTTTCAGTTATGAAAATCAATTCTGAAAAACAATATTAAATTTTCTTAAATATTTATAAACTGATTTCTGGATTTTTTCATTTTTTAAAAGTTAACAACTTTTAAAAATTTTAATTACATTTCAATTTTTTTAATAAATCAAGGACAATAATTATATTATATAAAAATAAGAGAACAGAATTACAGATGAACTTATATAAAACAAGACACAAATGTTTAATAAATATTTATTCAACATTTGTGCATTGTTTTATATAATTTTAACTTTTATTCTTCTATCATTTCTCACAAATATCGGATCCCTCTAACACATACTCAAAACGCTCATACATAAGCGACATGTATGCACCAACACATCTACACATATTTTTAGTTCCAATGCTTTGCCTAGGTGGCGAAGTATGTCGCCATTTGTGGGGAGTATCTCTATCTCGATATCCCCCTCTCTCTCTATCGGCGCAGGCCTGGAGGTGTGAGCTGCGCCATACAGTTTTAGTCAGATAGATTCGAATCTAGTTAGAGAGTAGTCGTAATATTAAGTAATAAGAAGGATAGTATAATTACATCCGCCCTGACAAAAATTATATACAAAGAAATGTTATCGTCGTGCCAGACGAGTGTTATAAATAAAGTGGAGTTATATTATGAACATTAGTGGGAGATTATTTATTACGTAAAATCTAACCTCAAAACCCCCACATTGGTGACCCCGACGTAATCGGTGTTCAAGTGCGTGGTAATCGTGTTTCATCTTAACATCATGTGTTAATCCAAAGTTTTTATGATAAAAATATGACAAAGAAAAATTACTTCTGTCATATCTGTGGGTTATTTTAATCCTGAAACAAGTTTTATGGGATTTCGACACATCACGATTTCCACGCCGCAGCCATTTTGTGTTCTCAAAAAAAAGCACTTTGATTTTCCTCACTGTTTTGGAAACATGGAATTATGTTAATTTAAAAGAATGCCGATCAAGAAAATATTTTTTAACCTGACTACTCAAGAAAATATTTTGCGACCTCGCCGAGCTTGAATTCTCGTCGCAGGAGCCCGTCAGCCAATCATCGCAAGTAAATGCCGTAAGGAGTTCCTGTTTGGAGAATTCCTGTGCTGTTCGAGTTCCTGGAAGGGGATATTTTTGCCTCTTTTTTGGATGACGAGAATCTGAAAGAATGTTGGTGAGCAGTTGCTGATTTTTTATTGTAAACGCTTTGGAAAACGGCGCATGGGCATAACATTCCAGCCCATGCAACAGGTGTGTGACGTTTCATTTTAGCCTGATTGCAATTTAACAGATTTCCGTCTCCTTATAATTTGACCTCTTTCATGAAATCACCCTTGGTGTTCCGTGATGTCGAGTTAACCAGCGACCAGTCATGCCGATATCTACGTGCCATGCTTCCAGAGGTATCTCGAGGATTCAGGCTAGCATAGAGTGCTGTTTTTTAAAAGGGAGGGACTAAAATCAGCATGGAATTCGCCATTTTCATCGTGGAAAACATCTCCGTAGACAGGAACTTCGCAGCGCATTGGACATTTTTGTTTTACGTTTGTATTTTAGCATATCTATTGTTTTGAGTATTTCATTTTCATCTTTTTCTGAATTTATTTTTCTTTTAACTTTAAAAAAAGAATTTATCAATTTAACTTTAAAGTAAAATTTAAAAAAAAATTTTATTTATAAATTTGTGCATTTAAAATTAAAATTTTAGTGGTTCAAATATTGAGGTAAAGCGATTGCGACGAGAATTTTAATTTTTCAACGGAAAAATATTTAGTATACATATTTTGAAATTTGGTAGATCGATGGAGCAAGAAACGTCGGCGAACTTCGAAAACATCGACGACTTTGAGTTTATATAAATTGAGATTTGCGCGATTTGAAATATTTTTCCTTTTCGGATAAACAGATAATAGTAAATAATCGTCATTTTTCTTTTTTCTTCTACAAAATGCGAATCGTATTAAATACTCCTTCTTTCATTGATAATATTCTCTGTTGTGTAATTTTCGTTTTTATTATTCGAGTAATTTCGGTCGTTTTAATTTCTATTGAAAACTTAAGAGAACGATTAATTCTTTGAAATTTTTTTGTTCTTTTTTCGGAAAAATAAAAGTCCTGAAATGTTACTGATGTCAAACTAAATAAATAATATTGAATTTGGATATTCGATCGATTTATTTGCCGATTTATTTGAATTTTTTCGAGAAAATAAGTTTTCTTAATAAGTTTTGATTTCTGAGTTCTTTTTTAAGAGGTTTTTTCCTTTCGAGATGTCAGCAGAGGAATTTCGTCCTGGCCCTTCGGGTATGCCATTTCGACCGGATATGCCTGACCGTGCGCAGTTGCCACGAAGTTTTGAGGGTTTTTTCGGAGATTCGTCGCGACCTGGCCTTTTCAAGCAAAGACGTCCTAATATTCCTGGTCGAATTCCTCATCTTCCAGCATTTTTTCGGGCTGATCCATCGCTTTGGTTTGCTCAAGCTGAGCTTATTTTCGAATCCTCAGTTGTTTTCTCACAGCAATTAAGAGCCGGTGCGGTCGTGGCTGCCCTTGATTATGAAATAATTCAAACTTTTGGCGACCTTTTGTCGAATGGCTGCTATGTTAATAACTTATACATTGAAATTAAATAAACAGTACAAAAAGCAGGCGCAATGCGCCTACAATTGAGGGTTTCGTGGCTTTTTATTATTGATTTCAAACAAGTCTTACCCACACCCAGAAAATGGTAAAAAAAACCTATCTGCTCTCTTTTTTATTTCTGTTTCTGTTTTATAATGTATTGTGAATACATTTGGTTTTAGCCAATATAATTGTTATATTTGTTTTGTTACTTATTTAAATAATAACAAGCATATTGTTTCCAAGATGCACCACGTGGAGGTAACCAATTTTGCATCTCAAAAATTCTCATTTTGTGTAGTATATGTTTATTTAAATGTAATATATTATCATAGTATATGATCTAATATTGTACATGATCAAAAAAAACTTTTATATTATTACTTTTATTTTTTTATATGTAATTAATTTGCTCAATAAAAGTAAAAATTAAAAGTTTTTATCATCATAAATTTAATTAAATATATAAATATTTTTTTTATTATATAATAAAGAAAATATTAACGGAAGTAACTTACTCATATTTCCTTAACCATATAGGTTTATGATAACTGAAACATGATTCATAAATACCTGCTGACACTTCTTCAATATTTTTTACAAATATATAATCAATGGTAGTATTTTTTTGAGTTGTAAATTCAATATTTTCCACAATTTTGTATTTTTGATTGGTTAAAAAGTTGTAAATTTTACTTTTTGCTTTAGTTTTGATAAAATCTTCATTGAAATCACCTATTAATAAAGAAGAACTAATTCTGGAATTATTAAATATATTGAATGTTGGTATAAATACTTTTTCTATACATGTTGATGTTGAACACGATGGAGATCTATATAAAACGCAAATTTGAAAATTATCTAAAATAAATGATATTAATTCAATGTGCCTATTTTTTTCATCAAAAGCTATCACTTTGTTTATTGAAGTAACTCTAGAATACATTTCATCACGAATGTAAGCAATTATTCCAAATCCTCGATTAGTACAATCTATTTTCGGTCCATATGTTTGTGTTATAATTGTGAATCCATCCAATTGAAAATTATCACAAAGACAACCCCAAGTTTCAGCTAAAAGAACAATATCTGATTTTAAAATAATAGGATCAACATTTATATCTTTCATATGACATTTTAGTGATTGAACATTATGAAATATAATTTGTATATGTCTTTTGCAATCTATACGATTTTCTAAGAATTTAAATATGGGTACTAGTGATACAGATTTTAGTCTCTTTAGTTCTATTTCTACTGGATTATCTTCTGATGGTGGAATTGGTGGTTTAAATCCTTTCTGGCTGACAATATAAAGTCCGTTTGCACTTCTTGAACGTGAACAAGCTACATACATAGATTGTCTTTTCATATTCTGTCGCAAATTAACAACTACTTGATCTAAGGTTGCTCCTTGACTTTTATGTACAGTAATCGCTTCAGCAGGAACCAATGGAAATTGCATTCTCATTACTTGAATATTTGACGATTTCATTCTTTTTTTTATGAAACGAACATTTTCTATAGGAGTCCAATTTAATGAAATATCTATTCCTGTTTTTTTTGCCTGGTGAATAAACTTAATTCTTTGGTTTTTTCCTATATTATTATTAGTACTATGATTGAAGTCCATCCAAATAAGTAACGGTTTCCGTAAATTTAATTGTTTATTATATCCAAAATCAATTTTTTTTAAAGTTCCTGTAATGCCATTTACTAATCCATCATTTGTATCTATATTTACTGTCATCATATAACGCGCTCCTATTTTTAAATTTAATTTTTTGGGTAGTCCGTAAGTATCTTTAATAGGAAGTTCATAAATATTTTTCAATAATTTTTTTTTAAAACTTTCATTTGCATCTCCAATGATTTGGTCTGCAGCTATAGCTTCTCCTCCACCTTCAGAAGAATAATCTGCTAAAGTTATTGCATTATATTTATTAACATCTTCGTTCGTTACGAATAGATTTATAACTTTTTTTGCCTCAATTGGAATTTTAGAAAATGTACGACTATTTATCAGTTCTATATCCTCTTGATTCATTTTACCAATTGACATATTCGTTAGGCAATTTGCAAAATTAAAATCATCTTGGCGCATTATTTTTGTCAATTCATAATATTTGAAATACTTTTCCCATAAAGTTGAACCTACTAAAACAGCTAAAGGATTTGTTTCTTGAGGGAGAAATATGTAACTATCACCAACTGGTGCTAACTGTCTGAAATCTCCTACAGCAATAATTGATATTCCAGCAAAATCTTTTTTTGTATTGAATATTTGTTGTAATCTTTTATTAACTAAAGAGCCTACCATTGAAATTTCATCTATAATAATTAATTTTAGGTTAACAAGATTACAAGCGAACGTATTAGCTACACTTGCTGATAATTCTTTCATTTGATATCCTGCTTGACTTAGTGGTAAACCTAACGCATTGTGAAGTGTTAAACCTCCAATTCCAAATGCTGCTTTTCCAGTTGGTGCACTAAGAAGAATTTTTGTATCATCAGGATTTATACCAGCAACAGAATTAAAATATCGTATAAGAGATTGGTAAATAGCTTTTATTAGAAGACTCTTCCCCACTCCTGCTCCACCGCTTATAAATAAATAAAAGGGTTCCTCAGATGTTTTAAAATGATTTATTGTGTGAAGTAGAATATGTCGTTGATCAGGATTCATTAGTCTTATAATCGATAAATATTCATCATCAGGAAATATTGGTGGACCGTAAAAAACAACATTTTCTTCAGTTACGCCTAGATGATCACCTATGTCGTGCCCAATGTCAGAAGATTGAGTTTCATATTCATATCCTTCAAGAGGATCTGTATATTTTAATGTAGTATTATTTTGTTCTTCTTCATTTTTCTCTGTTTCATTTATAATTTTTAATAATTCTTCAAATTCTAAATGTTTACCCAATTTGTTAAATTTAGAACTTTCATGTTTTATTTCATCAAGATGTTCATGAAATATAGACTCGTGATTAATTTCTATTAAATCTTTTGCTTCATTTCGCCAAGGTATAAAAAGCATAATTTGCTCTCGGTAGAAATTATCTGGATCTTCTAAAATATTATATTTTCTATATCTAATAATTCTTTGATATTTACGTTTATATAAAAAGCCTAAATTATTTTGTAATATGAATTCTTTTTTATTTTTGCCTTCTTTTTCACTTCCATCCTTGTTATATTTTTCTTCATCATCTTTTTCTTCTTCTTCTTCTATTTCTTCTTCTTTTCCTTTCAAAATTTTTAAATTATCCTGATCTTTTTTTTTAAATGTTCTACCTTCTTTATGATACATATAAAAAGCTGCAAAATGAGATAAACTCATGTTATTAAATAATGTATCATTTGGTCTATTAATATAATAGTCTATTAGTCCTGTAGAAAAAATATTTGTTGAATCAGGATTCATATGTTTCAAAATATTTTCACTTTTAAGAATATGAACTCTTTCATTAGGAGGGCAAGTATTAATATATATATCACTTTCACTTGATCTAGATGTTGGCATACGCATCAAACTATAAACCGCCTCTTGTGCACAAATTTCTGAAGCATTCATAAATACATTTGCTACTGCTCGAAAAGATTCTCTCAGTTTTTTATTTCCTTTTCTTACTTCATCAACTGCATCTCTTAATAATTTAGACATACCTCGATCAGATTTATTAATATAGTTTACAATATATTTAGCGCATGCATAAGGGTCAAATACAAATTGTATATCCATATTAGCTTGATGAAAGCTTAATATTTTTGAACAATAAAGATTTATATATATTTCACTTGGATTTCTTTTGTACATTAATTTTGGTCGTTTTAGGGAACTTCTTATAGCTAAAATATAATCTTCATATGATAAATCAATATATTTTAAACATTCTTCGAACGTTGTCACTGAATCTGGAAGTTTATTTAGTTTTTCCTTTATGTCTTTAGCATTTTTAACAGCTATTTTATTATTTGTAGACTTTTCTTCAAGCTCTAATAAAATCATTGTGCAAGGTAGAGGAAAAAAAGGAATATTAAATCTACATGGTTTTCCAGTCCTAGGTTTGCATGTGTAAGTATGTTTGTGTGTTTGAACATCTAATTTAAATTCAATCGAATTATTTTTGTCACATGTAATTATTTTATTTACAAATGATATAATATTTGTCATGGACGTTGCATCACCAGGAATAAATTCGGGTGAGTTCGATAACCAAATTAACATGTGTATATGTGGAGATCCTCTATGCTGAAATTCAATTCGTTGATAATAATGTAATATTTTATGGTTTCCAAATGGACCATTTGGACAATTCCAAGTTTTAATAAGTTCTCTAATACGAATTTCGAAGTATGTAGCACATATAAAAGGGTCGGATTGAATCAGTCTAACTTTCTCTAAATAAGTTAAAGTTTCAATTTGTTCAATTGACATTTCTTCATTATCAACAATTTTTTTTAAACTTTTAATCAATTCAGGCCACCTAGTTTCTGCTGCAGAAAGAGTTATAAAAAATGTTGGTATACCGAATTGCCGAATCATAGCCATCAATTTAGCTTTTTCTTTTTGCCAATATGCTGGGGAATTTTTAATACATTGAAGAATTCTAAATCCATCATCATGTTGTATCAAATTATTTATAAAATCATGATCCAACATCATTCTTGCAGACAAATTTAACACAGGGTTAATTTTTTTCCGTAAACAAGTTAAAATATTATTCTTTATTTTTATTGTATGTTGTTTTCTTAATACTGTGAATAAATAATCTGACCTAAAGATCTAATAATCTCTACGATCATATCTTGTAATTTCAGATTTTACAATGTCGCAATAACTCAATTCAGTTTTGAATTTTCTTTTTTGACCACAGTGTACTTTTATAAATGCCATTTCTTCTAAATTTTCATCATAAATTAATGACAAAGGTCTTTGTCCTTCACCGGGAGCCATAGTAATTGTCATTTGATCATCAATTAGAGTTTCTTGTCGTTGTTGATTCAAATCGTCATTATTATTATTATTATTATTATTATCATTAATTTCACATGTACATTCGTCATCCTCATTTTCCTTGAATTCATCAAAATCTATAATTGCATAATTAGTGGAGTTTTTGAAATTTTCATTTAGTATAATTCCTTTTTCTAAAAACAATTCTGTGTTAACAAGATAGCATGCTGCTTTACGAACAATTTGAGGCCTTATTTGTTCTTTTCGTCCATGTTTATAACACATTTTTCTTTTCAATTCAATTGTAATGATATTTGTATCATTTAAACCACGAGGTAATGCTGAAATCATTGTGTCGACTTGAACTGGAACATTTATAACATTTCCTTGTAATCCGTGTTGATAATTTAAGCCTTGACCTTTTTTAACAATTTTCATAAATACATGTCTGGGACATAAAAGTCTTTCTTCTAAAGGTGTCAAATCTTTTAAAATGTCTGGTATTTTGGGAAAAACTAAACCATTACTCATACTTAATTTCAGAATATTACCCTTTTGAATGTAAAATGTACAAGTAAAACAAAATTTTCCTTCATCATAGTTTGGATACATAAAACAAACAGATTCTCAAAATATTTTTGGATTTTGAATACTTTTAACAAGAAAGATATCTTTTTTAAATAGTATATTAATGGATTTTTTATGCCATAATCTTCCACAACAATAACAAGCATGTATATATCCTTCACTAATATTCTCCCAAAACTCTAAACAAACGTTATCCCACTTTTCTCTTTTTAATTCTCTACAAATTTTCTTATTTTCACTTTCTCTATTTTTATAATCAGTATTTTTTCTTTTATTTAAGCGATGCTGGGTATTCCTCTTTTGTTCCTGATTTTTGTATAATTTATTTTCACGAGCTATTTTATGTGCTTTTGTATTTTGCTTTTGTTCTCTTTTTTTATAGGATTCTTCTTGACGAGCTATTTTACGTGACTTTGTATTTTCCTCTTGTTCTTTTTTCTTAAACGATTCTTCTTGGCGAGCTATTTTGTGTGACTTTGTATTTTCCTCTTGTTCTTTTTTCTTATACGATTCTTCTTGACGAGCTATTTTATGTGCCTTTGTATTTTTCTCTTGTTCTTTTTTTTTATACGATTCTTCTTGGCGAGCTATTTTATGTGCCTTTGTATTTTTGTTTTGCTCATTATCCATATATGATTTAATTTTTCTAGCAGTTTAACGTGCACAACTATTATTCTGTTGTTCTTTCTTTTTATATAGTAGATCACTTCTTTTTATTTTTCTATAATTTTTGTCATATTCTTTCTTTTTTCTTATTGATTCATATTTCCTATCGCTCAAATCTTTTGCTATGTTTGGGTTTTGAATATTTAATAATTTAATTTCTTGTGTGCTTTCCTCTTGATAATTTTCTTGTGTTTGATATTGTTGTTGATTTTCTTGCTGTTGATTTTTCATTTTTTTATTTCTTGATTGTTGGTTTTCTTTTTGATTTTCTAATTGTTGATCTTCTTGTTGATTATATTGTTGTTGTTTATCTTTTTGTTGATTTTCTTGTTGTTGTTTTTCTACTTTCAGAATTTCTTGTTGATTTGGTAATGTTAATTTCATTTTGCTGTATTGTTCTTCCATTGGTTCATACATTGGGAATGGTTCCAATTTACTATTTTCTAAAATTCTTAAAAGATGGTGCCTCATTTCACTAACAGTATAGACTTCTTTTGATGGATCCTTTCCAAAAATTATTGAAGTTACATATGCTGTTGCAAATACTCCACATTCATAACTATTTTCTTGTTTTTGAACAGGCTGATAAATTATTGGAACAGAAATAGGAATCACATGATTAATTAGCATTTGTTGCACTTTTGATAATTTGAGGCCAGCACTATCGTAAACATTTAATATTTTTCCATCAAAATAAATAGCGTTCCAATGTCCAATCTTTTTTAAAGAATTAACAGTTTCTGTTAATTCGCTATATAAGACTTGTACATGACCAGTTTCTAAAACGTTTAAAAACTCAATAGATTCGGGAACACGTGCCACTACTAGATCCATGGGATTAATATTCGTTTCCCTACTAAGTATACTGTGAAATTCAATAATTACGTAATCACTTAAAAAAGTGTCACCTAAAACTTCAAACTTACTCATTTTATTAAATAATTAAGAAAATAAAATTTCAAATGATAATAACAAAAATTTAAGTTAAATTTAAATTAACTTAAATTTCTAGATGTTTCAATTATAATGTGGAAAGAATAAAATTTTAAACTTGAATCATTAAAAAAAGATTATTCTTAATATTAATAATACTTATCAAATTCAATATAACGGTTAAATTAATTGAAATAGCAAACAATTTAATATATAAAACACTCAATATATATAACACTCAAATTCAAATTAACTTAAATTTCTAGATGTTTCAATTATAATGTGGAAAGAATAAAATTTTAAACTTGAATCATTAAAAAAAGATTATTCTTAATATTAATAATACTTATCAAATTCAATATAACGGTTAAATTAATTGAAATAGCAAACAATTTAATATATAAAACACTCAATAAATATAACACTCAATATACGAATTTGAAGATTGTCAGCTCCAAAAATGGCTCCAATAACGTCTATTATTATGATTGTTTGTTGATAATAGTTAAATAATCGTTCTCTGTTTTCAAGATAATTCTTAATCAGTTGATCAGAAAATGACAGATATGATTTCTTTTGTTAATATTATGATAACTTCAGTTTATAGATTGTATTTTTTTTATTGCCATTTTGGATGTTTACTTTTATATTTTATATATTTTGATTTGCTTTTAAATATTGTTGAATTGCTTTACATAAGAATTTTTAGAGGAATTTAAAAAATAATGGAACCAAAAGCTTTAACTGCTTCAAAAAGAAGAAATGAAAGAAATGCGTAAGTCAAGAAAAAATTTTTTTTTTAATATTTTAAAAATTTATTAAAATAAAGATATTTTAAAGAATATCTATAAAGAAGATTTAAATTCGAGTTAATTTTAAAGAAATTTAAAAACAGTTTGTGAAAACATATATCTTCTTTTTAATATTTCCATTCATCAAAATTAAAATTAACAAATTATACTATAGGTTATATCATGTGTTTCTAAATTCATTTTATTTAATAAAATAATTCAAGTGTTTATTTAAAATAATAATTGTTTTAAATTTCTAGTGTTTTTATATAATATTTTGTATAATAATTTTATCTATGGGTCATTCCATACGAAAAGGCAAATGGCTGAGTCCACTCGTAGTTTTAATCAATTTTAAAGATATATAGCTCAAAATTTAGCATTTTTTATAAGGAATCGAATGCCGTGTGGTACTTTTTGAAATATTCAAAATGGCGGCTACCACAGCTGGATATATAACCAAACTTTTTGAATTTCTGGGTTTAAGCGATTATTACTTTTATTATCTCGGATTAAAATTGCTCAAAACAAATTTTTCTTATGTTTTTGAGATCCCCGAGACAAAAAAATATGACTAAATAATCATAAATAAAAAATTCAAGATGGCGGATCCAAAATGGCGGTCAAATTTTTAAAATGCTATTGGATTTAACTGAAACTTGTTACTCGGGGGTTTTTGAGGTCGCTGATTACGAATATGATCTCAAAATTTAAAAATTCAAAATGGCGGATCCAATATAGCGGACAATATTTTGAAAATTGATCGGATTTCTATGACACTTGTTAATCGGGGGTTTTTGTGGTCGCAGATTACGAATCTAAAGTCAGTTTTTCAAAATTCAAAATGGCGGATCCAATATGGCGGACGAATTTTTTTAAATTGGTCTAATTCGCTTGAAACTTGTTTCTCGGGGGTTTTTGGGGTGGCAGATTACGAATCTAAAGTCAGTTTTTCAAAATTCAAAATGGCGGATCCAATATGGCGGACGAATTTTTTTAAATTGGTCTAATTCGCTTGAAACTTGTTTCTCGGGGGTTTTTGGGGTCGCAGATTACGAATCTAAAGTCAATTTTTCAAAATTCAAAATTGCGAATCCAATATGGCGGACGAATTTTTTTAAATTGGTCAGTTTCATTTGAAACTTGTTACTCGGGGTTTTTTTGGGTAGCAGATTACGAATCTGAAATTATTTTTTCAAAATTCATAATGGCGGATCCAATATGGCGGACGAATTTCTCTAAATCCGTCGGATTCGTTTTAAACTTGTTACTAGGAGGTTTTTGAGGTCGCTGACTACGAATCTGATGTCAAAATTAGAAAATTCAAAAGAGGTATACAATAAACAAGAATTAAATACTGATGGCAGTTGAAAGGCTACGTCTCTTGACACATTTTTCGCCATTTTATATCCACCATTTTTAATTTTAAAATTTTTAAATTTAAATTCGTCATCTGCAACCCCAAAAACCCCCGAGCAACTAATTTCAAGCGAATCCGACCAATTTTAAAAAATTCGTCCTCCATATTGGATCCGCCATTTTGAATTTTTAAATTTTGACATTAGATTCGAAATCAGCGACCTCAAAAACCCCCGATTAACAAGTGTCATAGAAATCCGATCAATTTTCAAAATATTGTCCGCTATATTGGATCCGCCATTTTGAATTTTTAAATTTTGAGATCATATTCGTAATCAGCGACCTCAAAAACCCCCGAGTAACAAGTTTCAGTTAAATCCAATAGCATTTTAAAAATTTGACCGCCATTTTGGATCCGCCATCTTGAATTTTTTATTTATGATTATTTAGTCATATTTTTTTGTCTCGGGGATCTCAAAAACATAAGAAAAATTTGTTTTGAGCAATTTTAATCCGAGATAATAAAAGTAATAATCGCTTAAACCCAGAAATTCAAAAAGTTTGGTTATATATCCAGCTGTGGTAGCCGCCATTTTGAATATTTCAAAAAGTACCACACGGCATTCGATTCCTTATAAAAAATGCTAAATTTTGAGCTATATATCTTTAAAATTGATTAAAACTACGAGTGGACTCAGCCATTTGCCTTTTCGTATGGAATGACCCCTATATTTGTCGTTATTTTCTTAGTTAAAAATTACAGTCAATATTTTGTATTTACTTCTTATGTTTTCTTCAAATTTTCCTCTTAATATTCTGAATTAATATTCTAATTTAAAATTTAAATATTTATTTTGTTAAAAGTTTGTAAAAATATATTTTCTTTTTAATCTTTCTATTCCTCAAAATTTAAATTTATAAATTATTCTATAGGTTGTATTAAGTGTTTTAAAATTTAACAGTATTTTTTGACAGAAAGTATTTTGTAATTAAAAAAATTTTCGGATAGAAAGTGTTTCTAACAAAAGGTATTTTATTATATAAAGTGACAAAAACTGTTTTCTGTCATAAAATATATATTTTCAATATTAAACCACCTGTTTCATGCTTCATCAATTTTTATTTACAAAAACAAAATTATTAAATATATATTTTCTGACATAAAATATATTTTTTCAATATTAAACAACGTGTTTCATACTTTATCAATTTTTATTTTAAAAAAATGAATTATTAAATTCTTATTTATTGTTTTTTCTAAATTTTAGTTTTATAATGATTTAAAATAAATGTAACTAAATTTAACTAAAAAGTTGAAAAAATTTCCTTTAATATCAAATTAGTTTAATTAATTATTAATTAATTTTAAATTGCTTTTGCAATTTTTTTATTTTTACAAAATATGATTTTTGTTTTTCAAATTGTAATTTTTTTTTTTAAATTACAATTAATTTCTTAAATATTGGCTTCCGTTTCCGGTACCGATTAGTAGTTGACGCGTTTTGTAAAGGGGAAATAGTTTTTTTGAAAATCTGATAATATTAAGTGAAGGGAGGGTGATGGAGTGATTGGTGAGTATAGTGTAAATGGATGTGAATTGAATGAAAAAAGTGTATGTGGAAGTAAGTGTGAAATGAATGGTAAAAAGACGTGAGAAAGGAGGCAAAATTGTGAGGTTAGGATAAAAGCGTGTTGAGTGAAAGTGAGAGAGCGAGAGAGTGACAAAGATAAAAGATAGCGCTTCTGGGTAGATAAGGTAGAGCTTGACAATGTCGAATAAAGAGGAAGGCAATGACGCAAGTGGTAAAGGCGGGAATGAGTCTAAGGCGCGAAAATTTGAAAAGGGATTGGATAAGAAAAGTTTTGAATGCAAGGATTGTCAAGTTTTACTAAGTCTAATCAAAAGAACAGCGAATGAGAATGATGAGCAGTTTAATGAAGCCTGGGATGAAATGGAGGAAATTAGGAAACTGGAAAAAAAGAGGTTAAAACAAATGGAGGGATTACGAATGGCAGTGAAAGCAATTTTAGAAAGGGTTGAACAGTGGGAGGCAAGTTGGGATAAGGACGCGGATGATATGTGGAAGAGAATGGATGAGTTAGAGAAAGATATAATAGAGAGTGAAGAGAAGTGGAAGAGAGAACTCGTAGAAAGGGAGAGGGGAACATTAAATGAAGGAGTAGAAAAAAGGGTGGGGAGTAGAGAAAAAGCAGATGATGATATAAGAATCAAAATGGGGGAATTATCGATGAGAGTAGAAGTTATGGAGAAAGAGAAAAGAAAAAGAAATATTGTGATTAGAGGGATGAAGGTAGAGTGGAGAAAAGGCAAAGAGGAGGTAGAAAAACTATTGTCAAGAATTGGAGCTAAAGTTAGGATTAAGAACGTTAAGGGAGTAAGAGGTGAGGATGTGGATAAACCGAAATTGTGGATTGTGGAGTTAGAAGATGAGAATGCTAGGATGGAAGTAATGAGATTAAAATGTAGGTTGAAAGGAAGTGTAGAGAGAATAGATAGTGATAGAACCTGGAGAGAGAGAAGAATAAAATGGCTGCTGGAACAAAAAGCGTGGGTGGAAAGAAGAAACGGAAGGGTAGTGAAAGTGAATAGAGAAAGTGTTTGGGTGGATGGAGTGGAATGGCTGGTGAAAGAGGATACAGTAGGGGTTATCAAAGTGGGATTGGAAATAGGTTAGAAGAGGAAGGGAGAAGGGAAAAAGAGCAAGAAAAAGGAATAAAGTGCGTTAGGGGTGAATGGAGATGTTGGCAGGAGCGGATGAGAAGTAGATGGAGAGAAATGAGTGAATGGTTATGATTAGAATGTGGAATATGACTGATTAAGGAAAGAGTGAAAATAGAGTTTTATAAAAGGGTGAGCGATGAGGTGGATAAACCCTGAAATGGTAAAAGGAACAGGAAACGGAAGCCCAGGCACTTGGCAGTTAGTTAAGTAAAATAGTATAAGAGCGACGAGTAAATATGTAAATAGTAGATATAAGTTAAACAGTTGTAATATAGATTAACTGAGTTGTAAGCAAGTTAAGAAAGAATGTAAGACTCGAACCTGTAAAAAGGAGAGTAAATAAATATATAAATTTCTTAAATATCGAATTATTATTTTAAATTTAAAATGCCAATTAAATCATGGAAGGACATTACTCATAAAATTTGTTAATTTAATTATTAGTTTCACTTATTTATCGTTTTCCATAATCAATATTTAAATACTTTTCAATATTAAAAAAACCTGTTTCATACTTTATCAATTTTTATTTTAAAAAAAAAAGAATTATTAAATTCTTATTTAGGTATTGTTTCTAAATTTTAGTTGTATTTTTCAAGTATTTGAATAATGTTCTTCGATTTTTAAGCATTTTTTTTTTAATCTCTATAATTATCTTTATTTCCAATTATTTTTATCATTTCTTAGGTAGTCTTGTTTATCTTAAATATATTCTGTAATTTCTTCAATTATTTTTTCAATTATTTTTTTAAAAATTATTTTTTTCTTCAATTTTTAATTATTTTTATCATTTTTCAATTACTTTTTGTGATTTACAATAATTTTCTAATTAATTTTCTAATTTTTTTTATGACTTATCTCAAATTACAGTTATTTTTTCAATTTACAATTATTTTTATCATTCTGCAATTATTTTCTGTTATTATAAATATGTGTTATAATTGTTTCAATTATTTTGCAATGATTTTTACAAATTTTATATTATTTTACTTATTTGTTGATTAATTGCGAAGGTTTCAATCATTAATCCCAAATTTCCATTATTTTCTTCAATTTTCGATTATTTTTATAAGGTTTTAACTACTTTCCCTAATTTAATATACTTGAAATCATTTTGTAATTATGTTCTTTTTTTTATTTCAAGTATATTCTGTATTTTTTTCAATTATTTTTTTAAAATTTAAATAATTATCTTTAATTTTAAATTATTTCTATCACCTTTTAATTACTTTTTGTCATGTTCAATTATTTGAAAATTAATTTTTAATTTTTTTTATTTATCTCAAATTCTATTTATTTTTTTCCTATTACAATTATTTTTATCATTCTGCAATTATTTTCTTTTATTATTTATAACTATAATTTGTAATTTTTTCAATTATTTTTCAAAAACTAAAATTATTTTCTTCAATTTTAATCATTTTTATTAATAATTTGCAAATATTTTCTCGAATTTTTTATTATTTTCATTATTCTTCAATTTTTAATTATTACTGTTATTATTTTGCACTAAAATTTTTTTAATTTTTTTACTATTCCCCAATAACATTTCTGAATTTTCAATTACTTATTTCACTTTTAAATTTTTTTCAGAAACTTAAATTATTTTCTTGAATTTTAAATATTTGTATTACTTTGCAAATATTTTCTCGAATTAATAATTATTTTTATTATTCCTCAATTAATTTTCTAAGTTGTAAAATATTTTAGTATAATACTATTAATAACTATATCTAAGTTGAAAAGAAAATTTTATATAATTAATTTCTAAGTAAAAAAAATATAAAACATTTATCATAGATTTAATTATTTATTTATTAACAACATATTCATTATAATATAATTTGACTTCATATTAATTGTGTTTATTTATACTTATAGTTCAAACAATTTAAATGAATTAATTTTGGATAGTTCAAACCATTCAAATGAATTAAATTTGCAAATTTTTACCTCTACAGAAGATTTAAATTCAGTCGTTTTATACGATCAGACAGTGTAAATAATTTTAGATCTTTAATATTTTCCGTTATTGGTTAGAAATTAATAATTAATTCTTCCAATATTCTTTTAAAATTAAATAGTGAAGTATCAGGTTATATTGTATCAATTGATGGACCAAAAAAAGTAGGAATGGACCAGAAGGATGTACTCAAATTTGTTTCAAGTAATGGAAACAATACTGAAGTGCAAGTAATAGCCTGGGAGCAGGAAGTGAATAGAATAGCCCCCAAAATCCAAATAAATAATGTATAATCTTTGTATATTCATAGAATTTATTAGAAAGAAATTTTTTTAATTTAATTTTTAAAATTTTATTATATATAATATGACTAATGTTTTACCTAAATATTGAGATCAAAATGTTAATTAGTTTACGACAATTAAAATTTTGAAAAAACTCTTGAATCTGGATTTGAAAATCATATTTTTTTATGTGCGATTCCAAGTGAAATAATACTAAAAATTTATTTAATCTACTATTATTTTAACTTAATTAAAAAATTATTAAAATCAATATTTTTTAAAAAATAAAATTTTATACCAATAATTTTATATCAAAAATGTTATATCAATAATTTTATATATTTTAACTTCCCTTTTTCTCAGTAAAGATTCCAAAAAACTATTAATGTTAAGTAGGGTTTAAATTCTAACGAACAAAAAGTGCCATTTTATTGATTTTGAGGTTAGAATCAAAACTTCATGTGATAGGCTAATTTTGATGACGGATTCAGATTCAGCGCATTAAAATATATAGGAAAATATGGGTCTCATATCCAGATTATGGATATGAGTTTTATTCCAGTACTGTTTACTATAAAAAAAACAGACATATTAGTTTTACAAATGAATAAAAAATGAAATTTTGTACAGAGATCTTACAAAAATATTTCAATGTTTTAGTTTGATTAACATTTTTTAAATATTTATCAAATATTAAAGATTTTGCAAATTGATGGATTAAAATCCAGACCAGTGAAGGATGAAAGATATAATTTGGGAAATATAAATTACGAACTACTTGTATGTCGTCATACCAGAATGATTCAACGAGGAAAATTTAATAGGATTGAAAATGAAAATGTCTATACAGATCTTGCAGAAATAATTAATGTAACCGGAAGAATAAGTATGTCATTATTTATAAAGAAATAATATAATAAATATTTAATTATAATATGAATGATATTTAAATAATACATATAGAGAAGTTGAAATTTGATTTCAGGAAGGTGAATAGCACCTAAAAAACACGAATATTTTTTATGTCATTTGCTTTTTTATTTTTAAGCGACGTTTCGATGATCCTTGTTTATCATCCTCATCAGGCTAATAAAGAGACAAAAATACACAATTAACCAAAAAGCACTATTGAAAACTAAAAAACACAATTTTTTGTTAAACAAAATTAAAAATTATAAAATACCTCATCGTCAAATTTAACGTTACACAGTAACTCGTCGAACAGTTTTAAAAGGCATGTCAGATGGTAACAAGCATCTTGTCAAGACTAAATTAAAATTAATAAATAAATTACATTGCAACAAAATAGTGAAAGAGTCGATGAACTTAAAATGTAAACAATAATATGGACAGAGCGAAAACAGAAGTCATGAGTTTAATTTACTGATTATAGGAAAATAAATTTTATTTAAATATGAAATATCATTTTTTTTATTTCGGGTAAAATTATTATTTTTAATGAATAACATTTCAGAAAAACGACGCTTTTTAAAATCAGATTTACGATCAAGGATGAGAACATTTTCCCAATCAAACTTATGAATTTGTTTAAGTTTGTGTAAACTCACTACTGAAGACTTATTTTTTAGAGTTATGTGCTCGTTGATACGTTCTTTACCCTCAATAAAAAAAATGATATTTCATATTTAAATAAAATTTATTTTCCTATAATCAGTAAATTAAACTCATGATTTCTGTTTTCGCTCTGTCCATATTATTGTTTACATTTTAAGTTCATCGACTCTTTCACTATTTCGTTTCAATGTAATTTATTTATTAATTTTAATTTAGTCTTGACAAGATGCTTGTTACCATCTGACATGCCTTTTAAAACTGTTCGACGAGTTACTATGTAACGTTAAATTTGACGATGAGGTATTTTATAATTTATAATTTTGTTTAACAAAAAATTGTGTTTTTCAGTTTTCAATAGTGCTTTTTGTTTAATTGTGTATTTTTGTCTCTTTATTAACCTGATGAGGATGATAAACAGGGATCATCGAAACGTCGCTTAAAAATAAAAAAGCAAATGACATAAAAAATGTTTGTGTTTTTATGTGCTATTCACCTTCCTGAAATCAAATTTCAACTTCTCTATATAAAATTTGGAAGGGAATTTACTTCTTTTGAAATTTAAATAATACAATTAAATATAATCATTAGAAATACAAGCTTACATCAAAATGAATTTTTCCTTAACAAATGATGGATCAAAAGACAATTCAGAAATAAATTATGGTTGTGGTTCAATAACTGATGGGATTCATAAAATAGAAATTAGAATAATAGAATTTGATGAAAATAATAACTTAAAAAGGGGCCAAAAAATAGAAATAGTTGGAAATCTAATCAGTACAGGTTAGGATCTAAGTATAATAATAACAATACAGCCCCACCATGCAAGGTACAAAGAAAAAATTTTAAATTTTTTGTTTACTAGAAATGTCTCAATTAAATTAAAATTGCGTTATCTTAGTCACCATGTAAGGTACACAAAAAAAAATTAATTCAGAGATTTTTATATAACATCTTACATTTTGATAAAGAAAAAGTGATTTCAATTAAGTTATGTTTTTTAATCATTTTACTCGATATATCAGATCGTTAATTTCGTATATTAGCATAATATTTAACTTACGTTTCATTTAATTTACTTTCTTTTTAAATTTTTTAAATTTTTAGTAACTCCTATTTACTTCCTGATTGAAAAAATGGACCATATTAGAGAAATGTCAAAAGAACCGACTGCTACTGAAGACTTTTTCAACAAAGGAAAAATAATTCCAAAAAGAACATTTAAAATCATAGGAGTTAAAAAAATCAAAACCGATGAGTGAAATATTTGGTATTTTAATTACAAATAAAATATATGTTTTGACATTATTTTATAATTTTTCATTCCACGTAATATTTTCGTATAAAAATTTTTTTACTTTCAACGATTTTCTTCTAAATTACTCAATTTAAAAAAGAATAAGAAAAACATATTTCAAATTTTGTTCATTAAATATTAATGTTTTATTTATTTTAATTTTTACAATATTTTAATCTTTTTAAAAAATTTTAATATAACATATTCCACATAATATTTTAATACACAAATTTTTTTACTTTCTAAACTTTCACTTTATTTATTTAATATTGTTACAAAAGTCATACATTTTTGTATTTGAAAAAAAAAAAATTTACTTTTTTAAAATTAAAACTTATAACTTTTATTATTAAAATTAAAAAACAGTTTAAAAAAAAAATTTTAATGAAATTGTAACGTGAAATAACTCATATAAATAATAATTTAGCCTTTCTTTTTTTATTTATTTAAAAATTTATATTTTAATTTCATTAAAAAGGGATTTTTTACATAATATGTTATACCATTAGAGTTAAAGATTAAGAAACAAAAAAATTTAAATACAAAAGGAAGGAGTCAAAATTATAAAAAATGTGTATTACATAATATGTAAATGAACCCCAAATTATTAATACATATTTAAATATCATATTTCATAAACAAATTAATACTTTTTTATTTAGATTTATTGAGATGCAAATTGGTTACCTCCTCGTGGTGCATCTTGGCATCAATATCTCTGTTAATATATAAATTTTTTATTTTTACAATCATATTGGCTAAATACCAATGACATTCATTGGTGAACATAATAAATTTTTAATTTTAATCTCCATGTATCAAGGTTTGAAACGGTCTTAAGGAACAACAAAACAAATGCCAAGGATCAGTGTGTGAAATATCAATGTCTCAAACTATCACTTTAATTTGAAATTCCTCTCCAATTGGTAATAATTTAAGAAAAAAACGTTAGCGGTTTCAAAGATATTTTGGTCTCAAATTCAATACAAAAATCTAAGGTATTAATGTATTAAATAAAATTGTTTCCGTAACCATTCGAGTGTATTCGGAATCTTTCAGGTATTTTTGGAACCATTCGGGTGTTTCCGTAACCATTCGGGTGTTTCCGGAACCTTTCGAGTGTATTCGGAACCATTCAGGTGTTTCCGGAATCTATCGGGTGTTTCCGGAACCATTCGGGTGTTTCCGGAACCACTCGGGTGTTTCCGTTACCATTCGGGTGTTTCCGTAACCACTCGGATGTTTCCGGAACCATTCGGGTGTTTCCGTAACCACTCGGGTGTTTCCGTAACCACTCGGGTGGTTCCGTTACCATTCGGGTGTTTCCGTAACCATTCGGGTGTATTCGGAACCATTCGGGTATTTCCGTAACCACTCGGGTGTTTCCGTTACCATTCGGGTGTTTCCGTAACCATTCGGGTGTATTCGGAACCATTCGGGTGTTTCCGTTACCATTCAGGTATTTTCGGAACCATTCGGGTGTTTCCGTAATCATTCGGGTGTTTCCGGAACCTTTCGGGTGTA
Organism: Ganaspis brasiliensis; assembly: GCA_037103525.1. Lineage (NCBI taxonomy): Eukaryota > Metazoa > Arthropoda > Insecta > Hymenoptera > Figitidae > Ganaspis > Ganaspis brasiliensis. The sequence goes on along the minus strand of JAZKLR010000841.1, from coordinate 1,240,358 downwards.
TCCGTAACCATCCAGTGTGTGAAATATCGTCTTAATCTATGAATTCAATTTAAAAGACGTCTTAAGGTAGCAATAATTAAAGAAAAAAACGGTAATGGTTTCAAAGATATTTTGGTCTCAGATTCAATAAAAAAATCTAAGGTATATCTACCTTACCAATATCAGCATCAAAAACCGCCCTTTAAAATTGCCCCTTAATCATTAATTATGTGTTGAACTCCCTCTAGCACACAACCTAAAATGACAGCTATTGGTTCGTGTGTTTTCGTCTCTGTCTCTGACTATCACCCTCTCTCTCGCACACAACCTAAAATTGACAGCTATTGGTTCGTGTGTTTCCGTCTCTGTCTCTCACTATCACCCTCTCTCTCGCGCACAACCTAAAATCGACAGCTATTGGTTCGTGTGTTTCCGTCTCTGTCTCTCACTATCACCCTCTCTCTCGCACACAACCTAAAATTGACAGCTATTGGTTCGTGTGTTTCCGTCTCTGTCTCTCACTATCACCCTCTCTCTCGCGCACAACCTAAAATTGACAGCTATTGGTTCGTGTGTTTCCGTCTCTGTCTCTCACTATCACCCTCTCTCTCGCACACAACCTAAAATTGACAGCTATTGGTTCGTGTGTTTCCGTCTCTGTCTCTCACTATCACCCTCTCTCTCGCGCACAACCTAAAATTGACTGCTATTGGCTGTGAACGACGGACGGACGACAAAGTCTCACTATAAGGGTTTCGGTCCCGAACCACGAAACCCTAAAAAAGAGTGATCGATAATTTTTCGGTTTCCCCCGAGAGTGAATTGCGAAGTATGTTGAGAGGTGGAACCGTAAGTGATGGTAAACCATCTAACATTTTAAATCGGTTACGTCACGTGGGACGTGGTAGATGCAGCGATGACGTGATAAAAACATTTTTCCTTGAGCATCTCCCTGCCAGTTGCCGTGCTGTCTTAGCCGTCTCGGATACGAATAATCTCACTCGTTTAGCTTCCATAGCAAATCGAATTGTCTCTTATAGCTCTGGTGAAAGGAACGTTTCGGCAGTTTCGGCTGATCGGAGTCTTAAAGACAAACTTGACGAGTTGAAAGCGAAAGTTGACGCTTTGTCCTCGAAACCGCGCCCCCTTTTAAGAAGAATTCTAATTTTAATAACCGATCAAAATATCGTGCAAATTCGGGAGCTAATAATGGAAACAGGTCTCATGATCGTACTTCGGAGGATCAGAATGTTTGTTTTTATCATCGCAAGTTCCCATGTTGCTTTGCCATTATTATTTCTAAAATAATTATTTTGCTAGATAAAACATTTCAAATCAAATGAATATTCAAATTAAGCCGCGCCTTAAAGACTCTCCCTAGCGGAAAAGAAACGAATTATACGCACGCGTTACACATTCTAATGCATGGGAGTCGACCGACCCTAATTCAGACCCACTGAATAAACATGATGGAAGAGCCAGACGGTTTCTTAACCGTCTCTGTGAAGCTAACTTGAAACTTCAGCTAGACAAATGCGACTTTCTAAAAACCGAAATAACATATCTTGGTCACATAATCGAGTCTGATTGCGTAAAACCAAACCCCGACAAAATTAAAGCGATTTAAAACTTCCCACGACCTACCAAATTAAAGGAGCTTCGTGGATTTCTAGGTTTGACAGGTTACTACAGGTGATTTATCAAAGATTCCTTACAAAAAAGTAGTACTGAATTCAGTACTGGGGTCAGTACTGGGAAACCAGTACTTTTTTCGCGCAATATAATTTTTCAGCACAATAACAAATTTTTTTTAAATTTCATTGGAACTGTGATTTTGCGTTCAATATATTCCTCTCTATTTAATTTACAACAAAAAACTACTGCGCAGCCGTAGGACTCATAGAAACTTAGTGCGCAACGTGAATAAATTTTCAACAGTGCATGGAGAAAAAAGTACTGGTTTTCCAATACTGAACCCAGTACTGAACCCAGTACTTCTTCCGAGTACTGAAACCAGTACTTCTTTCCAGTACTGAATCCAGTACTTCTTTTTTGTAAGGGTTATGCCAAGATATCCACTCCATTGATATTGCTTTTGAAGAATAGTACTTTTTGGAACTGGACTGACGATCAGGAAAATAGTTTTTTTCAGTTTAGGAATTACCTTTGCAAAGAACTTATCCTCCAATACCCCAATTTTACTAAAACATTTCAACTAACCACCGACGTCTCGGAGCATACAATGGGTACTATTTTAACACAAGAAATTTCTAATAAAGATAAAACAAAAATGTTTCATAACGAAATTCTAAAGTATTTCTTACTAACTACAAATCACATTTTGCAAAAATAATTGATTTTAAAGAATGCACAAAATAACAAATAACCCACCAAATCCTGATTTATAAAGTTTTTATACTTGTTTCTTAAAATATGCAATAAAAAGTTAGCGCATCATGTATGCACCATCACAACTATATGGTCAAAAAGAATTATTAATAGTTTTAGAAACACTTTTAAACTTTCAGAGATCTGAATAGAAATTTCAGAAGTTTAAAACAAAACTGCAAACGCTATAAAGCAAATCTAAACACGTGTTAATCAACACAACATGGAGGCTGCAGAAACAAAACTAACAACGATCCAATGAATGAATTGATAAGTGACGTCACTTACATTCAACTGGCCAATGGCAATCATAACACTATATATAGGCCTTGCCAACAGAAATCATAACACTGCTGATTTTATATATTAAAAAAATATTAAAAAAATATATTATTAAATATTTAGGATTTAGAATTAGGGGAGAGTCGGGTAGCCCCAGATAGCGGGCAGCCCCGGACATACGTGAAATAGAATAAACCAATTACTTTCTAAGTCTAAAATCACATTTGTATCGTTTAAAATGTTCATCAAATGCAATTTTGAAAATATGGTCTATTATCATTAATGGGATTAATAGAAAATCGTATTTTCATGTTCACTCCTTTCAAATCAATGACTTTTTAAGAATTTAGGACCATATTTAATGTATAATTTTTACTTCAAAATTTCAAATATAATCTTCTTTCTTTTCAGCAATGCCTAAATGTACTTTCAGACAATGAAATCTGTTAATATTGTTTGTTCATTTAAAGTTTCTTTCTTTTTATAGCAAATTTACTGAAATATATCATCGTCGGGTAGCCACGGACATATTTTGTCGTATACTACCAGACATAATTTACATAGTAGAAGTCACTTGTTTCTGTCAGAATAAAATTTTAATGTTTATATTTGGTTAATTGCGAAATATATAAGATTAAGAAGAAGTGTTTAATCCATAATAAAAGTATAGAAAATGTATAAATAATAGTTACAAATCAGGTATTCTACTTCAAAAGTACTTTTTAAAATTTTTAATTAATAATTTTCTGAGTGTCCGGAGCTACCCGACACTTTTTTTTTATAACCATTTTTAGCGTAATATATTTCCTTAATTTTATTAATTCCTATATGTTTATTTTTTAAATTTGCTTTTTAAAAGTGTTACTAATGATGTTAAACTTATAAAAAACCTGAAACATTAGTTTTATGAACATTATTTTACAATTTATAACTAAAAAAGCTTAAGTGCCCGGGGCTATCCGACTCTCCCCTATATATATTGGTTCTGGAAAGTTTGAAAACTATAAAAATGTGTAATTTTTTGCAGAGATTTTCATAATACCATAAAAATTATTGTTTAAATCTATTATCATAACATTTTTTGGAAAAATTGAATTTTTGCCAAACAAGTTTTTTTTCCAAACAGCTACAATATTTCAAAGTTACAGTTTATTTTCATGTTCAAATTAATTTAAAAATTGAAAAAAATTAAATGTAAGATACTTTGTTCTGATTAAAAATTTAAATTATATAAAAAAGCTTAGTCTGTTTGCCTAAAAGTTTTTTGTTAGTGTGTAATTTTATATACATAAATGTAAATACAGAAATTATGATAAAAATATCTTATTATAATATTTTTTTCGAAAAATTGAAAATTTGCACACAAAAAAAATTTGCCCTTCCTCAGCAAATAAAATATTTGACATCTTTCGTTTCAAAATGTGTATTATGATGTTTTAATTGTCTTAAAAATTTAAAAATTAAAAAAGAAATTAAATAAAAAAGTTTCCCTAGCGAGACAGCCAGTATTAGTGGGTATTAGTTAAAACCCTCTTAGTACCACTTAGTACCCTCTTAGTACCATCCTAATTTATTTTATGTTTTATGTTAAAATAAGCATAAGTTTCAAAGTTTAATGTTATAATTAGGAATCGGCATTTAATTTTTCATCGATAAATGGTATAAAAACTGAAAATAGAGCAAAAATTCATGTGAAAACAGAAAAAGAAAAACTTGTCATTAATTTGATTCACTGCGCCGGCGCGCGGAATCCATGCTGACCACAAGCAGAGTTACTAGACAACCATAGCAACAAAAGTCACCACATCCAAGCGAGTCGATAAAGACGCATATTGCTGCACACCGCACCCAACAGATGGCGCAACTCGTAAATCATTTCGAAGAAATCCTGACATACAAAAAAAAATCTGATACAATACGGTCAACGTATGTACAAATTTTGACAATGTTTAACATTGCAAAAAAGAAAAATTGGATTTTGATGTATATATTATAAATCAGATAACGAAACTGTGTGAAAATTAAAAATTGTAATCACACTATTCAACAAATTTATTATTTATTAATATATCTATCTTAAATAAAAAAAGCCAAAAATACGCAAATTTGCCTAAATAAAAAAAATATAATAAGAAAAATAACTTTTAAAATATACAATAATAGGTAAAAAAAAAAATTAAATATTATTTTATAAAAATGAAAAAAATTTCAATTTTTTGTGTCGAAATAGCAAAAAATACATTTAAAATCCAAATCTCTAAAAAACATATCTTTTTCCTCTTAAAATATAAAATCGTACTAAGTGGTATTAAGAGGGTACTAAGAGGTACTAAGGCGGTACGAATAATTCAGATCGTCTATGACCTTTTAAGTAACAGAAATAATTTTTAAACATTTTTGAACAAAGATAAAAACATTTTACGTTTCTACAAATGTAAAAAAATATTAAATTTATTTGTTTTCCGATTTTTCAAAATTTTTGTTTTCAAACAAATTACTCGTTCTAAATGGTCAAACCAATTTTTATAATACATTTTATAAATGTTTTTTATTATCTCTAAGTAGCAAAAAATCCAATTAAGATCAAAATCTCTAAAAAACATATCTTTTTCCTCTTAAAATATAAAATGGTACTAAGTGGTATTAAGAGGGTACTAAGTGGTACTAAGGCGGTACGAATAATTCAGGTCGTCTATGACCTTTTAAGTAACAGAAATAATTTTTAAACATTTGTTAACGAAGATTGAAAGATTTTACGTTTCTACAAATTTGAAAAAATATTAATTTAATTTTTTTTTTCGATTTTTCAAACTTTTTGTTTTCAAACATATTTCTCATTCTAAATAGTCAAACCAATTTTTCGAATACATTTCATAAATGTTTTTTATTATCTCTAAGTAGCAAAAAATGCATTTAAGATCTAAATCTCTGAAAAACATATCCTTTTCCTCTTAAAATATAAAAGGGTACTAAGTGGTATTAAGAGGGTACTAAGAGGTACTAAGGCGGTACGAATAATACAGGTCGTCTATAACCTTTTAAGTAACAGAAATAATTTTTAACATTTTTGAACGAAGATAAATACATTTTACGTTTCTACAAATGTTAAAAAATATTAAATTTTTTTTTTTTCGATTTTTCAAAATCTTTGTTTTCAAACAAATTACTCGTTCTAAATGGTCGAACCAATTTTTCTAATACATTTTAAAAATGTTTTTTATTATCTCTAAGTAGCGAAAAATCCAATTAAGATCCAAATCTCTAAAAAACATATCTTTGTCCTTTTAAAATATAAAATGGTACTAAGTGGTATTAAGAGGGTACTAAGCGGTACTAAGGCGGTACGAATAATTCAGATCTTCTATGACGTTTTAAGTAACAGAAATAATTTTTAAACTTTTTTCAACAAAGATTAAAACATTTTACGTTTCTAAAAATAAAAAAAAATTTATTTTTATTTTTTATTTGATTTTTCAAAATTTTTCTTTCCAATCATATTTATCATTCTAAATGGTCAAACCAATTTTTTTGATACATTATATAAGTCTTTTTTATTATCTCTAAGTAGCAAAAAATCCAATTAAGATCCAAATCTCTAAAAAACATATCTTTTTCCTCTTAAAATATAAAATGGTACTAAGTTGTATTAAGAGGGTACTAAGAGGTACTAAGGCGGTACGAATAATTCAGATCGTCTATGACCTTTTAAGTAACAGAAATAATTTTTAAACATTTTTTAACGAAGATTAAAAGATTTTACGTTTCTACAAATTTGAAAAAATATTAATTTTATTTTTTTTTTTCGATTTTTCAAAATTTTTGTTTTCAAACAAATTACTCGTTCTAAATGGTCAAACCAATTTTTCTAATACATTTTATACATGTTTTTTATTATCTCTAAGTAGCAAAAATTCAATCACGATCCAAATCTCTAAAAACATATCTTTTTCCTCTTAAAATATAAAATGCTACTAAGTGGTATTAAGAGAGTACTAAGTGGTACTAAGGCGGTACGAATAATACAGGTCGTCTATAACCTTTTAAGTAACAGGAATAATTTTTAAACATTTTTGAAAGAAGATAAATAAATTTTACGTTTCTGCAAATGTTAAAAAATATTAAATTTTTTTTTTTCGATTTTTCAAACTTTTTGTTTTCAAACAAATTACTCGTTCTAAATGGTCAAACCAATTTTTCTTATACATTTTATAAATGTTTTTTATTATCTCTAAGTAGCAAAGAATCCAATTAAGATCAAAATCTCTAAAAAACATATATTTTTTCTCTTAAAATATAAAATGGTACTAACTGGTATTAAGAGGGTACTAAGCGGTACTAAGGCGGTACGAATAATTCAGATCTTCTATGATCAGATCTTACCCAACTCTTAATTAACCACACTTTATATCGCCGAACTTTCATTTGGCAGAATCGCTATATGACAGAAATTCTAATTGGCCGAATCGTTAGCCAATCAGATTTAAGTTCAAGTACATAGTTGTATCTGATGATCTAACGATTCGGCCAATTGGAAGTTCTGTCATTTAGCGATTCTGCCAAACGAAAGTTCGGCGATATGAAGTGTGGTTAATTAAGAGATATGTTGGGTGGGCAGTCTGTATGAAGAATATTCGGTTATGTAGAGATTCAGCTGCATAAGAATTCTGTTTAATATAGAGTCTGTCACATTTAAATTCGCTTGCAAGAAAAGTCGGTTATTTAAAAGTTCTGTTGTATTAAAGTTCTGCCAAACAAAAGTTCGACCAAATGAATTGCCAGACAGTTGAAAGTTCTATCACTTGGAGATTGTACATAATAAATATTTGGATACGTAGAGATTCTATCACATTAAAATTCGGGTTCGTAAACAGTCTGTCACATGCAAATTTGGTTGCATGAATTATAGGTTATATTTTAATTCTGTTAAATAAAAGTTCTGCTAAATAAAGATTCTACTACATAAAAGTCAAGATAAATGGAAATTTGCTTAAATATAAAGTTTGCAGTACACAATTTCTAACAATTGTAAATTCTATTAAATAACATTTCTAAAATATAGAAATGATTCCGAACAAAGATTCGAATAATTAAACTGTCTATTAAATAGATATTGTGTTAAATAAAAATCCCGCCTATTAGTATTTCTGTTAAATTGTAATTCTGTCATATTTAAATTCGGCTTAGTGGATATTTTATCAAATTAAATGTCTGTGGTGTCTAGAATCTAACAAATTATAATTTATTGGAATAAAAATTACAAAATACGTAAATAAGGTTATGTAAAAATTCTGGCACCCGAAAGTCAGGTTATCTGACGTTTACATTAAACGTTAATTCTGTTAAAAGCAAATTCGTGAACAAAAGATTTCTCTTTAAACAAACTTCATTTTAATAAAAAGTCATATTAATAAAAAAATTCTAAACTTCAATTTCTAGTATTTGCAAATTAATTTTAACAAAAATTATAATAAGTGATAATTCATTTTTAAAACTTTTCGTCTAACTACGCGTTTTTATAAATACTAATTCGAAGAAACAAATATTGAATAGGGACCATCACAACGTCTCACAATTATTTAATAGTTTATGAAAATGTTCCTTCATATTTCATATTCAAGAATATCGTTTTTCCTAAAGATCATATAAAAAATTGTATATTTGAAATTGCATTTTCAATTTAAAATGCTAAAATTCAGTTTTCTAACCTGTCCTTTATTTATTTACTAACAAAATATATGCTCCCTTGCATTTTTTCATTGGCCAGTAAATAGTTTAAATACAAAAAATAAATTACGAATTTATTTAGATTAAATTAATTGTTATCAGAATTTTTTTGTATTGATTGAATTTTTTGTAGTCAGGGAAAACCTGAAAAACCCTAAAAAATCAGGGAATTTTATAAAATATTGTTTTAAAAAATTAATTACATTAATTTATAATTTGTCTTTTTATGATTTCAATTAGTGACTTTTCATTTGAAATAAATGACTTTTACCTGATTGATCAATAGAAAATAACTGAAATTTTCAGTGCTGTTACTGAAATTGAAAATTATTTCCATCTATATCAATCAGTGAAAAATTGAAAAAACAATTTATAAAATAAATAAATAAAAAAATAAAAATTTTTATCAGTGACTAAATTGTCAGTAATTTTTCTGACAATTTATTCATTTCCAACTGATTTTCAACAAAATTTCATTGATTGAAGTTATGAATAGGGAGCGATTTTTAAAATAAAATTGTTTTCCTTAAATTTTATAAGTATTCTTTAATTTGTTTGTTCTGTTGTTGATTCTGCCGTCCTTTTTAAAAAGGCACTATCTACATTAGTGAGATAGTGCCTTTTTTAAAAAGGACGGCAGGATTGTTCTCGACATTTGTCAAATTTATTGTCATTTGTCAATTTTTTTTTCATTTCTTAATTATTTTCTTTAATATTCAGTTATTTTCATCATATTGTAATTTTTCCTTCAATTATCAATTATTACACAGCCCCACAAAAAAAAAAAAGTGTCATGTACTTTTGACCGGAATACCTTAGCCCTATGTATTTTGACGCGCTGAACACGAATCCGAAGTCCATTTTGCTCCATCACGTCAGGATTTTTTTCTAACCTCAAAAAACATGTCGGATTTTGAAAAATGGCGGATCCAATATGGCGGACGAATTTTAAAAAAATTTGAAGATTTACTTCAAACTTGGTATCTGGGGGTTTTTTGGGTCGTTGATTACGAATCTGAAGTTAGATTTTCAAAATTCAAAATGGCGGATCCAATATGGCGGACAAATTTTTAAAAAATTTGAAGATTTATCAGGAATAAGATGCAGAATGGAACAATGTACTTTCTTATTTGGCTTCTGCACCAAACATATCCAATCTGTTACCAAGGAATATTTTATGATAAAATTGTAATAGAAGTCATATTTGAAAATGTGAGAAACTCGCTTCGAAATCACACTCAGCAACTTAAAAACCTGAAGATACCAAATTTCATAAAAATTTCGAAAATATGACGTCAGATTCGCAATCAGCGACCCAAAAAACCCCCAGATACCAAGTTTGAAGTAAATCTTCAAATTTTTTCAAAATTCGTCCGCCATATTGGATCCGCCATTTTGAATTTTGAAAATCTAACTTCAGATTCGTAATCAGCGACCCAAAAAACCCCCAGATACCAAGTTTGAAGTAAATCCATAAATTTTTTTAAAAAATCGCCTACCTCTCAAAATTCGACATGTTTTTTGAGGTTAGAAAAAAATCCTGACGTGATGGAGCAAAATGGACTTCGGATTCGTGTTCAGCGCGTCAAAATACATAGGGCTAGGGTATTCCGGTCAAAAGTACATGACACTTTTTTTTTTTGTGGGGCTGTGTTATCTTAACATAATTGTTTTAAAATTCTAATTCATTTCTTCAATTCTACAACTAAATTATTTTCTTCAAATTTCAATACCATTTTTCAATTTTCAATTACTTACTTAGTTTTCAAACATTTTTGACCTTTTACAATAATTTTTTTAGATTATCAATAAGTTTCTTTAATTTTAAACTCAATTGAATTATTTTCTTTACCATTTAATTATTTTCGTCATTATTAATAATTTTTATTTTAATTATCAATTGTTTTGTTATAATTTCAATTTAATTCTTTATCTTCAATTTATTTATTTAATTTTTAATTATTCTCTCTAAGTCTTAATCATTTTCTACAAATTTCAATTCCATTTTCCAATTTTCAATTATTTCCTTTACCTAATATTAAAAAATTCTTACCTTTTTTCAATTGTTTATTATCTCGATTATCAATAAGTCACCCTAATTTTAAATTGAATTGTTCAATTCTTTTCTTCAATTTGCAATTATTTCCAGAAATTATTACTATAATTTCCTAAAATTTTCATTTTGCAATTATTCAGTTTAAATTTAATATTTATTGTTTAATTTTGCTTCCCCATAGAAGAAGTACTGTTTTAAAATTATTTTAACGAATTGTGTATTAATATAGCCATTTTTGTTTTCCATTGTCAATTAATTATGTTACTTTTCAAATATTTTCTACAATGTTGCAATTATTTAGATTATTTTCCAATTATTTCTTTCAATTCTTAATCATTTTCTTTAATTTTTAATTATTTACTACAATTTTTTGAATTTTCGTTTATTCTTTTAACATTTCATCGGCTTAGAATTATAGTGTGCCATGTCCACTTTCTGTCAAATCGAGAAAAAGAGGTTCAAAGTTTACTCACTTCATACTCATTTATAAGCTTTCTTCAAATTAAAAAGTATTTATTGATTATAAAAGATGCTTCTTTTTTAATTAAATTCACGTAAATTACTACAACGTTTATATTAAAAGTTAATTACATATACATTTTGTTGCTTAAAGTTTTCATTATCACGTAAAACACACGAAATCGTAGACATATAATTCTAATCTTTTGATTACACAAAATTTTTAATTTATAATTATGATGAATTAAAAGCAGTTTTTGAGTATATCTCTTTATAAAAAATCAAGTTCAACACCTGTGAAATATGCAATACTATAGAATAAATTTTCAAAAAATGGCCACGACGCAGTATAATTCTTAGCCGACGATTTTATAATTATTATTATTAACCTTTTGAATTATTTTGTTCTATTGTCAAATATTCTCGACAGTTTTCGAAATTTATTTTCAATTGTAAATTATTTTCTGTAATATTTAATTATTTTAGTCATTTTAAAAAGTTTTTTGTAGTTATCTATTATTTTCCTACAACTTCAATTTAATTCTTTAATCTTTACTTTATTTCTTCGATTCTCAATTATTTTCTACTAATTTCAATTCAATTCTTTTTCCAATTACTTTTTTCGATTCACAATAAGTTTCTTTAATTTTAAATTCAATTGGTTACTTACTTTCGTCAAAAATAAATTTTTTTCAAATTTTAATTACATTTTTCAAGTTTTTAATTATTTTCTTCAATTTCAATGATTTTTTTTTTATTTTCAAAAGTCGTTCAATGTACAATTATTTCCAACAATTCTTTCTATAATTTTCTTAAATTTTTAATTTGAAATTATTTCCTTAAAATGTAATATTAGTTTTTAATTTTTCACTTTTGAATTATTTTTTTCAAGTTTGAATTCCATTCTTTAATTTTTAATTATTTCATTCATATTCAATAATTCTCGCCTTTTTATACTTATCAATTATTTTCTAAAATTTGAATTTAATTCTTAAATTTTTAATTTGGTTCTTCATTTTATTATAATTCTCTTTCAATTTCAATTCCATTCTTCAATTTTCAATTATTTCCTTCCATATTCAATATTTCTCTGCTTTTAATTATATTATTATTTTCTTCAATTTCAAGTAATCTTTTTTGATTTTCAATTCAATTGTTCATTTTGCAATTATTTCCAAGAATTATTTCTATAATTTTCTTAATTTTTCAATTTCCAATTATTTTCCTATATTTTGATATTTCTTGTTTAATTTTTTTTAATAATTTTTTACAGCTGTTTATTAATCTAGTCATTTTTCTCATTTTGTTTTCAATTTTCATCATTTTTCGAATAATTTTTTTCAATTCTTCTAGTTATTTTTTAATTATTTTAAAAATAGGAACAAATTATAAAGAAAGCATTCATAAACCTTAAAAAATGTTGGAAAACGTGCTCGCTTTTTTTAATTTAATTAAATTTTTTATTTTTATTATGTTGTACTTTACAACACTTATTAAAATCTCGAAATAGGTCTGGTACTAAATTGTATTATTTATACATATGTTTTCATTAACTTACATATTTTGTTTAAATTTTTATTAAAAGCAATAAAGTAGATTTGTATTTTAATTCACTATTATTGAAAATAAAATATAAATTTGTTAATTGATTTAAAATTAAAATAAAGTTTAATTAAGTAAAATTAGAAATCTTAAATTTAATTTAAAAATACATTTTTTTAAAAGTTATTAATTAAAAACAAAAAAAACATCTATAGTGCCGAACTTTAAGTGTAGACAAATTGAAGAAATGAATGAATTAAGTTGTTTATTATTATTATTAATAATTATTATTTATTAATTAAACTTATTGTAAATATTCAGGAAATTTCACGCGCGTATTGAAAGCAATAGAAATTCAAACATTTATTATTTTCATATTCTCTAACTTTTTAATTGCCTTCAATTCGCTTCTTGAAAATTTCTATAGACAATTGAAAGCAATAGAAATTGTCGATTTCTTGTAGTCTCTACTGGTAGTCATTGGACCCTCATATTCAACTTATTCAACTTTTCAATTGCCTTCAGTTCGCTTCTTAAGAATTTTTGTAGTCAATTGAAAGCAATAGAAATTGTCGATTTTTCGTGGTCTCTACTGATAGTCACTAAAATCTCCTATTCACATTCTCCATTTTTTCAATGGCCTCCAATTCGCTTCTTCATAATTTCTGTAGTCAATTGAAAGATATACAATTTTCTACTTTTTAAAGTTTCATTTCGAACTCTTTGCAGTTACTTGTATCGGTGACACATTCGCGCATTAAAAATAATTCAGATTCTGAATTACTTTCAATGTCTCGTATCTTCCTACTAATAGAAAAAAATTCATTTTTCAAAAATTCTATTGCTGGGAAGTGATATTTTAAAAATGGAAAAATCGCGCATTCCAAATAATTGAGTATTCCCGTATTTCTAGCAAAATTTCCAACTTTCTAATTTTCTTCTATTCCTCCCCGTTTACCGGGATAATAATGATTGAAACATTAAGCAATTAATATTCATTATAGTTTTCTAAGATTTGTTTCGGTATAATGAATAATTTGTAAAACTAGCGCAGACGTCTCTTTTGCTGTTCTTTGCCTTTTCTTAATTTTATTTTCTTTTTAAAATTTTCTGCTATTTTTCTGTCAATTTTTCTACCTTTATTTTCTTAAAAAGTAAAGCAAGTAATTTTCTTACTAAAATTTTATTTTAAAATACTTGCATTCTGGGATCACCTTTAAGGTGATCCCAGAATGCAAGTATTTTAAACGTCGACGCGTTGATAGCGACGCGTCGGTCTATTGTTCAACAATGGATCAACGCGTCGCTATCGACGCGTCGACGTTCAAAATACTTGCATTCTGGGATCACCTTTAATCTTTAGTCAATTCTTGTTCAAATTTTCAGTAAAATACTCTTCTATATAATAGATCTTTGCATTTTGTTTTTCCGTCTTTTTCTAATTCATACGTCACTACGTGCGCTAAAAAAAAGATAGAAAAAGATAGAAGACCAAAATAATTAGGTCCATTAGATGAAGGAGTCATTTCTCTTATTGCTTTCAATTTAATTATTCAATTTTATAAAATTGTTCGTTATTTACAATTTACAGTCCACATTTTAAAATTGATTAAATATTGTATTTTCTAATAGAAATCTACAGGTAATAATAATCCACAAGATTACATGGAAGAAATGTATATTTTCAAATTAATTAAAAATTATATGAGTTTTTATTTTATGTATCTAATTGTTAATTGCCTTTTATTATAAAAAAAGTAGAATAATAAGTAATATAATAATCAGGGTGGCCACTTCACGGGGAAACCGGGAAAATTTTCATAATATTTAATTATATAGTCATTTTCTAATTTTTCTTTCAATTATCAACTATTCTCTTAAAATTTCAATTGAATTCTTTAATCTTTAATTTATTTATTTAATTTATAGTTATTTTCTTCAATTCGTAATTTTTTCTTCAGTTTTGTCTTCAAATTTCAATTACATTTTACGTTTTTCAATTATTTTATTTAATATTTAATAATTCCCGTATTTTCTCAATTATCAATTCTTTTTCTTAAAATTGCAATACAATTCTTCAATTTTATCATTTATTTTCTACAATTTATTCAATAATTTTCATCAATTTTCAATTGTTAATTCTTTTTTTTAATAATTAATTATTTTCGTCAATATTTCATTATTTTCGTCATATTTTAATTTTTCTTTTAATTATCAATTATTTTCTTGAAATTTCCATTATTTATTTCTTTAAATTACAATTTATTTCTTCAATTTTTAATTACATTCTTCAATTCTCAAACATTTTCTTTAATTTTCAATTATGTTTATCGATTTTCAATTAATTCCTGAGTATTCAATAATTCTCAGATTTTTCAATTATTCTTCTCATTCATAAAAATTGTTTTAAAAATTTTAAATCAATTATTCAATTCAAAAAGTATTCTCTTCAATTCTCAGTTATTTTCTTTAAATATAAATTCCACTTGTCAATTTCAAATTATTTTCTTCAATATTAAAAAATTATCGCTCTTTTCAATTATTTTTTTCGATTATCATTAAGTTTCTTTAATGTTCAATTATTCAATTATTTTCTTTAATTTTTAATTCCATAATTATTCTACAATTTTTATTTCCTTTCTTCAGATTTCAATTGTTTTTTATTTTATTTATTTTATTTAATGCAGTGTACTGGCTACAAAAAAATGCCCTTTCGCGCGTAGGCGCTGAAATTAATATGAAATATTCAATATCAAAATACAATATAATATAATCTGCAATTTAATCAACAATATTATTTTCTATTTAAAATTTAAACTTCAGGCTCCATACAGATCACATAATTTAAGTCAGACACATATATTATACCCTCCGCAAACACTGATAAAACTATCAATTGATACAAAGTCAACATAGTTTTGTGAGTTAGTTGTAGTTAGTTTTTACTATATTAATTATTTCTCGGCTTTTTTCAGTAACAGTTTTTCAATTTTGAGATATATACTTTAAATTTTAATTCCCTTCTTCAATTTCTAATTGCTTTCTTCAATTTTTAATCCAATTGTTAAATGTGCGATTATTTCCAACAATTATTCCTATAATTTTTCAATTTGCAATAAATATCTTTAAATTTAATATTTTTTGTTTAATTTTTTCAATAATTTTTTTAGTTCCCTATTATTCTAGTCATTTTGCCTATTTTGTTTTCAATTGACAATTATTTTTGTCATTTTTCACATATTTTCTTCAATTTTTCATTTATTTTCGGCATTTCTCAACTATTTCAATTATTAATTGTTTTCCGCAATTTTTAATTGTTGTCTACATTTTTTTTAATGTTCAATTATTATCTTATATTTTTATAATTATTCTTTAATTTTTTAAATTATTTTGTTCGCTTGTACATTATTCTAGCCTTTTTTTTAATTTTGTTTTTAATTGTCAATTATTTTCGTCATTTTGTAATTTTTGTTCAATTATCAATTATTTTTTTAAGTTTTAACTTAATTCTTTAATTTTCAATTCATATCCCTAATTTTTTATTTTCTTCAATTTCAATTATCTTTTCTGATTTTCAATTTAGATGTTCAATTTGCAATTATTTCCAACTGTTATTCCTGTAATTTTTCAACTATTTTGTTTAATTTGCATAAAATTATTGCAAAGTTTGCCGCGCGCTTGGGCGAGCGATAATGTTGCTAGTAATAAAATAAATTCGAAAAACAATGTTTAAGGAAAAGATAATACCTATTTTGTACCAAAAATTTTACAATTTAATCAATTTCTAAAAAAACAGTCATTCTTGTTTAAAAGTTAGCGCCAAATAGATGGACAGCGCCATCTACAACGTGCCCATTTTAGCCTTGCGAGTATAGCCCAAAGCACAACGAATACGGTTACGGGAGCAGGGCATGAGATAATAAAGGACAGAGACTATTTATGTCCTTTTCTGTCTCATGCTCTGGTCCCGTAACCGTATTTCTATCTGCTTAGGCCATATGCCTTTCTCTATTGCTTAATCCTAATAATCGCACTTCGATTATTTCGATATTCGATCTTGCCCATGCCTTCATGCTTTTTTTTAGTAGCATCATTATAGCTATCCACTGTTGGAACGGCTACCCACCATAGGGCAGTTTCCCCTACACAATTTTGTTATTATAATATTCACTAAACTTATTATTTCGATGATTTTCATAATTATTTTCATATTTTTAAAAGTAAATACGCCCATTGTTTTAAAAATGTATTCAATTTTTTTTCACATCTTGTCTATTTTTTGCAAGATTTCTTTCAAATTTACTAATTCTTTCATAAAATTTTTAGGTTTTGCCCTGTCGATAACAACTCACTGAAGGCTCACTAAAAACTCACTGAAAACTCGCTCTACAGGTGAGTTTTCAGTGAGTTTTTAATGAGCTTTCAGTGAGTTGTTATCGACAGGGTGTGTAATATTATAAAAATGTTTTTGGTTTAATTTGCCTAAACTTTTTTATTTTTAAAAGATTTGTAAATTTCTTTTTATTTTATTTTTATTAATTCTAATTTTTTAGTAGATTCTAAAACAAAATTTATTATTTTTTGTACTTTTTACATTTTTTTACAGTCGGTTGGATTAAAGAAAAAACATTTCCCCATTTTCTTGCTATTTATTTAATTTTCTTGATTTTTCACTATTTTTTGTCCTTGCTTGCTTTTTAATTAATTCTTTAATTTTTGTCACCATTTTTCCACTTCTTAGAAACATTTTTTCTTCTTTTAAATTGTTTAGTTTTGATCTCATAATTACGAATTTTTTAACACATTTATTCAATGCTTTTATCTACATTTTTTAAATTTCTCAATTTTCAACTTTTTTGAAAACTTTGATTCTTTTATTTTATGTTATGTAAATTTAATCTTGTGCTAAAATATTCTCATTTTAACATCGTTCTTCTATTTCATAAAATTTCTTTTCTTTTAAATTTTTTTTTTTTTTTAGTAATATAGTATTTTAAAGTTTTTTTAATTATCTCCTTTTTTATTTTAATTTTAAAAAAATGTCTGTAAATAGTTTAATTTTTTTAAAAAAATTTCTACATTTTATATATTTTTATGCTATTATTTTATTCTTGTGTTGTTTTCTTAATTTTTTCTTCATTTCTTTAATAATGTCCATGACATTTTTTTAAATAGACTGTTTTCTCATCTTCTTACGCTTTTGTTCTTTTTGATAATTTGTTATTCTTTTGCTGCTCTTACCTAATTGACTTAATTTTGCGATCATATGGATTTAGAAATATTTCTTTGAAATTTTCTCATTTATTCGACATAATTTATTTGATTTTAATTCAATATTTGATACTTCATTATTATTTATAATAATTTTTTTCCCTGTAAAAAAATAAACTAATACAAATAAGCATTTTGAGCTTTTATATACTGATAAAATTAAAAAAAAAAAACTATTTAAATAAAAAAAAGTCCGATATAATAAAAAAAATCTTTTTTTTTTAAATCATGATTTTGATCAGACCTGTAATAAAAACAAGAAAGAAGCTACCCAACTACATTATAATATATTATTTTAAAATTCGGATCTATAATTTTCATTTTTAAAAATTCGGGAAAATTGTGCTCTAAGATCCGGGAAATCTGCCTTAGTACCTCTTAGTACCCTCTTAATACCACTTAGTACCATTTTATATTTTAAAAGGAAAAAGATATGTTTTTTAGAGATTTGGATCTTAATTGGAATTTTTGCTACTTAGAGATAATAAAAAACTTTTATAAAATGTATTAGAAAAATTGGTTTGACCATTTAGAACGAGTAATTTGTTTGAAAACAAAAATTTTGAAAAATCGAAAAAAAAAATAAAATTAATATTTTTTCAAATTTGTAGAAACGTAAAATCTTTTAATCTTCGTTAAAAAATGTTTAAAAATTATTTCTGTTACTTAAAAGGTTATAGACGACCTGAATTATTCGTACCGCCTTAGTACCTTTTAGTACCCTCTTAATACCAATTAGTACCATTTTATATTTTAAACGGAAAAAGATATGTTTTTTAGAGATTTGAATCTTAATTGGATTTTTTGCTACTTAGAGATAATAAAAAACATTTATAAAATGCATTAGAAAATTGGTTTGACCATTTAGAATGAGAAATATGTTTGGAAACAAAAATTTTGAAAAATCGAATAAAAAATAAAATTAATATTTTTTCACATTTGTAGAAACGTAAAAGTTTTTAATCTTTCTTAAAAAAAGTTTAAAAATTATTTCTGTTACTTAAAACGTCATAGACGATCTGAACTATTCGTACCGCCTAAGTACCTCTTAGTACCCTCTTAATAACACTTAGTACCATTTTATATTTTAAAAGGAAAAAGATACGTTTTTTAGAGATTTGGATCTTAATTGGATTTTTTGCTACTTAGAGATAATAAAAAACATTTATAAAATGTATTAGAAAAATTGGTTTGACCATTTGGAACGAGTAATTTGTTTGAAAACAAAAATTTTGAAAAATCGAAAAAAAAATAAAATTAATATTTATTCAAATTTGTAGAAACGTAAAATCTTTTAAGCTTCGTTAAAAAATGTTTAAAAATTATTTCTGTTACTTAAAAGGTCATAGACGACCTGAATTATTCGTACCGCCTTAGTACCTTTTAGTACCCTCTTAATACCACTTAGTACCATTTTATATTTTAAAAGGAAAAAGATATGTTTTTTAGAGATTTGGATCTTAATTGGATTTTTTGCTACTTAGAGATAATAAAAAACATTTATAAAATGTATTAGAAAAATTGGTTTGACCATTAAGAACGAGTAATTTGTTTGAAAACAAAAATTTTGAAAAATCGAATAAAAAATAAAATTAATATTTTTTCACATTTGTAGAAACGTAAAATCTTTTAATTTTTGTTGAAAAAAGTTTAAAAATTATTTCTGTTACTTAAAACGTCATAGACGATCTGAATTATTCGTACCGCCTTAGTACCTCTTAGTACCCTCTTAATACCACTTAGTACCATTTTATATTTTAAAAGGAAAAAGATATGTTTTTTAGAGATTTGAATCTTAATTGGATTTTTTGCTACTTAGAGATAATAAAAAACATTTATAAAATGCATTAGAAAATTGGTTTGACCATTTAGAATAAGAAATATGTTTGGAAACAAAAATTTTGAAAAATCGAATAAAAAATAAAATTAATATTTTTTCACATTTGTAGAAACGTAAAAGTTTTTAATCTTTCTTAAAAAAAGTTTAAAAATTATTTTTGTTACTTAAAACGTCATAGACGATCTGAATTAATCGTACCGCCTTAGTACCTCTTAGTACCCTCTTAATACCACTTAGTACCATTTTATATTTTAAAAGGAAAAAGATATGTTTTTTAGAGATTTGGATCTTAATTAGAATTTTTGCTACTTAGAGATAATAAAAAACATTTATAAAATGTATTAGAAAAATTGGTTTGACCATTTCGAACGAGTAATTTGTTTGAAAATAAAAATTTTGAAAAATCGAAAAAAAAAAAAAAATTAATATTTTTTCAAATTTGTAGAAACGTAAAATCTTTTAATCTTCGTTAAAAAATGTTTAAAAATTATTTCTGTTACTTAAAAGGTTATAGACGACCTGAATTATTCGTACCGCCTTAGTACCTTTTAGTACCCTCTTAATACCAATTAGTACCATTTTATATTTTAAACGGAAAAAGATATGTTTTTTAGAGATTTGAATCTTAATTGGATTTTTTGCTACTTAGAGATAATAAAAAACATTTATAAAATGCATTAGAAAATTGGTTTGACCATTTAGAATGAGAAATATGTTTGGAAACAAAAATTTTGAAAAATCGAATAAAAAATAAAATTAATATTTTTTCACATTTGTAGAAAAATAAAAGTTTTTAATCTTTGTTAAAAAAAGTTTAAAAATTATTTTTGTTACTTAAAACGTCATAGACGATCTGAATTAATCGTACCGCCTTAGTACCTCTTAGTACCCTCTTAATACCACTTAGTACCATTTTATATTTTAAAAGGAAAAAGATATGTTTTTTAGAGATTTGAATCTTAATTGGATTTTTTGCTACTTAGAGATAATAAAAAACATTTATAAAATGCATTAGAAAATTGGTTTGACCATTTAGAATGAGAAATATGTTTGGAAACAAAAATTTTGAAAAATCGAATAAAAAATAAAATTAATATTTTTTCACATTTGTAGAAACGTAAAATCTTTTAATCTTCGTTAAAAAATGTTTAAAAATTATTTCTGTTACTTAAAACGTCATAGACGATCTGAATTAATCGTACCGCCTTAGTACCTCTTAGTACCCTCTTAATACCACTTAGTACCATTTTATATTTTAAAAGGAAAAAGATATGTTTTTTAGAGATTTGGATCTTAATTAGAATTTTTGCTACTTAGAGATAATAAAAAACATTTATAAAATGTATTAGAAAAATTGGTTTGACCATTTAGAACGAGTAATTTGTTTGAAAATAAAAATTTTGAAAAATCGAAAAAAAAAATAAAATTAATATTTTTTCAAATTTGTAGAAACGTAAAATCTTTTAATCTTCGTTAAAAAATGTTTAAAAATTATTTCTGTTACTTAAAAGGTTATAGACGACCTGAATTATTCGTACCGCCTTAGTACCTTTTAGTACCCTCTTAATACCAATTAGTACCATTTTATATTTTAAACGGAAAAAGATATGTTTTTTAGAGATTTGAATCTTAATTGGATTTTTTGCTACTTAGAGATAATAAAAAACATTTATAAAATGCATTAGAAAATTGGTTTGACCATTTAGAATGAGAAATATGTTTGGAAACAAAAATTTTGAAAAATCGAATAAAAAATAAAATTAATATTTTTTCACATTTGTAGAAACGTAAAAGTTTTTAATCTTTCTTAAAAAAAGTTTAAAAATTATTTCTGTTACTTAAAACGTCATAGACGATCTGAACTATTCGTACCGCCTAAGTACCTCTTAGTACCCTCTTAATAACACTTAGTACCATTTTATATTTTAAAAGGAAAAAGATACGTTTTTTAGAGATTTGGATCTTAATTGGATTTTTTGCTACTTAGAGATAATAAAAAACATTTATAAAATGTATTAGAAAAATTGGTTTGACCATTTGGAACGAGTAATTTGTTTGAAAACAAAAATTTTGAAAAATCGAAAAAAAAATAAAATTAATATTTATTCAAATTTGTAGAAACGTAAAATCTTTTAAGCTTCGTTAAAAAATGTTTAAAAATTATTTCTGTTACTTAAAAGGTCATAGACGACCTGAATTATTCGTACCGCCTTAGTACCTTTTAGTACCCTCTTAATACCACTTAGTACCATTTTATATTTTAAAAGGAAAAAGATATGTTTTTTAGAGATTTGGATCTTAATTGGATTTTTTGCTACTTAGAGATAATAAAAAACATTTATAAAATGTATTAGAAAAATTGGTTTGACCATTAAGAACGAGTAATTTGTTTGAAAACAAAAATTTTGAAAAATCGAATAAAAAATAAAATTAATATTTTTTCACATTTGTAGAAACGTAAAATCTTTTAATTTTTGTTGAAAAAAGTTTAAAAATTATTTCTGTTACTTAAAACGTCATAGACGATCTGAATTATTCGTACCGCCTTAGTACCTCTTAGTACCCTCTTAATACCACTTAGTACCATTTTATATTTTAAAAGGAAAAAGATATGTTTTTTAGAGATTTGAATCTTAATTGGATTTTTTGCTACTTAGAGATAATAAAAAACATTTATAAAATGCATTAGAAAATTGGTTTGACCATTTAGAATAAGAAATATGTTTGGAAACAAAAATTTTGAAAAATCGAATAAAAAATAAAATTAATATTTTTTCACATTTGTAGAAACGTAAAAGTTTTTAATCTTTCTTAAAAAAAGTTTAAAAATTATTTTTGTTACTTAAAACGTCATAGACGATCTGAATTAATCGTACCGCCTTAGTACCTCTTAGTACCCTCTTAATACCACTTAGTACCATTTTATATTTTAAAAGGAAAAAGATATGTTTTTTAGAGATTTGGATCTTAATTAGAATTTTTGCTACTTAGAGATAATAAAAAACATTTATAAAATGTATTAGAAAAATTGGTTTGACCATTTCGAACGAGTAATTTGTTTGAAAATAAAAATTTTGAAAAATCGAAAAAAAAAAAAAAATTAATATTTTTTCAAATTTGTAGAAACGTAAAATCTTTTAATCTTCGTTAAAAAATGTTTAAAAATTATTTCTGTTACTTAAAAGGTTATAGACGACCTGAATTATTCGTACCGCCTTAGTACCTTTTAGTACCCTCTTAATACCAATTAGTACCATTTTATATTTTAAACGGAAAAAGATATGTTTTTTAGAGATTTGAATCTTAATTGGATTTTTTGCTACTTAGAGATAATAAAAAACATTTATAAAATGCATTAGAAAATTGGTTTGACCATTTAGAATGAGAAATATGTTTGGAAACAAAAATTTTGAAAAATCGAATAAAAAATAAAATTAATATTTTTTCACATTTGTAGAAAAATAAAAGTTTTTAATCTTTGTTAAAAAAAGTTTAAAAATTATTTTTGTTACTTAAAACGTCATAGACGATCTGAATTAATCGTACCGCCTTAGTACCTCTTAGTACCCTCTTAATACCACTTAGTACCATTTTATATTTTAAAAGGAAAAAGATATGTTTTTTAGAGATTTGAATCTTAATTGGATTTTTTGCTACTTAGAGATAATAAAAAACATTTATAAAATGCATTAGAAAATTGGTTTGACCATTTAGAATGAGAAATATGTTTGGAAACAAAAATTTTGAAAAATCGAATAAAAAATAAAATTAATATTTTTTCACATTTGTAGAAACGTAAAATCTTTTAATCTTCGTTAAAAAATGTTTAAAAATTATTTCTGTTACTTAAAACGTCATAGACGATCTGAATTAATCGTACCGCCTTAGTACCTCTTAGTACCCTCTTAATACCACTTAGTACCATTTTATATTTTAAAAGGAAAAAGATATGTTTTTTAGAGATTTGGATCTTAATTAGAATTTTTGCTACTTAGAGATAATAAAAAACATTTATAAAATGTATTAGAAAAATTGGTTTGACCATTTAGAACGAGTAATTTGTTTGAAAATAAAAATTTTGAAAAATCGAAAAAAAAAATAAAATTAATATTTTTTCAAATTTGTAGAAACGTAAAATCTTTTAATCTTCGTTAAAAAATGTTTAAAAATTATTTCTGTTACTTAAAAGGTTATAGACGACCTGAATTATTCGTACCGCCTTAGTACCTTTTAGTACCCTCTTAATACCAATTAGTACCATTTTATATTTTAAACGGAAAAAGATATGTTTTTTAGAGATTTGAATCTTAATTGGATTTTTTGCTACTTAGAGATAATAAAAAACATTTATAAAATGCATTAGAAAATTGGTTTGACCATTTAGAATGAGAAATATGTTTGGAAACAAAAATTTTGAAAAATCGAATAAAAAATAAAATTAATATTTTTTCACATTTGTAGAAACGTAAAAGTTTTTAATCTTTCTTAAAAAAAGTTTAAAAATTATTTCTGTTACTTAAAACGTCATAGACGATCTGAACTATTCGTACCGCCTAAGTACCTCTTAGTACCCTCTTAATAACACTTAGTACCATTTTATATTTTAAAAGGAAAAAGATACGTTTTTTAGAGATTTGGATCTTAATTGGATTTTTTGCTACTTAGAGATAATAAAAAACATTTATAAAATGTATTAGAAAAATTGGTTTGACCATTTGGAACGAGTAATTTGTTTGAAAACAAAAATTTTGAAAAATCGAAAAAAAAATAAAATTAATATTTATTCAAATTTGTAGAAACGTAAAATCTTTTAAGCTTCGTTAAAAAATGTTTAAAAATTATTTCTGTTACTTAAAAGGTCATAGACGACCTGAATTATTCGTACCGCCTTAGTACCTTTTAGTACCCTCTTAATACCACTTAGTACCATTTTATATTTTAAAAGGAAAAAGATATGTTTTTTAGAGATTTGGATCTTAATTGGATTTTTTGCTACTTAGAGATAATAAAAAACATTTATAAAATGTATTAGAAAAATTGGTTTGACCATTAAGAACGAGTAATTTGTTTGAAAACAAAAATTTTGAAAAATCGAATAAAAAATAAAATTAATATTTTTTCACATTTGTAGAAACGTAAAATCTTTTAATTTTTGTTGAAAAAAGTTTAAAAATTATTTCTGTTACTTAAAACGTCATAGACGATCTGAATTATTCGTACCGCCTTAGTACCTCTTAGTACCCTCTTAATACCACTTAGTACCATTTTATATTTTAAAAGGAAAAAGATATGTTTTTTAGAGATTTGAATCTTAATTGGATTTTTTGCTACTTAGAGATAATAAAAAACATTTATAAAATGCATTAGAAAATTGGTTTGACCATTTAGAATAAGAAATATGTTTGGAAACAAAAATTTTGAAAAATCGAATAAAAAATAAAATTAATATTTTTTCACATTTGTAGAAACGTAAAAGTTTTTAATCTTTCTTAAAAAAAGTTTAAAAATTATTTTTGTTACTTAAAACGTCATAGACGATCTGAATTAATCGTACCGCCTTAGTACCTCTTAGTACCCTCTTAATACCACTTAGTACCATTTTATATTTTAAAAGGAAAAAGATATGTTTTTTAGAGATTTGGATCTTAATTAGAATTTTTGCTACTTAGAGATAATAAAAAACATTTATAAAATGTATTAGAAAAATTGGTTTGACCATTTCGAACGAGTAATTTGTTTGAAAATAAAAATTTTGAAAAATCGAAAAAAAAAAAAAAATTAATATTTTTTCAAATTTGTAGAAACGTAAAATCTTTTAATCTTCGTTAAAAAATGTTTAAAAATTATTTCTGTTACTTAAAAGGTTATAGACGACCTGAATTATTCGTACCGCCTTAGTACCTTTTAGTACCCTCTTAATACCAATTAGTACCATTTTATATTTTAAACGGAAAAAGATATGTTTTTTAGAGATTTGAATCTTAATTGGATTTTTTGCTACTTAGAGATAATAAAAAACATTTATAAAATGCATTAGAAAATTGGTTTGACCATTTAGAATGAGAAATATGTTTGGAAACAAAAATTTTGAAAAATCGAATAAAAAATAAAATTAATATTTTTTCACATTTGTAGAAAAATAAAAGTTTTTAATCTTTGTTAAAAAAAGTTTAAAAATTATTTTTGTTACTTAAAACGTCATAGACGATCTGAATTAATCGTACCGCCTTAGTACCTCTTAGTACCCTCTTAATACCACTTAGTACCATTTTATATTTTAAAAGGAAAAAGATATGTTTTTTAGAGATTTGAATCTTAATTGGATTTTTTGCTACTTAGAGATAATAAAAAACATTTATAAAATGCATTAGAAAATTGGTTTGACCATTTAGAATGAGAAATATGTTTGGAAACAAAAATTTTGAAAAATCGAATAAAAAATAAAATTAATATTTTTTCACATTTGTAGAAACGTAAAATCTTTTAATCTTCGTTAAAAAATGTTTAAAAATTATTTCTGTTACTTAAAACGTCATAGACGATCTGAATTAATCGTACCGCCTTAGTACCTCTTAGTACCCTCTTAATACCACTTAGTACCATTTTATATTTTAAAAGGAAAAAGATATGTTTTTTAGAGATTTGGATCTTAATTAGAATTTTTGCTACTTAGAGATAATAAAAAACATTTATAAAATGTATTAGAAAAATTGGTTTGACCATTTAGAACGAGTAATTTGTTTGAAAATAAAAATTTTGAAAAATCGAAAAAAAAAATAAAATTAATATTTTTTCAAATTTGTAGAAACGTAAAATCTTTTAATCTTCGTTAAAAAATGTTTAAAAATTATTTCTGTTACTTAAAAGGTTATAGACGACCTGAATTATTCGTACCGCCTTAGTACCTTTTAGTACCCTCTTAATACCAATTAGTACCATTTTATATTTTAAACGGAAAAAGATATGTTTTTTAGAGATTTGAATCTTAATTGGATTTTTTGCTACTTAGAGATAATAAAAAACAT
Organism: Ganaspis brasiliensis; assembly: GCA_037103525.1. Taxonomy (NCBI): domain Eukaryota; kingdom Metazoa; phylum Arthropoda; class Insecta; order Hymenoptera; family Figitidae; genus Ganaspis; species Ganaspis brasiliensis. The sequence continues at coordinate 1,213,792 of JAZKLR010000841.1, read as the reverse complement.
TTATAAAATGCATTAGAAAATTGGTTTGACCATTTAGAATGAGAAATATGTTTGGAAACAAAAATTTTGAAAAATCGAATAAAAAATAAAATTAATATTTTTTCACATTTGTAGAAACGTAAAAGTTTTTAATCTTTCTTAAAAAAAGTTTAAAAATTATTTCTGTTACTTAAAACGTCATAGACGATCTGAACTATTCGTACCGCCTAAGTACCTCTTAGTACCCTCTTAATAACACTTAGTACCATTTTATATTTTAAAAGGAAAAAGATACGTTTTTTAGAGATTTGGATCTTAATTGGATTTTTTGCTACTTAGAGATAATAAAAAACATTTATAAAATGTATTAGAAAAATTGGTTTGACCATTTGGAACGAGTAATTTGTTTGAAAACAAAAATTTTGAAAAATCGAAAAAAAAATAAAATTAATATTTATTCAAATTTGTAGAAACGTAAAATCTTTTAAGCTTCGTTAAAAAATGTTTAAAAATTATTTCTGTTACTTAAAAGGTCATAGACGACCTGAATTATTCGTACCGCCTTAGTACCTTTTAGTACCCTCTTAATACCACTTAGTACCATTTTATATTTTAAAAGGAAAAAGATATGTTTTTTAGAGATTTGGATCTTAATTGGATTTTTTGCTACTTAGAGATAATAAAAAACATTTATAAAATGTATTAGAAAAATTGGTTTGACCATTAAGAACGAGTAATTTGTTTGAAAACAAAAATTTTGAAAAATCGAATAAAAAATAAAATTAATATTTTTTCACATTTGTAGAAACGTAAAATCTTTTAATTTTTGTTGAAAAAAGTTTAAAAATTATTTCTGTTACTTAAAACGTCATAGACGATCTGAATTATTCGTACCGCCTTAGTACCTCTTAGTACCCTCTTAATACCACTTAGTACCATTTTATATTTTAAAAGGAAAAAGATATGTTTTTTAGAGATTTGAATCTTAATTGGATTTTTTGCTACTTAGAGATAATAAAAAACATTTATAAAATGCATTAGAAAATTGGTTTGACCATTTAGAATAAGAAATATGTTTGGAAACAAAAATTTTGAAAAATCGAATAAAAAATAAAATTAATATTTTTTCACATTTGTAGAAACGTAAAAGTTTTTAATCTTTCTTAAAAAAAGTTTAAAAATTATTTTTGTTACTTAAAACGTCATAGACGATCTGAATTAATCGTACCGCCTTAGTACCTCTTAGTACCCTCTTAATACCACTTAGTACCATTTTATATTTTAAAAGGAAAAAGATATGTTTTTTAGAGATTTGGATCTTAATTAGAATTTTTGCTACTTAGAGATAATAAAAAACATTTATAAAATGTATTAGAAAAATTGGTTTGACCATTTCGAACGAGTAATTTGTTTGAAAATAAAAATTTTGAAAAATCGAAAAAAAAAAAAAAATTAATATTTTTTCAAATTTGTAGAAACGTAAAATCTTTTAATCTTCGTTAAAAAATGTTTAAAAATTATTTCTGTTACTTAAAAGGTTATAGACGACCTGAATTATTCGTACCGCCTTAGTACCTTTTAGTACCCTCTTAATACCAATTAGTACCATTTTATATTTTAAACGGAAAAAGATATGTTTTTTAGAGATTTGAATCTTAATTGGATTTTTTGCTACTTAGAGATAATAAAAAACATTTATAAAATGCATTAGAAAATTGGTTTGACCATTTAGAATGAGAAATATGTTTGGAAACAAAAATTTTGAAAAATCGAATAAAAAATAAAATTAATATTTTTTCACATTTGTAGAAAAATAAAAGTTTTTAATCTTTGTTAAAAAAAGTTTAAAAATTATTTTTGTTACTTAAAACGTCATAGACGATCTGAATTAATCGTACCGCCTTAGTACCTCTTAGTACCCTCTTAATACCACTTAGTACCATTTTATATTTTAAAAGGAAAAAGATATGTTTTTTAGAGATTTGAATCTTAATTGGATTTTTTGCTACTTAGAGATAATAAAAAACATTTATAAAATGCATTAGAAAATTGGTTTGACCATTTAGAATGAGAAATATGTTTGGAAACAAAAATTTTGAAAAATCGAATAAAAAATAAAATTAATATTTTTTCACATTTGTAGAAACGTAAAATCTTTTAATCTTCGTTAAAAAATGTTTAAAAATTATTTCTGTTACTTAAAACGTCATAGACGATCTGAATTAATCGTACCGCCTTAGTACCTCTTAGTACCCTCTTAATACCACTTAGTACCATTTTATATTTTAAAAGGAAAAAGATATGTTTTTTAGAGATTTGGATCTTAATTAGAATTTTTGCTACTTAGAGATAATAAAAAACATTTATAAAATGTATTAGAAAAATTGGTTTGACCATTTAGAACGAGTAATTTGTTTGAAAATAAAAATTTTGAAAAATCGAAAAAAAAAATAAAATTAATATTTTTTCAAATTTGTAGAAACGTAAAATCTTTTAATCTTCGTTAAAAAATGTTTAAAAATTATTTCTGTTACTTAAAAGGTTATAGACGACCTGAATTATTCGTACCGCCTTAGTACCTTTTAGTACCCTCTTAATACCAATTAGTACCATTTTATATTTTAAACGGAAAAAGATATGTTTTTTAGAGATTTGAATCTTAATTGGATTTTTTGCTACTTAGAGATAATAAAAAACATTTATAAAATGCATTAGAAAATTGGTTTGACCATTTAGAATGAGAAATATGTTTGGAAACAAAAATTTTGAAAAATCGAATAAAAAATAAAATTAATATTTTTTCACATTTGTAGAAACGTAAAAGTTTTTAATCTTTCTTAAAAAAAGTTTAAAAATTATTTCTGTTACTTAAAACGTCATAGACGATCTGAACTATTCGTACCGCCTAAGTACCTCTTAGTACCCTCTTAATAACACTTAGTACCATTTTATATTTTAAAAGGAAAAAGATACGTTTTTTAGAGATTTGGATCTTAATTGGATTTTTTGCTACTTAGAGATAATAAAAAACATTTATAAAATGTATTAGAAAAATTGGTTTGACCATTTGGAACGAGTAATTTGTTTGAAAACAAAAATTTTGAAAAATCGAAAAAAAAATAAAATTAATATTTATTCAAATTTGTAGAAACGTAAAATCTTTTAAGCTTCGTTAAAAAATGTTTAAATTTATTTCTGTTACTTAAAAGGTCATAGACGACCTGAATTATTCGTACCGCCTTAGTACCTTTTAGTACCCTCTTAATACCACTTAGTACCATTTTATATTTTAAAAGGAAAAAGATATGTTTTTTAGAGATTTGGATCTTAATTGGATTTTTTGCTACTTAGAGATAATAAAAAACATTTATAAAATGTATTAGAAAAATTGGTTTGACCATTAAGAACGAGTAATTTGTTTGAAAACAAAAATTTTGAAAAATCGAATAAAAAATAAAATTAATATTTTTTCACATTTGTAGAAACGTAAAATCTTTTAATTTTTGTTGAAAAAAGTTTAAAAATTATTTCTGTTACTTAAAACGTCATAGACGATCTGAATTATTCGTACCGCCTTAGTACCTCTTAGTACCCTCTTAATACCACTTAGTACCATTTTATATTTTAAAAGGAAAAAGATATGTTTTTTTAGAGATTTGGATCTTAATTAGAATTTTTGCTACTTAGAGATAATAAGAAACATTTATAAAATGTATTAGAAAAATTGGTTTGACCATTTAGAACGAGTAATTTGTTTGAAAACAAAAATTTTGAAAAATCGAAAAAAAAAAAAAAATTAATATTTTTTCAAATTTGTAGAAACGTAAAATCTTTTAATCTTCGTTAAAAAATGTTTAAAAATTATTTCTGTTACCTTAATGGTTATAGACGACCTGAATTATTCGTACCGCCTTAGTACCTGTTAGTACCCTCTTAATACCACTTAGTACCATTTTATATTTTAAGATGAAAAAGATAAGTTTTTTAGAGATTTTGATCCTTCATGGATTTTTTGCTACTTAGAGTTAATAAAAAAGACTTATATAAGGTATCAAAAAAATTGGTTTGACCATTTAGAATGAGAAATATGTTTGGAAAGAAAAATTTTGAAAAATCGAATAAAAAATAAAATTAAAATTTTGTCACATTTGTAAAAACGTAAAAGTTTTTAATCTTTGTTAAAAAAAGTTTAAAAATTATTTCAGTTACTTAAAACGTCATAGACGATCTGAATTAATCGTACCGCCTTAATACCTCCTAGTACCCTCCTAATACTACTTAGTACCATTTTAAATTTTAAAAGGAAAAAGATATGTTTTTGAGAGATTTGAATCTTAATTGGATTTTTTGCTACTTAGAGATAATAAAAAACATTTATAAAATGCATTAGAAAATTGGTTTGACCATTTAGAATGAGAAATATGTTTGGAAACAAAAATTTTGAAAAATCGAATAAAAAATAAAATTAATATTTTTTCACATTTGTAGAAAAATAAAAGTTTTTAATCTTTGTTAAAAAAAGTTTAAAAATTATTTTTGTTACTTAAAACGTCATAGACGATCTGAATTAATCGTACCGCCTTAGTACCTCTTAGTACCCTCTTAATACCACTTAGTACCATTTTATATTTTAAAAGGAAAAAGATATGTTTTTTAGAGATTTGAATCTTAATTGGATTTTTTGCTACTTAGAGATAATAAAAAACATTTATAAAATGCATTAGAAAATTGGTTTGACCATTTAGAATGAGAAATATGTTTGGAAACAAAAATTTTGAAAAATCGAATAAAAAATAAAATTAATATTTTTTCACATTTGTAGAAACGTAAAATCTTTTAATCTTCGTTAAAAAATGTTTAAAAATTATTTCTGTTACTTAAAACGTCATAGACGATCTGAATTAATCGTACCGCCTTAGTACCTCTTAGTACCCTCTTAATACCACTTAGTACCATTTTATATTTTAAAAGGAAAAAGATATGTTTTTTAGAGATTTGGATCTTAATTAGAATTTTTGCTACTTAGAGATAATAAAAAACATTTATAAAATGTATTAGAAAAATTGGTTTGACCATTTAGAACGAGTAATTTGTTTGAAAATAAAAATTTTGAAAAATCGAAAAAAAAAATAAAATTAATATTTTTTCAAATTTGTAGAAACGTAAAATCTTTTAATCTTCGTTAAAAAATGTTTAAAAATTATTTCTGTTACTTAAAAGGTTATAGACGACCTGAATTATTCGTACCGCCTTAGTACCTTTTAGTACCCTCTTAATACCAATTAGTACCATTTTATATTTTAAACGGAAAAAGATATGTTTTTTAGAGATTTGAATCTTAATTGGATTTTTTGCTACTTAGAGATAATAAAAAACATTTATAAAATGCATTAGAAAATTGGTTTGACCATTTAGAATGAGAAATATGTTTGGAAACAAAAATTTTGAAAAATCGAATAAAAAATAAAATTAATATTTTTTCACATTTGTAGAAACGTAAAAGTTTTTAATCTTTCTTAAAAAAAGTTTAAAAATTATTTTTGTTACTTAAAACGTCATAGACGATCTGAATTAATCGTACCGCCTTAGTACCTCTTAGTACCCTCTTAATACCACTTAGTACCATTTTATATTTTAAAAGGAAAAAGATATGTTTTTTTAGAGATTTGGATCTTAATTAGAATTTTTGCTACTTAGAGATAATAAGAAACATTTATAAAATGTATTAGAAAAATTGGTTTGACCATTTAGAACGAGTAATTTGTTTGAAAACAAAAATTTTGAAAAATCGAAAAAAAAAAAAAATTAATATTTTTTCAAATTTGTAGAAACGTAAAATCTTTTAATCTTCGTTAAAAAATGTTTAAAAATTATTTCTGTTACCTTAAAGGTTATAGACGACCTGAATTATTCGTACCGCCTTAGTACCTGTTAGTACCCTCTTAATACCACTTAGTACCATTTTATATTTTAAAAGGAAAAAGATATGTTTTTTAGAGATTTTGATCTTAATTGGATTTTTTGCTACTTAGAGATAATAAAAAAGACTTATATAAGGTATCAAAAAAATTGGTTTGACCATTTAGAAGGAGAAATATGTTTGGAAACAAAAATTTTGAAAAATGGAATAAAAAATAAAATTAATATTTTTTTACATTTGTAGAAACGTAAAAGTTTTTAATCTTTGTTAAAAAAAGTTTAAAAATTATTTTTGTTACTTAAAACGTCATAGACGATCTGAATTAATCGTACCGCCTTAGTACCTCTTAGTACCCTCTTAATACCACTTAGTACCATTTTATATTTTAAAAGGAAAAAGATATGTTTTTTTAGAGATTTGGATCTTAATTAGAATTTTTGCTACTTAGAGATAATAAGAAACATTTATAAAATGTATTAGAAAAATTGGTTTGACCATTTAGAACGAGTAATTTGTTTGAAAACAAAAATTTTGAAAAATCGAAAAAAAAAAAAAAATTAATATTTTTTCAAATTTGTAGAAACGTAAAATCTTTTAATCTTCGTTAAAAAATGTTTAAAAATTATTTCTGTTACCTTAAAGGTTATAGACGACCTGAATTATTCGTACCGCCTTAGTACCTGTTAGTACCCTCTTAATACCACTTAGTACCATTTTATATTTTAAGATGAAAAAGATAAGTTTTTTAGAGATTTTGATCCTTCATGGATTTTTTGCTACTTAGAGTTAATAAAAAAGACTTATATAAGGTATCAAAAAAATTGGTTTGACCATTTAGAATGAGAAATATGTTTGGAAAGAAAAATTTTGAAAAATCGAATAAAAAATAAAATTAAAATTTTGTCACATTTGTAAAAACGTAAAAGTTTTTAATCTTTGTTAAAAAAAGTTTAAAAATTATTTCAGTTACTTAAAACGTCATAGACGATCTGAATTAATCGTACCGCCTTAATACCTCCTAGTACCCTCCTAATACTACTTAGTACCATTTTAAATTTTAAAAGGAAAAAGATATGTTTTTGAGAGATTTGGATCTTAATTGGATTTTTTGCTACTTAGAGATCATGAAAAACATTTATAAAATGTTTTAGAAAAATTGGTTTGACTATTTACAACGAGTAATTTGTTTGAAAACAAAAATTTTGAAACATCGAGAAACAAATAAATTTAATATTTTTTCACATTTGTAGAAACGTAAAATGTTTTTATCTTTGTTCAAAAATGTTTAAAAATTATTTCTGCTACTTAAAACGTCATAGACGTTCTAAATTATTCGTACCGCCTTAGTACCTCTTAGTACCCTCTTAATACCACTTAGTACTATTTTATATTTTAAGATGAAAAAGATAAGTTTTTAAGAGATTTCGATCCTTCATGGATTTTTTGCTACTTAGAGTTAATAAAAAAGACTTATAAAAGGTATCAAAAAAATTGGTTTTACCATTTAGAATGAGAAATATGTTTAAAAAGAAAAATTTTTAAAAATCGAAAAAAAAATAAAATTAATATTTTTTCACATTTTTAAAAACGTAAAAGTTTTTAATCTTTGTTAAAAAAAGTTTAAAAATTATTTTTGTTACTTAAAACGTCATAGACGATCTGAATTAATCGTACCGCCTTAGTACCTCCTAGTACCCTCTTAATAAAACTTAGTACCATTTTAAATTTTAAAAGGAAAAAGATATGTTTTTTAGAGATTTGGATCTTAATTGGATTTTTTTCTACTTAGAGATAATAAAAAACATTTATAAAATGTATTAGAAAAATTGGTTTGACCATTTGGAACGAGTAATTTGTTTGAAAACAAAAATTTTGAAAAATCGAATAACAAATAAATTTAATATTTTTTCACATTTGTAGAAACGTAAAATCTTTTAATTTTTGTTGAAAAAAGTTTAAAAATTATTTCTGTTACTTAAAACGTCATAGACGATCTAAATTATTCGTACCGCCTTAGTAACTCTTAGTACCCTCTTAATACCACTTAGTACCATTTTATATTTTAAAAGGAAAAAGATATGTTTTTTAGAGATTTGAATCTTAATTAGATTTTTTGCTACTTAGAGATAATAAAAAACATTTATAAAATGCATTAGAAAATTGGTTTGACCATTTAGAATGAGAAATATGTTTGGAAACAAAAATTTTGAAAAATCGAATAAAAAATAAAATTAATATTTTTTCACATTTGTAGAAACGTAAAAGTTTTTAATCTTTGTTAAAAAAAGTTTAAAAATTATTTTTGTTACTTAAAACGTAATAGACGATCTGAATTAATCGTACCGCCTTAGTATCTCTTAGTACCCTCTTAATACCACTTAGTACCATTTTATATTTTAAAAGGAAAAAGATATGTTTTTTAGAGATTTGGATCTTAATTAGAATTTTTGCTACTTAGAGATAATAAAAAAGACTTATATAAGGTATCAAAAAAATTGGTTTGACCATTTAGAATGAAAAATATGTTTGGAAACAAAAATTTTGAAAAATCGAATAAAAATTAAAATTAATATTTTTTTACATTTGTAGAATCGTAAAATTTTTTAATTTTTGTTGAAAAAAGTTTAAAAATTATTTCTGTTACTTAAAACGTCATAGACGATCTGAATTATTCGTACCGCCTTAGTACCTCTTAGTACCCTCTTAATACCACTTAGTACCATTTTATATTTTAAAAGGAAAAAGATATGTGTTTTAGAGATTTGGATCTTAATTGGATTTTTTGTACTTAGAGATAATAAAAAACATTTATAAAATGTATTAGAAAAATTGGTTGGACCATTTAGAACGAGTAATTTGTTTGAAAACAAAAATTTTGAAAAATCGAAAAAAAAAAAAAAATTAATATTTTTTCAAATTTGTAGAAACGTAAAATCTTTTAATCTTCGTTAAAAAATGTTTAAAAATTATTTCTGTTACTTAAAAGGTCATAGACGATCTGAATCATTCGTACCGCCTTAGTACCTCTTAGTATCCTCTTAATACCACTTAGTACCATTTTATATTTTAAGATGAAAAAGATAAGTTTTTAAGAGATTTTGATCCTTCATGGATTTTTTGCTACTTAGAGTTAATAAAAAAGACTTATATAAGGTATCAAAAAAATTGGTTTGACCATTTGGAATGAGAAATATGTTTGAAAAGAAAAATTTTGAAAAATCGAATAAAAAATAAAATTAATATTTTTTCACATTTGTAAAAACGTAAAAGTTTTTAATCTTTGTTAAAAAAAGTTTAAAAATTATTTTTGTTACTTAAAACGTCATAGACGATCTGAATTAATCGTACCGCCTTAGTACCTCCTAGTACCCTCTTAATACCACTTAGTACCATTTTAAATTTTAAAAGGAAAAAGATATGTTTTTTAGAGATTTGGATCTTAATTGGATTTTTTGTTACTTAGAGATAATGAAAAACATTTATAAAATGTATTAGAAAAATTGGTTTGACCATTTACAACGAGTAATTTGTTTGAAAGCAAAAATTTTGAAACATCGAAAAACAAATAAATTTAATATTTTTTCACATTTGTAGAAACGTAAAATGTTTCAATTTTTGTTGAAAAAAGTTTAAAAATTATTTCTGCTACTTAAAACGTCATAGACGTTCTAAATTATTCGTACCGCCTTAGTACCTCCTAGTACCCTCTTAATACCACTTAGTACTATTTTATATTTTAAAAGGAAAAAGATATGTTTTTTAGAGATTTGGATCTTAATTGGAATTTTTGCTACTTAGAGATAATAAAAAACATTTATAAAATGTATTAGAAAAATTGGTTTTACCATTTAGAAAGAGAAATATGTTTGGGAAGAAAAATTTTGAAAAATCGAATAAAAAATAAAATTATTATTTTTTCACATTTGTAGAAACGTAAAATGTTTTAATCTTTGTTGAAAAAAGTTTAAAAATTATTTCTGTTACTTAAAACGTCATAGACAATCTGAATTATTCGTATCGCCTTAGTACCTCTTAGTACCCTCTTAATACCACTTAGTACCATTTTATATTTTAAGATGAAAAAGATAAGTTTTTTAGAGATTTTAATCCTTAATGGATTTTTTGCTACTTAGAGATAATAAAAAACATTTATAAAATGTATTAGAAAAATTGGTTTGACCATTTAGAACGAGTAATTTGTTTAAAAACAAAAATTCTGAAAAATCGAAAAACAAATAAATTTAATATTTTTTCACTTGTGTAGAAACGTAAAATGTTTTTATCTTTGTTCAAAAATGTTTAAAAATTATTTCTGTTACTTAAAAGGTCATAGACGATCTGAATTAATCGTACCGCCTTAGTACCTCCTAGTACCCTCTTAATACCACTTAGTACCATTTTAAATTTTAAAAGGAAAAAGATATGTTTTTTAGAGATTTGGATTTTAATTGGATTTTTTGCTACTTAGAGATAATGAAAAACATTTATAAAATATATTAGAAAAATTGGTTTGACCATTTACAACGAGAAATTTGTTTGAAAATAAAAATTTTGAAATATCGAAAAACAAATAAATTTAATATTTTTTCACATTTGTAGAAACGTAAAATGTTTTAATCTTTGTTGAAAAAAGTTTAAAAATTATTTCTGCTACTTAAAACGTCATAGACGTTCTAAATTATTCGTACCGCCTTAGTACCTCTTAGTACCCTCTTAATACCACTTAGTACCATTTTATATTTTAAAAGGAAAAAGATACGTTTTTTAGAGATTTGGATCTTAATTGGATTTTTTTCTACTTAGAGATAATAAAAAACATTTATAAAATGTATCAAAAAAATTGGTTTGACCATTTGGAATGAGAAATATGTTTGAAAAGAAAAATTTTGAAAAATCGAATAAAAAATAAAATTAATATTTTTTCACATTTGTAAAAACGTAAAAGTTTTTAATCTTTGTTAAAAAAAGTTTAAAAATTATTTTTGTTACTTAAAAGGTCATAGACGATCTGAATTATTCGTATCGCCTTAGTACCTCTTAGTACCCTCTTAATACCACTTAGTACGATTTTATATTTTAAGAGGAAAAAGATATGTTTTTTAGAGATTTGGATTTTAAATGTATTTTTTGCTATTTCGACACAAAAAATTAAAATTTTTTTCATTTTATAAAATAATATTTAATTTTTTTTTTTTACCTATTATTGTATATTTTAAAAGTTATTTTTCTTATTATATTTTTCTTATTTAGGCAAATTTGCGTATTTTTGTCTTTTTTTATTTAAGATAGATATATTAATAAATAATAAATTTGTTGAATAGTGTGATTACAATTTATAATTTTCACACAGTTTCGTTATCTGATTTATAATATATACATCAAAATCCAATTTTTCTTTTTTGCAATGTTAAACATTGTCAAAATTTGTACATACGTTGACCGTATTGTACCAGATTTTTTTTTGTATGTCAGGATTTCTTCGAAATGATTTACGAGTTGCTCCATCTGTTGGGTGCGGTGTGCAGCAATATGCGTCTTTCTCGACTCGCTTGGATGTGGTGACTTTTGTTGCTATGGTTGTCTAGTAACTCTGCTTGTGGTCAGCATGGATTCCGCGCGCCGGCGCAGTGAATCAAATTAATGACAAGTTTTTCTTTTTCTGTTTTCACAATTATTTTTGCTCTATTTTCAGTTTTTATACCATTTATCGATGAAAAATTAAATTCCGATTCCTAATTATAACATTAAACTTTGAAACTTATGCTTATTTTAACATAAAACATAAAATAAATTAGGATGGTACTAAGAGGGTACTAAGTGGTACTAAGAGGGTATTAACTAATACCCACTAATACTGGCTGTCTCGCTAGGGTAATTGTTCTAATTAAAAATTTTAATTACTTAAAGCTCAGCTTATGCTTAGTCTATTTTGAATAAATTCATATTTTTTTACTTTAAGATTTTATTTATTGAATTCTTTTAAATAAAAATACAAATAAGTTGTAACATGTTTTAATGAATTTTTAAGTTCCCGTATGGTACCCCCTGTGCGCGAATCAAATCACACTTGTCAAGTTTTTTAATTTATAAATAATTTATTTATATGAAGAAAAGTAACATAGTTTTAGTTAGCATTATTTTACTCAATAACAAAACTACTAAAAGTCAGAATTAATTTCTTAACTTTTTAACTACATTTGAAATTGTAAGAGATTACCTGTAACTTTAAGAGCATTGAAGAAAAACGTTGTATTACGTTGGACATTTTTGGGATTTCCAAGGGCATTGCTTTTTCAAATGTAAGGCACATGCCACATAGAAACCCCAATTCTGCCGCAACGAGCTCTATGTGTCATTATTAGATGCAGAAATTTGAAGTGAACGCTAAGAAAAAAACAGAAGAATTCGTTTCAACAAATTAATTATTTGTCGTTCCAAAATTGCATGCATTAAAAATTATGTTTATCCAAAGGTGCATTTATCAGAAACTTAATTTTTCCGAAATTGCGTATATCAGAAATCTCATTTGGCCAAAAGAGCATTTATCAAAAATCTCATTTCTCAGAAGTTTTAATTTTTAAAAATTTCATATTATTTATCAAAAATTGAATATATCAAAAATCTCACATGTTCGAAATTGCATTTCGCAGAAATTTCATTTATCCATAATGCAGTTACAAAAATCAATTTTGACAGAATTTTTATAAGATATATCTCATTTAACTAAAATTGTATTTATCACTGAGAGAAATAGATGGTAAGAACTTTACTATCTTTGATGGTAGAGAGGTTATGTTACACTCTACCATCAGAGATACTACACCGTACCATCTAGATGCTACATCGTACCATCCAGATGCTATCAGATGCTAACTCGTACCATACAGATGCTATCTCGTACCATCTAGATTCTTGTCCGTATATTTAAGATCAGATATGGTTTCTGGTACCATCTAGATGGTATCCCGTAGTATCTATTTCTCTCAGTGATCAGAAATCGCTTTTATCAGAAACTGTATTTATCAAAAATATTATTTAACAGAACCTACAATTATACAAAAATGCTTTTTTATCCCACAGACACAAACATGGCGCTTTTAGATGCCTGTAGGCAGGGTCAGGCCTGTGCAACGGTCTATGGTAGCCCATGTATTAAATGTGTCATGAGAATTGAAACTGGCCACTAGGTTGGCGCTAGCTGTAAGTTATGCCGAAATTCTATACTTTGACTATAGCTAATTCGGGCCAACTTACTTCTATCGCCAACCTAGTGGCCACTTTCAACACATGTGGCACTTTCAACTCGTCGTTGCACAGGCCTGGGCAGGGACTAAACGCATTCATTTGTTCGACCGGGTAAAAATGTCTTCCATTTTTTCCCTAGGGAAAAAATGAACAGCTAATCCATGCATTTTTTCCACCACAGGGCAAAAATGGCCGCCATTTTTATACGGTCAAACAAGTGAATGCATTTAGACCCTAACCTACAAACATTTAAAAGCACCAAGTTTGTGCCTTGGGAATAAAAAGTATCGTAAGCAACACGGGTTTAAAGTTTGTGTACGAGTTTACGTCTCAGGCTTCGCCTTATTCGACTGCCTTCGTACACAAACTTTAGCGTAAACAAATGGCTGCCTTTAACCCCTTGTTGCTTAATATACTATTCTAAAAATCTCATGTTCCAAAAATTATATCATCCTAACCCTTTTTTGACAAGATAGTTTCCCTTCCCTGATTAAGTTAGTAAACAGCAGAAAAAATGTCACTCCTATTTTAGTGTATAATTTTAAGTATAAATTTAAGAACATTAAATATTTAAATTGCCGGTTACAAGTAGCAGAGACATCTATTCTGCTTTAACTAATTGTTCATTAAAGAAAAACTCTTTTGAAAACAAACGTGTTATGATAATGGAATCTTGTGAAAACGACATTCGTTACAAATGCATTTTTTCTCCATTGTACACGAAAAGAAAAATATAGCTTTTGTTCTATTAGATTACTTTATACTCTTTTCCTATTTGCGTTTGCTCACCAATAAAATCAAAAATATATGGTTTTGAAGTATTTGGTATCACCACACAGTGGTTCCATTTGCACAAAAAGCTGGCCAAAAATGAAAAAATTGATTTTCAATTTCACCCAGGCGCGAGAAACCAATGCTGACGCTGGGTAGAGGCTTGATTCTAGCTTTGACACCCAGAGTGGGTAACCGAGACTGGGAACAGTCTTTAAATCACTGTCGTTCAATATTGGTTGAAGATTGGACACCAATGCTCGTTCCATGCTTGATTCAAGACTGCTTGAATTCTCATGCGCGAAGCTTGAACATCCAATCTAGATTCAAGCTTGAATCAACTGTGACACAATTGCTCAACTTATCATATTACATATTTTTTATATATTAAAGTAAATACATATAAAAAGTATTATTAATTAAATAATAAATATTACAACTGCTGCAGATTAAGTAATTTTATGAATATTTACTATTAATTTTGTATAAAATAAACTATAAATAAACAAACAAAAATTATGTAATTTTACTTAATTGTAAGATATATTAGAAGTAAATTAAATTTGTAAACAATTATTTTCTTATTTTAAAAAAATAAATTTCAAAGAATCATATAACGAAACGAAATAATTTAAAGACAATTTTCAAATTTGAAAAATATTGAAGATATGATTACGTGCTCGATAGCGTAATTTTGTAAAATCATTCATTTCAAAAAAACTTTCATTATACAAATTGAATAAATTTCTTTATTTAAATAAAAGTGCCCTTCAATACATTATATATAAACAATTTTTATAATTTACTTTTGTATTATATATTATTGAAATTAATTATTTAAATAATATTATTAAATTAAAGTTATAAATAAAAATGATAAATTAGTAGTTAATTTTGTTTACATATTTTGCAAATATTTTACAAAAATATTTATTTATAAAATATTAATAAGTTAGGATCGAGATTGGATTGTGTAAACTGTATATCAGTAAATACAAAGGATACATAAATTCTATTCTATTTATTTAAATAATATTTAATTTTTAAATAATAATATTAAATTAAAGTTATAAATAATTAAATAATAATTAATCATTATCAGTTAATTTTGTTTACATATTTTGCAAATATTGTATAAGAATATTTATTTATGAAATATTAATAAGTTAGGAGATTGGATTGTATAAACTGTATATCAATCAGTATAAATGAAGGATAAATAAATTCTATTCATTTATTTTTGATAATGAATATTTTCCAGAACTATTAAAATGTAAATAGCATATAATCCAGGTCTGAACCTCACAAAGTTATTTCGATTGACTCTCAACTACCCGTCGTAGCCGAGTGGTACTAATAGCGTGCGTTCACCGCGAGCGAATTCGTCTATAGGGCCCTGGGTTCGATACCCCCTTGAGCGTGCGAAATTTTATTTCATAGGTTAAGTGTTTATATGTATTAAAATTGTTAATTAATCTTAGGTCGATAATAATTAAGTGTATAAATGTGCAATTAATCTTAAATTATAAAAAAAAACAATCTGAAGAATATCAATTTAAATAATTATAGATGAACATTAAAAAATTTTTTTATTTTATTAATTTTATGATAATCAAAAAATGATAATAATAATATTATTATTGTATTTATGATTATAAATAATATAATAATATAATATTATTATTATTATTATTATTATTATAAGAATTATCATTATTAACAACATAATACAACAAGAATATTATTATATTAATAATTATTTAACGTTCTGTCTTCTGTAAACGACAGTGGAATCAGGCTTGACGAAGCTATAATCGGACTTCCGAACATTGATTGAGTCTTGGATTTCAATCCTCAACCAAGCTTGGAGCGTCAGGCTTGAATCGCTGTTACATTCTAGCTTGGACGAGTCTTGCTTCTTCCGACTCACCAATTCTCAATCAATATTGACCAGTCCTCAGTCAAGCTTTATAAAGCCTCAAAACATTGTCCCTGCGCGCCTGGGCAGCTTTTATTTCTACATAGTTTTATAAAGAAGGAGTTGATGCGTATTTCTGCATAAAAGAAACCGCTCAATGTTAAATATATTTCATTTAGCATTAACACAAAGTTGAGGCTTGCGAAAAACTGCGTTTTCGAGATTTGCAAAGGCAATTTCAAACCCGTCACGGAGTGAGTTTAACCCAATTCTACTTACGCCAATTCGAGGAGTGAGTTAAGCCAACTAGTGGCTTAGAGCAGTATCTTTCTCTCAACTCTTATTGCCTCTCTCCTACTTTAAGCCACTAGTTGGCTTAACTCACTCCTCGAATTGGCGAAAGTAAAGCTGGGTGTAAACTTACTCACGGTGGGCTTGAACTTAGTTCGACCCAAACATACTTGCACCTTCGGTTTTTTTCTTAAACTTATTTCTGGGATGCCTCTTAAACATTTTGAGCCGGAAAAGAAAAAAATCGCTCGAGCCTTCTTTGAGAAAACTGATTTTTACTTTTTTTTTAAAATATTAGTCAACTCATTTTTAAGAAAATAAATTTAAAAAAATTATATTATAAAAAAATAAACCCATGAAAATTCATGGAAAACCATAAAAAACAAATCAAATGTTCATAATTTAGTTTTTTGCATATTACTCTCTTCCAGTACATGTAAACTCAAAATTTTTTATACCAAAAATTGAAGCCTATAAAATTTTCTGTAAATTCAAAAAAAAAATTAAACACTTTATCTTTAAAAGTTTAAAAGTTACGACCTTCTAAAATCATTTTTTTGCATAAAATTTCTTAAAAAGAAAATACTTTTTCTGTTTTTGTGAAATAACTACCGTCCAGTGGAGCTATTTTGTGCACAAAACCGCTCTTTTTCTACTGTATGCTTTATTAAAATTCAGAATTTCAAAAATAAAGAATTTATCTATTTAGTTATGTTGTTATACCAAAAATACGACAAAAATGTTTCAGAACGAAATTCTAAAGAATTTTTTACTAACTACAAAACAAACTAGATATTGAAAAAATCTTGATTTTAAAGAGTGCACAAAATAACCCACCAAATCCTGGTTTTTCAGTTTTTTACACTTTTTTCTTAAAATATGCAATAAAAAGTTGACACATCAGGTATATGTTACGGGCAATGTTCAAGAACCGGGCAAGGTCTGAGAATGCCCGGGCATTGTCGACAATGCCTGCGGTCACTGGGCAATGTCGACAATGCCCAACATTTTTTAAAAAGATTCATAAAAATTCGACAATGCGCGGGCATTGTCGACAAAGCCCGGGCAATGTTAACATTGCCCACTTTTTCTTGGGCAATGCCTGAGAGTCGTAGTAATTATCAGATAATTTTTCCACACACACTTCATAATTGAAAGCAGAAAGGCCAGAATTATTGTCTATGCGTTTCTTAGACATTATTTCAATTAACATTTTGTTGAAACTGTTTTTTTCGTTTCTGATTTGCATTTCGCATACGTTATCAACTGCCGATAATTGATTGCAAACTAATCAATATAAATCCTGTTTATATTACTAAGTCATTAAATTTCGATAGTTCATTGAATACTTGATGATATAAACGTTGTTTATATTATGATTTCTTAAGCTAGATCGAATATTTCAGACATTGCCCAAGTTGCACCGGGCAATGTCGACATTGCCCGGAAAATTTGAAAATTACTAACATTTTTTGACATTGCCCGAAAAAACCAGGGCATTGTCGACATTGCTCAGTGACCGCGGGCATTGTCGACATTGCCCAGTGACCGCGGGCATTGTCGACAATGCCCGGGCATTCTCAGTCCTTGCCCGATTCTTAAACATTGCCCGTAACACTCTCTGTAGTCTAGACATCAGAAAATATTTGTACAAAGTAGCAAACTTAAACAACTGATTAAAAAGATTTTATTCATTAAAAACCTCGCGTACACAAAATAGCCCCACTTGATGGTAGTTTTCTATATATCTAAAGTTACTACTGTCGAAAGACGAAGTAAAGTTGGTTAAATTTTGAGCAAATTAAAAAAAAGAAAAACTCTCTATCTTCATTAGGACTAAACTTATGATCTTTTGAAAATTAACATTTCTATTTTTTTTTTTTGATAAATATCAGCTATTTTGGAAGTTTTACTTAGTTTTAAATTACCAGTATTTTAAAAAATAATCGTTGCTTAGCGTAACGATTTTATTATTTTAAGATATCTTGTGTGTTTTGTTCTTAATTAATATATGTATCAAAATTTTGTCGTTCTGTCATACAATAAACTTCCTGCATTTTAAATATTAAACGTGTTTACAAAATGTTCATTAAAAGTTTTCTAACTTAGTACCTGACTGTTATCAATTATTTTTTTAAAAATATTGGTAATTTAAAACTAGGTAGAACTTACAAAAAGAGATATTTATCAAAAGTAAATAAAAATTGTCATTTTAAAAAAACCATAATTTTAGTCCTAATGGAGGTAGAAAGCTTTTCTTTTTTAATTTGCTCGAAATTTAACTAACTTTACTTTATCTTTTCACAGTAATAACTTTAGATGCATAAAAAACTATTTATTTCGCAAAAACTGAAAAATTGTTTCCCTTTTAAGAAATTTTATGCAGGTTTTTTTTATATTTTTCTATGAAGTTTTATGGGTTTTAAATTGTCGCATGAAATTCATCACTGAGAGCTTTTTTACTGCTGAGTTAAACAACTTAAGCTAATAAAATCCTTAATTTACTTTATTTTCTTAAAAATAAGTTGACTAATCTTAAAAAAAAAATGAGTTTTTTGACAACGGCTGGAGCGGTTTTTTTCTTTTTCGGCTCAAAATCCCAAAAATAAGTTCAGGAAAGAAACCGGAGGTGCAAGAATGTTTGGGTTGAACTTGGATCAAGCCCACCGTGCCGTTATAAAAGTTTTAAGAAATAGATCTATTTGAAAATTTGCATCTTTCATTTCAGTGGGGTTTCTCTATAGAGATTTACAGAGCTACAAAAAAGTAATGCCCGGTAATATTTTAAATTCAATGAGTAAATGTTCCCTTTTTACTTTTGTAAGTCATTTCAAAAATTTAGCTGCTACTATTTGCTAATTTAAATTTTTTGATAATTTTTGTATACCTCTGCACACTTTAATTTCAGAATGTTGAAATTAGTACCTTAATGGGATGAAATAAGTAACAGTTTTTGATGTTCATTTTTTTCTTTATTGAAAAATGGTAATAACTTCACACTCAAGAGGTTAAAAATTTGACAGTTTGTTTTGCAAATAAAAGTTAGTTAAATTTCTATGATATTTTTTTATAAAACATCATAAATAACGCTCAAAAAAGTATTTGCATTACTCGTTTGGAAATTTTTAAAGTCACTGAGGACTTTCGAATGGAAGACTGGAAAAGTCAAAACCATGTCTTGGAAAAGGCTTTATCACACAAAATTTGAATAATTCTTCAAATTCCAAAAAAAACATGTTGAAGTAAAACTTCTTTTTCACAATTAAAATCAAAGTGTCTAAAGATTTAAGTCATTAACATTTTAAAGTTAATGACTCATAAAATCACTTAGTAGTGACATATGTTGAAATCAAGTTATAGTTTTGAATTTCAGACCTCGATTTTGGATCCACCATTTTAAAATTTTAAAATTTGACATCGAATTTACAATCATCGATCCAAAAAACCCTGACTAGAGATTTTTGTTAAAATAAAATTTTTTTTTACATATTTAATTTATCATATTGGATCTGCTATTTTGAATTTTAAAAATTTGACTTTAAATTTGTAATCAGCGACCCCAAAAACTGTAGAGTAGACATTTTTGTTAAGATAAAATTACTTTTTACATATTTAATCCGCCATATTGGATCCGCCATTTTGAATTTTAAAAATCTGAAATTGGATTTATAATCAGCAACCCCAAAAACCTTTATAAGTAGAGACTTTTGTTAAAATAATATGATTTTTAAAAATTTTTTGGCCATATTATGAAAATCTGATATATGGCCACTGTGCGCCATAGAAAATACCTATCATATAGAGTTACTTTTGGGTCAAAATTCCTGAAGTGTCACAGGTCAAGAAATAAAGTTTCTTTGATCAGGATAAAGTTGTCAGAAATTGTTGTCGTATTGGATAGTATTTTATGTACTAAGTATTGTTAAGTTTAATCAAAATTTGAAGGATGTGGAGGGGGTTAAATTTTTTCTCTTTTGATGAACATCTACTTCTTCAACATTTCCTAACTTTTTACCTTTTTCTCATAGAAAAATTTCGTTTCAACGTTGTTGTTTTGATTTTTACCGTAGATTTAGAAGATAATATCAGTTTTTTGAAAAATTAAAAATTTTACTCTTTTTTTTACGTGTGTCATATCATCTGTCTGGCATTGGCGGATCTAGGAGGAGGGCTACGAGTGATTGCCCTCCCCCCAAAAGACTTACATTTGTGCAAGAGAGAAAGAGGTAACACTATAGTGACATCGCTTTCTCTCTCATGTAGAGAATTTTCTCTCTCTATACTCATGTAATACGTTAATTTAATTGTTTTAGTACTCTAATGTACAAAGCGAGTTGGTCTTGCAAGACCAAAAATAGCTCAAAAATGGAAAAAATCGAATTTTAAGGGTGGCGCACATCGCCAAAAAATCTGAAAGAGTTCATGAAGATAGGTCTTTGTACACTTCAAAAAATGGCCCAAAAAAAGTAGTGCCATCTTTTTAAAAATTAAGAAAACAAAATGTTCTTAACATTTCCGAATTTTTTTCGGTACTAAAAGTCAAATCTCCAAATCAAAAAAAGTTTTTTTAAAGTACATCCTAAACTGTAGCTTTATGAATTTTTTCTGAATTTTTAAGCCACTTTTTCATCAAACAAAAAAAAAGTTAAAAATAGTATATTAAGTAACAAGGAAATAGACACAGCCCAATCTGTTTACATTGATGTTTGCAGTACGAGTGGAAGGCACAAAGAAGGAGCTTTTAGATCCCTGATGACAGGAATTGGATGTCGTTCATTTCTTTGATCCTAAATAAGAAATCAGTTAGTCATAGCTATAGATATACTGCTATGCTTTCTCAGCAAGTAAGAGAGAATAAGGTATAGAATTTACATGGGTTAAAATAGAACAAGAATAGTGTCTGCAGCAGAAAGAGAGATGAAGAATATGGAATAGATAAAGAGAACAATAGCGTGCGTACAGAAAAAGAGAATAAGGTATGGAATGTGCCTGGAATAGACAAAGACAAAAATAGTGTGCGAAACGCAAGGAAAGTTCACAATTTGTGGTTATAGCGTGAAAACTTGAAAGAGAGAAAGGTGTGATGATGTTCTTTGTTTGAGAGAGAGAGAGAGAGAGAGAGGGAGAATGAGAAAAGAGATTTTAGAGCAGTGTGAAAATTCTAAAGCACCCTTGTTCGAGAACTTGATAAATGTTGTAAGTTAAAGACTTTTTTACAAATTTTTTAATTAAAAAAATGAAAAGTTCGCTAAATTTATAAATTAATTTTGTATTGTTTAAACAATTGTTTTTGTATTTAATATATTTTAATTTGCTATAGGTAAAACTAAGCATCAAATTTGAAATTTATTTATAACCATTGTTTAAACAAATTATTGTAATTATTTCTTAACTTTTTGAAAAATAAAGCTAGAGATTTGTGTTTTTTTTTACATTTTCAGCTTTTTATGTTTGCTATAGTAAAAACTAAGCATCAAAGTTGAAATTTATGTACAACCACCCGTGTAGAAAAAGCCCGAGTTTGCCCAAATAGAAGTTGCATTCTGGTCAGGGGGTCAGCTGCCTAGGCTTAGTGTATCTAATTTTTCAGTCGAACCACGGAGTTAGTTCAGTTGGTTAAGGTCCTGGACTCTACCGTCGCGCCAAGTTAAGCTTGCTTGGTTCGCGCCCCGGTGATCCTGGGATTTTTTCCGGCTGTAAGATAACTTCAGTGGAAGGTAAAGACGTCGAGGTATAATGATATGCACTGTCGGTAATCGACCTGTGCAGATCACTAGAACTCGACTGTCGATAAACCGGTTGTACTATGGAAAGGTTTTTCTACAGTTTTCCCTCTCTATTAGCGAGCAAACCCAATATACCGGGTGGTCCAGGCAAATGCGAGTACTCCTAATTTCAAGCCGTTCTGTAGACGCAAAAACTCTTAGAGGATATAAAGAAAAAAGTACTGAATTCTAGGAACTCCCTACGGGGGACACTCATTGGGCCTGTGAGGTCGATAAAACGAGTGTATAATAACTAAAAAAAAAAAATTTCAGTCGACTTCTTCAGGGAACAGCTCAGATTATGAAAATGAACTCCTCTTAAGTACCTAAGTACCCGACAGATGTCCAGGTCATTTCCGGTCAAACTGTCATGGCCGCGCGTGTTGACGTGCTTTTGATCTGCTTGTGCGTTAGTGTCGTTTATTGATAAATTTATGTGCATTGTGGTGCCATTTTCACTTGGATTATCTGTCGGATGTGCTTCTGATATGGAGGAGAAGTGATTTGGTAGTCTGACTTATTTATATCCTTATCAATTTGGTTTTGATTACTGCAGTGTTTATACCGGCTCTATAATGGTTCTGTGTCCCGAGTGTACGCTTGTAATTGCAAGAGGAGATGCTAGATCTATTGCCTGCTCGGAGTGTTTAACGTTGATGCATCTGGTCTGTGCTAATGTTAACATTACTAAAAAAACAATTCGATCGAATTAAAAAATGCCAAGATAAATATTTATGTGTAAATTGTAAACCACGCAAAGTTGGAGACCTCTCTGGGATGAACACTGTGACTAACTCACTGGCGATTGATTTGAATACATTACTAGATAACACACACTTATCATCGGATGGTCGCTTAGTATCCACAGTCGCTCCTTCTGACATAACACCAGCAGTCACTGAATCCATACGGGTTGCAGTGGAGCAGGGGATGACAGTTGCCTTCTCTCAATATCAGGATCAACTGACTAATATGTTTAATGTTTTACAAAAGAATCAAGAGACATTTAACACTGAGCTTAAGGGAACGGTGGAGAAAATGAAATCCGACATTTCAGATAATTCAGAGAAAATTGCTTCCCTTGAACTTCTCCATGATACGCAATCTGAATTAATGCAGAAAGTAAAGGAGGAAAATATAGTTTTGAAGAAGAAAATTGACCTACTTGAACAAAACTTAAATATTCAAGAGCAGTTATCGCTCTCGACGTCGCTTGAGATTCATGGTATTCCTATCAAACCTAGTGAAGATTTGTCGGCCGTTTTCTGTGATATTGGTAAAGCTTTGGACGTTGCTGTCAGCATCCATGACATTTCTAATATCTATAGAATGCACAGAGGCACGAATCATGGAAATATTCAGTTTCCTTCAATTATTATGGTCAAGATGTTTAAACAAAATCTGAGAGACGTTTTACTTGAACGTCGTAAGCAGAAAACGCACTTTTCAACATTGAACTTGAATTGGCCCGACACTGAGAACAATCCAATCTTCCTACGGGAACCATTGACGCAACTCAATCGCCGTATTTATGCAGCTGCTTTGTTACTCAGGCGTAGTAATAAAATAAAGTATCTCTGGATATCGGGAGGAAGGATTTACTGTCGTCGCGAGGATAGTGCTTTGAGTCTGCTACTGACCAACATGCAAGATGTCGAAAAGCTTAAATAGCAATCATGGAAACTTATCTTCTCATCTGCCTCCACTGTTTGTAACAGTCATGTTTGTTTTTTTAACTCCTTAGTTTTTCTTTATTTTTTCTCCAAATTTTATAATTTGTTTTGTTTTTCTTATTTCTTAAATTTTATGAATAAGATGATTTACGCTACTGAGACATATTATTGTCACATCTTAACTTTAAGTGCTGAATTGATTGAAATGGCTGAGTTTCTTTTTAAACGAATTTGCTGCATTATTGTTTATCTTGCTTGCATTTTTCCTTATCTATACGAAGGGCGTTTGTTATTGCGACACAGAATTATTTTTGGAACCCTTAGTTGTAAGTGATAATTTGCAGGAATTTTGGTCTGTAGTTTTCTTAATTTATTTGTTATGTTTCCCAACACAATGGTTGCTTTAAATGTCTGTCATGTCAATGCCCAATCTCTTTTAGCTCATTTTTTACAGTTTAAGAATTTTTTTAACTTAGGCTACTATCATATTATTGCAGTATCAGAGACCTGGATATATCCAAAATTTTCCTCTGAATTTTTGAAGCTCGACAACTACATGCTCTTTCGTAATGACCGTGAAAATAGAAGGGGGGAGGAGTCTGCCATTATGTACATATGAGCTTTGAGACCATAATAGTAGCGTTCAGTAAGGCATGCACCTATCCTGTTGCTGAGTTCTTATTTCTCGAAATAAAATTACAATCGGATAGACTCCTTTTGGGAGTTGTATATAAGCCACCTAATGCATCTTCTGGAAATGACTTTGAGTCCAGGTTTTTTGATCTTGTTTCTAATTACGATAACATTATTATTACTGGAGACTTCAATACAAACCTTGACATAATTAATAGTCATACTAAATATCTTACAACAATAGTCAATTCTACAGGTTTGTCTATAGTACCTCACAATTCCACACACCACACTGCTACTTCGAGTACTAAAATTGATATGTTTTTTGTGGATAGCCTTGATAAGATTTCTAACTTCTCACAACACTCGGTCTCGTTTTTGTCAAATCATGACCTGATTAATATACAATATCAGCTTCGTGCCTGTGAGCCTATACATTTTTCTACTAAAGCTATTCGTAATTTAAACAAGATTAGAAAGACGGAATTTTTACAATATTTATCTGAATGCAATTGGTCTGGTTTGTACGCAGAAACCGATGTTGATTGTAAAGTTGTTAAACTTAATGAATTTATTTGTGCTGTTTTTGACAGATTTGCGCCACCCTATGTCCCACAACATAAAAAAGAATCTGCACCTTGGATGACTGATGAAATTAGAACTCATTTGAGGGAACGTAATCGATTATATCGGCTTTTTAGAAGAACTAAAAATGGTCAAATCCATATTCCATATCGGAAGCTTAGAAACTTGGTACAAACTAGAATTAGGGATGTGTCACAAAAATGTAATTTTTAATTTCTTAAGAGGCTAATATAACTAATAATATTTGGCAAGCAAATTAACTTCTCCCTTAACTTCGAAACTATTTGACCTAGAGGGCTGAAATTTGGTACACTTATGTATTTTCACGTGTAGATTGCACGAAAAATATAGAGAACATGATTCAAGGTGATGTTCATAGCGTTGTCAAGGAAATAACAACTTTTTTAAGCAAAAATGCATTAAAATGGACCATTCCCCCCCCCCTTAACTTCTAAACTATTTGACCTAGAGGTCTGAAATTTAGTACACATATGTATTTTCACGTGTAGATTACACGAAAAATATAGAGAACATGATCTGGATTGATGGCCATAGCGTTGTCAAGGAATAATTGCAAATTTTGGAAAAAAAAGTTTTTTTTCTCTAACTTTGCCATTATTCGAGCTAGAGGGCTAAAAATTGGTACACTCGTGTATTTTTACATGCAGATTATGAAAAAATTATGTTTGGAAATAAAATTGAATATTATGCGGTCACAAAAAAAAAATTCAAAAAATCACCAAAAAGAGGTTTAGACCCCTATGCTAGAGCTCACCCTAATTGTCCTACAGTACCCCTCAAACCAATAAAATTTTTATTTGTATACTCAGAATGTAAAAAAACGATATGAAACGCAATTGAAAATTGTTATCACTTTTTTTTTCAAAATAATTGAAAAATTATGAAAAAAAAAACAATTTTAATCTTATACAAGGCTTGATCAAGGCTGCCACAGGACCTATAATCAAGACTGTTATAAGCCCTGAAACCCTATAAAAATTTCAGGGCCTCCCCTTAAAAAAAATTCTTGATTTTATGTTATTTATATGAAATACAAACCTGTACCCTTAAGAAAAAGTTTCATGTACTTGAAGGTAGAAGTATTTTCATAATTTGTACGTTCTAATTAATTTTCATAATCTGTACATAAAAATATACAAATATATCAAATTTTAGCCCTCTAGCTCAAATAGTTTCAAAGTTATGAGGAAAAAACTTTTTTTTCGAAAATTTGCAGTTTTTCTTTTTTTGACAACGTTTTGACTGTCAATCCAGATAATGTTCCCTATAATTTTCCTATAATCTACACGTAAAAATACATATGTGTACCAAATTAGAGCTCTCTGTTTGTTAATAAGGTATATCTTTGTTTCGTAAATGTACGGAACCCTAGATTTTGGTACAGGTGTAACTCGTACTTGCCCGATTTTTTTTTCCTTTTGATGATACAAATTTTTTTTCTCAGATGTTTCTCCTGACATTTTGAATAAGACCATCTCTAAAATTAAAACGAATTCAATGGGTCCGGACGGAATTTCACTAAAAATGGTTCAATTAGCCCTTCCGGTTATTTTTCCTGTCCTTCTCTATATATACAATTATTCTCTTCAGACGGGAGTTTTTCCTTGTATCTGGAAAAATGCTACTATAAGGCCCATTCCTAAAATATCTAAGCCTGTCTCTGTATCCCACTTTAGGCTTATTTCCATACTTTGTACGCTTTCCAAGCCTATTGAGCGTATTGTACATAAGCAATTGACTGACTTCCTGGCTAAAAATAGTTTGAATGAGCCTTATCAATCGGGTTTTAGTAGGAAACATAGTACTACAACAGCTTCCTTCAAATTTTCTACAGATATTAAAAATGCTATGGATTCTAAGGATATTACTTTGGCGGTTTGTTTTGCTTTTTCTACTCTTGCCCCACTTCTTTTTAATTTATTTGTTACTGATCTTGGTGGTCAACTAAAGTATTGCAAATATCATAAATTCGCTGATGATTTTAAGCTGTATATTTCTGGATCTCTTGCTTTCTTAACAAATTTGATTACTAAGATGCAGCATGATGCTCATCTTGTTGTGGCTTGGGCAAGAGAAAATGGTCTTATTCTTAATTCCGGAAAAACGCAAGCCATAGTGTTCGGGCTAACGAGTATACCGTCACTGGATACTTTAAATAAGGGCACACTTATCCAAGTAGAAGGAGACCATATAAAGTTCCAAGAGACCGTTAAGGATCTTGGACTATTGCTGGATCGAACGTTGTCATGGAAGGAGCATGTAGTTGAAATTTGTCGGAAAACATATACCACATTACGATTATTATATAGAAATCGGGAATCTCTATCTACTACTACACGTATTCTGTTAGTGAAAAGCCTAACTATCCCGTTTTTTGATTATGGATGTGTTGTATATGATGAAATCTCTAATGAACCTTATAATAAATTGGAAAAAGCACTTAATGCATGTATTAGATTTTACTTTAGTGTTTCTAAATACGAACATATCACCCCATTTAGACAAAGAGCTGGACTTTTGAATGTGGATGGGAGAAGACAGTATTTTATGGCAAACCTACTTTATACAGTTCTACAGAGCAAAGTTCCCGACTATTTGTTTACATTTTTTGAATTCAAGTACTGTAATGGTACACCTGCACGTGTACTTCGGGAGAGTAATTCTGTTTTGAAAATACCGCCCCATCGTACTTGTAAACTTCAACGATCGTTTGCAGTTAGAGTTGTGGAATAAAATACCTGAGCCGATTAGGTTTTTTTTAAACTCCACGATGTTATCATTATTTACTTTTGCAAAACTTCGATTAGAGCTTCATTAATCAAAAATCTGGATTTTTCTATTTTTAAGACAATCGCACAACTTTTATTCGAACATGTAAATTAGGTCATGTAAGATATAGTACTCACTATGTAAAATATGTTTTTATGAGGGCCTTTAGCCCTAGGAACTTCAATAAATAAATAAATAAAAATAAATAAATAAAATGTAATAACCGACTTCTCTGAAAAAACCAAATACCTAACCAATGTCTAGGTCATTTCAGGTCAACTTCTCCAGGGAAGTTAACTTCAAAATGTAAAAACCGACTTTTCTGAAGCCTCCAAATACCTGACTAATGTATAGGTCATTTCAGGTCAACTTCTTCAGGGAAGTTAACCTCAAATTTTTAAAACCAACTACTTTGTACCACCTAAGTACCCGACAGTTGTCCAGCCCTACTACAAATTAGGACAGGATTGGTCAGAAATCTAGTCAGGAAGTCTGACCATTTTAATCCAGTTTTGTTACGTTTTCGGACGAATCTGGTCAGAAACATAGTATAACTGGTGAGGAACTTTCAAAACTGGTCACAACTTTTCGCTGGCTCCGACCTTTTACAAGGGGCGAAGTAGGGTGCTTGGGGCCCTCGCTTGAAGAAAAAAAAATTACACAAAAAAGTCTGCCAAGCTGGTGTCGATCCGGGGACCTATTCAGTCTGAAAGTTCGATGCCTTAAACACTGTTCCATACCCTATTGAAAATTCCTACATGGGATACTATGTGGGATCCATATAGGATCCATATTGACACCTACCTGGCAACAGATAGGACTTATCCTACATGCTGACACGTAGGCGTCTATATAGGATCCTATGTATTACTCCACATATGACGTCAAGTTTAAAATTCCCATCTGGGAAATCACATGCAGTACCCCATATAGGATCCTATGTTCTATCCCCATATAGGATTTCATGTAGGTTTCCATATAAGATCTTATGTAGGATCCTACGTACTATCACACATAGGGTTCTTTGCACTTTCTCATATATAATCCCATATAGGATCATCTCATGAATGCACTTCTCATAATATAGGCGATATAAGAAGGGAGATGACTAATGAGCTTAGAGCAGTTAAGTTTAAATTTTGACATTGCATTGCCTTAATGCGACGGCATATGCATTTGAAAAAAGCCATTTTTAAAAATCCTATGTAGGATCCTACCTAGGAAGCTATATAAATTCCTATATGCCGACCCACATAGGATCCCGTATGGGTTCCCATATGGGATACTGCATAGGTTCGCCTATATGAGAAATACATTCATGAGATGATCCTATATGGGATTCTGCATGGGAAGGTGCAAAGGATTCTATGTGGGATAGTACGTAGGATCCTACATAAGATCCTATATGGAAACCGACATGAAACCCTATATGGAGATAGTAGGATAGGATTTCCCATATAGGAATTATTTATGTAGGGTCATTCGTAGGGTAATACATAGGATCCTATGTAGGAATCTAGATCGAATCCTATATGAAATGGTATGTAGAAATCCATATAGGATCCTGTATAGGATCCTACATGGTATCCTATATAGGAATTTTCAATAGGGCAAAGCCACTTGTAACTCCATTTCTCTTCAAACATATTTAAATGTTGTTTGACTTTTAGCTGATGTAATAATTTCGAGATTCTATTTCATATGTAAGAGATGCTTTAAAAAATTAATAAACTGAGTATATGTGGTACTTTTACAAAATTTAAAATACAATAATAAATTAATCATTATGCTAAGATACAACGTCGGTTCTCTAAAACAGTATAATATTTAGAATTTGATAATTCTATATGTCTCACATAACCTATAATTATACTATGAGAAAATAACAAATTATAAATACAAAAGTAGATATATCTTTAAATACTTATAAAATTTCTTTTACAGTATTATATATATAAATTTATTTAGAATTTTGAGTTCATAATTTTAAAAAATAACAGTGTTTATTTTATTTTATAAAGCGAGTAAGTGAAACATTTATCATTAATAAATTATAAGATTTAAACGATTAACAGAAACCGTCTACAGAACGGCTTGAAATTAGGACTACTCGCATTTGCCTGGACCACCCGGTATATTGGGTTTGCTTGCCAGTAGAGAGGGAAAACTGTAGAAAAAACTTTCCATAGTACAACCGGTTTATCAACAGTCGAGTTCTAGTGATCTGCACAGGTTGATTACCGACAGTGCATATCATTATACCTCGACGTCTTTACCTTCCACTGAAGTTATCTTACAGCCGGAAAAAATCCCAGGCTCACTGGGGCGCAAACCAAGCAAGCTTGACTTGGCGCGACGGTAGAGTCCAGGACCTTAACCAACTGAGCTAACTCCGTGGTTCGGCTGGAGTTATAATAAATCCGACAATATTTTCGAGATTAAATTTTGTACCAAGTTGACGGACGCTTCTAGCCATCTTCTTTGCTATCGATTTTAAGCTTGGATCTGTAACAAAATTTATTCATCTAATCTTAACTAAAATAGATTTAAAATTTTCCCGATATATAAAATTTCCCTATCTCAGTTTTCTGGTTTATACATTCAATACTTTCGACTAAATTAAATTTTACCAATTTCAATATGCAATATTTTTAATTCTAAAATAATTATATACTACAATTTAAACCACCACCACCCACTACCGCCTATTTTCAACAAATCCCTCCAAGGGAAGAGTTGAGTCTATTCTTTGGGTAGAGAGAAAGCAAACAGGGGCACCTATATTTTTCTCTCTCTAGCCTCAAGGGTTCCGGATTATACGTATGAGTTTTGAGAGAGGAGCACCTCTACTCAACCCCCACACGCTCTCAGCAGTCAATCTGACTTTACTAGTTACTCAAGGTAGTGGGGGAATGCATAACTCACACGCATAACTCCGTTTACCTGAGCTTCCTAGCATGTGACCGAGGAGCACCTCGAGTCCCGATAGCCAGAAGACTAATAAATCGGCAGCGCGGGCCGACTAATATAATCGCAGCCCCATCACCTGTGCCGGTGAGCACACGGGTGAAGAGCGGTACAAGCGGTAGGTAGGAGGCGGCACAGCTTGGTCGCATCGACGAGACGTCACAGCCGTCTAGAATTAAAATATAGTAATGGCATGAATCAAAATATAATTTCATATTTCACGCCATTACATTTTTAATTAAAAAATTTGTAAAAAAATCTTTAACTTACAACATTTATCAATTCTCGAACAAGGGTGCCTTAGAATATTCACACTGCTCTAAAATCTCTTTTCTCATTCTCCCTCGGTCTCTCTCTCTCTCTCTCTCTCTCAAACAAAGAACATCATCACACCTTTCTCTCTTTCAAATTTTCACGCTATAACCACAAATTGTGAACTTTCCTTGCGTTTCGCACACTATTTTTGTCTTTGTCTATTCCAGGCACATTCCATATCTTATTCTCTTTTTCTGTACGCACGCTATTGTTCTCTTTATCTATTCCAGTATTTTTATGCTCTAAATCCGAATCTGAAACCAGAAAAGTTGAATTGTTGAAAAATTGTAAGATAAACGCAAAAAACTGGTCAAAAACACGAATTAGAGACTAATTACGAAAAAAATTCGCCGAGACACTAAAAAAGAGTAGTCCTACGTGAATTTTTGTGCTCAATCCCGATTCTTAAATCAGAAGTATCGAATTGGTGAAAAAATTTGAGGTAAACTCAAAAAACTGCTCAAAAACACGAATTAGAGCCTAATTACAAAAAATATCGACGTGACACGACTCTAGTGTATTCCTATGTATATTTTTTGCGCTAAATCCGAATTTAAAATCAGGAGTGTCGAATTGATGAAAAATTTTGAGATAAACTCAAAAAACTGCTAGAAAACACGAATTAAAGCTTAATTACAACAA
This sequence comes from Ganaspis brasiliensis, assembly GCA_037103525.1. Classification (NCBI taxonomy): domain Eukaryota; kingdom Metazoa; phylum Arthropoda; class Insecta; order Hymenoptera; family Figitidae; genus Ganaspis; species Ganaspis brasiliensis. The sequence goes on along the minus strand of JAZKLR010000841.1, from coordinate 1,182,298 downwards.
TAATTCGCTGAGATACTATACTAGTGAAGTCTTATGTATTTTTTCACGCTTAATCCGAATCTAAAATCAGATGTCTCTAATTGGTGAAAAAGGAGCCTAATTACAAAAAAATGTCCTGAGACACTACACTAGTCTAGTTATACGTAATCTTTCGAGCCACATTCGAATCTGAAATCAGGAGTGTCGAATTGGTTAAAAATTTTGAAATAAACTCAAAAAACTGGTCAAAAACACGAATTACAGCCTAATTACACAAAAAATTTGCAGAGACAGTACACTAAAGTAGTCCTAGGTATTTTTCCAGCATTGAGCCGCTACTTGGGCTATGGGCCAAAAAAGTTCAAAAAAATGAAAGTTTAAAGTTTTTTAAGAGAAAGTTCTGACAGCGAAGTAATTTCTGGTAAATATCAATTTTCAAAAGATTTATGATTTTCTGCTGCTTTCGAGCATTCGGCCGCCACTTGGGCTATGGGCTAAAAAAGTTTAAATAAATTATAGATAAAATTATTTTAAGAGAAAGTTCTGGCAGAAAAGTAATTTCTGGTAAATATCAATTGTTAAAAGTTTAATTATTTTCTGGTGCTTTCCACCATTGGGCCGCCACTTGGTCTATAGACCAAAAAAGTTCGCAAAAACTATTAATAACAGTTGTTTTAAAAGAAAGCTCTGGCTGCGAAGTAATTTCTTGCAAATATAAATTTTTAAAAATTTTATGATTTTCTGACGCTTTCCAGCATAAGGCCGACACTTGGGCTATGGGCCAAATAAGTTAAAAAAAATTAGGGTTAAAAGTTTTGTAAGAGAAAGCTCTGGCAGCGAAGTAATTTCTGGTAAATATTAATTTTTAAAAGTTTTATGATTTTATGCTGATTCCCAGTATTGGGCCGCTAACAGGGCTATGGGCTAAAAAAGTTTAAAAAAATTAATGACAGAAGTTTTCAATATAGAATGCCCTGGCTGGAAGAATTTCTTGTAAATAGTATTTTTTAAAGGTTTATGATTTTCTGCTACTATCCAGCATTGGGCCGCCAATTGAGCTATGGGACAAAAAAGTTCAAAAAAATTAGTGTTAAAAGTTTTTTAAGGGAAAGCTTTGTGAAGTAGATTTTTCCTAACCTCAATATAACCGATACCGAGTATACATTTTCAACTTAATTTATTTACGACAGAACTTACCAAAATTTATCATAATGAACTTCAAATAAAATACTTACTATATAGATGTTGATGTCTCGAAGGTATAAATTGACCTTATTTTATATCTCCAAAAAATTAAAAAAAAAAGAATTCTCTTAATCAAATATTCTACAAGTTAAACAGATAAATTCTCAATTCAGCAAAATCTAAAATTTGTACAAACAACAGTCAAGAGCTTATCAAACATCTAATCTATAAATTTATTATTTGACTAAATCAAAATTAGAAATACTTTTCAAAGATAATTAAATTCCACGCCGGAATCCACACACAAGATTAATTTCCTGGTTTCCTCATGATTGGTTTCTTAACATCAAAGATCTTAAAAAAAAAGGAAAGGGTTGGGCGCCAGTTCGTTAAACAAAAAAAATTAATTATCAAAATTATCCGAAAGGGGGGTTATACAAAACTAATCCGAAAAATGGGGGAAACTCTTAATTTCAAATTACCCAAGAAGACGCGAAAGGTTAAAATCCTAAATTCCTCAGGTCCGAGTAACCATATTGGAACATCCAAAATTCCAAAACAAATCTAATTCTGACACCGAGCTGTCACAAAAGATCCAGTAGCGATACGATACGATAAGCGATACTACACATCAAAATTCATAATAAATTATAAGGTGGGGGGAAGCGGTAACGAACAACCAATAAAACTTAGTCTAACAATTTCAATTAAAATACCCCATGGGAAACATAACCTCTAAATCGTAAGGTGACTAAACCACCAGATCTTATCACGATTCTCCAGCCAATACTCGTTATCTCAAAGCTAAATTAGGGAAAAACCAATCATAACAGAAACCGAAGAAATTACCGGGCAGTCAGTTTTTAAATGGAGAGAGGGAGTGGTTCGGTAGAATATTGATCTTGGAGAAAATAATCGAGAAGTATTTGCCTCTAGTAATTCCAATATTTAATAAATCCTAAAACAAATTCCAAATAAGTTTACATAATAATCAAAATTAGAAAGAGGGGTTAACATAATTAAATTTGGGAAATTAGGATAACCAGCAAATTAACAATACCTTATTGTTTAAATATTTAGTCAGGGAACGTTATACAAATCAAAAAAATTCAGAAGGGAAATTAAGAGGTAACCCACACAGTTAACATCCAGACGACCGTCCAACATCTCTGATAATCTTTCGACGGAATATCGTATTCGAACTCGAGTATTAGTTTATATGCGTTCAAATTTATTCGAATCTATTCGAAATATTTAATTCTATGTTAAACATTATAAATCTCCTGAATTCGAAGTCGAATAGACTGTGATAGTATGTTTGACATTCTGGGATCCGACAATTATACTAATCATTAGATCAAAATTAAATTCATATTAAATATCCAAAATTATTTAAAATATTCAAATTTCTCCAGGTCCTCATTCGAATAAACTATCGGAAAATGTCTGATGTTAGCGAATTTAATAGTTATGTAATTTATTCAAAATTATTTAAAGTATTCAAGTTATTAAAAATTTTTATTCAACATATTCAAAATATTTAAAGTTATCCAAATTTCAAAATTATTTGGGTTCGAAATCGAATGAGCCACTCAAGAATATCCGACATTACCGAGTTAATTAATTATGTAAGTTACTCAACATTATTCATAATATTTGAATTTATTCAAAATATTATTCAAAATTATTCGAGTTCGAAATCGAATATATTACTCGGGAATGTGTGACATCCATGGATTAATTAATTATATATGCTATTTAACACTATTCAAAATATTTGAATTCATTCAAAATTATTCAAAATTATTCAAGAACATAAAAAAATATTTAAATTTATTCAAAGTATTCGAAATTATTCGAGTTCGAATTCAGATAGACTATTCGAGAACCTCTACACCCTTTAGCTAGGTAAGTCGCTTAGCATTGTTAAAAATTATTCAAAAAAATCTTTATTCAAAGTATTCAAGTTCATTCAAAGTATTCGGAATATCCAAAATTTTCAAAGTATTAAATTTTATTCAAAGTATTAAAAATATTCGAAATTATTCAAATTTATCTAAATTTATTCAAAGTATTTGAAATATTCAAAATTATTCAAATTTAATTAAACTTATTCAAAATGTCTGTAATGTTTAAAATTATTCAAATTCAATTAAATTCATTCAAAGTATTAGAAATATTCACAAATTATTCAAACTTTTCTGAAGGTTATTAAAGGTCATTGGATTTTACAATTTATAATATTCGAATCCTTATTCGACCCATTGTTCGGAAACCTCGGTCGTGTCTCGAGTTTATTTAGAATTAATAAAATATTCGAGTTCGAGTACAATTACAATATCCGAAACCATTCTTCGATAAATCAATCTCTCATGTAAATTCTGATGGTTGAGAGATTTGAAAACATTTAAACTTTAGACCAATTATAAAATTTTTTTTTTTTTTGACAAACCAGAACACTCGAGGTCAAAAGGACCTTGCAAAACTTGACTAAATTTAATTGTCGAAATTACCATTTGATAAAATATTTAACCGAATACAAAAAAAATTTAACTTTGAATTAAACAAAATGTCGTTCATTTCAAAACTTTCAATTCTAACATTACGTCGGAGACGGCGGGTGGCTACAAAATGGCGTCTTAGCTATTCATGACGCATTTCTCAGTACACATTTGAAAAATCAACGATTTACAATCTTCACTGATTTTGACAAAGATGAAAATTATATATTCATTTTATTAAACGATGACCTAATTCGGGAAAATTAAAAGAAAAGGGAAAGGTGACTCTTGGCGCAAAAAGGCGGCCGATCATATCTCATGTTATACAAATTCTCAATTAATCAGAAATTCCGTTAATTTTATTCTGGGATATCAAATCTTTATCTTATTTGTCAAATATTATTTACTAAAAGAAAGGGGGATTACACGTGGAGTACAAAAAATTGGAGGTGTCCGACGCGATTATAAATTAATCAAGTTTATGATAATGTTAAACGTTCTTAATTTTTTTTTTTACGATAAAAGAGAATCTAGTTTCCTGATTTTGTCAGGTAAAACTCACAAAAAAAAGAAAAGATGACCGTTAGATTACTTTGAAATTATACACCCGAATGGCGTTCTCGACGAGACGCCATGACGTAATGACTATAATGGATAATTTTTAATTCACTGAAATCTTCTGATTCTACACATTAGAGGTTAACATTTCGTGTTAGATTCTCAATTCGCGCACTGAATTTACCCAAACTTGATTAATTTCATCTGAAACACGAGTTAAACATTTTGAGGTTATTATATAAAAGATAAATTTTAACACAATAAAATTCGGGAGAAATTCACTCATCTTAACTAGAGAAAGGTACTTACATTATCACGCTGATCTTCACAAAAGGTTCAATATAATAATAAATGTAATCTGACAATCTCTTTTGTCTCAAATAACTTTCATTGTTCGATTTTCTTTACTTTTCTAAAATTTTGTTTCGCCACCACCGACGAACGTTCAATCTGTTCTACAATTACGCCAAGAGTGAAGCTCCTCAATTCTTCTTCCGCCTTTCCATGAGGTGTTATATCTCTGTCCTTTTCTCTCTCACGTCTATCCATCCCGTCCTAATGCCAACCACCGTAGTCAGCGGAAGTGACCAATGACAGGGCTGTATGTTGACTTTACCAAAGATTTTTCCATATTTGAATCTGGGAAAATGCCGTTGTTAAATTTGTAATTTATCTCTCCTGGGACGTCCTCGCTGAGACCAGGCTCTCACAGAGCAGAATTTTTGCTTGGAAAATACTCCTCCGAAGCTAGGAAACACAGTTACTGACGCCAGGGCCGCAGCATCAGAGTTCTGGATCAATAGTCCAGAAATTTACAAAAACCTTCTCAAACGAATTTCTGTCAAATTACGTCCACCGTAATATTATTGGATTGCCAATTATCCAATTAATTTGAGAAATTTTTGGCGAATTTCTCAAAATAATATTCGTTTGATTTCATTTGCAGTCGTAAGTTGAGGTTGGGGTCCCGTGGCGGAAAATTCAAATCGGATCTTGAATCCATGGTCGATATTCTAAATTTCAGGTTGGTGGCGACATCAGTCGGTCACAATTTAAGGTAACCGGGAAATTGGAACTAAGTCCTACGGCGGGAATTCAAAAAGTCTCAAAATCCAACGGAGAAACGAGCTTCGCCCCGTACGGTGGCGACAACTGCAGGGCGTGGAACAAACGAGAGGAGAGATCGAGACCAGATATTTCGAAAGTGTTGTTCAGCTTCTGTCGATCGATGATTCTATGTTGGTGGTGGCAGAAGAAAACTCGACCGGTACAATAACAAACAAAATAAATCTTCGAATTAATATACAATTTTCTTAATATTAAATTTTCGCAAGCGTTCTGGTTTGCCTTGTGTTGACGGTCGTGGGTGGTTTTAGTGCGCGAAATTCATTGTTTTTAACTAACCTGTGACGTGAAATTTTACCACGTCACAACACCCCTCTCCCTAGGAGAGGCCAAAAGGGCCTCTTGCAAAGGCAAGCGAACTTCTCCCACTTATCAACCGCGGCAAATCAGAACATTGCTTATCGTTTTATTATTTATAATCTATACTAGATAATCTTAAATATCATATAATCAAAATTTCCTCAAAATATTACTCTCGTCTCACCTACTAACTTTAAAAAAAATTTGATTTCTCAATTCGTATCAAGCAACTAGTTATAAGAATTTGTTTATAGGGTTAGTTCTAAATCAACAGGAACATTTTAAGATATTAAAATTTTATTCATTTGACTCTTCGAAATCTCGATCAGTACATTTTGATTCGGATAGGTAGTAACTTTTAACAAAAAAATTATTTGGGGAATTGATAATCTTTTAGGGAAAATTGGTTACTAAATAAACTTAGATTTTTACAGTCGGGAAATATTATTACAATAAAGGGGCCAATGATTACGATTTATTTGCTAGGAACGTTTTTTTTTTTTTTTTTTTTTTTGACTAACAATCGTATCAGACTTATTAGTTGGTCGGGTCGGTGCCCTAATACTTCGTAAGTAACTAATGATTTGAGTTTTCTAACTCTCATTATACGTAACACGGAAAATAGTGTGTAATCTAATTTAAACTTTCAATATTAATAAATCACAAGTTCTAATCTGATTCAAACTAAATGAGGCAACTTTGGTCTTTTTGATCAATTATAACATAAGGATTAGTCATTAGAACTGGTTTTCACCAAAAAAAATTAAAATTAATGCTCTATAGACTAACTCCTAATCTTTTTCTTCGTCTCCTAGCTCTTCTAGGATTTTTTGTGTTAAGGCACAGTTCTCACAGGTCTCGGTGGTAAATCCTGGTTCTCCGCAGGCCTCACAGAACCTTGTTTTATCATAGGGACATTCTTGATGTCCATGTATGGGATGTCTACAATTCCAACAACCCCTAATTGCTCGTCTGCGTAACCATTTTACGGTCTCCCAGTTCACGTTTTCGGGAACAGGAACATAAATGGACATCAAAGGGGGAATGGACGGAACCATTGGAGCTTGGACTGGAAACTCCGGATAGTCATAGATCGTATAATCAACGACTGATCTGGGGGGTGATTCCTCGTATAGTTCGTCATCATCTTCTTCGACTCTGGGATTATCTTGGGGATGGGACCTTTTTATTTCGGGGGTGTAATCTGGTGACCGATCGTGATAAAACTGATAACGTGACGAATTCTGATAGGAGGTTGAAGGTTGTGGTGATCGTGAGCGTGATTCACGGAGTTCATGAGGATAGGAGCGGATATTACGAGTGAGAGGGACTTCAATGGGAGTATCAGAGAGGGTTTGGATACCAACTTCTTTTCTGGTCTTCATAGGGTCCGTTTGGGTAGTCTTTTCCCTTTTATCCGAGTTGTACGGAACTAGTTCTGCATTTTGGAGAGTGAGTTCTGTCACCCTTCTTTCCAATATGGCGAGACTTTGGGCGAGTTCATCCTTCTCTCGGACTGTCGAGAAGAAAAGATCTCTCAGACGTTGCAGTCTATTTTCTGCCCTTTCAGTAGCTGCTTCCTGTCTGTGAAGCTGCTCTCGAGCTTCTACCAGTTCTTCTTCTTCTTCTTGGGAGCGGTTGTGAAAGGTCGAACGTTTGAAGTCTCTTAACGTGCCTACCCTTATTTCCAACTGAGCGATGGTGACTTCCGCTTTGGCCAATTGGAGCGCCTTATCACTATCCGCTTGTTCAACGGAGGCTTTACTTAATTCCATGTTCTCCATAGTTGCTTTTAATAAACTGACCTCATTTTTCTCTCGCTCCAGCCGTGTCTCCAGATCGGTTATACAGTCGGCTTGACTTGAAACTGCGGCCTCCAATCGAGCCATTTGCTCCTCTACCTCCTTTGGGGTCGACATCTTGATGTCGAGTCGACGTATAGGGGTTATTAAACGTGAGGTAACCAAACGAAAATCTACAAAAGAATAAACGATATTAATTATCAACATTCGAGACATAGGGCTTCAAACCTTGTACATGGTATTTTCCTATTTTATCATTGATCAGGTCACTTAATTCGTATACTGTGGGGGACAAAATTTTTGAAATTTTATATGGACCAACGTATTTGGGATATAATTTAGCAGAAACTTGTTTAATCTTAGAGGACAGGGAACGGCAGCGCATCAGGACTAAATCTCCCAGATTAAATCTTAAGTCGCGGCGTCGCAAATTGTAGTATTTAGCTTGTTTTAGATGAGCGGATTCAATATTTTTCGTCACCCAATCTCTTAAGATTTGCGTCTTCTTCATTCGCTCGTCCCACAATTTTGTATTGTTAGGCTCGATTTCGACATATGTTTCGCTCCTGGTTCTCAGGGAATTTATGGATCTCGGATGTCTAGCCAAATTTAAGAAGGCTGGTGATGTTCCTAAGGACGAATGTTGGGCCGTATTATAGGCGAATTGTAGCTCGTAGAGATATTGATCCCACATACGGTGATCTTGGTCGATGTACGACACGATCATAGTTTTCAACACCCTATTGACGCGTTCGACTGGGTTAGCCTGAGGATGATAGGGCGGAGTCGTCGTATGGTGGATGTTGTACTCTTGAGCCAATGATCGCAATGTTCCATTCACAAATTCAGTCCCATTATCGGTCAACAGGACTTTCGGGGTTCCCCACCTGTTAATGATGTTAGTCAAAAAGGCCTTTTTAACGAGTCTTCCGGTAGCCGATCGAAGGGGAATTACCTCAATCCATTTTGTAAAGGCGTCTTGGAATACTAAAATATATTGAAATGAGGACCTGCTCGTTGGAAAAGGACCCATGATGTCTGCTGCTACCACCATCCACGGTTCCTCGACGATCCGTTCGCCGAGGAAACCAGTAGGTAGTTTCTGTTCTATTTTGCAGGTCTGACATTCCTCGCATCTTCGTACATAGTCGACGACATCCTGGTAACTCCCGGGCCAATAATAATCACGAGCTAACCTATTATAGGTATTTTCTACGCCTAGGTGACCAGATTGGGGAACGTTATGGGACTCTCTCATTATCTCAAGACGTTCTTCGTCCGAAGGGACTAACTTCCATTCGTTAAGGTCTGATAACAAATCTGAGATGACCGGATTTGGGCGATATCGATATAATCTGTTATTCTCTATCCTCCAACTGGAGAATTTATTAGGGAATTGCGATACTGCCAAAAATCTTCGGGTGTACCAAGTCGGTTCTTCGCTGCGGATAGTGAGTAGAACATCTGCTTCAGATTCTTCCGCTTCCGTTATTCTACTCTCGAAGAGTCTCGATAAGGCGTCGGGAACATGATGTAACGCGCCTTTCCTATGTACTATTGTGAAATCATACTCCATGAGGGCAAGTGACCATCTGGCTAGTCGTCCTGTGGGATTTTTAAGGTTATGTAGCCATCGTAAGCAACTATGGTCAGTTATAACCGTAAAGTGGTAACCTTCGAGATATGCTCTATATTTTTTGATTGCCCAGATTACAGACAAACATTCCTTCTCCGTTGTACTGTAATTTCTTTCAGCTGGTAACAACGATCTACTCGCGTATGATATTACATGTTCAACGCCCTCTATCGTCTGTGTTAGTACTGCGCCGAGTTCTGTATTACTAGCGTCAGTCTGTAGCTCAAAGGGTATGTTAAAGTCGGGGCATGTTAATACTGGGGCATCCGTCAAATGGTGGCAAATCGATTTGAGCGCGTCTTGCTGTTCTTCGGTCCAAATCCATTTTTGTTTCTTTCTCAAAAGTTTCGTCAACGGGGAGGCTAAACTAGCATAGTTCGGTATGAACTTCCTATACCAAGACGACATACCAAGGAATCTTCTAATTTCTCTCACGTTTTTGGGAGTGGGGTAACTCAATAAAGGAGCGACTTTCTCGGGATCCACTTGAAGTCCTTTTTCATTCACGACGAACCCTAGGTAATGTATTTCCGTCGTACAAAATTCGCTCTTCTCAATATTTATTTTTAGGCCAGCTTGTTTGATGATGTCTAGGATCCTCTTCAGCCATTTAAGGTGTTCTTCGAAGGTAGGAGTAGCAATTACCATATCGTCCAAATATGAAAAGCCATTTGGTTCCATCTCCGCCGTAATCAAACGGTCCATCATACGTTGGAAGGTGGCTGGAGAATTGGTCAGGCCAAAAGGCATCCTTTTAAACTGAAACAACCCTCTTCCAGGTACTGAGAAGGCAGTATATTGTCTGCTCTCTAGAGCGAGTGGTACTTGGAGAAATCCTTTGTGTAGATCAATTTTTGATATGTACTTAGCTTGCCTCAGCTTTGACAGGATCGACTCCATCTTGGGCAAAGGGTATGCATCGCGTTTGGTGACTCCATTTAACTTTCTAAAGTCCAAGCAAAACCGATACGTGGAGTCTGGTTTTCTTACCATCACTATAGGACTAGACCATCCGCTATTTGATGGCTCAATAACGTCATCTCGAAGCATTTCGTCTACTTCTGTGGTTATTGCCTCCATCACTTTTGGTGAGACCAAATAGTGCCGCTGCTTGATAGGTGCGTCGCAGGTTACTTCGATTTTATGCTCAATCACGTTAGTAAGTCCCGGTTTCTCTGGATGTTTAGGGAGTTCTTTGTCTAGAAATTCCTTTAAAAGCTCTGTCTGGGTTTTTGTTAGTTCAAGTATCCCATTACATTCGTCAATTTCCTCCTCAGACGTTTCGAATTGGTTTCTTTCAGTGAGAGTCTCGCCAAATGCCCAAGTCCGTGTTCCGAAATGAATGTCGATGTTATAAAACTTTAGAAAGTCGAGTCCTAGTACTAAGAAGACTGGTAGGGAGTTTAATATTCGTACAGGGAGTATTTTGGCTTTGTGTTGTAATTTTATAGGTAGCATAATTTCTTCTGTAGTCAACAATATCTCACCACTAGCGACTTTCACTGCTTCCTTTTGTTTAGTAACCTCTAGACCGAGTTCCTTTACAAAACTTGGTGCGGTTGAGTCTATGAAAGATCTCGTCGCGCCGGGGACTATCATCGCTTTAATTAACTTTCCTTTAATATTAACAGTCGAGTACATTAGGGGTTGACTTCCTGGTAATTCATGGGGATACGGGATTTCCGAGAGTTTATAAATAGTAAGAGTGTCAGTCTCTGGCTGTGACTCGATTCTGTGGTGACCTTCGTTTGAGGAATTATCTACAGAGAGAAGTGACTGATCGTCAACGATCGTTTCGAGAACCTTGTCTGATTGGTTTCCAGACTTCATTTCTTGTACCACTTGCTCTGAGGATGTTATAGGTTCCGCAGATTCGGGTAGGTTATCAACATTACACATTACTTTTTTAGGAGTCAAGGGCTCCGAGTGATCTTCAGGAAGGACCTTTTGTTCCTCAGGGACAAAAGACTTAGGTAAGTTCTTAGAGTCTTTAGTTTCGTCACTAGGTGTCAAAGATTTAGGTGAGTATTCTGAGTTATTTATTTTGTTTCCAGGGAGAAAGAGTTCAGATAAATTTACAGGATTTGCTATTTCAGTTTCGAGAATCTTGGATGTCGGTAAGTATATAGGATCAACGGTCTTGTTTTCAGGACTCAAGGATAGCTCGGATAGGAGTTCAGGTTCAACGGTTTTATTTTTAGGAATCAAGGATTCAGGTGAGTATTCGGATTCAACTATATTATTTTCAGGAATCAAGGACTCAGGTGAGTATTCCGGGTTGTGACGACTTTGGTTAGGGTCTAAAACATTAGAGGGCCGGTCTTCCTTAAACTGAATCGCACTGGCCCTTATCCGCGATTCTGCTCCTCGTTTCCCGAGCACTTCGGGCAATTGGGTTTGGTCACTTCTTTGGTACCGCAGGAGAAACAAACGATCTTTGGGGGCTCTTCACATTCAGCTCGTCGGTGACCTGGTTTGTCGCAATTCCAACAAATCGATCCTCTCTTGACTTCTTTCGAAACTTTACCTTCCTTCTTGTCTTCTTGATTGCTACTAATATTCTCGTCTGACGACTTTACCTTTTCTCTCTTACTAGTCTTAGTTTTTAGACTGTTCGCTTTAGGTGTGTCCTTGGTGATCGTTGTTTTGTTTTTATTTGTAACTCCGTTTCTCCTTGTGTCCCTCGAGAAGTAAAGCTCATCTTCGGAGTCTTCGCTGGAATCTTCTGAATCATATTCTAAGTAGTGTAAGTTCTCTCTCCGACGGTTGGGATTCCTGGGAGTAGTATCCTGGTAGGCTAGATCGGGAAGTAGCGATCTTTCTGGTCTTGGGGGAGGTCTAAACGTCTTTGCTACTCGAAATGCTTTTTCAGTAGCGACGGCTAATTGTTCTAGTTGAGTGAAACTTTTTATCGACGCTCTAGGGATCGTTAGGTGGAGTCTCGGAAGCATGTTCCGATGCGCGAAACTGATCTCTTCATTTTCGGATAACCTAGGAGAAATTCGACTTAGCATGGTTAGCATGCAAGTGAGATAGTCAGCGACGGGTTCGTTTTCACCCTGAGTTCTCCTATGGATTTCCTGGACTAACTCGAATTGGAAATCCGGATCGCTAAACCTCTCACGGCACGCTGCTATAAATTCGTCGAAATTTAACCATTGCCATTGATGTGCATCATACCACTTTGCAGCTATCCCACTTAGAAAGAACGGTAAAAGCTTCAGTAGTTCTTGATCATTAATATAGATCATTGATCGTCCGTTTTCGATCCTCTTAAGGAATGTGTTCGGATCCTCATTCCTAGCACCGGAGAACTGGAGGTTCCATTTCCTCATTGTCTCATAAGAGGCTGCTAATGGGTTATGATTATTCCTTCTCGAGCCATATTCAAACTGTTGTCGATACGATGGTTGTTGTCGTGGATTATCATACGTATCGAGAAATTCTGTGGAGTTACGCGTTTGTTCGGAGTCTCTATAAGGGTATCTATCATCTGCCGGGTGACCTTGACGATTGTGATGATTATAGCTCTCTTCGGGGACTCGTCTATTATGATAATTACTTCCCGAGTTGTCTCGATAACTAGGGTCTCGTGGGTGACTTTCGTGATAGCGAAATCGTGAATAATCGTCATGGGGTTGACTTTGGAAATCTGAGCGGTGTCGTGGACCTTCTGGATCACGTGACTGTCGATCATTATTTCTCTCACGATAAGGATATCTCTCCTGTCGATAATTATTCTCAGGTCGGTCGAAAGGCCTATTCGCATGACCAGGCGCGTTCCGGGGTTCGTTGGGTTGTTGAGAACGCTGTTGATCGTCACTCGGATATTCCGTATAGTAAAACTGATATCTTAGTTCCTCCGGACTAGTTGGTCGACTGGGTCGAGTAAAAGATTTCATCGGTTGTGAGAAATTTCCTGTTTGATGGGTTTCGCGCCTGGGAGTCATCGGTATTTGACTCGAATCAGGGAGGTTATACTCGTCTCGAGGAATCCTGTCGTTCAATTCTCGGTTTCGAATATTTGTTCGTGGGTGATAGTCGGGATCATTCGGATATCTTCGGGAATGTCGCGAAAAGTCAGGCCCCCTATTTTCATCGGTGTCACTCTCGGGAGTCCTACTTCGTCTAGGCGGTGTTGTGAAATTTATTCGTGAGGTCTGTCTCGTAAGTTCATCCAGTTGTTCGCGAAATTCGTAATCTCGTGTTAAGTTTCTAGGTGTGGGTCGTACGTCACGATTATCTCGACCATTTGGGAAAACATTCCGACGGGGAGTATGTTCTCTTTGATAATTTGTGTTTTCGTAGTGTGGGTGGTTATCAGTATTTGGGCGGCCTAACGGTTCTTGTCGGGTTGGCACTCGTGGTATTGCTCCTTGGGTTGTGTGGGAAGTGTTTTGGTTCCGAAAAGGTCTATGGTTGGGGGTATTTTCGCCGGTCAGAAGGAATGTATCACTATTCAGGGGTCTATTCCGTGCTCTGGTATTATAATGTCGGTTTCTTTCAAGACTCTCGTTCCTTGAATTTTCCCTACTCGCGTCTCTTTCCCGTCTTTCGATATTTTCCATCTCAGAACCAGTTGTCGTATCACGTCCCGTTTCGAGCATTGAATCTACGAGTTCTTTCGCGTTCTCCCTCATCCCTCTTTGAACACGTATGTGTTTTAATAATCTTTCCCTTAAAACTGGTTTAGAACCGTCAAACCGTAATTCGCGATTCTGCAGTTCCAAGATTAAGGCTTCTTTGCTCATTTTTAAAATCCTAGAGTTGAGCTCGTCTAGTTGTGTGGGGGACATATTGGGAAGAGTGGGCGGAAGGTTACGCCTAGTTTCATTATCCAAAGGAGGGGGAGGTGCTGAGGCAGCCGATCCCGGGCCAGCGCCATCTGTTCCGGGAATGTTTGAGGAGGAAGCTTCTCTGTTTTCAGTATCATCCTGTGTGGACGGATTGGTCGAGGCAGCTCTACGATTTTCAGCGCCATTTTGGGAAGATTGTTCCGTATTATTCGTCTCGCTCATCTTTGATAAATTGGGAAACTTATTACTTGGTGAAAATATACGTGATTTAATTTTCGAGTGTTTTTATCATGAGGTCAATATCAATAATTCAAATAAACAGCATCGACACAATATCAATGGTCAATAAACTTTTCAATATAATAATCTGTAATACAATATATAAGAAGGCGAGCCACCGCCGAATCCGAACCATAATGTCAAAAAAAAAACATTTCTAATAAAAGTATCAAGGAACCTCCACTATTTAGTGAACTCCTATTATAACAACATTCTTCTAGTGTTTCTACAGGGTAGTGGATTCGTGTGGGTTATCAAAAAATTGTGGACAATGTTATGTTGTCCTCCTGGTAACTAAGTAAAGGGATGTTTTAAATAAGGTTACCATAATTTACTTTTCAAAAATAATTATTTTTACTCAAAATTAAATCATTCAAAAAAAAAAAACTTTCTCCGATATTTATCTCCAAAATCCTTGTTGGCGTGGCCCCACGTTGGGCGCCAATTTGTGAAGTAGATTTTTCCTAACCTCAATATAACCGATACCGAGTATACATTTTCAACTTAATTTATTTACGACAGAACTTACCAAAATTTATCATAATGAACTTCAAATAAAATACTTACTATATAGATGTTGATGTCTCGAAGGTATAAATTGACCTTATTTTATATCTCCAAAAAATTAAAAAAAAAAGAATTCTCTTAATCAAATATTCTACAAGTTAAACAGATAAATTCTCAATTCAGCAAAATCTAAAATTTGTACAAACAACAGTCAAGAGCTTATCAAACATCTAATCTATAAATTTATTATTTGACTAAATCAAAATTAGAAATACTTTTCAAAGATAATTAAATTCCACGCCGGAATCCACTCACAAGATTAATTTCCTGGTTTCCTCATGATTGGTTTCTTAACATCAAAGATCTTAAAAAAAAAGGAAAGGGTTGGGCGCCAGTTCGTTAAACAAAAAAAATTAATTATCAAAATTATCCGAAAGGGGGGTTATACAAAACTAATCCGAAAAATGGGGGAAACTCTTAATTTCAAATTACCCAAGAAGACGCGAAAGGTTAAAATCCTAAATTCCTCAGGTCCGAGTAACCATATTGGAACATCCAAAATTCCAAAACAAATCTAATTCTGACACCGAGCTGTCACAAAAGATCCAGTAGCGATACGATACGATAAGCGATACTACACATCAAAATTCATAATAAATTATAAGGTGGGGGGAAGCGGTAACGAACAACCAATAAAACTTAGTCTAACAATTTCAATTAAAATACCCCATGGGAAACATAACCTCTAAATCGTAAGGTGACTAAACCACCAGATCTTTTCACGATTCTCCAGCCAATACTCGTTATCTCAAAGCTAAATTAGGGAAAAACCAATCATAACAGAAACCGAAGAAATTACCGGGCAGTCAGTTTTTAAATGGAGAGAGGGAGTGGTTCGGTAGAATATTGATCTTGGAGAAAATAATCGAGAAGTATTTGCCTCTAGTAATTCCAATATTTAATAAATCCTAAAACAAATTCCAAATAAGTTTACATAATAATCAAAATTAGAAAGAGGGGTTAACATAATTAAATTTGGGAAATTAGGATAACCAGCAAATTAACAATACCTTATTGTTTAAATATTTAGTCAGGGAACGTTATACAAATCAAAAAAATTCAGAAGGGAAATTAAGAGGTAACCCACACAGTTAACATCCAGACGACCGTCCAACATCTCTGATAATCTTTCGACGGAATATCGTATTCGAACTCGAGTATTAGTTTATATGCGTTCAAATTTATTCGAATCTATTCGAAATATTTAATTCTATATTAAACATTATAAATCTCCTGAATTCGAAGTCGAATAGACTGTGATAGTATGTTTGACATTCTGGGATCCGACAATTATACTAATCATTAGATCAAAATTAAATTCATATTAAATATCCAAAATTATTTAAAATATTCAAATTTCTCCAGGTCCTCATTCGAATAAACTATCGGAAAATGTCTGATGTTAGCGAATTTAATAGTTATGTAATTTATTCAAAATTATTTAAAGTATTCAAGTTATTAAAAATTTTTATTCAACATATTCAAAATATTTAAAGTTATCCAAATTTCAAAATTATTTGGGTTCGAAATCGAATGAGCCACTCAAGAATATCCGACATTACCGAGTTAATTAATTATGTAAGTTACTCAACATTATTCATAATATTTGAATTTATTCAAAATATTATTCAAAATTATTCGAGTTCGAAATCGAATATATTACTCGGGAATGTGTGACATCCATGGATTAATTAATTATATATGCTATTTAACACTATTCAAAATATTTGAATTCATTCAAAATTATTCAAAATTATTCAAGAACATAAAAAAATATTTAAATTTATTCAAAGTATTCGAAATTATTCGAGTTCGAATTCAGATAGACTATTCGAGAACCTCTACACCCTTTAGCTAGGTAAGTCGCTTAGCATTGTTAAAAATTATTCAAAAAAATCTTTATTCAAAGTATTCAAGTTCATTCAAAGTATTCGGAATATCCAAAATTTTCAAAGTATTAAATTTTATTCAAAGTATTAAAAATATTCGAAATTATTCAAATTTATCTAAATTTATTCAAAGTATTTGAAATATTCAAAATTATTCAAATTTAATTAAACTTATTCAAAATGTCTGTAATGTTCAAAATTATTCAAATTTAATTAAATTCATTCAAAGTATTAGAAATATTCACAAATTATTCAAACTTTTCTGAAGGTTATTAAAGGTCATTGGATTTTACAATTTATAATATTCGAATCCTTATTCGACCCATTGTTCGGAAACCTCGGTCGTGTCTCGAGTTTATTTAGAATTAATAAAATATTCGAGTTCGAGTACAATTACAATATCCGAAACCATTCTTCGATAAATCAATCTCTCATGTAAATTCTGATGGTTGAGAGATTTGAAAACATTTAAACTTTAGACCAATTATAAAATTTTTTTTTTTTTTGACAAACCAGAACACTCGAGGTCAAAAGGACCTTGCAAAACTTGACTAAATTTAATTGTCGAAATTACCATTTGATAAAATATTTAACCGAATACAAAAAAAATTTAACTTTGAATTAAACAAAATGTCGTTCATTTCAAAACTTTCAATTCTAACATTACGTCGGAGACGGCGGGTGGCTACAAAATGGCGTCTTAGCTATTCATGACGCATTTCTCAGTACACATTTGAAAAATCAACGATTTACAATCTTCACTGATTTTGACAAAGATGAAAATTATATATTCATTTTATTAAACGATGACCTAATTCGGGAAAATTAAAAGAAAAGGGAAAGGTGACTCTTGGCGCAAAAAGGCGGCCGATCATATCTCATGTTATACAAATTCTCAATTAATCAGAAATTCCGTTAATTTTATTCTGGGATATCAAATCTTTATCTTATTTGTCAAATATTATTTACTAAAAGAAAGGGGGATTACACGTGGAGTACAAAAAATTGGAGGTGTCCGACGCGATTATAAATTAATCAAGTTTATGATAATGTTAAACGTTCTTAATTTTTTTTTTTACGATAAAAGAGAATCTAGTTTCCTGATTTTGTCAGGTAAAACTCACAAAAAAAAGAAAAGATGACCGTTAGATTACTTTGAAATTATACACCCGAATGGCGTTCTCGACGAGACGCCATGACGTAATGACTATAATGGATAATTTTTAATTCACTGAAATCTTCTGATTCTACACATTAGAGGTTAACATTTCGTGTTAGATTCTCAATTCGCGCACTGAATTTACCCAAACTTGATTAATTTCATCTGAAACACGAGTTAAACATTTTGAGGTTATTATATAAAAGATAAATTTTAACACAATAAAATTCGGGAGAAATTCACTCATCTTAACTAGAGAAAGGTACTTACATTATCACGCTGATCTTCACAAAAGGTTCAATATAATAATAAATGTAATCTGACAATCTCTTTTGTCTCAAATAACTTTCATTGTTCGATTTTCTTTACTTTTCTAAAATTTTGTTTCGCCACCACCGACGAACGTTCAATCTGTTCTACAATTACGCCAAGAGTGAAGCTCCTCAATTCTTCTTCCGCCTTTCCATGAGGTGTTATATCTCTGTCCTTTTCTCTCTCACGTCTATCCATCCCGTCCTAATGCCAACCACCGTAGTCAGCGGAAGTGACCAATGACAGGGCTGTATGTTGACTTTACCAAAGATTTTTCCATATTTGAATCTGGGAAAATGCCGTTGTTAAATTTGTAATTTATCTCTCCTGGGACGTCCTCGCTGAGACCAGGCTCTCACAGAGCAGAATTTTTGCTTGGAAAATACTCCTCCGAAGCTAGGAAACACAGTTACTGACGCCAGGGCCGCAGCATCAGAGTTCTGGATCAATAGTCCAGAAATTTACAAAAACCTTCTCAAACGAATTTCTGTCAAATTACGTCCACCGTAATATTATTGGATTGCCAATTATCCAATTAATTTGAGAAATTTTTGGCGAATTTCTCAAAATAATATTCGTTTGATTTCATTTGCAGTCGTAAGTTGAGGTTGGGGTCCCGTGGCGGAAAATTCAAATCGGATCTTGAATCCATGGTCGATATTCTAAATTTCAGGTTGGTGGCGACATCAGTCGGTCACAATTTAAGGTAACCGGGAAATTGGAACTAAGTCCTACGGCGGGAATTCAAAAAGTCTCAAAATCCAACGGAGAAACGAGCTTCGCCCCGTACGGTGGCGACAACTGCAGGGCGTGGAACAAACGAGAGGAGAGATCGAGACCAGATATTTCGAAAGTGTTGTTCAGCTTCTGTCGATCGATGATTCTATGTTGGTGGTGGCAGAAGAAAACTCGACCGGTACAATAACAAACAAAATAAATCTTCGAATTAATATACAATTTTCTTAATATTAAATTTTCGCAAGCGTTCTGGTTTGCCTTGTGTTGACGGTCGTGGGTGGTTTTAGTGCGCGAAATTCATTGTTTTTAACTAACCTGTGACGTAAAATTTTACCACGTCACAGCTTTGGCAGCGAAGAAATTTCTGGTAATATCAAATTTTAAAAGATTTATGATTTTCTGCTGCTTTCCAGCATTGAGCTGCCACTTGGGCTATGGGCCAAAAAAATTCAAAAAAATATTTGTTTAATGTTTTTTAGAAGAAAGCTCTAGTAGTAAAGTAATTTCTGGTAAATGTCAATTTTTAAAAGTTTTATGATTTACAGCTGAGTCAGAATTTATGAAGTGGCCCCCTATTTCACCAACATTGACAAAAGATAAAAGTCAATACATTTTTTTGTAGTATTAACTAACACAAATTAGTTGCTAAAATGGTTTTTGAAAATTTTGAAAATTTAAAAAGTTATAAACAATTATAATTTTATGTACCCTATTTTTGAAAAATTCATAGTTTAAAGAGTTCAAATTAAAAATGAACATTAATACCCGAAGTTTACTGACAATAATTGTAACTTTTAAGTACCATAACTGATGTACCAAAAAAAAATTTTTTCTATGAAAATTTTTTTATTTTTAATAAACAAATTACATTATTTTCCTGTTCCAAATCGCAAATTAAAGTTTTCCTTTGAGATTACGAAACTCCATACATTCAAGAAGATGTTCATGCAAAAAAATTTTGGTATTCCTTAATATTAAAAAAATTACATGGTCTTTTGTTGCGCGCCCTGTTACGCTTGAGTGCAGTGCACCGGCCGCGACGCGACGCCACGGCAGTGGGACAAAACCGGCTTTTCGTGGACAAATTAACTTGTAGGTCAGAATTCTTGACGGATTAACATGTATTTTTTTTTAATTTACAGCTTATTAAATTGCGCTAAGAACTATTGTGGCCGACTTGTTTAATTGTTGCTTGTGTCAAAATTTATTAACAATTAAGCAATAAATAATTAAATATATTTTTTAAAATTTTATCTAAAAGCTTTGAAATTCAAAGAAAGTACACTTTCTTACAATTATAGTTCAAAAATAAACAATTTCATTCATAAGTATTTGTTATAAACAATTCTTATAAATAATTAAGCAATTTTTAATTTTTAATTTTGTTGAATTAAAAAAATTTGTTTAGAGTAAGTGCCTGAATTCGTTCTTCATAAATTGACATTTGCTAGAATGTAATTAAATAGCAATAAATTCATTGGTTATAAACAATTACGCAACAATTCATAATTTTTATAAATTAAAAATTCTTTTTTAGACTATTTGTCTGAATTTGTTCTTCATAAATGAACATTTGGCAGAATGTGATTAAATGTCAATAATTTTATTTGTTATAAAAATTTTTGATAAACAATTAAGCAACAATCCATACTTTTGATTATTTTTATATTTATAACAAATAAAATTATTGACATTTAGATACATTATGCCAAATGTGCATTTATAAAGAACGTATTCAGGCACTTAGTCTAAAAAAGAATATTTAAATCATCAAAAATACGGATTGTTGCTTAATTGTTTATAAAAATAGTTTATAACTAATGAATTAATTGCTATTTAGTTACATTCTAGCAAATGTCAATTTATGAAGAACGAATTCAGGCACTTACTCTAAACAATTTTTTTTAATTCAACAAAATTAAAAATTAAAAATTGCTTAATTATTTATAAGAATTGTTTATAACAAATACTTATGACAGAAATTGTTTATTTTTGAACTATAATTGTAAGAAAGTGTACTTTCTTTGAATTTCAAAGCTTTTAGATAAAATTTTAAAAAATATATTTAATTATTTATTGCTTAATTGTTAATAAATTTTGACACAAGCAACAATTAAACAAGTCGGCCACAATAGTTCTTAGCGCAATTTAATAAGCTGTAAATTAAAAAAAAATACATGTTAATCCGTCAAGAATTCTGACCTACAAGTTAATTTGTCCACGAAAAGCCGGTTTTGTTCCACTGCCGTGGCGTCGCGTCGCGGCCGGTGCACTGCACTCAAGCGTAACAGGGCGCGCAACAAAAAAACCATGTAATTTTTTTAATATTAAAGAATACCAAAATTTTTTTGCATGAACATCTTCTTGAATGTATGGAGTTTGTAATCTCAAAGGAAAACTTTAATTTGCGATTTGGAACAGGAAAATAATGTAATTTGTTTATTAAAAATAAAAAAATTTTCATAAAAAAATTTTTTTTTGGTACATCAGTTATGGTACTTAAAAGCTACAATTATTGTCAGTAAACTCCGGGTATTAATGTTCATTTTTAATTTGAACTCTTTAAACTATGAATTTTTCAAAAATAGGGTACATAAAATTATAATTGTTTATAACTTTTTAAATTTTCAAAATTTTCAAAAACCATTTTAGCAACTAATTTGTGTTAGTTAATACTACAAAAAAATGTATTGACTTTTATCTTCTGTCAATGTTGGTGAAATAGGGGGCCACTTTATAAATTCTGACTCTAATAGGAAAAGAGGCGATCTAAAAAAAATAAAGCTTGCTTTTTATTTAACATACACAAATCCACAAAGACTGACACTTAAAAAATATACATAAAGTTTAAAAAAAAACCTCGAATAAAAAGTATTTTCTCTCATTTATTAATTTTCGAAGGTTTCATAATTTTCAGCTAAATACCAGCATTAGGCCAGGACTTGCGCCATGGGCTACAAAATTAAAATTTAAAAATATAAATTTATTTTAACCATTCATTAAGTCGCGGCCAATGCCTGTGCTTAGCAGAAAATCATTAAACTTTCAAAATTAAAAAATAAGAGATAATACTCTTCTGTCAGAGCTTTCTTTTGAAAAACTTTTTCTAATAATATTTCTAAACTTTTTTAGCCCATAGCTCAATTGGCGACCCAAAGCTGGAAAGCAGCAGAGAATCATAAAACTTTTAAAAATTGATATTTACCAGTAATTAATTCGTTGCCAGAGCTTTGTCTTACAAAACTTTTATCATTAACTTTTTGAACTTTTTTGGCTCATAGCCCAATTGGCGGCCGAAGGCTGGAAAGCAGCAGAAAATAATAAATCTTTTGAAAATTGATATATACCAGTAATTACTTCGCTGCCAGAGCTTTCTCTTAAAAAACTTTTATCAATAATGGTTTTGAACTTTTTAGCCCATAGACCAATTGGTGGGGTGGCCCAATGCTGGAAAGCAGCAGAAAATCATAAATCATTTAAAAATTGATATTTACCAAACATTACTTCGCTACCAAAGTTTTCTTCTAAAAAACTTTAAACCATAATTTTTTGGAACTTTTTTGGCCCATAGCCGAAGTGGCGGCCCAATGCTGGGAAGCAGCAGAAAATCATAAAACTTTCTAAAATTTATATTTACCACAAATTACTTTGCTGCAAAAGCTTTCTCTTAAAAAACTTTTAATAATGATTTTTTTGTACTTTTTTAGCCCATAGCCCATTTCGTAGCCCAATGCGAGAAAGCAGCAGATAATCATAAATCTTTTCAAAATTGATATTTACCAGAAATTACTTCGCTGTCAGAGCTTTTTTTTAAAAACTTTTAACAATGTTTTTTTTTTTCTTTTTTAGCCCATCGTCCAATTGGTGGCCTAATGCTGGAAAGCAGCAGAAAATCATAAAACTTGTAAAAATTGACATTTAACAGAATTAGTTCACTACCAAAGCTTTCTCTTAAAAAACATTTAACAATAATTTTTTGGAACTTTTTAGCCCATAGCCCAATTGGCGGCCCAATGCTGGAAAGTTCAGAAAATCATAAAACTATTGAAAATTGATATTAACCAGAAATTACTTCGCTGCCAGAGCTTTTTCTTAAAAAAATTTTATCCATAGTTTTTTCGAATTTTTTTTGTCCATAGCCCAAGTGGCGGCCCAATGCTGGAAAGTTCAGAAAATCATAAAACTATTGAAAATTGATATATACCAGAAATTATTTCTCTGCCAGAGCTTTCTCCTAAAAAACTTTTAACCCTATTTTTTTTAACTTTTTTTTGTCCAGAGCCCAAGTGGCGGCCCAATGCTAAAAAGTTCAGAAAATCATAAAACTATTGAAAATTGATATTTACCAAAAAGTACTTCGCTGCCAGAGCTTTTTCTTACAAAATTTTATCTATAATTTATTTTAACTTTTTTAGCCCATAGCCCATGTGGCGGCTGAATGCTGGAAACCAGCAGATAATCATAAATCTTTTAAAAATTTATATTTACCAGAAATTACTTTGCTGTCAGAGCTTTCTCTTAAAAAATCCTGTATCTATAATTTATCCAAACTTTTTTAGACCATAGTTTAAGTGGCGGCTCAATGCGCGAATGCAGCAGCAAATTATAAAACTTTTGAAAATTGATATTTACCAGTAAGTATTTCGCTGTCAGAGCTTTCCCTTAAAAAACCTTTATCAATAATTATTTCGAACTTTTTTGGTCATAGCCCAAGTGGCGGCCCAATGCTGGAGAGCAGCAGAAAAACATAAATCTTTTGAAAATTAATATTATCAGAAATTAATTAGCTGCCACAGCTTTTACTTAAAAAACTTTTACCAATAATTTTTTTGAACTTTTTTAACCCATAACCCAATTGGCGGCCCAATGCTGGAAAGCAGCAGAAAATCTTAAAACTTTTGAAAATTGATAATTGCCAGAAATTACATCGCTGCCAGAGCTTTCTGTTAAAAAACTTTTGTCAATAATTTTCTTAAACTTTTTTAGCCCATAGCCCAAGTGGCGGCCCAATGCTGGAAAGCAGCAGAAAATCTTAAAACTTTTAAAAATTGGTATTTACCAGAAATAACTTCGCTGTCAGAACTTTCTCTTAAAAAACTTTAAACTTTCAATTTTTTTGAACTTGTTTGGCCCATAGCCCAAGTAGCGGCCCAATGCTGGAAAAATACCTAGGACTACTCTAGTGTACTGTTTCTGCAAATTTTTTTGTAATTAGGCTCTAATTCGTGTTTTTGACCAGTTTTTTGAGTTTATTTCAAAATTTTTAACCAATTCGACACTCCTGATTTCAAATTCGGATTTAGCGCAAAAATATACATAGCAATACACTAGTGTAGTGTCACGGTGATATTTTTTTGTAATTGGGCTCTAATTTGTGTTTTTGTGCAGTTTTTTGATTTAATCTCGAAATTTTTCACCAAATTGACACTTCTGATTTCAGATTCAAATGTGGCTCGAAAGATTACGTATAACTAGACTAGTGTAGTGTCTCAGGACATTTTTTTGTAATTAGGCTCCAATTCGTGTTTTTGAGCAGTTTTTTGTGTTTATCTCAATTTTTTCAGAAATTTGACACTTCAGATTTTAAATTCATAATAGCGCGAAAAAGTACATAGGACCACATTAGTGTAGTCTTTTAGCGAATTTTTTTTGTGATTTGGCTCTAATTCGAGTTTTTTTTAGTTTATTTCAAAATTTTTCACCAATTCGAGACATCTGATTTTAGATTCGGATTAAGCGCGAAAAAATACATAAGATTTCACTAGTATAGTATCTCAGCGAATTTTTTTTTGTAATTAAGCTTTAATTCGTGTTTTCGAGCAGTTTTTTGAGTTTATCTCAAAATTTTTCACCAATTTGACACTCCTGATTTTAAATTTGGATTTAGCGCAAAAAATATATATAGGAATACACTAGAGTCGTGTCACGTCGATATTTATTGTAATTAGGCTCTAATTCGTGTTTTTGAGCAGTTTTTTGAGTTTACCTCAAATTTTTTGACCAATTCGATACTTCTGATTTGAGAATCGGGATTGAGCACAAAAATTCACTTAGGACTACTCTTGTTTAGTGTCTCGGCGAATTTTTTTAGTAATGAGTCTCTAATTCGTGTTTTTGACCAGTTTTTTGAGTTTATCTTAAGATTTTTCAACAATTCAACACTTCTGATTTCAGATTCGGATTTAGAGCATAAAAATACATAGAACTATACAGTAGTGTAGTGTCTCGGGGATTTTTTTTTTTTTGTAATTCGGCTCTAATTCGTATTTTTGACCAGCTTTTTGAGTTCATCTTAAAATTTTCCACCAATTTGACACTTCTGATTTCAGATTCGAATGTAGGGCAAAAATTACATAAGATAATACTAGAGTAGTGTCTCGGCAATTTTTTTCGCAATTTGGCTTTAATTTGTCTTTTTTATGTAGGGGAGACTGGGGCAAAGGTGCTAACCTGGGGTAAAGGTAATAATCATAATATCTTTAGTAATAAAAATTGTCAAATCTTTCTTCTATACACGAATATTCATTTTTATTGCGATAAAAAATAAAGATTCGTGTATAGAAGAAAGTTTTGATAATTATTAATACTAAAGATATTATGATTATTACCTTTACCCCGGTTAGCACCTTTGCCCCAGTCTCCCCTAGTTCTTTAAGTTGCTCTTAAAAACTTTAAACAATCTAACACTTCTGAATTTAGATTCGGATTCAGCGCGAAGAACTACATAGGGCTACACTAGTGTAGTGTCTCAGAGAATTTTTTTGTATTTAGGCTCTAATTTGTGTTTTTGAGTAGTTTTTTGAGTTTATCTCCAAATTTTTCACCAACTCAACACTTCTGATTTCAGATTTGAATGTAGCGCTATAGGTTACGTAGAACTACACTAGTGTAGTGACTCATCGAATTTTTTTGTAGGTTGGCCTTAATTCGTGTTTTTGATCAGTTTTTTAAGTTTATCTCAAAATTTTTTACCAATTCGACACCTCTGATTTTAGATTTGGATTAAGCGCGAAAAATATATAGAACTACACTAGTGTAGTGTCTCGGAGAATTATTTTTGTTATTTGGCACTAATTCGTGTTTTTGAGCAGTTTTTTGAATTTATCTTAAGATTTTTCAGCAATGCGTTATTTATTATTTTATATTTGGTTTTAGTGCAAAAAAATACATAGGGCTACACTAGTGTAGTGTCTCGGCGAATTTTTTTGTAATTAGGCTCTAATTCGTGTTTTTTAGTTGTTTTTTGAGTTTATTTCAAAATTTTTTACCAATTCGACATTTCTGATTTTAGATTCGGATTCAGCGTGAGAAATTACATAGGACTACACTAGTGCAGTGTCTCGGCGAAAATTTTTTTCTTAATTGTCTGTAATTTGTGTTTTTGAGCAGTTTTTTGAGTCTATTTTGAAAACTTTAGCTAATCTGACACTTTTGACTTTGGATTCGTATTTAGCGCGAAAAATGACATAGGAATACACAGAAATAAAAAATTTGCGTCCATAGGCATTTCAATGTACAAACTGCGTTTTTTTTTTATAAAAGCTGTTGTTATCAACGCGGAAGCCTGGAAATTCGATCCATTTTATTGAATAACAGATTATTGACTTTTTCTATGAGCAAGAGTAGCGCATGCGCGTAAAACTTCAGTAATAGTATCCGCGAATATCAAAAATACTAATAATTTAAAGTAAGAGAAATTAACATAAATTATTTTATCATGCATAATTTCAATTAATAATTTACTAGTTTTACCAGTTTCTTTAATTTGACAATTTACTAATAAAAAAATTGTAATTTTTTTATTTACCAGGTAAAGAATTTTTCTATTTTGTTAGTTTCCAAATTTACTAATTTAAAATTTTTCAATTTTCCAATAACCACTTTTCCAACTTTCTAATTTGTCAATTTTCCAATAACCAAATCTCCAATTTTTAAATTTCCAAATTTTTTACTTTGACAATTCACCAATAACCAAAGTTCTAATTTCTTAATTTACCAGTTTAAACAATTTTCTAATTTGTCAATCTTCCAGTTTACCAATTTTCAATTTCTCCAATTTTACAATAATCACTCTTCTAATTTTCTAATTTTACAGTTTTCCAATAACCAAATCTCCAATGTCTTAAATTACCAGCTTACAAAATTTTTCAATTTTCTAACTTTTTAATTTATTAATGTTTTTACTTTGCCAATTTTTCCATAACAATATACTTTTTTTAATATTTTCCAGTAACCCCTTTTCTACTTTTATAAAAAAAATTCCAACTAAATTTAAATCTTAAGCTACCTGCTATCACACTATACCCATCTTATTATTATCTAGCCTAAATAATAATACTGTATGATATAAATCTTTTTCTAAATTAATATGCTGTTTATTGAGAAAAATAACTTTCTGGGTAAATATGAGGTAAAAAAGATTTAAGAATCTTTCTTTATGAGTTATTGAAAAATAATTAGTAAACGTCTAATATAGGAAAATTAAATTGTTCCCACAAATATAAATTTATTAAACAATCAAAAGATCTTGAAAATTGCAGACGGAAAAATTCGTGATATTTTTTTAATGAAGAAAGTCAAAAGCAAAATTCTTTTAAGATAATTTAATAAAAATTTTTTTTTTAACAATTTAGATTGTTTAAACAAATATAATAAATATTTAATGCACAAATTTTCTGTCAATTGTTACTAAAGAATCAATGGCTGTTAAAAAAAGTGTTTAATTTCAAAACATAAGAAACATAAATTGTTTAAAGAAATTAAAAATTTTTAAACATTTGAATATACACTGCGAATTATGAATGAATTATTTATTTATGATTCTTCCATACAAATGACAAAAAAGTACATAATTTTAGCTAAGTTTTATCGAAATTTGATTTTAAACCACTTTAATTGTTTAAACAATCGATTCAATTAAATCAATTAAATTACATTAATTACATTGTTTTTCCTTTTGCTAATTAAAAAGTTGTAAGCTTTTAAAATATTTCACATAGAAAATATGATAAAAATTGTTTAAACAATTTAAAATTAATTACAAAATGTTCATACAAGTTCATACAAGGGTGCCTTAGAATTTTCACACCGTTTAAAATCTCTTTTTTCATTTTCTCTCTCTCTACTCTGCCTTTATATATCCCAGGCACCTATTATACCTTTTCCTCTTTCACATTTCGCACGCCATTGTTGGCTTTATTTATCCTGCAAGTAATCTTATTCTCTCTTGCTTTTAGAACCACAACTGTGAAATCTCCTTGCTTTTCGCACGCTGTTGTTGTCTTTATCTATCCCAGGTAACCTTATTATCTCTTGCTTTTAGAACTACAACTGTGAACTCTCCTTGCGTTTCTCACTCTATTCTTGTTTTTATCTATCACAGGTAAATTCTATAACTTATTCCCTCTTACTTTCTGAAAATCATAGCAGTATATCTATATCTATAATTAACTGTTTTTTTATTTAGGATAACCAAACCAGTAAAATAAAAAAATTGAAATAAAACTTTTATTTTACTAAAACTACAGTAATAATTAAAGAAGCAATAAATAATAAAATACTTTATTTTAAAATTATTATTAATAATATTATTTATAATATGTATACTTATTATTAAGCTCGTAAGTGTTAATCTTTAAATATTCAATTCTTAAAACTAATTGAAAAATGTGAAAACTTGTTAATTTTCATACCCAATATTTTAATGTTATTCAGTTTTCCATAATTAATGGGCCTTTTCACGTCAGAAATATCAGAGTTGTCAAAGGGTTCATCGATTTTCTTGAAACTTCGTGGTATTATACTGCTATATGAGAAACTTTTTCCCTCCAAATGATTTTTAAAAAAATTCAAAAATTTAGAAGATACGCCATTTTGAATATCAACATTAATTTAACAAAATTGTTAATATCTCAAAATATTATAGAGATATTTTGATGAAACTTACACATGTTTTAGTTAAAAATATGTACTTTTAAATGAAAATAAAGTCAATGAAAAAAAAGTTTTTTCATATAAAAAAATTAAAAAACAATTTTTAACTCAATTTTTTATTTACTTACTCCTTTCTGATGGAAATTTTAATAATATTTTCAAATTCCTTATAAATTTACCTTTAATTTAAAAATAAAAAATTGATGGAGACTTTATTAGGTCCCGAGATATTAGACTTTTTGTACAATTTTTTCATGTAAAAAAATTAAAAAACAATTTTTAACTCAATTTTTTATTTACTTATTCCTCTCTGACAGAAATTTTATTAATATTTTTAAATTGCTTATGAATTTACCTTTAATTTAAAAAAAATAAATTGATGGAGACTTTATTAGATCCCGAGATATTAGACTTTTTGTACAACCGCGCGTAGTTGCAGCGGCCATGGCAATGCCAGGCAATGCGACGCGACAGTGTAGAAGCTTAGCAATGCAGCGCGCCACGCCGCGTTTTGCTGTCGCAACCATGCGCGGTAGTACAAAAAGTCTAATATCTCGGGACCTAATAAAGTCTCCATCAATTTTCTTTTT
Organism: Ganaspis brasiliensis; assembly: GCA_037103525.1. Classification (NCBI taxonomy): domain Eukaryota; kingdom Metazoa; phylum Arthropoda; class Insecta; order Hymenoptera; family Figitidae; genus Ganaspis; species Ganaspis brasiliensis. The sequence continues at coordinate 1,152,949 of JAZKLR010000841.1, read as the reverse complement.
TTAAATTAAAGGTAAATTCATAAGGAATTTAGAAATATTAATAAAATTTCTGTCAGAGAGGAGTAAGTAAATAACAAATTGAGTTAAAAATTGGTTTTTAATTTTGTTACATGAAAATTTTTTTTTTTCATTGACTTTATTTTCATTTAAAAGTACATATTTTTAACTAAAATATGTGTAAGTTTCATCAAAATATCTTTATAATATTTTGAGATATTAACAATTTTGTTAAATTAATGTTGATATTCAAAATGGCGTATCTTCTAAAATTTTGAATTTTTTTAAAAATCATTTGGAGGGAAAAAGTTTCTCATATAGCAGTATAATACCACGAAGTTTCAAGAAAAACGATGAACCCTTTGACAACTATGATATTTCTGACGTGAAAAGGCCATAATATTAAATATTTTTATTTTGCTAAATAATATTTTAAGCAATAGAAGAATTAAACACTTTTGAAATTAAAAGTGTTTAATGAAAAATAAAAAATTACAATATCTCAAAGAAATTAGAATATTTTAATTTTTAATTTAAATCAACAACAATTTTTTTAATTATTTGTAATTAAGTGTACCTAATTAAATAAAATTAACTAACTTAATTTAATTAATTTCGTTTTTTTAATGTTTTGACATTGTTTTAAAAAACTTTTAAAATTAATTAAATAAAATGTTAATGTTATTTGAAAATAATTTCATTAATGTTTATTTCTCATATTTTTTTTAACTAACTACATATTTGTTTCTTATCTGTTGTTAAGTTTAAATTGAAAATATTTAATTAATTTAATTTATTTTAGAAGAGAAAGAAAAAATGTTAGAATATACTTTTTGTTAAATTTAATACATTTTAATTAATTTAAAAGCTTAATTATTTTCAATAATAATTTTTTTTACAAAGCTTGTTATTTGAATTAAATTAATTTCAATTTTATTTACAAATTTATTAAGTTATTTTTTTATTTTTATTTAAATAGGGTCAGTTGGGGTAATTCGGGACAGAATTCTTAATTTTCACTACTAACGTAAGTTTGTTATTTTAATAGGCAATACTTTTGGTTTTCTTTTGCATTAACTTGTTACGTCACTTCCCTAGAATAATTCTATGGGTTAGTAGATTTTATAGATGTCCCTGAATCTCGAAAAACTGCTGTCCCGCATTACCCCGACGATTTTGTCAAAATGGCAAAATTTAGGGGTAATTCGGGACAGAATTTTTTCTAAGAAAAGACTACGAAAAAAGTTATCTAAAGTATACTACTGTATTAAGGGATGAAATAGCTTGAAAAAAATTCATAATATATATATGATACATTAATCATATGAATGATAATGTATCATATATGTTCAAAAATCAACCATACCGTAAGTAACAATGTGAAAAATTAAATAACTTGAACACATTTTAAGAGATTTATCTTAAACTTAGTAAAAAAAGATTTTTGGGGTCGCTGAAAATTAATCTAAAATCAGACATTTAAAATTAAAAATGGCGAATTTAATAGGACGGACAATTCTGAAAAAATTCGTAAAAATTGATCTAATTTGCTTCAATTTTGACACCCGAAGGTTATCTAATACGAATTTGAAGTCTTTCTTTCGCTCTCTTTTTCTCTCTTTTTCTCTTTTGCTCTCTTTCATTCAATCACTAACTTTTTCTCTTAAATTCATTTACCTGTAGCTCGTTTTGTAGGTATCCTTTACGTATTTGCAGTAAGAACTATCTATTTTGCACTGTGAAATATTATATTATGCCTAAATATTATACTTAAACTCAAGAAAAGTGCAATAAATATTTTTTTTGTAATTTTACACTGCAAAAATAGTGTAGTGGTCAATAAGATGCAACTTTGTTCAAATGTTATTAAAAAAAATTCATTTAAAATTCTGTCCCGAATTACCCCAGTTTTGTCGAATTCTCGGGGTAATGAGGGACAGATTATTATTATTATATAAATTAACCATCAAGAACAAAAGCCCAAGTAAATTTCAATTACAGTATTAATAACACATAAGAAAACATTTTTGTTAAATTTTTAGGATTGTTTTTTTTCAAATACGAGAAGAACCACTGAAACGGGTTTTCTTCGCTTTTGTCAACTTTTTATCGATTATGAATTATCTTCCTATACCTTGCTGACAATTGACAATTGAAAAATTGGCAAATATTCAGAACTTCTTGTACATGATCTGAGGTTGAAATATTTATATCGTACTTATTTAAAAGTCTGTAAATTTAGCTTAAATATCGTTTGTCCCGAATTACCCCTTGTCCCGAACTACCCCAACTGACCCTATTTAATATTTTACTAAAATATTTATTTTTTAATTATTTGTTTCTTATCTGTTTTCGGGTTCTACCTAACTCATTTAACTTCATTCAATTTTTAATTAATTTAATTTAATAAGTTTTAATAATTTTTAAGTCTAAAATAATAAATCTTATAAATTACAAATTAAAATTTTTTATTCATTTATACAATATTTCTATAATATTATGTGAATATAATTAAATTAATATTGTTTAATGTAATTCAAGTTTAATAATAACTAAAAAAAAACTATTGAGTTCCCAAGTAGAATCTAAACCAGAATCCTTCCATGGCCCATCTATGAAAGCCATGTTCCATGTGTGGGCCATACATGGCCGCCTTGCACGGCCCACACGAGTTTTGTAACATTGAGCCGCAGTTTTGCCCGACATCCTAATTTTAACGAGATTACACATCCTGGTCGTTTCTAACGTCCATATTCTATACTGCGTTGTCCAGATATCGAAAAAAAAACAACTTTTATATAAATAAAGGAAACCCTGATCAGGGTACTATGCACTAGGTACTAAAACAACATCTTCTGGTATTTCCCGTTCAAAATCAAAGCAAAAACAACATCCAACGGGTACCAGTTGATGCCGTCATCCTAACAATTATTTAAGGTGATCTAGGTATCAAATTAACATGTTCTCCAAGAATTTTTTCAGGAAATTGGAATTTTTTATTATTTTTAACGTGTTTAAGTGAATGCCGTCATCTTAATACATTAATACTGTGCTCTAGGTGTAAAATCAACATCTTCTCCTAGGAAATTTTAAGAACACTAAAAATTCATAACCTTTTTTGCATTTTTAAAAGGATGTCGTCATCCTGACAAATAATTTTATTAATCTAGGTAATTACAAAGTCATTTCTCCTGGGAATTCTATAGCTGAAAATTAAAAAGTATATTTCATTTATCATACACAAAAGATTCCCGCCATCTTGACGAATCGATTAACTGATCTGGGCGAGGATCCAGGTGTAAAATCACAATCTTCTACGAGGGGTTTTTCAGAAAACCTGAAAATCATATTATCTGTATCGTAGTATTTGTGCAGATATGACGTCATCCTGACATAAAGTTGATTAATCTATATAATGATTTTTTGAATTGTCTGTTTTGCTTCTTGGAGCATAAAGTTAGAATACTTATATTTCTATTAAAGGTATATTAAATTAATAATAACGTTGTGTTTGAGTTATCCTTAAAAATTGTATATAAATGCAACATCAAGAAACTAAAACCTAAAATAATCCTAACGATTCAGGTTTGTAAACATTGAGTTGTCAAATAGAGGGTTATGTTAAAGGGTTATGTCAAATCGTTATTTATATTTTCTCTTTTCTTTACCTTCTATTACAATTTTTTTACAAAAAAAAGTTAAAATACTATTCTTTTCTTAATATCCATTTAATTCTGATATTTTTTTCAGATATATGCGTCCAAAAAAAAAATAAAAAAATAATATTTTCCGGGAATTCCTGCAAAACATTTACATTTATAAACGATCCACTATTTATAAAAGGTAATCTTCTCAGTTTGTTCTTGAGATCTAAAAGTAAAAAAAAATATTCTCCATGAAAAAGTTAAAAATATTATTATCTTTGTAGTACTATTTTAAAAAAATTATGTTGATTTTATATTAACCGTCGCCGACATCTGAAAAGCATGTATTAAATTGAAATGGATGCACAACAAAACTAATAAATAAATAAAACTAGTATTTTAACCATTTTTTATAAGAATTTATAATACAACTTAAAAATAAGAAAATAAAATTAACCTAACCCTAATCAACTCAATGTTTACAAACCTGAATCGTTAGGATTATTTTAGGTTTTAGTTTCTTGATGTTGCATTTATATACAATTTTTAAGGATAACTCAAACACAACGTTATTATTAATTTAATATACCTTTAATAGAAATATAAGTATTCTAACTTTATGCTCCAAGAAGCAAAACAGACAATTCAAAAAATCATTATATAGATTAATCAACTTTATGTCAGGATGACGTCATATCTGCACAAATACTACGATACAGATAATATGATTTTCAGGTTTTCTGAAAAACCCCTCGTAGAAGATTGTGATTTTACACCTGGATCCTCGCCCAGATCAGTTAATCGATTCGTTAAGATGGCGGGAATCTTTTGTGTATGATAAATGAAATATACTTTTTAATTTTCAGCTAGAATTCCCAGGAGAAATGACTTTGTAATTACCTAGATTAATAAAATTATTTGTCAGGATGACGACATCCTTTTAAAAATGCAAAAAAGGTTATGAATTTTTAGTCTTCTTAAAATTTCCTAGGAGAAGATGTTGATTTCACACCTAGAGCACAGTATTAATGTATTAAGATGACGGCATCCACTTAAACACGTTAAAAATAATAAAAAATTCCAATTTCCTGAAAAAATTCTTGGAGAACATGTTAATTTGATACCTAGATCACCTTTAATAATTGTTAGGATGACGGCATCAACTGGTACCCGTTGGATGTTGTTTTTGCTTTGATTTTGAACGGGAAATACCAGAAGAAGATGTTGTTTTAGTACCTAGTGCATAGTACCCTGATCAGGGTTTCCTTTATTTATATAAAAGTTGTTTTTTTCGATACCTGGACAACGCAGTATAGAATATGGATGTTAGAAACGACCAGGATGTGTAATCTCGTTAAAATTAGGATGTCGGGCAAAACTGCGGCGTAATGTTACAAAACTCGTATGGGCCATGCATGGCGGCCATCTATGGCCCCCGTTTGTAAGTATGGCAAAACTGTGGCGATATCTACTTGGGTTATTGTTAATTTTTTTTTAAATATTTAATATTCTTTCAACTTTGTATATATATTTATTTATTTCTTATCCTTCATTGAGTTCTATAACGTTTAATTTTATAAAGAATTCTTTACATTGTAAATAATTGCTAGTAGAATTTAATGGTTTCTAACAGGCCCGTGCGCAGCATTTGCTTCTGGGGGGGGTTTTCAAAAAATAAATTGTGTAAACATTGTTATTTATTAAAAATAATTTTTTAATCAAAAAAGTTGAAAATTTTTAAAGCAAGTTCAGACCTCTCTGGGGGGGGGGGGTTTAAACCCCCAAAACCCCCCCCTTGCGCACGGGCCTGGTTTCTAATTTATAAATTACTTTTTCTGAATTTATTATTTATGGTTATTATTTATGATACCAAATATGTTACAAGTTCAAAAAGAAGAGCACCCCCTACGGACTTAACGTATAAATTAAAAATTTTATCAATAAGAAACATTATTAAAAACTTTAGTTTCTTAAAAATGTTTCAAACAATTTATAATTTTTTTAGTTATAGGTTAAATAACTACTTTACAAACACGATACAAACCTTTATGTAACCAAAAGTTTGTTTCTTCAACAAATAATCATCACCACGTCTGTACTCTATAATTCATTACGCTAAAATCTGCAGATTTTAGCATACTCTCTTACACTTCACATACTATTTTTTTATTTCTTACACTTTATTTGGTGCATTTGCCGTAAACTAAAAACAACTACCGTATTTATATTTAAAAAAAAATGTAAACACTGAAACTGGCTACAACGATTAATATTTAAAAAAAATTATTGATAACAATTGAACGCAAACGCAAATGCGAATGCGAAATCGAGTGTGAGTTTACATAATCGAGCCCCGGAGTAATTTAAAGATTGGTTAAGTGCAAAATTAGGAAAAAGATGCATGTTTTTAGGTGCTTCATGTAAAAAGTTAGTAAATAACATTTATTTTTTTACACAATGTTTTAATAATTGTTATTAATAGTTTTACGGATTATACTACTCTCTAAATCTGAATTAGTTAAAAATAACTAATAATTAGTAAAATCGTGGCTGAGCGTTTTTGTTTCAGCAATTAGTAAAAAATAACTAATTATTAGTAAAAAAATGATTAATTGTTAGTAAAAGAATAACTAAAAGATAGTTAAAATTTGACTTATTGAATTAGTTAACAGAATTTTACTAAAATATTAGTTAGTTTTTACTAAATGATTAGTAGAAAAGAAATATAACTATTTATAAAATCCTGGCTGGGTTTTTGTTTCAGCAATTAGTGAAAAATAATTTATTATTAGTAAAAAAATGACTAATTGTTAGGAAAAGAATAACTAAAAAATAGTTCAAATTTTACTTATATAATTAGTTAACAGAATTTTACTAAAATATTAGTTATTTTGAGATAACCTAAAAATGAAATTAATTAATAATTATTTATTTTTTACTAAATGATTAGTAGAAATATAACTATTTGAATAAGTGACTTAGTTTATGATTTCAAATTAGTTATTTTCAACTATTTCAGATTTAGAGAGTATTTAATTTAGTAATTTAGTACTAAAAAGAATTAGAAAATTTAACAATTTTGAACGATTCAGCTACTCTTTTTGTTCATTTGGAAATGTTATAGTTTTGCTACAATAAATTGTGTAAACAAATTGAAAATTCATCATAACATTAGTAAAATACATTATTTGTTGAGAACCAACAATTGTAGTGAATAAGACCTTTATGAATTTAAGTCTTTTTTACAACATACAAATGAAAAACTTTTCTGTTACCCAGAATGGCTTACGGTAGTCCAAATATACAAAAATCTTCGATGGCGCGATAGTCAAAGGATTTGTTTGAATCAATCAATCTTGTTTAAATTAAACATTTTTTGTTATGAAAAAATCAGTTTTACATTTGTAATAAATAAAAGCCCTTAACTTATAATTTGTCTTTCCATATATCAAAGATAAAATATAGTAGATTTAAATAAAAAATTCGTGTAATTCAAACAAATGTTATTTGATTTGAATAAATTGTTTGCTTTATGTTTGATTCAAACGAACTCTTTAGTTGATTCACTTATGTATTGAATCAAACAAAAAATTTTCTTATAGTGCATTAACATTTAAAATATTTAGAAGTAGACAAAAACAAATAACGTTTACAAATTAAAAGTTTATTCAAATAATAACGTATTTTTGGAGTTAATAAAATAAAAGCTACTCACGCCAAAAATAATATATATTTCTATAATATTTTTTTCACTTGTCACAAAATCCCACGTTGCCGGCGTTGGCGCGCAGCGTCGCACACGCACCTCCTTGTCCGTCATGAAAACGCAGATGTAAGGCGCAAGACGCAATTTTTATAATTCATAATTGTTCCAATTCTTGAATAGACCAACGTCAACCTTATGTTAGAAACTTGGGATCATATTTTCACTAAAAGCCGACATTACAGTCAATAAGAACAACACAACACGATTAAAAAAATGGCGTCGTTTCATCTACCACAGATGCACTATTTTTCCCAAACACACGCATGTCCCTGATACCACCCCTGGTATTTATCCCCCATCATCTCTCAGGCTCCGACACCCCTTACATCCCACCACAATACGTACACTTTTTCGCTTCTTTGTTTGTAAATTTTTTCAGTAAGCAGCTTTTTTCATCAAAATTGAAAATTATCTTTTAATAAAAAAAAAATTATTTTATCCGAAATAAATGAATATTTATGAGAAAAAATATAAAAATTTACCTTCAAGTTTATAGTCCAAAAATCGACAAATTATTCTAAATAACTAGAATATTTATTTATTTGTAATATACTGCAAAAACTGCTGTCTTCTAAGTGTCTTATTTTGAGACATATTGGTGTCTAAGACGCATAAAATGTCTTATTTTAAGATATTTATGGCGTCTTTGATACAATAAAGACACCAAAATGTCTTAAAATAAGACACTTAGAAGACAACAGTTTTTGTAGTGTACCTAAGGGTCAACAAAAAAGTCAATAGTTAGTGCCCATGATTATTGGTATGGTATAAAATAAAGTATGGAAACAGTTAATACACTGAGAAAATTGAATGTTTACCCGTAACGACTGGATGTTAACGCTGACCATCTAGATGCTAACGCTTAACATCCAGATGTTAACACTTAATATCCAGTCGTTACGGGTAAAGTTTACCCAGGCCCGGCGCGGTGGAGAACATATAGGTACTGTGGGTAAATATATCCTCTATCGCAAGACTGATTCCTCCTAATTCAAAGCCGCAATAATGTAGAATTCTTACAAGTAACACTACCCAAGTGTAACTCACCGATTTTCTTGGTACTTACACTGCAAAAACAGGTGTCTTAAATTCTTCAAAAATGTCTTAAAATAAGACATTTTTCGTGTCTTAGACACCAAAAGTATCTTAATTTAAGACATTTTTGGCCAATTTAAGACACCATGTTTTTGCAGTGTAGTATAAATATTCTACATCGAACTACATTTAACGTACCATGTTTTATATCGGCTGAAAAAACTTTTTAGGGTTAGGGTCTCAACATTGTAATTATAGGTAAATGGAATTTAGTGTAATTTTATTAATTCAACCTCGTTTTAGGTAGAGTTTTATGTTTTTATGCGTCCCAAGTACGGTTTTTTACTTATCAACTTTTACGTTTTTAGTACACTCATTTATAAACGAGACAACTTTTTTTGGATAAGTTTTTTTGATGTTCTCAGGTGTGCTTTTTCAATACACATTTGCTATTTTATTTATACGTATCGATTATTATTTGTATTTGTTTTAAAGTGACAAACGTCAGGGAGTTTGTCCCATGGAAAAATTTCATTATTGTGTTAACTTCAGACTAAATATTTTGCATTGATTTTCAACGTAGTGAAGTTAACTGAATAACGTAATTTTTCATTTGGGAATGTCATTTTAATTAAATTGATTTTGTATGATTATTTTTTGTATATTGTATAAATACAATATACTACAATGCTCATATTTCTAAAAATAATTATAAATATTTAAATATTCCAATGTTTTATTGAAAGGTGCACCAATACATTCTGGCAGCCATTTTTAGTGCTACCTTCTCTACACTTTTTTGTTCTCAGTATTCTCACTGCTTTTTGTACAATGTTTCAATGAGCATGCTCCATTTTACACTTTTTATACACTCGAGCTTAGCAAGTGTAGCATAGTAGCGACAACAAACCTATTAACCTACAGTCCTGTCTCCTAACTGCAACCTGACGTTATTGAAATCGGTAAGTCAGAATTGTAAGTGGAAATTAAATTGTAAGTGGTAGAGAAACAAAGAGGATTCGAAGCAAAGGGTAGAAAGTAGGAGTTGTAGATGAAGTTTGCACTTACGAAACTTGAAGAATAGAACATTTTAATGAATCTTGCAGTTAAGAGACACGACTGTTTATTAGTATTAAAACTACAAAGAAATTAACTCAAAGAAATTCGCGAATGCCCTGGAACTGTATCAAAATTTTTTCAGTGTATACATATATAAAAGTACTTAAATTGATATACGTGATAGGATAATTATTAAAAACAAAAAATCCAAGGAATGTTGTTTGAAATAAACCTTTTTTTAAAAAATGTTCAAGAGGATTATAGGGCAGTTCCATGGGAAAGAGAACTCGTAGATCACCGATTTTGTTTATACCTCGTAAAATTATAGTACTTGGGGTGCTAAAAATATACCTTAAAGGGTTTTACAAAAAAAAAAAATGTACAAGATATTTGCAATTGACAAATTGAAATTTGAAAAAAATGTTTTTTTTCATGAATTTTTATCTCGGAAATTATTGATTCTACAGAAAAATGTCATTTATACAAAGTTATAGAAAAAAGGTAAAATTTTGATAATTTAAAAAAAAAGTGTAAATTTTTTTTTTTTTTTACAATTTGTTTAAACAATAATTTTTTATTGTTAAATAAAAAAGGGAAGGACACCATGGATATTAAAAAAAAATATTTTTATAAAATTCAAACCTTCCTTCAAAAACATAAAATTTTTAAAGGGGTGAAAAACTTTGTTTTCGAGAAAATTTTACTTGAATTTTACACTTCGAGTAGTCGCGTGTTACGCGCGTGCAACACTACTCGTAACCATGCATATTTAGAGACCAGAGAACTATTATTCCTCATGGTTAACAAAGTTCTCTGCTATTATTGAAAATATAAATATTTTCGCTCTTTCAGAAAGTGTACACTGTAAAAGTAAGTATCTTAATATGAGATAGATTGTCCTCACTTTTAAAACTCTTAAAGTGTTTTGTGTCCTCATTTATAAAACAAAACAAGTGTCACCATGTGATCATGCACAGCTGAATCTGACTCCCTTTAAGATAGTTAAAGATCATAAATGACTAAAATTAAGTTATGTATCTTAATTAAAGACGGATTTCGTGTCTTAATACATGTCTAAAACATGAAAAGTGTTTTTTGGTTCAATTTAGATATTATGCCTGTTTCAAAGTGAAACACGAGACAACTAAAAACAAATCACAATCAATGCCTCAAAGGTACGAAACATTTAATTGTTTAGCTTTAAAACATAAGTGAGACACCTATTTTACAGTGTAGATAACAACTGCTTAGATTTTGGGTGCTATTTTTTTATTATTTGAAAATTTTTGAGAATTAATATGAATCATTGCTGATATTATCTCTCTAAATTTCTTGGAGTGAGTTTTCACTCCACTAAGAGTGAAAATTGAGCCACTCCAATCAAAGTGAAAGACCCACTCTAAAAGAGTGAGATCTCACTCTTAGAAAGTGAACTTTCACTCCAATTTGAGTGGAAATTCACTCCAAAATTAGAGTGAGAGTTCACTTCCTGGTTGGAGTGAAAAATCCACTCTATAAGAGTGAGATCTCACTCTTTTAGAGTGGGTTTCTCACTCTTGATTGGAGTGGCTCAATTTCCACTCTTAGTGGAGTGAGAACTCATTCTAAGAAATTTAGAGAGTAAGTGCTTACTCTCATTAGATTCCTTGTCAAAAATGGAAAAATTATTCCAATCAAAATCATGTTTTAGCGAAAGACCGGGAATAAATGTTAAATTTTCAAAAAATAGTTTTTTTCAGGCATTAAATACCCAAATAAATAAATATAAACACATGTACCTTGTAGATAAATCTATTCACAAAAACTTTTTATAATATAGTTCATGATGTTTTCACAAAAAAGGCATGTTTTGTCCGTTTTCCCAAACTTCAATTTTTTTTAGCATTTAGCCAGGGCAGGACTAAATGTTAAATGGATGTGTCAAAATGTTAAAACGTGTTTCTAGCCTACTAAAACTATTTTTAAACTTTTTAAAAAGCAGATACGTTATGGGATATGTAAATGATAAATTTAATAAATAAAACTCCTGTCTTTTTTAAAAAGTACACGTAATAAAAAAAAAAAATAAACAGTTATCAGTTTTAATTGATGACATATTGTTCTGTGTCGATTTCATTCCATTGACCCTCAAAAAATTATACAATGTTGCAAGAGCAACTTCAGTATTTTATTGACTTAGGGGTTAGTACCTGAAAAACATTGTATATAGTTATCAGTTTGTTTTATCTTCTGGTTTGTTTCTAGTAACAGGAGCCTTCTTTGATAAAAAATGTAGCTTTACAAATGTTATTAATTGAAAGAAAATGCAAATTGAAGCTTTTGACAATTTAACATTTCGCCCCGCCTTTTAAAGCAAATAGGGGAAATTTTTATAATACGATAAAAATGTACTAAAAAATTACCTCCTGCAAGCAGTAGATAATTCTTTCTTATTTAAAAAATATAAATTGTGGAACAGCTTTTTACCCGTAATATATTTCCTTGATAAGTATTCTTGAAAATAAAATCAATTTGTAAACATAAAAGTTGTTTATTCTTTAGTAATTTACATAAAATATTAAAAATACGAGAATTCTTGTCACGTCTAACCAAACCTAGCAAATAAGGTAGCGAAAATTAGTTACAATTCATATAGAATTATTCAAACTAAATTAAAGGGTTTTTGAAAACAAGAAAATGCTATCAAAACATAACCTCAACTTCTAACAGTCCTATAATGGATTATCTACTGTTAATTATCTACTGTTGGAATGCACACTGGTTCACAAAAATTGCCTTAATAATTATAAATAAAGAATACTACACTTTGTCGTAGCATATATTATTTTTTATCCCACATGCACAAACATGGCGCTTTTAGATGCTTTTGTAGGTAGGGTCTAAACGCATTCATTTGTTCAATCGTGTTGAAAATGGCGTCCATTTTTTACATAGAAAAAAAATGAACAGCTGATCCATGCATTTTTTTCACCTTAGGGAAAAAACAGACGCCATTTTCATACGGTCAAACAAATGAACGCATTTATTTAGACCCTAACCTATACCGACATTTAAAAGCACCTCGTTTGTGTCTTTGGAAATTGGAATAAGAAGTATCGTAAGCAACACAGGCTTATTAAAGTCAGTCCAATTTGTTTACAATAATGTTTGTGTACGAGTTTACGTCTTAAGTAAACCTTCTTAAGTACACCTTCGACTGCCTTCGTACACAAACTTCAGCGTAAACAAATGGCTGCCTTTAAACCCTTGTTGCTTAATATATTAATTTATTGATTTTATAGCAAATTTACTAAAAAGCGAGTTTTTTCTATGTAAAAATACATGGGGAAAGTTGGTTCTCTAGAGGCACGTGTTAATATTGCTTGATTTGACTCAAAATTGCAAGGAATTTTTTTTTTTATACCATGATCAATTTTCCAGGTGGAGACTGAAGATTGGAAAACATCGCTTAAGTAAGGACCACCCTAATACACACTAATACTGACGAGTGTTGGTTGGTAAATGTAAAAATTGTAAGTACACTGAGAGAAGTTTCGCTAGACATCGAAATTGTGTACTAAACAGGTGTCGTACCTAACCTTACGCGCAGAGTCGGTTCTAATGTGATACAGTTTCTGCGCTTTGTGGGACGCAGACTGTACTAAAAATGTTTGTACCACAGAGAGAGAGACAGAGTCTGACTTATTGCTGTCGCTTAATTTTATTTCGAACTGCGAACTAAAAAAAGTTCGGTATCTGCCCCTCATTTACTCTCTAAATTTCTTAGATTAAAAATTGAACCACTCCATATGGAGTGAATGTTCACTCATTGAAAGAGCGAATTTATTTATTCTATAGATAGAGTGACGAGTTCACTCTAATTAGAGTGCATTTTTCAAGCTGATTTAAAATGGCGGCTCATTCCACTTAGATCGAATTTCCCACTCCTATTTTAGATTGGGTAAATTAAAGCTTTTAGAAATCTTGGAGTGAATATTCACTCCAATCACTGGAGTGAATTCCTGCACTCTTTCCATTAGAGTAAGCGATCTCATTCTTTTAGAGTTAACTTTCACTCTATCTGGAGTGAATGTACATGTCCAGATAGAGTGAAATTTTCATTCTAAGAAATTTAGAGAGTAGCGCAGCTGGCGTACGTGAAAGTACCAATACTGTGCCAAACTTCTCTCAGTGTAGTGTATAGGTCCGGGAGTGTTAGAAAACCTGCTTCAGAAGAGATGGTACACTTGTTCTATCTTGGAAAATTATTCATCAAATTAAATTTTAATTACGCATATAAAGTTCTAATAGTACATAAAAAAATATGAAATGTGAATTTCTTGCTAGAAAAATTATAAACAAAATTATATTTTGTCATTTGTGAAATCCAGTGTCTTGAGTACCCATAGTTTTTCGTTTTAATGTTATATATTGCTTCCTCTTAGAGAGAAAGCTTTGTGTTTATTAAGATTTTCAATTTTCCAAAAAGAATCTAAATCGACTCATTTTCATCTAAAATACTCAATCAAATTTTTTTGAGCACCATTTTAATCAAAAAAATTTTATTTTTGGAAAACATCCTTTCCATGCTAAAAGAACAACTTAATGAATATAAAAATCAAATTCCTTATATCTGAAAACTTTCCATATTCTTATAAAAAATGACAGACTATAAAGTTTATAATTCGTAAAAAATTCGTAAAATAATTCATGTGTTTTTCATTTATTTTTGCATTTAAAATTCTTTTTTTTTAATAACTTCTCCAATTAACTTTTAGTTATGATTAGGCACCAGTTGGGTAATTCCACTGACTTTCATCTGAGGGCTGTTGCTGACATATTTTTAAAAAATCTTGTTTTAATATATGTGAAACTCGATGAATTTCTACGTTCATTAGCCATAATATTATAAAATAAATTTTAATTTCTTCGATGATATTATTAATAAAAAATAGGATGTTCACTACCTGATTTCGTAACCTCAAATTTTTCATTTTTTTAAAAACGTTATTATTAAAAAACTACTTAACAATATGTGTTCTTACTTACAAGAAACATAAATCACTTTATTCTATCTATAGAAATTATGATATTATTATAAAATTATTTTATGTTATGATTATAATTAAATTTAAAAAATGTTTCGTTTACAAAATTTCATAATTTTTTAAAGCTTGTAATTTTTTTCTGGAAGCTCAAAAAATTTTGAAACTTTGCATATATTTTATTCTTAATATAATTTACCTGCTATTAAAATTTGACGAGGGTATTTTGCTTCGTTTCGAAAATATTAAATTTGAAAAATTTTTACTCAAAAAGGTTAATTTGAGGATTTAAAACATTTTACATCTCTCTTTTCTTATGAAATAACAGAGATATGTGAAATTGTTTTGCTAACTTCAAGTCCTCGAATTAACCTTTCTGAGTAAAAATGTTTCAAATTTAATATTTTCGAAACGAAGCAAAATACCCTCGTCAAATTTTAATAGCAGGTAAATTATATATTAAGAATAAAATATATGCAAAGTTTCAAAATTTTTTGAGCTTCCAGAAAAAAATTACAAGCTTTAAAAAATTATGAAATTTTGTAAATGAAACATTTTTTAAATTTAATTATAATCATAACATAAAATAATTTTATAATAATATCATAATTTCTATAGATAGAATAAAGTGATTTATGTTTCTTGTAAGTAAGAACACATATTGTTAAGTAGTTTTTTAATAATAACGTTTTTAAAAAAATGAAAAATTTGAGGTTACGAAATCAGGTAGTGAACATCCTATTTTTTATTAATAATATCATCGAAGAAATTAAAATTTATTTTATAATATTATGGCTAATGAACGTAGAAATTCATCGAGTTTCACATATATTAAAACAAGATTTTTTAAAAATATGTCAGCAACAGCCCTCAGATGAAAGTCAGTGGAATTACCCAGTTGAAAGATTCGTATAAGCTTCTATTTCTATTGCAATTAATAATCTCTTTTTTTTGGTCACTTTATTTTTCTTTGACAATCGTGAGAGACTGAAAACATCAAGTTGTTTACGACGGACCTATTTATAATAGAAGTTCCATTAATTTTTTAAAAAACGCTGCAAAACTCGTTCGAAGGCTCATACTAAAATTTTCATAAAATAAGAAAATTTGAAGATCTGTACAAATTTTTTTTTTAAAATAAAATAAAGAAAGTTTATTTTATATATTATTTGTCTTTTACTACTCAATTTCCTTCACAAGGATATTTAAAAAAAGAAAAACACTGTGTTCCATCTTACTCGAACAATTTCATCTCTTCCGGAATTGTTGTTTTTTACAAATTTATTTTTTATTATTTAAGAGAAAGTCAAAAACATCAAAAACAAAAATCAATTCTAATGCTAATGCTAATGCTAATAATGAGAATACTGTAAAATTTTTGCGTGAAATACACTAAAAAAAAGTTTATTGAATCAAGTAAATATTTAAAGAGATTTATTTTATTCTCTTAAGAAAATATGTAATAGCATTGGAGAATGTACTTGAAGTAAGAAATTCAGGTTTCATACAAGTAAATATGTAATTATTTTAATAAAACTATTTTACCTGTGACAAGTAAAATGCTTGCATAATCAAGTTCCGATAGCTTAAATAAGAGTTTTTGCGATTTCGGTATCAAGCCTGCTTGGACAGTGTGGTAGAGACGTTCGAAGGCGTGCGTCGCGGGTGCATCCCTCTGGACTTCAAAAATGTTACTTTAAAATTTATTTTCCTAGCTCTAATAGTAGTTAATCAAGGGGGGGGGGGGGTAAGGTATTAAATTTTTTTTGCATTTTTTTTATTTGAATACATAATATCTCTAGAGTATTGTGTTAAAATTTCAAGTCAATCGAAGCAAAAAAAAAATTTAAAAACTACATTACAGATTTATTTCAAACTTGGTACACACTTTCTACATATAAAGTACCTCCCCCCAACGGTGAGTTTTAGAATTTTTTTTTACATTAAGGGGGTTTTCCACTTACAAAATGGCGGAATTTTTCGTGAAAAATAACAATTTTCACTTCAAATGACAATCCAAAATTTAAAAATGAAAAAAATTATAATCAGGGACCGTTGGGGGGAGGATTTGATGATAGTTTGACTAAATTGTAAAGGTTTTTGATTTTAGATAATTTTTAGCTGAGATACAGTGAACACCGCAAATCATCTTTTTCCAAGGACGTTCTTGGAAAAGCTTTCTCAGCGGCTTGTTTTTCAATATTTTAACATAAAAAACATTACAGAATGTTCTTGAAAAGATAGTGAATAACGTATAAAAGGTTTAAATAAATTTGTTTTATCCATATTTCTAAAAAAAATGGTCAAAAAAGGTGTTCTTTTACGCTAAAACCCTTACCCACCCTTAAATCCTTAAATGTAAATATATATATATGTAAAATAAGTATTATTTAAATAAGTAATTAAATTAAAGATGTTATAATTATGAAAAAATGCAAATACAATGTTAAAGAGAATAAAAGGACTGTGAAGAATGAATAGAGGAGGCAGGAAATTATTAAAACCAGAAAATATTTTTTCAAATAAAAAAAAAAGATAATTTTGGATCAAGAAAATATGTTCTCATATTGAGGAAAATTTTTCTCTGGTCAATATTTTTTACATTTCTTACAAGCTTGCAAATTGTCAGCTCGATCCTATATTTTCTTGGATTCTTTCTTGGATTCTTTCTTGATTCAATTACAATTTTTTTCAGTGTAGTTAATTTGCAATCCTTGACTGGTGATCAAGAATTCAAAAGATGCTTTTGCAAAAACAAATGCGACAAAAAAATGTAGCTGCAAGCATAAAAATCTATTATGTGATGCTAAGTATATCATAGCAGTGGGCCTTGCAATAATAAACAAATATATTTTTTGTACGAGCCGACAGCTTTTAATTTTGAGATTATTACACTTGATATTTTTTCTCCTATACCTATATACATATATTTACGAAATGTTCTTCTGAGAAAATTAAAGTGTTACACTAAAAGACATGTTTGTTTGACCCGAACATGCATAGATTTGTTTGTTTCAATACAGGATAAAATTCAACAAAAAATTTGTTTCAATTAAATTAAATTGGATTAAACAAATCTTATACTAAAATCTTCTGTATTTGATCTTTGATATATGGTCAAACAAATAAAAAGTTTTTATTTGTTTCAAATGCTATATTAGTTTCTTCCAAACAAAGTTATTGTTTGATTTAAAAAAAATATATGTTTGATTTAAACAAATTTTTAGTTGACCATCTAATGTATTGAATTTAACATGGTCATAGATGAAAATGTTGTTAAATTAAATATTCGTTTAGAATAAATCAAGTTTCTTTTAATATTTTTCGTAATATGCAGCTGTTTATTTTATTATGTAAGAATTGTAAATGGTATTATTCAAATTTAAAAAAAGAAAAAAGTGAGCTAAAACTTGTCCTGGAGGGGTAATACAGTTAGAAAGAGAATTGCAATGAGAGCCCAGCAAAGAAAAATCAATGAAGCTACTAGAATTTTAAACCCTTTTATTTTTCTCTTAGTGAATATAAATGTTTAGCATAAATTTAGAACCCCTTAGTCCCACCCAAGTGATGTACATCATTCAAAGGGTCGGACCATAGAATATAGCAACGCCTATATTTCAAAGGGGCGTCGACTTCTTACGAGAAGCTTATTTAAGTGGGTAGATTGATACCGCCCTATTAATCGAAATAAAGGCTAGATATTCCAAAACCTTCTCAGTGATGATCTAGAGGCAGCGTACATTGAGAAAAACTTTTGATTGATCCAAACATGTTGATTTATTCGTTTTAATAGGAAAAGGAAGTAAACAAAAATATGTTTGAATCAAATAATATTTGTTTGAATTAAGCTATTTATATATAACTATATTTAAATTAAATATATGTTTTATTTTTTACACTAATAAATAAATAGAACAAATAGAACAACACCGAAAACAAATTTAAATGTCCATATTAACCCGTGTGGAAAAGTTCCCAGTATTTCCCAGTTTCTAAGTGGGCGCCAGTTGGAGCCCACCTGGGGTAGGTGGGACAAGTGGGCGCCAGTTGGGCTGCACTTGGCTTTTCCACACGGGAACCAGGAACCTTTAGTCAATCGTAATGTGGTAAAGTTAATAAGGGTTCCTGGTTAATTTAATCACGTACTCATGGTTAATTTCACAAATCAGAACCTAGTAGCAAAAACGCTGAATTTTCTAGTTAAATCTGATAGGAAACTTGATTAAGAAGACCATATACTTTACTGTTGAAATATAATCAATTTAAAACGTGTAAATAATTACAAATTTAAACGTATTAAAATAAGAGTTTACTTACACACACAAGTAATAATCAAAACATTATAATTAATAGCATATTTCAGATTTAACTTTCAGTTGAAAATATAATCAGGTCTATATGTAAAATGCGTATGTAACTTTTTAGGTTAGGTTATTTGTATATTTTCCTATTTAGAAATGTAACTTATTAATTACATAAGAAAATATACACTAATCAGTCAAATATAATTTATTACATAACCTGTTTTTTTTAAATTTTTCCAAACAAATAAATAATATTTAATTTTGAACAAAAAATTATATATGATCCAGGAAGGTAAAATTAACACAATTTTATATCATGTCATATGGGACGTTTCGCCAACAAGGGTTTGTTGTAAATAAGTTGTTAAATTCTATCATAAAATTAGGGAATGATCAGACTCAGAAATGTGACCGTACAAATGTGGTGAACAAAATTGACTGTCTTGAATGTCCAGCAACATGTATTCGCAAACTAAACGTACTTTAAAAAAAGAGACTAGGTGAACACTAAACCCATTGTATAAAAAATCCTGAATCAATTTTCTATCAACACTGAGAAGAATTTAATCATGAATTTGATTGGGTAAATACCCAAATTTTGAATCAAGAATCACATTTTTTTAAACATAACATTTTTGAGATGTTACAGATTTAGGGGAAAGTCGCCTAAGACGGGCTAGCGCCTAAGACGGGCACCCTTTAATAGCTTTGAAATAAAGAAATTTATTAAACAATTGTGTATGTCAAGGCCGTAGCCAGAAAAAAATTTCGGGGGGTGTTTTGTTAACAAACAGTCAAAGTGATGACCTTTTTTTTTTTGAAAACTTGAGCAGCTGTCAAAAAAATTTCGGGGGTGGTTCAAACACCCCTATCACCCCCCCCCCCCTGGCTACGGCCTTGGTGTATGTAGATATGTAGTCGAGATGTATCTAATTAATTCAGAAGCATTTTTTTGTAAATTTTAAAAAAATATAAATAATAAGAGAAAAAAATGTTTTTAGCACTTCAGAAAATGAAATGCATACTCGTTTTCAAACTGAGAATTTTATAAATTAAATGTCATTTGGAATGGAAGTATTGATTTTATCTCAAAGAATATTCTCCAATGTTTGAAAATCTTACATATATTTAATTAATGTTTACTTTATATAATTAAAACACGTAAATATATTAAAAATAAGCCTGTTGCCTAAGACGGGCCCCATAAATTTATTTAATTTTCGATTAAAGCGGAATTACCGGATTACCGCGGCGACAAGTGACAACATAACCTACTATGAAATACGTATGAAATTTTTCGAATGAATATAATTAACAAAATAAATTCTTATATCTCTCTAATTTTTAAAGCATTTAAAAAAATGCTTAAAATTTTTATTTTTTATATAGGGTAAATGTGTCAGTTGCTGCGGGCTCTCAGCCGAGACTCCTTTTTATTAAAAAATACCGCTTTTTGATTGATAACAATGAACTTACGACTTATTAAATGAGTAGTTTGTGTTATTTAGATATTTATTCAAACATCAAAACCCCATAAAAATTGATTATTTGAACAAAATTAAGAAATTAAAAATAATATCAAATGCATCTATTGCTGCGGGTTTGAGTCAGTTGATGCGTGTTAGTTGCTGCGGCCAGAATAACGTGTAATTGGAGGTTAGATTTCCCGCAGCAACTACAGCACGTTCAAACCAAATGTTTCTGCTTTAGATGCTGCGGGAACAATAATTTAAACTTAAATAATTATAAATTAATAATAGTTAAAATAAGATTTTTTATGGAATGGTATTAAGTAAAGGTTAGAATAATTTTATCACACATTTTGAAATAAGTACATACTCTTAAATAGAAATTAGTAATATTTTTCTGAAAACCGCAGCAACTGAAGCATCCGCAGCAACTAACGCACTTACCCTATTAAAGAATATTATTCAAATCAAACAAAGCGTATGATTAAACAATTACAAGGGTATATTACAAGTTTTTAAAATGTGTCAATTCACTTTGTTCTTTAAATTTTCTCAAAATTTGTAGGTTTATAAAAATCTGAAAATATGTAGAACAATAATTTTATAAAATTTTCTGTTTTTGCTTTGGAATTTAAATCTTAAATTGGAATATCAGGAAAAATATACTAGTTTGACAGACTTCAAAAAGTTAAACAGAAAAACAAAAAAAATAATTTAGGTAATATAAACCCGTGTAGAAAAGTTCCCAGTATTTCCCAGTTTGTAAGTGGGCGCCAGTTGGGGCCAACCTGGGCTTCCCAGTTTTTTAAATAAGTAAATTGTTACTAAATAATAGTTTCAATACTAAACTTATCGTCAACCTGGCTTTATTTATTGCAAATTCCTTTCATTTCAATTTAAAAATTCATGAAATTCGGTCAAAACCGCTCAAAGTTTCCCATGCAAAATGCATGGAAAAAAAAAACTTTTCCATGGAATTGATATAAAATCCATAAAAATTAACATTTTTTAATCGGATAAAGCTGTTTCTCCTCAGAAAAGTTTAAAGAATAAGATCCAATATTTTATTTAACAAATTTTTTATTATTTACTATTTTTTAAAGGTCCATAAAAAAATCTTCATAAACGAAAAAAACGTGTAAGATCGTTAAAAAATATTCATTACGACATTTTTACACCATTTTTCATCAAACTTTCCTTTAATTACATACAAATTAGTTACTAACAATTGTTGCATGTATTTTTTAATTTGTTTAAAAACAAATTAATATTGTTTATTTGAAACTTTTCATCTAATAGAGTTAGAGACTTGTAACTTTTTTTTTAATATTGCAACTATTTAAGTTGAGTAAATCCTAAAATAAGAAAGAAAATTAAATATAAAATTATAAAAATTGTTTAAACAAATTAATATTGTTTATTTGCATCTTTTCATCTAATAGAGCTAGAAAGTTGTAAATTTTTCTTAAATTTGCAACTATTCAAGCCTACAAAAGATTTATATTAATAATAAACAAAAATCCACAATTACAAAAATTGTTTAAACAAATTAATATTGTTTATTTGCAATTTTTTATCTAATTGAGTTACAGAGTTGTAACTTTTTATTAATTTTGCAATTTTTCAAGCTTATGAAAGCTTAATACTAATAAAAAACAAAAATCCACAATTATAAAAATTGTTTAAACAAATTAATATTGTTAATATTAATATTGTAATACAGTTCCCAAACTGTATTAGAGTTGTGAATAAACAATATTAATTGTGTTTAAAAGAGTTTTATAATTATGAATTTTCGTTTACTATAAAGTTTTAGGCGTTTATAGGCTTAAAAATTGCAAAATTAAGAGAAGTTACAATTCTCTAGCTCAATTCGATGAATAATTGCAAATAAACAATATTAGTTTGTTTAAACAATTTTTATAATTGTTTGATTTTCGTTTATTATTAATATTCAGCTTTTATATTCTTGAATAGTTGCAAAATTAAATGAAAGTTTTAACTCTAAAGCTCAATTAGATAAAAGGTTGCAAATAAACAATATTAATTTGTTTAAACATTTAGTGTAATTGTGGATTTTTGTTTATTATTAATATAAGGCTTTCATAGGTTTGAAAAGTTGCAAATTAATAGAAAGTTTCGACTCTCTAGGTCAATTAGATGAAAAGCTGCAAATAAACAATATTAATTTGTTTAAGCAATTTTTATAATTGTGGATTTTCGTTTATTATTAATATTAAGCTTTTATCAGCTTGAAAAGTTGCAAAATTAGGAGAAAATTTCAACTCTGTAGCTCAATTAGATAATAAGTTACAAATAAACAATATTAATTTGTTTATACAATTTTTATAATTGTGAATTTTCGTTTATTATTAATTTTAAGCGTTCATAGGCTTAAAAAGTTGCAAAATTATTAAGAGAAAGTTTCAGCTCTCTAGCTTAATTAGATGAAAAAGTTGCAAATAAACAATATTAATTTGTTTAAAACAATTTCCATAAATGTGGATTTTTGTTTATTATTAATATTGAGCCTTTATAAGCTTGAAAAGTTGCAAATTTAAGAGAAAGTTTTAGCTCTCTAGCTCAATTAGATGAAAAGTTGCAAATAAACAATATTAATTTGTTTAAACAATTTTGATAATTGTGGATTTTCGTTTATTACTAATATTAAGCTTTCATAACCTTGAAAAGTTGCAAAATTAGAAAAAAGTTACAACTCTCTAGCTCTATTAGATGAAAAGTTTCAAATAAACAATATTAGTTTGTTTAAAAAAATTAAAAATTACATACAACAATTGTTATTAACTAATTTTTTATCTCATTAAAGAAAATTTTGATGGAAAATTGACACGGGTCACTTTGGCGTAGGAGAAGTGACAGGGCAAAGCCGAGGGGGGGGGGGGGGGGCCGACTATGTGACGTAACCTCCCGGGTCGGAATGGCCCTTAAGTCGCCGTGTGGTTTTAAACCTCTCAGGGGCAAACCCCCCGTGCTGGTTTAGCTAATGTTGGTTCGTATATTGTGGGGGGGGGATAAGAAATGATTCCTAGCCTAAGTCAGGTTACTTCCTGTTTCAGGGAGAAAATGGGGCGGAAACCACTTCGCGGGAGTAAACTCCCGTCAGCAGTGGTTCGGGCTACCTCGCGGGAGTAAAAACTCCCGTCTACGGCACGTCAGGGGAAACTACCTCGCGGGAGAAAAACTCCCGTCTACGGTAGGGTAGGGGGACTACCTCGCGGAAGTGAAAACTTCCGTCTACGGTAGGACAAGTAGGGGAACTACCTCGCGGAAGTGAAAACTTCCGTCTACGGTAGGACGAGTAGAACTACCTCGCGGGAGTAGAAACTACCGTCTACAGTAGGGCAGGGGAACTACCTCGCGGAAGTGGAAACTTCCGTCTACGGTAGGACAAGTAGGCCAGTACTTACTGTGGTACGGCGGTATAGGCTGAAGTTCAAGAAAAAGTCTGCGAATGCCGTGTAAAATACTTTATTCAAGCAGGATCGAACTCAACTAAATCGATCCAGCATCCAGGTTATATACACTCTCGACGTCAACCTGAATGCGAGATGATATAGTGCTAAAATACATTTCTATGAAAAACGCTCGTAGCGTCAAAATAAGACATTAATCTTAAAGATTTGGACTTAGAAATAAAAGGATGCGCTCCAGAGACAA
This sequence comes from Ganaspis brasiliensis, assembly GCA_037103525.1. Classification (NCBI taxonomy): domain Eukaryota; kingdom Metazoa; phylum Arthropoda; class Insecta; order Hymenoptera; family Figitidae; genus Ganaspis; species Ganaspis brasiliensis. The sequence continues at coordinate 1,128,973 of JAZKLR010000841.1, read as the reverse complement.
AATTCCACGGAATTGGGTTTTTTATTCGGTAAAAAACGCGGTGTTTAACTCGCAGAAGGTATCCGGAGAGCAGGAGCATGGAAGAAGGTACGCGCGCGCTTTTGCCGGGAACCGGAGAAAGTGGAGGGAGCGTGGAAGGCTAGCGCTGGAAGGGGAAGGACGCGCTGGGCCTTACTGACCCAGGAAACATAAGCGGTTGGAGCCCTATTGCATGGAACTTGTCTCTGAAAAAATATTTAATATTAAAATTTAGGTTCAAATAATAACTTCAATTAACAATTTATTATCTTTATAAATAATAAATTATTAGTAGTATGTGATTTGAAACTAAGGATTAAATATTAAATTGGGAATTAATATATGTGTGTAGTATGATCACATACAACACACAATACCATATACACCCATACGCATCGATTATCATAATATATTATATAAAATATAATATACATGATTAATAAGACTAACCTACAAAATGAATAATAATACTAATACTAACCAAAGTATCCATAATAATAATAATAATAATAATAATAATAATAATATTATCCCGGGTTTCGGCACCACTCGATATCTCTGTGGTAAATGGTAACGTCCGTTACCGAATATCACAGAATTGCCTGACCGGTTAGGTCAGGTAAGATGCCCTTTTCCGAACACCAAGGAAATATTTGGTCCACTTGACCAAGTGTTTGAGTGGCATCTAAGATGGGGTTTCTGACATCTCAATCGAGCGCCTCCCCAGGTGGCGGATAGGGGAAATCCTCCCAGATATGGGTGGAACCGGGCAATTCAAATACCCGGGGCGGACCAACGTCAGATAGGGGTGGGCACCCGATATAATTGTCGACTTTGTGTTGGGCTAACCACTCACACAGAGTTTTTTGCGGTTACGACCACAGTAACGCGCAGCGCCACCCACAATGAGGCTCTCTCGGATGGAGACCAGTGTTCAGTTGGGAGTGGCAAAAGGATAGAACCCAGGCAACGACCAGGCTTCGCCAGGGACAAACTCGTACACGTTTAAAATGGACGGACCAACTTCGAAGGGACATCTTAGACTGTTGGCGGCAGAGCTCTCCGGACCGAAGAGGTTACATGTTGAGGCTTCATGAGCGATGGAGCAATATGCATCCCCAATACGCACAAATGAAACCTCAGTACTTACGAGATCAGGTATCCTTTTTGCGAAGGAAAGGCCATGAAGTTCTTCAAGAAGAACCCTCTGAGAACATACCATCATTTCTCACAACAACACCTTTGCAGACAGCTGAGTATGTAAACATAAGAGCAAGGGAAACCAAAATCCATCTTAAGGTTTCCATTAAAATGGACAAAATGGCTGAAGCGAATAGAGAAATTTCATTACTTCCAGAGGATGTAGATCTCTGGATATTGAACTGTGCAGTCTATGAAAAAGCAGTTTCCTTGGTTCGTGACAGTAACAGAAAATCTGTTTCAGAACGCGTTGCCAAGACCTGTAAAAGAATTAGGCAGGTTCAGTTCAAAATTGGGGTGGCTAGACGGAATGCTTCTCACCTTCAGAGTGTGATTGCTTATCTGGAGACGAATCTGAGATTTACACCTAGAGTGTTAGAAATATCCCGATCTCTGAAAAGATTGCATCATACTTTGAATAAATCTAAGCTGCAGACCATCAAGCAGCATTGGACTGAGAAGATACGTTCTCTTGTAGTCATAGGAGAACGTTTAGAACGTCGGGTTAAGTGGATAAAACAAAATAATGTTTTCGAAACTAATCCTTCCCGCCTATTCGGTATAACATCGCCGGTCGTTGACAGACCACCATGTCGCGAAGAGATCGAAAACTTCTGGAAAAACATCTATGAAACCTCATATTCGTTGAATGAAGAAGACGCTTCTTTGCCTCTTTTCCGTAGCTTTTGTCTTAGACAAGGGCTTGACCATCATGCGGAGGAATGCCCATCAATTACTAAGGAGGAAGTGAGAAATGTAATTGCTAAAACTAAAAACTTTTCAGCGCCTGGGCCGGATAAAATTAACAACATGTGGTGGAAGAAGTTTACTTCAACACACCAACACCTGGCCCGCATATTCTCAACTTTTCTCAACGGAGAACATCCCGTACCACAGTGGTTGGTGGATGGACGTACGGTACTATTGCCAAAATGTGGAGATTTGACTTGTCCAAAGAATTACAGACTAATAGCTTGTCTTAACACCTGCTACAAGCTATTTACTGGTATCCTTAAGGAAAGAATTTTGTCATCTATTCAACCAGTATGGAGTACAATAGGCGAACAACGAGGATGCAAGAGAGGTCTGGCAGGTTGTAGGGAGAACCTACTGATTGATAGGTGTGTCACCCAAGACTCGATATTTTATCGACGAAACTTGTCCATGGCTTGGATTTACTACCGTAAGGCGTTTGATTCCACCAGTCATGAGCTTATTATTAAGCTTCTTGAATGTCTTGCGGTACATCCAGACATAGTGAGATGCTTGAGAGAGCTTATGCTTTTATGGAGAACAAGGTTTGTATTAACATCAAACAAGCAACAGGTGATGACTGACGTCATTATCTACAAAAGAGGAGTTTTCCAAGGCGACTCTCTTAGTCCTCTATTGTTTTGTATCTCCCTCTTGCCTCTGTCTGTTGTGCTTCGTGAAAAACACTCTGGATACTTGTGTGGCAAACCAAGACATAGAGTTCACAGGATTAACCACCTGTTTTACATGGACGATCTTAAGCTCTATGGCACCAGTAAGGAAGCATTAAAAATTCTAGTGTTTGCAGTGGCCAAGTATTCCAGTGCAATTGGAATGAGCTTTGGACTTGATAAATGTGCTGTTGTCCATATGAATAGAGGAAGACTAGAAACATCTGAAACATCAGGCGATTTAGACGATCTTCAGCTTATTGGTGACAACACCATTTATCATCTTGGTAAAGGAGAAACTTACGCATATCTTGGAATTCCACAATCGGAAACTCAAGATGTGCGTGGGCTTAAAGATCAACTCCAAATTAAATATCGAGGTCTTCTCAGAAAAATTTGGTCATCCGAATTATCAGGGAAGAATAAGATACAGGCCACAAATGTATTATCCATTCCTTTAATACTCTATACATTTGGGGCTGTTAAATGGAATGTGGATGAGCTGAAGATACTGGATAGACAAACGCGCAAGATGATGACAGTACATCGATGCCATCATCCAAGGTCTTCCGTAACTCGAATATACCTTCCGCGAGATCAGGAAGGAAGAGGGTTACTAAGTTTAGAGTGTCTTCATCGCCGTATTGTACTGGCTGCGGCATGCTTAGTGATAAATAGTACGGATCCTTTAATGCAATTTGTCCATCATCATGAAGTTGCAAATAATGGGGCATATTTATATCAAGCGGCAAATAGAGCGGCAAAGGAACTTAATCTTCGATTGGATACAAATAATACCGAACATGGAATAGCGTCATTACCACCTTTGATGCTCAAAAAACATGTAAAGAATGCAGAACATGTACTTCTTTTAGAAAAACATGTTAGTAAGCCTGTTCACGGACAATTTTATAATATCGTCAGAGAAATGGGATTGTCTGTAGGTTTGTCTTTTACATTCCTTAAATCGGCTGGATTAAAATCGGAGACAGAGGGATTTTTGTTCGCTTGTCAGGATGGAGTGATTAATACTTTGGTGTACCGCAGCCGTGTGATGCATATACCTGTTGACGATTCCAACTGTCGTGCATGCAAACAATACCCGGAGACACTTAGTCATATATTAAGTGCCTGTCCGATTTATGCATGTAACAGATATATAGAAAGACACAATGCTGCACTGAAGGTTTTGTATTACCACCTTCTTCACCAGTACGGTATAGATAAGGAGCCCATTCTGCCGTATGCCCAAATGGATCAAGAATCCGTTGTAGAAAATGACCAGTGCAAGATCTACTGGAATTTTTCTTTCCCCACCACTCATCATATCAGTGCCACCAAGCCTGATATGGTTCTCCAAGATCATAAAAGTAGGATCGTTTATGTAGTTGAGTTTTCGGCTCCTGCCGAGAGAAACATCATTAAAAAGGAGGATGAGAAACGGATCAAATATCAAGAGCTCTTATTCGAATTGAGTAAAATGCATCCAGGATATAGAGTCCATTTGATTGTTTTAATTCTCGGCTGCTTAGGAGGGATGAAGGCTTCATTTGTGAGCCAATTGAAGAAGATCCCAACCTGCGAACGTCAAGCCAATTTGTTAGCAGGTAGAATGCAAAAAGCAGTTCTTTTGAATTCTCTTTTTGTGGTCCGATAGCACTGTTCCTTGTAACAAAAAACATCTTTAAAGGTAGCTCTAAAAAAGCATCCAACAATTTCATGTCGGCCGCATAAGAACATCGGCGGCAATGGACATGAAGACCCAAAGAACAGAATGCTGAAACTGTACAGAGTAAAAAAAAAAGAAACTTTTGCTTACCTTCCAGGACGGAAGGAGCAAAAGTTGATAAGAGTATGTAAAGCAAGAATTGGGAGAGTTTGTTTTAGTGCGGTATTGCCACAGGATGTGGTCGAGTCCCACACGAACAAGTGCGTAAATGCATTTTTTCCTCTCCTAAACTTGTTTTGTAAAAAAAAAAAAAAATAATAATAATAATAATAATAATAATAATAAGCCTCTTCCTTCGGGGAGGAAGAGGTCTTTTAAATTTAGAGTGTCTTCATCGTAGAATTGTTTTATCTTCAGCATACTCAGTCATAAACAGTAGAGATCCTCTTATGCAATTTGTTCACCACCATGAAATTACAAATGTTGGGGCGTTTTTATATCGAGCGGCAGAAAGAGCTGCAAGTGAACTCAGTCTCCCATTTGAAACCAGGGATATGGAACACGGTTTAGCATCTTTAACACCATTAATGCTTAAAAAACGTGTTAAGGAAGCAGAACATGCGCTTCTGTTACTGGAGCATATTGACAAGCCTGTGCATGGACGGTTTTTCAGTCTCATAAAAGAGTTGGGACTGTCTGGGGTTTTGTCATTTGCTTTCCTCAAGTCTGCTGGTTTGAAATCGGAGACTGAAGGATTTTTGTTTGCTTGCCAGGATGGAGTGATAAATACTTTGGTGTATCGCAGTCGAGTGATGCATATATCTGTCGACAATACCAACTGTCGAGCGTGCAGGCAATACCCGGAGACACTTAGTCACATTCTAAGTGCGTGCCCGAAGTATGCATGTTACAGATATGTAGAAAGACACAATGCTGCGCTTAAGGTGTTGTATTATCACCTTCGACACCAATATGGTATAGATAAAGAACCCATCTTGCCGTATGCCCAGGGGGATCAGGAGTCCGTTGTGGAAAATGATCAGTGTAAGATCTACTGGAATTTTTCTTTTTCCACCACTCATCGTATCAGCGCCAATAAACCTGATATAGTGCTCCAGGATCATAAAAGTAAGGTCATTTGTGTGATAGAGTTTTCGGCACCTGCTGAGAGCAATATCACTCAAAAGGAGGATGAGAAGCGGACAAAGTATCAAGACCTTCTGTTTGAATTGAGTAAAATATATCCAGGCTACAGGGTCAGATTAATTGTTCTTGTACTCGGTTGTTTAGGAGGAATGCGAGCTTCATTTGTGAGCCAATTACAAAAAATTCCTAGCTGCGAGCACAAGGCTAATGCGTTGGCGGTTCGCATGCAGAAGGCTGTTCTTCTGAACTCTCTAAATCTGGTTCGGCAGCACTGTTCATTATAAGATCCTATTCGGTAGCTCTAAAAAAGCATCCAACAACGTTCTTGACCACCGCTTAAGAATATCGGCGGCAATGGGTGAGAACAACAGTGTAAGAAACGAAAATAACAACTCTAGTAAATGAATCACGCCTTTGCTTACCCTCTAGGACGGATGGAGCAATAGTGGATTAGCATATGTAAAGCAAGAATGGGAGAGGTTGTTTTAGAGAGGTATTACCACAGCACGTGGTCGAGTCCCACACGAACAAGTGCGTAAATGCATTTTTTCCTCTCCTAAACTTGTTTTGTAAAAAAAAAAAAAAAAAAAAAAAAAACTCGATATCTCTGTGGTAAATGGTATCGTCCGTTACCAAATATCACAGAATTGCCTGGCCTGTTTTGTCAGCATAGATGCCCTCTTCCGAACACCCAGGAAATACTTGGTCCACTTGGCCAAGTGTTTGAGTGGCATCTTAGGTGGGGTTTCTGACATCCCAATCGAGCGCCTCCCCAGGTGGCGGATAGGGGAAATCCTCCCAGATATGGGGGGAACCGGGCAATTCAAATACCCGGGGCGGACCAATGTCACATAGGGGTGGGCACCCGAAACAATTGTCCACTCTGTGCTGGGTTAACCACCTACACAAAAAAGATGCGGTTACGACGACTGTAACGCGCAGTGCCACTCACAATAGATCCCTCTCGGATGGAGATCTGGGTTCAGTTGGGAGTGGCAATAGGACAGAACCCAGGCGACGAACAGGCAATGACCCGGGACAAACTCAAGAGCGTTTTAAATGGACGGACCAACTTCGGAAAGACATCTTGTTGTGTTGGCAAAACAGTTCTCCAGACAGAAGAGGATATATGCTAAGGCTGCATATGCGATGGGTCGAAATGTACCCCCAATACGCAGAAATGACGTCTTAGTATCTAAGAGACCAGGTATCCTCTCTGATGAGAAGGGGACATGAGGCTTTTCTACGAGAAGAAGAACATCCCTCAGAGAACATAAGTTCTCGACACACCAACACCAACGACCGAAGATGGGAACATGAGATTAAGGGAAACAAAAATTCATCTAAAAAAAGCATCCAACAACGTTCTCGACCACCGCTTAAGAACATCGGCGGCTATGGGCGAAGACAACAGTGCAAGAAACATGAAAAACGTCTCGAGTAAGTGGATCACGCTCTTGCTAACCTTCCAGGATGGAGGGAGCAGGAACGGATGGAGTAAGTAAAGCAAGAATTGGGAGAGGTCGTTTTAGTGCGGTATTGCCGCAGAATGTGGTTGAGTCCCACAAGAACAAGTGCGTAAAAGCATTTTTTCCTCTCCTAAACTTGTTTTGTAAAAAAAAAAAAAAAAAAAAAATGAATTATCAATAATAATAATAATAATAATAATAAGGACTATAATAATGACACACACTATATTTTATTCTGGTAACCTCGAAAAAACTCTTTTTTACGCGCGTAGTATCCATAGATCAGAAGTTGGCGAGTAGTTACAAGCGGCTGTGATGAGAGTGAGAGAGAAGGAGTGTAATGCGTTAGACAAGGAGCGAGCGAGGGAGCAGTGGAGAGAGTAGAGTAGTGGGAGTGAGAGAGAGAGAGAGCACAGTGGGTTAGACAAGGAGCGAGCGAGGGAGCAGTGGAGAGAGTAGAGTAGTGGGAGTGAGAGAGAGAGAGAGCACAGTGGGTTAGACAAGGAGCGAGCGAGGGAGCAGTGGAGAGAGTAGAGTAGTGGGAGTGAGAGAGAGGGTGCACAGTGGGATAGACAAGGAGCGAGCGAGGAAGCAGTGGAGAGAGTAGAGTAGTGGGAGTGAGAGAGAGAGAACAGTGCGTTAGACGGAGAGCGAATGAGGCGGGAAGTAGAGCGAGTTGGGCAGCGGTAGCGGGAGAGAGTTGGGCAGTGGTAGAGAAGGGAGGCCGGGCGAAAATTCCACCCGGCCAATAGGAAGTCGGGAAGCGGGAAAGCGTAGCCCACGGCTCGCCAAAGAACACGTGCGGGGAAGCAGACGATGAGAGGCAGCTCTTTCCAGATGCTTGCTCTCCTGCTTTCCCAATACGCTCTGTCACTTCTACCAGTGACAGGTATCAAAATATTGTACAAAGTTGTACTGAATATTTTTTAACGATCTTACATTTTTATGATCTTCTTTAGTAAATTGGCACTAACAGGGTTGAGCATTACAAGCCCACTAATTTCCCAGTAGGAAGACCCAACTGGGGCCCACCTTAAATCTGGGAAACCCATATGGGGCCCAACTGGCGCCCACCGAACTTTTCTACACGGGTAATGTTTCCAATGTTAATTTTTAAATATTATTACATTTACTCATTTTTGTTGATTATTGTATTAAAAAATTCAAACCAGTAGGTGAAAATTGATTGCAAAACTCAACTATTGAATGTCAAAGTTAAACACATTGGAAATATATTTTTGTAGAAAATTTTGAAGTAATTTTAAATTAAAATTTGTTCACTATAAAAGTACTTTCATACTTTGATATGATAGTATTGATTTTTTTATTTTATATTATAAAAATGTAAAACTATTGTCTCCTTTAATTAAGATAAAGTATTGAAAATCTTGGTGTTTTCGAATACTCCATTCTTCACCAGAACGTAAAACTACTAATTTCTGTTATAATAATAATTATTATTTAAATAATACCTCGAATAATACTAAATTTGCCTGTTTTAAACAATTACTAATGATTAAGAAATATAAATATTCTAATTTATTATCTATTTTTCTATCACATTTTTCTAGTTGTCAAATAAAAAGTATCATCTTTGTATAAACTTTGAATTTTAAATTTCAAGATAAGTACAGAAAATTTTATAAAATACTTATCAGAAATGTTTGGTACAAACATTAAAAATCATTCCTGCAATACGAATCATCACATTTTTTAATAAATAGGCAGCAACTATTTTGCATGAAATATATGATAGGATGCACGAAGTTGTTTACTGTTTTATTAGAGGTTATGGGTACTTATCTTGGATAAAGAGCGCGCTGAGCGCGCTCAACAATCAGCTGTTTAGTGTCGATTAATCGAAATAGGCGCATGAAGAGAAAACTGGATTATTTTAAACAGAGTATATGATTAACTAATCAGAGATTAAAATCTTCTTGTGGGACGCATTGAACTTTAATCATGATTAAAAGCTTGATTAAAAAATAACCATGATTAGTTAATCAGAGTTTTAATCTGAGTTGGTGAAACCGGCCCTAAATATAACAAATTTTTGACTACCGTAGCGTTGATATACCGCCTGCAAACCACTTTGTCTACTGTAACCGATTAAACGCGTACTGTTTACCTTCAAGTTCACTGTAATCGCCGGTATCTTGTTTGTTTTGTTCCGAGTACGTCAACAATGAAATATGCTAGAGGCTTATTTTCTCAGTGTAGATGTAAAGAAAATTTTACAAATTCAAATTTGTATGCATTTGCCGCTGATATTTCTAACCTCAAAAATCACTTTTAATTACTAAAAAGAATATTAGACAAAAGCTATTTTTATGCTGTAAAACAGTTAAATTCTTAAATTAAATGTAAAAATATTTAAGATTGTACAGATTGTTCACATAGTTATTATTCTAATGTCATAAAAATCATATTTTATATAATAGTCATATTTGTTGTCTTTTTGATGTTATTTCACCAAATTTCCTGATATAGGTCTTTAAAGAGGCATGTATTTTGCTTAAAATACCTAAAACAGTTGTAATTGAAGTATATATATTGTTCAGTAAGTAGATTTAAGGGATTTAAAAAAGTCTTACCCTGCCAGGTAGTCTAAGACGGGCTAGTATGAACTTTTTTTTAAACATCAAAATTATTTGTCTTTTAAACAATTATAAAGGTTTTCGTCTTATCAATTATTTAGAGGAAATGTTAAAAATAAAGATAGATACATTCAGTAGCGTATCTAGAGGGGGGGCAGAGGGGTCAGTCGCCCCGCGCGCCAACCTCGAGCCCAATGCATTTGGGGGCGGCAAATCGATAAAATAATTTTCAATAAGGGGCGGCAAAAAATACCTTTTGCCCCCGGCGCCAACAATGCTCGGTACGCCACTGGATACATTCTTGTTCCCTTTTTAATTCACTAACTAATCAATTTTTTACAAAATATGGATAGGGGCCCGTCTTAGGCGACTTTCCCCTAATCAAATAACTTTACTTTAAATAACAAAGAAGACATCCTATTTTTAAACAAAATTGTTTTCTCTTTAACCATTAACCTCTCTCATTAAGTTCAATAACTTCTTGGTATTTATAAATATTGAAAATATGAAAAAAAATCATTTTTTAAACAAAATTGTTAAAATTTTACATTTTTTTTTCAAAAAAGATTTCATAACTTTTTGAAATTTTTTTTTTAAATTTTGATAACAGATTCTTAAAAAGCGATAAAGAAATACGTCAGAAAAGGTGATTCCTATAATTTTGTATACCTTCAAAAATAGAGAAAATTAACGTTGAAAATGAGTACAAAAAAGTGTCCGTCCCGTCCTTAAAGGGTAAATTATTATTCACTTGGTCGTTTCCATTTCAATTCAAAAAGGTTATGTATGTTAAAGTCAGGGAATCATTTCTCATTGAAATATATTGTTTTCCAGCCAATTTCAGACGACAAGTATTTTCCCGATATGGTAAAAAAAATTTTTTAACGAAGTTATGGGGATTTCAATGTTTTAAGTTGAAAAGAAAGATTACAAGAAAATAACGTTAAAATTTTTAAAAATTATTTTTTTTTTTTTGCTATTGTATATATTAAAATGATCCTTTCCGTGTCTAATTAGGGCGTTCATGTTCTTTATAATTCCAAAAGCGAATTTAAAATGTTTTCAAATTTAACAAAATGGCGACGTTATTTCGAAAAAAAAACTTAAATTTTCTCAAAAATTCCACCTATTTTTTTTCTTTTGATTTTTTTACCACTTTCTGGACGTATAATGATTATTTCCTATAAGAATTTATTGGAATCCCAAAATAGAAATATAAAAATTAAAATATAAAAAAAGAAAATATTTTTCTTTTTAAGAAAAGAAAATTCAAAGTTTTTTCAAACCCTTTACTAGATAGAACAAAAGTCCAAATAGAACAAATTTTCCTCTTCAAAAGTAGAGTAAAAAGTCTAATAGCTTTTATCTCTAACTGGCAAATCTTCGAATTTTTAATTATAACAACACGAATTAAATCCATAAATTTTGCATTTTCGCAAGTATAATTTATACTTACAAAAATTTAAAAAATTTTCTCTTTAGTTTTTTAGTACTTTTTCTGATTTTTATGGTTATATAAAATAATTTATGGGAAAAAATTTCGTTTTTTTGCAAGTATAATTTTTACTTGCAAACAAGAAAAATGTTTAATAATTCGAAAGATTCGCAAGTTAGAGATAAAAGGCATTTGGCATTTTTACTCTACTTTTGAAGTGGAAGATTCTTTCTATTTGAACTTTTGTTGTATCTAGTAAAGAGATTTGAAAAAACTTTGAATTTTCTTTTCTTAAAAAGAAAAAATTTTTTTATTTTTTCCCAGGAAGCGAGACTTTAAAAAATTCTTATAGAAAATAACCATTATGCTTCCAGAAAGTAGTAAAAAAAACAAGAGAAAAAAAACGGTGGGGTTTTTGAGAAAATTAGATTTTAATTTTTTTTTTAAAAAAACGCCGCCATTTTGTTAAATTTGAAAATATTTTAAATTTGAAAATCCGCATAACTTGGTTAAAAATTTTTTTTTCACCAAATCGTGAAAATACGTGTTGTCTAAAATTGTCTGAAAAATAATATATTTCAATGAGAAATGATTCCCTGACTTTAACATACATAGCCTGCCTGAATTGTAATGGAAACGACCACTTATTGAAATTTTATAATTAAATGATAAATTTTTTTATGAAATAATTTGTTTAAATTTAGCAAATATTTGATAATGACTTTATACATTCTGTGTTTCTAAAAAAAATATGTTTTATAAAAAAAAGTAATGTCAATATATAAATATTGTAATTTCTTATGAAGGATGTTTTGTGGCTAACAACCAAGTCCTCCCTTGGTCGAGTGCGTTAACGCCCTGCTCCCAGTATCAGTACGATTGAGTTTTTTATTCAAAGGTTTGGTCAAATTCACTTATTTTCCTAGTCATATTAACCAATGTTTCTATAGTCAGTTTAACTATACTTGAACCTTATTACAACTTTAAACATACAGGATTTGATAGTCGATTTCTCTCGTAACTAGGAAACTTAGTCAATTTCTAGTAAACGGATACTAGTAATTTTTTCGGTGAATCGTTTTACCAAGTTGACAAAAGGTTGCTTCTTACACTCAAAATAAATAGTACAGTAAATCTATCTTGAAAAAGTCTCTTTAAAAAAAAAAAATACCCTAATGCAGTTTATTTCATAAATTATTAGTAGCACATGTGACTAGCTTAAAACCAAAAAGTAAGAATCCCCCCCCTTGGGACAGGAGGGGAAATCGAAAAAGGTTTTTGAATTTCATTTTTCTAGGCCTAGGCGGTTATGGAAATTCAAAAACGGTTTTAAGTTTTCTAAAAAACCGGTTTGTTAATCAGTTTTCGGTATAAAAACTGTAACCGGTTATTTTAAAAAAACCGTAAAATTGATTATTTTGAAAAAAAAACCTAATAAGCGAATCAGAACCAGTTATTGAAGAGCAATCAAATAAGCAGAAGAACAGTTTCGAAGTTTTGTGAGCACGCTTAGGACATGGATGAGACGTCATGGAGCATATAGTCTCAATCAAGAAATCGATATTTTATATCGCAACATGCTCCCGCATTTCCGGCTCTACATTTGACGAGATGTAGTGTTGTGTGTCCGACATCATTATAGTGATCTTCGCCAAGCGGCATGTCAGTTTAGTTTCTCTAGGAAGTAATCACTCTCTCAGACTCTTCAACCCAAGAAATGAAGAAAATTTATATCTAGTTTTAAAAATGTGTTTTTGAAAGAGATTTCATTTAGATTAGAGCATACTAGAAACATTCGATAGTCTTTCTAGGCCCACCACTCAGGTATATGGTCCTGACTCTAGTAACGGTACCTCTAGAAGTCGAGGCATGGGCAAACTTCGCACCTAGCAACAACAAAAGACTAACGCTCATTGGACCCTAGTAAATATAAAAGTCCAGTATTGAATTCTTAAAAGAACCCCTAGTGATTTGGATGACCAAATTTCAGAAGCCGTTATATAATCTCCATGAATGTTCCTGAGTCAACTGTACCGGATGCTGTCAAATGGATCTCGACAGCAGATACAAGTGTTAGTGAAAAAGATACCAGTTGGTTGCATAAGCAATAAATCTTTGGTTGTGAATAAAAAAAAATTTAAGACATAAGCAATATGTGACATTTAATTAGTAGTACAAGACATTTTAGTTTTAGCGCTTATGTTTTCGCTTTTCTAAGTAAGGGGTAAATGTAATGATATGAGTTATAATTGTCTAGCGGACTCATACATTACTGTAGAAGTCGGCATGGCTCTCGAAGAGAGTGGGGTTTCCCACTTCTCGCTCGTCTCTCTCTTCCCCTTCCTTGCAGCGGCGACTGACAGCGTACATATATTCAGTTGCGCTCGCTAATTGAGTTAGTCTTCTGGCTGTCGGGACTCAAGGTGCTCCTCGGTCCCATGCTAGGATGCTCAGGTAAAAGGAGATAAGCGTGTGGGTGCCCCCGCCGCATTCCCCCCCCCCCTAACATGAGTGACTAGTAAAGCCAGATAGATTGCTGAGAGCGTGTGGGGATTGAGTAGAGGTGCTCCTCTCTCACAACTCATACGTAATATCCGGAACCCTTGAGGTGAAAGATTTCCTAGGCGTTCTCCAAATTGATAGAGGTGCTCCTCCTCGGATTGGCTAACAAAAATAGAGGATTACAATGTCTATGGGTACCCCCGTGAGATTGTATACGAGTACTGCTAGGTTCTCAGTTTCTTGGCTAGAGAGAGAAAAATGTAGGTGCTCCTGTTTGCTTTCTCTCTACCCAAAGAATAGACGCAATTTTTCCCTTAGAGGATATTACTGCACAGGGGTTAGGAGTGAGGTCAGTCAAAAATTATTAATGATTCAGTCTATGTCAGACCATTCGTTGGTTCACTGTTTTTGACTAGCTAGCTTATAGAGAAAAGAAATATTGTGAAACTCGAAATCTAAGAAAAGTCTAGAATTGTTTATTATCTAGTTTACACTGCAACAGTTAAAATTTTGTTAATTTATTTTTTGTAACATTTCAATTTTTAATTATTAGAACATATTATTGTTATTTTTATTTTTTAATTCTCGGTGTCATCATTGACTTCACCCTACCTCCTTGTAATTAATATTCTTAAAAATAAATGTCAACCAGTAGGCTAAGATTCAATTTGCTTTCTTACTAGAAATAATATTTTCAGCCAGATGGCCAAAGTTCATTTATTTTCAGAACTCTAGTTGTAATGGACACTGGACAATCCGACGAGCGAATTCACAGCAATCATTAGAGAAGATACCAATCATTACACTTTTAAACATAAAAACTCTGAAAAACCTTTTAACCTAAATAACCTGAATTACCTAAATAACCGATTAACCTATAAACAACCGGCTTAACCTAAATAACCTGAAAACCCGGTTTAACCGGTTTTTCCGAAAAGCGAAAAACCGGTTTTCCGCACAGGCCTATTCTTTTCAATTGGAAAGCTACCCAGTACTGTTTTGTTTTCGTATATGTAAGTTCTCTTGTTTTTCGAAAAGTGGTACCTCCTGATGTGTATGGTCACTTTCTCTTATTGCACTGTGCTTGCAGAATTTTATTTAATACTGAAATAGCCGTAGAACAAGTAGATAAAACTGATAAATTACTGCGTCAGTTTGTCTCAGAAATGACGAAGTTTTATGGAAACAAATCACAAGTTATGAATATTCATAACTTGATCTATGTAGCTGATGAGGTAAGATGTAAGATGTATGATGTAAGAATGCTTCTTTATCAGACTACTCGGTATTTCCATTCGAAAATTATTTGGGTAAGATAAAATCGTTGATACGATCTCTAAGTAAAGTGGTAGCACAAGTATACAGACGTTTTTTTTTAAATTGAAGCAGCAAGGGGTATAAAAATATTACGTTACCCATTAATAAGTGATCCAAGTAAACTTTAAGATTCTTGCGGTTCGATGATACAATATTCGAAAATTAACACTAAAAAGTTTAAAATTGGTATTACTCATCTAGATAATACTGTGCAATTAAACAACGGTCAGTTATTTCAACTAACAAAAATTATGTCTTCGACTGATAAGTTGCCTTTGTCTAATTTTTATGTAGAAGGCATGTTTATAAAAAATACCGATGATGTTTTTGATATACCCATAAAATCAAAAGAATTAGCATTTTCAAAGTTCTAAAAATGCCATTGATTACTGAAACATCTGTAAAAGTAATTAGGGCAGACGAAATAAAAAGAAAATGTGTTTTCATGACAATTAAAAATAAAAATTATATTATTACTTTATTACATGTTTAACAACCAAAATTATACATCAACAGTTTTCTTACGGCATCAAGTTAAGGAGAAATAAAAAAGTATTTTAATAAAATATAATGAGTTATTTTATTGTATTATTTGTTTTTGAATACGTTTTTTCATTTTCATCTAACATGGAACTTGAGAAGTTACAGTACAAAACGTTGTTGTATTTAAAAAAATATATTTGTTTGTTTCTTAACCCTCTACCTATGGTTACTTCTCCCCACTCTTGCACTATCTAACGAGTTGTCTATAGTCCCCACCAGGCGTCCGAATTGGCGATTTTTGTCATTAACGGTCATTTTAGTAACCCCCTTTTTTTAGGAAGTTAAATAACTAAAATACTGTTAATCAAAAAATTTAAATTTTAAAAATCTGAATTATTGAACAACAAGAAAAAACAATTTAACAATTGAAAACTGTATAGATAGTTTTTGTTATAAAGTATTTAACATTACTATTAATCAGATTAATTTCCGATGAAATTATTTAAGCTCCTCAACAGCCTTTCTGATAGACCACCTTCTCTGTCTAAGGCCCCTTTTAACCATGTACCTGTTTTTTACAAATTTCTGTTTTATTAATTAAAAAACAATTATCTTTAACATAAATAAATTAGTTTAGCATAGGAATGTTTATTTCCAAAGTAATTTTACATGATAAGGATAAAATATATATTTATTTAAATTTATTTTTTTGCTTTTTTAGGGGCATGTGATGGAGTATGTCATCATTGGTATAGACAAAACTTATTTCTAACCTTTCTTATAAAAAACTAAATATTTTATCGCAAAACTTGAAGAAGTTGCATAAAATCATGTACAAATGTCTGTTTGACCCAAATTTCTTAAAATTTTTTTTTGAAATATAATTTTTTTTTTAATTTCCAGATCTTCGGGAAATCTAAAATAGTTTTTCCTTTGATATTTTAGATAAATTTACCAAGTTTCACAACAAGATATTCAGTATTTTTTTGGAAGATTATGGACAAATTTTTGCTATATAATGACGCTATACTTCATCACACTCCCTCAAGTGACTAAAAATAAACTTACCACACATGCACGAGAAAATATTAGTTTCGCTAAAATTGTTTTTTGTTATCAAATGATTAGTTTTTCTTCCTTTTGCAGAAAATTGCATTCGAACATCTTTATTCATAATTTTGCTCAAAACTGCTAGCACAACTTCTGAGACGGATGTTTTTCCTCTTCCATAAAATCTCATAATATTTTTCTATTATAGAAAAGTTTTTTAAATGTCAGGAATAAAATACGATTAAAAAAATATAAAAATCATAAAAATGAAAAATTTTGTTACTTGCAAATTTTTATCTCAGAAACTAGCAACGATTTTTTTAAAATTTACTGTAATATTTTTAAAACTATAGGATATTGATAAAATACCAAGGCTTTCGACTTATCTTCACCATGTGCCAATGAAGCATCAAAAACTTCAAATACATTGACATCGATGATTGGAAAATCTACTTCTAGTTTCTCGATTTCATTTTGCATAGTTAATCCAAAAGGTTGTCCAAAATTGATAAGAAGTTTAATTTCAAAATCATTTAATTTTCGGTTAGCTCGTATTCAATACAATTATAAACTTTCTTTACTTCATCATTTATACTTGTGTACATTTTAACAAGAGCCTTTTTTTATATTTACATCTATAAGAATAGAAAATTATTCTACGTAAATTATATAAGAATAATTTTCACTGCTATACTGTTTTATGAGAATTAAGAAAAATAGATTTGTTATAATTGAATCTTTATTACTAATAAAGAACCCTTCTGAGTAGTTAATATATCTATATAACTAATATAATTCTTTTTTACAAGGGATACTTTGCATATATATGTAAACTTTTTCTATAAGAGATAAATGTTTTGAATACCTTAATTGTTTTCGGCAGTATGTTTTCGTTTAAGTGATTGAGATTTTTCCTGCGTATCTAAAAATAATTTTTATATTAGAATGTTGAAAGCAAGGTATTTAATATAAATTGAATTTCCTCAAAATAAATTCAGGTACGTGTTATTGGCTAGGCACTCTCTAAATATTAATTAGTGAAATATTCACTGATCAAAAATACCTTGAATGTTTTCTTCGTCTTCTACTACAGATGACTATGATGATGTGTGGTAAGGATATTTAATACGTACTTTGTTATAAGTGTATCTTCACTAGTGGATACACCTTCTGTAGCAGTGGTTTCGGTTCCCGGACATTTTTCCAAAAAAATTTTTCCGAATTCCAATTTCCGAATGTAACGATTTTCTTATTTCTAAATATTCTTAAAATCAAAACATTAAAAATTAATCATTAAAAGTTTCAAATAATATGAATGAAAAAGACAAAATTTAACGAATATTAATTACAAACACAAGATATCATAAAAATAAAATAAAAGTCGGAAATTAACGTCAAATTAATAAAAATGTATTTAGTCAAAAATTAAAATTCACATAGAATTCAATTCAAAAAATAAAAATAAATTTAAAATCCCGACACACTCAAACTTTTCACACAACGATTATTTAACGATTCAAATACAAAATAATAAATTGAATATAAACAGTCATGACTTAGAATTAAAGTTGTGCATATATATATTTTTAATTAAAGAAATGAGGCAAAACAATAAGACATGAAACAAAGACAATTCAATAAATATAAAACTTATCGTTCCCGGTATATTTGAGTTTTCTTTGAGGACGGGGTTCTTTTGGTGTTGCGTGGAGACTGCCGAGTAGAACTTCAGAACTCTCTTTTTATTTTCTTTTTGATTGTGGACCATTTTTTATTTTAGTTTTATCCTGGAGAATCTGACCCTTTAATATTATATTCCATTCCGTCCAGAAATCCACGCCCATCGTCCTCAATTCTTTGAAATTCGTCACATTTATACAAAAATCGCTACTCTAATTAAAAATGATAAAAATAAATAATTAACAAAAATACCACAAAAATTAACACAACACAAAATCAATAACTTTTAAAATTAGAATTCGCACCTTCGTATTGCCGGCGACACACAAAGCCGTGACGATTTCAATTACCGGGAAACGATTATGAGGACGATGGGTGCGGAAGAAATTACATTCTAGTCAAAATTTTCCCCTTCCCTCGTCAGTCCCCACGCCCTTAAGGCATTTTGACGCCCAGGCAATGAAGAGACCTGTCACATTACTCGATATCAAATTAAACTATTTTCGTCGAAAATATTGAATCCCTTCACGAATGTATTTATTTTCCGAATGGCTTTTTTTCCGAATTATTTTTTCCGAATACTTTTTTCCGAAGAAATTCTTCCGAAAATTAATTTTTTCGAATCCATTTTTCTGAATAGTACTATTTTCCAAAAAACAAAAATATTTTTCATCTATTATTCAGATAACATTGTTTTATATAGAATAACAATAACAGTTGACTGTAATATATTTGACAACCTCAAATTCATTTTTTCAAAATTCTTCGTGCACATACATATCATTCCATTATAAATTTTCAGTTTATATTAAAATTACAAGTATGAGTTCTTTGCCAAAAATTGTCGGTAATTTGTTAATATTAGACGGATTTATTTATTATAGAGGCAAACCTAAAAATAATCGTTATTATTGGGAATGTCGAAAATTGAAGCTAAAAGAATGTAAAGCACGAGCTGTTACAATTTATGACGGAGAAGAAATAGTCGTTGTGAAAAGTCCCGAAAAATCACCTCACATTCATCCACCTAATCATGAAGAGGCAGAGGCGGAAATTGTGAAACATTCATTAAAAAGGCATGCTGAAGAGCATCCTGAGGTTCCACCTGCTCAAATAATTCGTCGGGAATTAGCTGCTGTTTCATCTGGTGTACTAAGTCAATTACCTGAACGCGAAAATCTTAAAAAATCTATGCGTCGTAGACGTAGACGAAATATGCCACCTAACCCTACGTCATTAAATGATTTAGAAGCAATTCCTCCGACATACCGCATGACCTTTTCAGGTATGATGCTAAAGAAATCCTAATACTCTGTCAAATTTGTATACCTTTATAACTTCTATAGGTAACAATTTTCTTATCTATTTATTGATATATTTCGTCTGGTTATAGGTAAACATCGCCCTGATTTGTACTCTGCCCTCAATGAGTTTTTAAAAGAACAAGCCGACTCTGAAACAATTATTACTGAAGCGGCTTTAGGACGTACTGTAAAGGCAGGACCAAAACGAAAATGGCTCGCAGTTCGACGGCGGATAAGACTTATTGCTCTTGAATACAACGAATATAAAGACAAAAACAGTGTTCTTGATTGTTTGAGAGCTCTGGCCCATAATATTGTCCTTTAATAAGACTTTTTTAAATACAAATTTTTTTCGGAAATTCGGAAACAATAATCTTGGAAAAATGGATTCGGAATTTTCGATTCGGAAATTTTTCATTTGGAAAATAATCAATTCGGAAGAACTTATATTCGGAAAGTTGTATTCGGAAAAATGACCTAGAATCGTGGTTTCTCCAGCATCTAAAGAATTCATGTACCGCTGTAACCGATACAAACCTTTTTTAAAGGATCCTATGAAAGAAAAAGTTATTATAATGAAGCAAATATTTTAGTATAAAGTCTAACATTTTTTAAATGATTTACTTACTGCATTTCTTAATAAACAAAATTTTTTGAAAATGTTACCACGTGTCCTCCGGTTCTTTACAATCTTTTACCCAGTTTTGCAAATTTTTATAATTGCTATTCTGAGGATAAGAACATCCCGAGCAGGATAATCGGCAAATGTTAAAGCAAATGTTATTTTATCTGTATTTTCGGTTAAGATATATATAGTTGTAACATAAGTTATATTATAATAGTTATATTAATAATAGTCAAACTATAAAATAATAATAGCGTTCCAGTTTTTTTCTGATAAGATAGTTAATTTACTAAAATAAAATTCCAAGTTTAGTAAATATTGATCTACAAAGTTTTTCAGTGCATAAAACTAAAGTATACGTTATTATAAAAGGTCATTATGAGTTTATTGTTCATTATTTAAAGAATTTATTTTTCATATTAGGTGCCAAAAAATATTTTATTTTTGATTGTTTATTTCTGCGAAATATATCTGTTTGAGTTTAACCTTAAATTTTACTGGCCAACATGATATCTAGAGATTGGATTATCTACAATTAAAAAATTCAGTATTTTCTTAAAATTTATATCTGTAATCATCGTCTGAACTACAAACTTTTATCTATGATGATAACAATATAACAAAATCCTTGAATCATGTCGGATAGTGAAATTGAGGGTTAACTTCAAATAAATATTTTGCAGCAATAAACAATTAAAAACAAAAATTATTTTTTAGCACTGTTAAATATGAATTTGTATGTATAAAAAGACTGCATGTGTTATAAAAATATGTTTTAATATAAAAAATAAGATCTTGAAAATATGAAAATAAGCCCATACTGACCTCTTAATTACAACATGCTAGTATTTTATATTCAACAATATTTTCGGTTATGTGTGTATGATCGACTAAGGCTGAACATTGTCCTTTTGTCTCATAACCAACATTGGCCCAAGTTACATAAACCCCAGAATCGGCAGAATGTGAGGCCCCCAACCTAAGACAGTCAATATTGGCACAAATATTGGCACAAACAAGTTCGTAATACGATAATCGAACGAAATTACACCCAATGTTGAAAGCCCGAGAATCAATAGACTACATAGAGCCAAGCAACTGCCACGTTGGCTAGCTCGGCAAACCCTGCTCGGGATGTTTTCTTATCCTTGTTTAGCCAATTAATCGGTATAAGATCAACTACGTGTTTATTTTTAATAATCTCTTGGTCAAATTTAACAACAGCATATGTACATTTCTTATCCTAATTAAAACGGTTAAAAAATGTATTTGTAGTTTTGAAGATTTGATCTAAAAAGATTGATAAGTTCATTGTTTATTTATATATATAGGCTTAAAATTTTTTAAAAAAACATTGATAAAAGTTGTTCAAGAGAAAGCTCTGGAAGCGAAGTAATTTCAGGTAAATATAAATTTTCCAAAGTTTTATGATTAACTGCTGCTTTCCAGCATTGGGCCGCTGATTGGGCTATGGGCTAAAAAAGTTCAAAAAAATTATTGATAAAAGTGTTTTAAGACAAAGCTCTGTCAGCAAAGTATTATTTCCCATTTTTTAATTTTAGAAAGTTTCATGATTTTCTGCTAAGCACAGGTATTGGGCCGCGACTTGGACAATAGGCTAAAAAAATTTTAAATTTAAAATTTTAATTTTGTAACCCATAGCGCAAGTCCTGGCCTAATGTGGGTCCTTTGTCGAAAATTATGAAACTTTCGAAAATAATAAATAGGAGAAAATACTTTTTAGTAAGAGGTTTTTTTAAAACTTTATGTATATTTATTTTTAAGTTTTGTATTCTATATTCCTAGTTCCGCGTAGTGGTGAAGCGTACCTGAAGCTCATAATCATTTTGAACCATATAATTTTTGATAATTTGAAGTGCAAAAACAAATGAAGTTCAAGTGTCGAAATTATTATTTTTAAGATGTAAGTGTAACACGTAACTAAACTTTTTGTATTTTCTTTAACTTAGTTTTCGGAAATTCCAGTTCTAGGTAAAAGTGGTCCCTTCCCCTCTTGTTAAGAGAAAGTGACCACCACATTCTTTAGTGTCCTAAGACCTGGTCAGCATCCCTTAAAGAACAGAAAGTCAGTCGTTGTGAAACCTTTGCCACGGCAAAACCCACGTCTCTAAATAAAAGTGTTTTTATGAAAATCTTTTATTATTTAATTTCTTATATTTCCCTTAATAAAATAAAAGTGACTAAACCGTCACATAAATTGGCGATCCTGATGCCAGGATACGTTTTCGAGTTATAAATTTCTACAGAAAATAGTTAATAACTCACATAACCGTATCTGATGCGAATCTGGAAAACAAGAGTTGTCTAAAAATCTTGATTTATTTATTCAAATTTAGTTACAAAATAAAGTGAATATATATATTTAAATTTTAAAAATCTTTATGAATTTTGTGTAAAACTAGAAGCTGAATTGAGTAGGCTCTATGTTACGTAAACTTAAAATCATAAAGACTATTATAATACAAGGGTTCGTCGATCTAGATGGTAAGACCTCGGGTGCGTAAATCAGTACGGTAAAACCCAGAAGAAGAAGGCCGAAGATAACAAGAGAGGACCACAGCTTCTATTGTTCCAGCAAATAGCGAGCAGCCTTCAAGGAAAATCTATTGCAAGAAATTTAGAAGGCAAGTAGAGTACTAGTAGTAAAAGAAAGTGAATTTTAGGTAGCTAAATTGTTGTAAAATATAGATGTTTATCTATATTATAGATTAGGCGTTGGTATACTCCTGGTGTTCCAGAACACTGCCATCGTTAATAAATTCATCGAAGTACCTTGAATTAACCTTGCATGTACTCTTTGTAGCAAAATTATGTAAGTGAGGGGTTTAAATAGATCACTCAAAAAATTGTAAAAAGAAAAATAGTGATTTGCTTTCGCGACATTCGTCGGGCATTTACATGAAGATTTTCCGACATCCGCGCGCTCACATATTCGAGTCACACACAAACATACAATCACATATACACTAACAATATTGAATCCTCCAAACTGGCTTTTTACTTCTTGAGAAATTTGCCAGAATCAACAACAGACCCAGTAAAATTAGAAGAATTCGATATGGCTCTTCTCGAAGACACAACTTCAACAGATTCGGACTTATTAAAAGCGCTACTAGAGAAATTAAACAGCATAGAAGAAGGTATTAAAGAACTAAATCTCGAAAACAAACAAAGGGTTGCAGAAATAAAGATCTTAGAAAAACATAATAATATCATGGAAACCGAGGATGAATAATTAAAAAAAAAATGAAGAAAATTCTGAGGACGGAAAATTAATAAAAGAATCAGTTGCATCCTTTCAACAACGAAAAAGTAGTAGAAGAGACTCCAAATCTCGTTCACCTTCACGCGTAAGAGAACAGAAAACCACAGAACAAGACAATAGTCGGGTACCAGCTAGAGATATTATAGGAATAATCGATACATTAAATGGAAATGATGACTGTGGCGTGAAAGACTTTATCAAACTCATTAAAAAGGCCCGCAGGCGATGTTCACAAGAGGAAATTTTATTAGATCTAATTATATCGCAAAAAATTACAGAGCAAGCTAAGCGAGCAATAAGATTCATACCAATAGGTGAATATGAGGAACTTTATTCAGCTCTACGCCAAAATGTTGGTACTATAAGTTTAGTTTAATCAAGCAGAAGTAAACTTGAATCTATCAGGCAAATGAACACAAAATCAGTCCAAAATTACAATATGAGATTTCGTCAACAATTTAATGAATTAAATTATGCTATTCAAAACGACCATTTTAACTTAACCTCTCGACGCTTAGCTTTACAAACAGAAGAAAAGTCCGCAGTAAAAAGGTACACAATGAATCTTAGGGAAGAGCTAGGCGCCCACGTAATACCTTTGAGACCGACAACGTTACGACAAGCTCAGCAAGAAGCCACGGAGGCAGACATCTGGTTCAGAGAATGAAATACTACGAAAGTAAGGACACAACCAAACCCTTCGTTCAGAATTAACAAACCAGGATTCGTTCTAACCAATAACACTCCTAATCCTATCCCAATAAAATATCCTTCATTAAATAATTTTCCAAATCACTCAATGCCTCTTGTTGATAGAATCCAGATTTTCTGTAAATTCTGTAAAAAAAATGGGCCATACTGAATCTCAGTGTTATTCAAAGCAAAGAAATTTTCCAAAAAATAGACCTACGAATCGGCCGCCCGAGCGAGTGAATCAAGTACAGGTAGAGGGACACCCCACAGAGGACAGTCCGCTCGAAGTGAACACCGAAAACCCAGAGTTTTACGACCAGGAAACAATGAGCATAGAATCTCAACTATATCAGGGAAATTGTATTCAATACGAGGATGATTCAATGGAACACGAAGACCAGTCAACTATTAGTCGACTATTAGGCGACAGCGGGGCATCTTTGAACCTCATTAAAACCGGCATAATTGCCGAATCTCACCCAAGAGAGAAAATAAAAACAGAATTTGCCATGGGAAACAATAAACACCAAACTCAAGAAGTGGCTAAGTCAACATTTCAAGAAAAAGAACACGTATTCGTAATAGTCCCAGACAATTTCCCACAACCAGAAGACGGCATAATAGGAAATCCATTTCTCCGATCTTTCTCATTCAATTTAACAAATCATTATTTACAACTCGACAACAATGTGTACGAACTAGAAGACGATGGTATTTTTGTACCAAACCATTCTGTAAAGTTAGTTTCATTAAATGTTAAAAGAAAGGAAGGTCACATTATAATAGAAGACAACCCATACATACCAGATTCAATCTATAGTATTGAAAATTCACAAGTTAAAATTCCTATAAGTAATCACACTAATGAAAACATAAAACTCATTGATAGTAATATTCAATATAAGTACATTACTACGAAATTAAAAGAACGTGACGAACAAATAAAATATATTACACAGGATGAGTTCAATAGCAGATTGAAAATATTAAAGGAGTATGTTAGAATCAATCACATCGAAAAACAACACAAGGAAATAATTGAGAAAACAATAATGAGTGTCATGACATTTTTACACTACCCGGAGATCCACTTCCATGCACCGTTTTAGCCGCACACAAAATAATATTAAAAGATGAAAGACCGATTAATATCCGTCAATATCAGCATCCCGAATGTCATAAGGAAGAAATTTCAAATCAAATAGAGGAAATGTTGAAAAAGATCATTTCGCCTATTTCATCACCAGACAATGCACCACTTTGGGTTGTACCAAAAAAACGGGATGCATCCGGAAAAATTAAATGGCGCATAGTAGTTGATTTCCGCAAATTAAACGAAAAAACTGACCAAGATGCATATCCCCTTCCACTCATTGAAGATTTACTTGACGGACTCGGAAAAGCAAAGTTTTTTTCAGCTTTCGACCTTAGTTCGGGTTTCCACCAAATTCCAATGGAAGAGAGTTCAAAGAAATACACAGTCTTTTCAACACCAAGAGGTATTACGGGATTTAATAGGAACAGTTTGTTTCGTGTATTCGGACGACATTGTAGTTTTTGGGAAAACCATAGAAGAACATAATAAAAATTTACTAACATTGTTTGAACGCCTACGAGAAACTGGACTAAAAATGCAGCCAGACAAGTGCGAATTTCTGCGGCCAGAATTAGAATTCTTAGGTCACGTTATAACAGGAAATGGAGTAAAACCTAACCCAAATAAATTAGAAGCCATAAACAACTTTAAACAACCGAGCAACTTAACGGAAGTCAAGTCATTTCTACGATTGGGAGGATACTACAGGAAATTTATAAAAAACTTTTCTACTATAGCCAAACCGTTAACAAATCTTACGAAGAATAATCAACCCTTTAATTGGACCCTAGATTGCGAAAAAAGTTTTAAAACAATTAAAAATTGTCTTTGCTCCGCCCCAGTTTTGAGATATCCAGACTACAAGGAAGATTTTGTTTTAACAACGGATGCGAGTAATGTAGGATTGGGAATGGTATTATCACAAAATGGACACTCTGACTGTTATGTATCCAGAACCTTTAACAAACCAGAAATAAATTACAGTACTACCGAAAAAGAGCTTTTGGCCATAATCTGGGCTGTTAAAAGATTACCCCAATATTTACTTGGAAGAAAATTTTTGATTCAAACAGACCATCAAGCATTGAAATGGGTAACCAAGGTGCAAGACCCTTCCTCTAGATTGTTAAGATGGATCTCGAAATTAAAAGGATATGATTACGACGTAGAATTTGTACCGGGAAAAGAAAATGCTGCAGCCGACGCATTATCCAGAATGCACCCTATAATCCACAACGAGGATATTATTGTATTAAGTAATCAAGAAGAAATCATTAACGCCAATCAATCCGCAAATAACAGATTAAGAAATCAGGAAAGTAAAGACGAAAAAGAAATTACACAACAATACATGGAATGGAAAAATAATCGAAGACCGAATAAATTAAAAATGAAGCCTACTGCACATGGTAAGAATTGGATCAAAATTAGTAAACAGAATATTTTTTCACTACTAAGAATTCAGTTGCCTAATTTTAACGAGAAAAAATGGGTAAAATTACTTCACAAGAAAACAAAAAACTTTATAGCCGACAAAAATTGGAAATTTTTCAATTTCATGTAGAAGACCCTTCTATTACCAATTTAGAAAAAGTCCACATCAGTGACATGCTAAACTTTCTAACACAAACAAAATTCGAAGAAGTTGAATTCTTCCTTTGCGAAAGATCCGATAAAAAATTAAATGAAATTGAACCGTACGCGATCAAAAGGGCATATGAACGAGTGCGCAGGTCCCCTGGCGCAGCCGTAGACTCGCTGTACGAGAGGCCAACGAAAGTCACGCGTTAAGCCCTTTTGATCGCGGTGGGTTCAATTGAAAAACAGAATTTGCTAAAAGAAGCTCATGGGAATGTAGCCACTGGTCATTTTAAAGAACATAAAACTATCCACAGATTTCGTAAAAATGTATCCTGGGAAAATATGGAAGAAGATGCGATAGAATTTGTAAAGAAATGCCTAGTCTGTCAACAAGAAAAGTTAACAAGGATCCGCCCGAAAGTTGAAGCTGTGATACCGGATATACCGAAGGAACCCAACGAAAAAATTGCCATAGACATAGTAGGACCATTACGCGAAACACAATCAGGAAATAATTACATACTGTCAATCCAAGACGTTTTAACAAAATACATCATTCTAATCCCTTTAAAAGAAACAACTAGTGCAAGCATCATAACAAATTTATTAGACCACTACATATACATTTTTTCAGCTCCTAAAAGTATATTAACTGACCAAGGTGCAAATTTCATTTCTGAACTTGTTAAAAAATTTGAAAATCTATTTCGAATCAAACATATCAGAACAACAGCCTTTCACCCCCAGAGTAACGGAGCATTAGAACGAACTCACGGAACTATTAAAGAACTATTGAAAACTTACATGGCATATAACGAGACAGAATGGGATCAAAACTTAAATCTAGTTTGTTTGGCGTATAACACAGCTTTACATGAAAATACAGGGTTAACACCCTTTGAGATGACCTTCGGTAGGAAGGCTAACTTGCCCTCAATATTAGCAAAAAACTAGCTCATTAACATATCAAGAAATTTTTGATATTTGGAAGAAACAACATGAACATTACCTTGAAAAAGGGAAGACTGCTATACGAAAAACTCAAGAGTGATTAAAACGACTGTAAGACGAGAATATCATACGCACAAATCCTTTATTTAAACCGGGTGACCTTGTATTATTGCATAATGACAGTAAATCAAATAAATTGGAAAGAGAATGGTTAGATCCTTACAGAATAATAAGAAAAGTTAATGAAGTAAACTTCGAAATTCGATACAATAATTTAAACTACATAGTTCACGCGAATCCATTAAAAGTCTTTTACCAATAATAAACGTTCACATATCTCTATCAATTTCAGTATGAAAACCACGCATATTCTGTCGTTTTGGTGCTTAACTCTCTCAGTAGTCTATGCCAACATCACTCTCACTCCCCTTAAGAATGTTACAATTTTTGCAGAAGATCTATGCAATTAAAAAAGTTGTTTAAAACACTCTCTTCTATGTGTACTACGGATTGTATAGAATCGCTCGAAATTAAAATGTCACGCGAACGAATTTACCGTCTCGAAACACAAAAAATATTGTTGAACAAACTGTTAGGTAATATTCTACGTAAACGTGGCTTGATAAATATAATTGGTAGCATCTCTAAAACGCTTTTTGGTACCTTAACTGAAAGTGATTTAGAATACATAAATACTGAATTAGATAAGTTATATGAAGATAACCAAATTCTATCAGCAGATATATCAAATCAAACAAAAATTATTAAAACATTATTAAATTCCGCTTCATATAGTATTAATGTAATGGTGGAACGTAGTAAACAAAATATTCAAAATTTTAATAACATGATCGACAAGATTAATAACAATACAAAAAATGTTTCCATTTCAAACCAAATTACAATGTGTACTATGATATTACAAGAATTAAGTGAAGACATTAATTTGGTAATCGATTATACTCGGGAGAAAATTACTATATGCCACCAAGTTACCAATATTAGAACCTGATCAATTTTTATTACAACACTTACTTCCTATTCCCCAAAGAAAAGGATTGAATTTTGTAGCACCTATTCCTCGAGATGAATATGTTTTAATCAACGATCAAAAAACTGTATATCTACCTACGGATAGAAATTTTATTAACGATTGTAAAAAATTTGACAAAATCAAAATATGTGGAAGGAAACAACCCACTTACCTTATCTCAGAAACACTTACATGCGAAAATCAACTAATTAGAGCTAGTATTAAAAAATTGGATACACAATTATGTCAGGTCTCTTTGTTCAAAATAGAATTACTCACCTATATAACATTAGAAAATAGTCAGGGGTACATTATTATACCAGAAAATGAACTGCCATTAAGCGTCAATTGTATTAATAATATTTATAATAATGATTTTAAAGATATAATAATTCAGGAATCGACTTTGATTCAATCAACTAAAGATTGTACGCTCAGTTCGGAATCTGTCATAATTAAACTAAGGAAAAGTAACGTGTTGGTGAAACACACCAGTTATAAAAAGAATATAACAATACCTCACACCTCCGATGAACTCGATTTGTTACAAAATAATCTGTTACCTTTAAAAAAACAAATTAATTTTGAAAGTTTGGTAGATTCTAGTAGAACATTGAAAGAATTTTTAAACTCCCTTAATAAAATAAGAACAGCAAAACGCGCTAAATCATGGTTAGAAAAAACAAATAGCATTTTGACATACTTAGGTCACACTGCGATTGTAACCATTGCGTTTTTTATAATTTATAAATGTGGAATACTTAATTTAATTTCCAAATGTATGCCGAAAATTTGTATTAAAATTTGTTGTCCGAAAAATAATATAATAAATAATATAACACCACACGTAGTCACGTATGTCCCTACAGCGCCAGTAAGACACGACAATTCGAGTGTACCTACTGAAAAAATGGTCGAGAACCACTTAGTCAAGTTTAAGCGTAAAAGTTAAGTTCTTCCAGGTGTAAGAACTATCTAGCGAAGGGGGTGTAACACGTAAGTAAACTTTTTGTATTTTCTTTAACTTAGTTTTCGGAAATTCCAGTTCTAGGTAAAAGTGGTCCCTTCCCCTCTTGTTAAGAGAAAGTGACCACCACATTCTTTAGTGTCCTAAGACCTGTTCAGCATCCCTTAAAGAACAGAAAGTCAGTCGTTGTGAAACCTTTGCCACGGCAAAACCTACGTCTCGAAATAAAAGTGTTTTTATGGAAATCTTTTATTATTTAATTTCTTATATTTCCCTTATTAAAATAAAAGTGACTAAACCGTCACATAAGTACAAAAACAAAAGAACTTCTTGCCGCTAGCTCAGGCTGACAGTTTCTGCGTCATATTAACTTGCTTATTATATAAAAATATGCCTTCAAACCAAAACTATTTTACCCTAATTAAGGTTTATCTCTTGATTACATTCACTCTCAAAAATTTATGAAGCAGTCCATATAAAGTTTACCTTCACAGCATATGACATATCCTAAAAAAATTTCAACCGACTATCGCTTGGAAACAATGTATTTGATTCACACTTGAAAATCATGCTAGTATTCCATGTACGTGTGTTCACTATTCTCACTTCAGACCACTATTTATGTTACTGCGCAGGCAGTTGAATCAAAACTATAAATTTTGTTTATTTTTTTTTTTAAATGGGCCCGCTAGTAATATTCAGGTTTTCAAATATAACGTTATGCCTAATTATAAATAACATATTAGTTTTTTTAAATCATAAAGAAGAATTTTCAAGTTGTATCTCAGAAGGTTAGATGCGCAAGGCTTATTATAGATTTTACGTGTAAAATTTGAAATTTCAAATTTTTATATCTCTATTATTGACCCACTAGTCGACTTGGAATTTTACAGGTACATAAATCATATCTTTTTTAACTAATTTCCAAAGTTTAAAGGAAATCTAAAAAAAAACTACTTTTTGAGAGATATACCTTAAAAATTTATTATTTTAGTAGTAATATGTTTTAAGTTCTTTAAATGAACAAAAAAAACTTAAAAGTAAGGTTAAGTTTTGTGTTTTGTATTTAGGTTGTTGAAAAAATGGCTAATTCATTTTGAACACTAACGATTTAAAACCATTTTAACCATGTCCATAAATGTCAATTTGAAATTATTGACTAAAGTAGAACCATGCACGTATCCAGGAGGGGGTCAAGGGGGTCATAACCCCCCCTTGGAGCTAACTTGGATTTGCATAGAAGAGAGAGAGAGAGAACACTATAGTGTTGTCTCTTTCTCTCTCATGTATGACCTCCTCCAAAAACCGAGTCTGGATACGCCACTGAGTAGAACAGATATATTAACGATGCTTTGCCAACATTGGCATTTTTTGATGGCTCAACTAAGTTAGCCGATGGTCGGGCCGACCATCGGCCTAAGTGATCATTTTACAGGTTGGCATGATTAATTATTATAGGTTGTTCCAGCCTATAATAGGTTGGTCCAAAAAAGGGCCGATCGCCAATTCCCACTTGGATATCATCTCTACCACTCACTTTTTGCATGAATGCGTAGTTTGGGTGCCTGGCAATATACCCTTATGTTTCCAAGACGAGTTTCGTCTGTTTATTATTTTTAATAACAATCTAAAGTTGTAAAGAACATGTTTCTTGATTATTGCTGATCTCCTGTTTATTTTAGAGGAAAAAGTGTCGTATTAAAGATATGCAGCTTAAAAGCTCTTAAGCTCTTTTTATTTGGAAATAATAAATGTTTTAACTTAATTAATAATCTGTAAAAAAAAATGATTTTTATTTGCAAAAAAACGCTTTTAAGGTATTATTCGCGTAAAATGACTTTTGTCAGATTTTTTTAAAACTTTGTATCTGGATTCATGAGGTATTTATCTATGAAATGAGATCTATCCTATCAATTTTTACCACTTCTGATCTTCAAAACATAAATTCAAAGTTCATACCTTTTACATGCAATAGCACAAAATGCATGTGAAAAATGTCTCTTATATTCATTCATATAAAAACAAGTCGTCAGATTTTCAAATAAAACTACTAAGTTACACATTGAGATAAAATAAATCCTTTAAAAAAAATTAACTTCATTGACCACGCTGAATAAAAAATACAATAATTTAAAAACTCAAAGTTTTTAATTTTTACGTGGTTTCATTGAAAAATGTCGTAAACGTGTCAGCAATACATCACGATCACTGATAGTACATGACTCAAAATCATGAAAATTACATAAATTACATTAGAAGAGGTTACAAGGAAGCAAGTGAGTTGATATAAAAGTTTAATTATTGATATTTTTATTTTGCGGGAGTTTTGCGGGAGCATTTGCGCGACTAATACGTTAAGTCCATATAATATTTAACTATACTGCTGTAAGAAATTAAAACTTACGTAAGTCATATTTTCGTGAAATCGAGAAAACGTCAAAAGACTATTTGTTTTTAGCAACCTAAATCTTAGTCCTTATCTTTTTTTTTTATTAAAAACCCCTGCTTACATTTTCTTATTACCACCACCGACAACTCAAATTCTCCTTTTTCTTTTCCAAATTTTTCACAACTTCTCTGAGAGAAACTCCGCCAATTTTGTAACCATTGTAAAATGTTAGAAATTCACGAACCTTTGAAGGGACATTTCGGTTCTCGAAAAGGACTTCTGTTTGCGATTATGATCCCACCACCATGTATTCCGGCAAAGTAAGAAAAATATACAAGTTTTATTAGTTTTAAATTACAGTCCACTACTTATTCAAACAAACCTTCTCTTAGTAATTACTTAATTAATAATTACCATTTATCACTTCTTGTGCCAACTTTCGTGTCTTTGTAACAATTTATCGTTGCTTTGTAGGGGAATGTCTTAATGAGTGGGACACCTTTTGATAGAAGTACATAAAATTTGTTTAAAAAAGAGTTTAAAGAATCTATATACTATGTTATTTAACTAAAGGTGTTAGCTAACTACTATACGTGGTTAGATCTTTTTATAACTTCACTGGAAAAACTTCTGGTCGACTTTCGAAAACATTTTTTTAACCCCAAAAAATTTTGTATCAATGCGTGGACCACTTGAAAAAAATCTATAAAAAGTAGAAAGAAATGCAAGCACAGTTTTTTAATCCGGTTGCAAAACAAATTAAATGTTTTCGCTTACCATTAGCGGTGAAATATGCGAAGTAAATAGATGCAGAATGGTTTGTTAACACATTATCGGTTACATTCGAAATACACTAGAACTCCTATCGAGCGGACTCCTGTCGAGCGGAAACAGTAGGCAATTCACGGGACGAGGGGAGAAGGAAGAAGTTGAGCTCCATTTATTTAACACGTCAAGGTGACCTTCCATATCGAGCGGACACTCACCCGAGCTGTCCGCTCGATAGGAGTTCTAGTGTATTCGGCATTGTGTTATCAATTTCTCAATTAATCTTGATAAACTTGTTCTCGGTATTCCATAATTCTTTGCAGTAGCTCTAATTCCTTTTTCTTCTAATTGAATTTCTTTTACAGCTTCAAAAACTTTATCTATATTAATATCATTCATTTTGGGGTTACGACATTTGTAAACAAAACAAAATTGTAACCAAAAAAATGTCAAAATAGTAGATGAAAAGCAAAAAGAAGCAACTTAATTGGCTATAACAAATGCTTTAGACAAATAAAAAATGATAAGCACAGAGGTCCACTCATTGAAAATAAAGTCTTTTTTAATTATTACACACATTTTTACTTAACATCGAAATACTTCTCTGTCTCTTTTGTATGATAAATATTAATGTCCGAAGTTCATGGTACAATAAAAACCATTTGAAAAGTCGACTCTTAACCATCCTTTTTTAATTTTTGAAAACTCAAAAAAAAAACTTTTTCGATTGTTTACAAGTCTTTTATTTTTCTATTCGCCCACCTGACAATATAAATGCAAGTTTTTTCTCAAGAATGTTACTAAAAACTGTTTCGTGATAATATCAAACTCTCAAGAGCAACATTTTACCACTAGCTAAATTGTACGCGCGCTATAGCGCGCGAGAAACATTCCATTTTATATTCCCCGACTAGAAATTCCCATATCATTTCCACATGACAGATATGTGGATCAGATTTGCTTTTGCTTCATCTGGACCAGGCATGGTCTATTCCCTGGATCGAGATTTGAAACAGAAATGTAAAACATGTTAAGCTACTGTTGCGCCATCTATCCGCAACGTTCAACAACATTTCTGTGAATCACAGACGTGGGTCAAGCCCGGTTCCAGGTATATTAGAACCATAACTATTTAGATCCGATATAAAATTGGAATCCATAACCAGTTACTCTAACGCCATCTTTCGGATAATCTTGGAATTTAGTAATGCATTATCAAAAAGGAAATACCGATAAATGCGACTTGCAGGAATATTTGAGAAAACATTTTATGAATTATCATTTATGAATTATTTTGAAACAAAATTCTCATATGCTTGAATTAAAAAATTTACAAAATTGATTTTGTTTTATTATGATTCCATTCTAAAAGATAAGCTTTACGTAAAAAGTTATTCAAATATTTCTTCTTCTCTACTAAATCGTTATAAGAAATAATAATATAATTGTTAAGTACTTTTCTGAATTTAAAAAACATTTTGAAAATGATGTTTTCCTAAATCTAGAAGTAATAACAGTATTTTAAAATCGATTCTTTATAAACGTAGCATAAATTAAAATGAGTCCTTAATGATTTATTAAAGACTCAATCGAGCAATAAGAATACATTTTTGAATTTAAGGATCATGAGTCTAGACATTTGCGTAAATTAAAATGAGTCCTTAATGAGTTATTAAACACTCATTAAGGATACATTTATGTATTTAAGAATTTTGAGTCTGGACACTTTGCTCATAATCAGTGTAAATGCACAGGAAAGTGAATGTTATATTTGAATTGAAAAGTGAAATGTACTCACAGAAGTGTCAATTTTTTAAAGGTGGCATATAAGTGCTTTTGTTTTTAAAATTTGTTTTTGAAATTGGTTATTCAGTGAACATGCACAAAAGTACACTTCGAGTTAGAACCCATCATGAAACAGCAGCTTTAAAAAATATAATTCGAGATCTTGAAAGTGAGTATGTTTTATATTATATTTTTTAAACTTTACATTTAGTGTCGTTTAAAATTATTATTATCATTAATAATAATCGCAAACTTTATTCTTTCATTCTGTCCACACCTGAAATTTAGCATTATAGATGTTTTTTTGTTTTAAATCAATAACTTTTGAAAACATGTATTTTTATATGAATTATATGATTTATAATTTTACTTCTTTAATTATTAATTCTAGGGAATTTAAAATTTAAATTAGTTAACAAATTTGTGTTTTATTTCTATTAATATGGAATTAAAATATAAATTTGTCTTAGTTAAATCTACTTTACAGCTTTTAATAAAGATTTAAAATTCTTTAAACATAATATGTAAGTTAATAAAAAAATATGTATAAATAATTTAATGTTACCAATATTTAGAGGTTTTAATAAATTTTATAAAGTACAACATAAATAAAAACAAAAAATGAAATATTAAATTAAATTGAAAAAAGCGATCATGTTTTCCAACATTTTTTAAGGCTTTTGAATGCTTTCTTTATAGTTTAGTTTTTAGCATTTTTCTGTGGCGTTATTCTGACGTTTTATGTATGGCGTCGCGAAAAAACTTCAAATAAAATACGACACGCGTGCATGACGTGATTCGCCTGTTTTACTCTTTCGTAAGGGAAAGCTTTAGGTTATATTTGATATGTTCGAAGTGAAAATACAACAAAAAAAGATTAACTTTTAGTGCAAACTAATAACGTTTAAATCTTCATTGCCCCTAAAATAACAAATTATTTTTTAATTTAAAAAATTAAAAAAGAATCAAATAATTAAAATAAAACAATCAGAAACATAAATCCTATCATTTAATTTTAATATTGAATTCAACTTTAAAATTAATTTACTTTCAATATTATTCTTTTATGAATGAAGTTCTGTATTAAAATCTCATTTAAATAAGTTTCGTTTTAAAACAATTTGCATAATATGCTAGAAGTATTTAAAAAAAGATATTTAATTCTGCTTGAATTATTATTAATTATGCTTTTCATATTTTAAGTAATTAAAATCGTGTTTTAACTTCTGTTAGCAAAATTTGTATTGCAGTTTTCAGACAAAATAAGTAAATATAAAATTTTCTTCTTTATTGCCGGTTTTCTTTGATTACTCTATAATAACTTGTTATATAATTGCCGTTCAATAACTGGTTCGGTTAGGTTATTTGGGTTTATTTCAATAACCGGTTATTCAGGTTTTTTTTTCGAAATAACCAGTTATCCGGTTTTTTCAAAATAACCGGTTATCAGGTTTTTCAAAATAACCGGTTATCAGGTTTTTTCAAAAAAACCGGTTAAGGTTTTTATACCGAAAACCGATTGACAAACCGGTTTTTTAGGAAACCTAAAACCGGTTATAAATTTCCATAACCGCACAGGCCTAATGACAGATGTTGAACTAAACTGCTGGAAGTTCATCAATAGTCTAAGTGTGAGTTAGCTACTAGAGGCAGTCGGTTCTATGTGTTAGTCAGACAGTAGAGCTCAAAACTTTTCTACTGCAGCGAGAGCTAGTAGGTGAAAACCCTTTGATTTTCCAAGCCCGTTCAGACTGTACCACTGAGTCAAACATCTGGCAAAAGATTTCTTAAAAACCGAGAAGAGAACGAGAAGAGACGGGCAGAGAAGAGACGAAAAATATGAGCATTTTCGAGGAAAGTGAAAGTGAAAGTCGAGGAATCTATGAAAAACGAAAATTGAGAAATTCTCATTTTTCCTCGTCTCGACCGGCATCACTATTATAGTTTGTTCCTATTTAAATAATTTCCTTTTCTAATAATTTGAAGCTTTCTTTCACTATTTTAAATAAAAATACCTAAGAGATTAATTTTCTTCAAATAAATTGTATTTTTCATGTCAAATTGCTTATTTTTTATTGCGTGAGTAAATTAATAAATTTATTCTAATTATATTTTAGGTTTGAATGTAGGGTTAATTCTAATTTTCATGAGCTTAATTGGATTACAAAAAATGAGATTGACTGAGATATAATTTTCACTATATTACAGATTTGACAAGCTCGTCAGTTCAGAAATTCATTAAAATTAAGGGTCCCAAAATTTTCAGAAAAATATGTTCATCACGAAAATCACATAATTAAAAGAATTATATAACATATTTAAAATTTATTTATAAATTTTTTTTAAAAAAAATTTTTAAAATTAAAAATAATAACCATAAAATAATAAATTTTTTTTTGATAAACTAAAATTTTGGTACATTAAAATTATTTACCTCGATTGATATGAGAATTCCGTAAAAGTTTATGTATACAAAAATTTTAATTGATTGACATTTAGATTATTTTTGCAAATTAAGATCTTAAAATGTTTCATATTATTCTTGATTAATAGAAGTCTGAAACATTAAAGAATTGAGAAACAGTAAATTCAAATATTATAAGTGATTAAAGTTTAAACTAAATTCAAGTTTGAATCGATTTGAAAATACCAAATTTCCATACAATGCAAATTTTGTATAATTTTAAGTTTTTTAACATTACTGGTCCAAGTTTGAAATACCTAATATATCCATTATTAAAATTTAAAAATATTTAGAGCTTCTAATAATTGAGCAGACGGGAAGAACTCTATCTTTACTATTGCGCATGGCCCCTAGCGCAGCTGCTCACGCGTCACTACAAGTGACTTGGGTCCGAGCGTAGATCAAATCCTTCTTCCCGGCCGGACCGCTCAATTTAAACATGAATTTATTGACTATAATTTGAAACATTAAAAGTTTTAAATAATAATAATTGAAGTATTTTGCTTACCTGGAAACGAAATGTCCATGGAATGGACATAATTTTCACCTAGTTTATATTGTTAAAACATTTTTTTTAAATTATGAAAATCAAAAATATTATAATGTTTTCAAAAGTTAATAGAATTTAATATCCATTGAAATGTACATTTTTAAAAAAAACGTGGAATCACTAAAAATAAGATATAAATTATTTTTTTAAAAGGATTTCTTTAAAAATAATATTAATTATTCTTTAATTTTTTTTAAACACACAAACATGCATAAAAGACAAAAATATTTTAAAAATATTTGATACTTTGAGATTCGAACCCTCGAAAGCCTAAGTAGTGTAATTTGATTCTAACCTCACAGCTACCCTAGCTTGGATAAACTATTTCCTAACATACTTTTTAATAGAATAAAATGAAATCGTGAACAGCTTTAATTATTTACCAATAATTTATAGATTAAAATCGAGATCAAAATGTTGTCCACGAACAAGCCGAATTGATTGTTCAAAGAGAACCTTTAAATGAAAATAGTAGCGATGAAGATGAAAATTTAAATGAAATCATCCAAGAAGATGAAATTATTGAAAATGACTCCGATGCAGGTAATATGAATATTTGTTTTTTTTCGAACATGTTAATCAATTTTGGACTAAATTTTCAAAGGTTAAACTTCAAAGATTTTATTATTTTTAGAATCAGAAGGTCAACGCAACATTATTCATTTAGATGAATCAATGTCATCGTCTTCGGATGAAGAGTTTGTCGATGATCTTATACAAAGAGAAGAAGAACCTGATGAAATTAATCAACTACGCACTTTGGCTGTAACGGGGCGTATGAAGCAGTGCACCGTGGACAAAATGCTGAATATTTTGCGACAAAGACTTTTGCCCCAGTTACCAAAATCATCAAAAACGTTTTTGGGAACAACATCAGCTGTCTATAGTATAATTGAAATGCAAGATAGCGATGGAACATTTGGAGAATATGTTTATTTTGGAATTGAAAAAGGGCTTCGAGAATGTATTGATGCCAATGTGCACATAAAAAGTACCATATTTTTACAATTTAATGTAGATGGTATCTGCTTAACAAAATCTGGTGTAAAAGGTTTTTGGGTCATGTCAGGCAAAGTTTTTTATAAACCTAATATATATAAACCTTTTGTAATATTAATTTATTCAGGAAACTCGAAACCAAATATTCACGACTATTTACGCCGTTTTGTTGTCGAAATTAATATGTTGTTAGCGCGTGGCGTAACAATTGGAAATAAAAGATTCAATATTCGCACCCACTGCTTTATATGTGATACTCCCGCAAGAGCGTTTTTAAAATGTATAAAAGGACACACTGGGTTTTATTCATGTGAAAGGTGTGAAATAAGAGGATTAAAAATAGATAGAGTAACTCAATTCCCCCTTATAAATTGTCCAGAAAGAACAAATGATTCATTTAGAAATTACAGTCAGCGAAGACATCACACAGGTCGTTCACCAATATTGTCAATTAGGCCGCCAGTTAATATGATTTCTATGTTTGCACTTGATTTTATGCATTTATTTTGTCAAGGAATTATTAGAAGGTTATTAATGACATGGTTTGAAGTACACGGAGATGGCAATGTTGGTCAAGTTGTAAAAACGGAAGTCTCTAGAAGGCTTTTACAAATAAGAAAGTGTATGCCTCTTGAGTTTCAACGAAAACCTCGACCATTAAAATTTCTCAAAAAATGGAAAGCGACCGAATTAAGATTTTTTCTTCTATACGCCGGACCAGTTGTATTGTTGAATTTGTTAGGAGAAAACAGACAAAAAAATTTTTTACTTTTGCATGTCGCTTGTAGAATTTTATGTAACGATAACTTATTACAAGCATTTCAACAACATGCAAAAAGTTATTTACAAAGATTCTTCATAAGTGTAGGACTATTGTATACTAGAATACAAGTTTTAAATACACATTGTGTTCCTCATGCAGCTGATGATACTGTAAGCTTGGGTTGCTCTTTTAACGAAATTAATGCGTTTCCGTTTGAAAACTTTTTAGGGAAATTAACCGGTCTATTACGAAATACGAATCGTCCTTTAGCTCAGGTATGCAGAAGATTACATGAACTGAATATGGTAAGTCCCCATAAACCAAGCATTCCTTTTAAAATAGAAATTTTAAATAGCAAAGCTTCAAATATTTTTAAACTCAAGTATCGACAGTGTACACTTACAACATTTCCTAATAATTTTGTTATATTAAAAAATAATAATGTTTTTGAAATTAATAAAATTACTCGTATCATCGACGAAATCGAAATTCATGGTATTAATTGGAAGAAAAAGAAACCATTATTTGAATATCCGACATCATCAAGTGACCTACTTATGTGGCAAATTGTTAAGGATACGAGAGGTGTAATTTCAACTTTTAACATTGATTTCGTTAAATCTAAAATGGTAATTTTGAAAATGAATTTAGTGAGGTCGACTTCAAAGAAAATATTTTGTATGATACTTTTGCATCATGACGATGAGTAGTAATAAATAGTTTTAGTAATAATCAAAATAATGATTGACCAGTGCTGAGCCAACGTTGGCACGGTACTAACTGAAGTAAACCAAAAGTCGGCGTTGTCTGCCTTAGTTTCAGTGTTCAATTCTCCTATGCATGCGATTTTTTATTTTTTCATGTTTTGTTTATTAAGTGTTATTTAGGTCCAAACATTTGATAATTTATTATCATGAATAATAGGTAATAAGGGATGTAAAACAAGTTGTAAAAATTATTAAAAATTAAAATTGAATAAATAAATAATTGTTAAATTCTATGCATTGATAGTTATTTTTTGAAATAACATTACTGATATATATCAGTAAATTACCAATTACTGCTCCAGTGTTGGGTCGCAATTTATAAACAAATTATAAAAAAATTTTTAACGTTTGGAAAAAATATTTTTACGATCTAACATAATAATTTTTTCAATATGTCGATAAAAAAGAAAAATCTTCTTTTTTCGATGCGTGCTGATTTTACGAATTCTGACCCAGTATGAATTAATAATTTTTAATAAAATAAGTTGTAAGATAATTAATGAAAATAATGCATAAAAATGTTCAGAAAATTTAAAAATAGGGTCCAAAGGGACTAAAGCAAGAGACGTCTCCGCTTAGAGTTTTCCAGTCTTGCTGTTTTGACCTCGGGTTGACAAAATTTTCAATCCCTGGAATATGACCTGCCACTAATAATAACAGTACGCCCGCGCCCGAGAGTAAGCCTTAAGTCAGTACGATATCATACCTGCTTAAGGAAAGTTGTGTTTAAGTGAAGTCTTGTTTCGGAAAGAAATTATAAAGCTTCTTGTTTTCAAAAGGTAAGCAAAATTCATTATAAATTTTATAACAAAATAATAAATTTCACTAAACACTTCATTAAAAATCAAAATTTAAAAAAAAAGATATTAACTATTGGATGTAGTTGTGCATATCCTTAGGATTGTATTAAGTTAGGAGTAAAAAATTTTTGTTGTTGAAATTATAAAGGCTCAAAGTTGTAGGTATAATTTCCCCGGGGTTGGGGTATAATACCCATCAAAGTTTGTTTTTTAATAAAATAGACTAAAAAATATTTTTGATCGTTTTAACTATATGAAATCTTTTGTGTAGATAGTCATAGATCATTAAAAAAAGAAAGAGCTAAACAAATTCTTTTTTGTAGAAATTATTTAACTGATTCGAAAGAGAAACACTGAAATTTTACTAAAATTTATATTTATTATAGAATTAAAATTAACATTTTTTATATGAAGTAAATAACTCAATATGGTTGCTGATAAGACTTCTAATATTTTTAATCTTGTTTCAAAGAATGCTATTTTGCCCACAGTGTTCCTTATGCAAAATTTTTTTACCAAATTTTAATACTGATAAAAATAATTAGTTTAAATAAATCTTTTATATTTTGTTTATATTGTTTATATTTTGTTTTATATTTTGTTAATGTTCATCTAAAAGTATTTACTTTTTAAGTAGTTAAGAAACAAAGTTGAAATAATCCTTTATTGTTTATTGTTGAAACAACAAATACATTGGTTTTAATATTTTCCAAACTCAGTTTGTTTACGCAAAATATTTCGGGAAATTCAGGCTTTAAGATTGTTAATTTTAAAGGAGCTCTTTCTTTTGTACACACAGAATTTTAATGCTAATTAATAATAATTTGTTTAAATAATATTTTTAATCTTGTTTCAAAGAATGCTATTTTCACTACTGTGTTCCTTATGCAATTTTTTTTTACCAAATTTTAATACTGATAAAAATAATTTGTTTAAATAAATTTTTTATATTTTGTTTATATTGTTTTTTATATTTTGTTAATT
Source organism: Ganaspis brasiliensis (assembly GCA_037103525.1). Taxonomy (NCBI): domain Eukaryota; kingdom Metazoa; phylum Arthropoda; class Insecta; order Hymenoptera; family Figitidae; genus Ganaspis; species Ganaspis brasiliensis. The sequence continues at coordinate 1,087,178 of JAZKLR010000841.1, read as the reverse complement.
TTCATCCTAAAAGTATTTACTTTTTGACTAGTTAAGAAACAAAGTTGACATAATTATTTGTTTAAACTATTGTTTATTGTTAAAACAACAAATATATTGATTTATATTAAACTTAATTTAATATTTTTCAAACTCAGTTTGTTTAGGCAAAATATTTGGAGAAATCCAGTCCTTAAGATTGTCAATTTTAAAAGAACTCTTTCATTTGTACAATGCTTCTATGGATCGGTAATTTACAGTTTTATTGCATTAGAATAGAACTATAGCGCGTTAATGGTGTTTACTTTCTGAGAAAAATCTCGAAAAAGGCTGCGGGGTGTCGTCTGGTGTCGTCTGGTATTGTCTGTGCGATGCTCTCCTCCGCCGTATTCTGATATATTCAAAACATAATCCGTTGAGGGCCAAAACAAATTTTTCCCGGCTGTAAAAAACTCTTCGGAAAATAGATTAAAAATACCTTTTTTTTTCGTTTAAAATGGTTATTTCTTAATAAAATAATAATAAAATTTCTTCAGGGCGTGTGATAGAGAATAACGTCACTGATATAAGCAAAATTTGTCCGTAAACTTTCTCCTAAAATAATAAATATTTTAACTCCAAACTTTGTGGAATTACTTCAAATATCATTAGGAAGGTCTCTCTGACACAAGTTTGTTTGAATTTTGTAATAGAATGAATTTAAAAAAAATCGCTGATATTTGGAAATGCTAAAAAATTAATTTCAAAGTAAAATGCAATCAAACTTGGTTCAGAGAGACCTTGTTAATGATATTTTAAGTAATTCTACAAAATTTGGTGTCAAAATATTTAGTATTTTAGAAGAAATATTAGGGTGTCTATTAACCGGGAACGCCGAAAAATAGCCGGGAATTTAAATTGACCGGAGATTTTGTTACTATGATAATAAATCCCATTAATACATACCTATATCAATTTATTGGAAAAATCATTTTTTACATGAATGTTGGTTGAATTTGATTTCAAATGATTGAAGCATATTTATTTATATAAATGTGAGTGACATAAATTAAAATAATGTAGTTAGCTCTTCCTTAATCGTTTTATTTTATAACTAATTAAGTTATGAATCATAATATAAAATTTAAATACATTAAAAAACTTTTATATAGATACAGAGATTTTCACTTCCTGAATCTTTTTCTGCTTTAATTTCTAATACTAATTTAGTTTTCAAATATTTGTTAAGTTTGAATTATTATTTCCACAGTTTTAAAAATTATCTCATACCTACTAATAAAATTGTAAAAATTAATTGAATATTTAGTAAATTAATTGAAAAAATTAAAAAAGTAATGAAAATAATTGAAATAATTGAAAAATAAGTAGGTAGAACGGAATAATTTTGCCCATACCAGTGACGTCATTCTCTATTACATGCCCATAAATTAATGATTATTAATGATTATTATGTTTAATAGGAAAATGTTGAGAAGTACGGTTTTTACTAGTAGGCCATTTCAATTGGTGCAATTTCTCGCTCCTGGAAGAAAACAAATAACAAGATCAGTTGATGTAGTACTTTTTAAATGGATCAGATATGCCGTAAAAAAGAAACATTTAGTAACAAAATTTATACCTAATTCTCATTTGCCAGAGAATTCAAAGAAAATGTATCAACTAATAGAACTTTTATCTGATGCACCAAATGATTGGCCAGAATTTTGTATAAAAGTTGTTGGAAGTGCAGGTTTGTGAGCTCAATTTTGTTGTGATAAGGATAATCAAATTTATTTCAATTATCTGTTATATAATTATTTATTATCTAATATTATTTTTTTGGTAATTTAACACACTGTCGACAGAGCAGTGGAAAAATTAAATGACCTTAATTTTGCGGAGTTTGCTTTTACCTCAGATTCGGAGATGGATGGGAAAGCTAAATCTTTGCAAATAATGGAAACTATGAAGCAGAGTACACTCTCTAAAAATGATCTTCTAGAAGTATTGGATGCACCGGCATTATCTCAAACTACTGTGTCAACAAACTTTATAACTGTTCCTAATCCTCATTGTCTAATAGGTACAATATTATTTACCTTAAATTTTATAATTATTCTTTAATTTTTAAAATTATTCTGTTCCGTTGTTGATTATTTTCGCATGTTTTTCAATTTTTTTCAACTGAGAATTATTTTCCTCATTTCATAATTATTTTCTTTAATATTTAATTATTTTAGTCATTATTCTATTCAATCATTCTTGCCATTTTCCAATAATCAATTATTTTTTCAAATTTCAATTTAATTCTTTAATTTTCAATTATTTTCTTCAATTTGAAATATTTTTTCAATTTTCAATCCAGCTGTTCAATTTGCAATTATTTTCAACAGTTATTCCTATAATGTATATACACTGAAAAAACAGTCCGGTTAAAATAACCATAAAGTTATGTTAAATAGGGCCTTAGTGGAGTTTCTGGTTATTTTAACCGCAATTCTGGTAAACTTAACCGGACGCCTGGTAAAATTAACCAGAATTGTGGTTAAAGTAACCGGAAAATCATGTTAAATGAGGCTTAACCGGAATTCCGGTTATTTTAACCGTACTGTTTTTTCAGTGTATATGTGTCGATTCAGGGTGAAAGGGACCTTAGGTGCAAAACATTCGATTTCTAATTGTTACTATGAATCGATAGAATTTGAGTTGCTCTTTCACATACAGTAATCAAAACTTGTTTATGTTTATTAGTTTTTCTGTTATTAGAGGTGAAACATAGGCATAACCTAACAGTAACATAGGGAGGCTCAACTTCAAACGCCAGTTGGCGTAAAACTCAGTTCTGCAGCTAAGGTCCCTTTCACCCTGAATAGACACATATATATATATAATATAAATAATAAATATTGAATAATAAGACGACCCTTTCGGACTAAAATTATTCTTTTATTTATTTAAAATTGTCCAACGTTTCGAGAACGAACAGTTCTCCTCTTCAGGGACTACAATAAATTTAATATAGAAAATTATTGTACATTTTTTCAACAATCAAAACGAATAGGAAACAACAACAATAATATATAAAATAATAAATAATATATTGAAAAATAAATAATAAAATTTAAAAAATTCAAAATTTAAAATCAAATATTTCTAATCAAATTTACAATTTTTGAAAAATTTGGTTAAAATAAAATTAATTCTTACCTGATGTTAAATATTATCCATAATTTTTTATTAGTTAGTCTTGACACATAATTTAAAAATAATTTCTTGAGATACTCAAGAATGTCAAAGTTAAAAAAATAATTGTCACATTATTAAAAAATTTTTATTTTTAGTGACTGAAAATTACGAACTATTCAGTTCACTTGTCAAATTTAAAACTGAGCAATTAGTTAATGATATTTCAACTAATTAAATTTCGGAGACAAGTCATTTGTATTTGTAAATATAAAGATTTAAAAGAGTGAAACAAATTTTAATAATATTTTGAAAGTTGTGAATTTAGTTTAGGATATTGAAAATAATATCTACTTTAAAAATTCAAGAATGGCATTATAAGATGTACTGTAATTTTCAAGATCGTTTTTTACATTTATGCAATTGTTACCTTCTTTTTAATATGGACCATTTCAGCAAATAATCTTTTATATTCATTAGGTTCATTATGTAGAATTTCAAAATTTTCCCAAAGAATTTCATGCGGAATATTATTTTTAATTTTTCTATGTCTACTGATAACGTTATGATATTTTTCATTGTAACCGAAATTATCGCTGTGTTCTTTAATCCTAATTCTGAGTGGTCTGCTGGTTTGACCTACATAACATTTTCCACAAGAACACGGAATTTTATAGACTACGTTAGGTTTATCTATTGGTTTTAATTGGTCTTTACCTAGTTTAATAAATTTATTTAATTTTGAGTCGACCTTGAAAATTGTTTTTATATTATATTTAGACAATAATCTTTTTATATTTTCAGAAATTTGACCATAATAAGGAATAGTTATTATTGATTTTTTATTATTATCATCTATGTTTTGAGAAGATGTTTTTGGATTTTTGATTTCGGAAAGTCTTTTATTAATATGTTCGTTAATAAATTGTAAAGGATAACTATTCAAAAATAGTAGGTCTTTTATTAATTTTAGATTTTTAGCATGGAAAGATTTATCCGAAAGGTGGATAGCAGAATCTACCAAGTTTTTTATTATAGCTATTTTGTGTTGTATGGGGTGGTTAGAATAAAAATTTAATAATCTTCCAGAATATGTATCTTTTTGGAACCAATTGGTTATTAAAGAATTATCAGTGTTTTTTATTATAGTTAAGTTAAGAAAATTAATAGAATTATCAACTTCAATTTCGTGAGTAAATTGTAATCTTTCATGAAAAGAGTTGAATGCTGATAGGACTGTGTTAAGTTTTTCTTTGGGAATAAACATTATGGTGTCATCTACATATCTTCGGTAAAAAAGTATTACAAAATCAAACTTGCCCATGACTTCAATTTCTAAATCCTCCATGACAATATCAGAGATAATAGCTGATATAGGAGAACCCATTGGGGTCCCAAAAACTTGTCTGTAATATTTTTGATTAAACTGGAAATATGTATTTTTCATTAAAAATTCTATACCAATCAAAAATTCATTTTTAGGCAATTTAGTATGTTTTTTAATTAAATTCCATCTTTTTTCAATTCCAATTTTTACCAGATCATAGGGAATGTTAGAGAAAAGTGATTTTACGTCAAGAGATATCATAATATAATTGTCAGGAATGATTTTTTTATCTATTAGATTTTTAAATTCTATTGAATTTTTAACATGTGAATTAGGTTTAGGAAGTGATTTTGTTAAAATATCATTAAAGCATTTTGCCATAAAAAACGTGGGGGAATCTATGCATGAAACCACCGGTCTCAAAGGGCAATCGCTTTTATGAATTTTTGGTAATCCATAAGCTCTACATATATTCGTATTACAAGTCAAAATATCTTTTCTTTTTATAGAACCAAGATAACCTTTTTTTCTCCATTTATCAAGAAGATTAAAGGTTTGATTTTGTAAAGATTTTAAAGGATTTTCACATAATATCTCATATGAACTTTCATCATTCAACAAATTGTCCATCTTATTATTATAATCGATTTTATTTAAAATGACAGTAATGTTGCCTTTATCAGCTTTAGTAACAAGTATATCTTTGTTATTTTTAAGAAAAAGATTAGTTTTTTCAACATTTTCAAAAATATGATGGTCAAAATTATTTAAATGTTTTGGTTTTTTAATGTAATTGTGTGAGAGGGATAACAATTTATGTCTTAAAATGTCTTGATCTTTATCCGGAACTTTCATTTCAATATTAGTCTCAATATCCTTTACAATGCTAAAAATATGATCATTTTTTGAAGATAAAAATGGAGAGCTAAATTTATCGCCTAACCTCAAAATATCTATTATGTCATTATCTATTGTTTTTTCAGTTAAATTAATCAACCAAGGATCGGTTTCATTTACCAATCGATGTTTGTTAATAACAATAGGAGGCGATTTATTGCAATTGCTCAATAATAAATTGTCAAGTTTTTTGTCGTAAATATTTATATTTTTGTGATCTATTAAATTGTCTTGAAATTTAATTTGAGAGTTATATAACTCATCAGGCAATAATTTTTTTAAGTCTAATTGAATTAAATTTTTGGTGGAGTACAAGTAATTTAGATGTTTATGAATATCTTGAATTTGATTGTTTCTAATTTGTACTTTAAACTTGTAATTGATATTAAGCATGTTGTTTCTTATTTGTTGACTATAAGTATGTAATTTTTCGATGTTCACAAAAGCGTTATTAATACAATTAGGAAATATGTCGTGTTTTCTACATAATTCTACAATAATAAATATATAATATTCCGACAAATATAGTTTCGGGAATTTAAATATTCGGATGAATAAATTTCGGTCTATTAAACATTCTGTAAATCGAGTTTTGGTCAAATTGCGGCTCCCCAATTTTTCAATGTTTTTGTTCAAATTTAATATTTATAGTTTTATTTTTTAAATTACTTTTTTCAATTGTGTAATTATGTGACCATTTTTCGAATTTTGTTTTCAATTATCAATTACTTTTATCATTTTTCAGATATTTTCTTAAATTTTTTAATTATTATCGTAATTTTCATTATTTGTATTTGCAAAAATTTATTGTTTTAAATTACTGCTAACAATGCAAGAACAGTACAAAGTTTTTCGCCACGCGTTAATGAAGATAGTTAATGTGAGTAATTGTCATTAGTGAAATTAATTAATATTTTTAGATATGTCAAAGCCTCACTGGATTATTGACGAAAATGATAATCTAAAGAATGGGAACACTTCAAAGGAACACAGAAAAATATCAAGTATAAAGACATTCCATGAGCGATGTACCCCATTGATATACATTTTAAGTTGAATTTATGAAAATTATTTTAACTTAGATGTTTAGTACAATATTTTAATTAAAACAAGCAAAAGCTATTGATATAATTGTTTATACAAAAAATTATCAAAGGTTTGTTCTTGAAAAATTATTAATAAATCAAAAAAATAATCAAGAAGTTAATAATCTTTCCTGAGTAAAGGCAGATTCGTGGAGACCACGAAAGTGAGCAGGCCAGTGAGTCAATGCTGGTGCTGTCTCTTCAAAATAATTCCTGACTCTTTGAAAAGTTTAAAGTGGTGCCAAAGTGACTACAAATAACGAAAGTGGAAGTTTTTCTGGTTGGAGTTTCGACTCGTGCCAGGTTTTGGATTTTTTCCCGATTTGGAAGTTAAAATTCCAGGGACGCCTGGAATTTAATTATTGAAAGGAATCCCGAGAGCAGTAAGCTGCTGGACCAATTGAGGATGCTGGACGAAAACGGTGAACTGTTTCTTGGAACTGCAATCTGATAAAGACGATTGATCCCCGTCGACGTACATTAGTATTGTAATTCATAGGATAGAACGTAAGTCTAATAGATTTGATTGGTATGCCTGAATGAGTGAATCTGCAAGGATAGGTAATTAATAGATTGGAGAATAAAATTTAATTTAATAAATATTGTTACTCTTGAATAAATTTTGTGTTTTAACTTTGTATATTTGGAAAGTTCACGACACCGCCGAAAATTCCCATAATACCACCACACGGGCAAAGGAAACATTTCTCGCACAGAAGAAGAAATAAGCAGAGCAAAGAAGCAAAAATTTAATTTTGACGGTAATATTCTTAAAATAAAATTTAAAAAATAAGTAAATAAGAAATAATAAAAAAAATAAAATTTTTTTGTTTTACAGAAAACTCAGGAATGTCAAACGTCAGAACCCATTCAAATAACAACAAGAAAGGTTATTATAGAAATTATAAGAAGCAAAAATAGTTTAACAATTAAAATATTGGGTCAACATTCGTGAAATCAGCATGCAGAAAAGATTATTTTTCTTTTTCATCAAAATGTAGAAAAATCGAGCAAAGTAGTAAAATACAGTTAAAACTCTAAAGAATTGAAATCCATTTAGCAAAGTAATGAGCGATTATTTTTTGGGGGCATTTTATGAGAAATTCGGGTATCGCAAATAGGTTTTATTTCAACTTTGTCATTTGGTAGTATTCTGGGTGCTCAATAAGTTATTAAAAATAAAGCGAAACTTTTAGGCTTGCTTATTATTTAGCACCAAGATTAATAAAAAGAAAACAGAAAACTATAAAATAATATATATTTTTGGTCAGTCGAATTTCTCGTAATATGTCGAAAAAAAAATTTAATTTTGTATTAACTTTTGTAAAAATATTTAAAAATGTTTTTTGTTTAGTAAAAACATTTTTATGATATAACATAATAATTTTTACAAAAGTTCAATAAAAAATGAAAGTCTTTTTCTGTGGTTACTGATTTAACGAATTCTGACCCTATTGAATATTTTTTAACATTTATGTCCTTTTATGTTATCAAAATGTTTTAGTAATTATAAACATTTATTATATTTTTGTTCTTTAGGTCCAAATACAAAAGAGACAATTGCGACTGATGTATCGTCCCAATATATGGATTGTAAGTAAAACATATTTTTAGTTTCTGTTATTTTTATTCTGTATCAAATTATAAATATTAATGAATATGCTTTAATTTTAGTTCCAAAAGCATTAGAAAATCTTGCAACTGGTGTCTCTACAATAGCAAAAGAGTTGAAAGAGTTAAGATCATGTTATAATAAATTGGAATCTGACGTAAGGGACTTAAAACTCCAAAGAGAGTCTGAAGTGGACAATCAACGACACATGGAAGCCACGTTTGAAGAGTGGTTATACAAACAGTCCTATAAAAACAGTCCAAAATTTACACGATTTGGATAATAAAATAAAAACTAATGAGGACTGTTATAGACGCTTGGTAAACCTATAAATATTTTCAATTTTTTGTACTTAATTTTCTATTTATTTATTATTCTGTATAATTCAAATAGTATATTTAATAACCCTACTATATTTTCAGAAAATAACTCTAGATTCCAACATTTACAAAGATGCAGGAGCTCGAAAAGCGATTGCGAACGCGATTGGGAAGTTTTTAAGTAAAAATATTATCCAGCAATTGACGGTTTCCAAGAGAACTCCAGGAAAGGAACTTTTTAAAGACTTCATGCTTTGTACATGTCTACTAGGTAAATTTTAAATTTAAATAATATTTTAAGCATAATTTTGTACAGTATTGTATTAATTTTTATAAACTTAATTTCTAAATTTGAATGAATAAAAAGTCAGTTAATAATTTAATTAGTTATGTTTCTACTAATGATTTAGTAAAAAATAACTTATTACTAGTTAAATTTATTTTTGGGTTATGTCAAAACAACCAATATTTATATAAAAATCTATTCACTAATTCAATTAGTCAAATTTGACTATTAGTTTAGTTATATTTTCACTAAAAATTGGTTATTTTCTACTAATAATCAGTTATTTTTGACTAACTGCTGAAATAGAAAATCCGTCACGATTTTACTAATAATTACACGGAAGAAAAGATTAAGCTTTTCTAGTATGTTACCAGTTAATGCTTTTAAAGCAATGGTTCTCAGCATAGTATTTAAGTATAAATTCATAGATATTTCGTAAAAGTGCCCTCTATGTAGTGTGACGTTATTTTTTTTTTTTTGTAGTGCGAGTTCTGTTATAAACGTCACAATTGGCCAATTTTGGTTTTAAAATTACGTTTTTTTTGTTTCTTTTTGCCCTATCGAAATTTTCAGCAGTAGACTATAGATTTTACGTAATACCTTTTCGAAGTCTGGACTAGGGGTAAAAGTACCATTGTTTTAGGTTTTACCCGATGAGATTCCCAATCTCGATTAACAAAAGTCCAGGCGGAATACTGGCGCTCCAATTACAAGGAATTTTGATTTTCATAGGTTAGTTTTAGTTTCGTTAAGTTGCAGGCCTTGTCCAACGAAAGTGACGTCGTTTGGACGGGGAAGCGTTAGGTTTAGAATTTGTGATTGACAGGACCTAGTGGTGGAGAAGGTCACACTCCTACCACTAGGGAAGTCTCTTTCCCCCTCTTCGTTTTAAGGTTAATTGTTTAAGTTCGATTCAGAATTCTGGGAGAATTATAACTTGGTGGGATATCCGTGTCCAGACTTATCATAGGGTAATTGCTAGTCTTTGATAAAAGCGCCATCGGTGGCATCTATTAGAACCAACCTATTCAAGAATTTTATATTAGTCGAATTAAGAAAGAATCGCTCTCTTGCTCCTGGACTGCCAACGAGTGAACAACAATCAATCCTGTATCGCGCTACAGTAATAGGTCCATAACTACGCTCTAGATTCTCCGTTCTAGTCACTTTAATATTTTCTTTTACATTTCTTTTACCTTAGTTTTATTTAATTGACTCGTACCTCCCCAGTATTTTGTATAAAAACCACCGCAAAAACCCCGGTAAAATTGAGTGCGAAGCCACGTGTCGAGGAGACCGGACTTCCGGTTGAGATTGGTTAACAACGAATTGTGAGTAATATTAATAAACTCATTTTTATTGTAATGATTTGACTCAATTCAGGATTGAGTAGAATGTAATTCAGGTCAGAAAAATGCTCACTTTATAAATAATTAACTGTTAGGCTTTAGGATACACCCCCCCTGCTCTAGTATTAAATATAACTTTTTTTAATATCAAATGATCTATTATCTCTGTTAGCTGCAGGGATGGCTCTAGTCAAAGAAAATTGTATATTTTATTAATTATGGTTTTATAATATATGGAATTCTATTAGTTAACTCAAGGTCTATTTATTCAATGTTGAACTCTCATTCCAAAACCCCTCCCTCTCTCCACGACCAGCACAACTGAACAGCACTGGCACGTGCCTAAAATCTAGTCGTTAACGCTTTTGTTTAGCCGATCTTAGTTTAGTTTATTGAGTTTCCTTTTGTTGAGATTTTGAGATTTTAGTCCGGTTGACAATACCGGCGATACAAAAATTGTCTGGCGCCCTCTGGGGATCGCCTAGACAAAGTTTAGCTAAAAACTAGATTGCACACGTAACGATAGAGTCTTTGGTTCATTTGAGATAAAATCGTGTTAGATTAACATCTTTTAAGGGTTAATGGGTTGTCTTGGATCTTATTGTTTGAGATTTATTCATGGGACTATCAATAGAATAAGAATTCAATTAAAAATCGAGAAACTGGTAAAATTATTTTTTTTTGAATGAGCACAATCTCTGGAGTTTAGAGATCCTGGTATTTAATTTGAAAGTCTTTTCCTGGAATGACGGTAAGTGGATTTTTAGAGTATCTTTGGTCTAGAGTGTCCTTTCATTTTTGTTATAGAATCTTTAATTAATGTTACCAGTACTGAAAAATCGTTACAGTAGATAAAGTAGAGTGTACATAGATTTATTCTATTACCGATTGACTTTAAACGCATGAACGTTTTGCGTATATCGTATGCCACCGTACTACGCTATTTCAGGTATATGGCCCTGCATCAGAATATTTTAGTTTCACCTACCGTGCAGTGCTTAGTGTTAGTGTCGTATGCGGCATTTTGGACTAATAATAAGTTTCAGTTATTATACATATGTTTCATAATTTTCTTGTGTCAAACATAAGTGTTTAAATTTTTTGGTAAGTATTACGAGTATTTTATATGTGTTTAAAATTTGTTAAATATATAATGTTCCATTAGTGCTTATTTCATTTTCAACAAAAAATTTTTAGGTTATATTTCTTTTACCTTAAAAATAATAAGTTTGTTATTTTATTTTTAATGTAAATTGTTTTGAGAATAATTTTTATTAATAAAAATTGAAGAGTAATTTTAAATATTTAAAATAGTAATCAACATGGTATAATTGAAAAAGTAAAAGAGTGCATTTATGATCTTTATTCATTATGTTTCGAAAAAGGTTGAATCATGAACGTTTTCTGAAAAGCTATATGAAAGGTTTAAGTTTATATTCATTAATTGACGTCAAAATAAAGTTTAATTACCGTTTGTATGAATCAAAATTGGGTGTACGTATCCTTTTTCGTATTATTTACAAAATTTGCGTAAATAACTCAGCGAATAATTGAAACGAACATGGCATACGTATTTTGAGTCTTGTTTATAACATTGTCAATTGTTTATGAATGTTTGGTCTTGTATAAGTGAATTGTTTTCATATAGGAATAAGACAACGAATTCGTTTAATGAAGACGGCAATGTGAGTTCAGAAAGTCCTGGAATTGTTCCATCAGTTTCTCAATGTTACAATGGTTTGAAAAAAGTTGTTATATTTATAGTAGTTCCTAGAATTTGTGTTAGGTGAACATCGTAAAAAATGATTTTTTTTAACAACGAATTTTTCTTCGCTAGGTAATTTTGAAGAATTGGAGGTCATATTGGCACCAGAAAACGCATCTTCACTTTCTTTCGAATTGGCTTCTTCTTCAAACTTAGAGGTCTGCAGACGAATCAAGGTTATTTTTGTGAGGTAGTAGACAAGGAAAACAGCTTATTATTTAATGTCTTAGGAGCAAATAATTTTTCACAACCTTTTGGATCAAATAGAAATGAGACAGGTAAGAAAAAAAAATTCAAAATTTTTGCAATTTCTGAAAATTTAATTTTGATAAAGGAGGATTTTAACTTGAGCAGTTTTTAAACTAAATGCTTTTACTTAACACAGTATCTAATTTCAATTCCTCTAGCTTTCTTATATTATTTTATTTATTTATGTTTTTTTTCATTTATCTGTTACCTAAAAGTAATATAAAAGACATTGAATATAAATTTCTTTTTTAGAATTAAATCCATCTCGAAGCACCAATTATGTGTATCAAGTTCTTTCTCAAAATGGGGAAGGACGATTTTTGATCCGAGCATACGATTTTGAGGAAAATCCAAAAAATAAGAAATACCTATTGGAAAAAAAGAAGCAGACGTACTTTTCTGTTCACCAAGTAGCCAAAATATTAATTTATCACGAAATAAAGGACTGACTTTGTCTGGAGATTACGACTTTTCATTCATCAAAGATTACGAAATATTGTATAAACTGCGTATAGGTTGTATTACTATTTATCGAAATTATCACTTTAGTGATTTTTACTAAATTTATATTTAATTGCGGTAAATCTTAATACATGTTACGTAATAACATGCAAATATTTTTAAACATTAAAGTAACAAATATTTATTTTTGATCTCAGATTAATTTGATATCTCAACAAAATGACTTATCATAAGAATTTTGCTAAAATATTAAGTTTTTTACTGTTTTTATTCTCTGACTTATTTTCTATAACTAGATTTTTAACTATTTTTTACCTGTAATTATCCATTCATTCATTATTTCGTTGTTCCTACCCAAGAAATTTTTGGTATGTGTTGGAATTTAAAGAAGGATATATTGTTGTTAAATGACTTGTAGAAATTACCCTTTGTCTTTCTAAAAGTACATAACTTTTATCAAAAAAAAATTATGTTTGATACATTTTTCTATCTTTTGTACACAGGATAACTGGAGATAGATTCGATTTTTTTGCAAAAAGTGCAGCAGAGCTGTTTCCAACTTATTTAAAGGAAACGTTTTACACACGTCACACTAAAAATTCGAACGCCCATGGAGCATTTGTAAATTGCTATACAAAGTTACGTGAAAAAGCATTAGCAATAAATATTATTAAGCTGTCAGGATGCCGGAAAAGAAAAATCGTCGATGATGGTAAATATAACTTCTGATATTAAAGTTTTATTGTGCTGTATATTGTTTTAATTTAATGCGTTTCTTATGTATTATGATATATGTCACATGTATTAAATTAAAATTTATCGATTTCAGACGAGGATTTCGATGAAGCTTTAAAGTTTTTTAAAGAGCCAGTAGCTATCATCGATGAAGAGTATACGAAAAAATCTGACATCGCGCTTCGCGCTCCGTCACATTCTCATCGCGCGCTTCGCGCGCAGGGCTCGCTTCGCTCGCTAGTTTCAGCGCGCCTCGGGGCGCGCGAGGGTCGTCGTCGCGCTTCGCGCTCCGAAGCTTTAGTAATCGTCGCGCTACGCGCTCCGTATTTGGAATGAACGTCGTGCTTCGCACTCCGATCATTATTAATCTTCTCGTCAGGCTGCACGCTTCGACCATGTAATGCATGCTTGTCATTATCGAAATTAAATACTCTCCCTACGACATGAGCTAGTTTAATCTGGCCTGTTTAGCGCTATTCTAAATTGGGTTTTCACTTAAAATGTAAAACTTTTTTTGTCTTAAAGTTCTACGCCTTTAAGGAATACATTCTCATCACGGCACTCGCGCTTCGCGCTCGATACTAATACTTTCCGGAATATTTGCGATTTACTGGAGAGAAAAGAAAAATCTCAGTTACTTAAATCTTCAAAGCAAAGGGTTGTTGCACCTAAATGTCATTAAAAAACACTACAATTTCTGTTTGAACTTATTGATATTAGTTGACTTCTGCCTCGATACAATTCCATGATTGAGTAAGACTAGTCTTCAAATCAATATAGTATTAAACTCAAATTTAGAATACAATTAAGAGCAATGTCTAACAAACAGAAATTGTACGTTAACACAATATGTCAGTAAGTATTAATACTTTAAACACGCTTTTTTTCCTCAAATTATTACTATGTATTTTTTTTATTTTTAAAATAATATAGACACTTTATTTGCGTGCAGTATAATAAATTACAAAAGCACCCAAAAAAAGTGTCATAGACAAGACACTACACTAGTGTATTGCTATGTAATTTTTCGCACTAATACACTGAAAAAAATGTTTAGTCATATCAACAAAAATTTGGTTGAGCCAACCAAATTTTTGTTGCTATGACTAAAAATTTGGTTAAGCCAACAAAATTTTTGTTCATATGACTAAACATTTTTTTCAGTGTACCTAATGTGGAGTTAGAATTGTCAGATTGGCTTGATTTGTTGAGTTTAGATCCAACACTGCTGTTTTGACCCACATTTAGTTCAATGTGAGTAGGGAAGGAAATTATTTGTTCCCGTGATTTTTGTTAAATATAATCAAACATACAATTTATTGAAAGAAGAACTTTGGGATGGTTACATGTGGAGGATTGATTCTTTCGTTACAGAAGTTGTACAGTGACTGACGTTCATACAAATTCATACCTGGAAAATGGGTTTTACAAATTTTGGAGGGAAATTGGCTACTTTAATTGGTTGAAAAACTTAAGGTGGGCGTTCGAATTTCGGATTTTAAGGACTCGTCGGTGAGACTAACACAATTGTCGAAAAACGTCTGTCTTGCAGATGTGACAATGTCATAAAGCAATAAAAGGCTTAGGATCGTATTTAAACATGAGGCCTGAGCAATTGCTAACAGATTTAGTTAAGTAGTTATAAAATAAAACAGTTTCAATGGGTCATATTTAAGAACACGAAATTGAAAAAAATAATCTTTAAATAAACAACCTTTAGAAAATTGCCATTTTATGGATTGTTAAGATTTTATATTTTACGAAGTAACAACTGCAAAAAAAGGTGTCTTGTTAACGTCTTACGGTAAGACGGTTTTGGTGTCTAAGACGTGAAAAACGTCTTCACACAAGACATCTTTGCCGTCTAAGACACCGAAAGTGTCTTACCGTAAGACGCCTCTTTTTGCAGTGAAGTGCTCAAGAACACGAATATAAGCAAAAATAGGAAAATGAAATCGCCGAGATAGTACACTGCCGTACTAAGGAAAAACTTAGGGGAATGACATTTTGGTAGAACTGAGAAAATCAAGAAAAATTGTTAGCATTAAGTACCCGGATAAAAATTAAAAAATTGTTGAATTTAAATTCACATTGTGTATAAAATGATAATTTTCTATTTAATTATGAAATCAAAAGTTCATTGTTTAAACAAATTATATGAAAAAAAGGGAAATGCGAGTTTTTCTAAATGCAAGCATGGCGTTTGCGTAGTTTTTATTTCGTATACAGCGCTCAGCTTTGACCACGTTTTTGATACAAATAACACGCGAGTAACTTTGCCTAAGTTTTTTCTTCTGATCTTATACCCGAGCTCGAAGCCTTGTACGATTTTTGGACTACGCAAAGCACTTTGCTTAAGTTTTTATCAAGTATTCTTTCATTTTCTGGAGTTTCTAAGATTTTACTAATAATTTTTTACAACAAACACAAAAAAAAATTATCTCGTTAGCAGAGGAATATTCCTCTTCTATTATTACTCAATTTGTAAGAGAATTTTGCGAGAGCAAAAGGATTTTTGACACATAGCCACTCTTTTGTTTAACTTCAACCTAATTTAATAGTATAAAGAATTAAAAAATAATAAAAAATTCTGATACTTGAGATATATTCGGGAAATTATAAACTCTAATTTTAAAACGGGTAAATTTTTTATGTAAAAAAATATCAAGTTTGTGACAAATTATGAATTTTACAATAATATGTGAAATTTGTAAATTTGACAAAAGAAGAAAGAAAAGGAAAATCCTCTCAAATAGAAAGGGATAATTTAGTGACCATATAGAAGAGGTCAAATTGCATCAAAATGAGAGGAATCCGTTACTTTTAGAATTTTTTTTTTGTAAATAATTTGAAAAAATGATTTAAACTATAACTATTACACTGCAAAATAGGTGTCTTAAATTGTTCAAAAATGTCTTAAAATAAGACATTTTTCGTGTCTTAGACACCAAAAATGTCTTAATTTAAGACATTTTTGTACAATTTAAGATACCATGTTTTTGCAGTGCACATGCAGTTCTTTTCAACGAATCTATTGATACCCAAATAGAGACAATTCTCACTTTAGATTAAGATGCAGAAGCAAAAAATACATTGGAATAATTCAATTCGTTTATTTCCATTTAATGGAATCAAATTCGTGTTATTGAGCAAATTTTTGAGGTATTTTCAAAAAATTTTGCCAATCCAAAACTTCTGACTTCAAATTCGAATTCAGCACCCAAAATCAAAAAGAAATACACTATTGTAGTGTCTAAGCGAATTTTTTTTTTGAAATTTGCTCTAATTCGTGTTTATCAACAGTTTTTAAGTTTAACCCAAAAAATTTTGTCAATCTAAAACTTCTGACTTCAGATTTGGATTCAGCACAAAAAATCAGATAGAAATACACTAGTGTGTATTTCTATTGTGTGCCTGTCTCATTATTTCTTTTATGCCAAAAATGTGATCTTAAAATATTCATTACTTAAAATTTATTCTTAATATATTACTAATAACCACATAATATTACTTATTCACAAATGTTTTAAATTTAAAAGAACTTCAATTTACTCAAATATTTAAATTTCAAAATATTAAAACTGTTTCTAAAGGCTGAGAGGCGAATTTCAAATTTTCCATTCAACCAAGACGAATGTAGCACTTATATAAAAAAAAAAACCCATTTTTTCGGAATCAGGAGGTTTTAAAAACGTCGAGAAATTTAGGTTTTAGCAAAAGTTCAAAATCGCACAAATTTAATACTTTCTCATTTAGGATGAGAATGTAAAAATAAATTTTTTCAAAATTTCCAAAAATTTTTAAAAAAGTCAATATTTTTTGATGCAGTTTTATTAGTTGTGATCAATGAAAGTAAATAGGAAGAAAAAACCGAGAGTTTTTTTCTTTTTTTGAAAAATAATAGTGTTTCTGTATATGATTTTCCCATATTATGTTCTATTTTTTGCATATATAACGTGTATTTTGAGGATTTTAAAGGTTTTTAGCAGTTAAATAGTTAGTTTCTTGTTAATTTCTACTTGAGTTTAGTAAGATGAGAATGCGTCAACAGTTTGCTAACCGATTTACACTTCCCCCCCCCCCCCTCTTCTCCTCAAACAAGACTTTTACACAATTGTAAAAATTAAAAAATTCATATCTTTTTGGGTTTGCATTATATCAAAAACTTTTATAAATGAAATTTGTTTGTTTTTTCTTGTACTTTAAGAAAAAAATAGAGAAAATTTTTTTTTTAATTTTTTTTTTTTTTTGAAGTTTGAAAATGTTTTATTTTTGACATTTTTGGTCCAAAATAGCTGGCTAACGAACTTGATCTGTATTTTTGGTCACTTAAAACGCATACCAAATTTCAAATTGATAGATGAATTTTTACTCAAGTTAATGGATTTCAAAAATTTGTACACAGACAGACAGACACTTTCGTAAAACCCATTTTTTCGGAATCAGGAGGTCTCAAAACGTCGAGAAATGTAGGTTTTAGCAAAAGTTCAAAATCGCACAAATTTAATACCTTCTCATTTAGGATGAGAATGTAAAAATGGGTAACAACTTCAGTTGAAGAAGAAGATCTTTTTTTAACTAAATCCGACACGGACACTATTTTTTCAACGTTTCCTGCTTTACAACTTCCACTGGGTTTTACTTTGGTCAGTTTTTTTAAAATAAAAAAACAAGTTTTATAACCGTATTCTCCGGCATAAGTTCTTATTTCTATACTTTACAGATACAGGCAGATTTTAAATCAACTTTTAAAAAAGCAGAAAATTTGTTTGATGAAAAATGGCCAGCTTTGTCACAAAAAATAATTGATCTTTCAAAATCAAAAACCGATAAAGAAATTAAAATTATTTTAAAAAATTTTAATAATCCAACTAAAGGGTTGCACATTTTTAATTGATTCATGGATTAATTCATTGATTTTTTATAGATATATATTAATAAATTTATAATTTACCGTCGGGAATTGTGAGATCGATACTTTTTCAATTCTTATAAGAATTAGCATATCTTCTAAAACATGTTAAACACAATTTTTTCTTATAAAGGACCTACTAGCTATTAAAATTCTGCATAAATAATCCATAGACAAATAAATAAGGCTAATTTTTAAATAAGATATCACAAAAAGTGTCTAATTTGCAATGTTTTCTTAAAATTAACATTATTCTTGAACCAATAAATATTTTTTAAAGTTCTTGAGCCTATTTTAAATGTAACTTTTGGTTCAATTAAACTATTTTATTAGCCATAATGTAATATTTTTTTTAAGATATGCAAGTTGTTGAAGTTTGTTCACCAACTGTTAAAAAATTTACATGACTACCTTTTTACTTAAAATATTTTTTAAAAATGTGTAAGGATGTTTTATATACAAATGATGTGAAAATATTATGAAATATAGAGTTTTTAATTTTTATAATTATTTTGCTGTTTCTAAAAAATGTTGAAACTTTTCAACATTTTTTGAATCTATTTCAACAACTTGCATATTTTAGGAACAAATATTACATTATGACCAATAAGATAGTATAATTAAACAAAAATTTACCTTCAGAATAAGCTCAAGAACGTTAAAAAGTGTTTATTATGTACCTTAGGAATAATTTAAATTTTAAGAAAACGTTGCAAATTTGACATTTTCTGTGATATTTTATTTAAAAAGTAAAGCAATCGATTTGTTTATGGCTTACGTTTTGCACACTTTTAATAGCTAGTAGTTCCTTAATTAGAAAAAAAAATTTTGAACGCATTTTAAAAGATACACAAATTTGAAAACAATTGAAAAATTATCAGTCGCAAAATTTCCGCTAGTAATGTATACCTATTTAAAATTTAAGTTGCCAACATTATGTTATTTTTCAGAAAATCGTAGTACGGTTGCATTACTACTGCTACCTTTGTTATTCAGGAAAATAACAAAACAGACAAAAAAATCAAGTACTGGTAAAGCTTGATTTCCGGAGAAGGCAGAAGTTTTAAGTTGCTTTATTTATCACGTTCAGGTAAAATTATTATTTATAATAAATAATAAAGTAAAAAATTAGGACATGCTGTGATACGGATTACAATACAACATTTTTCAATAATTTTTCATAAACTACTAAATGAGATCAAAATTAGGAGTTATTTTCTTTTTTTTAAAAAAGAAAAAATCGTTATAAGACGTTTTACTAATCTATTCAGAAATTATTATTATGAGATTATAAATTTTGAATTCTTTTTGTAGGAAACGCAAAATATTACGGAATCAATCAAACAAGTTGTTGCAAAATTGGAACTTTTACACAGTGATCACAAATTAGTTCTAGAACCCTTTGTCATCATCAACGGACCCACTATATGTAATATTATATCTGCGTACGTTGTGATCGGCAATCACACGTACCAAGTGCCAAACGCTTTAGTAGCTGTGGACTTATGTTTCAAGGCTGTGAAGGTTTTGAGAAAAATTTTTTCGCATGTATGTGGTCACGTGTGGCAATTTTTAGAGAAAAGTGTTTACGAATTCGAAGTACCGAATCCGTATGGAGTAGACGTTTATCTACTAAATAAGCTAAATCAAGTTTAATGAGCTATCTGCAAGACTATTTTAAAGTTTTTATTTTTTATTATTAAGTTGTTACAGATTCAGATAATATTATTTAGTTTAAAGATCCGTGATACTAATTTAATTGTCCGTTTTTTAAACCTAATTATTGTTGTTCAGATATTATTTTATAATTTAAAGATTTGTTATGTTAAATAATTATCTGTTCGTTGAACCGAATTATTCGGTTTATTAAGAGTTTTTGTTCGTTTGAGTGGAAATGTTTATTTTTCACTATAAATAAATAAAATGTAATTATAAATATAAACTTACTACTGCGTCTTCGAGTTAAAAACAGTAAAGTGACTTATAAATATCGTTAATATATCTTCTCTAACTTTGTAATGTAATCAAACAAATCGTTTTTTTTTTAAACTTTTAAAGGAATAATTTCATTCCATTAAATAAAATACTTTTGTCGAAAGTTATTCTCGTTAAGCAAACTTAAAAATGGATTACGCCTGTACAACTCCTAATATTACAAGAAGCGATTTGAATAGAGAGATTTTAAAATTGATACTCTCTTTGTACAATATTACTCATATCTCTAGGAAAGACGTGAATATGGTAATAAATGTTTTTAATGACTTCATTTCTGAAAAATTGATTCCCTATGTGAAAAGTGAAATAGAAACACAAGTTAAGCCAATTTCAAATGAAGCGTCTTATTCAAGAACACTGTTCGTCTTAGAAAATTCTAAGGATGTACTTAGTAAATTTTCTTCCGAGCATTTCTGTGGCTGAAAGGTAAAACAACACAACTCCCATTTTACCAAATTTGAGATAACATCAGATTTCTATATATGTAGATATACTTTTTTAAGTTTCATAATTGTAAATTGATTAAAATGTTTATTTATGTAGAAAATATTAAAAAAACATAATCGCATAAATACATTAAAATCGAGAAAAATAATTAATGTTATACTCTGAAACCTTTAAATTTCATTAAATTTGTTAAACAGATCTAAAAACTACATTAGAAAACAGGATTAAATATCAAACACTCAAAATATTTGTTTAAATTTCGATTTTACAGAAATCAGAAAAAAAACAAAAACACGTTTTACTCGAAACCATGAATATGTCGCTTGTGCTGTTTTACTTTTCAGCCACAGATTTAAGGTTTAAAATTTACGAAGAAACAAGTTTTTACAAACCTCCTCAACTCTTTGAAATTGGCAAAGAAAGCGTATATGTCACTGATAAAGACACAAAAGTGCATGTAGAAATGAAACCAGTTTATGGGGCATATGTTTCGTTAGCAGACACTTTGCAAGCAGCGCTCTCAAGACATCAGTTACATTTATGTTATACCTTAGAATATGAATAAGTTAGTAAGGGTAATATTCTACTTGGACCTATTAGGAATCTTGATGCACGCAGTTGTTTAAAAAAACTAATTCCAAATTTATTAGATAATATCCCTGTGAAGACACTGAAGAACGTTGAAATTCTTGGTAATGAATTTGCAGTAGGAACAGTATTTGTCACAAGAATAGATGAAAACGGCCCTCAATTTGGAATTATTAAAGAAATATTTGTTTGCGCTGAAAGCGTTTACTTCGAAACGGAAGAGTTTTATACAAATTACTTTGATTATCATTATTATGCATACAGTGTTGAAATTGATTCAAATAAAGCGAAGTTACTGATAAATGCTGACTTAATACCGAAAACTTCACCGTGTTTATTATGTACTAAAAAAGGAAGCAACTTTGTATCATCGAGATACATCATTTAAATCCAAAAATACATTGTCCGATATAAATGTTAAATAAACCTCAAATTATTATTAAATAATTTTGCATTCTGTAGTTATTTTCCATCTTTTAACATAGTTCATATAAATATAAAATAATGGTTGGTATAAAAGTTTTACTGCAGATTTACTAAATAAGTTAATGAAAAAAAGTATTCTAGAAACTTAATTAAATTACTCAAAAGTTACTGCAGCACCATATCTCAAGTATTTTCTTCAATTTTCAATTAATATTTTTTGTTTTTAAATTATTTTATTCAATTAGTTATTAATAATTCTGGCATTTTCTCAAATATCAATTATTTTCTTGAAAATTCTATACAATTATTCAATTTCCATTTGATTTCTACAATTTTTAATTATTGTCTTTAATTCTTCAATATTTTCTTAAATTTTATATAATTTTTATCGATTTCCAATTAATTTATCAATATTAAATAATTCGCGGATTTTAGCATTTTTTTCACTCATAAAAATTATTTTACAAATTCAATTCAATTATTCAATTCTAGAACTATTCTTTTCCATTCTCAGTTATTTTCTTCAAATTCAAACT
The DNA here is from genome assembly GCA_037103525.1 of Ganaspis brasiliensis. Lineage (NCBI taxonomy): Eukaryota > Metazoa > Arthropoda > Insecta > Hymenoptera > Figitidae > Ganaspis > Ganaspis brasiliensis. Next base: position 1,065,046 of record JAZKLR010000841.1, on the reverse strand, counting down.
ACAATTTTCAATTTTTTTTTTTAATATTAAAAAATACAATTGTTCAATTATTTTCTTTAAAATTTAATTCCATTCATTATTTTTTGTTTCTGTTCTTCAGTTACCAATTGTTTTTTTCTATATTCTTTTACTTTCGACTTTTTTCAATTACTTTTTTTTAAGTTTTAGGCATATTCTTTAAATTTCAATTCCATTCATCAATTTTTAATTGCTTTCTTCAATTTTCAATTGCTTTTTTTTTAAATTTTAATGATTTTTTTCGATTTTCAATCCAGTTGTTAAATGTGCAATTATTTCGAACAATTATTCCTATATTTTTCCTAATTTTTCAATTTACAATTGTTTTCTTTATACTTAATATTTTTTGTTACATTTTTTCAATTATTTTTTTCAATTGTCTATCAACCTAGTCATTATTCAAATTTTGTTTTCAACTGACAATTATTTTTTTCATTTTCCATCTATTTCCTTCAATGATCAAGTATTTTCCGCAATTTTCAATTATTTTCTGCAATTTTTTCAATTTTCAATTATTATCTTAAAATTTTATAAATATTCTTTAATTTTTTTAATTATATTGATCGGTTGTGTATTAATCTAGTCATTTTTTAAAATTTTATTTCAATTGTCAATTATTTTCGTCTTTTTGTAATTTTTCAATTGTGTATTTTTTGAAATTTTAATTTAATTCTTAAATTTTCAATTTATTATTATAGTCGGTTTTCAGATATATTTAATAATTTCGTAATTTTCATTATTTGAATCTGCAAAAATTTATAGTTTTAAATTACCAAGAACAATGCAAATTTTGTCGCGCACTTGGGCGCGCGTTTATGTTGCTAGTTCAGTATAAATAATTATTCATATGCTAAAAATATTTAAGGAACAGAAAATATTTTTAAAAAATAACTATTGTAGGTTCTAATATATTTTACAAATGCTTAAGTCTCTTATCATAAATAGATCATTCTAATTTTAAGAAGTTTCAACACATGACACAATAAAACTATTGATAAAATATAATATGTTAAAAACCAAAATCAAATAGAATAATGGCTAATTTCTTAACTTATCAACTATATAATAAGGAAATGGATAGGAGTATTTACAAACTAAAGAAATGCAAAATTATCATTGTCGAATCATATTTTTAAAAACTTCTATTAATTACAGTAAAATATGATAACTAATACCTACAACAAATATTTAAAAGTAGGGAAATATAACTTTAAAACAAAAATTTAACAGTTTTGAACATTTTTTGTTATGTTAAATTTCCTAAAAATTATTCTTTTGATGGAGCTGCAGTGATTGTCAGTAAGTCAGTGGCGGATCCTGACATGGATGCCTGGTGGAAAGCTTTAGGGATCAGTCATGATCCCCATGATCCACCCCCTTCATTCCCCATTGTATTTTCCGCCAATGTAACAATTAAAATCTGTTACGCATATTTTACACTTTCATCACATCTCATATCTGAAACAACATAATGCAGTTTTAAATATAACGCGATATAAAGAAACCAAGATAAGAAAGTTTCGAACACACAAAGCCTAAGTAAATTAAAACTTTGCATATTTATACAGCTTCTTGAATCAGTTTATATACAAACGATTTGCAAATCGATATTAATATGCAACGTTTCGATCCCCTCAGGTTTTGTGTGAATTATTCTGTTAGTAGTATATACTTACCACAGTTTTATTTCAATTCAAAGTTTCCTTTTGATTCTGTAAAATGAAAATCAGTTTTTATTTAATATTTTGGATGCATTAAAACATGTTCTTCTTTATTTTTATTTTAAAACTTCGAAACATTACAATTAATTTTTCTATCTTGAGATTATTTTTTCATGTTGTGTTAATACTTAATTTAAATGTTATTAAAAAATATTTCAATATAACTTAAATATTATTACAAATACAGTAAAACCCACGTATATCGGACCCGCATATATCGGATTCCCGCCTACATTAGATATTTTTGCCTGTCCCTTGAATTTATATATCATATATTTTTACCCGGATAAATCGGATTCCCGCTTAGATCGGAAAATTTTCTCGGTCCCTTGAAATCCGATATACGTGAGTTTTACTGTAGTTCAAAACTCAAAACTGTTTATTGTTGAAATTTTTAAAAAAAACTTTACATTTACGTCAATTAATGAATATAAACTTCAAACTTTCATATAGCTTTTCAGAAAACGTTCATGATTCAACCTTTTTCGAACCATAATGAATAAAGATCATAAATGCACTCTTTTATGTTTTCAATTATATCATGTTGATTATTATTTTAAATATTCAAAATTACTCTTCAATTTTTATTAATAAAAATTATTCTCAAAACAATTTACATTAAAAATAAAATAACAAACTTATTATTTTTAAGGTAAAAGAAATATAACCTAAAAATTTTTTGTTGAAAATGAAATAAGCACTAATGGAACATTATATATTTAACAAATTTTAAACACATAAAATACTCTTAATACGTACCAAAAAATTTAAACACTTATGTTTGACACAAGAAAATTATGAAACATATGTATAATAACTGAAACTTATTATTATTCCGAAATGCCGCATACGACTCTAACACTAAGCACTGCACGGTAGGTGAGACTAAAATATTCTGATGCAGGGCCATATACCTGAAATAGCTTGGTACGGTGGCATACGATATACGCAAAACGTTCATGCGTTTAAAGTCAATCGATAATAGAATAAATCTATGTACACTCTACTTTATCTACATAGAGGGCACTTTTACGAAATATTTATTTATTTTTATTTATTTTATTTATAAAGTATACGGGTTGTTGCACCCAATTACATATAAGGTATACAGATCTTTAGCGACACGTAATGTATAGTAAAAATAGAAATAAAATAGGAGGTAAGTAACAATTTACAACGAGAATAAAATTCGTTATATTTTATGGCTGTCAAACATTAGCCTGGAGAACTAGACTACGCAGTCTTGCTTTAAATACGCTCAAGGATATATCCAGAAAATTCAGACTATTATTCGTCTGATTTGAAACTCTTAAGAGTCTTTGCAAAAAAGCATTTTGCTCGTAATTACTCCTAGGTACGCTTTCTCTAAATAATGGAGGGTTTCTCAGCGATCTGCTTGGAGCGTAAAGATGATTCTTAAACAAATTTACAAGGAACGAGCTGTTAACTAGACCGTTAATCACCTTGAAAACAAATAATAAGTCTAGAAATAAAAATCTTTGGGATAACAATGGTATGTTAAAAGCCAATCTCAACTCAGAATAATCGTGATTAAAGAAGTTATAGTTCATGCCAGTTTGCTAAGCAGCGAAACGCAAAAACCTATTTTAAATACGCTCCAAGGATCGCAGGTAACAATCCTGATAAGGTCTCCAAATCACAGAGGCAAACTCAATTAAAGTTCGTACCAACGAAAAGTACAAAGTTTTTAATGTAGTAATGTTAACAAAAGAAGATGCATTTCTAACAACAAAACCCAAGGCTCTGGAAGCTTTAGCAATTGTGCAAGATATATGATCACTGAACGTAAGAGAGTCATCTACTATGACCCCCAGGTCCCGAACCCTGAAAACTCTGCATATAAGTTCATTGCCAATATAATATTCATAAGTTAACTTTAAGGCGGATCTTGAGAACGATAAAACACTACATTTTTTTATATTAAATGATAATCTATTTTCCTCACACCAAGTATACAAACGGTCGAGATCATCCTGAAAGTCAAGATGATCCTGATCAGAAGATATTCCCTTGAAAATTTTTAAATCATCCGCAAACAGTAAAAACTTGCAATATTTAAAAACAAATTTGACATCGTTAATAAAAATTAAAAAGAATAATGGTCCAAGGTTCGAACCCTGCGGGACACCAGAAGTAGGGAAAAAAACATCAGAAAAAGCTCTCTTAAATTTAACTGATAGAGATCTATCCTTAAGATAGCTCATGATCCATGAAAGAGAAACAATTGAAAAGCCCAAAGCCCCGAGTTTCGCCACAAGTGTTGAGTGGTCAACTCTATCAAACGCCTTTGATATGTCGGTATAGACTGCATCAACTTGAACACCATTGACAATGTTTTCCTGAACAAAATTGCAGAAAGTACCCAAATTAGATTCAACTGACCTTCCCTTCATAAAGCCATGCTGCTCATCAATAAACATAGATTGTAAATTATTGTAAATAATTTCAGAGACCAAACTCTCAAAAATTTTAGCAATAACATCCAGAAGGACAATGGGGCGATAATTTTTTACATCCTTTTTATCACCGTCCTTATGAATTGGAACTACGATTCCTCTTTTCCACAAAAACGGAAAAATGCCAGTGGCAAGAGAGTGATTGAACAAAATAAATAATGGTTCCACGAAAGCATAACAGCATGACTTTAACAGTGAAGGTGGAATGTCATCTGGTCCCGAACTTTTATTTACATCCAAGTTACTAAGTTTAAGAAAAATTGAATGTCTAGAGATATTGGAAATTTCAACAGGAATTACATGTTGATTCACATCATAATCCAGGGTACTTTCTGGTAACAATGTATAAACAGAATTAAAATATTCTTTAAAAGCATTTGCTATATCACTATCTGTTTTATACAATAAATTATTATAAAAAACTTCATTTGGTATCTCAGTTTTTCCGTTTATGGAATTCACATAGTTCCAAAAATACTTGGGGTTAGAAACAACCGTATTTTCCGTGCGTTTCAAGTAACTCTTATAACAAATGCTGGACTTCTTTTTACATTCTGCACGCAGGTTAGAAAAAATTAAATAATCAAATTCATTGTTAGACACTTTATACTTTATGTGAGCTTCTTTTTTTAGTGAAACTAAACGTTTAAGATCATTATTAAACCATGTGGGGTAGTTAGACGAGTTAGTTTTTTATAAGGTACAAAACAACTAATAGCGTAATAAACCACATCGTAAAACTTACCCACAGCGTCATCTATATTCGTAGTATCCAACACTAATTTCCAATCAACGTTAGATAAAAAAGTTGTGAAACCAGCCAAATCAACATTGGGATAGTCATATTTTCCGAATTGCTGATTTAAAACTCTATTTTGTGTAATTGGATAGACGTTATTAATTGTTAAGATTAAGGGAGGATGATGCTTATCAACTTCAAGAATAGGTTCCACGGCAAGGCTTAAACTGTAGAAAATAGAATTTATAAAAACCAAATCAAGTATATTGCCCGCAATATTGGAAAAAGTGTTTATTTGGCTGATATTCAAGAAGCCCAGCATATCAGCAAAAGAATCCGCTATTGTGTTAAATAAAACAGACGATCGTATCTTAGAGACACATGCAATCCCATTATCTGTTGTAGAAAACCACTCAACAAAGGGCATATTAAAATCTCCCATAATAAGCAAAGTATAACTAGGGTATAACTTTGCAATATACTCAAATATATCTAGAACTTGTGTATAGACTGTAGTAATTAAACCCGGCGGAATATAAAATGATCCAACAATATAATGTTTCGAATTAAACGTAAATTTAACAAAAATGTGCTCAATAGTTGACACTTCAGTAGAAACACGGGTGGCATTTAAAGATTTGAATATCTATGAATTTATACTTAAATACTATGCTGAGAACCATTGCTTTAAAAGCATTAACTAGTAATAACATGCTAGAAAAGCTTAATCTTTTTTTCCGTCTAGTTACTTTTAACTAATTCAGGTTTAGAAAGTAAATATTTGAATTTTGATGAATATTAGTATTAATTAAAATAATATTTTAAAAATAATGTCAAAGATATATTATTCTAATCAATAATATAAAGTTTACTCTCAATACAACTAAAAAATCTATATTTTTCAGAGGTTCTACGTAGAAAAGTCCAGAAATCGGATGAAGAAATTCTTTCTCATATTGGCACAGCATTTGCAAATGTTAAGGATATAAGGAAAAGGACTACTCTAACTGTCCCAAGAACTAATATCAACAAACAAGGAATGGGTGTTGGTGGTTCAAACACTACCCCCACTACTCCCACTACCCCCACTACTCCCACTACCCGTACTACCCATACTACCCCTACTACCCCTACTACCCCTACTACTCCTACTTCCCGCTTTAAACAGTAGTTTATAATTTTTATATATAATGTTATTTTATGTATATTAATATTATTCTTTTGTCGTATTGAATTATTTTTTATTATTACATATGTCCACAAAATGAATTCGTAAAAATTTCTTAGAATTGATGAAAGTTTCTTAGTAAAAACCTACCAATTGGATAGTAAACATTAATATTTTCCATGTGAATTAGTAATTTTTACTATCAATTTGTAATTTTTTATAAACAAATTGGTAATTTTTCAATAACTCTTAGTCGAAATTTGTACTAATTCATTTTGTAAACAAATTTTCCTTCATTTACATAGTAGTTTTTAACTAATTTAGATTTAGAGACCAAATAATTTGTATTACATTTGTACCTAAAAAAACACTTGAAAAATGAAAATTTATAAAAATATTTGTACTTGACTGTTTTGATCATAAAGACGAATCCTTCTGCTAATAAAGAAATATTTTATCGAATTTTTCAAAATTTCTTATAAACTTGGATATATTAATTTATAAACTAAATTTTTATGTGATTTGCATAATAGTTTCGTAATATATTTTTAAAATTCCAAGACCAACTAAAACTTAATTTTAATAATTTTTAAAGCTCTTTTAAAATTAATTCGGAAATCACATAAAACTGAATCTTACGAATTAATATATACAAAAGTTCTAAAAGTTTTGTAAAATTCGATAAAATATTTTTTCTTGAGTATTAATTATAATTTTTTTTATATTTATTAAGAAAGTCTGGAAATAATCTGGATAATTCTAAAATATATACCTAAACAGATCTGGATTCCATATCTAAACAGATTTGTCATCCATACCTGAACAGGTCTGGAATCCATATCTGGCAACCATGTCGCTTTCAGACTGACCCAGCGTTCTTAGTCGGATCTGTTTACGTATGGAATTCAGACCTGGACCAGATTTTTCCAGATTTGTTTAACGTCTGGACCAGACCAAATTTTCTAGTCTGGTCATTATCAATTATTACTGTGTTTTAAAATTCTATATTAAATTAGGAACATTTTCAAAAATAAGAATTAAAATTATTTTTTTTTATTTTATAATTCACTTATCTAGAAATAATATTATGTTTATAATTATAATTTATTTTCTGTGCCATACAAGGCGCACAGTAGATGCATAAGTTAGTCTAATTCTTGTGCAAAATGGGGAGGTTTTGGTGTCAAATCAACTTTAACGTACAATTTATTTCGAAACTTTACCCTAAATTGTACTACGAACGTCTCTGCTATTAATAAATAGCAAGAAAAGTAACATTAATAAATGGTGTTTTATTAAAAAAAATTAATTTCAGTTATTTAATTAATAAATTGTAAAATAAGAATTAACCAAAGTAGTTTTAAAATATATATTCTACAGGAAGCACAATTACTAGATAGCAAAATATTTCGTGCCATATATGTATAAGTGGCACATCGTAGGTCTTCGAGGGAGAATCGAGCCAAAGAAAATTGGCCTGAATGCACAAAATTGTAAAAGTAACTTAACTGATGTGGTGCATTTTGTTAAATTCTTCGAGATACCGGGTGGTTCTTTTAGATTTTAAGGTAAGGCGGGTTGAAAAGAAAATATAAATATAAATAGTTTATTTTCAGAAGAAAAAAAAAATTTATTTTAATTCGTCTTATACCAACTTCATATTTTACTGCAATTGCACCAAATTGGCATCAAACTTCTCACATTCAAATTTACTAATTTAACTGCTAAACTTTTTAAAACGTAATCTTGAAAAAAATCATTAATTAACCGTCAATAATTTTAATAAACGTTGCATAAAATTTGGAAAAGAATTTTAATAAATCATAGTAATTAAAAAATAAATAATATATACTTATATATATAAGTAAATTAAGATTGATAGAATCTGTGAACAAAAATTTTTTCCTCTAATTTCAATGTTGACGTTTATCTGTGTATGCATGTATATATTCTTTTTCAAGTGGGCAACCCCCCCCTCTCTATTTCAAATTTTATCTTAAAATATTTTATAATAGCTCAAATTAAAAGTAAAAATCTCTGATTTTTAAGGCCGTGTGGCCCTTTTTAATAATTTTAAAAAATTCAAAATGGCGGATACAATATGGCGACCGTAAAATTAAAAATCAATGGAATTAGCTCAAAATTTGTTACTCGGGGGTTTTGGGGGTCGCTGATTACGAATCTGATGTCAGATTTTCTGCGTGAGTTCACCCAGCCTCTCATTTTCGGGGTGCTTACTGTATGGGTACCCTTGCTCCCTACTTTTTGCAATGTTTGTTATGTGATGGCTATTGATTTCCACATTTTTTTATGTTTGAAGCTGTTTAATGTTAATAGTTCTAATATTACAAATTATTATCTGTATTTATTTATTCATTTCAAAAATGTAAGTCCATTAAGGGTATTGGAGTATCGCTTTATTAATAATTCCTTTTGTGAAAGCACTGTGAACGAATGACATTTTTGTATTTGTGGAATAGCTGGTGCTTTTTCAAATCTGCAATTTAAGAATCTCTTTTTTCTATTATGTTCTATTTTAGTGAAGAAAATAACAGATATAGTTTCAAATTTTTTTTCACCCAATTAAAAAGAGATGTAGGATTCAAAATAGCCTCTGACGGCTTAGCTAGTAGACTTTCACGTGCTGCTTCTCTTTTGAAAACTGCACCTACACCATCACAAGCGCCTTTTCCGTGCGCGGTAGCATGAAAATGCCACTCGGCGCTAACATTGAAGTCTTGCGTGAGATTCATTAAAATACAAATTTGAAATCGATTTTTGAAGTGCTGTTTTGCACCATCGCAGAAGTAAATAATCTTTTTATCATTCAGATGTTTCTTTATTTCAGGTAACAACAGTGTTTGAACAGTGTAAACAGCTGATGTATCGTGAGTTGTGCTCTCTGACAGAAACACTAAACTTTTGTGCTTTATTTCAGAACTTTCCAGGTAGTAATAAACAACTGTGAACACGGTGCACTGATCGTTGTTGTAATGGAAACCTTGTGACGCGTCTTGAACCACATATTTGTAGTCTTCAGCAAAATCTAGTGTAACCAATACTTCACCAGCACATAGGTTTGCTTTTCTGTTTTGAAAGTACTGACCTTGGTTTTTCGCTATAAAATCATGTGGTTTTAGAACCAGCAGTTGGTCGCACAGCTGTTCAACAAATTCTTCCGAGTTTAGAATTTGTGTTTGTAAAAAAGATCGGTCGGTTGACGTCCAAGAACTAAATCTCACATTGAAAATATTATTATCTTGTAATAGTTTCAACATAAGTCTCGAAAATTCCAAGGTATTTGAACATTTTGTACATTCACCCAAATGACACTCTGGTCTTTCTCCTTCACACATAATTAGTTGTAGACAATCTTTGTAGTCTGATATAGGTTTTTTCATACTCTGTGTAGATGTTTCACGTTAATTGAGTCCAACTTCAGTTTGACATTTTGATGCGACGTGCACACACAAACGGAATGTGTTCCAGCAGCTCCCATCAAAATGCAGTGTCTTGGTCGAAGTTCAGCAAAATTTGCTAAAGCTCAAAGAGAAATCCTTATTTTCTTGTTTAAATTTATTGAACAATCCTTTCAAATCTGAAAGCAATAAACGTTTTTGAACCAACTTTCTTACCCCATCAACTTTTACTGAAATAACATCCTTTATTCCTGACAATATTTTACCATTGACATCATTATTGTAAAATTCATCCACTTTTTGAAGAGTTTCAGCAGGCAACGGTTTCCCAGTCTTTGCTGTAGTACTTAAAAGAACACCATTCAACTGTCTCATTTGTTTAGCTGTTCTAGCCATTCTTCTGGAACATTTAAATTCTCTGGCAATCTTTCTAATACTCCATGAAAATGGGTGCATTGTCAGTAATGACAACCTTAATGGATCATTTGTATCTAAACTTGAAAACTTTTGCTTCAATTCATCCATAAGACTTTCTAGTTCAATTTCTCGAGAAGATCTTACTTCTTGATGTCCAGTGTCAGTACAAATAGAGCTAATAGAAGCAGAGGATGTACTACTCCTTATGCTTATATTGCTATTAAATGAATCACGTTGAATATGTTCAGACTTACCTGTATTAGTATTAATTTCCTCTTCTGTTCCACTGCTACCTATGCTCATATTGCTATCACATGAACGATTCCTAACAGATTTAGTTGAAGCGGTACCATAACTGCTTTTGTTACTTAATAGTCTGCAACTCGAACATATTTTAGCTGTATGAGACAAATTTGGAAATGTTTTTCTTAGATTAACAGAGAGGGATCTTAAATTTTTCCCTTTATGACCAGTCTTCCCATAAGGATTACAGCAACGATCTGTTTGTAATTTGGGCATGGTTACGAAAAAAAACACTGACTTAAAAATTAAATATTATTAAATAGAATACAATTAACGAAATAAAAAATTAGACAGTTTTTCAAACAGGAAAGGACAAAAAATTTTTTGTGCAGTATCAGATTATCTGCATACTATGACATACAGAATTATTTTAATTCTGCATACAGAATTACCTAATGGCAATAAAAAACAAATGAAAATCAAAGAAAAAAAACAAAACACTGACTTAAAACCTAATATCAAATGAAATACAATTAACGAAATACGAAATAAAACAAGAAAATTAGTGAGATGTAAAACAAATAAAACACAGTGTTGTTGCTTCCATACAACCTTCTGTTTCATATCTGCGTAAAGATGCTTAGCGTCAGTGTTTTGTTTTTTTTTCTTTGATTTTCATTTGTCTTTTATTGCTATTAGAAATTCTGTCGTCATAGTATACAGACAATTTGACACTGCACAAAAAAAACACATTTCCGTTTTATTCCAGAAGAATAATTAGAACAGCTAAACAAATGAGACAGTTGAATGGTGTTCTTTCAAGTACTGCAGCAAAGACTGGGAAACCGTTGCCTGCTGAAACTCTTCAAAAAGTGGATGAATTTTACAATAATGATGTCAATGGTAAAATATTGCCAGGAATAAAGGATGTTATTTCAGTAAAAGTTGATGGGGTAAGAAAGTTGGTTCAAAAACGTTTATTGCTTTCAGATTTGAAAGGATTGTTCAATAAATTTAAAGAAGAAAATAAGGATTTCTCTTTGAGCTTTAGCAAATTTGCTGAACTTCGACCAAGACACTGCAAACTGAAGTTGGACTCAATTAACGTGAAACATCTACACAGAGTATGAAAAAACCTATATCAGACTACAAAGATTGTCTACAACTAATTATGTGTGAAGGAGAAAGACCAGAGTGTCATTTGGGTGAATGTACAAAATGTTCAAATACCTTGGAATTTTCGAGACTTATGTTGAAACTATTACAAGATAATAATATTTTCAATGTGACATTTAGTTCTTGGACGTCAACCGACCGATCTTTTTTACAAACACAAATTCTAAACTCGGAAGAATTTGTTGAACAGTTGTGCGACCAACTGCTGGTTCTAAAACCACATGATTTTATAGCGAAAAACCAAGGTCAGTACTTTCAAAACAGAGAAGCAAACCTATGTGCTGGTGAAGTATTGGTTACACTAGATTTTGCTGAAGACTACAAATATGTGGTTCAAGACGCGTCACAAGGTTTCCATTACAACAACGATCAGTGCACCGTGTTCACAGTTGTTTATTACTACCTGGAAAATTCTGAAATAAAGCACAAAAGCTTAGTGTTTCTGTCAGACAGCACAACTCACGATACATCAGCTGTTTACACTGTTCAAACACTGTTGTTACCTGAAATAAAGAAACATCTGAATGTTAAAAAGATTATTTACTTCAGCGATGGTGCAAAACAGCACTTCAAAAATCGATTTCAAATTTGTAATTTAATGAATCACATGCAAGACTTCAATGTTAGCGCTGAGTGGCATTTTCATGCTACCGCGCACGGAAAAGGCGCTTGTGATGGTGTAGGTGCAGTTTTCAAAAGAGAAGCAGCACGTGAAAGTCTACTAGCTAAGCCGTCAGAGGCTATTTGGAATCCTACATCTCTTTTTAATTGGGGAAAAAAAAATTTGAAACTATATCTGTTATTTTCTTCACTAAAATAGAACATGATGGAAAAAAGAGATTCTTAAATTGCAGATTTGAAAACATAATATACCTCAAATTTAAGTTTACTAGCTAAAATGGCATTTTAGTTTTGCTATGTTGAGAAGAGTACTGATAACAATTGCTGTAACATGCTGTACGCATGCCTAGTTTTATAATCAGGCATACCACTCTGGAAATCGTAAATACACTAGAATTCCAGGTGGTTCATTATTCCCTGGTACATTGAATCAACATGACATTTGCAAGAAAAATAGTTTTTTATAACTTAATCCAATATTTAAAAATCTTTATCTTATTAGAATATTGTAGTTAAGGGCATGTGGAAGGCGCCAACTTCAAATGATTAGTTGTAATATTGTCCACCAATTTTTTAATTTTTTTAATTTAAATTCTAAATTTGTAGAAAATATTACAACGAATCATTTGAAGTTGGCGCCTTTCACATGCCCTTAAGGTCCGATACAAAATAAATCGTAAGTTTATTTATTTTTAAATTGCCTTATTTCAATTAAAAAACGTGTTTGTATTTTAGGTAAATTTTTTCTACAGAGCATCAAAAACAGTTTTTCTCAGTTTTCTCTGTAAAGAATAAATTCACATGTCTCAAATTTATGGACTTAGTGTGTTTATGCAAACTTCATTTATATTTAAAATTAGAAGAATCTTTACACTGGATTCTCGATCGAGGCGTATGATTTAATTTCTATTTATTTTATTCTGTTGCGAGAGGGCGGGCGAAGAAAGAGGGGAGTGTGACGTTAGAGACCAGGCGCGTAAGAAGCAGACTAATCTGATGTGCTCACAATACCCCACTACATTTATAGTTTTATTATGACTTTTAACATTGTTAATGAATTATATTGAATACGTTGTAGACCTTTTTTTTTTTTTTTATAGAAATTCATGGATAAATTTTATGGCCTTTGGTCATTAATTTAAAAAAATTTATTTAATTTAGGTCAAAAAAACTTTATTCTAAATTATTTCTATGCATTTCGCCATGAACATGGCTCTTCAGGACTATAACAAATTACAATATATTAATCACAGTTTTTTCAAAGATTTTCTCATACCAAATATACATGATTAAATACGTACCACAATAAATTTAGAAAGTTGAGTTAAAAATTTACATTATAAAATTGTTATTAACGATGTTATCTGTAAGGTTATGAAGTAAGATAATTAAATTATTTTTTGAAATACATGGTAATTCTTTATTAAAAAGAACTTACCAATTTCGGATAAAAACATTTTTCCATTTTTGGTTAAATTTTTTGACTATTATATAATAAAATTGTCCATTATTTTTCTTTTTACATTTGTGGAGACACATGTTTATGCAACCACGTTTTAACCTTAACCTCGAAATTCTCAGAGAATGACAGGTTTTTCTTAGAACAGAAACTATCGTTTTAGGGGTCTTACATTGGAGTAAGGAACGTAGCATACTCTCAGGGGTAATTCATTTTGTGTTGAATTTAATTATGTCATGATAAAAAATAGATAAGTTTTCAGTATCGGACCTAAAGTTAACGGGGTTTTTACTCTTTACAATGTTGAACATTTCTAGGATATTCTTTTTTCTCCAGTTGCTCTCCATCTCAAGGATGTGAACATTTTTACTATTGTAATCTACTTTGTGATTTAATTCTGTGGTGTGTTTACTGATAGCTGTATTAGATTTCTTGTGACTTTCTGAATATTTATGTTGATAGATCCTACTTTTTAGTTGTTGTTTAGTTTGTCCTATGTATACTTTATTGCAGTCTCTACATTGTAATTCGTAAATCAAATCTTTTTTCTCAAATTTGGGAATAATGTCCTTAAGGGAAGGTAAAAGGGTGTTTTGTAGTTTGTTTTTTATGGAAAAAATAACAGTTATATTGAATTTTTTGCAAAGTATTTGAATAGATTTTGATAATTCAGGAATATATGGGAACACCAATATTTTTTCTCTATTTATGCTATTATTGTTATTGTGTATATTGTTATTATTGTTTTTTATGTTGATAAAATTAATTCTTTTGTCAATATTTTGTTTTATAAATTCATAAGGGTAATTGTTTTTAGTTAAAATTTCAAAAATTAAATTAATATTTTTATTGTGAAATTGTAGTTCAGAATAATTAATGGCTTTGTCAACTAGTGAAAAAACTATACCTTTTTTATGGGTTATAGTATGATTTGAAAAAAAATTAAGAATACGTCCGGATGCATAAGGTTTCTGGAACCAGTCAGTTTCGATAAAGCCTTTGTCAAAAATTAATTTTAAGTCTAAGAAATTTATTTGTTTATTGACTGAATTTTCTAAAGTGAACTGTAAACAGCCACCTTTTTTGTTGAATTCTTTCAACAATTGTTTAATGCGGTTCTTTTTTACGCATACAATTGTGTCATCAACATAGCGTCGGTAAAAAAGTACATCAAAAGTTTTGTTTTTTATGATGTCCTCTTCAATATCTTGCATTATTAATTCTGAAACTACGGATGAAATTGGTGAACCCATAGGAGTTCCAAATTTTTGTTTATATATTTTATAATTAGCCTGAAAGTAAGCATTGTTCATACATAGTTTAATGGCTGTGTCAAATTGTGGAAAACTTAAAGTTGTAAAGTTCTTTATTAGGTTCCATTTTAATTTAATTATTTTAAACACTTTTTCAGAATCTATATTGGAAAACATTGAAATGGCGTCTAGAGAAATGAGTGTGTGAGTGTCAGGAATAATTTTGTGTTTAATGTCTTTAATCAGTTCTGAACTATTTTTTAGGCTGTACTTTGAATTAGAGGTTATGTTGGTTAGAATTGACGTTAAGTATGTGGATAGATTATATAGTGGAGACCCAATAAATGATGTAACTGGTCTTTAGTGGTAGATCATTTTTATGTATCTTGATCAAACCATAGAATCGTGGGGGTGAACCATGTCTGCTTTTTAAAAATTCTTTTGTTCTATCATTTATTTTTGATTCCACCCACCAGTCATCAATAAGATCATTTAAATCATCTTGAATAGAATTAGTAGGATTTTTTATAATTTCATAGGTGTCGTTATTACTTAAAAGAGATTCTAATTTTTCATTATAGATATGTTTTTCAATAATTATAGTTTTGTTTCCTTTATCTGATTTTGTTACTATTAAATCATTATTGTTTTTTATGAAGCGTTTGGTTTTTTCAAATTTAAATTCAAGACTTTTTAAGAAAGGATTCCATAAGATTGATGATGTTAGGTGTTTTTTAATGATAAAAGTTAGGTTTGATCTGAGTGAATTTAGTTCGTTTCTTGAGTATTTATAATTTCTATATTCTAAACCCAAAATAAAGTCTTTCAAGGGGAAATCAGATTTTTTGAAATTCATTGCGAAACTTCCACCCAAGGACAATATTTCCAGGACATCATCAGGTATTGACTTGTTTGATAAATTTGTTATAAAGTCTTCATTATATAATGATGGTACATTAATTTGTTTCTTTTCAAGAAATTTAAAATTTTTAATAGATTTTGTAATGAGACTTTGTCCATAGTTTTTTGTTGAAACGTAGTTGTTAATTTTCAATTCTTCTAAAAATTGGACAGAAGAAAGATTAATAATTTTCTGTTCTAAAGAAGTTAAGTTTTGATTCAAATCTTTAATTTCAATATTTTTGTTCGTAATTAGTAATGTTAAAACTTTTACTCTAACTCAACTTTCTAAATTTATTGTGGTACGTATTTAATCATGTATATTTGGTATGAGAAAATCTTTGAAAAAACTGTGATTAATATATTGTAATTTGTTATAGTCCTGAAGAGCCATGTTCATGGCGAAATGCATAGAAATAATTTAGAATAAAGTTTTTTTGACCTAAATTAAATAAATTTTTTTAAATTAATGACCAAAGGCCATAAAATTTATCCATGAATTGTTAATGAATAAAAATTTTATCTTTATAAAATTTTATATTTAAATTAAATGTAAAAAATTAACTCTTTGAAATTATTCTGCAAACTTTTCAAAAAATTTTCTCTGAATCAAAATATTAATAAATTGATATTTTATTTACATATTTACCTACTGTTAACTTTTTAAATTATTTAATTAATTAGTTCTTTATTTATTATCATTGATAATTAAGTTTCTATGAATTTAAAATTTGAAAACTGTGAAAAAAATATTTCACATCATAAGTCTGGGAAAATTAAAATTAAATTTATATTAAATTCATTATGTAGTAACTCTTTTATTTATTTGCTTGTTCCAAACAATAAAAATGATATGAAATTTTTAATTGTGGGAAAATTGAAATGGTTCATTGAAAAAACTGGTACATTGATGGCCACTCTCCCCTAATGTTATAAATTAACTTCAATATAAATAGTTATTAATAATAATACCATAAAATAGGTATGTAACATTCCAAAAAAATTATGTCGAACATTCTGCTAAATGTTTAATCTTCACATCAAAAATTTCCAATAAAGAGGAAAATGACATTCTGCTAGGGCTTAGAAGTTGGATGAATTCCTTATTCTCCACTGTTAGATACATGATTCCACTTTGTCCTGTAAAAAAAAGAATTAAAATATTTAAAAAAAATCTATTACAAATAAATTACATAAAATTAATACTATAATTTGCTTTTTATTACGAATATGAAAATTATATAATAATTCAATTACAATTTAAATATAAAAAAAAAATTTTTTTAATTATTTAAGAGTTTATTTACTAGTTTAAAATTTGTATCTTGAAAAAATGAAATATAATAATTCAATTACAATTTAAATATAAAATATTTAAATATAATGCCAGGAAAAAAATTGTCACCTCTGACAGCTATAAATGTCGATGGGTTAAAATTTAAAAACCAAATAAGCAAATTAAATAAGTTAAATGTTTATTTTCTTACTTGTGTATTTGATAACTCCAGCCACTTCAACGTTTCCGCCTTTGTTGAATAATTGCTCATTATTAGGACATTGATTTATCCTGATTTCCAATTTTTCTTTACCATTAGTTATGGATCCTACTCCACATGAGATGGTTTCATCTTTTATTTTGTATTTTAGAAGAGGAAATGGAGTTTTGACAAAAGCCTGAATTTCTGTAAAATAGGCAAATAACAATAATATTATTATTACTCAGTAGCTTAGTAATTATTATATATTTAGTATAAAATATTTAAACTTACTAACGAACCCGTCTTCTTTATCTACAGTTTTAAATTGAATTAATTTTCCTCGTGAAACTTCAACAGAATTTAACTCATCCCTTTCCTTCTTAAGAATAGTTACTTCCGTGTGACGCCCAATTGTAATTTGAAAATTTGTACACTGAAAGAAATGTTGTCGTGAAATTCAACTACTATTGGATAGTTGAGTGGAAAATAGTTTAAGCAACTACTTTCTTAGTTATTTTAACGCTGTTTCTGTAGTTAATTCAACTATTTGTAAATAGTTAATAAGTAGTAGTCGATTTTAAATAAACATGTAGTTAAATTACAATTACAACTACCGATAGGTTGTAGAATTGACTACATTAAGATAATAAAAAAAACTAAAATAATAGTTAACGGAATATTCTCTAAGTAGTACATCAAATTATCGTGTGTCAGTTACATAAAAAGTAGTAAAGACAACTACTTCTTTAATTACTGTAACTCTTTTAACTGTAGTAAATTTTATGACGCTGAAATGCGCAACGTTTCTGAGAAACGAACAAAATTTTTGTCAATTATACTTAAAATTTTATGGGTAAATATGATTAATTATTCATTAAATTAGCTATATAATAAAACTAAAAACAATTTTAAAAGTTTATTTGGACAGAAAAATTTAAAAAATATTTTTTTTCTAATTTATTCTTATTGTTCGTTTCTCAGAAACGTTGCGCACTTCAGCGTCATTAAATTTTACTACTTTCATGTAGTTTATTTGAATAGATAAATTAAAGTAAATATATAGTTAAATTGGAAATAATGCAGGAGTTGTTAACCTGAATATCTTAATGTAGTCAAAATAACTACTTTTCTCAATTAATTTAACGTATTGTACTATGTCTATTTAGTCTAACCATCTATACATAGTTAACATAACTAATTTTATATAGTTAGAAATTAGTATTTAAATTAAAAAGTATGTAGTCAAATTGTAACTACATGTAATTTGTAGAACTGACTACAGTAAAGTAGTAAGAACAACTAAGCTAATACTTCCATAAAACATTGCATGAATAGTATATTCAAATAATGTTTAGCAGTTACATAGAAAGTACTAAAGAGGACTACTTTTTTAATTATGAAAACAGTTTTATGTGCAGTAAAGTTTACTTTTTTAATGTAGTTAACAAGAAATAGTTACATTGACATAAATTGTAGATCAAAAAAATATTTCAGTAGAAAATTTTACTACTTTCCGTCATTTAATATTAGCATTAGCTTCTACAACATCCCAGTGGGCAAAAAAAACCGGAAGACGTCCTTAAGACGTCTTTTGGACATGAAAGCCGACATAGGGACGTCTTTTGGACATGTGTGCCCACTGGGATGTATGTTGTAAACTACTACATCACTGTAAAAACAAGTGTCTTATTTTAAGACATTTTTGTTCTCACTTTTAAGACGTTTTAAAGTGTCTTAATTTTAAACTAATAAGAAAGCATCTTTCAAAATTATTAACCAATGGTATAGCTTGAAACAACCGTAAGACGCTTTCTTAATGTCTTCTGTCTTAAAATAAGACACTTAGAAAACAGCAGTTTTTGCAGTGATGAAGTAGTAGATTTTACTATTTAAAGCAGTGGCGGATCCAGACAAGGTTTTTGGAGGGGGTATTGCATAAGAGAGAACTATAGCACTATAGTGCTATCTCTCTCACTCTCATTGTTAAATATGAGGCTTTGGGGGGGGGGGGCAAGCACCCGTGGCCCCCCCTGGATCCGCCAATGATTTAAAGAAATTCGATAGGCTTTAACCATAGTTTTGAATAAGTGTGAACTTTTATTTTGTAGTAAACATTACTACTTTTTGCAGTTCAGTGACATTTGTTATGCGTAATTAACTATTATTTTCTCATTAAACCTACTATGTTTAGTAGTAGATTTTACTACTTAACCCATTAAGGCCCATGCTTAGGGAAAAATTTATATCAAAAAAGTGAATACGGCAAAGAGGACCGTTTACCAAACAATGATTTTTGACACTAAAAATTGTTTAAAAAATAATTTGTTTAAACTATTTGTTATAAACAAATACAAAAATATTAAAAATTCTAAAAACTAAACAGCGCCAATCGATTGTACGCGAAAAATTACTAAAGGAACATGTGTGACATTTTTTAATTATTCACTCCATTTGTTATAACTATTATTTTCTCATTAAACCTACTATGTTTAGTAGTAGATTTTACTACTTAACCCATTAACGCCCATGCTTAGGGAAAAATTTATATCAAAAAAGTGAATACGGCAAAGAGGACCGTTTACCAAACAATGATTTTTGACACTAAACATTGTTTAAAAAATAATTTGTTTAAACTATTTGTTATAAACAAATACAAAAATATTAAAAATTCTAAAAACTAAACAGCGCCAATCGATTGTACGCGAAAAATTACTAAAGGAACATGTGTGACATTTTTTAATTTTTCACTCCATTTGTTATAAATAATTGATAAACAATAACAATGATCTTGAACCCATCTCAGCCCATGCTTAGGGAAATATAGATATCAAAAAAGTCAACATGGGAAAGAGGACCGTACACCAAACAACAATTTCTGACATTAAAAATTGTTTAAAAAATAATTTGTTTAAACAATTTGTTATAAACAAATAAATAAATAATAAAAATTATAAAAAATAAACAGCGCCAATCGACTGTACGCGAAAAATTACTAAAGGAACATGTGTGACATTTTTTAATTTTTCACTTTATTTGTTATAAATAATCAATAAACAATAACAATGATCTTGAACCCATCTCACAATCAGCCCATGCTGAGGGAAATCTTGATATAAAAAAAGTCAACATGGAAAAGAGGACTGAACACCAAACAATGATTTTTGACAATAAAAATTGTTTAAAAAATAATTTGTTTAAACAATTTGTTATAAACAAATACAAAAATATTAAAAATTATAAAAAATAAACAGCGCCAATCGATTGTACGTGAAAAATTACTAAAGAAACATGTGTAACAATTTTTAATTTTTCACTCCATTTGTTATAAATAATTGATAAACAATAACAATGATCTTGAACCCATCTCAGCCCATGCTGAGGAAAATATTGATATCTAGAAAGTCAACATGGGAAAGAAGACCGTTAACCAAACAATGATTTTTGACATTAAAAATTGTTACAAAATAATTTGTTTAAACAATTTGATATAAACAAATACAAAAATATTAAAAATTATAAAAAATAAACAGCGTCAATCGATTGTACGCGAAAAATTACTAAAGGAACATGTATTTCCCATGCTTAGGGAAATATTGATATCAAAAAAGTCAACATGGGAAAGAGGACCGTACACCAAACAATGATTTTTGACATTAAAAACTGTTATGAAAATAATTTGTTTAAACAATTTGTTATAAACAAATAAAGAAATAATAAAAATTATACAAAATAAACAACGCCAATCGATTGTACGCGAAAAATGACTATAGGAAATGTGTGACATTTTTTAATTTTGCACTCTATTTGTTATAAATAATCGATAAACAATAAGAATGACCTTGAACCCATCTCAGCCCATGTTTATTGAAATATGGATGTCAAAAAAGTCAACATGGGAAAGAGGACCGTAGACCAAACAATGTTTTTTGACATTAAAAATTGTTTAAAAATTGTTTAAAATTGTTTATTTCCCTCAGCATGGGCTGAGATGGGTTAAAGGGCATTGTTATTGTTTATCAATTATTTATAACAAATGGAGTGAAAAATTAAAAAATGTTACACATGTTTCTTTAGTAATTTTTCACGTACAATCGATTGGCGCTGTTTATTTTTTATAATTTTTAATATTTTTGTATTTGTTAATAACAAATTATTTAAAAAAATTATTTTTTAAACAATTTTTAGTGTCAAAAATCATAGTTTGGTGTACGGTCCTCTTTCCCATGTTGACTTTTTTGATATCAATATTTGCCTAAGCATGGGCTGAGATGGGTTCTAGGTCATTGTTATTGTTTATCAATTATTTGTAACAAATGGAGTGAAAAATTAAAAATTGTTACACATGTTTCTTCAGTAATTTTTCACGTACAATCGATTGGCGCTGTTTATTTTTTATAATTTTTAATATTTTTGTATTTGTTTATAACAAATTATTTAAACAAATTATTTTTTAAACAATTTTTAGTGTCAAAAATCATTGTATGGTAAACGGTCCTCTTTGCCGTATTCACTTTTTTGATATAAATTTTTCCCTTAGCATGGGCGTTAATGGGTTAAGTTAGTTCTCCGGCTTCAGGGCCGCACAAATACTATAAAAAAAAATAAATAAAAACAAATAAATAAAAAACTAATAAACTAAATCTGAAAACGTAATTTAAAGCATTATGTTAGTCTCGTGACACTTCATATGTGCTTCAAACGAAAGAATTTTGGCAATTTGCGACCGTTGGATTTCTTTTCGCTCGTAAATTCAATGGAAAATCACATTGGTTTCGAATTTCAGATTAGTATAATTAAAAAATGAGCATCGATACCCATATAAATTTTTTTTTATATTATTTCTTTTATTTGTCCCTATAACATACTAGTTTTTGAAAAAAATTTAGCGAGTAGTTTTCCACATATTAATAATAGTGTGCCACTTTTATACGTTTAGTGTATGATTCCCATGTAAATGTTGAAACTTTGAAGGTAAATATCTCAATTTTTAGCATCGCAAGGGGCCCTGAGATTTTTACCACACATAAAGCATACAAAAAAGAACATTTATCCAAAGTTTAAGAAAATTCTAACGAAAATCGATTTGCCAGAGAAATACCTTAAAGTAATTCGATAGGCTTCAACGACAGTTTTAATGTAGTTTGAACTATTGTTGTGTAGTAAGTTTTACTACTTTTTGCAGTTTAAAAATTTGCTGTGTAATCTTTGTTATAGAGTTTGAGAAGTATTAATTTATATGAGGTAATAATAAGAACTATTAATAGTAGTAAATATGACTACTTTAGATAGTAGAATTAACTGCAGAATAATTAGTTGAACTATAACAAGAATGTCTTTAAGCATTATACCGTCCATCGTAGCGTGCGTGCGTGGTTAGATGGTTATGTTATCGGGTTGCGAATGTTAGGGTCGTGTGTTCAATCCCCGGCGGTTAGAGATTTTTCTCTGTTTAGTATATAAGAATTAATTATTATAAGGTATATATAAACGAAAGCAGTAAAGGGGAGGTTTAAAAATGTAGGTCGATAGTAATAATAGTTAGTAATAAACAATTTCATTTTACTACTTTAAGTGGTTGTTTTTACTACACAGGACTGTTGATTTTTGCTTTGTTAGACAGAACATTTACTAACTACATTTATTAGTTCACTCTACAAGAAAAATGTTGTTGAAGCCTATCGAATTACTTTAAGTAGTAGAATCAACTATTTAAAGTAGAAGTTTCAATTGCAAAATATTTGTTGATAATACAACAAAAAAGTTTTTAAAGCCTATCGAATTACTTTAAGTACACTGAGAAAAATGGATGTTTAGAATTAGATGTTTAAAACAAGATAGTAACGCTTAACCTCAAAATATTAAAGGTTAACATCTAAGATATTAAATTTGAACATCTAGATATTAAAGTTTAATATGTATATGTTAACTCTGAACATCTAGATAGCTGTCCCTATGTTAAGTGATAAATATGTTAACCGTTAACATCCAGATGTTAAGGGTAAACATCCATTTTTCTCAGCGTAGTAGAATCAACTACTTAAAGTAGTAGTTTCAATTGCAAAGTATTTGTTGACTGTACTACAAAAAAGTTCTTAAAGCCTGTTGAATAACTTTAAGTAGTAGACTTTACTATTTAAATCTTAGTTATTTTAATCTCTTTGAATTTAGTCAATTCAATTACAAAATCTTATTCCACCAACTACACGGAAAAAAATAATTTCTCGAATATTACTGAACTTTGTACTTGAGTTTGGGGCAAGGGAGGAAATTTAGTACTAACTCAAACCTAAATATTTGAGGTAAATAATGAACTACTTCCTGAAAAATTCTTAAAAATTAGATGGAAAATAAAATTTATATTTTGACTCCCGTCAATCCTATTTTAAACATATCATTTACCTATAGATTGGTGATTTAAATTAAATATTTTAAAATCTGAAACAGAAAAATCCGAAGCTGGAAGATTTGAACTCGCGACCCCTCACTCTAAAGGCGCCCGCTGTATCCACTAGGCCACTGACGCAGTTACAAGTCTTTACATATACGTTATATACGAGCAACGGCTTGCAGTGCGCTACAAGACAGTGGGCGTGAGGCCACGCCTCCTAATGTATAAAAGTCAGGAACCGGTTCAGTAGTATTTACTGAAATATAAAGTGCTGAACCATATTTTAGTTTCTACATTACTGTTTTGGGATTTCTTCTGAATTTTCGTTAATCGTTAATAAAAGCTCATTAAGAATCGTCAAATTTTCTCTATTGCCCCAAACTTATGAATAAATTCCGTACTTATTCATCAATATTTTTTTTCCGTGTACATTCTTAATTCTTTTAACTATTGCTTCCTCATAGTGGAAGGATTCCCTACTAAAAAATCCGGACTAATTCCGTACGAATTCCGGACGAATTCCAGACAAAACAGTCCGGTCTTATCTGGAATTAATCCGAAATGTGTCCGGAAATGATCCGAATTAGTCCGAAATTTGTCTGACACAAAAAATTTGATCTGAAATTAATCTGGAATAGTCCGAATCTTGTCCGGCAATTGACTTCGAAATTATTTATAATCAAAGTGAAGTCCGTTTTTCGTCCGGTCACGTCCGGAAACTGTCCGACACAAAATTTAAAATCCGCTTTAAGTCTGGTTTTAACTGGAATTAGTCCGGCATTCGATTCAGAAATTATTTTTAGTTAGAGAGAAGTCCGTTTTTAGTACGGACACGTCCGGAAACTGTCTGGCACAAAAAGCACAATCCGTTTTAAGTCTGGATTTATCTGGAATTAGTCCGGCAGTCCATTTAGAAATTAATGTTAATAAAAGTTAAGACCGTTTTAAGACTGGTCAAGTCCGGCAACTGTCCGGCACAAAATTCACAATCTGCTTTAAGTCTGGTTTTATCTGGAATTAGTCCAGAGTCAATTCCGAAATTATATATAGCCTAAGTGAAATCAGATTCTAGTCCGTTTACATCCGGAAGTTGTCCGGCATAAATTTTAAATCCGTTTTAAGTCTGGTTTTACCTGGAATTAGTCCGGCAGTCAACTCCGAAATTATTTATAGTGTAAGTAAAAACCGATTCTAGTCTGTTTACATCTGGCAGTTGTCCGGCATAAATTTTAAATCCGTTTCAAGTCTGGTTTAGTCTGGAATTTGTCTGGCAGTCATGTATAAAATTATTTATAGTCTGAGTGAAATCCGTTTGTCGTCAGTTCACATCCGAAAGTTAACCCGACCAAATTTCCGTTTTTAGTCTGGTTTTATCTGGAATTACTCCAGCAGTCAATTCCGAAATTATGTATAGTCTAAGAAAAATCTGATTC
The DNA here is from genome assembly GCA_037103525.1 of Ganaspis brasiliensis. Taxonomy (NCBI): domain Eukaryota; kingdom Metazoa; phylum Arthropoda; class Insecta; order Hymenoptera; family Figitidae; genus Ganaspis; species Ganaspis brasiliensis. The sequence continues at coordinate 1,040,136 of JAZKLR010000841.1, read as the reverse complement.
TAGTCCGTTCACATCCGGCAGTTGTCTGGCATCAATTTTAAATCTGTTTAAAGTCTGGTTGTATCTGGAATTAGTCCAGCAGTCAATTCCGAAATTATTTATAGTTTAAGTAAAATCTGATTCTAGTCCGTTTACATCCGGCACTTGTCCCGCATAAATTCTAAATCCGTTTTAAGTCTTGTTTTATTTGGAATTAGTCCGGCAGTCAATTCCGAAATTATTTATGGTCTAAGTGAAATCCGATTCTAGTCCGTTCACATCTGGCAGTTGTCCGGCAGAAATTTTAAATCCGTTTTATGTCTGGTTTTATCTGGAATTAGTCCGGCAGTCAATTCCGAAATTATTTATGGTCTAAGTGAAATCCGATTCTAGTCCGGTCACATCCGGCAGTTGTCCGGCATAAATTTTAAATCCGTTTTAAGTCTGGTTTTAACTGGAATTAGTCCGGCAGTCGATTTAGAAATTATTTTTAGTTAGAGAGAACTCCGTTTTTAGTACGGACGCGTCCGGAAACTGTCTGGCATAAAAATCACAATCCGTTTTAAATCTGGATTTATCTGGAATTAGTCCGGCAGTCCATTTAGAAATTAATGTTAGTGAAAGTTAAGTCCGTTTTAAGTCTGGTCAAGTCCGGCAACTGTCTGGCACAAAATTCACAATCTGCTTTAAGTCTGGTTTTATCTGGAATTAGTCCGGCAGTCAATTCCGAAATTATTTATGGTCTAAGTGAAATCCGATTCTAGTCCGTCCATATCCGGCAGTTGTCCGGAATAAATTTTAAATCTGTTTTAAGTTTGGTTATATCTGTAATTAGTTCGGCTGTCAATTCCGAAATTATTTAAAGTCATCCTATTTTCCCTTCCCCGTTCGCTCACTTCCGGATTCCGGTGATTTTGGAGTTTCATTGATTTGGAAATTTTCTTAGAACATGCGGAACATTCAATTATATTTTATATGCTACTTTTCTGTTTTTTAATCCCGTCTGAAAGCAGTAAAATATCTGCAAAAGCATTCATTTTCTGTTAGTAGCGAATTGAGCTAATTAAAGGAAATTAGGAATCTGAAATGTTTTTATAATTCGCTAATGTTTATTGGATGGTGACATCTAAAAAGATTTGCAATGGATCTTAGAAAAATAGAAAATTTTATTGCTTTTAATTATAGGAAGTCGGAAAATAGTTGCATTAAAAATAATTCAATTTCTGAATGATTTTCTTCTACTTTCGCTTCAAAAGATTCTGAATTTTCGTCAGTTAAATTGGCTCGCTGCATTTTCTAAGAACATCTCCATCTTTTTAACTATTTTTTATTTCGCCCTTTTTACCGGAATACGGAAAAAGTCTGGCATATCTTTTACAATCCAGAAAGAGTCAAGTGAATGGCAAGGAGTCTGGTGAAGTTTGGGTATAATCCAGTACTCGTTTTTAAATCCAGAAATTAAATCCGTCACATGTTTTTAAATCTAGATTATAGTACAATTTATTAAGAAAATAGGAAACACATTTTTTAAAACAATTTTTTCTTGAGGTCGTTTAGCCATGTCGTGATGTGTCGTTGTAATGAAAATGATAATAAATAAAAGTAACATTTGGACAAAAATAACAGATTACAAAAAACGGTTTTTAGTTTGACCATTAATAATTTCGGAATTGACTGCCGTACAATTTTCGGATGTGAACGGACGAAAAACGGATTTTAGTTAGACTATAAGTAAATTCGGAATTAAGTACCGGATAAATTCCAGACTAAACCAGACTTAAAGCGGATTGTTAAATTTGTACCTGACAGTTTCTGGACGTGACCGGACTAAAAACGGACTTCACTTTAACTAAAAATAATATCTAAATGAATTGTCGGACTAATTCCAGATAAAACCCGACTTAAAATGGATTGTAAAGTTTGTGCCGGATAGTTGCCGAACTTGACCGGTCTAAAAACGGATTTCACACTTGAGCTATAAATAGATTCCGAATCCATTTTTCATTTGCAGTAAAACCCTCACATATCGGATTTCAAGGGTCTGAGAATTTTTTTCGATATAAGCAGGAATTCTATTTATTCGGGTAAAAATTCATTGTATTTAAATTCAAGGGACCGGCAAAAATATCTGATATAAGCGGGAATCCGATATATAGGGTCCGATATACGTGGGTCCTACTGTATTTTCTATATCTCCCTTGTTACCGTGTAATAAAGTGAACTCTATCCGGATTTAAAAACGAGTGCTTGATTATGTCCGTACTTTGCCGTACTCTTTTAGAATTATAAAAAGAATGCTGGATTATTTTCATACTAAACCAGACGCTATCCGAATGTGAAAGCGATTGCCGTATTATTTTCATACTAAACCAGACTCTTTCCGGATTTGAAACGTGTGCCGGATTATATCCGTACTGTACCGGACTCTTTCCGGATTGTAAAACGAATGTCGGATTATTTTCGTACATACTCCGGGTTCTATTTGGAATTAAGAATTAGTGACGGATTATATCCGTACTTTACCGGACTCTTTCCGGATTTAATCCACAGATTACATGTATGTTTGATTTAACAAGTTGAACCTCAGAGCTCGTATAGCTCAGTCGGTTTAGGTTCTGCGTTGCGTGCGTAACATCCCGTGTTCGATTCCCCTCATGCGTGCGATTTTTCTTCTTTAATATAACTGTTGTATATAATCGTTGTAATAAATGTATGAATATTTGTGTAATATTAAGTTCCAAACATTGTTTAAAAATGACTTAAACAATTAAAAAAAATTTTTTTTTGCTTTTCCGACTAATTCCGGATGAAGTCGGACTAAATCCGGATTACAAAAAAAGTTTAACCAGATTAGTTCCAGACTCTACTGGACTACATCCGGATTTAACCAACGATTAGGACCGTATTTGTTCCGGACTGTACCGGACTACATTCGGATTTAAACAACGCTCCGGACCAGATTTGTTCCGGACTGTACCGGACTACTTTCGGATTTAAACAACACTTCGGACCAGATTTGTTCCAGACTGTACCGGACTATATCCGGATTGTATACGGCCGGATTTATTTCGGATAAGACCGGACTAAATTCCGTGCCAAAAACCTACGTTAAATCGGACACTTTCGGACTAATTCCAGATCCGGAATTAATCCGGACTTGTCCGGAATTTTGTCTGGAATTCGTCCGGAGTTCATCCGGATTTCGTCCGGATTTTTTAGTAGGGTTGTGATCGTTAAAATTTTCGATTTTCCAAAAATACTCTAAATCGACTCATTTTCATCTAAAAAGCGAAAATTTTCATTCCTAAGCAAATGTCCAGATGTGTGTGTGTGTATGTATGTAAGTGTGTGTGTGTGTATAGCGTTTTTTGTGTACAAGATATCTCGAGAACGCTTAAACGGATTCCAATAAAATTTGGATGACTTATTAAGCTCATGAATATCTAAATTTGAACACAAGGATTTTTGAAAATACCCAACCAAATTTTTTTGAGCACCTTTTTTCATCGAAAAAAAATCGTTTTTTGACAAAAAAAATTTTATGCTAAAAATACAACTTAATAAATACAAAAATTATATTCTTTATCTCAAAACGAATCGATTGATCTATATAACTTTTATAATTGATCAAGAATTTGTAAAATAATTCATTTTTTTACATTTTTTTGCATTTAAAATTCTTCATTTTTAAATAACTTCACCAATTAACTTATATATTATTAATTTCTTGCTTCCTCTATGAGGAAGCAAATTATTTTGCTTACTTGGAAGCGAAATGTCCATGAAATGGACATAATTCTCACCTAGTTTTTATTGTAGTCAAAACAAGCTTTCAAATTCAGTTGAGGACCTATTGAACTACGCAGAGTAGTTAAAAAGTAGTAACCCACTACTACTTTTTTCTTTCAGTGTAGTCCCTTCATTAAATCTACTTTCTTTAACCGGAGTGGCTTTTGCTCCTTCGATATGCAACACCTGTTTTTAAAAAATTGTAATATTATTGAAGTAATTATTAATTTATAAAACAAAATATCTATTTAAATAAAATAAATTGCTTACTTTATTTAATTCCACAATTGATTCGACTCGTTTAATGTCACTATTCCATACGCATACTTGACAACGAGTTCCTTTGCCGTTATTCAAGATGATAGACATTACTCTTTTTCTGTCTTTGCCCATAACTTTAGCCGCATTTATTTTATCGACGTATCCAATTAATTATCTAAAACAATATAATATATTTTACGTATACTTTTTTTTATATATTTACTTATTTTTACAGTTTTACTTAAGTGATTTATAAAATAAAAACTTTCATTCTTTTTCTTTCAACTATATACTTGAATTTTAAACAATAACTAAAAATTAATGATTTTGGCTTGGATATTATGAGCAAAGTTATAAGGTATTTTATATTGTAGAAACAGAAAAAAAAGAAAGAAGGTAACATTTTGTTGTACTTACATATTCAATTCATTTATTTTAATAGAATTGAATTCTTCATTTGTAGTGTAAAATATTTCTTCTTCTATTTCATCTTCTTCTTTATCCTTAGCTTGATTTTTTATTTCGTCATTTAAGTAACTCATTTTTTCATCTTCTCCTTTAATTAATATCTTTTCTTTTTCGATTAAATTCATTTCCAAATTATGATTTTTAACCATTTCTACATCTATCGTTTCACGATCTTAATTTAGAACTGATCACAACTATTTTACAATTTTTACAAATAAACTTGTTACTATGGAACTAACAAAAGATAATCAAAGTTCAAATTTGAATTTTCTTTCTCTCTCTAATTCATCATGCGCGTAAAATACCTCGTCTTTATCACCCATCCTTGCATGGATGTGCATTCGTTCACAATATGTTCACAACCCTGTCCGTATTTGTTTGCGCGAGAAATCCATTCTCAACACTCTAAATTTGAATCAGTGAAACATCACTGAGAATTAATGAATATAACTGATTCACTAGTAGATTTCAACTAATAATCAGTCATTTTTTTTACTAAATTAATCAGTGAAATAAAGTTACTGATTCTTCAGTCAAACTGACTGGTAAATCAGTGACTTTGACTGGAGAATCAGTAACTTTATCGCGAATTTTTTTTTATAATAATTTTCAATTATTAATCAACAATATCACCCTACCAACTCTGTTTGAATTTAACGCGCGAACAATGATTTTTTTTAAAAGTATAAAATCTTGTTTAAACAATAAATACCTTTATATATATATATATATATTTTAAAGAAAAGAAACAAATATAATTAAAATTATATTAGTTAATTAGAATTTATTCAATCATCATATAAATAGAATTTTAAAATTATTATTTTCTTCAACAATTTCAATTTCTTAATTTTAAAATTTTTAAATTATTTCAAAATTATTATTAGTAACATTATTATTTATTATTATTTTTTAAAATAATTAAAAAAAAATTAGACAGGTGCAAGAGATAATTTTAAATTAAAATAAGAAATAATATATATAAACAATTTTAGAATACACTAAATTTGATTTATTATTATTATTATTTTAATTTAAAACATTCAGAAAAAGCAGCAAATATAATATATTATATATTTATAAAATTTATCATAATTAGTTACGATTTATTCATAAATGAAATGAAATTAATTTTAATATATTTATTTTATTAAAAAGTTTTCTATCTGAAATTTAATTGACAATTATTTCAAAATAGTTATTTGAAAAATTAATAAAAGAAACCCAGTGGGCACACATGTCCAAAAGACGTCCCTATGTCGGCTTTTATGTCCAAAAGACGTCTTAAGGACGTCTTTTGTTTTTTTTTGCCCACTGGGAAGTCAGCAAATATCATTTATTTTAATTAAGTAAAATTTATTTATTAACAAAATTTATTTATATTATTATATGCAATTAATTCAAAATTCCTTTTAACTTCAAATTAAAATTTTTTTCAAAATACAAATTTAAAGTGTAGGTACTTTAAAATTATTTCAAAATTATTATTAGTATTATTATTCATTTATAAAATAAATGAAGAATAATTTTGAAATAATTTTAAAGTAAAAGTAAGAAGTCATAAATTTAAAATTTAACGTAAATGAAATTTTACTTATTATTATTATTGTTTTAATTTATAACAGATAAGAAAAACCATAAATATATTACTAACATTTGTTTATAATTATGAAGACTTTATTTACACATAAAATAAAATTAATAACAATATTTTTCTTTAAAATCTAATTTCCCAATTTCAATTTGCAATTTAATATAAACTTTTTTCATAATTGGTAATATTTTTATTAATATTTGTAAAATTAATAGAAGTCCACAATGATAATTTTGAAATTATTCTTAATTAAACTTTAACAATGATAACATTTTAATTTTTAACTTAAATACATTTTTTTTATTATTATTTTAATTAAAAAAATAAAGATTAACAGCAATACAATTAAATACATTACCCACACAGCACAATTCCTTGCCTGAAGTTTGAGCGAAGTTGGCACTGCAAACTTTGCAAGTTTGCATTTGACATTTATGAAAAGTTGATCTAACCAAGAAAATGTCCGCTTGTGCAGAAAGCTTGACGGAACAACTTGCGGCAAGTATAAACTGGTTGGTAATTGAAAACTTTCCTCGCAAGTTTCAGGAAAGGTTCTAGAAAAGTTCGAATTAAAGGTAAAAAAATTTTTTTGTGTGGATTGAATGAATTTGTAAAACATCATTGTGACCCCTATGGGAGGTTTAAAAAAATCTATTGCGCAGCCCTATAGCTATCATAGAAATCAACTGCGCAAGGCCTAAAGTTGAAATTTGCAGTGAAAGTTTCCAGCAAGTTTCAAACGTCAAACTTTCAGCACAAGCGGACATTTTGTTGGTTAGGTCAAGTTTTCATAAATGTCAAATGCAAACTTGCGAAGTTTGCAGTGCCAACTTCGCTCAAACTTCAGGCAAGGAATTGTGCTGTGTGGGTACAAATAATATAAATTATAATTAATTAGAATTTATTTATGAACAAAATAAAATTTATAAAAAAAATTATTTTTTAAATTTAATTTTCTCTTTCTTATCTGATGTCTTTATATATGGGGCATTCCACGTGACATTTTCAGTAAAAAATTTTTTTTGCTTGGAATAATTTTTTTCTGATTCTCTATGAAAAATAAGGAAACACGTATTTTTTTATTTTTTTATTGAAAAAAAATTGCAGAAGTTATGAATTTTTGAAATTTAACGTTTTTTAAAATAGAGCATTTTTAACCTTCGTTTTTCTCCGTTATAATTAGTAAATTGAAAATAATGCCCTACATAAAATTTGTTCAATTTTTCTTAGATTTTTTAGACATGTAGTAAAAAATAATGAACTTGCAACAAAAATACATGAAAAATTGAATTTACGCCTAAAAAGTGACTTTTCTCAAAACCGAAGGTCTCGATTTTCGATTTTTTTCTTTCAATGCAGTTATTGATTAATAAAGAAATTTTTCTTGTAAGTCTAAAAGTGGTGCTCTTTAGCGTTTTAATCATATTTGCATTTATATAGTCTACTTTTACATTTTTTTAAATTTTAACCTTCTGTTACAAAACAAAAGAACTGTTACACACAGGAATTTGTAAGTTGAAGTTGTTTCATTTCTATAATTCATAATTTAAACTTTTTGCAATAAGGAATTGTTATAAATATTATTGAAACATTAAAGAACACCACTTTTAGACTTACAAGAAAAATTTCTTTATTAATCAGTAACTGCATTGAAAGAAAAAAATCGAAAATCGAGACCTTCGGTTTTGAGAAAAGTCACTTTTTAGGCGGAAATTCAATTTTTCATGTATTTTTGTTGCAAATTCATTATTTTTTACTACATGTCTAAAAAATCTAAGAAAAATTGAACAAATTTTATGTAGGGCATTATTTTCAATTTACTAATAATAACGGAGAAAAACGAAGGTTAAAAATAATCTATTTTAAAAAACGTTAAATTTCAAAAATTCATAACTCCTGCAATTTTCATTCAATAAAAAAATAAAAAAATACGTGTTTCCTTATTTTTCATATAGAATCAGAAAAAAAATATTCCAAACAAAAAAAATTTTGAATGAAAATGTCACGTGGAATGCCCCATATATTATTTCTTATTTTAATTTAAAATTATGTCTTGCACCTGTATAATTTTTTTTTAAATTATTTTAAAAATAATAATAAATAATAATGTTACTAATAATATTTTTGAAATAATTTTAAAATTTTAAAATTAAGAAATTGAAATTGTCGAAGAAAATAATAATTTTAAAATTCTATTTATATAATGATTGAATAAATTCTAATTAACTAATATAATTTTAATTATATTTGTTTCTTTTCTTTAAAATATATATTTATATATATATATAAAGGTATTTATTGTTTAAACAAGATTTTATACTTTAAAAAAAAAATCATTGTTTGCGCGTTAAATTTAAACAGAGTTAGTAGGGTGGTAGCCATATGTAGCCTACATAACCTTACAATTATTATTATTTTTTATGAAATAGGTTATTCCCGTCTTAGATCTAGGTTTTGTACAGTTTATTTATTAATTTGAATTCGTTTAGGTACCTGTTCAAACCATATTTCTTTCTGAAATACGTTAAATCAGTTGACCATATATCACATTACTCGAAACCATATACCACTTGAAAGAGGTATATGGTTTTTGCTCGGAAACCATATACCAGGTCGTCAAGTGATATATGGTTTCCCGGAATCTGGTAAAATTTTTTTTACTGGGATATCAGTTCTGTTATGAAATTGCAAATTCATTTTTTATATTAAGTAGGACTACTGTAAATGATGATTTTTTTTATCTTTTAGGAATTTCTGATTTATAAATTCATGAATAATAATTAAACAAATTTACTTATTAATTATATTTTCCAAATTATATACATATTTTGTAAAATAAAATTCATGTTTTACAATTAAAAAATAATTTTCTTATATTCAATTGAAAAATGAAAACAGTTCTATTTAGTAATTTTTTAACACAAGATTTTTTTACTTTTTTTACTTTTTTTCTCTAATCAATTTCTCTCATATTATTCAGTATTAAAAATAAAGATTAAATAATAGTCTGTGAATCTACTATTTAAACTATAAAATGCTTGTTACGCAATCATCAAATTAATATTTTTTCATTTACACCATACAAAACTTATTGATTTTCAATTTAATATGGACGATTCAGAAATAATTTTTTTTTATCCCACAGGCACGAAAAATGGCGCTCTTAGATACCTGAAGACAGCTACTAAAAGGCACTCATTTGTTCGATTATATAAAACTGACGTCTATTTTTACCCTTGGTTAAAAATTGACGCCATTTTTATATAATCAAACAAATGAATGTATTATGAATATATTATATTATATAGTATTATATATAAAATTTTTAATTTAAGCTTACGTATTAAAATAGAAGGGGATGAAACAGTTCCCAATTTTTCAATCTAAACAAAATTCTCTGCATTTACTGTTTCTTCCTCCAATTCATGGATTCCCAAGCAGTTGATTTCGGTATTGGATTGAATAGATAATTCAAAGTTCATGTTTCTCGCCTTGAAATTTGAGGAAAAAATCGGTCTTGCTGATGCTCCATCAATGTAAGGAATCTGAAAATTTTCAATCTAAACAAAATTCTCTGCATTTACTGTTTCTTCCTCCAATTCATGGATTCCCAAGCAGGTGATTTCGGTATTGGATTGAATAGATAATTCAAAGTTCATGTTTTCCGCCTTGAAATTTGAGGAAAAAATCGGTCTTGCTGATGCTCCATCAATGTAAAGAATCTGAAAATTGTAATTTAAAAAAAGTCAAATTATATTTTCTTAAAAATGATAAAATGATGATAAATAATATATTATTGAATTATTAAATTTTCCTTCTTTTTAGTGATGAGCAAAATTGGTCTTGGTCTTGCAGTCTTGGTCTTGGTCTTCTACATTTTGCAAGACCAAGACCAAGACCAGGCTTATGCTTGCAAGACCAAGACCAAGACTCAGTCTGCAAGACCAAAACCAAAAACAAGACTTTATTTTCAAGTCACGCAAGACTCTTGCAGTCTTGCAAATAATAAAATATATTCACCAGAAGAATCAAATGTTAGATTATATTTTTAAGGTAAAAGTGTCAATTGCGATTTTTCGTCATATAAAATCTATCCGTTTTGTAGATACCCATTCAGAAACGCATTTATTGTCATATTTAAGACTACTTTGTGACCTATTAATCAGAACTTAGTGATGTTTAACCTCTTGACTGTGCTGCTGAAATATATCATAAAGTGGGCTCAAACTGTGCAGCTACTTCCAATTATTCAATTTTTATAAAACTTGGTACTAGTATGTTTTTCGGGTCGCTGAGTACGAATTTGAAGTCAAATTTCCAAAATTTAAAAACCAAAAAACCTTTGAGTACCAAGTTTCGCAAAATTACGTTGACATTTTAAGATTTTAAATTTTTTGGCGGATAAATTGGATCAGCCATTTTGAATTTTGGAATTTTGACTTCAAATTCGTACTCAGCGACCCGAAAAACCTACTAGTACCAAGTTTTATAAAAATTCGTTAAGGAGGTTCTCTCGCAAACAGAATTAATAGACAGTTAATTATGAATTTTGGTGTACTAATAGATAATGGTTCAAAAAGATTGTAGTTAAATTTTTAGAGGGTTAGGTCGATTATAAGAAAACTTATAAACAATTTTCTTTTTTAATAATTTACACGGTGTCTTATGGGAAACTGCTTTTTCATGATCTTCAATCTCAAATTGTGAGAAATATGATAGACGTATGTTACTTAAACTTTATATGCGTAAAGTTAAATAACTAATGTTCACTTACTTTCAAAAAAAGTTGATCGAACCTCGACTAGAAGACTCAAGATTAATTATTTTGTTAAAAAAAACACCGTATTTTATCAATCAGTAGTTACCTAGCAGAACGCTTGACAACGTTGCTTCTTACAGGTTAGGTATAGAAAAGAAGCGAAATTTGAAAGTAATATCAATTGTATATATCTACTGCAGACGACTCGAAACAGAAAGGGAGAAGTATAAATGCAACGTTGCCAAGCGTTCTATGAGTACTGCGTGACTCAAATGAAAACTTAAATGGGCATTGCTTTGACTAGCGATGGAGAAAGAAAAATTCCTTAAGCCATTGTCTAGTTTTAATCATGACATGTATACACGTCATCCGCAGTCAAGGGGTTAAAGAATAAACAAAAGCCTCATATATATATATATATATATATATGTGTGTGTAAGAAAGAAAAAGATAGCACTATAGTAACATCTCTTTCTCTCTCATGTAATATAAAACTGCAAGACTCTTTTTTGCAAGACCAAGATAAAGTGTGCAAGACCAAGACCAAGACCAAGACTCAGTGGCGGTTTTACGTGGGGGCGATTGGGACGACCGCCCCCCCCCCCCCCCGAGAATCTTATATTTGAGGCATTCTCTGAGCAAAAAGCCACCCTAAAAAAAAAGTTGCCTAATGTTTTGGTCAATGATATGTAGTCAAAAAACAAAAATTTTAAGTAGGTTCTTAGGTCTGTGTAATGCGTGGTTGCCATGTTATCAGGGGCCCAATTTTATTGCAGCGTAATTTTCAACTGCCAATAACTTTTAACCGGATAAATAGATTTAAAAATATTATGGGTATTTTTTGTGCAGAATTTCCTAAACTTTCAAATAAAATTACTCATTATTTTTATAATTTTATTTTTGACAAGAAAAATGCAAAAAAATGTTTGTTTTTTAATTTCTGACCAACACTCCCCCCTAGGAACTTTTTCATAGCTACATAGAAATGATCATTATTTTATAAGCTTTTTAACCCCCTAAATGCCATTTTAAAAGAGCAAGATTCGTAGAAGCTATAGGTGAATGTGTGCTACAGTACACCTTACAAATCGTTCTTTTTGTAGTAGAAAAAACAATATATACTATTATTTCACTTTTTTGTTAAAGTATAGAAAGTTGGTAACATTAAAATCATTAAGGACTATATAAAAGAAAACTGGATGCAAATTTGTAAGGTGTACTGTAGCACACATTCACCTATAGCTTCTATGAATCTTGCTCTTTTAAAATGGCATTTAGGGTGTTAAAAAGCTTATAAAATAAGGATCATTTCTATGTAGCTATGAAAAAGTTCCTAGGGGGTAGTGTTGGTCAAAAATTAAAAAACAAACATTTTTTTGCATTTTTCTTGTCAAAAATAAAATTATACAAATAATGAGTAATTTTATTTGAAAGTTTAAGAAATTCTGCACAAAAAACACCCATAAGATTTTTAAATCCATTTATCCAGTTAAAAGTTATTGGCAGTTGAAAATTACGCTGCAATAAAATTGGGCCCCTGATAACATGGCAACCACGCATTACACAGACCTAAGAACCTACTTAAAATTTTTGTTTTTTGACTACATATCATTGACCAAAACATTAGGCAATTTTTTTTAGGGTGGCTTTTTGCTCAGAGAATGCCTCATTTGTATAAGAGAGAGAGAGAGAGAGAGAGAGAGAGAGAGAGATAGCACTATGGTGCTATCTCTTTCTATCCCATATATCGCCCCTCCCGAAAACTTTGCCTAAAGCCGCCTTTGCCAAGACTAGACTTCTGCTTGCAAGACGAAGACCAAGACTATGTATGCAAGAACAAGACCAAGACCAAGACCATGGAAGTCTTGGTCTCTTGGTCTTGCGTTTGCTCATCACTACTTCTTTTAGGTTATTTTTGCTTTCATTCATCAGAGTGGTCACAAAATTAATTTTATAAATTTTCCTAATTTTTTTTTACTGGAAAGTTTTATTAAAAGTAATAAATTAATACTAACAGCTAAAATAAAATACAGTTTAATTTTTTTTCTTTAAAATCTTAAAAATCCCAAGATATTGTTTTTCAGTGAATCTTTTCGTTCTTAAAAAAAGATAAATACCAATAATTAGTTTAAAATTTTAAAATTCCCCTGATAAGTTTGTGATTTCCCTGACATCCCTAACATTGTGGCCACCTTGATTTATAAAATAAATAGAATTTTAAAATTATTATTATAAAAAAATTATTTTTGATATAATAAAAATACTAATAATATTTTTTTTATTTTGTAAATAATTCAGGAACAAAAATACTTACAAAATTCGGTCTAATGTTGTATTTTACTCTATTTTTTTGCTCATTCCAAACTTTAATTTGGATTTGTCATCCATCTCCATTGTTTAGAATAAATTTGACTACTCTTAAGTTTTTATTATTTCCAACGATTTCTTCTTCCAGTATATTCTCTACGTATCCAATCAGTCGACTGTAAAAATTAATAAATTTTATTTTTTAAATGCAAATTTCAATATTTAATTGTATTAAGCAAGTCTAATAAATTTCTACTTACACAGTTGAATCACGAGGAAGAATTTTTTTTAATAAATAAGTTGGCGTGACTTCCACTTGATCTAATTCGTAATAAGCAGCTGCTTCTAACATTTTTATAATAAATTTGAATAAAGCGCAATCAAAGTTGAAGTCTTTCAGAATCCAGAAACGTACTGAATGCTGGTTGTTATAAACAAATTTCGTAACTAAGGAGTTATGTTTTGTTTTGAAAAACAAATGACTAGAGATTAGATTATTTAGATGACTTATTTTTTTAATTTATTTATTTAGATATAGATTCTATTTAAAACAAAAACTTTAAGTGTTTTATGAATTACAAAAAATTTAAATTTAACTTTGATAATTTTTAATAAATATAAAATTTCTGAAACTTCTCCAACTATTAGAAAATAAAAAATTTAAAAATGCCTTTTTTCAAAGTTATTATTAATTAAACTGTGCACCGAAATAAATTAAATTTTGAATGTTTAGTAATTCCGATTATAATTTCAAACTTATTTTCGATATATAAAATTTATAAAAACTGCAAAAATTAATAAAATAACTAAAATAATCTTTTAATATTTGTATTTAAAAGTTTTTTAAAATTACTTATGAATATAAAAGATAATGAAAAAATTTGCATTTTCTATTTCTTAGTAATTTAACAAATGCAGGGTTGCCATAGATCAGGGAATTCAGGTAAAAGTCAGAGATTTGCATCAAAAGTACTGAAAAAATGCAAGGCATCTATAGAATAGATGGAAAACTGTGTATTTTGCTGAAATTTAATAAGTATACAAATTTACTAAACAAATTTTTAGAACCCTGACAAAAGTATTGGATTGAATTTCAATCAGATTGAATAAGTTTTAATCAGTATTCTTCCGGGTCATTCCGAAATTTGTTTCCGAGCCAATCAGTTTTTATCCGAATCTAAAAATGGATGTAACTTGAGGGGCCGTCCATAAAACACGTGATGCATATTTTCGGAAATTTAACACCCCCCCTCCCCCTCGTGATGCTTTTTCTATGCATTGAAAATTTTTTTAACATGTAGCGTGATATTTTGCTGACACCCCCCCTCCCCCTAAAGCACCACATGCTTTGTGGATGACCCCTGACGAAATATTCTTTCCGAATTAGTCCGATTCATTCCGAAGCTAAATTTTAATCCGTTTGAATCACGTTATTTCATTCCGAATCAATCAGAATCAATCCGTTTCATATTCGAATAGACCAGAATAAAATTGGAACGGATTGATCCGGAATGAAATAACGGGATTCAAACGGATTAAAATTTAGCTTCGGAATAAAACGGATTATTTCGGAATGATTCGGAAAGAATTTTTCGTCAAGTTACATCCATTTTTAAATTCGGATAAAAACTGATTGGCTCGGAAACAAATTTTGGATTGGCGATGTTCTGCCTTGTTAGCTGACGTATCGCCTTCGTTGACTGATCTTTTACTCCTTCGCTATCGCCTAGGCGATGTCTTGCCTCGACTTACGGGCACTACCTTTCTTGGCGGCTATCGAAATCTTTAACCTTCATAACATGTTGTATGAAGGTTTCGATGTGCCGCCAATTCTCCTTAGAGCTAACCATTAACAGGATCATGTTCTCCGGTGTAACTTCAGAGTTTACACCGGCGAACATGATCTGTCTTTGGAGGCTCCATCGTCTGCATACAAAGAGCGTATGCTCTGCGTCGTCCTCTAGGGACTGTCAGTACGCACACTTTGCATTTTCTTTTCTTTTAAAGTGCTCTAGGTATGAGTTAAAGCACCCGTGACCTGAGAGCGCTTGCGTTAGGTAGTATGAGACTACCCCATGCCTTTCTTTTAATCCAAGTGGCGAGTATTGGTATGAGCTGATGTGTTCAACGACCTTTTTCGTACCCGCTCCATCTTGCTTGCCATCTTTCGACGAGTTTGCTTCTCGCATCTCGGCGGATTTAGTCCTTGCTGGGTCTATTGTCACCCGTATAAAGGGTGGACATTCTATCTTTGAAATAGAGGAAAATTTCCTCCCTTTCTTGCGCCAAAAGGTCTACCGGCGAGACGCTGGCAAGGACCTGAGCAGCACTCGCAGATACTGGTTTTGCTTCTGTCTGTTCGTAGGAAGGGAGCCCACACTGGTGCTGCATAAAGCAGCTTTGAGTGGAAAACACTCTGAACTAATCTCCTTTTCTTTTTGAACGGCCCACCGATATTCGGCATTAATCGGGCTAAGCTTAGAGCACATTGAGCGGCTTTATTAGATGCCGCAGAGATGTGGCGTTTAAAATTTAGAAGCTTCTCTACTTCCACTCCTATGTACTTAATGTACATGCTCCATTTTACCTCGAATCCGTCTACTTCGATCCGGGGAAGTTCATATTTACGTCTGTCTGTAACCATGAGCGCTTCAGTTTTTTCCAGGGCCATTTGAAGACCTCTGGCATCGAGCCATCTCTTTGCCAGCCGCAGACATTCGTTTACCAATAATCCAAGAGCTTCTGCAGTCTCGGCAGTGCATACGGTCAACGCGTCATCCGCGAAGCCGATGATCACCGCACCTTTAGGTAGACCCATTCGCAAGAAGTAATCGTTGTACCTTTCGTTCCAAACGAAAGGTCCTATCTGCGATCCTTGAGGGGCACCTCTTTGCATCTCTTCCTTCAGAGTGCAGGTGACTCCCTCGTATGTTACCCACATGTCGCTAAGATAATTGTTCATTATCCGCAACAGGTAGGGCGATATTCCTTTGTTTCTCGTCAACTTGATAAGATCTTCCCACCGCACGGTATTAAATGCGTTGCGTATGTCTTTAGCTACCAACGCGCAGAAGCTCTTTTTCTTCTCCGGAACCAATTTGTCCTTTCCTTCCCTGGCTAGGTCCACTGCCTCCTGGATGGCATCTACAGTGGACAGGCCTTTACGGAAACCAAACTGGTACTCGGATAGACTCTTCTCTCCGGTCAGGTGGAACTGCATTCTCTGCAGAACCATGTCCTCTAGAAGTTCGCCCATCGTATCTAACAGGCATATTGGCCTGTAGGATGAGACCCTATCTAGAGGTTTGTTACCTTTCCTTAGGAGGACCAGTCTCTGTCTTTTCCAGTCGCGGAAGAACTCTCCTCTTTTTAGGCAGTTGTTGAAGCAATCTAGAAGAATCTGGGGTGAAGCAACGATCACTTGTTTAAGGATCTCGTTGCTTATCCCATCAATTCCAGGCGCCTTGTCTGGCTTCAATCTTTTGCCGGCTTTGTGAAGCTCTGGAAGAGTGAAGAGTTCCTCCTCACCGACTCGACAGGCACTCCAGTCCATCCTAGGCCATGGTTCTGCTGGTAGAAACAAGCCTTTTATTATTTCACGCACCCAATCGGGATTGTCCAGGCCGGGGGTCTTTTGCCTCGTCACCAATTTATTGGTGGCGATTTTATAGTCCAGACCCCATGGGTCCTTCTCGACGTCATCGATTAAGCGCTTCCAACAGCTCCTCTGTGACCTTCGGATCTCCTTTCTGAGGATCCTTTTAGCCTCTTTATATGCGTCCTTTAGCAGAGGATCTCCATTAGAACGGTCGTATCATCTTCTTGCTCTGACGCATGCTTTTCGCAAAGAAGCTAACTCTTCTGACCACCAGTATACATTACGTCTTCTGGGAGTGGTGTTTCTGCGGCGCGGCATTGACACGTCGCATGCGGTGATAATCATATTTTTCACCGTCCCCACCTCTCCATCTAGATTGTTCGGTCTCTTCACCCATCCCAGTTCCTCAATGAGACGGGATTCTTCAGGCGACCGGCCGAACTTCTCGACGTCTAGTTTCTTAATGTTCCGCCTAGAGCCTTTCTTAAAGGGAGCTACCTGTGTTATTGCTCTAGGTGTGTCTCCCCCTGAGACTGAAAACTTGATATACTGGTGGTCACTTACGGTATGTTCCTCAGAGACCCGCCAGTCCTTTATTCGCTTGTTTAGGAGAGACGTTGTTATCATAAGATCAATAACTGATCCGATGTTATGGTCTCTTCTAAACGTCTACTTTTGGCCCTTGTTGACAACCATCAGATTGTTTCTGGAGACCATTTCTGCGATTAGGATTCCTCTATTGTCGAGCCTGGTCTCGCCCCAATCTGGCGACTTTGCATTGAAGTCACCTGTGACGAGAACATCCAGCCTGTATTCTCGCAGGCTCGATTCAAGTTCAACTATCTCCGCTTCGAAGGCTGTCAGTGGGTCGTTAGGTGAGAAGTAGCAGCTATACATGCGTATATTTGAAATTTCCACCCACACGAACCCACTGCTCGTCTCCAGGAACTTGTCTACCCTTAAATCTGGGTTAAAGACCTGAATGGCTGTCCTTCCTGATGTATCCTGGTACCAGTGAGCGAGACCGTTCTTCTTGTTCTGCTCACTTAAGAACAGAACGTCGATCTTCTCCTTACTAGCTGTCACCAACATCAGGTCCTGAGCCTTCTTACTTGTATGCAGATTTATCTGCAGAAACTTTAGGCTTTTGCCTTTTTAAGTTTCTGCAGTTCTGCCTTGTAGGTAGGACAAGCGCTGCTCCAAGTTAGGTGAGCACGGACCTCCTTACCTTGGTCTAAGCAAGTCAGACACTGTAAGTGGTCTGAGTTGCAGTCTTTAGTCAGGTGGCCCACTGTGCCGCATCTCCGACAGTTCTTAGCTCTGTTGGGTCCCTTCCACATGCGGGTCGGGTGACCGAACCCGAGGCACTTTTGGCATCTAGGAACCTCCAGTTGCTCTCTTATCTGGGCCTTGATCCAACCTACCCTGAGTTTGCCTGCCTTAAGCAGGGTATTGCCTTCTGTCTCAGGCAGGCAGATCAATGATTATCCGCAGCCGAAATCATCACCGCCTCGGTGCTTCGAGAATTCGGAGATTTCTTCCCCCGTGAAGCCTGCTCCGTCTTTTTTTTCATTTTGGAGGCTTTCTTTTTATCTTTTTCTTCTTTTTTTTCCTTCTAGCTTCCTTCTTTCGGTCAACTTTGAACTGGAAGCCATCTTCTTCTTGTGTTGGACCTTCATTAGATTCCAAGGTGAGTCCTTTGAGGGCATCCCCATATAAGTAATATTTGTAATTTGAAAAAATAATTATCTTTCACAATTTTATAGTAAGTATACGAAAAATTACTTTTAAGAACTCAAAAAAGTCAGGGAAAATTGTAATAAAATATTTGTCTTAACCCTAAAATATAATCACCATTTATTTATTTAATTTTATAAAATACTTATCATTGATTTTATCAAAAACTGTTTACTAAATATATACATTCAAATTTCAATAATTTCAAAATCTAATAATATTTAGTACAATACTTGTATATTAAAATTATAGTTATAATAAAATCACATTTTTAAAAGACGCAATGAAAATTCTACACGTCAATTATATTCCGTTAAAATTTTACACATAATTTATATTATAAAATGTATAATTATTATATTAAATATAACAATATTTATATTTTTAACAATTTTTATTAAACTTTGCACAGTTAAATTGAACAATGTAATTATTCTTTTATAAAAAATCCTATTATAGAGTTTTATTGTGTAGAATTTAACAAGGTATAATTTGTCATTGTCTAATATAGATTTGTAGAATTTGTCACGGTAGAGTTTAAAAGTGTAGAACTTTAACCGCGCCGAGAATGATATCACTGGTGTAATCAAAATTTGTGTATAAACTTTCTTTTGATTAAATAAATATTTTTATACCAAACATTGTAGATTTAAGTAAAATTTTGCATAAAATTGATTTTTTAAAGAAAATTACTAATTTTTGGAAACTTAGATATTTTTTTGTTTTAAATCAGATACTTTTTAAAGAATGTATTTAAATTAATTAAAATTTACATCTTTAAATATAAGTTTAAATAATTTTAATCTCATTAATAAATAAATCTATAATTTTTTCTAAATTTTCTAACAAACAATTTTTTTTAATATAGGGGAGAGTCGCTAGTTGTGAGACGGGTTTTATTTTTGATCTATAAATTGGAAATAGGTAAACGAAATCGTAAATGAAATACACCGTTCAAAAAGTAACTTAAATACGCAACTTTTATTCATAGATAATGTAGTGTTCAGATGAAAACGAAAAATTTTATGTTCCATTTTCCGAGCACATCTTTTTAGTCAAAAAGAAAAAAGGTGTCCAGTTGTGAGACACTTACAAAAAAATGCTAAAATTTAAAAAATTTGGCATAAAACATTATGTTTAGCATAAACAACTAAATATATTGATAATACATATTATTAAATACTAAATAATAATATTTATACTTTGAAATATGACTATCAGTTTTCTTCATCGAAATCGCTGTCGCAATGTAGGCAAATGAAATAACTTGTGCGCATGTTCGCACACTTAAAATAATTGTTGTCCTGTCAAATGTACGTAACGAACTAAACTGAACAGAGCGCTTTATGCTGCATAACGAAAAATATAGGCTATCCCAGATGGGCGGCGCCACCGTCTCACAACTGGTGACTTGCTGTGTCTCACAACCGGAAATTGGCGCTATTTTGAAAAAGGAAAAAGATATATTTCTAACCGTAGATTGGAACAATGCAATATTGCATCACAAAATATAAAGAAAATACTAAATAAAAATCCATAACATTTAGCTTTTCCAATTAATTAACTTAAAAAAAAAGTACTTTGCACATATTGAAAAAAAGTTTTTTAGTCGATTCTCACACACAGTGTTGGCATCTAACACAAAAAATACATATATCCGCTTCGGTCTAGACTCAAAAGTTGACTCGTACAAAAAGAAATGTTTTTATGTAAAATAATCAGCCTTTTTATATTTCGTGTAAAAAAAATCGACTGTCTCACAACTGGAACCGTCTCACAACTGGCGACTCTCCCCTACAATTATTCTCGTAAAATTTTACAATTATTTATTTTTAATTTATAATTTTATAATTACATTTTTTTAATTATTTTGTTCTGTTGTCGATTATTTTCGACAGTTTTTTAATTTTTTTTTGGATCGTCAATGATTTTTGTCATTTTTCAATTATTTTCTTTAATATTTAATTATTTTTGAAATTTTGTAGATTTTCTTGCAATTATCAACTATTTTCTTAAAATTTCAATTTAATTCCTTAATCTTCAATTTATTTCTTCAATTTTTAACTATTTTCTTTAATTTTCAAATATGTTCTTTATTTTTCAACTATTTTTATTGATTTCCAATTAATTCCTCAATATTAAATAATTCTCGGATTTTTTAAATTATTTTTTTACTCATAAAAATTATTTTAAAATTTTAATTCAATTATTCAATTCTAGAATTATTCTCATCAATTTACAGTTATATTTTTACATTTAAATACTACTTTTCAATTTTCAATTGATTTATTTAATATTAAAAAATTATTGCCTTTTTTCAATTAAGTTTTCATATTTAATTATTTTTTTTAAATTCAATCCAATTGTTAAATCTGCAATTATTTCCAATTATTCATTTAATTTTATACTTTCTCAATTTGCAATTATTTTTTTTTTAATTTTTTATTTAAATTCTTTCTTGTTTAATTTTTTCAATTATTTTTTTCAGTTTTCTATAAATCTCGTAATTTTTCGCATTTTGGTTTGAATTGACAATTATTATTTTCGTAATTTTTCACACATTTTCTTCCATTTCTCAATTATTTTCTTTAATTTTTTTTTTTTTTTATTTTCAATGCAGTAGTTCAATTGTCAGTTATTTTCGACATTTTTCAGAGATATTCTGTAATTTCGTAATTTTTTATTATTTGAATTTGCAAACGTTTAAAATTTTAAATGACCAACAAAAATGCAAAGTTTGTCGTGCGCTAGGGCGTGCGTTAATGTTGCTAGTTTTAAAATAAAATTCAAACAAATTTGAGTCAGACAGACCTTTTTTATATTTTAAGCAATTCTAAAAAGTTTAGTGTAAAATCATAAAAACCATTTATTACCTTAAAAGAAAGTTTACGGAAAAATTTTGTCTACACGAGTGAGGTCATACTTTATCACATGACTTTAACATGAGCTAGTGCCTACTTAAAACATTAGCAATTATTAAAATTGAAATAAAGTAAATCCCTACATCGACCAATAGGCCATTCTAAAATTTTACAATATTATTATCATCATTGCCATTATTTTTATTATTATTATTATCATCATTATTATTAATATATTATTATTATTCTTATTATTAGTCCAGTAGTCATGGTGAGGAAAACAGACGGCAACTACCGGATGTGTATAGACTTCCGGAAGTTGAATAAAATCGCTAAACCTGACGCTTATCCACTGCCCAAGATGGACATGATCTTGGAAAAATTGCGAGCGGCTAAGTATATCACGACGCTAGATCTGAAGTGGGGGTATCATCAAATCCCTCTAGCCGAAAACAGTAAAGAGTTCACCGCATTTACCGTCCCAGGAATGGGGCTATTCCATTTCAATCGAATGCCGTTCGGGCTATCAGGTGCACCTGCGACGTTCCAGAGGCTGATAGACAACCTGATAGGCCCAGAAATGAAACCCCATGTCTACGCATACTTGGACGACATAGTGATCGTGAGTGAGACGCTCGAAGAACATAAACAGTGGATAGCGAAAGTAATTGATCGCCTTCAGGAAGCGAATATGACGATTAATCCCGCGAAAAGCGAGTTTGGTAAAACAACAGTAAGGTACTTAGGATTCCTCGTCAATCATAACGGCCTACAGGTTGACCCGAAAAAGATAGAACCGATACGAACATATCCGGCACTGAAGACCGTTAAACAACTAAGGCGATTACTTGGAATGGCATCGTGGTACCGCCATTACATCCCCCACTTAGCCACACTAGCCGAACCACTCAATAGGTTATTGAGAAAAGGAACTCAGTGGCATTGGGAGGAAGATCAGCAAAAGGCCTTCGAACAGCTGAAAGAGCAAATCGCCACAACACCGACTTTGACATACCCAGATTTTCAATTACCGTTCGAGCTTCATACAGACGCAAGCGACTTCGGCATCGGTGCAGTTTTGATTCAGAAACAGGACAATCAAAACAGAGCGATTGCATACGCGAGCCGAACCCTCACTGAAGCAGAACGGAAATACTCAGTAACCGAAAAAGAGTGTCTCGCGGTAATTTGGGCAGTAAAGAAATTCCGACATTACCTCGAGGGGTTTCAATTTACCGTCATAACTGACCATAGCTCATTACGTTGGCTACATAACCTACATAATCCGACTGGTAGGTTAGCACGGTGGGCGTTGGACCTCCTAGAATACAGCTTCGAAATAGTGCACAGGAAAGGTTCGGAAGACTTGGTTCCCGACGCACTCTCGAGAATGTACGAGGAGGAACTGGCGACATCAATAGCGGCCTTGACCCTAAGTACGGACGAATGGTACAGCCAACGTATGAGAGAAGTAGAGGAAACCCCGAGGAAATTCCATGGTTGGAAAGTTACCGACGGGAAATTATACCGGTACCGCCCAAACCCGCTAATAGATTCGGTTATCGACGATTTAGACGCATGGAAACTGGTATTACCAAAGGACCATAGACAAGAAGAATTCCAAGAGGTACATTGTGAACCACAAGCGGGACACCTCGGAATAGAAAAGACGTACCGACGCGCAACAACACAGTATTATTGGCCCGGCATATACCGCGATATTAGACAGTGGGTAGAATCCTGCGACATTTGTCAAAGGATAAAACCGGATCAAAGATGCGCCGCAGGTCTAATGGGCAAAAGGGTAGTACAACAACCCTGGTCAGTTGTTGCGACAGACGTAATGGGTCCTTGGCCAAAGACCGCACTAGGATTTCAGTATGTGGTAATCTTCGAGGATTTGTATACTCGCTGGATAGAATTAGCCACAATGCGGAAAGCAAACGCAGAAACGATTATCAAAGCTTTCGATGATTTAATTATCAACCGGTGGGGAGTCCCTCAAGTCCTACTTACAGATAACGGTACCGAGTATGTAAATTCTGCAATGGACGGAATAACTGAAGCGTACGGAATTGTTCATTCTCGAACCCCGGTCTACCACCCGCAATCAGATCCGGTGGAACGGGTTAACCGAGTAATTAAAACAATGATTACCGCTTACGTTTCCAATAACCACAAACTGTGGGCCGTTTATCTGAAAAACTTACGGTTTGCGTACAATACCGCAGTCCATGGTAGTACCGGCGTAAGTCCAGCATTCCTAAATACGGGCAGAGAACTTAAACCCTACAATAGCTTAAAACAACAAACGGAAGAACCGGTGGAGGAAATCCCCAAAGATCGAGAAATTGGGCTGGAACGTATTGAAAAACTGAAAGAGTTACAAGATTTAGTTTCAGTATGGATGGACGAAGAATTAAACCGCCAAAAAGTACATTACGATAAAAGACGTCGATACGTAGCGTTTTGCGTAGGGGACAAAATGATGTGTAAAAAGCAGATAACGTCATCCGCCACCAAGGGAATAACGCGAAGTTTCGGAGAAAAGAACCAAGGGCCATTCAACGTAATCGACGTAAAAGGGCCATCGGTATACGAAATCGCAACAGAAAACGGTCGATCCCTAGGTAGGTTCCCAATCAAGCTATTAACCCCCTACCGTGAATCTAGGGAGGGGGGAGGTAGGAGAAATTCAGAAGCTTAAATCTCCTAAATTCAGTCTTGATTTTTTTTTATTTTATGCTTTTAGTAAGTAGTCGCTTGGTTTTGCTTTGCATGAAATTTTAAAAGGGCGTGAGTAAGTAGACTAAGTGATTGTGGCAACCATCAGCAGGAGAAGCACGAGTGCCAGCTCTTGGATAGCTACAAACGTCTAGAAGGAGAGAATAGAATGTGAATTTTGTTACAGAGGAAGAGGAGAAGCTTCGACGAGAAGCCGACCTTAAGAGAGCTTGCAACCCGAATGAGAGAGCTGCTCATAGAATACGGGGAGGTGGAAAGAGGACCACGAGACAGGCCAATCAATCAACGGGCATACCCAGAACAGAGGGAACGGCAACTCCTGCCAAACACTAACCGAGGACAGGCAGCCCGAGATTGGGTACCTGCAGGCTACGCAGGTCAAAGGAGTCAAGAAGGGAGAATACATCCCAACTACCGCTCCGAGAATATAGAAACAGCAGCCAGAGGATAGAATCGGAGACCCAATCCAGAAGAAGCCGAACCACGACAGGAGACACACCCTTCGGGAGCCACGCCGAAAGTGCTCGCACTCAAAGGCGACCGCTCGTGGAAGGAATTCCATGAGGAACACCCTCGACCTCCAAAGTGGGTTCGTGAAAAACAGAGGATGAAGCGGGAATCCGAAGAAAGAGCGATGGCAGAAGCCAGAAATAAACTCTGGGAGAAAACCTCAGAGAAGGAGCAGGTGGAAGCTCAGAAGCGGCGAATCCGGAAGGCAAAGATAGCCTTAACTCCAAAAGGACCGGGGGAAACCGAGGAGCCTTCCCGTCAGGAAAACACGAAAAAAAATTCCGGTCCAACGACAAATACGGTGGTCGTTACCGAGAGTAGCTCCAAGGAAAAAGAGGAAGCCTCAAACCCAAGGGAGCCAGTAGAATCCGAGGTGTCTCCCAGTGAGGAAAGTTCCGACGATAGTTCGTGCTCAACGGCCATTACGGTTATTTGTACCGGAAGAAGGACCACCCACCGGAGAAGCCAGCGGAAGTCGCGAGGCCGAGGGACAGTTCGATAGTGGGGACAAGGGATGGATGATTCCCGACCCACCATTGAGCTACAGCCTACCATGGTGTCGTCATTGCAGGGGCTGTGGACATCGTGAAGAAGATTGTCCTATTTCCAAACGCTATTAAGGCTCACCTAGACGGGGGGAGGGTACCACTCGGTTACGTTCCTTACATAGATCCGCCTCCTAAGTTTTTCTTTTTATTACTCATTATGATTTTTTGCCTAATAAAAATGATTGTTTCGTCTGATCATATTAAAAAAGAACGGTACCGAAACGAGTTACCAAATAAAATTTTCGTTTGACCAAGTCAAGTCAGTCACTTTTTTTTTGTTCCTCTCTTGGGCCCAACAATAGTTTATTTGTTTTGTTTATTACTCGCAACGGTAATTTTATATCACGGTACCCCGAGAGAGAAGAATCCTTATAAACAACTTTTTGTTAAATAAATGAGTTCATTACAAAATAAATGTAAATTTAATTTTGAGAAAATACAGTAATGATTTTTCAAACCCCAGGTTCCAAGTCCCCGAATTCCCCACACACGGTGAGTTATCAATTCCAAAGTAATCGAAAATGGAAAATAGATAAGGTGAGTAGACAGGACACTGTTTGTCAAAAAAGCACTATTCTATTAGTCACGTAGGGAATATTAAATTC
This sequence comes from Ganaspis brasiliensis, assembly GCA_037103525.1. Classification (NCBI taxonomy): domain Eukaryota; kingdom Metazoa; phylum Arthropoda; class Insecta; order Hymenoptera; family Figitidae; genus Ganaspis; species Ganaspis brasiliensis. The sequence goes on along the minus strand of JAZKLR010000841.1, from coordinate 1,014,375 downwards.
TGCTAAGCCAGTATAATAGTAGAGTCATTCGGGAAAAGTAAAATGAACATTAAAACAAAGTCACCTGGCAGAGGGCGGAGAGTCTGGAAGCCACCTGTGAGTATCGTGCGAAACAAGAGTATGTTTCGGCTAAGCCCAGGGGAGTTGTGACGTGGTTTTTAAAAAACTCGTCACAAAAGTAGTTTCCCAACGGCGGCACCGACAAACTACTCGAATAAAAGTTTCAAATTAGTCACACGAGCAATAAACTAATTTATTTAATATTTCATTCGCGAAAATTGGCCAGATCCGGACTTACCGACGCTTGAAATATTGTATAAAAAGGAATTTTTGTATTATTTTATATTACATTCACAACTAAGAAAGAGTTCTGAAATAATAAAAGAAACAATTTGTAACACTGAGTAATTCTCTGAGAAAATACGAGAATCGCACTCCTTAGAGAAGATTTGGTTCGATTTGGAGAGCACGAAATCCCGTAGAAGCGGCAGGAGAAGATCGAGGCTCGAAAACTAAATGGTGACGCCACTCATCGGCGAACGGCGAAAGCGCACTCACACCGAGTTGCGCAAGTTCCGGCGCCAACGCAATCTGAGCAGTACGGGTTTGGCCGGTCAACGGGACGAATAATTACACGGTGTACCAGAATCTTTGAATCCTGGATAAAGAGAAAAATGGACTACCGAAAAGTGCTGGAACAGCTCAGAGGTTGGTAAACCATCTATCTTCCCTTTGCCAGTAGTACAGAACTAGTGGGGTCACGAGTTCTGAGTGGAAAAGACGTCGGCTTCCCGACCACGTAGTGCCGCCAGGACGCCGCCATTGCAGCGTTCCCCGCTCAGCAACCTTTCACCTCGAAGTGCGAATTCTCTCAAGACTTTTCCGTAATAGTGAATACTCAGTGTGTTTAGATCTCGTTTAATAAATCCAGTTAATGAATAGTTTTATTAAATCTAGTGTTTGATTTAGTGCAGTGCTCGTACCTGTTGCTCCCCCCCCCCTCTCCCATATCGACGTGAACCGCGACCAGCTGATTAAGTTACCGCTCGGACGTCAAGCTTGCCAGCCGGGATACGGCACCGCGAGTTGAAGAGACGAAGTCCGGGAAAGTATTCTACTTTCCTGGCGCCCGGAGTACCCCTCCGAACATAAACAAACGGACCCCGAAGGTTGTTCACGAACTCAAAGGGTGGAGTTCGTGAACTCAATGTCGGTGCCGTCGACGTCGTTTCTTGAAAAGGTTTGATTCAGTAATTTGTTCAGTAATGGGAAAAATATTTAATTAAATTTAGGTTAAAAATGGTAATTTATTTTTAAAGTCAAAAATCTCATTACAACATACCTAATATAAAAATGTAATATTTTAATATTATTATTAAAATTATTATTAGTACTATATTGCACATACAATATACCTACTTTATCAAAAGATTGTCCCAGAGATTTGTTAATTGTCATCGCATAGGCAAGTCTAACTGGAAATTGTCTTCTTACCATTTTGAATGGAAATGCATCTTGTGAAGGAAATAAATCAATACGAGGGATTAACACTGTTTCACCTTTAGATTTTCCAGTAATTATTTCTGCAGAGATTACGTTTTTCAATAAATTCTTTACAATTAATCGAGTTCCGTTACAGAATCTTTGAATAAGATTCATATTTCTTAAAAGCATAACTATAGATCCGACCTTTAATAATAATTTATGTGGTTGTAAACCGTCGCGTCTGGGGTTAAAGAATTTAAAAATTCTATTGGAACCATATTATTTATATCATTTGAATCATCGTCGATTTGAGAATCAATACTATAGTATACTATTTTCTCTCCTTTTAATCTTGATAAAATATGTTCATTCATGTTTAGAACGACAGAATTAGTTAAGGAAAGAATACAGGAAGAGTAAACAGATGCACCTTTTGGATCTATAGATAATCTATAAATTTCATCAATCAAATTTTCATTGGAAATTAAATGTTTCGGTATTTCTACAACATTATTTTCCTTTTAAATTTTCCATCGCCAACATTTAAAAGCCATTTTGAAAACTCTGTTTGATTATTATCTACTCTAACATTAATATGTAAAGATCTAGTTTGAAAAAGATTCCATAACGGACTGCTTTTCACGCACGCCTCAATAATATAAGTGCGATTGCCATGTCGGACAATTGGTAATGTTTGTCCAAAATCTCCAGAGAGTAAAATAACCTTACCTCCAAAAGGTTTATTACATTTTGTAATGTCTCTTAACATAGATTTCATTGTTTGCAAAGCATATTTCGGTGTCGTTGTTATTTCATCCCAAATAATAATTTTTGCACTTCTAATAAGATCAGCTTATTTCGATGTTCCACTAATATTACAAGTTGAATCTTCATTAAGTGGGATAGGGAGTTTAAACATGGAATGAGATGTTCGTCCACCTTTTAGAAGATTTGCAGCTATACCAGTCCATGCAACTGATAAAACCACAAAGCCTTCACTTTCAACAGAAGTTATAATTGTGTTATGTAAATAACTTTTATCGCTACCTCCATTTTCATCCACAAAAATATATCTATTACTATATTTGTCATTATGAACTGCCATCATAATAAAATCAAAAATATTACGTTGGTCATTATTTAGACTATCAATGAGAATATTAGCTTCTGCTTTTAGTAACTGTAATGCCAAAATATTAGTTTCGTAATTTAGAAAATTGTAATTTTGAAGAGTTTTTTCATCAATGTTTGGCAAACCAAATTGAGTTAATGTAAATCCATGAGAAGTAAGTATTTCATTAATTAAAATTAATGATTTTTTAAGTGATACTTCTACAGGTAGGGGAGACCGGGGCTATTCGGCTCACTTTTGGTCAGACAGGAAAAAAGTTAGGAAATTATTTTTTAAATATAAACATGGATATATCATTTAGTAGCCTATCATTTGCACTTTCAAATTTGCAAGGACTTTTTGATTTATCTTTTATAGTTTTAGCTCTAGATAATTTTGAATGCAGATATACCAAATTCTCAAACTGCAAATTTGGCAGGTAAATCGGCTCACCCTGTGGGGCAATTCGGCGACTTTTATTTTTTACGAAAAATAAAAAAGTTCAATAACCTTTATTTTGTAAATATGAAAAGTACCTATATTCTTATTATAATTATGCAGTGATGGATCAAGGTCAAAATTTTTGGGGGGGGACTGGGGCCCCTAAAATTAAAGAAAATTCATTAGACCTTACTTTTTTTTATTTTTTTATAAAAAATAAAAAAGTTAGTACACTCATTATTGGTAATTATTAAAAGTAGTCATATTCTTATCATAATTAAGCAGGGGCGGATCAAGACAAAGTATTTTTGGATAAGATGATTAACCGTCGCGTGAGCCCATTTACCCCACCCTGACTTTTGGCACTTTCAAACAAATACAAGTCACATTTGATACATATAAATAAAATAGCATAGGTGTATTGAAAGAGCACACCTGAGAGCATAAAAAAAACTTACCCAAAAAAATTAGGCTCGTAAATTAATGTACTAAAAACGTAAAAGTTTGTAAGTAAAAAGTGTACGCGCGACGCATAAAAACATAATACTCTACCTGACACGAGGCTGAATCAATAGAATTACACTAAATTTCGTTTACCTAACTAAAATGTTGAGACCTATATTCTATAGCGACCTTTCCCTCCTAGATTCTAATTAAGGCGTGAAATCGCTAATGAGCCGAATTACCCGCCGGTTCGGATTGCCCCGCTCTCCCCTATACTACTATCGAATATCATATGTTCTTTGAATTTATCCCATAAATCAACAGCATTTATAGGTAATCCGAATACACGTATATATATGCAAATAATCGACAGAGTTCTTTAGGAAATTTCATACTTATAGCTTCAGTCAAACAATAATCCCATTCATTGACATTTATCATTAAATTTCTCACACGTGCTGTTTCCGCGAAAGTTGTATATGTAATGCTATCATATGTTTTTATATCTTCAAATGATTTAGCACCACGTAAATATAGTAGTAATATTCTTTAGTAATATCTTTCAATATCTTCTGGACTAACAAAGAACATACGACACATAACAGGTTTTACATATCGTTCCCTATTTTCACAAGTTTTTGATAATTTATCAAAACAATAATGATTTGGTATTTCTGTATATAAATTCTTGTTCGCCTCTAAATCTTCTTTATTTAATTTAAACCATGCTGTCAAAGTTGTATTTTTAAATTTATTGATAGCGCCTAATTCTGATCCCTTTTTGAAGCAAATGATTTGTTTATCAGGCAAATGAACCGCTAACTTATAAACTGCATGTGATTGTTCATTGGAGTAGTCCAAAAATGCATGGAAAAACAAAAAAAATTTTTTTTAAGCTATCACCCCCTAGGATTGTTCTATATTGAAAAAAATACCTCTATTTTTTGTTTTTGTTTTTTTTTTTTTATTTAAATGGAGCTCAAAGCGCTCAAAGTTTCCCATGCAAAATGCATGGGAAAAAAAGGCTTTTTTTGTAGAAATAGTATAGAATCGTTTAAAATCAATATTTTTCAATCGCCCAACTCGATTTCTCTTCAAAAGACTTCAAACAATAATGCCAAATTGTTTATTTAACGATTTTTTAATATTAACTATTTTTAAAGAGCCCCAAAAAAACCCCATAAATTACAAAATTATGAAAAAATCGTTTAAAAATATTTTTTACTTTTTTTATGCAAGTTTTTTCCTAGATTTTGAATAAATAACATAAATATTGATTTTTAATCATTATTCCATGTAATTGCTAATTTGTTTAAACAAATTATTATTGTTTATTTATAACTTTTTATCAAATTGAGGTAGAGAGTTGCAACTTTTTTCTAATTTTGCAAGTTATTGAGGCCATTGGAGCCAAATACGAACAAAAAAGTTTAAATAATAATTTAAACTATTGTTTAAACAAATTCAATTGTTTATTATCAACTTTTTGGTAAAAAGAGGTACAGAGATGCAACTTTTTCTCAATTTTGCAACTTTTCGAGGTTAGTCAAGCCATGCACTCACAACAAACTAAAAATAATAATTTTTACAATTGTTTAAACAAATTATATTGTTTATTTTCATGATTAGCACAAATTGTGCTACAGAGTTGCAACTTTTTCCTATTTTTGCAACTTTTCGAGGTCCGTCAAACCATGTACTAAAACAAACTAAAAGTAATGATTTTTACCATTTTTTAAACAAATTATATTGTTTATAATCTACATTTTATTAAATAGAGCTACAAAGATGCAACTCTTTCTCAATTTTGCAACTTTTCAAGGTCCGTCAAGCCATGTATTAAGAACAACCTAAAATAATATTTTTTACAATTGCTTAAATAAAGTAATATTATTTATTTCCAACTTTTCATTAAATATAGCTCGAGAATTGCAACTTTTTATAAATTTATACATTTCTACCTTCAGAAGGTCTCCCCTATTATTAATATTATTGATATTATATTGCACTGAAAGAAAAACAATTTACAATTTACTTGAGTTTTAAGTATTATTTACTTTTTTACTCAAGCAATGGAAACAAATTAAAAATTGCTGTGTAACTAGGAAATTTTTACTTTGTTTTCTCAGGATAAAAAAATGTCACTTTTCGAATCAAATTTGACGTTTTTTATTTGAAACGAATATTTGGAGTAATTAAAGAAAAATAAATAATAAATTAATACATAAATTACCCGAGTCGAAATTTAAAGTCTGTTTAACATCTATGAGGACCTATTAAGTTCTGTTTAAGTTCTTGTAAGGCCTATAGGTTCTGTTTAACGCCTAACAAAACCTATTAAAACCTTATGTAGTACTTTTTAGTACTTGGACTAGAAATCATACTTTATATTAATCCTGGTTAGGACCTGCTTTCACCTTAAATGTTTTATTTCTTTCCACGAAACGAAAGCCCAAAAGTCTTTTTAGAACCTTACAGATATTGCAGAGCCTTATTAAGACCTAATAGGTTCTATTCTATTATTTAAATATTACATTTTGCTTAAATGTACTGACAAGATCTCTTTCAATGACGTCAAGCGGGAAAAACCCTCTTTTGCGTTTCTGATTGATTTATGATATTTCAACCACTTTACTAAAATTATAAATTGACAAAATATTCATATTTCTTCCAAAGTTCTAATATGTAATTCTCATTTGTTTAAACAATTTATAATTTATATATCAATGTTATTTAAAAAACTGAATCTACTCTCAAAATTTAAAATAGTTAAAAATAACTAATTATTAGTAAAATCGTGGCTGATTTTTTATTTCAGCAATTAGCAAAATACTGCTTCTATCTCGTTTTCTATAACAAAAATAAGACAAAAACGTTTTAAAAGAATCAATAGAGTCCTTTTTACTAATTAAAGAACAAATTTTTGAAAAATAATGGATTTTAAAGAATCCACAAAATAACCCACGAAATCCTAGTTTTTCAGCTTTTTACATTTTTTTCTTAAAATATGCAATAAAAAGTTAGCGCTTCATGTATACATCATCACAACTAATATGCCAACAATTATCATTAATATTTATATACTTTTTTTTAACTTTTGGAGATCTAAACAGAAGTTTGAGAACTTTGAAAATTTTCAGCTTGATTTTCACGACTTTTCGAATTTTTTTCTGACTTCTGAAAAAGAATTAAGTAATTTTCATTCAGTAGTCACTGTAGTCTGGATATCCGAAAATATTTATACCAAGTTTCAAACTTAAACAATTCAATTGAAAGATTTTATTCATTAAAATCCTCTTGTGCAACAAACATACCCGCCTAACGATAGTAATTTTCTACGAATTAGAGAAAAATGAGCTAATATGTAAAAAATGTTACTAATTTTTAGTAAAAAACAACTAATTTGAAAAGGAAATATCTACTAATTGAAAAGTATACTTTCTCTATTTTAACTAATATATATTTTACTTTCAAATAAGTAGTTTTTTATTCATAATTAGTAGTTTTCTACTAAAAATTAGTTTTATTTTTTACTATTTAATAGTAACTTTTTTTTCTAAATCATTAGCAGAAAATCTCTAATTCAGATGCAGAGAGCATAAAAATTGTATGGGAGAGGGACCCAAAATGGACACCGTTTCGATTTATTGCTCTACATTCCAAACCGAATAAAATATATTAAAGTGTTTTATACTAGATAAAAGTACAATATATAAGGTAACTTAAGGCTACAGAGATAAAATTTTATTTTAAACATAAACATTTTTTAAAGCATTTTTTCTAATTGTTAAAATTTTCAATCTAAAAAAAGTGACCCCAAGATGGACACTTTCTTAAAAAGGTATACAAACAGAATATTAGTAAAATGATTTTAAAATATTATTATACGATAAATAAATAATATTATAAAGTTAACTAATTACTTATTCTAAATCACAAATTTAAATAACTTTACCACCTTAAGAAAAAACTGTAACAAAACTTTTTTAGACACAAAATGTGCATCAAAAACTTCGTCTATACAAACAACGAAAATGACAAAAAAAATAAGGCACTGTCACCTTAAACAAAAATTGAATACCAAATGTCCGTCTTGGGGCCCTGTTCATCTATCTACTAGAGGTAGAATTTCTTTAAATTTATAGCAGCACAGCCTCCCTTGGTCGAGTGCGTAAATGCGCGGCTCCTAAGGTCGAAGGCTCCACACACAAATACACAGTACACTCTATGGCCGAGAGTTCAAGTCTTCCAGCCCTCTTCAACACATGGTTACGCGTAATTCAGTAATTATCTTGAAAATACTTTTTTTAAAAATTAGTTTACATTTTTTACATTAGATCATTTTAAATTACAATAGTTTTTGAATTTATTATAATAATTTTAATTGAATTAAAACAGATTTATTCGTACCACAGAAAAAAGGGAACCTATAGTACCGACAGTAGAACCCGTAGGCTCAAAGCAGGTCCTATAATTAGAACCTGTTTAACGCCTAAAATGTGCTGAAAACAGACTTTTCAAGCGTCTATCAGGTCCTAAACAGGTCTTAACTTAACGAAAGTAAGGCCTGATTAGGTTCTTTTAAGTCCTAAATAATCTAGGTCTTATTAGGTCTTAAACAGACTTTAAATTTCGACTCGGGTACTTTTCTACTTACTTTTATTTATACTTCCATTATTAAATCTTCCGGAATATAATTAAAATTTAACTTCTAAGAGTTTGACACAAAACGTCAAATTTGCTTGAAAAGTGTCATTTGTTTTTTTTTTTCTTTTTAGAAAACAATATAAAAATTACCTGGATTCACAGCAATTTTTAATTTATTTGCATCGCTTAAGTAAAAAAAGTAAATATTACCTAATACTCAAGTAAATTTTAAATTGTTTTTTTTTCAGTGTGTAGTATTATATATATTATATTATTATTATTAGTATTTCATATTAATTAATATATTTTAAAAGTAATAATATTTTTTGTTCCGCCAATGTATTGTTATTATAAAAGTATTTATAGTTTTCTTACATTATTACAAATAATATTGAAAAGTATAATAAAACATACTTTATTATAATTTTCTTTATACAATTATGACAACTTTATTTACAAAGTATAATCTTTAATAGAAATGAAAACATTTTTTACTTTAAAGAAATGATTTTATCAGCAATTGATTTTCTAAGTTCCAGTTTTCAAGCAGTGGGGATGGGATAAACTTATTTGGTAGCAAAATTTTGGTTCTCACAATCAAATATTTTATTCAAATAACCAAACTGATACAACCACACTTAAAACCAAACCTGTCGTGTCATTATAACCATTCGTTTGTTTCAAGCAACCTCTCTATATCGCTAACCAAAATCAGTTTGATCATATCTATCAAACTTCTTCTTTCTGCTCTAAAACGTAAAAAAATACCTCTGTATTTCACACAATTTTACAATCCACTAATTTATATTAATATATATTTAGTATAAAAGTAACATTTATATTATATATTAATAATATAAATTAGTGGCCCAAGTAGATATCGCCACAGTTTTGCCATACTTACAAACGGGGGCCATAGATGGCCGCCATGCATGGCCCATACGAGTTTTGTAACATTACGCCGCAGTTTTACCCGACATTCTTATTTTAACGAGATTACACATCCTGGTCGTTTCTAACGTCCATATTCTATACTGCGTTGTCCAGGTATCGAAAAAAACAACTTTTATATAAATAAAGGAAACCCTGATCAGGGTACTATGCACTAGGTACTAAAACAACATCTTCTTCTGGTATTTCCCGTTCAAAATCAAAGTAAAAACAACATCCAACGGGTACCAGTTGATGCCGTCATCCTAACAATTATTTAAGGTGATCTAGGTATCAAATTAACATATTCTCCAAGAATTTTTTCAGGAAATTGGAATTTTTTATTATTTTTAACGTGTTTAAGTGGATGCCGTCATCTTAATACATTAATACTGTGCTCTAGGTGTGAAATCAACATCTTCTCCTAGGAAATTTTAAGAAGACTAAAAATTCATAACCTTTTTTGCATTTTTAAAAGGATGTCGTCATCCTGACAAATAATTTTATTAATCTAGGTAATTACAAAGTCATTTCTCCTGGGAATTCTAGCTGAAAATTAAAAAGTATATTTCATTTGTCATACACAAAAGATTCCCGCCATCTTGACGAATCGATTAACTGATCTGGGCGAGGATCTACACTCTAAAAACAAGTGTCTTATTTTGTCCTCCCTTTTAAGACATTTTGAGGTGTCTTAATTTTAAACCATTGAGATAGTGTCTTAAAAATGCCTGTAAGACGCTTTCTAAACGTCTTATGTCTTAAAATTAGACACTTGTAAGACACCTGTTTTTACAGTGTAGGTGTAAAATCAAAATCTTCTACGAGGGGTTTTTCAGGAAACCTGAAAATCATATTATCTGTATCGTAGTATTTGTGCAGATATGACGTCATCCTGACATAAAGTTGATTAATCTATATAATGATTTTTTGAATTGTCTGTTTTGCTTCTTGGAGCATAAAGTTAGAATACTTATATTTCTATTATAGGTATATTAAATTAATAATAACGTTGTGTTTGAGTTATCCTTAAAAATTGTATATAAATGCAACATCAAGAAACTAAAACCTAAAATAATCCTAACGATTCAGGTTTGTAAACATTGAGTTGATTAGGGTTAGGTTAATTTTATTTTCTTATTTTTAAGTTGTATTATAAATTCTTATAAAAAATGGTTAAAATACTAGTTTTATTTATTTATTAGTTTTGTTGAGCATCCATTTCAATTTAATACATGCTTTTCAGATGTCGGCGACGGTTAATATAAAATCAACATAATTTTTTTAAAATAGTACTACAAAGATAATAATATTTTTAACTTTTTCATGGAGAATATTTTTTTTTACTTTTAGATCTCAAGAACAAACTGAGAAGATTACCTTTTATAAATAGTGGATCGTTTATAAATGTAAATGTTTTGCAGGGATTCCCGGAAAATATTTTTTTTTTATTTTTTTTTTTGGACGCATATATATCTGAAAAAAATATCAGAATTAAATGGATATTAAGAAAAGAATAGTTTTTTAACTTTTTTTTGTAAAAAAATTGTAATAGAAGGTAAAGAAAAGAGAAAATATAAATAACGATTTGACATAACCCTTTAACATAACCCTCTATTTGACAACTCAATGTTTACAAACCTGAATCATTAGGATTGTTTCAGGTGTTAGTTTCTTGATGATGCGTTAAAATACAATTTTTAAGAATAACACAAACACAACGCTATTATTAATTTAATATACCTTTAATAGAAATATAAGTATTCTAACTTTATGCTCCAAGAAGCAAAACAGACAATTCAAAAAATCATTATATAGATTAATCAACTTTATGTCAGGATGACGTCATATCTGCACAAATGCTACGATACAGATAATATGATTTTCAGGTTTCCTGAAAAACCCCTCGTAGAAGATTTTGATTTTACACCTAGATCCTCGCCCAGATCAATTGATCGATTCGTCAGGATGGCGGGAATCTTTTGTGTATGATAAATGAAATATAATTTTTAATTTTTACCTAGAATTCCCAGGAGAAATGACTTTGTAATTACCTAGATTAATAAAATTATTTGTCAGGATGACGACATCCTTTTAAAAATGCAAAAAAGGTTATGAATTTTTAGTCTTCTTAAAATTTCCTAGGAGAAGATGTTGATTTCACACCTAGAGCACAGTATTAATGTATTAAGATGACGGCATCCACTTAAACACGTTAAAAATAATAAAAAATTCCAATTTCCTGAAAAAATTCTTGGAGAATATGTTAATTTGATACCTAGATCACCTTAAATAATTGTTAGGATGACGGCATCAACTGGTACCCGTTGGATGTTGTTTTTGCTTTGATTTTGAACGGGAAATACCAGAAGAAGATGTTGTTTTAGTACCTAGTGCATAGTACCCTGATCAGGGTTTCCTTTATTTATATAAAAGTTGTTTTTTTTCGATATCTGGACAACGCAGTATAGAATATGAACGTTAGAAACGACCAGGATGTGTAATCTCGTTAAAATTAGGATGTCGGGCAAAACTGCGGCTCAATGTTACAAAACTCGTGTGGGCCGTGCAAGGCGGCCATGTATGGCCCACACATGGAACATGGCTTTCATAGATGGGCCATGGAAGGATTCTGGTTTAGATTTTTCTTGGGGGATTGTAAAATTGTACAAGTACAGAGGGTTTCTTTTAGGTTTTAAGGCATTTTCGGGAAAATGAGATTTCGGGATGTCGATAGTTCTGCTAATCGGTACTAATACATAGAAAGATAATTCATAATCGATATAAAAATAATAATAATCTGTTCACCATTACCCTACACAGAAAAAACAGTCCAGTTAAAATAACCGGAATTCCGGTTAAGTAGTGTTGCATTCGAGCGAGCTATCGCTCGAAAAAAACGAGAATCTCGTGAAAAATACATTGAAAACAAATGAAGATACTATTTGTATCTTTTTTTTTAAATGAAAGGACCGATTCTCGAATGCATCACTACGGTTAAGCCTTATTTAACATGATTTTCCGGTTATTGTAAACGGAAATTCTGGTAAAGCTAACCAGAATTCTGGTTAAAATAAGCGGAAAATCATGTTAAATAGGGCTTAACCGGAATTCCAGTTATTTTAACCGAACTGTTTTTTCAGTGTGAGAATTCGACAAGTCTGGGGTAATTACGAACAGAATTTTAAAATAATTTTTTTCAATTATAGCTGGACAAACTTGCATCTTTTTGACCACTACACTGTTCTTGCAGTGTAAAATTACAAAAAAAATGTTTATTATACTTTTCTTGAGTTTGAGTATAATATTTAGGCATAATACGTATGGGGCAAATTTTCTCAAGTGTCCAGCGTCAAAATTAAAAGTTGTTGAATCAGACTAATATTTGCACAAACTTTAGTGCCATGGGTAAGTACTTTAACCACCAAATATTATACAATTTAATTTAAAATTGTAGAGGAGGGAGGGGGTTGAAGATTTGGGTTAAGTAAGAACATTGAGTTGTTCAAAAAATCGTAGCCGCTAAATAACGAAATGAAAAAAATTTTCACTTATACGTTTTCGAAAGGTTTTTTCCTACTCTTTCACATGGTGAAAAAGTATTTTTTTAAAAATCGAAATTTAACCCTTTTTTTTGAAAATTAAAAATTTTTTTGACATTTTTTCAAAATGGACTCTTTTTTTTCTTTTTTTTTGTCTTAAAAGAAAGCTCAAGTTGTGTACTTTCAACATACCAAAAGAACAAAATGACGTTTTTTGTTGTTTTCGAATTATTAATTAATTAATTAATAAAAATTTATAAAAATTGAAATAATTTAGAAAAAAATTAAGTTACGGCAATTCTAAATAGACCAATTTGAAGCTTATCAAAATGCGCATCCACACAGTTAAAAATTTTGTGTAAAAAACGGTCCACATATTCTTTGTATTAAATTTAACATAAAAATTGTGTTAATTTAACATGAAGATTGTGGTAATTTAACATGAACGATTGTTAAATTAACATATAGTTTGTGTTATTTTAACAAAAATTTTGAGTGGACCGTTTCGGACATTTAATTTGTCTTAAATATACACAACATTTTTAACTGTGCAACGAGACCTATAAGAAGTATTTTGGATAATTTTATGATTTATAAATAAATATTTATAAAAAATTAATTAGCAAATAAATATCATCCATAAAAATAAAGGTAGAGTGCTAAATTTTTTTTTAATAGGAAGGTTTTACAGTTCTACATTAAATAATATCTAGCAAAAGTATTTCCAATCATTGAAAATTTAAATAAGACATTTTTATATCAAAATTCATAACACTACATTAAACCTGCACTAAAATTCAAACATCTATAAATTAAGTTTGGATAAAAAAATGTTAAATATTTTCTCCAAGAGGAAGCAGAAAGTAATTAAATCGAGTTTTAAAATTAATGCACATAATATTAAATATTAGGATCAAAAAATTTTAATTACTATTATAAAAAGATTTAAAGTTTTGTAATTTTAAAAACGGTATAGGTATATAAAATTAAATTATACAAATTATTATAAAAAAATATAATATTTAATTGTTAAAAAATGAATAATAACTGTTCTGTAGAAAATGACATAAAAATATTAGGTTCGGTGGTTACACAAGTAGCTTTAATGAAGTTGTGCAGCGCGACGCGGCGCATGCATAAAGATGTGGATGTAAAAATATCTTATTCAAATTTTTAATGATTGGAGAAATACTTTAGCTAGATATTATTTAATGTAGGATTGTAAAACCTTCCTATTAAAAAATAATTTAGCACTCTACCTTTATTTTTATGGATGATATTTATTTGTTAATTAATTTTTTATAAATATTTTTTTATTAATCATAAAATTATCCAAAATACTTCATATAGGGCTCGTTGGATGCGCATTTTGATAAGCTTCAAATTGGTCTATTCAGAATTGCCGTAACTTAATTTTTTTCTAAATTATTTTAATTTTTATAAATTTTTATTAATTAATTAATTAATAATTCGAAAACAACAAAAAACGTCATTTTGTTCTTTTGGTATGTTGAAAGTACACAACTTGAGCTTTCTTTTAAGACAAAAAAAAAGAAAAAAAAGAGTCCATTTTGAAAAAATGTCAAAAAAATTTTTAATTTTCAAAAAAAAGGGTTAAATTTCGATTTTTAAAAAAATACTTTTTCACCATGTGAAAGAGCAGGAAAAACCTTTCGAAAACGTATAAGTGAAAATTTTTTTCATTTCGTTATTTAGCGGCTACGATTTTTTGAAAAACTCAATGTTCTTACTTTACCCAAATCTTTAACCCTTTGAGGGGCACATTTTTCCAGCCATCGGATTTTCTTTGTCTTTCGTGTATCTACGTTTTTGGGGTCGCTGATTATGAATCTGATGTCAGAATTTCAAAATTCAAATGGCGGATCCGATATGGCGGACGAATTTTTGAAAAGTTATTGGATTCACTCCGAAATTGTTACTCGGGGGTTATTGGGGTCGCTGATTACGAATCTGATGTAAGAATTTCAAAATTCAAAATGGCGGACGACTTTTTAAAAAATTCTTGGATTCGCTCGGAAATTGTTACTCGGGGGTTTTTGGGGTCGCTGATTACGAATCTGATGTCAGAATTTCAAAATTCAAAATGGCGGACGACTTTTTAAAAAATTCTTGGATTCGCTCGGAAATTGTTACTCGGGGGTTTTTGGGGTCACTGATTACGAATCTGATGTCAGAATTGCAAAATTCAAAATGGCGGATCCGATACCGCGGACGAATTTTTGAAAAGTTATTGGATTCACTCGGAAATGGTTACTCGGGGGTTTTTGGGGTCGCTGATTACGAATCTGATGTCAGAATTTCAAAATTCAAAATGGCGGATCCAATATGGCGGATGACTTTTTAAAAAGTTTTGGATTCGCTCGGAAATTGTTACTCGGGGGTTTTTGGGGTCGCTGATTACGAATCTGATGTCCGAATTGCAAAATTCAAAATGGCGGATCTAATATGGCGGACGACTTTTTAAAAAGTTCTTGGATTCGCTCGGAAATTGTTACTCGGGGGTTTTTGGGGTCGCTGATTACGAATCTGATGTCAGAATTGCAAAATTCAAAATGGGGGATCCGATATGGCGGACGAATTTTTGAAAAGTTATTGGATTCACTCGAAAATTGTTACTCGGGGGTTTTTGGGGTCGCTGATTACGAATCTGATGTCAGAATTTCAAAATTCAAAATGGCGGACGACTTTTTAAAAAATTCTTGGATTCGCTCGGAAATTGTTACTCGGGGGTTTTTGGGGTCGCTGATTACGAATCTGATGTCAGAATTTCGAAATTCAAAATGACGGATCCGATATGGCGGACAAATTTTTGAAAAGTTATTGGATTCACTCGGAAATGGTTATTCGGGGGTTTTTGTGGTCGAGGATTACGAATCTGTTGTCAGAGTTTCAAAATTAAAAATGTCGGATTCAATATGGCGGACGACTTTTTAAAAAGTTATTGCATTCACTTAAAACTTATTACATGGGGTCTTTGGGGCCCCTGATTTCGAATTTGATGTCAGAATTTTTTAATTTTAAAATGTCGCCTGCAATATGTCGACTGAATTTCTAAAAAGTTATTGGATTTGCTCGAAACTTATTACTTGATGGTTTCTGAGGTCACTGATTACAAGTATGATGTCAAAACTTGTGAAATTAAAATTGGTGGATCCAGTGCGCTGGACAAATGTAAAAAATTAACTCAGCTTAATTTTTTTCCTCTTAGCACTATCCAGAACTAACGACGCGGACGTGGGGATAATCTAGTTCCTCTTTTTTTTCTGCGCAATCTAAGACAGAAACAAATTTTACAAATTTTCGACGTAGCAAGTGACTATTACGTTCCATTGACAGCTGATGCGCAGAATACGCAAATTCGTCTACTGCAGTTTGACTTGAGCTAGAAGAGGGCTACAAGATCCTCCTACATCGTTACATGTATTTTGTTCTCTCCCCACCACTGTCCATGTCTCTCTGGTTTCTAGTCTTCTTGACTGTATCTCGTCTTTCTGGTACTTTCTAGGGTTGTCAAATATCGATATAGAAAATATCAATAGTTTCAAGAAGTTTATCGATAGTTTATCTCCTCCGCAAGTTCATGTCAAGAAAATTAAAAAAAAATTTACAAGGTTTAAAAAAGTATTGAAGAATGTGTAAAGTTTTAACTATGCAGTCGAAAAATGATATTTTCCACTGGAAAATTCAACTTTCTCGTAATTTTTAATAGGTTAGAAAATTTTTTTTTGCTTTTTCAATATTTTTCCAGTATTTTGTAGAAAATAATGTGCTGTTTCCTGTTGTATTTATTAAAATGTGCCACTTGTATCTAAAGTTCTATAATTTTGACAAAAAAAAGATCATTTTTGCCTTTTGTGCGGTATAACCAACCTCCATTAGTTTACTAAAAACGCACAAGCAACAATATTTGAAAATTTGGTAGAAAACTTTTAGGAATATACAACTTTTCCTAAGAAAAACAATTTTTTATAGTAGGACTTCAATTAATTTTCGCATTTTTTCCCTAATTACCTAAAATTAAGAAGAAATTTTTTTTTTTGAAAAATGAGTGTGTCAAAAAATTTAAAATACAGCTTACATTATAGTAAGCGATGTGTAATATTTAAAAAAAAATGATTCAGAACTATAGCACTGCCTGTTTTAATACAACCGAATTTAATCTTAAAAAAAACAACTTTTTTTCGACTAATTAATTATTATTAATTTAACAATATCAATATTGCTAATATATATCATAATGAAACTATAAATTAGTGTTCCAAGAGGCCAAAAATATATAATATGCGAATATTAAAGGAATAATATATGAGTAATATGAAATAAACCAAAAAACAAAAGGTGGGACGTATACGTCCCACTGCTCCGCAAAGGGTTAACCCCCTCCCTCCTCTACAATTTTAAATTAAATTGTATAATATTTGGTGGTTAAAGTACTTACCCATAGCACTAAAGTTTGTGCAAATATTAGTCCGATTCAACAAGTTTTAATTTTGACGCTGGACACTTGAGAAAATTTGCCCCGTATATTATTTCATAGTGCAAAGTAGATAGTTAGTTGAAGTTAGTGTTGAAGTGAGAGAGAACAAGAGAGAGAAAGAGAATTCAAATTCGTATTAGATAAACCTTTGGGTGTCAAAATTAAAGTAAATTAGATCAATTTTTACGAATTTTTTTAGAATTGTCCGCCCCATTGGATCCGACATTTTTAATTTTAAAAGTCTAATTTTAGATTAATTTTCAGCCACCACAGAAATCTTTTTTTAATTTTAAGGAATTTACCTTAATAAATACCTTAAAATTTGTTTAAGTCACTTAATTCTTTACATTGTAGGTAATGGCGAACAGCAGTTTTACTCAATTCAAGGTCACCAATAAATTTTATTAGCCCATGCAATTATTCTAGGAAAGTATAGTAAAAAATTAATGCAAAAGAGAACCGACAGCATTGCCTTAAAAAAAGCCTACACTATTCGTGAAAATTAAGAATTTTGTTCGGAATTACCCCAACTGACTCTATTTATAATTATTGTTCTATAATAGTATTATTTTTGTATAAGTATTAACAAATAACTGGTTTTCATGCATCCCTTAAGGTATTTCTCTTCTGGATGACAGGGTCAAATCGATACTATTATGAAAACACGTTTTACGTAATAAATATGCAATATTTATTTCTTATGCATATTATTTAGTGTTCTTTAGTGTTTTCTCTAAACAATAAGCTTACTCTTGATTATTATTGTCTGATTTAAGGGGTAAATATAGTAACATTTAACATTCCTTATTTTTTCAAAAACTCTTTTTCTAGGCGATTTTTTAAAAATGTTTTAATTTAATCCCCGTATTGTTTTTTCATTTACCATAACATTTATTTTTTATCTGTCATTAATGTTTAGAATTCTCTTCCAGCGAAAAGTGAAGGGTTTTAGAAGTAAATTTAAAGAAATTTTTATAAATTTTATAAATCTAGTGTTTTTATTTGAATTTTTATGTTTTCTGCAACTTTCCCAGAAGGTGGCAACTTTTAAGCTAAAATTCATGAGGTCAATTGTAGCTAGTTTTTAAAATTTGGTTTAAATTTTTTTTTTTTTTTTTTTAAGAACTCGAATGATTTTTGTTTTAGGGTTCTGGCTTTTTAATTCCTTTTCCCAATGCGAATGTTATGTTGACATTAAGTATATGTTAATTTTATAACAAATTATGATCAAGAAAGGTAAAGGGTGTCAACCTGAAGCTTTTCCTTTACGAGTTTAGGTAGAGTCATAAAAAAAAATGTCCTACACTCGTTAAGATATGTAAACAAATAAGAATAAGCAAGACACGCTTATATTGAAAACAAATGACACTTTTGCGGATCGCGCAACATTTTATGCGGGATCCGCAAGCTATCAAAAAGCGTGGGATCCCGCTTTGCGGGATTGCAACCCCAAACAGCTACTTTAGCAATTTCCATTTAGTCAAATCATCGACTTCATTAATTTAATTTAAATTTTGTGTTTTGCTATCGAAAATATTTTTAAAAGCACTGTACATGCATGACAATGACATAAGATGCGGCATAACACGTCCAATAGTGAGGCCAGGAAAACTTAATTTTCATAATATTGTTCCAATAACAGCCAGTTTAGCAATTTTCATTTAGTCAAATCATCAATTCCATTCAAAATTTATATTTGGCGATAGAAAAAACTCTTTAAACCACTCTACATTTACGAGAATGTTATACGATGCGGCATAAAACCACACAGATAAACAGTGCGAACTGACGAAATAAATCTTCCTAATATTGCTCCAATAACAGCCAGTTTAGCAATCTCCACTTCGTCAAATCATCATTTTCATTTGAAGTTTATGTTTAGCGATAGAAAATAGTCTTAAAACCACTCTACATTCACAATAATGATATAAGATGCGGCATAAAATCACACAGATAAGCAGTGTGGACAGACAAACTGGATTTTTATAATATTACTCTAATAACAGCCAGTTAAGCAATTTCCATTTAGTCAAAAACCATTAATTTTATTCAAAATTTATGTTTGGCGATAGAAAATACTCGTAGGACCATTCTGCATTCACGAGAATAACATAAGATGAGGCATAAAACAACACAGATAAACAGTGTGTACAGACAAACTGAGTTTTCATAATATTGCTCCAATAACAGCATAATGAAAAATTGCAAGCATTTTATTATTGTGAATGATAAATTTAGGAAAAAGGTGTATATAATGGGAACCCAATTGAAAATTTTAAAGTCTGTGAGCCAACCGTAAATATTCTCAGTTTTAAAAAATAGGGGTATTTTTCAATTAAGGAAGTAGGAAAATTGTGAGAAAATTTTTTTTTGGGAGGTAGGAGTAAAACATTGTGAAAAACTTTTTTTATAAATTTTGAGCTTATATATAGGTTAAAATATATATGTTTATAATAAATGTAGAAAACATCTTTCACTTGAAGCAACTGTTAACTGCTTCATGAAAACAGGTGGGGTATTGTCGAAGACCAATGTTCACCTGAAGATGATAGCTTAGTTGGTGGGAGAAATATAGGTTACTTGTAGCAGAAGAGAATGTATGCCGAATATATACTTCTTCATTACAATCGTTAAACAGTTTATTCTTTCGTTATAACTATAAGCCGCAAGATCGTCACAAGTTTTTCTAGTAGTATAACGACGGCGAGTATTTCCTAAAATTTTTGGTAAGCTTAAAATCAACTCAAATGTTTTTTATCACAAATAATTTAAAGTATTAGTTTCAGAATGTGTTTGTTTATTCTATAAACTAAATAAGTTGAGTACTTCATGATTAAGCTTCCTAGAAATACCTTTTTTAATTTGTAAACAAAGTTTTTTTATTTGTCCGATTTTTTTATCATGCATCATTAAAAAATGAATTTTTCAGCTTGTGGGAAATGACTAAACTAAAATAGTATAAAAATACTCTAAAAATGTATTTTAATTTCATTTAAACACTCCAAGTACAGTATCAAAAATAAAGAGTCGAGTCGACATCATTCAGCTACATGTCTTCATTTAGCCTTTTTAATTTTATGAAAAAGTAGTGCAAAAAATTTTAGTGAAATAATTCATTATTTACTCAACGATTTTTGAAACAATTGAAATGGCTTAATCAAAACACATGGCTAATTGATGTTAATTTTCATCACACAATTTTTTAGACTTTAATGCTTTATATATACTTTAAAGTTTTCTAACTTGATTTTATTAAAACCTGAAAATTATTACTTTTTAGTACATAAATTCTAACACAAAAATGAATAAATCAATTGACGCTTGTGTATTATGACTCTATTAACACCTGGGGTTCTCTCGCGTAATTTTGAAAACGAAACTGAAAACAAAAAAGAAAACGCAAGTTCGAATTTCAAATTTTTTTGTGAAATGTCAGATTGCCTTTTTGATCATTATAAACATTGTTTATATTTTGAAATCGTCGCGATAGTGTTTGGGGTTAATAAAAGTTTAAAAGTTTATTAAATTTATAAAGTAAAAATAAATTACTAAATTAAAGTGGAAAAAACTAAAAGAAAGAAGACTAAATAGTGCAGTGTAGTGACAGAAGAAAGAAGAAAACTGGAAAAGTGAAATGTATACTGAAAAAAAAACGTCAAGTAAAAAAATTATAAATTAATTATTAAATTGGTAAATAAAAAATATTATTAAATGTTTTGTCGCCACTGCAAAACAATTAATAATATTTTTGATTGATATAAATATTGTTAATTTAACTAGACTATTCAAAATAAGAAGTGTTTACATTTTCCATCTGATTTGCCTAGTCAAATTTAATCAATAAATATTGTGCATTTTAAATAAAGAAAATAATAATATATATATATAAAATATAAATTCAAGTTACTTTAAATTTTTTGAATAAACCACAATTTTTAATTTAAGTTTCAAATTCTTTTTTCTTTGATACTATTTCTTACAAATGAAATATTTTTTATAAAGATAGCTTAATTAAGTTAATAAAATTATATATATTTAGGGTTACTGCCCCTGTCGTTGGCACCTTAAGGGAAATTCCAACTTTAAGAATTAAAATCGCACATAAAATTTTAGATAATGATACTCTCTTAGTGATATATGTTTTCACAATTTAATAAAGAATATGATGACATATTGAATTTTCATTAAAACTTTATGAGAATTTAGAAATTAATCAAACTTTCGAAAATGTCGAAATGCTTTAGTCGTTGGCACCCTAACCCCAGTCCTTGGCACGTCAGGCCCAGTCGTTGGCACTCCACTTTTAAACACGTCATAATTTTCTAAAATATCTACATAATTTATTTAAAATCACGGAAGATTGATAAACAATGTTTACAATGTTTAAATTATGTACAAAATTAAAAATTACTTACTAATATTTTATGTACTAACAATGTAAAGCATAAACGAAATTTCCAAACCTCACTACTTTTCAAACTGTTAAAATGCCAATTACTGAGACACTACTTTAACCTCTTTTGCCCAATCGTTGGCACCTTAACGAAATCTTTTTAATTATTTCCCACGACACAAGTAATTACTTTTAAAATATTATATATTTATTGAAATGAAAAATCGCGGCAGAATTTAATAGGCCAATGCAAGACCAATTAAACATTACAAATACATTATAAAACATTATAAATTTATTATAGATTTTAATTTTTCTTAATATTATAGTTTATTTTCTTTAGTACTGTTATTTTTCAACTCCCATTTTGATATGTTATCTACTCATGATTTGTTTTGATTTATATTTACTACAAAATTATACATAAACTGTACTTTTATCAATTACTTTAGATAACTATAATATGTAGTAAAATCCACAAAAGTATGTATCTTATATATTTCTTCTTTTGGTTATCAGTATATTTGCTGTCAAGCTTTATCGTTGTTACTTTTCAGAATGTGTTACAGTTGTTAACATTTTCAAATAATTTATAATTTAGTACCTACGTACGAAAGGGCAATTTTTTTTTGTTAGCCCGTATATGTATAAATAAATAAATAAATAAATTACGTGATTTTTATAATTTAGAGAAAACTAAGAAAGGTGCCAACGACTGACGCAGTGCCAATAACTGGGGCAGTTACCCTAGTACCTTCTTATCTTAAGCTATCCTTTAAATTTACATTTTTCTTTTGATTAGTTAAATTAAATGAATAAAAAAATATGATTTATTTTGAATAAAGAAAATAAAAATATATATAAAGTATAAATTAATTTTTCTTTATTATCTATTGTTTTTATCAAACCATATTAGTAATAATTTACATGTATTATTTGATACTGTTTCTTGAAGGACTCATTAGCCCTTTAGGAATTTTTTTTATATGAATAAATAAAATAAAAATAAATAAATTTATTGTACTTTAAATTTGTTAAATAAACCGCATTTTTCAATTTAACTTTCAAATTTTAGTTTTTGATATATATTTTACAATTTAGAAATAAAGGTGAGACAAATAAAAAACTTCAAAAAGTCTTTTATTTTAAATGCATAGGGTAAATGTAGGTATTATCGTGGCTGAGGGTATTTTCGCGTTTTTTCTTATTTGTATTAATATTCCAATTAAGATGATTATTTGCGACTTAAAAAAAATTACATAATAAATTTTATACCCAAGCAATAAAATGCGTAATATAGTGGAATCATCTTTAATATTTATGATTTATTAAATTAATTTTAAAAATCATCGTCTGAATTTATGAAGGAATTTTCGTTGCTTTCGTTCTGAAAATGTCTTGGTAGTGATCTGATTAATTTCTTTATATTTTACTTTTAACAGTTAAAAAATGAATTGTTTTTGTATATTTAGTTAAATATATCAATATTTTCAATTAATCTAATGAATTCATTAAAAAAAATTAATCTTCATTTAAAATTAATGACTGCTATGATAGAAACATGTTTTTTCGCATATGCCTACAATGCAATGTCGCGGATATATTCTGTTGATGAATTGTCAAAATAACCTCCATGACCCCCAGAAGTGAGGTCGTTGTTATAAATTATAGAAGATTTTATATTGTTGTTGTATAATGAGTGGTAAATCGATTAAAATGAAGGTAATAATGGTAAAATTTATAATAGAAATGTTAAAATTGTACGTTTACATGAATTTTTAACCAAAAATGACATATAGGAGTTACTTTGTTTTGATACTTTGAAAATCAAAACAAACCTAAAAACGGACCTACATCGCTGAAATAGTTTATTACAAAAAGAAACTAGGTGAGAATTATGTCCATTTCATGGACATTTCGCTTCCAAGTAAGCAAAATAATCAGCTGAAACATGTTACTCGGGGGTTTTTGGGGTCGCTGGATACGAATCCAATGTCAAAATTTAAAAATTCAAAATGGCGGATCCAATATGGCGGACATTTTTTTAAAAAATTATTGAATTCAGCTGAAAATTGTTACTCAGGGGTTTTTAGGGTCGCTGAATACGACTCCAATGTCAAAATTTGAAATTTCAAAATGGCGGATCTAATAGAGCGGACATTTTTTTTTAAAATTACTGAATTCAGCTGAATTTACTTTGATAAAAAATTTTTTTCTAAGCCCGTCATTCAATTATTTTAGTAGGTTTATTTCCGACTTATTCAGTTCACATTTATTACTTTTTAAATTTTACCAACAATTGCGTAATCAGCGACCCGAAAAACCCCCGAGTAACAATTTTCAGCTGAATTCAATAATTTTTTTAAAAAATGTCCGCCATATTGGATCCGCCATTTTGAATTTTCAAATTTTGACATTGGATTCGTATTCAGCAACCCCAAAAACCCCAAAGTAACAATTTTCAACTGAATTCAGTAATTTTTTAAAAAATTGTCCGCCATATTGGATCCGCCATTTTGAATTTTTAAATTTTGACATTGAATTCGCATTCAGCGACCCCAAAAACCTCCGAGTAACATGTTTCAGCTGAATTCAGTTGAATGTATTAAATTTTGAAAAATGTATCCGCCATATTGGATCCGCTATTTTGAATTTTTAAATTCTGACATTGGATTCGTTTTTGGCGACCTCAAAAACATTGAAATTAGAGGTTTTAAGTTTTTTTAGTCACAACATGTAAGATTCTTTAAAGTTTTAAAGACGCAAGTTTTTAAATGATGGCACTTATGTGTCTGTGGTGGCCGCCATTTTGAAAATGTCACAATGAGCCACTCGGTATTTGATTAAACATAAAAAATGCTAAATTTTAAGCTATATAACTTTGCAATAGCTTAAAACCACGAGTGGACAAAGTCATTTGCCTTTTCACATGGAATGACCCATAAGTTAATTGGGAAAGTTGTTAAAAAAAAATTTTAATGCAAAAAAATTCGTTTTTATTCGTTTTGAGATCAGTACCTTTATACACGTATGGTACTAGTATAGTGCAAAGGTACATGGTGTGTACATTAATTGTACGCTGGTTATCTGAGAGCTTAATAATTCATCTAAATTTTATTGGAATCCGTTAAAGCGTTCTCGAGATATCTTGTACACAAAAAACGCTATACACACACACATACATCTGGACATCTGGACATTCTTCTTTATATGTATTTGCAGAGATTACTAAAAATAAAAATACGTAATAGTCATCTATCGAAAATTTTGAAATAGGAGAGATCTGGGTAAATCTTGTCACGGGCTTAATCCGGTCACTAGCAATTTGACGCTAGGAACTCAACTTAATAAAGAGATATCGGTACTGTAAATAGTACTTAACATTCAACTTATGTTAACGAACTTTTGTTTAGTTTCGTGAATGCAATGTGGAATCAGAGGCGGTTAAGTGTTTTTAAAGTTGCCAACAAAAAAAATCGTTCTTCGGATTTTTAATTTTTTCGATCATTATTTTTGAGTCTTAATTTATTTTGTTAAGTTTTTTCGTTTTTGGTTCCATAAAGATTCAATTCAAATTATTCTGAAGGCCGTGACTATTCGTACAGATTTTCTGTAGTATTCGTACAGAAAATTGAAAAGCTGTCTTTGGCAGCGTAATACCTATTGTTTTGGCTGTGAAAAAACACAATAAAATTTTTGGAAACGCTAGGGGGGGTTCTTGTGTCACATACAGTGGTTTTTTAACAAAAATATACCCGGGTAACATTAATTTTCACAAAAAGAAGACTTTTACAATTTTCTGTACGAATAACTGCTTCATTGAGGTTTGGCTATTCGTACAGATTTTCTGTACGAATAGCCAGGCCACATAGAATGAGCTATTCGTACTTATTCAAGCAATTTTCTGATTGGTTGGGAATTCCATTGCGATTTTGTGATTGGTCGAGTTTTTCTGTACGAATAGACACTTCGTATGGCCAGAAATGTGAGAAATACATTCGGGGTAAAGTAATTCATGAAACTAGAACCCTGAGCCGCCAATAGACTATCGGAGCGTCGGCGTTTACCGGCGTTGTTTCGTAAAAGGTAAATTTTAATTATTTTTATACGTAATAATCGATTTTTTTCTTAGAATGTAAAACTCAAAAGTGAGCATTTAACAATTTTTCGCGCTGAATACAAATCTGTTGTAAAAAATGGTCCATCACGTCAGGATGATGTTTATGACATTTATAACCACATTAACGTCTGAAATCACAAAAATCGTAGTCTTACCTTGAAATATATTACTACAAGTAGAAAATTTTTTTTTTTAATATGGAAATAGGGTTTCTTTACGTTTTTGGAATCACTCTGAAAGATTGCGGGCTCATATTTCATATTTATTCATATGCAAAACCATTATGGCGGCTTATTTTAAAAAATATACAGAAAAATCGACAACTTTTTGTTTTTTAATCATTATTTCTTACCGAAAACATTTTATTATTATGTAATAAAGGGGCACAAAATGACACAAACTGTTGGAAGATTAAAAATATGTTTTTGTTAATTCATCCAATTCCATATGACGGCGACAAAATGGCGGATATTTTTAAAAAAAAGTAAAAAATTAATATATGTAGGACCAATCTTTAAGTATTATATTAAAATTAATGAAACTTGGTGCATAGGGCTTTATAGGTCGCAGATTACGAATCTGTTAATAATTTTTTAAAATTAAAAATGGTGAATCCAATATGGCGGACGATATTGCGAAATTTTTGTCCAAATTTATGATATTCAGTATACAGGGTTTTCGGGGTCGCTTATTTCCAATCCAATTATAATATATAAAAATTTAAAATGGCGGATCAAATACCGCCATATTAGATCCCCCATTTTGATCCGCCGCTAATAAAATTTTCCTCGGCGCAGGGTTCTATGAAACCTATATTTATTCTTTATTAAACTAATATTTATTGTTTATAATACTCATAATTTATCAATTATAAAATCAAAATCAAATCATATTTATGACAGAAATAAGAATTTGGCATGTGTGAATTAAAAATTATCTATAAGTAATAATAAAAAAGATAAATCAAAAACTCAATTTCATTTTGATAGTAGAAATTATAAGCTTTCGAATGATATAAATTAACTTGGATTTAGAGAATAATTTCCTAGGTTTTTACCTATCAGACCAAAAGTGACCGAATTTACCCCGGTCTCCCCTACAGATTATTTAATAATCTTAATATTTAAACGGTTATTCCTGCAAAAAACATGAATCTTATCCATTTTACTTTTTTCCAATTCTAATATTTTCCTTCTCAATAACAAGAAATTATTAAACCATCCGGTTTATTTAATATACGTTAATATTCTCAACCGTAATATTTGATGCACGAAAATACCTTCAACTGCAATTTAAAAGCCGCGAAAATACATGCACTTGATTTTTCTTTAAATTTTCTATTTAATTATTAAAATATAATTTTATACCATTGTCAACTTTTTTCAAAGAGTAAATAGTATACAATTTTTAATTAAAGCAAAAAATATCATGGTATCTACTGAAATTATTTTTCTGGAGTACTTTAAAGTTCGACTTATCTGAAAATCCGCGATAATACCCACATTTACCCTACAGCAACGTTTCGTTGGCTAGGGTTTGACAACCTTATCTGGCTGTAAACTTATTTAAAAAAAAACACTTTCTTAACACAACACTGTTCACAAGATTATAATTAAAATAAATTAAATAAGAATAGACAAATAAATATAAACAAAAATTAAACAGAAATTTTTAAATTACACTAGTTTACAAATTTTTAAAAATTTGTTGGTTTACAACATTTCACTCTCATTTCCCATGTAAAATGATCCGCTAAATCATCAGTTAAAAATATAAAAACAATGACTATCTAACTAAGTTTATCCAAGAACAATGCACAAAAACGATTTTTTCAAAAATTTTAAATGCGAAAAAAAATAGTTACAAATGAGCAATCGAGTTCAAACCTATATCATAATTTGTCCTCCTGAGGGAAACATGTCGAGATATGTCAAAAAATCGCAATCCATAATAGTTTGGGGCAGTAGAGGAAATTTGACGATTCTTAATGAGCTTTTATTAACGGTTAACGAAAATTCAGAAGAAATCACAAAACAGTAATGTAGAAACTAAAACATGGTTCAGGACTTTATATTTCAGTAAATACTACTGAACCGGTTCCTGACTTTTATACATTAGGAGGCGTGGCCTCACGCCCACTGTCTTGTAGCGCACTGCAAGTCGTTGCTTGTATATAACGTATATGTAAAGACTTGTAACTGCGTCAGTGTCCCAGTGGATACAGCGGGCGCCTTTAGAGTGAGGGGTCGCGATTTCGAATCTTCCAGCTTCGGATTTTTCTGTTTCAGATTTTAAAATATTTAATTTAAATCACCAATCTATAGGTAAATGGTATGTTTAAAATCAGACCGAAAAAAGTCAAAATATAAAATTTATTTTCCATATAATTTTTAAGAATTTTGCAGGAACTAGTTCATTATTTACCTAAAATATTTAGGTTTAAATTAGTACTTAATTTCCTCCCTTGCCCCAAACTCAAGTACAAAGTTCAGTAATATTCCAGAAATTATTTTTTTCCATGTTCTCTTTTAATCGAAAAAAATAATAATGACAGTATTAATAACAACAATTTATTTAATTATATACCAAAGGTTTGTTTACCATATGATGAATGTTTTTGTAAGTTGTCTGATATGCTAAAAAAATATCAAATTTCTACGATTGTAAGATTGGGTGAAGGTGTATCAGAAAAACTAGATCGCAGTTCGCACCAATACTGTGTATAAACTTAGTTGTAAAGATTGACCAGTATTTTATATAGGAGAAACGAAACGCGCTTTGAAGGCAAGTATTAGAGAGCAAGACCAATTAAACCCCCGTTAGAATATATGCTGTGAATATTTTCACGATTATTATTGGCGTTGTTATATACTGTAACAAGGATTCTCAACCCGACTCGTTATTAATTAAAATTAAATAATTCTAATGGCACCTATGACCTTTATTGTAGTGAATAAAATAAAACGTCCGTTTTGGCCATCTCTTCGACCCTGTTTGCACCCGATGACGACCTGTCAACTACGCTCTTCCAGCTGACGGGCAACCCGTGAAGACCGTTGTTGTTTATTCGGAACAACCTCCTAGTTCTGTTCTTAGAGGGGGAACGTTGTGAGAGGCAAAATTATCTTGTAAAACTAATTAAATAAACTAAATTATACACTTTGTAAACTTAACGTTATTTTAATTACTCAAAAGAAAAAGAAAAATTCTAACAAACAAAAAATACTTTCTCTGATTTGAGGTTCAAGGACCCACCCATAAGAGCATTCTTACACCCATGCGCCTACGCATGCATCCGGGACCGAGAAACGCTCGGTCAACGCGATTTGGGAATTTCCCAAATGTACCGATTCCCACAGGGCGGTAAGACCCAGTAGACCCTTGGTTCCCAAACAGTAGCAGTCACTCCACATTAGGGTGGCCCAAAAAACGTTTTTCGTGGAAAAGGTCATGACACCCCCGGAATTTGTTCCAATGCGAAAAAAAGTAAATACGTATTTTGGATTTTTCAAAATTTTGATATTAATTGGTGCCGCCGGGCACCTCAATTTTCCCATGTAAAATGCATGGGAAAATTTTTAATTTTCGAAAAATCAAAATAATTCTCAAGGGTTTAATAAAAGTTAACATTAAGTTACGGAATCTAAAAGTAGACTCTCTGACGATTAATTTGACCTATATAACTTTTAATTTTGATAACTCTAACCCGGTATAAAACTACCCCAAAGTTGCCCCCTTTTTTAAATTTTTGCACCTATACGCACTTTGTCACAGTAAAAACCATGTTTGACAGTTTTATCGATAGAAATAGTTATTATTATGTATTGCAAGAGTTAATTAATATTTAATTAAGTTTTTTATAAACATTCTTAACTATTTGACAATTGTTTAAACAAATTAATTTGTTTAACCAATTAATTTTTTCTAAAAAACCATACAAATGACTTTTTTCTGTATATATTTTTAAGTTTTTTATGTTTCTTATGTTTTTTATGTTTAAACAAATTATTTAGTTTAAACAATTATTTTTTCTAAAAAATCCTACAAATTACTGTTTTAATGTTTTTCGTAATGTTATCGTTAAGTGTAGAGTGAAGTGCGAGGGTGTGAATGAAAAGAGTGGATGAAGAGGTAATTGAATGAATGAAGTGTAAAAAGCGGCAAAAAAGAAGAAAAATTGTGAGGTTATGGTGACGGCATGCGAAGTAAGTGAGAGGTAGTATAGAGAGAGAGAGAGTGATAGAGTGTCGATAAGGTAGAACTTGACAATGTCGAATAAAGAGGAAAGCAATGATGCAAGTGGTAAAAGCGGGAATGAGTCTAAGGCGCGAAAATTTAAAAAGGAATTTGACGGCAAAAGTGTTGAATGTAAGGACTGTCAAGTTTTACTTAGGCTAATCAAAAGAACAGTAAAGAAGAACGATGAGGACTTAGATGAAGTTTGGGATGAAATGGACGAAATTAGGAAATTAGACAAAAAAAGGTTTAAACAGATTGAGGGATTACGAAAGGCAATGAAAGCAATGTTAGAGATGATTGAAAAGTAGGAGGTAAGGTGGGAAGAGGAGAAAGAAGATACGTGGAAAAGTATGGAGGAGTTAGAAAAAGGAATAAAAGAGAGTGAGGAGAGAAGGACGAAAGAATATGTAGAAAGGGAGAGGGTAACATTAAATGAAGGAGTAGAAGAAAAAGAGGGGAGTAGAGAAAAAGTAGATGACGATTTAAAAATAAAAATGGGGGAATTAGCGATGAGAGTAGAAGTGATGGAGAAGGAGAGGAGAAAAAGAAATATTGTGATTAAAGGTATGAAGGTAGGATGGAGAGAAGGCAGAGAGGAGGTAGGAAAACTGTTGTTAAGAATTGGGACGAAAGTTAAGATCAAGAACGTTAAGGGTGTGAGAGGAGAGGATATCGAAAAACCGAAATTGTGGATTGTGGAATTAGTAGATGAGAATGCTAGGATGGAAGTAATGAGATTAAAAAGTAGGTTGAAAGGAAGTATGGAGAGAATAGATGTTGATAGAACATGGAGAGAGAGAAGGATAAAATGGCTGCTGGAGCAAAAAGCGTGGGTGGAAAGAAGAACCGGAAGAGTGGTGAAAGTGAATAGAGAAAGTGTTTGGGTGAATGGAGTGGAATGGCTGGTGAAAGAGGATACACAAGGGGTTATCAAAGTGGAACCGGAAATAGGTTTAGAAGAGAAAGGGAGAAGGTAAAAAGAGCAATTAAAAAGAAGTAACTGGGTTGGTGGATGAATGGAAATGTTGGGAGGATTGAAAGAGGAATATATGAAAATGATGAGTGAATGGGTATGTTTAGAATGTATGATAAGCATGATAAAGGAAAGTGTGAGAAATAGGGTTTTAATAAAAGGGTGGGCGAAGAGGTAGATTAACCCTGAAAAGGAAAAAAAAAGGAACAGGAAACGGAAGCCCAGGCACTTGGCAGTTAGTTAAGTAAGATATTAGAAGAGCTGCGATTAGGTTAAGTTGATTATGTATTAAAAGTTAAGTTTAAGGAAGGATAAATGTAAGCGTTGTTGTACTTAATTTGTATTTGAATGTGAAGGAAGCGGAGGCCCTCGAACCCGTAAGGGATGAGTAAATAAATTATATATATATATATTAAATTCATGTCAAATTAAATTAGAAAAATATATTTTTTATCTCTAATTTATTTCATTACAATAACAAAATTGTTTAATATATTTTATTTAAAATACACTTATATAAAGAAATGTAGAAAATATAATTTTTGCAGGCATTACTAAATATTTAATGAATATTTTTTTAATATTACGATTTTTTTTCTTACTTATAAGAACAAAAATTTCTCAATTTGGTAAATTACACCGTCCGACAAAAATTAATTTTTTTTTACACACAACAAAATCAAACATTTTCCGAAACTAGGACCAAAAAAAAATACCCGTATCTGGCCGTTTTGCTAGATCAAGTCGTTTGTGGCTTTTAGGGGTGAAAAAAAACCCTTAAATGAAAATATGGCGGACAACTTTTTTAAAAATAGATATAATTTGCCTGAAACTCGTTACTCGGAGGTAATTTTGTTATTGTAATGAAATAAATTAGAGATATAAAAATATTTTTTCTAATTTAATTTGACACTAATTTAATAGTAAATAAATAATAATTGTTTAAACAGTATCAAAATTTTTAATAGAAAAGCTTAACGATAACATTACGAAAACATTAAAACAGTAATTTGTAGGATTTTTTAGAAAAAATAATTGTTTAAACTAAATAATTTGTTTAAACATAAAAAACATAAGAAACATAAAAAACTTAAAAATATATACAGAAAAAAGTCATTTGTATGGTTTTTTAGAAAAAATTAATTGGTTAAACAAATTAATTTGTTTAAACAATTGTCAAATAGTTAAGAATGTTTATAAAAAACTTAATTAAATATTAATTAACTCTTGCAATACATAATAATAACTATTTCTATCGATAAAACTGTCAAACATGGTTTTTACTGTGACAAAGTGCGTATAGGTGCAAAAATTTAAAAAAGGGGGCAACTTTGGGGTAGTTTTATACCGGGTTAGAGTTATCAAAATTAAAAGTTATATAGGTCAAATTAATCGTCAGAGAGTCTACTTTTAGATTCCGTAACTTAATGTTAACTTTTATTAAACCCTTGAGAATTATTTTGATTTTTCGAAAATTAAAAATTTTCCCATGCATTTTACATGGGAAAATTGAGGTGCCCGGCGGCACCAATTAATATCAAAATTTTGAAAAATCCAAAATACGTATTTACTTTTTTTCGCATTGGAACAAATTCCGGGGGTGTCATGACCTTTTCCACGAAAAACGTTTTTTGGGCCACCCTAATGTGGAGTGACTGCTACTGTTTGGGAACCAAGGGTCTACTGGGTCTTACCGCCCTGTGGGAATCGGTACATTTGGGAAATTCCCAAATCGCGTTGACCGAGCGTTTCTCGGTCCCGGATGCATGCGTAGGCGCATGGGTGTAAGAATGCTCTTATGGGTGGGTCCTTGAACCTCAAATCAGAGAAAGTATTTTTTGTTTGTTAGAATTTTTCTTTTTCTTTTGAGTAATTAAAATAACGTTAAGTTTACAAAGTGTATAATTTAGTTTATTTAATTAGTTTTACAAGATAATTTTGCCTCTCACAACGTTCCCCCTCTAAGAACAGAACTAGGAGGTTGTTCCGAATAAACAACAACGGTCTTCACGGGTTGCCCGTCAGCTGGAAGAGCGTAGTTGACAGGTCGTCATCGGGTGCAAACAGGGTCGAAGAGATGGCCAAAACGGACGTTTTATTTTATTCACTACAATAAAGGTCATAGGTGCCATTAGAATTATTTAATTTTAATTAATAACGAGTCGGGTTGAGAATCCTTGTTACAGTATATAACAACGCCAATAATAATCGTGAAAATATTCACAGCATATATTCTAACGGGGGTTTAATTGGTCTTGCAAGACCAAAAATGGCTAAAAAATGGAAAAAATCAAATTTTAAGGTTGGAGTACATCACCAAAAAATTCTTTAAAGACCATGAAGGTAGGTCTTTGTACACTCTAAAAAATGACAAATAAAGTAGTGCCATCTTTTTAAAAATTAGGGAAAAAATGTTTTCAACATTTCGGAATTTTTTTTGATTCTTAAAATAAAATCTACAAAGTCCAAAAATTGTGTTTAAAGTACATTTTAAACTCTATCTCAATAAATGTGTTGAGAAATGTTGAGCCACTCTTTCATGAAATAAAAATACATTTCCCCAAAAAAATCATTTGCGACCCCCTGGGGGGCGTCAGGGGGGATTTGAACAAATGTGCCGTGAGGACGTTATTTTTCCAACCTAAAGTAGCCTTTTTTCGGATCAAATCAAAAATCAATGGACACGGGCATTTTGCCTATCTTAACTAGTTATACTTTTTGATTCACACACAATTCTTCAAGTTTAAGAAAATAATTTGGTTACCAGGATGTAACAAGGAATACGAAAATAAAAAATATTCTTATTGCTAAAAGTTCCAAGAAAGTTAGACTTCCATAAGAGTTATTTTAAAATGTTTTATTTAAAAAAACAGCTAACTTTCAAGTAGGATAATAATTCATAATAATCATATAACTCATATAATAATAACAACAATAATAGCAATAGGAAGAATATTAATGACAAATAATATGTTTAAATAAACTAAAATTGTTATAATTTCTGAATTATGATACACGCATAGAAAAAGTTTACTGTGACAGTAAATTATTCGCTGCCAATTCAAAATAAGTTTGCAAATATAGAGACAGCGAACAAATTTGCTGTGAGAGTAAAAAAGTTTACTGTAAGAGTAAATTTAAAAAAAATTTCTAATATTGTTTATCACAGCAAACTTTGTTCATTGTCACAGCGAAATTGTTACCAATTTTGTTAAATTCATCAGCAAATATTAGTTACCCTCTGCAGACTATTCATTTTTCCCGTGTAGGTATCAGTTTGAAACATTTGAATAATAAAACTGTATATTTTGAAAAAAATAATATACACATAAAATTAATGCATTGGTATACCTTTTCTCTCAACGTTTTTAAAATTGATTTAAAGAAAGAAATTCTTATAACAATTATATTATAAAAAATTTTCTGAAGCTATTTTCCATTGCTTTTATTCATATCACTTATCTATTAAAAAAAAATAAAGAAAAGTAAATTTTTGGATTAATTAATTTTTATTAAAATTTTTACTTTATTTCGTTCTAAAATAAAAATGTGATAATATTTTTGTAAAAAAAATTTATAAATTAAAGTTTAAACAATTTTGTGGACGATGTGTTATTAATGAACAATAATTTTGTTTGAAAAAAAGGTTATTTTGTTTGTTAGTTATTTTTGTATTAGCGTTTGTTAATATCTATTAATGCCTAAGCTAAAACTGTAAGAGCTGGGTAAAAAATGTATCAAAATTAGGATATTTTGTAAAAAAATGTTGAAAAATGTAAAAAAAAAATATATAAAAAAATGTTCTAAAGAAAGGAAAATTTTTTTAAATTTTTTTTATATTTTTCAACACGTTTTGACAAAATATCCTCAATTTTATTAATTTTTCTTACCCAGCACTTACCGTTTTGTCTCAGGCATTAATGGGCAGTGCTTTGTTTAACGCAGAAATTGTCACTGAACTTGAAGTATAACTAAATAAAATGTTTAACAATATTTAATATTAGTTTTTTCCGCATAGTTTTACTGAAATAAAAATTACTGTAGACAAACTGTAAGCCATAATAATTTGTTTGTGTTTAAAATGTCCTTTAAACATTATTAGAATAAAAATTATTGTTTAAACAAACGTAATTTGTTTAACAATTCTTAATTAAGAATCAAGAAGATAATAATAATACTTTAAATGATAAATAATATTATTTTTAGTTAAAAGAAATTTATACATCAATTGTAAGTTTCAAGAGAATATAAAGTTATAAGAGTTTTAAAAAAGAGGGGGGGGGGGGATTACAGAATGAGTTGCAATTATGCACAAATTTTTTTTTATAAAAATGTACACAAAGACATTGTTTTTAAAGACATTTAAGAGATTAAGCAGAATATTGTGGACTAGATAACTTTTTTGAAAAAAATGGAAGTTTTTGTAAAGTTTTACAAAAAGATACTTACTGTAAAACAGGGTAATTTCGCTCAAATTTTCATGTTTTTTTTAAAAAAGTATAAGGAAAAAGTTAATAATAAATTTTGGTACTGAAAATATATAATCTCTGACTCTTCCTCTTTAATTTCACAAAATAAAAAAATTACTATATATTGCGTAAACCTATTTAATATACCTTTTTATTGTGAGCGAAATTACACCTCAATGTGGGGTAATTTCGCTCAACTTTAATGACTTTAATTTTTAACAACAAAAATATGTTAGTTTACAAGCTATAATCACTTTATAAAATCATTATAAATAAAATAATGTTATTTAATTAATATTTACAGTCATCAGAATAAATATTTAACCACGTTTTGTGTTTTATAATTTCGTAAAATTTTTGAATTTTGTCATGAGAAATAACCTTAGATACTTGATAAACAATTGAATGATACATTGTATTCAAGAACGAAATTACCCAACAAATATGAAATATTTTTTTAAATTGACTTTTTTCGAAATCTATTCAACTTTTCAGGAATTTTATTTTTTCTAAATCATGTCAGGGATATAGAAAATAAGATTATTAGATGATTTTAACATAAAATATTTTAAATATAGGTTTCACAAGCGACTTTTACACACTACTTGTTCAATGAGCAAAATAGACATCTTTAAATAAATATTATTTTTATTAAAAGTTGACTATAATTCTACTTTAAAATACCCTTGAGACACAGTTTGATACTTTTCTTAACATTAGCAATTGCAAATTTTATATTTTTCTTCCTAGAAATAACAATAAATAATTTTTGAAAAAAAAAGTTTCCACTGAGCGAAGTTACACTACATGAGCGAAGTTAGACTGTTTTACGGTACATAAACATCCTTTTAATTTTTGTTATTTTTAATAATTTTTTGTATAAGATTTGTATACATATTTCTAGAAGTAACCTCAATTTTAGCCTTTTTTAAAATTATACTTTTCGCAAGAGTTATGACCATTGATTTTAACATAATAACACTTATGCAGGCGTATATCAGTAGCCCAGACATTTATGTACACAACCTATATAATGATAAGAACAAAATTGAAAACTTCTTTTGAAGGGTTTTGGCCAGGATTTTAGAATTTTAATTCACCGTGCTACCCGATGAATGATTTAGAAAGAAACGGAAGAGAGTGAAGGAAATCTTATCATAAAAAAATATAAATATTTAGAGAATAGAAATACGAAAATAATAGGAAAATATTAGAAATCAGATTAAAAAAAAAACGAAAATAATAGAAGAAAATCGAAATAAACTCAATTAAAGCCCATTAAAGTTGGAATCAACCCATGAGGTAGGCGTTACGGAATCTTGAGAACAGTTCACCATGACATTCCCATTGGCCGATCCAGGGATAGGGCCATGGGTGCTTGCCCCCCCCCCCCCCCCCCAAAGCCTTATCTTTATATGAGAGAGAAAGAGATGGCACTATAGTGCCATCTCTTTCTCTTTCTATAATGCCATCTCTTTCATGCATTACCTCCTCCGCAACCCATGTCTGGATCCGCCACTGGACATTCCTTTTCAAAAAAATTAAATATTCTTTCAAAATATATATATTTGTTTTCAATAAAATACCATTTTACTTCAATTTGTATCAGGGGCGGACAAAAGCCCGGGCAAGCTGGCCTACCGCCCAAGGAGCCAAGATCCCAGTAAAAAGGAGGTTATTGAGCGAGCGTTTTGGCTAGTTGAGCAAGCCGTCTGCTCCCCTAATAGCACCAAACGTTTCATTAACGTTGCTGCAACGTTTCCGTGTAACGTTGCAAACGTTGCATTGCAACGTTACCAGCCAAGAAAAATAACGTTGCATATGTCATGGGGATAGAAACGTTGCAGGGAAACGTTGCGGAACGTTAATTTGGAACCTTGAATGACCGTTTAAAAATTAATAATGTTGATATTGTGCGCAGTAGTTTTCTATCGCAATTAGAGCTGCGCAGTTGACTTTAGTGACCATTGTTCTACAGAAGCAATCATATTATCAACATCGAATAATATTAATAAAAAAAAATTTAGCCTTTTCCGCAACATTTTTCCGCAACCCGCACTGCGATTTTCCGAATGCCTATTCAAAGTTCCAAATTAACGTTCCGCAACGTTTCCCTGCAACGTTTCTAGCCCCATGACATATGCAACGTTATTTTTCTTGGCTGGTAACGTTGCAATGCAACGTTTGCAACGTTACACGGAAACGTTGCAGCAACGTTAATGAAACGTTTGGTGCTATTAGGGTCAGGTGTCCAAGCGGCATTTGGACAATCGGGGTGGTTGCTCGATTATCCAATGCATTCTGCCAAATCATCCAAAAGGTATTTCGAGCTTAAAACTGAAGAAAAGCAACTTAACTTTTGAGAAAACATTAAGAAATATTAAATTATATGGATCAATGCAAAAAACTGTATAATGATAATACGTATATTAAGAATGAAGAACATTTTAGAAAAGTTGTGATTTATTGACACACAGGGAGCAGAACACCTGACTAGCAGAATAGACGTAACCAATAAAAATCTTTCTACCGCGAGATAATAAATTGTGATTGGCTACGTCTATTCTGCTAGTCAGGTGTTCTGCTCCCTGTGTGTCAATAAATCACGACTTTTCTGAAATGTTATTTATTCTTAATATACGTACTTTTATTATACAGTTTTTTGCATTTATCCGTAATTTAACGTTACTTAATGTTTTCTCAAAAGTTAAGTTGCTTGTCTTCAGTTTTAAGCTCGAAATACCTTTAGGATGATTGGGCATAATGCATTGGATAAACGAGCAACCACCCGGATTGTCCAAATGTCGCTTGGACAATTGAGCAGACGGCTTGCCCCTATTGAAAAAACTCATATGAGATCATATGTGGTTTTCTATATAGAATATGCCACAAATTTTAGACTCTAAAAGTTTGTCAGTATGTTTTAATAATTTTCTGCATACTAGGAAAGTACATATCAATTGTTATTATTAAACAGGAGTCAGCTAGACACTAAAAATCCATGTGATTTAAAAGCACTTGTCTTAGTGTCCTATTTCCTTGGATAAAATCGGTGTTGGAATATGGTCGGAACAAGCTGGTGAAACAATTTATAACGTATTTATAAAAAAATGTTGAAACCGATTCAAAATCAACCTGGTTGAAGCTAACAGATACTTGCCTAATTTAAAAAAGGCAGTTGTTAAATTCTCCTAGCAACATATTAAAATATGAAGTAATTAATTCATGGATTTATGTAATTTATGTAATTACATAACGCATAAAGTTAAAATTTTGTTATTTACATGTTTAATGTTGTTAGTTTATATAAATTCCCTGAATAAACTTATTAAATATCGTAAATCAATTATGCTGTTTCGCTGATTTAGTTAAACGTGTACTTCTGTCACAACCGAGCAGCTAGAATTTCGTTCTGCCCTGGCAAATAAGCGTCACCGATTGCGGACTAAAAAGGTGCCGATAAAGTCCGCATTTGGTACCGAATCGGTCCTGACGTTAGAAATTAAAATTCATATGTTCTAATTAACTTGTACAGTATTTATTTAATGAAATTAATTAATTCTACAATCATTTTAATAAGTATTATTTTTTATTAAAGAAAGAAAAATTAAAAAATATAGAATTCAAATTTTACATTTTTTTTTACTTTTTCTTTCCATAATAAAAAATAATACTTATTAAAATGATTACAGAATTAACTAATTTCATTAAATAAATACTGTACAAGTTAATTGGAACATATGAATTTCAATTTCTAACGTCAGGACCGATTCGGTACCAAATGCGGACTTTATCGGCACCTTTTTAGTCCGCAATCGGTGACGCTTATTTGCCAGGGTGAATGGATTTTGAGAGTGTAAATGAGTACAAATCAGACCCCAGTTGCCGATTTTGCATTCATTTTTGTAAAACCTATATTCACCTCAAGTGCCTAGTGTGGTTGCGCACTAAGTTTCTATGGGTCCCACGGCTGCGCAGTAGTTTTTTGTGAAATCCTCTTTTCAATGCATTTCGCCACGAACGTGGCTCTTCAGGACTAAAACAGTAAAACATAATTTTTAAAGTACACTTTTTTTGGTTGCACGTGTCGAATATTATTGTAGGTTAAGATACATTGTAGGTTAAGATACATACTGCTAGGAATTCGAGGTGTTTTTTTCTATAATTTTTCACTGAACATTGTTTTTATCAATTTTTTAAACTTTCTATTAAAGAGTGTTTGGAACGAGGTTAACATCCGCGGACGAATTATTTAATTATAATTATTTTTTGAAACTATTATCATGAAATTCAGGAGGATTAACAACCATAAATCTACTTACATCTAATAAAAACATAACTCTTTTTTTAAAAAAACCTCGGAATAAAAATATCAACATTTTTTTATATTTATAAATAATCAGTTAATTTATCACCAATTTAATAAAATTGGCTCAAAACAATCGCGCTGCAAACTATTTTAATACATAAATGTTTTCGGTGTTGCCAAAGTTGAAAAAATATTAAAAAATTGACAATTTTCTAAGTATTTTTCTATTTTTCTACCGTAAATTGTACTTGAAAAATGAACCTCAATTAGGAATAAAGAGCCTTGTTTTTCAGCTTTAAATTAAAAAAAACTTTTGAAATCTGACAAAAAATGACGAAGTAACAGTATATTTTATACAAAAACTGCAGAAAAACTGTTTTTTAGCTCTAAAATTAATTTTTGGGGTGGGGGGATGTAATATGTTATATAATATGTTATAAATATAATAAGTTCCATGACGAACAACTTAGGCTAGGTCCGATTCAAAGTAATTGTTAACTGTTACACACTGTTATGTGTGTTATAAAATTAATTTGGATACAAAATGCATAAAATTATTTTTTTTCTTTTGACCTCGATGAAATTTTTTGATAACTGGAGTACTGTTAGGGTCATACACAAGCACAGTAGAGGCCAAACGTTTGGTCAATTTTCTCATACCTAAAAGTCATTCCAGGGAACCGTGTGTAGAAATGGAGATTTAATGTGATAAAGACAGGTGGATTTTTCGTTTTTTGTGTATTTCCATTGTTCAAGTTTGGAGGGCTGCATTTTCTAGAAAAGTAATTGGAAAAATTTTAAAATAAGCTTAATTAAACCTTAAGGGGGGAACACCAGTTGTAACTAAAAAAAAGTGCTTTTTTCAAGAATTTTTCCCTAGAAAACCATGAAACTTTTTGAAGAATAATATTTATTAGTTAAAAGTACGTGTTAAAAGCTGTAATTAAAAAAAGAAAAAGTGTTTTTCAACCAAAACTTTCAAAGATATGAGCCATTGAAGCTACGCCTTACAAAAAAAGGTGATTTGCTGTGATCAGGATTCCGCAAGTATGCTTTGTCTGAAATGCAAAAATGAAATTGATTTACATTTATTATAAGATTATTCTGTTAGTGATCGAAGGATTTGAAGAAAAAAAAATATTTGACAAAATGGCGACCTGTCAAAGTCAATAGTATGATTTTCGTTAAAAAAAACGGTCAATTTTCAGCTATATAAAAAAAAGTTTTGCATTAAAAAAAAAATCCTTCGATCACTAACTCGGCTTAGATGTGTAAATTAAGCATACCAAATTTCAAGTAAATCGGTTTAATGGTTTTCGAGTAATCGTGATCATCGACTTTGAAAATGTCATTTTCAGAAAAACGCATTTAAAGTTTCAACGTACTTTTTTGTCAAATACTTGAAATGAAATTTGCTTGTCATATTACTCTATCTTTCCTCAAAATTATGAAGAGTAGGTACAAAAACTGTAAATTTAAGCGTAAAACAAAAGAGGAATAGCCATTGAGCACCAGGTGTAAGTGTTGGCAGATCAGAAGCGACCTAACGCGCCGCCGCATTGTGCTGTATATCTCATTTATTTTTCACCGGATCAACTTAGAAATTTTCTGACACATTTCTAAATATGAATACATTAAGAAAATGCAAAAAAAAAGAAAAACGATTTTTCGAAAATTACAACTGGTGTTCCCCCCTTAAGCTATTACACAGAAAAAAAAATATCTTGAATGTATTTCTGACTAATTGTTTAAAGATTTCTATCAGCACCTAGTTTTTATTCCGATAGGTCTATTTTATATTTCACCTAAAAACTAGACGCTTTTTGACATTAAAGTAATATTTATTTTTTTCTGTATAGCTTTAAAATAAGCCAAAGAAAATTAAATTATCTTGACTGGTTCAAAAGTTATAAGTAAATGTGTATAAAGAACAAAACGCAACAATTCCTTCGTTTCCTCCCCTCTTTGCCTATTTGAAGTATATTAAGCAGC
This sequence comes from Ganaspis brasiliensis, assembly GCA_037103525.1. Taxonomy (NCBI): domain Eukaryota; kingdom Metazoa; phylum Arthropoda; class Insecta; order Hymenoptera; family Figitidae; genus Ganaspis; species Ganaspis brasiliensis. The sequence goes on along the minus strand of JAZKLR010000841.1, from coordinate 972,782 downwards.
CAAAAGTGGAATAAGCACTAGAATCATTGCGTTTTTTCGTATCATACATTTATTTATAACTTTAGAACTAATCAAGATATTTAAGTTTTCTTTGGCTTATTTTGAAGTTAAAAGTTCAAGGTTTTATTTAGCTTGATTTCAAATTTTTTCAAGTACTTTTCTAGAAAATGCAGCCTGCCAAATTTGAACAATGAGAATTCACATAAAACGACAAATTCATCTGTCTTTATCAAATTGAATATTAGTTTCTATTAATCGGAAAAGCTTTTTAAAATAGGACCATTTATTGAAAAATTTTATAAGCTTTCTAATGGACTATGATAAATTTAATTTTGCTAATATCTGACAGAGTTATCAACATTTTAAGACGATCATGTTTTTAATCACATTTTTTTGTCGATTTTCAGCGTGAAATTTAATTTTTAAATAATAGTTAAAATAAACAATATAAATATGGGTCATTCCATGTGAAAAGGCAAATGACTTTGCCCACTCGTGGTTTTAAGCTATTGCAAAGTTATATAGCTTAAAATTTAGCATTTTTTATGTGCAATCGAACGGCGAGTAGCTAATTTTGAGATTTTTAAAATAGCGGCCACTACAGCCACTTATGCGCAACAATTAAAAAATTTGCGTTTTTGAAACTTAGAGAATTTTACATTTTGTGACTAAGAATATTCAAACCCTCTAATATTAATGTTTTTGAGGTCGCTGAATACGAATCTAACGTCAGAATTAAAAAATTCAAAATGGTGGATCCAATATGGTGGATAATTTTATAAAACTCAATAAATTTAACAGAATTCATCTAAAAAATTCTTACTCGGGGGTTTTTGGGGTCGCTGAGTACGAATCCAACCTCAGAATTTAAAAATTCAAAATGGCGGATCCAATATGTCGGACATTTTTTTTTAAAAATTAATAAATTCAGCTGAAAATTGTTAGTTGGAGGTTTTTTGGGTCGCTGAATACTGCAATAATTTTATTACTGCAATTGCAGTAATAAAAATTACTGCAATCAGATGAAAGTGATTAATCGGAGGTTTTTTGGCAAAAGATTTTTAAAAAAATTATTGAAATTAGCTGAATTTTGTTACTAAAAGGTTCTTGGAGTCTCTGATTACGGATTTGTTGGTGAAATTTAAAAATAATTAAATCTACTAAAATAACGAAATAACGCACATAAAAAAATTATTTTTATTAAAGAGAAGTCCTGGAAAGAACTGATTATAATGTATTTTCTATTTAATTATATTTAAAAGTGTCACACGCTTCAGAACTTAAATAGTCAAGATAAAGAAATGTCAGATACAACATTAACAATATAAGCATATTCCAGTGCTAAAGAGTGTGCCACTTTTAAATATTAATGAAAGTAGAAAATAAATTACAGTCAGTGCTGTTCAAGACTTCTCTTTAATAAAAAAAGTTTTCTAAGCACATTATTTTAGTAGACTGTTTTTTAATTTTCACCAACAACTCCGTAATCAGCGACCCAAAAAACCCCGAGTAACAATTTTTAGCTGATTTCAGTACTTTTTTTTAAAAAATGTCCGTCATATTGGGTCCGCTATTTTAAACTTTTAAATTCTAACATTGGATTCGTATTCAGCGACCCCAAAAACCCCAAATAACAATTTTCAGCTGAATTCATTAATTTTTAAAAAACATGTCCGACATATTGGATCCGCTATATTGGATTTTTAAATTCTAAAGTTGGATTCGTACTCAGCGACCCCAAAAACCCCCTAATAACAATTTTCATCTGATTTCAGTTAAACTTGTTCAATTTTATAAAATTATCCGCCATTTTCAATTTTTAAATTCTGTCGTTGGATTCGAACTCAGCGACCCCAAAAACCTCCGAGTAACAATTTTCAGATGATTTCAGTTAAATTTATTGAATTTCATAAAATTATCCGTCATATTGAATCCGCTATTTTGAATTTTTTGAATTCTGGCATTGAATTCGTATTCATCAACCTCAAAAACACTCGAGTAACAATTTTCAGCTGAATTCAGTAATTTTAAAAAAAAACATGTCCACCATATTGGATCCGCCATTTTGAATTTTTAAATTCTGAGGTTGGATTCGTACTCAGCGACAAGATGTATGATTCTCTAAGTTTCAAAAACACAAATTTTTACATAGTTGCACATAATATGTGGCTATAGTGGTCGTCATTTTAAAAATCTCAAAATCAGCCACTCGCCATTGGATTGCACATAAAAAATGCTAAATTTTAAGTTATATAACTTTGAAATAGCTTAAAACCACAACTGGACAAAGTCATTTGCCTTTTCACATGGAATGACCCATATATACTTGAGATGTGACTAATTTTCGTTATAGCTTTAAAATTAGTTATTTTTTTTATTTAATTTTTTACTTTGTAATTTGAAGGCCCCCTAAAAAGTGAGGCCCAGGGTAGTTGCCCCTCTTGCCACCCGCTTAATCCGGCACTGTCTGGATCCAATAGTTTAGCAGCTAGGGGGGGGGGGGTGGTTTTTAACTATGGACGCAAGAGTCTCGCTATAAGGGTTCCGCCTAGCATCGAAGGTGTATGGAACCCTAAAGATGTTAATAAATTTTAAATGTAACTATTTGAATAAATTTTATAATTTTAAAAATTTGTCTACTTTTTAGAAACAAAACTTAGTGATATATTCTCATATTCACCTTTTGATTCATGTCATATTTTTAGCTCTACGTATACAATTATGTACGAAATTTTATTTGCGCCTTTGTGCGCGCCATAATTTGCTAGTATATATTAAAATAGTAACGTCAAAACGTACATTTGTATGATATTTGCAGGTTAGAAGAAATGAAGACCTACATCCTTTTCTTTTGTCTAGCTGTCGTAGCAGGACAGCGAAGACTTGCTCTTCCAGATCCACGGAGCTGTACCAATCGTGAGTAGTATACTAAAATAATATATAATAATCTCTTTATATGCTATATATCGTATAAATAAATATATTTTAGTTGTTTATATTTCCCAAATTTAAGTTAATATTTGTGCCTTAAATTAGATTAAATATTTGTCCAAAGGATTGAAAAGTTCATAAAAGACTTTTCATTTTAGTGGCCTTAGAAATACTTTAAAATACACTACTGTCCATAAGCGAGTGGACACCTCGCGGATCGCGATTAAAAACACGACTGCATTTGAACTGTGATAACACCGCGAAAAATAGCGCTAGAAAAATTTCCAAAACTGATTCGGAATGCCTATAAAAATTTTAAAAAGATGATCGGTATTTAAATGTAATTGCCTAAATATTTTTTTAATTGTCACGAGTGAAATATTAAGTAATTTTTCAATTTTTAAAAATTTCTAACTTCCAATTTAACTCTTTCTCTAATCCAGAAAAGTTGAAGGAAAAAATTAAAACTTTGTACGCATTATTATTGTCTTTATTCCTTTAAGTTGAGCTATAGAATTTTAAAAAAATGTTAACTAGTATTCGAGCTATGGACTATAACATGGAGTTCTCACATTGTAGAGTTCACGCGGTGATTTGTTCTAGTTGCCGGTTGCGACAGCAATATTACCTTGATATTAAAATGTCCTTGTCAAGGTGGTATTAAAGGGTAATATTGAGTTAATACTACCGTAATATTAAGTTAATATTGCAAACTGCTTGTAATATTTCAGTGATATTACAAAATGCTTGTAATATTGCAGTAATATTACAAATATGTAGTAAAATATGAAGAAGACTTTCTGAAGTATATTATAAGAGTTAAGTAGCCGAGTGGTTTAAGGCGTTTACCTACTTGCACAGTTGGTTCACTTTACAAAGGTTCAAGACCATTGCTGTAATATTACCTCAATATTACCTCAATATTACCCTGTAATATCACCTTGACAAGGCCATTTTAATATCAAGGTAATATTGCTGTAACATCAACCCGTAATATTAGTAATATTGAATGTAATATTAATACGATATTCATCTAATATTACGTGCTACTTGGGCAGTGTAACGTGTTTTATATAATGTCGTATAAATCAGCCGCAGAGTACAAAGTCGATTTTTATTTTGTTTATTTTTTATGAATTTAAAACTAATTCAGTTTTAAAATGCTTTGATTATTCTAAATTAAATTTGTAAATATAAGAATGTTTGAATATATAACTCAAGTAGAAAAGAAAAGAGATAATTAATTTACCCATACAATAAAAAAGAGTTGCATTATTTAAAAAAAATTTTTATTTAATTATAATTTTTATAATATTTTATTTATTTGTATACAAATCAATGGGTTATCTGAGGATGTATCTCACTTTTTTAATTATTTCATTATAAACATTTTCGTCAAATACTGAAACAGAATTTTCCCAAAAAGTCAACTAATTTCATTTAATTTCTAATTTATTTTTCATTTCAATCGAAACCATGATGATTTTAAATCGATAATAGTGTATCTTCGAATAAGGCATCTATAGTACTAAATTATTTTTAAATTTATAAATTAATTTTATCGTCATTTTCTTAATCTTATTATCGATCAAGAGTTAAAAATAAACAAGATTTAAATCGACTCTATACTTCGCGACTGATTTCAACGACATTATACAAAAACGTTGTACCAAGCTCATTCATAATCAGTACAAATAGATTTGTACAAAGCCTGAGAATTTCAGCATTGTACAAAACATCTTGTACCAATCGCGATTTGTACAAAACTCGCTGTACACATGGTGCTCTGTACAATTTCGGTCTTGGTAAGCAATATATATATGTGACGCTCCGCGAGAGAAGGGACCTATCGCTGAGAAAGCAAACTTTAAAGGACGGACAGGCAAAGAGAAGGAAGAAAAATCAAGACGCTTAACATATCTATGTTTGAAGCTTTATAACAAGAAAACTAAATGCAGGAATTAAATTTTGATTTTTGGAACTCAGAAAGCAACTCATAAGCTATCAATTACCATAAAAAAAATGAAATTAATAAAAGCCAATTTCAAGAGACGGTCGTTCAAAGAAAATCCAAAAAATGCGATACACTTAGCTCGCCTAGGTTTGAAGCATTATAAAAAAAAAATGTACTTAATAAATATTTTTTTTGAAACATGGAAATGAAAGAACAACTCAAAAACTATCTTCTAGCACCAAAAAATTAAAATTGATTTTTTCCGCGATAGGTCCCTTCTCTCGCGGAGCGTCACATATATATATGTATATGTTAAAGTCCGAAATTCAGTTAATGTGAACATTAGCTAGTTAATGCGAACATTACCTGGTTAGAGCCGTTAAAGTTCGAAAGTAATTTTTTTTCTCACATTAACAAGTTAATGTCCAAATTAACTAATTAATGTGTACATTACCGAGTTAACTTTCGTTAAAGTGCGTAAAAATGATTTAACTAAAATGAAACATGAGTTATTACTGATTAAGAGTAGAATTTTGTATTCTATAAACAGTGTACAATATTGGAACAGAAAAAACTTTCGAGAACAATGAAGTTTAAAGTCAAGTACTACAATACAAATCTGAGTATAAATAAAAATGTATTATATATTTGAAATAAAAATATGGCGATAACAATAGTAAACAATAATAAACAAATAATAATGAATTAATTGTTTTTTTATTACAATATTTTTTATTTATTTATTATATTTAAATTATTAAAATTATTAGAAACTTATTACTTATTAGTACAAGGTGAAGACTGGTGTCATTTAGAGTTACAAAACATATTGTTTTTACGGCAAACACACCTATTGGTTCTGCATTTGGATTTACAATCGCATTTTTTAAAACCCTGACCAGAACCAAGAGATTGTTGCATTGCCGTTTGACGTAAAGAAATTTTTATATTTGGAACATCTTTTTCTGCGAAAAATTTTTGTTGACAAACACTAAATTGCGATCTTGCACATAATTGTTGTAAAATACCTGATTTAGTACCCAGTTTGTTTTGAACAGAACCAATATTTACATACTTTGTCTCTTTCTAAAGTGATAGACAGAGTCTCGAGATACATCAAATCAACATTTCGCACTTTAACGGTTTCATTCTCGTTAATGTTAAAATTACCTAGTTAATGTCCGAATTTCTCACTTTAACTGAGCATATTAGTTGATGTAAACATTAACTAGTTAATGTGCAAATTAACGGATTTCACACTTTAACGATAACATATATATATAAACGTGTGTGTGTGTGTGTGTGTGTGTGGGTGAGTGTGGGTGAGTGCATTTGTATTAGCAGAGCAAGACTGCCCAATAAGTATAAAAGTCAACTCTACTTTGCGCTGATATGGTTAAAGACGAATGTCGGTTTATCCCGACCAGCTAGGATATTGTTCTAAACGGATTTTAACAATTTAAACGAACACAATTTGAACCCCACTTACAGATTTTGCGTTCATTTTCGTCAAACCTAAAATCGTCATAAGCCTGGTGTGCAGATGTTACGCTGTTCACCTGTAAACTAATTTTTTTATCTTTTTCAATTATTTGATCAATAATTGACTTTAGATCAATTCCACGTGAACTGATCATAAGAATTTTAGATTATCTCAGCAATTTTAACGAAATTTTCTGAATATGTTCTTTTATGTAAGTAAAAAAAAAAACTTTTAAAAGCGTCTTTCAAAAGCATTGTACAGACGTCGCACAGTGGGCTAAAGTGCTCTTTTTTGTGCCGAAATCGAAGAACTCGCGAACGACTTGATGTATTTGAACAAACCAAAAAAGAAATAAAAGCTAACATTCTAAAGAATTCAGAAAAATATAGAGAAAGAGATTAAAAAATTCCTAACCTATTAAAAATGTTTCAAAACTTGAAGTTTCATTAGAAATATTTAATTTTTTGCCTATAGAGACCAGAGAAATGTCAATATAGCTGTTCCGACGAATTGACTAACTTATCTTTATCTTTCCAATCACAAATCACATGTGTAGTAACTAAAAAAAATGTCCGAAGCAATATGGCGCCCAAAAATTTAAAATTACTTTTCAACGTAATTGACAACTCCTTTTCATAGTTTTTGGAATCGCTGATTACAAATTTAACGTCAAAAATTCATTATTCAAAATAACTGATCCAATATAATATGGCAAACTCAAAATGCAAAATAGCATTCGATTTGCGCCATAATCCTTTTTTAACGGTTTTTGGGGCCGCTGATTACAAATTTGATGACAAAAATTCATTACTCAAAATGGCAGATCCTATATGGCCGACCCGAAATGCAAAATTGCTTCTGATTTACACAGGAATCCCTTTTTACCGGTTTTTGGAGTCACTGATTACAAATTAAACGTCAAAAAATCATTATTCAAAATGGTTAATCCAATATAGCCGACCCGAAATTCAAAATTGCTTCTGATTTGCATAGGAATCCCTTTTGAAATATTTCTAAGAAGCTTGTAAATTTAGAGCTTTTTGAACTCCTAATTCGTACTTAAAGGCGGAGGGGTTAAAAACGCAGGTTACTAACATCCACTCAGATCTTAAGATTTCAAAATGTAAATCAAAAACAATTTTGCATTTTAATTCGGCCACATTGGATTACACATTTTGAATAATGAATTTTTGACGTCAAAATTGTAATCAGCGATCACTAAAACCGTTTAAGAGGGATTCCTGTGTAAATCAAAAGCATTTTTGCATTTCCGGTCGGCCATATTAGATCAGCCATTTTGAATAATGAATTTTTGACGTCGAAATTGTAATCAGCGATCACAAAAACCGTTTAAGAAGGATTCCTGTGTAAATGTGCATTTCGGGTCGGCAATATTAGATCAGCCATTTTGAATAATGAATTTTTGACGTCAAAATTGTAATCAGCGATCACAAAAACCGTTTAAGAAGGATTCCTGTGTAAATCAAAAGCAATTTTGCATTTCGGGTCGGCAATATTAGATCAGCTATTTTCAATAATGATTTTTTGACGTCAAATTTGTAATCAGCGACCCCAAAGATCTTTAAAAAGAGATTCTTGTGTAAATCAAAAGCAATTTTGCATTTTGGTTTGGCCATTTTGGATCAGTCATTTTGAATAATGAATTTTTGACGTCAAATTTGTAATCAGTAAGCCCAAAAACCGTTAAAAATGGATTCCTATGTAAATCAAAAGCAATTTTGCATTTCGGGTCGGCCATATTGGATCAGCCATTTTAAATTTATTAATTCAGAGATCCTTTCTCCGGGCTCCAGGCAGATCAAATATCTACCCGGACTTCGTTTTTCACAACAAACGGCACCGTATCCAGACTGGCTAGCTCAAAGTCTGAGTTGACGCGATGTCCTGTCTCAAGATCGTGATTCACGTCGATTTGGGAGAGGGGGGCGACAGGTACGAACACTGCACTGAATAAACATTAAATTAATAAAATTTATTCACTAAACTGAATTTTTTTAACAAAGTTCCGTGCCACTAAGAAATGCCTGGAAAGGACAGTATCGAAGGAGGATTCGCACTTCAAGGCGAATGGTCATCCAGACGGCGTGGGTATAAGATGGCGACGTCCTTGCCTCGCGATGCAGTCGCGAGAATGACCACTTTTTAATAGAGAACTCGTGATCCCACGAGTTCTACACAACTGACACAGGGAAGACAGGCTGTTCTCCAACCTTTCAACTGCTGGATCACTTTCTGGTAATCCATTTTGCAAGTGTTACGGAACTCTACTTGGTGCTACCATATAAATGAAATGTCAGTTTGACCGGCCAAATACATACTGGCGAGGATGCGGTGCAGCCGGTGCTTGCGCGCTTCCGTGTAAGTGCGGCTTTTGCGGTTCGCTGAGGGCTGGTGCCACCATTCAGTTTTCGGGCCTCTGATTTTTCTTGCTCGTCCCAGCGGACCTCGTAATAAAGACATCGATCCTTCACGCCAACTAACTACCTCACATTTGTTGTCTCCAATTCAAATAAATTAATTTTTAAGAAGTCGGGTTCCCGTATTTCTCGGAGAATTACTCAGTGATACAAATTGTCTTTTTCATTCACAATTCTTTCTTTGTTGTAAATGTTTTATCATTTAACCAAGATAGTTCCGATGGAAAATAAACAAAATATAATAATTTCAATCGGCAATAACTAATGTGCAAAATAGTATGCAATACAAAATAATATAAGTTTCTTTCTGTACAATGTTTCGAGGGTCGGTGAGTCCGGATCTGTCCATTATTCGCGAATGAAATATTAACTAAATTGGTAAATTAATCGTGTGAACTTATTTCAAATTGCGTTTCGAGTAAGTTGTTTGGTGACGCCGTTGGCAAACTACTTTTGTGACGAGTTTATAAAAATCCGCGTCACAACTACGTTGGGCTTTGTCGAAACATACCCTTGTTTCATAATGCTATCGCAGTTTGTTTCCAGACTTTCGGCCTTTTGGCAGGTGACACTACTTTACTTCTCATCATATATTTTCTAAATGACCGTACTTCTGTACCAATTTAGTAGAATTTAATATATTTTACACGACCCATAGGATAGGTCAGTAATTTCTTTTCTACAACGAGCAGTGCCCTGTCTACTCACCTTACCTATTTTTCATTTTCGATTATCTTGAAACTCGTACCGTTCAAGTCGTGGAAATTTGGGAGTTCTAAGGAAAAGAAAAATCAAAGTCCGTGACGTCTTGCGGATGCCGTTCGCAGCTTCTCCTCCTTTTCTGTAACAAAATTTACGTTCTAGTCTCGTTCTCGAGGTGATTTTAGCTACCAAATCATGCAAAGGAAAGACAAAGCAACAACATTCTAAACCATTCTAAATTTTTTTGAAATTTTGATGAAACAATGTAGAAATTATGGCCTAAAACTTGTTTTTTATATAACGTTCTAAAAGCATAAAAAATCGAGGCTGTCTTTAGGAGATGGGGGCTCAAGAATATCTCTTACCTCTCTCCTCCCTTGTCGCGACTAGAACGGTTGTAGGCAAGGATATATGAGGTTATGTTGCAACATTACAAAGTCACTTTTGGTTCCGGTTTAATCGCAACCAATCACAAACCATAACACTTGTGTCTCAACTCTCTTTATAGGATCTCTAGGACAGATGGATGTCTCGTGGTACCCAGAAGAAAGGAGAGGGTAACGCGCGTCTCTCCCACACACCCTTCAGGGCCAGCACGAAAGGCTAGACTGCCCTCTTGTTAATAAAGTGGTAGTTTCGGTGAAAGCTTAGGTGGAATTGAACAGTTCTGCCAATCATAGAATTTCTACACTACGCTCCTACTACTACCTTCGTTTTCAAATGTGAACACGCGGCCGCGAGGCAACCCAAGAATCGAGCCAGAACCGAACGCAGACAACTAAACGGAAGCACAGGAATAAATCCAGCGTACTTGATTTTGGAACGAGAACTCAAACCGTATCACAGTCTCAAAATGCAAACGGAAACAGCGGCATACCGAATTCCTGACGATCCTGAAGAGTAGCAAGAAGGCGTAGATAAGTTAAAAGAGCTACAGGATCAAGTATGACTACAAATGGATGCCGCATTCGACAGTGAAAAAGTGAAATATGACAAAAGACGTCGACATGCCGCGTTCAAAGTAGAAGATCGTGTAATGTGTAAACAAACAATTTACGTCATCAACCCAAAACGTTATAGCACGTGGATTCGGGGATAAAAATAAAGGTCCGTACACAGTATCGCGAGCTTAAGATCTATCAGTGAACCACATTGCTACACAGAAAGGTCAGTTGCTAGGAAAGTACCGGATTAAACTTTTAATCTTGTACCGTGACTCTAGAGAGGGGAGAGGTAGGAAACATTCTTGAGCCTCAATTTCCTAAAGAAAGCCTCGATTTTTTTTATGCTTTTAGAATGTTGTTGTTTTGGCTTTCCTTTGTATGAGTTAGTAGCTAAAGTCACCACGAAAACGAGATTAGAACGTAAATTTTGTTACAGAAAAGGAGGAGAATCTGCAAACAGCATCGGCAATACGTCACCGACTTCGATTTTTCTTTTCGTTAGAATTGAAAGACATTTTCTTTTAAAGTTTCTCCAGTTATGCGACGATTTGGATTAGAGTTATTACATAATAATTATTAGAAAGAAGTTTTTGTCAATAAAGAACCCGAGTTAATGGGTTTGCCAAATCATAAATTACAGTTACCTTTATTGGGAAAACGCAGCAATAATTTTTCCAGACCCAGGTTCTATACTCCCAAATTTCTACGCACTGAACGGTACGAGTAGCAAGAATACAGAAAGTGGAAAATAGGTAAGGTGAATAGACAGGACACTGTGCGGAAGGATACTTACACGGAAATACGCAAGCACCGGCTGCACCGCATCCTCGCCAGTATGGATTTGGCCGGTGAAACTGACATTCCATTTATACGGTACCCCCAGTAAAGTTCCGCAACACCAGCGAAATGGACTACCAGAAAATGCTCAAGCAGCTGAAAGGTTGATGAACTTTGTTAAAAGAATTCAGTTTAGTGATTAAATTTTATTCATTTAATGTTTATTCAGAACAGTGTTCGTACCTGTCGCCCCCCTCTCACATATCGACGTGAATCACGATACGGTGCCGTTTGCTGTGATAAACGAAGTCCGAGTAGATACTCGATCTACTTGGCGCCCGGAGAAAGGATCTCTGAATGAAAATGAACGGACTTTGATGGTTATTCACAGGCTCAAAGGGTGGAGTCAATGAATTGACTGTCGGTGCCGTCAACATCGCCTTTTAGTAATAAGTACATTAAATTAAAAATTTATTAAAGTAAAATAGAAAACCCCATTACATAGTATAGTGGCGCCTAACGCGGAGCTCCACTTTTTAACGGTTTTTCTCTTTTCTTTTACTCATATAAATTAAATTGTTTTTTAAATCTTTAATTCAAGTATAAACTCCATTATCGAGCCCGTGATTAACCATCGAACTCAGTTTATTATAAGTGGAGATCCCCTCTCCGCGCTCCAGGTAAATCGAGTATTTACCCGGAATCTACTTTTAAAACAGACAGCACCGTTTTCTGCCTGGCTAGCTCGAAGTCCGAGCGGAAGTCACGTCACAAGGTCGTTGGTAGCGAAAATATGGAAGAGAGAGGACGATAGGTACGAGCACTGCACTGAATAAACTCAATATTGAATAAATTTAATAAACAAGTTAAATTTATTCAGTCAAAAATCCAGACATTGAGAATTCACCGGAAACCCGTAAAGAGAACTCGCGCTTCGTTGGTGAATGATCAGCTGGCCGGCGTTCTTTACATGGCGGCGTCATTGCCTAACTATGCGGTCGGGAAGCCGATCTCGTTTTACAAGGAACTCGTGACATTACGAATCCCGCATTACTGGCACAGGGAAATAGGATTTTTTACCAACTTTTCAGCTGCTTGAGAACTTGCTAATAGTCCATTTCGCTGGTGTTGAGGAATTGTACTCGGTGCTACCGTATAAATGGAACGTCAATTTGACCAATCAAATCCGTACTGGTGAGAATGCGCTGCCACCGGAGCATGCGCGCTTCCCTGTAAGTGCGGCTGTCGCGGTTCGATAATGACTAGGGACACAATTCAGTTTTCAGCCCTCTGATTTTCCTTGCTCGTTCCAGCAAACCTCGTTATATAGACGTTGATCCTTTACGCCAACTGACTACCTCACATTCGTTGTTTCAAATTCAAATACATTAATCTCTAAGAAGTGCGGTTTTCGTAGAGAAATGTTCAGTGGTACAATATGTTTTGAAATTCACAACAACTCTTTCTTTGTTGTGAGTCTTTTCTTATTGGCAAAGACAGTTTATATAAAAAATAAACAGAATAGAATAACATCAATCAACAATAATCCAGATACAAAATAATATAAATTTCTTTTTATACAATAATTTGATTGTCGGTAAGTCCGGATCTGGCTATTATTCGCAAATCAATTAATGATTAAATAAAATAATTTACTGCTCGAACTTATTTAAATTTTTTACTCGGGTAATTCATTGGTGCCTCCGAAAGATTGACAGCTTTATTGACAGCTTTTTTACAGCTGGCAGCTGTCAAAACTTATTTGGTGTTCAGCCTCACAGAAACCATAAATATACATATTGTCAAAGCAAAAGATTAATTAAAAAAGTGTGATAATACAAATCGCTTGTCCCATTCGAAAAGAAGATAACATTCAAAACATATTTAGAAAACACTCAAATCTTAGAGACAAAATAGAAAACACGCAACTCTAAGTACCTTTTAGAAATCAAGTAAGCGAATAATCGTCATTTATTTTTTGCTTAAAAAATACCGATAAAATCCACATTTGGTCCAGAAGTTAAAAATCAAAAAAAGTACATTACAAAACTTGTAAAGTACTTTATTTAATGAGACTAGTTATTCTTAATTTTATTAATAAATATTATTTTTAATTATTAAAAGAAAAAATGAAAAATAATTGACGATCATTCGCTTACACTATTTCTAAAAGGTAATTAGAGTTGCGTGTTTTCGATTTTGTCTCTGAGATTTGAGTGTTTTCTAAATATGTTTTGAATGTTATCTGCTTTTCGAATGGGACAAGCGAAATGTAAAAAAGTGCAATAATTCTATGTAAAATTCCTATGTAAACTTTAACCCTTCAGTGACAAGTGTAAATATTGATTCTTTGGGCTGTCCTTGAGCGCATCTTATTTTTTTCATATTCTAAAGCAAAAGTCAGCCCGGTGACCTAAGAAATCCCAACTTTCGCAAAATAACGGTCACCCTGTATATATAGACCCTGGCGAAATCAACTTGAATATTCACCACGTAGTCTCTTTTCCACGTGATCCCAACTTTAACCGTGGTAGAAGATATGTTTGGAGATTCAAAAGAGTATAGACGCGAACCTTTTGGACAGAGGGCAACGCCCAAAAGGTTATCAGAATCCGCAGGTGCGAAATTTTTCATCTAGTCTAATTTTACAGAGCCCAGAAGATCAGTTTTCTTGTTGTCATTATCATAGAAATTTCTGGAATCTAATCAAAGCGTATCACACCCTAAAATACCAAGCCGGGGGCAAAAGGAAATGGAAATCAAGGTATAAGTCACCATTGATCCAAAAACGCAAGCCAACCAAGACAAAGGAATGGCTTCAATTTTTCCTCAGCGCTCGTTTATCGTAGTACCTCAAAGGACATAGAATCAGGTGTAATGAAGTGCTGGAGTTTTAAAGAAGAAGGGCAGTATTAAAATGGTTTTTCTCGGACAAAAAGAGAATATTTATTGTCGTTGACGTGGGAAAGAGGACGTGGCAACCCACACATGCAGACTGCTCGGGAAAGCAGAAAAAAGAGGGGAAGTAGAATTTGACTCCTGCTCCTTAGTTGAAGTGTAAACCCAAACATTTATAGTTACTTTAACTACGGAGCAATCGACTCCTGAGTGCCTAGAGAAAACTCGAACTCAACGCTATTTGTGGAACAACTGACTCTAAACAACACTTCGCAAACCACCCCTAGAGCAAACGTGTCCTAATTGCCAAAAGGTACCACTAGTTCCGAGGGTAGCTGTTGATAAAAAACCGACTACCGCAAGGGACACCCAGTCGTCTGAGGCCTGGCAAGCTATCTCAGTCAACGATCGTGTAAAGGGAAGTAACGGCAACTGCCCTTGGGAAGGAAAACACAGGCCATTCTTATTATACTCAGATCTAAAAACGCGACTAACCGACCTTATGCGCAGGCCAACCGCTGCGATGAGAAGTAAAAAAACCGCGACTGAAGACCTTGGCTTTAGTTTGAGAGTATTCACGACTGTGCGGATAGAAAATACCTTAAACATACAAGCTTTAATTGACAATGGCGCAGCACGCACCATATCGGAAGATATCGGTTTAGCAATATCCGACCGATATAAAACTAATTTGCAGACAACAGTAGGCAAATCAGTTGTAATAGCAGACAGTACCGTTAGAGCCGTATCAGATGTAGGCTTTTTTAAACAGCATTTTTGGAATTGTTACTACTTCAAACGGAAAAATAAACACAAATTTCCAAGTTCTGTGCAATGTACAGACAAAACTCTGATTTTATTAATATAGATTATAATTATAGAAATTATAGGTATTATAGGGTATCCCCAAATGTCCTTCAAGCAATGTATGATTGCATTGCCCAATATGGATATGATTCTTGAAGAACTTCGAGCAGCAAAATACATCTAGATCTAAAATGGGGATATCACTAGATTCTCTTAGCAGAAAAGAGCAAAAAGTTCACTGCTGTTACCGGCACCGTTCCAAAGGCTGTTGCCTTGCTTGATAGGCCCAGAAATGGAACCCTACGTGTACGATTACTTGGAAGACATAGTGATCGTAAATAAGACGCTCGAAGAACACAAGCAATGAATACAAAAAGTAATTAAGCTGTTGCAGCAAGTAGACCTTACAATAAATCCTCAGAAAAGCGAGTTCAATAAAAGGACGGTCTGATATCTGGGATTTCTCGTAAACCACAATGACCTACAAAGGGATACGGAAAAGACCAAATCGATTAATTTAACCCGACCCCAAAAACAATTAAGCAGCTTAGAAGATTTTATGGCTTGGCGTTGTGGTATCGCTAGTTTATTCCAAAATTAACGACACTAGCAAAACCAATTAACCGATTATTGAAAAAAGGTGCTTCGTGACAGTGGCCCAACACTTAGCGTTTGACTAAGTTAAAGAAAATATCCCGATCACGAAGACTGTAACGTACCTCGATTTGAGTTGCCATTTCAATTACAATAACGCAAGTGATTCATTTGGCGTTGGTATGTATCTGACCAGCAACAAAACGGGAAGAATTGAGAGTTAGATCACGCGATCCGAATGCTCATGGAGGCAAAAAAATACTTAGTTACCGAAACGGAATGTCGAACGGTGATTTGAACAGTAAAAAAGTTCAGACATTACCTACTATCTGCAAGAATCTTCAAGACCCCTGGAAAAAGCCTGACTTTCACTTTAAATATCTCAGTCAAAAAAATTGCTAGAAAAAAACGAAAACAATCATCGAAAAGCTTGGAATGGTTTACAATACGGAAGGACGTTAATTAGCCACTACCTTTAGGTTCAAAATACTTTACAACTCTTAATTTTTTAACCGATTTAAACCTTTCTTTTAAATAAAAGCTTAATAAATTCTCTAGAATTCTGGTGTCAAAAAAAAGTTATTTTTAAAATTTAGGTGCTTGACCTCGATGTGACCTTAAACTAGACCTGATGAAGTTATGTAGACACTGGGAATGTAATCAGCGACCCAAAAAGCATAAAGGTCCACTGGACTCAGAGCATGTCCACCTCAGTATCTAAGTCTGAGGATTATCATTATCATTATCTAAGTCACCTCAATCCTGTGTTATTTACTCGAATAAATATACAAAATTAGTGAATTTTCTTATAAAAATTGTTTGTAACAATATTGTGGTTAATCGTTTAATTTTGTTCTCTTTACAACAAAATTCAGTAATAAAAATTAAATAAATACGATTTTATATCGTTTGTAATCTTAAATATTACCCATTTATCGAATTTGTTTTTTAAATTGTTTATATCAATTTTAGAGGTTAAGATAATTTATTGTAAGATAGTTATTTTAATTCGGGGATTGAAATGTTACCAATTCCAGATAATTTCTGAAATATTTTTAAAAATATGAGAAATTTAGAACACCAAGTATAAAATATTACGCTTTTTTTTAACTTCTGACTTAAGTAATAAATTCTAAAACTTTTTTCAAAATCTGTCTCGACAGAATTCTAGAGAATTTATTAAGCTTTCATTTAAAAAATTTTGAATTGGTTAAAAATTACGAGCTGTAAAGTATTTTGAACCTCAATTCCCAAGAATTCCTCACTGTGGAGCGTGATCATCCCAAGACTCAAACATTCAGTGTCCAATGCAGGGGCGGCGCAACCAAAATTTTTCAGGTGTGGAATTTTTGGAAAAGGGTTCAGAAAGAAGGGGTAAAAGGATGTATAGAAGGATGAGGTGAGAAAGCCTTTCAAATTTTTATGTATGGCATTCCATACAAGGTTAAATTTCATATATGGAGTACTCCATACCTTCCATACTGCTTGCGCCGGCCCTGGTCCAATGTTGGTTTATTATTGGTTGCCATTAAAAAACCAATGGATGCCATTACTGGCCCATTATTGCACCAATGGTAACTTTTGGCTGTTTCCCACTGTGTAGATTAAGCTTAAATCTCTTTTGTTTTTAATTATCTCATCTTTTTCGTTGCCCAACCTGACCCTATTTCTACAAATTAGTTATTTCCGTTTCGTTTTTCATCGATTGCCGGGAAAACCACTTAAGGGGTTACACCACTCTAGAATTTTTAAAATTTAATTTTTTTTATTAGCTTAAAAGATACTTTAAACCTTTTAAAATAAAAGGAAAAAAATGAATTAAGTATATACCTTTTCTAAATTCAATTTTTGGACGGTCAAGCTGTGTGCTACAAAATCATCATACATAACATGCTTCAAGAGAACGTCTCTAGTGCCGCCATTTTGAAATTTTTTTTAAATGAAAAATATTTTTTTTTTTTACTTCAAGACATGTCTAACAACATCCTGTAATATTATTATTCTCTTGCTTTTTCTTCTACAAAAAAAAATTTACAAGAACTGCTTAATTTTACACGCCTAAAATGAAGTTGTCCCAACGCATTTTTCTCAAAACTACATTTTTCGAGACAACCGAAAACATAACTCGCTCAATTCTTTACCGTTTGACATGATATTTTGAGAGTATCTTTCAAGCAACATTATCTATAGAAAGACGTAGGGATTTTTTTTATCTTGCATATTTATGTAGTTATAAACAATTTAGTTAATTTTTTAGGAAAAAACTCAGTGTCTTCTTAAAATGTTCACCATTTTTGCAAAAATCGATAAAACAAAAATCTCCTACGTCTTTCTCTAGCTTTTGAGATGTAAAAATAGAAAAAAATTTGTTTTTTATTCTGTAATGAAAATTGTAGCAAAAACCTTTCCGGCCGCCTTTCCGGCCGCGAGCCCTTTTTTATGTTCTAGAGGTGCATATGCACCTCGGGAGGCCGATTTTTTGTCTCGCACAAATGTTCGAAGAACTCGTTTCGCACTCGCTGCGCTCGTGCTACACTCGTTCTTCGAACATTTGTGCTTGACAAAAAAAACACGGACTTCCCTCCCTTGATGCATAATATACTATTATTATATTCGTATAACTTGGTTTCTGTAACACTTACTTCTGCGAAGTAGGTTTTAATTTTCTAGTATACTACGGATAAGAAAATTTTAGGAATATTAGAAGTAGAAATTCTTTAATAATTAGAAATACATTTTCAAGGAAATTTTGCGTCCAATATTCTCTTTAGCGGACAAGTTATTGCCTCAACGAAACTTTCCTGAATATAAGGTTCGAATATTCGGGAAATGTCGACCAATATTTAGGGAAAATTCAGGGAATTTCCGGTGTTAAGTGAGATTATCAGTTTTAAAAACTTAATAATGTAATAATTATGTAAATTATACATGAGATCTGTTTCTAGATGTTTAATTTCATTTTTTTGTTCAAAACCTAAGTTCACCTACTAGTACCCAGTAATACCTAATAGAATTTGGGAAACCCAAACAAGAGTTATTAATCCATTATGTGACAAGAGTTTTTGTGAAGTATAAAGTTGTGTGTAAAAAAAGAGAAGCTCAATGTATCACCAGCACAATGTATTCATCAACTGACCAATCACTCCAAAGATCCAATTTTTCCATAGTAACCAAGAGTACCTACATCCCAAAAAAAGAACATGCAATTGTTTTCGAACACATTTCTGAAGCAAAAAATGACGATTAACTTCGAGCACTGAAAGAACATATCGGACCCAAACACATGAAATACATCTATCGAATTTCTAACAACAGAGTTAGTATTTACGTCGAAAGAAAGGATATTGTAGATAACTTAGTCAACAATGACAAGTCGATTAAAGTTCTAAACACTATTCTTCATGTCAGACCCTTAATCTCAAAAAATAAGAAAGTTATTCTCTCGAATGTATGCTCAGAAATTCCTAACAGTAAAATCGAAACAGAATTAAAAAAATTAAACGTCACAATAAAATCTACTATCACAAATCTTCGTGCCAACTCTTCAGGTCCCGAATTTTCACATCTCTTAAGTTTTAGAAGACAAATGTATGTATCGCCATATGATTTTCATAAAATACCCGAAGTAATTCCAATCCAAATGGATGACGCAGAGTACATCAATTTCAAAACATCAGACATTCATATTGCGAAAGACTGCCCTCTGACGCTCAATTCAAATGACTGTTCAGAAAACTGTGGTACACCTCCCTCAAGACAATCTTAAACGGACAAAAATTTCCCGTCTCTCATATCCAAGGAACAGAATAATCAATCCCATCACCTATTTAAACAGCCTAACATATCTCCGACAACAAAAACAGCATTAACATCGACTACATCTAGTTCTGTTAACAACGAACCAAAAAATGTTAACGACATTATCCTCAACGACTATGAAAATTTTTCAGACTCTGAATCAACCAGCAGTCAAAAATCAAAACAAGACTCATTCAATAAAAAAAAGTCAAACAAACTTAAAAGAAGATGAAAAAAGACACTACGAATCCACCCAAATCAGAAGATCTGGATTGAAACAAAACAAAACACATTATTACTAATCTAGTACCCATTACCCTCTTGATCTTTTACAATTAATGAGTCCATTTGATAGTACAAAAGGCAACTCAAACATGAATAAAATAATACTAAACCATACAGAGAAATTAATGAACTAGTAAATATGCTGCAGGACATCTGCCCTACTCTCCCCTCCTCTAGACTCAAAAACCGTTGCACAAGAATAATTAAGAAAACTCAAGAACTCATCTCCACCGAAAATCAAAAATCTCTCTCTGAAAACGATATTGAAAATGATAATGACAACTCTAAAATGGACACATAAAACGTACATGTTAAAAAAAATCTAAATAACAAATCTCAAAATAAATGGAAATTATTCAATGAAACCAAAACAGCTTCTTTCAGAGGAAAACTCGGCCAAAAATGCTTATTCAAGAAAGATATCCTGCCTGCTTATGTTTCCAAGGAACAAACTTCAAAAGTAAATTTTGTGGTAAATTAAAAAACTATACTCCTTACTTTAAAAATGCAGTAACTGACTCTCAATCTAAAAAACAATATTTGTAGTAAAGAAATAAAATTAAACACTACATTAGAAGCAGTAGCCATTGAAATTAAAATCCCTGATAAAATAAACTTATGTAATATATACCTTCCAAACAGTCCAAATCTTCTGCAAGGAGATTCAGAAGATCTTACCTCACAGTTACCCAAACCTTTCTTTCAAAGTTCACAACCCCATTTGGGGATTATCAAAACACGACAATAGAGATTAAATAATAGGAAAATGGATTAGTAATGATGACCTTTCAGTACTACATAATAACCAAAACACACATTTCAATTCTAGTACTTGTAAGAAAGCGCTATTGATATCTCAACCTCAACCTCCGATATTACTCATCTTTTCTAATGGTTTTTCTTACCGGATCTGCATGACAGCGACTACTTTTCAATCATTATCAAACCTATCACATTTTCAAATGTAATAGGTTACTCGGATGTTAATATATAAACAAATTTTATAATGAATAAAAGAACAATAACATCATATGTAGTTAAAATCAAAATCTCCATTCTAGTTCAAAAAAAGCTTCTTTTGGTAACCCGCGGTCAAGTAATCTTGTGTGAAGAGAGAGCAACCTTCACTGGAATCTTAAAGTACTAAGATTTGACATTAAAGATAATGTCAATGTAAATCAGTAAAGTGGTACCTCAATACGCGCGAAATCCAAATATTGCAATGAACATATTTCTAAACATTACAGTGATAAAACAAATAATACATAAGATCATCGATTTCTATGAGTTATGAAATTATCGAAATTTCATAATGTTACAAGATTCAAAACGACAAAATTTAAAATATCTCATGTATAGAAAGAGATAAAAATGTTTTTGGTGAAGATTCAAATAAAAAGAAAATATATAAATATATAGGTATATAGATATTATATAAGAAGTGATAAGATTAGAAAGATGAAACTAAAGGGAAGAATGTATAAAAAAGTAGCGATTAAAATGGATGCACTTATGATTTATTCATTAGTTAGACCAGACATCTAGAACTGCAAGTATAAGTTGTCATTACGCTTGTGGTTAGAGATCGCTTCTTCCTATTTGCAGATTGTTCAAAATTCCCATCGTAAAATCATATTTACCTATTCGAACGATCATTTAAAAATTAAGCATGTGTGTAAAATTACAAAATTAATTAAGTATCAGTTCAAGTGGGTAGAAAAGATAAATATTTTAGATTTTTACATGGATTAAAATGTACAGAGAATTTTTATCAATTTGTATCCATGATTGGTAAAAAGAAGTAGACATTATGGATAGGCAAGGATAGCAAAAGATAGGTAATTCTGATGAAACTCAATTCTTGCTTATTATATTGTGTTTCTTGTGAAAGATTAAACTAAGCTTAAAATTGAATTGTATTATTATATTAAATAATTTTAAACTCTTTTTAATAATATTTGTTAACTATCACTCGGTGTTATTAATTCACATGTATAACTAAATTTATCGATTTCTCTGAGTCAGTCAAAAATTTAAAAGTAAAGGTTAAAAAACCACTTTTTTTTGACGTTTCGACAGACAATGCTATCCTCATCAGAACTGTAAAAATTTATTTAAAAATGGATAAGATACTTTACAAAGAAATACATTAATAAAATTTATAAAATGAAAAAAAAGTTGTAAGTTACCTTATAAAAAGTTGTTTTTTTTTAATTTAAATAGAAAAAGTCATAAATATAAAATTTTTAAAATTATTTTATACTTGAAAGAGTCAAGACGTCGACAATACAGTGTCTGACAAATAACTGAATTTAATAATATTGAGAACGATGATTTAAGTGTATGAAGATTACAAGGTTAAGTTTTAAAAGTTAATGAGGGAAAACAATAATTACATTTTTCGATTTTCAATCGTATTTGATATTTCTTAAAAATGGTTTATATTTATGATTCAAATATTGAATATCTTCTTTTTTATTTATAGAATGGTAATGTAATTGGATTTGTATCATTTCTGAAATTAAGCGTTTTTGTCAGTTTTCTTCTCTGTCTAAAATTATGCTGTTATTCCAATCAAAGTCGTGATTAAAATTTTCTCTGTATGTTGATATTACTGAACCTTTTCTAGTTTTGTGTTGGTTGGTGCGTTTAAACTCTATTTAAAAAGTTTTACCAGAAAAAAATTCATCGTTACAAAGATTCAAACTCGAGATTTCAGTGTAAAAGAGTACGGACGTTGTTTCCTTGCAACTATTTTAATTTGTAAGATCAAACTTTAAGATGAGATTTATTGTTCATAAATTTTGTACAGAAGTACAATTGTCTACGTACTATATTATTAATGGGTAATAAGTTATATTACTTCAGTCAGCTAAATTTGCCCTAAAAAATTAATGTGTTAAGTTGTTGTGTTTACTGTAGTGTATTTGTTTAAGAGAATTTATAAAAGCTAATTAGCTTTATGTTCACATTTACAAATAAACTATAGCATCCATTAAAGGTTCTAGATATTTAAGTTGTGACCCTGCTATATCTACAAATTTTAAATAAAATTAAAGATAATGTATGTGAGCGGATTACTAAAACGGTATTGAAAATATTCGAAAAATTATTAAAAGATTACAAAGGAATTTAAAATAATTTAAAAGCTATATCGCAATATCAAGAGGGAATTAATAGTTATTTATTTTTCCATAAAACCTATTGCTTGCAAAGTATGCAAAAGAATAGTCAAGAAATAGAATTTTGAAACATTAAATAATAATTTTTATTATGCCATTCAAGCGATACAATTTTACAATTCTTGCTAATTTCGTCTTGCTTTCTGGTAAATCTTTGTATAGTCTTATTTTTTCATTAGTGTTAAAATTATGACAATATATTAGTTAAAAGCAATAACCCTATTAGGATAATTAATTTATTAGAATGAGAACGTTTGTTTGTTTTTTAGTTCATTCAAGACATTACATTAGCACCCCCTGACTTATTTTTTCTCAACCCTACATGTACCAACCCTGCAACTCATGAGTATCCACCCAGCTACTTGACAGGTGAAGCGAGCGCTACCCTTGATACATTATTGTGGGCCACTGATTTGCAATTATTTATGTTTTTAGGTGTGCGTCATGCTTCATACAGAGATGCCAGAGGTGTTGCACATTCTTATTTCTTTAGCTGGGAGCATACACCTACAAGAAACTTAGAAGTGGATTGGCTAGACGCCCGCAATATATGTCGTAGACATTGTATGGATGCTGTTTCTCTTGAAACACCTCAGGAAAATGAATTCATCAAACAAAGGGTTGCTAGAGGTAAATACAGTAAAATCAATTTAGCAGTGTAATTAGAAATACCTAATGCATTTATTAGAGCCAGCTCGAGAGTACTCAGCGCCCTGTTCAAAACTTTTGCTTTCCCCCCCCCCCTCCCTCTAAAATTCAAAATTTAGTTTCAAAATTTTTTCTTGATTTTAATTATTAAATTTTTTAAAAGTTTTTTTAACGCGCTTTAATATTACACAAAAAATTGCACACATTTCTTATCGCCCTAAATATCTTTGGTTAAGATACAAAATTAAAATTTCTTATTAGGAAAAATTATAAAGTAGGCGTTTTTTGGCTTTTGGACTTGTACTCTCTAAATTTGAAACAGCGAAAATTCGCTGTTTAACCAGCCCAAAGTATACAGCTGTTTCAAAACAGCGTATATACGCTGATCAAAAAGCGATTTTTTCACTGATTAACATCGAAATTCACTAATTCACCAGCGTATATACGCTGTTTTGAAACAGCTGTATACTTTGCGCTGTTTCAAATTAAGAGAGTATATAATTTTATGACTTTATATATCTTTAGTTTAGATATAAAATTGAAAAATATAATTTTTACTTTGAAAAATCATGAAATAGGTAGGCACTTTTTTTGCTTTCTGACCAGCAAATATACCAGGCAAGAAGGCCAAAATTTAAAAGAATTAGAATTTTCTAATTTTTATGAATTCGAATTGCTGCCTATTCTTATGTATTCCTTCCAAGAAGCCTAAGTAAAATATAATTTAATTTGTTTTTAATTTTTAAAAACATTTTCCACAGATTATAAAAGAATTGAGAATAATTGAAAAAGGTAATAGAATTTAGAATAATTATATTGTTTGAACTGAAAGAGACGCCAGTAGCCAATTCAATTAGTTTCAATTTAAAAATAAAAATTTCCGCAGATTATAAAATAATTGAGAATAGTAATTGAAAAGGGGCAATATAATTGAAAATAATTAAATTGTTGCAACTGAAACAAACGCTGCCAATACAATTCTTTGTAATTGAAAAAAATATGTCCAACTAATTACTATTTAAACAAAAGAATGTCTTGTTTATTTATTGAATTATGTTTTAATATTTTTAAATTACTGTTTCTTATAAAAACATTTTACGCGTTAAAATAGTTAAAATTTTCAGATAAACAATTTTTATAAACTTGTTTTACCAATCTTCTGGGCATTTTGATTTTATGTTTACAAAATACTCTAAAAAAGGACCTAAAACATAAATAAATATATATATATATATATCGACGTTTATCGATATTTACGAGTCTTTTATGTTTTTTAATGCATACATGTAAGACTCTTACAAAGTTTATTCAAGTTAAGTGTGTTTATTAACCTTAGCAAAATTGTTACATTGATTTTAATGTTTATGACTGTTATACATTTTTGTTATTGTAATATGTGTTTCTTGCAGTAAAAGGTACTTTATTTTTAATCTATTCTTGTGCTTTGCTAGTTTAAAATGTTTATTTTTATTTGTTATTGTACCTGCTACGTTTTCTAATTTTTAAAAATATTTTTTAATTTATAGCACTTGAGCGATTTTATGTTAGTCTTTTTTAGATTTGCACACAATGTCAGACTGTGATTTTTTGAAAAATTGTTATTGCTTCTTTTAGTGCTCGTTTTTTAAATTTATTAAAAACTTAATACATATCTGCAAATTTTTAGAATTTGGCATAAGAATCTTTCTATAAAAAGTTTGTGGATCTAAGAAATTAAAATTTTTCAAGATCACTAAAGAGTCTGAAACTCTGATTAAGAAGCACGTTGACAGTTCATTTAGCTTAGAAGATTCAAAGTTTTCCTTAGCTTGTTGTAACTCCTGTCGGAATACAATTAGAGAATACGAAAAAAACATAACCAATAGGCCCCGAATAAAAATGACCAACTATGAAGATTTACAGCTTCAGAAAGAAACTAGGAGAGACAAAGAATCTTGCAACTGCTACATTTGTTTAACTGCAAGATGCAACGTTCATACAAAAGCTTTTGTTGGTAAGGAGCATAAAAGAAAATTTGAAATAGAAGTAACTGCAGACAATGGTTTAAATGCAGCTTCATGCACAGGAAAAAGCTGCAGTCCTTCAACCGCTTCTAAGAGATCTAAAAAATAAAATTGTAAAATTTGTAAAGTTTGTTGCGGAGAAATTGGCAAAGGCAAAGGCATTCTTCATGTTTGCAATAATAAAGAAAATGTTTTAGTCGGTAATCTACAAAATATCGTAATGAACTTTCCCGCAAAAATTCAAGATAAGGTTGTTCTCTCTACTCTAAAAGAAAAAATCGAGAAAAATGAGTCCACGAAGTTATTCAGAAACGAAAATTTGAAAATGCATATCGACAATCACTGTGAATCCTAAAGAAAATAAAGAGATAGTTTTTTCTGCAGAAAGATTGTATAATTTACACAACAATTTAGGATTTTCTTCATAAAAATGAGAGCCTTGGAAAATTTCATTCGATGCAACGCAGGAAAAAATGCAATTCCCAAAAATTATAGAAACCACGCGACTGGAAAAGGTAATTTTTTGAAAGACAAATATAGAGTAAATAATCACGAGTTTAATGTCGAAGGGTCCAAAGCCAAAAAACTCGGGCCAATTGTGTATGCCGATTGCAAAGAAATATTAGAAACTATCGTAGAGTACCGTAACATGGTTGGCGATTATTAAGTAAAAATTATAGCAGATTCAGATCAGGGATTCTTCAAAATTTCATTGTCGTTGTTTTCCAAGAGTGAAGATGAAGAAGATACCGATGCTCTTATACCGACTAAACGATCAAAATATTCCGAAGGAGGTAGAACCTGTAACAGAGCACCATTGACTAGCGTATAGAAAATCATCATCCTTTGCATAGTTTCGAAAATTAAAGAAAGCTACTATAACCTGCAGTACTTATTTAATTTGATAAATTTAAAGAATCTGTTATTTAAGTTTGCAAGCGATCTTAAGTTGTTATTAACAGTAAATGGGCAACAAACCGCCAGCTCGACGTATCCATGCCCATAGTGTTTCATTTTATTAAGAGATTTGAAGTAAAGTTGCAAAGAATTTAATAACGTCGATGATCAGGTCGTTGCAAGCTCCGCTAAGTTATCATAAAAAAAATGTAATAGAGTGGTTGAAAACCTATGGTAATCTTAACAAAATCGGGCAAGTTCGAGTTACACTCGCACTAAAACCGAGGGTTCCGTACACAAAACAAAATAATGTTTAATATATTTAATACTATGAAATATATAATATATAAATATATTATACATATTCTATATAATATATAATATAATATATAAAATATAATATATATTATAAAAAATGGTCGTATCCCCCCTATCTTCCAAAATATTTAACTTAGAGAGTTCAAATTTTGTACAGGAATGTATTGTCAGGTGTAAATTACATAAAAATACTCAAAAATCAT
Organism: Ganaspis brasiliensis; assembly: GCA_037103525.1. Classification (NCBI taxonomy): domain Eukaryota; kingdom Metazoa; phylum Arthropoda; class Insecta; order Hymenoptera; family Figitidae; genus Ganaspis; species Ganaspis brasiliensis. The sequence goes on along the minus strand of JAZKLR010000841.1, from coordinate 945,920 downwards.
ATTATTTCCTTAACAACGCTATGATCAACTTCTACAATCATGTTCTCTACAATTTTTCTGTAATCTACAAGTAAAAATACATTTGTGTACCAAATTTGAACTCTCTAAATGAAATTGTTTGGAAGTTATGGGAGGGGTGGATACTGTTATTTTTTAGCATTTTTTTTTAATCGTTGGTTTTTGCTTAAAAACACTACGATAACGATCTGCAACAAAGTTCTCTATAGTTTTTCTATAATCTATACGGCAAACAACATATGTATACCAAATTTTAGCACTCTAAGTACAATAATTTGGTAGATATGGAGGTGGCATTGTACACTTTTAATGCATTTTTGCTAAAAAAATGACCGGATCCCCCCCCCCCCCTTATCTTCCAAAATATTTGACTTTGAGAGCTAAAATTTGAAATACAAATGTATTTTTGGGTGTAAAATACAGGAAAATTATAGAGAAAGTGATGATTATAGCGATGTCAAAATAATAACTCTCGATTTAGGCCAATATATTCTAAAAATGCTCAAAAATCTTTTTATTTCCTTGACAACCCCCCTTACCTGCCAAACTATTTGACTTAGAGAGTTCAAATTTAGTACAAAAATGCAGTATCATATGTAGATTACAGAAAAATTATAGAGATCGTTGTGGTGATAGCGCTGTCAAAAAAATGACAAAAGTTTTCAACCAAAAAAAATCAAAAATAATCAAAAATCTTGTTATTTCCTTGACAACGCTATGACCAACACCTTGAATCATATTCTCTATAATTTTCCTTTAATCTGCACGTGAAAATACATATATGTGTACCAAATTTGAACTTTCTAAGTCAAATAGTTTGGCGGCTAGGGGGGGGGGGGGGATACGATTTTTGACAAAGTCTTTCTAATAGGGTTCCGTACGTACACTTGTAGTATACGGAACCCTAAAAAGACAACAAAAAGTACGTAATTGAGTGCAAAAAAAATAAAACCAATGAATTATAAGAGCACAATAAATAAACCGATTTTAAGAAAGCGATGATCTTAAAGTGATGGACACATGTGTAGTACTAGAACTGCACTTACTACAAGGTTTCGTTAATCATCTTTTCTGTACAGGTTTGGGTCCACTACTTGGACGTGAAAAAGCTCTCAAATGGCCGAAAAAGCTTCAAGTGATCCCAAAAAATACCAATGTGAAATCTTTGAAGGCAATGCTTGCAGAAAACTTTTGAAACATGCACATGAATTGTACGATAAGAAAATTGTTGAGAATGAAAAAAATACGAATTGAACCGTTTGTAATATCCTTCAGAAAAATAAACGAAATTGTGCATAATTGTTTTACTATTTTAAGAAAGAACAGTGCGGAAGTTGAGAAAAACATGAAAGAACTGAGAACTATATATATTTCAACATAAATATATGTATAAAATTAGCAAATTCGTAGTTTTTTCTTAAAAAGTAAAGTTCTTGTTGATATCTCGAAAAAGCATCAGCCAGGATTTTTTCCAAATTGCATTTACTTATTTTTAACACGTTTTAAATGGTACCACAATAATTTTGAGTTACCATTTTCATAAAACTTGAATTTATTCAGGAGAGGTGTGCTTCATCTATTTTTTATTTAAGTGAAGTAGAAAGTAAAGAATTTTATGACTTAAAAAATGATGAAATGGAAAGATTGAAATTCATTGGAAGAAATAATTCGAATGACGAAGGAGAAAAGTGTTGTAGATAGGTAAATCATGTTACTACTTATAATAATGTCAATATGTCTGAAAGTGTTTCTTCATATTTAGGAAAAAATCACAGTAAATCAAAAAAAAAATTACAGGGTAGTGAAGTAAGAAAAGAAAGTAAAAGAGAAATTAATGATTTAGAAGCTACTGTTATTCCAGAAAAAAAATCTTTGTGAATATCGCATCCAATAGGTGAAGAAGAAAAGACAGGTATACTACAAGAAAAGAAAAAAGAGATTAAAGGCTTAGCAAAGAAAAAAATACAAAATTGTACTGCCAATTCAACAGAAGAAAATCGATTTGAAGAAAAGCAAAGATTTACCGAAGAAGAAGTAGAGCAATTACAAACAGTTGATGCAAATATTGTTCGCACAGAAAGGGTGAAACGAGATCGTAAGAGTTTGACAGCAGAGAAAGAAATGGAAGTGCAAAAATTGCATTGGGCAACAATAAAGCGCAATGCGAATGAATATATCAAAAGAGGTAGAGAACGAAACTTGTAATGGAGATTCTCACATTCTTGGTTTGAATTCAATTCCATCAACATCCTTCCAGACATTTTAACATTTACGAAATGTACAAATAAATGATAAAGATTCTATCGAGTATATTGTATTTCCTTCTATTGTTCATTTGAAGGACATAGCAAGTGAAGAATTTCATTACTTGAAAAATGATAAAATGGAAAGTTTGAAATTCATTGAAACAAATAATTCGAATGACAAAGAAGAAGAGTGTTGTAGATTAGTAACTGATGTTACTACTCATAATAATGTAAATATTTCTGAATGTCTTTCTTAAGATCTATTAAAAAGCACAGTAAATAAAAAAAAATTATTTATAGGGTCATGAAGAAAGAAAAGCAAGTAAAAGAAAAATTGTTGATTCACAAGACACTGTAATTCAAGTAAACAAATCTCTTCCTACATAACATACAATAGAAGAAGTAGAAAAGAATAAATTGTCAGAAAATAATGAAAAAGAAAAACAATTTCTTGATAGACAAATTTAGAACAGGAGTAGAATAGGTCAGCTTTGGATCACGATTCTGATTGGTCGAGGGGCGTGGCTTAGGGTAGGAGGAGGGGTTTGGGGATTTTGGTTAGCCAATCAGAATGGTTTAAGCCGGCTGGTTTGTGACTGTGATTAGTTATTTTTGTGGGTGTGGAAGGGAGGGGTAATTACTTGTGGACCATAATGGCGTCGTGAATAGAAAAATAACAGGTGTTAGGGGAAATAGAAAATGGCTGAAAGGAGTTTGGTCCAGGGGTGGGGAGGGGGTGTGGTGGCTAGACAAAGAACAGGTGTTGAATTGGAAACGTTTGGAAAATTGAACAGGTGGACCACCCAGAAAGTGAGTGACCCTTGAATCGTAAGTTTTCAAGATAGGTTTTGAGGGTTAGGAGTTTTAAAAATGAATACAACAAAATACGTATAAAAATGGTATTTATTAATGATTGTAAAAAAGCATTGTTTACATATAAAGAATATTGTACTGTATAATTTTGAAAAAGTATAAATTATAATGCATGACGAATAGCGTTGAAAATACCTTGAGCTATATAGTCGTTGTATACAAAAGTGAGTTCAAGAAATGCAATGTCAAAATAAAGTTCAATAAATGTTTTTTCTAATTTTTGTTCGACTTGTTTTTTAAAGAAATCGGATTTAATATGCAAAATTTCTTTAATAAAATCATAATTATGAAAAACAATTTTTTCTGATAAAATAAAGTCCGTAACACATTCAATTAAAGAAACTGTACAAATTTCGATATTTTTTAATAGACGTTCTAATCTGCGGAAACGTTCCTCAACACACACAATAACTTTTTTTAGTCCTTCAAACGATGTTTTTTGAATCACTATTGTGGGTGTGTAAGTTTTTACCCTCTTTGATTCGTCAGAAGTAATATCTTCCACAGCACCAGCGTCGAAAATAATAGCTTTTGATCCATAGGCACTCGAGAACACAAGACGGTATTTTCCCAAATTGGCACCATGCTCATATAAAGGGGACACTGTGTTTGAATCCTCAAAGTAGGAGGAAATAAGATCGAGTCGTTCTTGAAGAGAGGTCCATGTTTTTGAATCAAAAGTGATCCCTGGTGTTGAACTGCTTAAAAGTCTGATAACTGGTTGTGCAGTAGAATAATCCGGCTGTAGTTCAATCCCGACAAGAATCTTTTTTGTAAACGAATTATTTAATGCGTATATGCTTGGTAGTAAAAGAGGTAGATTTCTTCTTTTTGGAGCGTCATCTCGAGTCATGAAAATTCGTTTCGAAACAGATCGTGTAATAGTTTTCCTTGGTGATGTGATAAGAGGTATGTTATCAGTAAATTCGGGTGACTGTGCTTCAGTGTCATTGTAAGCTTGTCACATTTGTAAAGACATGGTTTACACTTTGAGTTTTGTAAACTAACTGAATTAAAAGCTTACCTAGCCCTCTTTTTATACAAAAAACCCTAGGGTAGGGGTAACAAAAATGGGGGGTAAATTAAAAAAACACATGTTCTTCCAGGTGTGTTATACGTGTTTTAGTTACTTATAATAGCTACGCTCTGCAACTGTCTCTGTAAAGTGTTAAGGTAAGTGTAATAAAATTGATTGTTTATAATTGAATTAAGAAGTAATAGCATAGTATATGTGTGTAGAATAACTAAATATCTTAAAAAACGGATAAAATAATAAAATTTTAAAATGTATAATGTTAAATAATATTATTTTAGAAATAAAGTGTAGTTTATTTTACATAAGTTTAGGGATGTAACAGATGATAAACGAGAATTTGTTAAGACGTTTAATGGTTTTGAAAAGGAATAAAATAATAGTTTTGAGAAAAAGTAATAATAATAGAAAAGGAGGTGTGTCTAAAGTATCGAGGTTTGTAATAAAATTACCTCTGGACCATGAAAAAAGTAAGATGTAACAGGTGAATGTTTTTACGGATAATAATTTCGGTCGATATCAAACAAAAAGTGGAAGTATAGGTGTCGATTAAGCGGAAAGTTAAATAACCTAAAAACATAAAATGTTAAAGTTTATGAAAAAGTATTGTCTTTTCTTGAAAATAAAGAATCGGTCAAAGAATGAATTGTAAGGAGAGATGGTCGTAAGTTACAGTCAGGCCATCCCCAGGTCACTGAAATTGAAAGAGATGTGAAAATCAACTATCAAGTGACAGCGCCTCAAGACAATGCGTAGGGTAGTGACCCTCCTATTTTTTAATTTTCCGTGTGTTTTAGGAATAGTATGAAACTGTAACCTAGAAACTAGTTTCACTAATACAATGACATCTATATAGGCCCTTTTTTGAAAAAAGTCTAAAAGTCAGTTTTCCCTGAGTCTTCACGATGTCGACACCGCAAGAGATTCTAGCCGCGGTTGAGATTTTATCCTCCGGTTTAAATAATGAGTTGTGTGCAAAAATTTTTAACGCAATATTGGAAGGATGTGAAAGTTCTCAACTTTTAGAGCTGGCAATAAAAATGCCAAAAAAAGTGTCAACGCTGCGCGTGATACAAGAAGCTCTCGATAAAAGATATTACTATGACAAATTATTTCTAACCATTGTATTACAATGGCACACATGAAATAACGGATAGTGGGGAAACAGTTAAATATAATTTGCATATAATGTATTATCCCTCAGACAAACATTATGACACAATTTTAAATTTAAAGGGACTCGCAAGTACAAAATTTTTCTGTGTACCATGTAATAAAAGTTTCAAACAGCCAACAGGTCACACTTGTTCAAATAAGTGCAATTCTTGTTTGGTATCACCACCTTGTGAAACAAAAACGGAGAATGCAGATATTGAGGAATTACAATGTGACCTGTGTAGAAGATTTTTTCATGGAGTTAATTGTTTACAAAAACATACAGTGAAAGGATCTTTTACACCGCAAAGTAGCGTTTGCGAAAAACTGCGAATTTGCGATGGTTGTGATGGTTTAGTTAATCACGGTACCGAAAACAATCATGAGTGTGGTCGTGGTTTTTGTAAGATTTGTTTATGCAAACGCGATTACAATCATGATTGTTTTATGGCTCCAATAAAATATCAAAATAAAAAAAACGAAAAACCAGTGAGTTTCGTTTTTTACGATTTTGAAACGCAGCAAGATAAAATTATGAAAGGTACACCCAATATTAATATTCAAAAGCCTAATCTGTGTGTAGTACAAAGAGTTTGTACTGTTTGTATAGACGAAGAAGATATTAATATACATTGTGACAAATGTAAAGATCGACAGATTATCTAACGTGGTGCAAATGTTGTTTGCGATTTTGTCAATCTTGTGACAGAAAAACAAACTACATTTGAGAGTATTGTGTGTATAGCACACAATGCTAAAGCATTTGATGCGCAATTTATATTAAAATTTTTAGTCGAAAAAGAAGGTGCGCAAACAAGACCTTCTGTAATAATGAATGGTACAAATATTTTACTAATGCAGATTGGCCAAACAAAATTTGTCGATGGCTTAAATTATCTACATTTACCTCTAAGTGCCTTACCTAAAGCATTCGGTTTCTCTGATATTGTGAAAAAGGGTACATTTCCGCATTTGTTCAACATCCCTGAGAACAGTGAAAGTGACAACGGTGAAGGATATAAGGGTCGTATACCTGAAGCCGCCTTTTACGCACCAGACACAATGAATGCTAAAAAGCATGAAGAGTTTTACAAGTGGTACGATCGTCTGTCCAAAGACGTGAATTATATTTTTAATTTTTGGAGTGAATTGATAGATTATTGTGTCAATGATGTCACAATTTTACGTCTTGCTTGCGTGTCCTTCAGAAAAATATTTTTTGAACGTGGTGGTTTTTGTCCATTCACAAAATGTGCAACAATTGCTTCGGCATGTATGACATTGTTCAGAAAAAATTTTTTGTGTAAAGACGTTATAAGTATACCTCCTAACAAAGGATATCGTACATCTAATAATCAATCTAAAAAAGCCATAGAATGGTTATTATGGATGGAGCATACACTAGGTAAGAATATAATTCATGCCGGTAGATGTCGTGAATATAGAACAATGGAAGGAAAACTGGTTGATGGGTACTATGAAGATCAGGGTTCTCGCCATGTTTTAGAATTTCACGGTTGTTTCTGGCATGGCTGTGTCAAATGTTATACTTTAAATAGAAACAAGAGGTCTGGAAACAGAGACAGCCCTGCCACGAGGTACGAGCGTACCCGTGTGAAAACAAAAAAATTGCGCTCAGCAGGATATGTTGTAACAGAAATGTGGGAGTGTGACTTTAATCTATTAAAAAAAGAAAATCTAGATTTCCAAAATTTTTTGAAAAATAATGTAGTAGTTAAAGAAACACCATTAAACCCTAGGGATGCATTTTTTGGTGGTAGAAAAAATTGCGCTCAGCAGGATATGTTGTAACAGAGATGTGGGAGTGTGACTTTAATCAATTAAAAAAAGAAAATCTAGATTTGCAAAATTTTTTGAAAAATAATGTAGTAGTTAAAGAAACACCATTAAACCCTAGGGATGCATTTTTTGGTGGTAGAACAGGTAATACTGTCTGTTATTATGATGTAAGAGATGGTGAAAAAATATTTTATATAGATGTTTGTTCGCTGTACCCTTACATATGTAAAACACGCAAATTCCCTGTAGGACATCCTGAGCTTTACATTGGTGATGAATGCAAAAAATTGTTTGGTGAAAACTTAACAAATTTTTCAACCATTGAAGGTTTAGTTAAATGTCGTGTATTACCACCAAAAAAATTATTTCACCCGGTTTTACCTATACGCATGCATTCAAAGCTGATGTTTACATTATGTCGTACTTGCTGTGAATTATTGCAACAGACAGAGTGTAAACATGAGTCTGAATTGCGTGAAATTGAAGGTACATGGGTTTCTGAAGAATTAAAAAAAGCAATTGAAAAAGGCTATAAGTTGATTAAAGTCTTTGAGGTATGGCAGTACAAAACTGTTCAATACGATTCGGAAACTCAAAAAGGTGGCCTCTTTGCTGACTACATAAATATGTGGTTTAAACTGAAACAGGAGTCTGGTGGCTGGACCACTGAATGTGTAGATGATGTATCAAAACAACACTATTTAAGCGAGCATTATAAGGTCGAGGGTGTTCGATTAGACCCTAGTAATATAGCGAAAAACCCTGGCCTTAGATCAGTTGCTAAATTATGTTTAAATTCATTTTGGGGCAAATTTGGGCAAAGAGAAAATTTGCCTCAAACTGAAATTGTAGAAGAGCAACAGCGCTTAATGGAGTTGTTGTGTGATCCGCAGAAAGTTGTAAAAAATATTTTACCTGTGAACAACGATGTCTTGTATGTCACATATGGTAATGAGGAGGGCACATCGCTGTCAACCTCGTTCACAAATGTGATCATATCTACTTATGTGACAGCTCAAGCAAGGTTGAAACTGTACTCTTATCTTGAAAAATTAGAAAAACGTGTTCTATATTATGACACGGATTCGTGTATATATATAGATCACGTAAACAATAGAAACGAATTTAAACCTGAAATAGGCCGTTACTTGGGACAAATGACAGATGAGTTAGAGATGGAATATGGGCAGGGTAGCTATATTGAAAGTTTTGTTTCGGGAGGACCTAAATTTTACGCATATAAAGTTGTTGACAGCAGTAGTAACATCCATTATACGTGTAAAGTTAAAGGTTTTACATTAAATTATGAAAACAGTGAGAAAATTAATTTTAATAGTATGAAAGAAATGATTGTCAACCAAACACAGACATCTGTCAATATTTCTTCTCGAGTCATTCGGCGAACACAATATCACGAGGTGGTAACGTGCACAGAAAATAAAATTTGTAAACCCGTTAATAATAAAAGAAGACGTCTAGAAAATTACGCGTCTGTGCCGTACGGCTATGTAGAATAGTTTTTTAAATATTTTTAAAATTTGTTGTAAAGTTACAAATTTAGTAAAAAAGAAAAATATCTCTCTCTCTCTCTCATTTTTTGGGAAACCTTTTCTCTCTACCTGTTGTTGTAATCTGCAGAAGAAAAAATTTTAATTGTTAGTTGAAATATTAATTTTTTAAAAAAATTTTAGAAACATCATATAAACTCTGTAATTAATAGATAAAATAATAGAATTTTTCTTTCCAGCAGCAGTTTCAATGGTCGAAGAATCCATTGAAAATTGTGGACCGAGGCGTGAAGTCGAAGATTGGCCACTGTATGGGTCCATAAACCGCTTTACCAATGACGCTGTGATTTATAACGATGTTTTTATACCTTGGGACCAGACATCAAATTCACCTCAAGAAAAATAATATGCTAAAAATTGTAAGATACAGAAAAGAAGTTAAAAATTTTAAATATTTTTTCAATTAAAAATTTTGAATTTAATTTAACATTTATTTTAAGATTGAAGTTTTTAAGCTTTGTAAAAAAATTAATATTTCTTTTTTTTTACTAAATAAAAATAATTTCTAATAATGTATATATGTACTAATTTAAAAAATGTTTTATGAAATTTATGGTAAAAATATTTTATGTACAATATGTTAAATAATAAGTATAATATATAATATAAAAATTTATTGAAAGAGAAACATAACTTTGATACATTGAATAAATTCATTGATATAAGGAAAATGAAAACACATCACTGGTAAGATAAATAGGTCTACTACTCAAAAAACTGGTGACGGCGGCGGCGGCGGCGGCGGCGGCGGTCCGGAGACGCGGTTTAAGAAGCTTTTAAAAAAACGCGAGCTTTTTAATTTATTTGAACGCTATCAGCTTCACAAAAATTAAAGCTTATTTGTCAATTGCTAGCAATTTTTTATGTTACAAGCTGATTCTTTGTTATTAGCTAACGTCATTTAATTATTTATTTATTTATAAACTCCAAAAAATTTATTAAATTTCAATGAACAATATTGAAATGAATTTTATAGAAAATTATTATTTAAAATTATTTTTAATAGAATTTATTTTAATTTTATCTTTAATATATTTTTAATTTTTAAAAATATTTATTTATTTTTTTTTTTATTATTATATATTTTATAAACTCAAAATTATTTTTGCTTTACAATTCTAACAGAGGTTCTCAACTAATTTTCAAATTATTTTATGCATGCGTTAAATTACTCTGTTATTCTATATAAAAAGAACAATTTTGTTTTAAACTTGTAATCGAAAAAATGGACTCTCGTTGGAAACATCCCACGGTGGGTTTGAATTAAGTTCAACCCAAACATGCTTGCACCTTCTGGTTTTTTATTGAATTCGTTTCTGGGATGCCTCACGAACATTTTGAGCTGAAAAAGAAAAAAATCGCTCGAGCCGTTTTTGAGAAAACTCATTTTTTCTATTTTTTAAAAATATTATTCAACTTATTTTTAAGAAAATAAATTAAAGTAAGCTTTTTATTAGATTGAGTTGTTTGAATCAACAGTAGAAAAAAGTCTCTTGGAGCTAACTTTCTTGCGACAACTAATACCCATAGAAATTCATGGAAAACCATAAAAAATCTGCTTATTATTCAGTTTTTTGCATATTACTCTCTTCCAGTACGTGTAAACTCGAAATGTTCTATACAAAAATTAAAACTTATAAAATTTTCTGTAAATTAAAAAAAAATTGAATACTTTATCTTTAAAAGTTTAAAAGTTATAACCTTCTAAAATAATTTTTTTGCACATAATTTCTTAAAAAGAAAATAATTTTTTAGTTTTTGGGAAATATAGAATTTTCTATGCGCAGGAAGTTACGACTGTTCAGAGATAAATTGTAGGTGGTTAAATTCTGAGCAAATTAAAAAAAAAACAAGCTCTCTATCTCTATTAGGACTAAACTTATGGTCTTCTGAATATTACCATTTTTTTTACTTTTAATAAATATCTCATTTTGTAAGTTTTGTTCAGTTTTAAGGAGGAATCGGACAAATAATCGGAACAAAAGTTAGTCCAAATGTATAATTTTGATTTTTGATATAGAAAACACATAAGTTAATGCAATTTTTTTCAGGGGAAGTGTGGGCACTTGTAGTTTTTACAAAATGAGCCGTTAAAAATTGCAATTTGATGAAAATTAAAAAAAATTGACGTGGGAAACGATTATTCAATTTGAGGTTCAAATTAACCCAAAATGAATAATCGTTTCCCACGTCAATTTTTTTTAATTTTCATTAAATTGCAATTTTTAACGGCTCATTTTGTAAAAACTACAAGTGCCCACACTTCCCCTGAAAAAAATTACATTAACTTATGTGTTTTTTATATCAAAAATCAAAATTATTTATTTGGACTAACTTTTGTTCCGATTGTTTGTCCGATTCCTCCTTAAATTACCAATTTTTTAAAAAATGATCGTTACTAAGGGTAACGATTTTGTTTTAAGATATTTTGTGCGTTTTGTTCTAAATTAATATTAGTATCAAAATTCGTCGTTCTGTCATATAATTTTTAAAAAATGTTCAAGGATCATGCAAAGATGCATGATGAAAATTGAAAGCAAATTTGTCTGTTGTATTTTGGAAAATTAAAGCAAATTGAAAGACAGTAGTGAGAAACTGAATTAGAAAACTTTTAATGAACCTTTTACAAACATTTTTTAACATTTAGAATGAATTCAGACTATTGTATTCATATACGGCCCGTAACAGTCGCTTTTCATATTCGCTATGTTCTTTCGAAACTTTGTATTTCGTCCAAACTTGCTCGAAATCAGAATGTACAGACTCCATTGCCTGTTCACTAAAGAATCCGAGGCCACTTTGCATTTCATTGCAAAAATCAGCTACGTGGTAAAAGACGGCATGCACTTTAGGAGTCACCGATATGTCTAGATCTAAATAGCTCCGTTTGAAATTTTCGATCTTTTTCTCAAAATCAGGATCTAAATGATGACCAAAACACGCGTTTACAACAGCTCGAAAATCCTCAAATGCCTTCACATACTTCAAGCATTCCATATTACTGCTTGCACGTAATAAATCCAATTTTTCTAGCAGTTGTTTACACGAATTTCCCTTAAATCCTGGACTTCCATGCGTTATTTCATGTTGCACGTTGCATGACTTTGCCCATTTCGTAGCATCAGTTTCAAATTCTGTCAACAATTTGGAAAATAAGGTATTTACAACTCCCAGTAGTAAATGCAATTCAGGTGGTGGGATTATTTGGAGAAACGTTTTGTCTTCTTGTGAAGTAAAAAGTGGAGGATGAATGCAATTATAATACTTTTTGGCTGCTTCTTTTTTAGATCCTGCTGCACACCAATCCATGTAGTTTTGTAATGAATTACCTAGTGTTCTATACATTCCACGTTCATGCAGTTTCCCTTTTAGTGCGTAACACCAAGTACATGGGTATAAACTGCTATGTGACATTATCCCCACTAAGATATTTGCAAGTTTTAAATCCGTGGCAATACTGCCTTGAAAGTTATTAATTTGCATTGCAGACCACAGCAAGGATACATTCTGGTAATTTTCCTGAGTACATTGGGCTAATGCTAACACAAGCAACTTCTTGACACCAGAATCTTTGAAGCGTTTGGCTGAAATTCCTTCGCCATACTTTTGACGATTCCCACAAGGTTTTTCCTGCTTTTCAGTACTTTGGATAGAAAGGCACACTTTTAAGAAGCCTCCTCCACCATCAATTCCGAATTTTAAATGGTAGTCAGATACTTGTCGCTTTTCTTCAATGTACTGAATCAAACTCTCTAGATCAGTGCAATATGCAACTATTTAAGCCTCTTCAGAGACCTCATTAGACTTGACTTTGACAAAATCGAACTTTTTGGTATCGAAATATTGATCAACAGAATGAATTCGTAACGATAATTTTTTTTTAATATAAGGTTCAACAATCTTCCTATTATTTGTACCCACTCGAACAGCTGCAGCGATTCCAATGATTTTATTCTGACTCAAATGAAAATTGTTTTGAATTCTCAGGAAATCTTCCACAGAAAGAACGGATTCTCTCAATCTATTTTTAGCTGCATTCTGTCCTACAGTGATCTGAAGTGTCTGACCACCACGAGATTGAGTTAGTGAAATTTGTGAGTTCTTTCCATCTTCTTTGCATAACTTCCGTTTTAATAGCGAGGACGTAATTTGCTCTTCAACTTTTTGACCCGCTTTTTCTATACACTTAGTCAAGTTTTCTAAGCGAGTTGTCAAATTACATTTATGAGCAAGTCCTCGAGCAATCAAAGAAAAACAGTAACTGCAGCGTTTTTCGACAACTGGTGCTACCGTGGATGGTTTAACTGAAAACATAGTAATGGAGCAGACTTAGAGACTGCAAAAACTAGTATTGTGTTTGGGAAATAATAGTTTAATTTACAAAAAATAAATTGATGTCAATAAGAGTTTAAAAAAAGCATATCTCATAGAAAAAACATTGAAAAAGAAAAAATGAAAATTATAAATTTATAACTTTAATTATAAATTTTGATATTATTTTACAAAATAAAAAATAGATTTCTTAATTACGATTCTAGTTCGATGTCAAAAAGATTTAAAAATTAATGGACAAATCTCACTCAATTACCTGCGTTTTGTTTATTCGAAATATCACAGAGGATACTCTTCCGCTTTGGTGTAACGATTTTTGTAAAATTTTCTGTTGTCGAACTTCTAGCCAATTGACAGATATGACAATTACAGATACTTTTGCTACTGGACCTCGTTCTTCTTAGAGATCTTAGGTTTGAAAAATTTGGTAGCTGAACGATTTTTTTAGAATCGTCTTGCAAAGATCTATATAAGTCTCTCTTACATATAGCACATAGAACACTAGGTAACCTCATATCATCGGCATCGTATTCCACAATATTTTTCACATGAATCTCCAATTTACCTTTTATGCTGAACATTTGCTTTGATTTCCCAAAACACAACAGACAAATTCGCTTTCGATTTTCATCATGCGTCTTTGCATGATCCTTCGACATTTTTTAAAAATTATCTGACAGAACGATGAATTCTGATATTAATATTAATTAAGAACAAAACACACAAAATATCTTAAAACAAAATCGTTACCCTTAGTAACGATCATTTTTTAAAAAATTGGTAATTTAAAACTGAACAAAACTTACAAAATGAGATATTTATTAAAAGTAAAAAAAATGGTAATATTCAGAAGACCATAAGTTTAGTCCTAATAGAGATAGAGAGCTTGTTTTTTTTTAATTTGCTCAGAATTTAACCACCTACAATTTATCTCTGAACAGTCGTAACTTCCTGCGCATAGAAAATTCTATATTTCCCAAAAACTAAAAAATTATTTTCTTTTTAAGAAATTATGTGCAAAAAAATTATTTTAGAAGGTCATAACTTTTAAACTTTTAAAGATAAAGTATTCAATTTTTTTTTAATTTACAGAAAATTTTGTAAGTTTTAATTTTTGTATAGAACATTTCGAGTTTACACGTACTGGAAGAGAGTAATATGCAAAAAACTGAATAATGAACAGATTTTTTATGGTTTTCCATGAATTTCTATGGGTATTAGTTGTCGCAAGAAAGTCAGCTCCAAGAGACTTTTTTCTACTGTTGATTCAAACAACTCAATCTAATAAAAAGCTTACTTTAATTTATTTTCTTAAAAATAAGTTGAATAATATTTTTAAAAAATAGAAAAAATGAGTTTTCTCAAAAACGGCTCGAGCGATTTTTTTCTTTTTCAGCTCAAAATGTTCGTGAGGCATCCCAGAAACGAATTCAATAAAAAACCAGAAGGTGCAAGCATGTTTGGGTTGAACTTAATTCAAACCCACCGTGATCCTTTTACTTCTATGATTTGTGGTCCAACAGGCTGTGGCAAGACGTTTTTCGTAAGAAAATTTTAAATAATAGAAATTTAATGTGTGATGTTATTTTTGAACGAATTATTTTTTATTATTCTGAATGGCAAACAATCTATGCGGAATATGGTAGAGAAATTGAGTTTAAAGAAGGTTTACCACAAGCAGCCGATTATTCAAATGATACACGCCCAAAGTTAATAATCATTGACGATCTCATGCGAGAATCTTCAAATAATACAATCATAGATCTTTTTACAAAAGGAAGTCACCATAAAAATTTAAGTGTTATATTCATTTCACAAAATCTTTTTCATCAAGGCCATGGGCAGCGTGATATTTCTTTGAATGCTAATTACATAGTTGTGTTTAAAAATCCAAGAGACAGAGCACAAATTCAACATTTGGCTAGACAAATCTACCCTGAAAATTCTCGTTTTGTTCAAGAAGCTTACCATGACGCCACTTCTCTAGCTCACGGATATTTACTCTTCGATCTCAAACAAACAACACCAGACAATTGCCGTTTCAGAACAGCCATTTTTCCTTCCGACCCCTACCATTATGTTTATATACCATCAAAAGGTATAAAATCAAATAAGAGTACAACTTGTGTGCCAGTCATGCAGTTGTAATGAAGTCGAAAACACGTAAAATTATAGGCGGCAAAAACGCTGCAGCCTTGCGCGCTTTGAGTCTTTTAGACACTCAACAACGTTCAGCTATTCTTAAACAAGCCAATGTTAAGCTTATAAAATGTATCTGTGAATGTGCTTTAAATATTTTATATGGAAATGTACCCCTAAAAAATTGTGAGAAATTAAAACTTAGAAAACACAGACAAAAACTAAGAAAATTAATTGAAAAAAAAAGGTACTTGGAAAACGAAAAAACAATTTATTATTCAAAAGGGTAACGGTTTTTTACCACTTTTAATAGCACCTATCATAGTGTCTTTACTTTCTAGTATATTTTCACCATCAACAGTATCGTCGTAAATGTGTATTGAAATGGAACATGCTAGAAAAATGGTTCTTGTGTCTCACGATCGTTTAGAACAAATTGAAAAACAACAACAAACACAAAATCAGCTTAAAAATGAAACAAACCCTTTTTTATCAACTACACAAACACCAGGGAATACCTTGACTAGACTTGATTCAGAAATGAGCAAAATTTTATACTCGCCATTTCTTAGTGATGAGCATGAAAAATGGCGTTTGTACCAACAAGTATTACAAAAATTTTTATATTTTACCGAACAAACACGAGATCCCCTCCCATCTACAATAATAGGATCTAAAAACGATAGTAAACCTAATGACGAAGATGAGGGTCGTGATACTGTAGATGAAATGATTTTACCTGTTGAGGATATAATAGCTACTATCCCAAAAACATATAAAAATAAAGGTATTCTTTTATTGGAAAAGTTACAAAGCCCTGACATTAAATCAAGATTCTATTGGGATAGAAAAGCAACTGTTTTTATCGACAGATATCGTATTGAAGGTACAAACATTATTAATCTTATTAATGATGCTCTTAGATACAGGAAATCAACCACAGTACAAGGTAGAAATGATTTCTCAAAATTTTTACAACAAATTAGTATACCAAGAGAACTCGTTGGCAATCAAGAGTATTGGAAAGTACCTACTCTCAGCGTAACGACACCTTTAAGAAAATCAACACCTTTAACCAAAAAAAAGGTTAAAAAAAATCCAAAGAAAAAAGTGGAACAAAATTCAAGCAGGTATGAATCTCTTATCACGGATGATGATACTACTGAATGGTCGACAGATAACGAAGAAGAAAATAAAAAACCTAAAAATAAAAATTGGATTCCTTTTTCTCTTTCTTTTAAATAAAAACAAAAAAAGATAATGGATAATCTGAATAAAATTTACTACAATCCAGCGCACCCTGCTTCCTATTCAGGGGCAAATAAACTTGTAAACTTAACGCGTAATAAAATAAATCGAAAAAATGTTGTAGATTGGCTAAAAGGTGAAGATGCTTATAATTTACATAGACCTACCAGAAGACGCTTTCCTCGTGCTTTTTATAATATTGATAACATTGATGCCTTGTGGGAGGCTGATTTAGTAGATTTACAATCTTTGAAAAAGTACAATAATAATTACGCATATTTATTGGTTGTGATTGATGTTTTAAGCAAATTTGCATGGGTTGAGCCATTGCGTAATAAAACAGCAACAGAAGTAAAAAATGCTTTTGAAAAAATTCTCAATAAAAGCAATAAACGCATTCCTGTCTGTCTTCAAACAGATAAAGGAAAAGAATTTCTTGGCTCTACACGAAAAGAAATATTTTGCATTTTTAGCATGAGAACACTTCATGCTCTTTCTGTAAAGGCGTTTGCTTACCTATAAAAGTAAAAATTTATGCATTTTAAGTATTAAGTGCTACCATAGAAAAATGTATGGTAGACTTACTCTTAGTCTAAAATCATTTTACATAAAACGCAAAGGTATTTTACTCAAAAAGTAAGAAACATCGTTTTACGAAAATAGCAAAGAGACTTATAGACTTAGTCGGTGAGTCCGCTGGAACCAGTGATTTTAATGATTTTCTTTGGTAAATATTAAAAAAATGCAAAAATACACTTAAGGCGTTTTATTAATGTTATTTGAAACATGTTATATGCAATGTCAACTTATTTAAAAGGAATTAATTTTTCGTCAGGTGTTTTTACTATAAGTTAACCTTTTTACATTTTTAAACACAAATTATTACACTGTAAACAGTCATTGCTAATTGTGAGCTGAATTTATTTTTTAAAAGAATGTTTAGTGCCGTAATAAAGTACAGTAAAGCAATTTGTATCATTAATGTAATTAATTTCTAAAAATGTGACAGCTGATGCAGACATAACCTCAAAAATGTGCGATTCACTGACGTCTTCGTTGAATTCTCGTGCTCTAAGTGGTTTGCTAAGTTTTTATTACTTATTTAAACAATGAAGTAAATATATAAATATTTCAATAAATCTAAGTTTTTAATAACAAACAAAAAACAACATTATAGTTTTATATTTTAACAGATATTACAAATACTTACTTCGTACATGAATCACACATACGTCAAACGGTTGGAGAGGGTAAATAGGCGGAGACAAATCACTGGTTCCAGCGGACTGACCGACTAAGTCTATAAGTCTCTTTGCTATTTTCGTAAAACGATGTTTCCTACATTTTTAGTAAAATACCTTTGCTTTTATGTAAAATGATTTTAGACTAAGAGTAAGTCAACCATACATTTTTTCTATGGTAGCACTTAATACTTAAAATGCATAAATTTTTACTTTTATAGGTAAGCAAACGCCTTTACAGAAAGAGCATGAAGTGTTCTCATGCTAAAAATGCAAAATATTTCTTTCCGTGTAGTTTCCAAAAATTTTTACGCGATCACAACGTCAAATTTCGAACTGCTAGAGATCCAACTGTAAAAGCAGCTGTTGAAGAGCGTTTCAACAGAACACTGAAAGAGCGTATGTGGCGTTATTTTACACATAGAAATACACATTGTTATATAGATGTTTTACAGGACTTGGTAACAGCTTATAATAATGCCCATCATTCTAGTATAAATATGCAGCCATCTGAAGTATCCATACACAATTTATCTACAGCATATGCTAATATCCGAAAACGATTTCCAAAAGAAAGATACACTGTAAAAAGATGTAAATACAGTGTGGGCGATTTAGTACGTATCAGTCGTGCTAGAGGTCTCTTTGAGAAAGGTTATGAAGCTGGCTGGACTGAGGAATTTTTTATTATTACACGTGTTATAAATTGGCGAGAGCTTTCTCCTACTGTCTATGAGCTTAAGGATTTAGGTGGAGAAAAAATTGACGGTGTTTTTTACGAACAAGAATTGGCAGATGTCAAAAATAAAGATTTACAGAACGAGGAATTTATTATTGAAAAAATAATTCATATACGAGGGCGTGGTTCTAAAAAGCAAGCTTTTGTAAAGTGGACTGGCTATCCTGCTAAATTTAACTCCTGGGTACCATTTTCTGATTTAAAATTATTACAATGAATAAAGATCAATTTTACGTAATTCTACCTAGTGATAGTAGTATGAAATACTTTCCGGATAATACCATTACAAATTTTACAACTCAGCTACCTCAAGAAATACGATTACAATGACGATGGTCTGTTGCCATTATAGAAATTCAATTTCCTCGATCTTTTCTACACATACGTACAGCGCCTCTACTGGAAAATAGAATAGTACTTTTATCAACACAGCAAAAAAATAAAACACTTGTACCAAAACAAAACTTTGATTTTTTCAACGAATCTGAAAATAAGGAACTCAATGGCCGTTCTGTTTTAGAAAAATATCCGTTACCGATAATAATTAAAAAACCATCTACTTTTTTTGATAAGTGTCAATCATTTAATAAAGAGCCTGATTATGAAATTTTACATGGTGAATGGCTAAAACCAATAGTATCTTTTTTTCCACCTGGCTTTTATAAAGATATTCACAGCATTGTGTATGCCATAAATAATGCACCTCTTGTAAATCAACATTTTCAAATGGTTTATGATGAGAAAAATAACCGTTATGTACTTTTAAAAAAAATCTGTACTGAGAAATGTACCATGCCAGGTCGCCATTTTCTAGTAGTCAGCAGAAAAATTTCAAAAATACTAGGTTTTGAACCCTTGGAACTTTTACCCCTTGACGCATACAGAGCATGTCAACCTCCAAGCCTTTCATACGGTTTACCGCAAAAACTATTCATTTATTGTGATATTTGTGAACCCAGAATTACTGGTGATGTTAAAACACCACTATTACGCATTGTACCTGTGGAAACTAAAAATTATTTGTATGGCTCAACACAAGTGACCCACTTTTCAATACCTCATTACATACCTGTTTTAAACACAACATTCAGAACAATAGAAATCGATATAAGGGATCACTTGGGCTTTCCTATACCATTTGAATCTGGCTCATTGACAGTGACACTTCATTTCAAGAAAACAGAATAAATCTTTCTTTAAAATGAGTCATTACGAAAATTATTATACATCACAAGTTGGTGGTGGTGGCGTGTCACAGGTATATGTTGGCTCACCATATCAGAGAGGTCATGGTATTGGTAGTTTTCTCGGAGGCCTCTTTCGTCGTGTTTTACCTCTCTTGGCACGGGGTGCCAGAACAATAGGCAGAGAAGCTTTTCACGCAGGACTAAATGTTCTTGAGGACGTTGATAAACAGGTTCCACTCAAAACATCTATAAAACAACGCTTTCAAGAATCTGGTGAAAATTTGAAACGACGTGCTATGGAAAAAGTACAAAATATTATGAGTGGCTCTGGTTATAAATACATAGGTTTATCAACACCTACTCAGTTATTAGCTAATCGTGGCACATTGCACATCGATACGCCTAAACCAATTCAGAAAAGAAAATATAAGAAGAACAAACTTAAAAGACTCTCAAAGAAACGAAAAAACAAAAAAAAGAAAAAGACTTCAAAGAATAAAAAAAATAAATCGAAATCTGTAAAAAATAACACTAAGAGAAAAACAAAGTTTGATATTTTTGGAAAAATATAAAAACTTTTTTACAAAATGTCTTTTCTACATTCTCACTCTTGTGAGTGTTTAAAATCCGAATTGGACCTTTTTACTATACCACCTACTCAAACAGCTATAGAAAATTCACAATGGGTTCACTACAAACCTGTTTCATCCCTAACAGACGACTCACCCATAGAATTTGTCGTTCCAGGCCAGGGAGATGAGTACATTGACCTACCACATACTATGCTTAGTCTTAAAGTTCGACTTATTACACCAACTAGAACCAATGAGAATGCTGATGATATTAGCAATGTAGGACCTGTAAATTATTTATTACATTCAATGTTTAACCAAATTGATGTCTACTTCAATCAAAAACTTGTCTTGCCACCAAATAACGCATATGCATATAGAGCATACATTGAAACTTTACTAAATTATAATTACGTTGCAAAAACAACACATCTCACATCAGCACTATGGGTTACTGATACTGCTGGTAAAATGGACGATATTGATGCAGAAAATGAAGGCTTAGTTAACCGTCGAAAATATCTAGGTGATAATAAAAGGATTGATATGATTGGCCATTTACATTGTGATGTTTTCAATCTAGACAAATTTCTTCTCAATGGTGTATAACTACGTTTACGACTTGTACGCTCAAAAGACGCATTCTGCTTAATGGACCCTACAGGCGCATCTTACTTACACATAGAAGAAGCATCTTTACTTGTTCGTCGAGCAAAAATTAGTCCCGGCGTCTTAATTGGTCACGCTAAGGCGTTAGCCATAGGCACAGCCTAATATCCTATTACAAGAGTCGAAGTGAAGGCCCTGTCTCTCCACTCTGGTATACAAAGCGAAACTCTAGACAATGTCATCTTGGGTCAACTACCTAAAAGAATTATTATCGGTTTCGTTGATAATACAGCTTTTAATGGTGTTCGAAATAAAAACCCTTTCAATTTTAAACATTATCGTATCAATCACTTTTCACTATATGTTGATGGTATGCAAATTTCTTCTAAACCTTTATTAACAGACTTTGCAAAAGATAAACTTTATGTAGAGGCGTATCAAACTTTATTTACTGGAACCGGTATACATTTTCTTAATGAAGGAAATAATATTAACCGTTTTGATTATGCTAACGGTTATTGTCTTTTCGCTTTTGATCTAACACCTGACCTATCTGCCCACTGTTACTCACATTGGAATCTTATAAAACATGTCAGCTTAAGAATTGAACTTCGCTTCGATGAGATGCTTACAGAAACTATAAATTGTATTGTTTATGCCGAATATGACAATGTTTTAGAAATTGATGCATCCCGACAGGTTGTAACGGACTTCGGAGCATAAAATTCACTGATCTTTAAATATTAACCACAAAAACCATCTGTTACCCAAGGAATCAAAAACGACATTTGGTAAAGGATATTTTTTCAAGAGAAGGGGAAACCATTATATCTAACCCTTATATAGACCAGTGTTCAGTCTACGCTTTCTGTTCGTCTCAGATACTTCGGAGTGTGAGTGCATAACCTTAAATTCAGTTTTTCAAATTTTGACTTCATTAACCATTTAGAAACTACAATGGTTGACTACGTTATTGACATCCAAGGATTCAGAGATATAGACGACCGATTAATGATTAAAGAAGTTGCTGTAATTTCACTAAATCACAAATTTTTTGGACATTGGATCATTGCACCACCTTACTTATTCTCCGAGTTGCCATCTAGTGCAAGACATCAAAATAACTGGCTTACATGTTACTATCACGGTATTGAATGGTTTGAAGGCGATGTTTCCATGAAACACATGTATGCTAATTTACGCGATATTGCAAGAACTGGTGGAAATATTTACACAAGAGGTGTTGAAAAAGCAAAAATTTTACAACAAATAACAAGTAGACAAATTATTAATGTAGAGCTTTTAGCTTGTCCATTCTACAAACAATTACCTGAAAGTCGTGTTTACTGTTTTCACCACGGTATTAAAAAAGAAGAATATTTTATTTGTGCTCTTAATAATGCGGTTAAACTAAAACTCTGGATGGAAAAACAAAAAAAAGAAGAAGAAAAAATTAGAAAGGAACATCAACTGTGTAATGCCAAAAAAATTAGAAAATTTAACATTTTTTCAAATGAAAAATCAACCTCGCCACGACCTCCATATATACCGGAATTTATAACAACCAGTCAAGACAATACTTGCAATGTTTCATCCGCAGAAGCAACAACAACTACAACTGCTACATCCACTTATGCCAATTACGAGGATATAGAACAAAATAATGAACAGCCTTCAAATCTTACAGTCTCTACGACTAATAGAGACACATACCGTTGGAGTTTATCCTGCTGACAAAATACCAACATTTCTCACAAAACCTGCCGCCATTATTATCAACACCGATGACCACACAAAGCCTGGTACTCACTGGGTTGCTATGTACCTCACAAGGAGCGGAGAATCCACGTACTACGACAGCTATGGTCTACCGCCTTTTATTCCTCAACATCTGGATTGTTTACGAAGAAACAGCACTTTCTTCCAATGGAACACCAAACAACATCAGAGTACCTCTTCGAGTGTTTGTGGCCAATTTTGCATTATGTTTTTGCATTACATGTGTTCTGGTTATTCTCTTCATGATTTTAATTTACTTTTTACCAATAATTCATTAAAAAATGATAATTTAGTCTTTAACTTTCAAAAAAGAATTTTAAACAAAGTTAATCAAAATGATAACTGTACTAATTACTATTATTTATAACAAACTATGTATTCGTAACTATTTTATTATAATAATAAACGTATTTAAATGTCAATTTCTGCTTTCTTTTTATTTAAATGCGTACACCTTTTCTTTCAAAAATATATTTATCCTTTTTAAAATTCCTTACCCTCAAAACCTATCTTGAAAATTTACGATTCAAGGGTCACTCACTTTCTGGGTGGTCCACCTGTTCAATTTTCCAAACGTTTTCAATTCAACACCTTTTCTTTGTCTAGCCACTACACCCCCTCCCCCCTGGACCAAACTCCTTTCAGCCATTTTCTATTTCCCCTAACACCTGTTATTTTTCTATTCACGACGCCATTATGGTCCACAAGTAATTACCCCTCCCTTCCACACCCACAAAAAAAACCAATCACTGTCACGTACCAGCCAGCTTAAACCATTCTGATTGGCTAACCAAAATCCCCAAACCCCTCCTCCTACCCTAAGCCACGCCCCTCGACCAATCAGAATCGTGATCCAAAGCTGACCTATTCTACTAACAGGGAAAGAGTGAAACGTTGTAGTGAAAAAATGAAGAGAGATAAAGTAGAGACAGACTTTGAAGAACTACAATTAAATAAATTGCAGTTACGTACTTATGCAGAAGATTATCTGGGTCAAATGTCATATTGTTGCACTCATTGTGATTTCACTTTAAAGATCAAAAAGTTGTTACAATAATTACGCCTTGTGATGATAAACACTTGATAGATAACAAATTTGGTACCAAAATTTATTTTGACGTTGATTATTGCAGTCATAGAGGTGTTAAATTAAACGTTTTAAATTATCCTTCTCAATTAAAAGTGTTGTTGAATGGTTCACATTATTGTATAACTATATATATCTTAAAAAAATTAGTATTTACGATTTAGGTCCATATAGCATTTTGATCAGGGAGATTTATAGAAAAAAACACTATTTAAAAGGTTGACACAATGAAAGTTGATAATATCGTTCTTCCTGCACGGTGTAATTTTTTTTTCAATTTTAATCCCTTTCTTAAATTTCTATTTCAGTTTTTCAGTTTTTCAGTTTTTAATTTTTTTCTTCTATATTCATTAATTTTCGTCTTCTTAGGGTTCCGTACACCACAAGTGTACGCACGGAACCCTATTGAAAAGACTGTGTCGAAAATCGTATCCCCTCCCTAGCCACCAAACTATTTGACTTAGAGAGTTCAAATTTGGCCCACATATGTATTTTTACGTGCAGATGAAAGGAAAATTATAGAGAACATGATTCTAGGGGTTGATCATAGCGTTATCAAGAAAATAACAAGATTTGTGAGAATTTTGATATTTTTTGGCTGAAAACTCTTGTCTTTTCTTTTGCAGCGCTATTACCATCACGATCTCTATATTTTTTTGTAATCTACACATAACAATACATTAGTGTACATAATTTAAACTCTCTAAGTCAAAAAATTTGGCAGATAAGAGGGGAATACGGTCATTTTTTAGAAAAAAAAGCGTTTAATTTGTACCATTCCTGCCTTTTATCTGACAAATTATTGTACTTAGAGTGCTGAAATTTGGTACATATATGTAGTATGACGTGTAGATTACAGAAAAACTATAGAAAACCTTGTTGCAGGCTGTTATCATAGCGTTTTTCAGCAAAAAAAACGATTTTTTTATAAAAATGCATAAAAAATGGTCGTATCCCTCCCTGAACTTCCAAACTATTGGACTTAGAGAGTTCGAATTTGGTACACAAATGTATTTTCACGTATGGATTACAGGAAAATAGAGAACATGATTGAATGTGTTAAACATAGCGTTGACAAGGAAATAAAAATATTTTTGAGCATTTTTTAACATATGGGCCATAATTTAGTGTTATAACTTTGACACCGCTATAATCATTACTTTCTCTATAATTTTCCTGTAATCTACACATAAATCTTCATACGTGTACCAAATTTCAGCATGCTAAGTCAAATAGTTTGGAAGATAAGGGGGGGGGGGGGGGGATACTGTCATTTTTTTAGCAAAAATGCATTAAAAGTGTATAATTCCACCTCCATATCTGCCAAACTATTGTACTTAGAGTGCTGAAATTTGGTCTACATCTGTAGTTTGCCATATAGATTACAGAAAAACTATAGAGAACTTTGTTGCAGATCGTTATCATAGTGTTTTTAAGCAAAAAAAAAAAAACTTCTAATTTGGTGCACAAATGTATTCTCAAGTGTAGATTACAGAAAAATTGTAGAGAACATGATTGTAGAAGTTGATCATAGCGTTGTTAAGGAAATAAAATGATTTTTGAGTATTTTTTATGGATATTTGCTAAAATCTCTGGATTTTTCGTTGACAGCGCAATCACCATCACGTTCTCTATAATTTTTATGTAATTTACACCTGACAATACATTCCTGTACAAAATTTGAACTCTTTACGTAAAATATTTTGGAAGATAGGGGAGGGGGTGCTCCATTTTATATAAAAAATTCATTATATATTATATTTTATATATTATATTATATATTATATATAATATGTATAATATATTTATATATTATATATTTAATAGTATCAAATATATTAAACATTATTTTGTTTTGTGTACAGAACTCTCGGTTTTAGTGCGAGTGTAACTCGAACTTGTTTTAATTGCATTTCTCCATTTTTCAAGTATATTCATTAAATTTCAATTCCATTCTTCAACTTCCTATTAGTTCTTTCAATGTTAATTTTTTTTCTTATTTTCAATCCAGTTCTTAAATTTGCAATTATTTCCAAAAATTATTCCTTCAATTTAAATTATTTATTTTCTTAATTTTTGAATTTGCAATTATTTTGTTTAAATTTATTATTTTTTGTTTAATTTTTTCACTTTTTTTCAGTTGTCTATTAATTTAGTTATTTTTTGAATTTTGTTTTTAATTCACAGTTGTTTTTGTTATTTTTTACATATTTAATTATTTTTTAATTATTCTCGTTATTTTTCAATTATTTCTTTTCATTAATAATTATTTTCCGCAATTTTCAATTATTTCCTACAATTTTTTTAATGTTTAATTCTTATCTTAAACTTTTATAATTATTATTTGATTTTCTTAATTATTTTGTTTGGTCTTCAACTCCAAATACTATACTGGCATCACCAGTTGTTAAACTATCCTCAAGCTGCTATTCTGTTTTTGTATCTCTTTCACTCTATATTTCACTCTCTTTATCTCTATAGTATTATATTATGTTTCTGTCTAGCTCAAGCAACCTACCTTCTCTATCTCTCTTTGCGTTACAAACTGACAAACTTTATCTTTTATCTTTCTCTCTCTTTTTCGATCAGCGTTACATTCCTAGCACTACCTGATTTCTTATATGGGATAGAAAAAATGTTTTGTCTAAATTTAGAAAGACAGTATCAATAAAAC
The DNA here is from genome assembly GCA_037103525.1 of Ganaspis brasiliensis. Taxonomy (NCBI): domain Eukaryota; kingdom Metazoa; phylum Arthropoda; class Insecta; order Hymenoptera; family Figitidae; genus Ganaspis; species Ganaspis brasiliensis. Next base: position 919,620 of record JAZKLR010000841.1, on the reverse strand, counting down.
AGAGAGTCGAGTGTGGTGCATTGAAAAAACGTATCATTTTTTTAAGAATATTTCTTGAATAGTAACTAAGAATGAAATATTTTTGATTTTATTCTTATTTTGAGAATATAATTTTGTTAAAATTAGAAGCAAATGTTTAATTTCCGAATATTCCTATATCCTATTTCACTCTCGTCCTAAAAATAAAGAAATCATTTGGTCATTACAAGCATTTGGAATCAAAAGTTTTATTTGAGCCGTCAATAAGATTCCTCATAGGCAGATCTATTTGAGTTATTTAAGAGATTGTGTAGTTTATCGATTAATGCAGTTTCAAATAAAAAAATACAGTTAAGAATTTTAACCATTATACCAATTATTTATGAAATTATATGTTTCGTTTATAAACATGAGACTAAGAATGAATTTAACCAAATTACAGGAAATGTGCGTTTTATTTGGACCTCTGGGCGAAAATGTAATTTTCAAGGATGTGATCGAGCAGATTTACAACCACAAAATGTAAATGGGTGGTTTTGGTCTGGATCAGGAGCAAAAATTGGAGCAACTAGTCAGAGAAATAATGGAGATTGGAGTCATACTGGTGGATATGGGCAGCAACAACCTGACAATCGGGAAGCTGCACAAGTAAGAATAAAATAGATAAATTTACAACAAAAAAAACATAAGTTAAGTGCGAGATAAACTACCAAACCTAGGGTTTCATTACAAAATTAGAAGGGGGTGGATGTAGAATATTTTGGTCAAGTTTGAACAGCAAATTTTGAAAAACATAGCTTTTATAAATTAAGGTAAAAAAGTTTTGATCTATATTTTTTCGAAAGTTATAGGAATTCTGAATTTAACACTGTACAGTTTATGTAAATCCGCATCCAACAATCCCTATAAGAAGTATTTTCGACAAATTGAGGTTTTATGAATATGTATTAGGATATAAATATGATCCGTAAAAATGAAGCTAAAATGATATTTTTTTTTTGTTCTGAAGTTTGTACATTTTTATGTTAAACAATATTTAGACAAGATATTTGTTACGAATGAAAGTTGAAATAGAATATTTAACATCTTTGTACTTGCGCTGGCAGTATGCCCAGCAGAACTTGGTGAAGTCTACCTATGTAAGTACGCCTACGGCGCTTAATGTTTTCTGACATACTCTACAGTATATTGTATATTTACTTTTTTATCTTTTTGTATACTGAACATAATTTTTTAACTTAATTTAATTTAATTTTTATCTTTATTCATGCAATCTTAGTGTATAGATATATGTTTGAATTTTGGCGCACATTTACCCGAAATTTTCCAGCTTGAATTTTAAGGGGTTACGTACAGTTAGGGCTTCAAAAACAAGCTATTTTTTTAGGAATTTTTTGTGGCCACACATTAAAATAATTAATAACAAATCTTTTTTCACATGAAATATATATATTTCAAGAAAATATTCTGAAATTATAAGAACTAAATATTAAGAAACACGTGAATGACACAACATTTGCGTGAGCTCCTTAAAAAAAAGTGGTTTCGCCGTGATCACTGTAACTTGAGAACGGCTTTACCGATCAGTTTGAAATTTATACCACTTATTTTATAAATAGTTGTCCGGTACGTGAACGAAGAATTTTTTTTTTTGGACAATTACATTTTTTTTTTGTAGCCGAAAATGTGAGTTTAGCATTTTGGTTGAAAAACAGTTTTTGACTTTCAACATCCGCCATTTTGCGAAAAACCAAAATTCTTCAAATTCCTTCATTCAAGTACCGGACAATTATATATAAAATAAGTGTTATAAATTTCAAACCGATCGGTAAATCCGTTCTCAAGTTACAGTGATCACGGCGAAACCACTTTTTTTTAAGGAGCTCACGCAAATGTTGTGTCATTCACGTGTTTCCTAATATTTACTTCTTATAATTTCAGAATATTTTCTTGAAATATATATATTTCATGTGAAAAAAGATTTGTTATTAGTTATTTTAATGTGTGGCCACAAAAAATTCCTAAAAAATAGCTTGTTTTTGAAGCCCTAACTGTACGTTACCCCTTAAATCCGTTATAAGTCTGGTTTTATCTGGAATTAGTCCGGCAGCCAATTCAGAAATTATTTATAATCAAAGTGAAATCCGATTCTAGTCCGTTCACATCTGGCAGTTGTCCGGCATAAATTTTGAACCCGTTTTAAGTCTGTTTTAGTCTGGAATTTGTCTGGCAGTCATATATGAAATTAATTATAGTCTGAGTGAAATCTGTTTTGTGTCCGTTCACATCCGGAAGTTTTCCAGCGTGAATTTTAAATCCGTTTTAAGTCTGGTTTTATCTGGAATCAGTCCGGCAGCCAATTCCGAAATTATTTGTAATCCAAGTGCAATCCGATTCTAGTCCGTACACATCTGGCAGTTGTCCGGCATAAATTTTCAATCTGTTTTTAGTCTGTTCAACCTTTCAATTGAAAGCAATATAATTTTCAATTCATCTGAAGTCCATTGCCAACCGTTTTATTTGTCTTCGTCGAAGAAATATTTTTGCATTAAAATCAATTCAGATTCTGAATTTTCTAAGAACATCTCCATCTTTTTAACTATTTTCCATTTCTTCCTTTTTACTGGAATCCTTTATAAGAAATCAGTTAGTGATAGCTATAGATATACTGCTGTAGAAATTTGCGTACGAAACCGAGAAGGTATGGCACGCCTTCGGGAAAAACGTACGTAACCAGTAGGCGGGGCATAAGCGTACGGAACATAAAGGAGAGTTTAAAATTTCTCCTATTTATGTGTATTTGATGAATTTAAAAATTTTGAAAATGAAGTAGGCGGAGCATGACACGTCATAGGCAAAAGCGTACTAAACATAAAGGAGATTTCACAATTTCTCCTAATTATGTATTTGAATTTAATTGAATTTAAAAATTTTGAAAATGAAGTAGGCGGAGCATGACACGTCATAGGCAAAAGCGTACTAAACATAAAGGAGATTTCACAATTTCTCCTAATTATGTATTTGAATTTAAAAATTTTGAAAATCAAGAATTAGGAAATCACCACGAGGAGAACCGATTTCCTGGTGACTTTTGGTGAACTTCTTAAAGGTAGTTAACCTCAAAATTTAAAAATCAATAATAAGGACAACAATAACTGCAGAACCCATGTCCAGGTAAGTTTTGTAAAATTTAACCTCAAACTTTGGAAATCGACATTCAGTTAAACACCAAGTGCGGAACCGATGTTCAGGTGACTTTAGGACAACATCTTCGAGGAATTTAACCTCAAAATTTAATAATAAAAAAGTATAGAAAGACAAAAATTTAAAAATACATAATTAGGAATACGCCAAGTGCAGAACCGATGCCGAGGTAACTTTTAGTGAACTTGTGGGATGAAGTTAACCTCAAATTTTAATAATCAAAGATTAGAAAAACACTAAGTGCAAAACGGATGTCCAGGTGACTTTTGGTCAACATCTTCCAGGAAGTTAACCTCAAAATTTGTAAATGCATAATGAGGAAACCTCTAAGTGGCGAATCGAGTTGCAGGTTACTTTTGGGTCTACTTATTGAACAGTAGATCTGAAAATTTAAAAATCTATAATTCGAAAAACAGCAATTGCAGAAGTGGTAGGAAGTTAATCTCATAATAATTTATTAATAAAAATTTAGGAAAGCAGCAAGTGCAGAAATGCAGAAAGCAATAATTAGGAAAACATCAATTGCCGCAAGGATATACAGGTGACTTAACTTAAGTTAACCTGAAAAATTAAAAATCTAATATTAGTAAAATTTTAGATGCTTAATATGCCCATGTTCGAAGTTTCATAACAAGAAATTGAATTCCATAAAAAAAAAGGTTATCTTCTCTAAAGAAGTTAAAGAAAAATGACCTGGATATCGATTCTGTACTTGGTTTTCTTCGTAATTATAGATTTATAAATTTTGAGGTTAACTTTCTCGAGGGAGTTGAACAAAAGTCACCTGGTCATCGGTTCTAAACTTGGTTGTTTTTTAGTTATTGTTTTTTAACCGATTAGGAAAGTGCGATATTATTTGAAAACACATTAAAGTTTTTATCGGAATTCCTGTGGAATTTGTGACGGGAATTTCCGATCGGAATTTCTAATGGGAATTTGCAGGGAATCTTTCCACGTGGGGATAAAGATAAGCAGGGCCGGTGAAACAGATTCTTTCTATATGGAGAAATCCCTCTCTTACCTCCTACCACCTATGTAAATAAAAAAAAAGTTATTTTATGTAGGAAAATAAGTAATGTAGCATGTGGAGTTCCCCACCGACTTGGATTTAGCGTGGAGAACATTCCACACACTGAAAAACAATGTTATTGAATGAAGAAAATTTTATTTGGTTCAAGTATATCGCCGGCTTCAATGGAGACAAGTGGATTATGATATTGCTTGAAGAAAATGATTGTCTTGTAATAGTATAATTGTGCTGAGCGCAAATGTTCTTGATCCAAGAACATACAGGATCGAGTTGAAAATTTGACAAACTTGTAAGAAACGTAGAAAATATTGATTAGAAAAAATATTATCTCAATTTAAGAACATATTTTCTTGATCTAAAATTATCTTTTTTTTTAAGTACAATAATATTTTCTTGTTTTAATAATCTCCTGCCACCCTCCACATTTACCTCATATTCTTTTCCTCTTTAACATTATATTTGCACTTTTTCATATTTATAACTTCTGTATTTTATTTATTGAAATAATACTTATTGTACATACATACTTACATTTAATGAACAACTATTAAAGCTGAGTAAATAAATTATGAAATTAAATTTTTGCAGTCCTGTGGGATAAGAACCCGCGACTGCACGCGTCCAAACTGTCCACGATGTCCACTGTGCAACGTCACGCTTGATAACGAAATCGCAAAAAATCCTATGTAGGCTATATAGGTAGCAAGATATTCTTGTATCAAGAACATCTGTGTTGAATTGAGTAAAAAGGATTGAAGTAAATGATTAAAATTATTTTGTTCAAGAAACAAAAATTTTGGAAACATACTCATTATTGACTTGAGAGCATACACAGAGAGAAACGGATAGTAAGATTTTGATGTTAAAAAGGTTATGTTATACGGTACTATCATTATGCTACTGGCTACCATCAAAGATGGTAAAAAAGTATAGTTATTCTACCCCGTACTATCAAGATGTTACTCCGTATAATCTCGGTGGTAACTTTTACTATCTAGATAGCTGTCCGTATTTGTAACACTAAATATGGTTACCGTGAACATCATTATGTTACCCATTACTATAATTTTCTCTCAGTGTAATATTCTTGACTGAATATTTTTTGAGACTTGTCCTATGTAAAGTAGTTTAATGAAGATAATAAAAAAATTTGCTTAGAGTTCCTTTTGAGTAACAGAATTGACATAAGATTGTCATTAAAAAAAAAATACAAAAACTAAAGAAAACAAAAAAAGTGGAACCATAATCTTGCTGCGTCTCTGTCGTTGGTTGTGGGTAGCGCTAAGAGCAAAATAACTTTTTTAAGAAGCAATTTAAAATTCATATATTCAATCACAATCTTTTAAAATATTTAAACTTCAATATTAGGTACAGTGATCTCAGAAACACTCTAAGTAAGGTGTTTTAAGCAGAATTTTGTCAACATTCCATTCTTTTGTGATCCAAATTTGGGTCAGCCACTTTGAATTTTGGACATCTAATGTCACATTTGTATTCAGTGACCCTGAAAACCCCGGAGTAATGTGTTTGAAACAAAAATGTTAGATTTGTAATTTTCCTTCTGCCATATTGGATCTGCCATTTTGAATTTGAAAAATCTAATGTGAGATTCGTATTCAGCGACTCCAAAAACCCCCGAGTAACATGTTTCAATTAAATCCGGCAAATTTTACATTTTTCGACCGCCATATTAGATCTGTCATTGTGAATTTTTGAAATCTGATGTCAGATTCGTATTCAGTGACCCCAATGGCTATTGTGGCAAAACATGGTAAACCAGATTTATTTATAACAATGACATGTAATCCACAGTGGAAAGAAATAACAGAGAATTTATTACCTAATCAAACAGTAGCTGATAGACCTGACATTGTCGCGAGAGTCTTTTCTTTAAAAGTAAAACATTTGATAGAATGTATTGTAAAGAATAAATGTTTTGGAGATGTGAAGTCTTACGTTTATGTTATAGAATTTCAAAAAAGGGGATTACCACATATCCATTTGTTGGTTATATTAACGTCCAATTCAAAATTATTAACACCAGAGAGTGTTGATGGATATATTTCAGCTGAAATACCAGATGAAATGGTTAATCCTGGATTACATGAAATTATTATGGCAAATAATATACACGGTCCTTGTGGAGATTGGTGTTTCGTTGATGGAAAATGCTCAAAAAAATTTCCTAAACCTTTACAAGAAGACACTACTGTTGAAGAAAATTGTTACGTGGTATATAGAAGAAGAAACTCAGGCAAAACCTATACACGACCTAATGAATATATTGTTGATAATCGTTTTGTTGTACCTTATTCTCCTAAACTTTCACAAACATTCAATTGTCATATTAATGTTGAAGTTGTATCCAGTATTAAGTCCGTCAAATATTTGTATAAATATATTTATAAGGGTCATGATGCTGCATCAATTATCATTACAAATAGTAATGGAGAGGCTACTATCAATCATAATGAAATCAATCATTATGAAGAAAATAGATATGTTGGTCCAGTAGAAGCAGCATGGAGAATTTTAAGTAAAACTTTATCCAAAAAAAGTCATAGTATAAATCGTTTACCAATACATTTACAAAATGAGCAAAATATTCTTATTCGGCAAGTAGATACAAACGAAGAAATATCATTTAATTTAAATAAAAATACAAAATTATTAGACTACTTCCTTTTAAATGAACGTGATGTAAATGCTCGTCAGTATTTTTATACTGAGATTCCAGAATACTATTCATGGGATAAAACAAAATGTAAATGGAACAAGAGACTCCGTAAAGAGAAAGTAATAGGCAGAATTTATTCTGTTAATCCCTGCCACACAGAATTATTTCACCTTAGATTATTATTACTTACAACTAAAGGTGCGATTTCATACGAATCAATGAAGACTGTTAATGGCGTATTACATGAGACATTTACGTCAGCTTGTTTAGCATTAGGACTAATAGAGGATGATCATGAATGGAAGGCAACGTTACAAGAGTCTACTTTATGGATGATGCCTCAATCACTTCGACGATTATTTGTCAGAATTTTAATTCACTGTCGTCCTATAAATGCTGGTGAACTTTGGGAACAATTCAAAATTTATATGTTCGAAGATTATGCTAGAAACGTTGATAATATTGCTGCTGAAAAAATGGCATACATACATGTCAAAAATATGTTATCTGATGAAGGTTATAAGTTGAATGATTTTCTTGGATTGATGGATGTAGAAGATGGAACTGATAATTTTGCAGTTACCCACTCTATAAATATTGAAGAGGAAAATAAATTAGGAAAAGAAAGGTATGATAAACTGAACGTCAAACAAAAAGATATAGTCGATTTTATATTAAATGCAGTAAATGATAATAACGATAATACTTGTCGGTGTGTATATGTCGATGGTCCTGGAGGATCAGGAAAAACATTTATGTATATTACATTGTGGCATTTATTGAGGAGTCTCGGTAAAACTGTTTGCAATATGGCATTTACAGGAATAGCTGCAACCTTACTTCCCATGGGTCGAACAGTTCATAAAATATTGGGTTTACCCGTGCCATTATATAATGATTCATCTTCAAATATAAAAGTGCAGTCTAAAGAGGGGTTGTATTTGAAAAATGTTGATGTCTTCATTTGGGATGAGGCTCCAATGTCACCAAAGTATGCCTTAGAGATTATGGACAGAACATTAAGAGATATTATGCAAGTAGATGTTCCTTTTGGTGGTAAAACGATAATTTTAGGAGGTGATTTTAGACAAGTATTACCAATAAAACAAAATGGTACAAGATCTGAAATTATAAATTTGTCAATTAAAAACAGCAAATTATGGAAGATATTTGCAAAATTTACATTATCTGAGAACATGCGAGCTTTACCGGAAGAAACACAATTTGTTAATTTTTTACTTGACATAGGAAATGGCAGATTGAACGATGTAAAAGATTGTGTTCAATTACCAGACAACATTCTGGAAGAAGGAAATATTGATATCAGTACAGATGTGTATGGAGAGTTAATTAAACAGAAAAGGTTTGAAGATTTGGCATTATGTGCTATTTTAGCCCCGAGAAATATTGATGTAGATGAAATTAATAATAATGTTGTCCAGTTATTAGATAAGAGCAAAGAAAAAGTTTATAGAAGTATTGACAGTGTAGATAATCGTGATAATGATAATGATCATGAAGTCATTTTGCCTGATTACTTAAACACTCTATCACCACCTGCTTTACCACCACATGTTTTGCATTTACGAATAAATTCCGTAGTTATGCTTATAAGAAATCTTAGTATTAACGAAGGTTTATGTAATGGAACAAGATTATTGGTTTTAGCTTTATCTAATCATGTTATAAAATGTAAAATATTAACGGGAGATAAACGTGGAAATATTGTATTCATACATCGAATATTATTGTACTGTGAAAATGTTTATCCCTTTACATTTAAAAGAACACAATTTCCAATTAAACTAGCATTTGCTATGACTATAAACAAATCTCAAGGACAGACATTTCATAAAATTGCAATTGATTTAAGAAAAGATGTCTTTAATCATGGTCAATTATATGTTGCATTATCAAGAGTTCGTTCATTTAATTCAATCAAAGTTTATTTAGGAAATCAAAGAAGTAGAAAATGTATTAAGAATTATGTATACAAAGAAATTTTTGAATAATTCTTCTTGTAAAAATAGAATATATATTCTTAACATATAATATTATTATAGAAGGTACTACCCTGGCAGCCTGGTAACCCCAAACGGCAACCATTGAAAGTTGCCGTTTGGTTGCAGTTTGGTAACGGTTCGGTTTTAAGCTGAATATGAAAAGAAATAAATATAATTAGTACTTCTGAAGTACTAATTACGATAAAGTAAATTACTTTTGATTGTATTTATTAAGTTTTGACTTATAAATAATTGTTTTATGAGGGAAAATAATGAAAAAGTGAATATCATTTTAGGAGCGAATGTCAAGTAGGACGGTTAGTAGAGTGCTACATATGAAAGTTCCACTTTGGAAATTTCGATTGTTGGTGAATGATTGCGTTAAAAGGATGAAATTTATAAAGTAAAGTGTGACTTTGATAAATTAAACAATAAGAAGACTTCGTATTTTGAATTTTTAAAAAAAAAGTGGTCATTAACTTGAAAAAGTGAGAAAATATAAATGTATATTTTTTGTAGAAAATAAAAATATTTCATGAAAAAAATGATAATTTAGATACTCACAGGGGCATGAATAATCCATAGATTTTGAAAAATTAGTAATCAATTTAAATGCACCAACACAACATAAACACAAAGAATAAAAAATATCGATTTTATTAATTGAGAATTACCATGTCAGAAAGTTGGCTGGTAACCGCGCGAACAAGTTTGACATCTAGCAGAACGGTGTGATTTAATAAACTGTCAAAGTTGGGCAACAGATGGCGGCAGCATGAAAATTTCTAGCCCGTCGAATTAAAACCGATGAAACGGACCTCTTGCACGTTGTAATTTTAATAAAAATAAGTAAATAACAGCAATTGCACTGAATAGATTTTTATTATTTTTTATTTGGAATAAATGAGATCGAAAATTATTTTCCCCAGTTCGATATCTAGAGTTTGAAGATTAACCCCTATTTAAAAGACAAAATATTATTTTTTTTTACAAAATTAAAATTATATTATTATTGATTATTACATAAATTAAAAAAAGATTGTTAACAGTCGAATATCCAAATGGTCGAATATCTAAATTGTCGAACATCCATTTGGTCGAATATTCATTTTGTCGAATTTCTAAATTGTCGAATTTCCAAATTGTCGAATATCCATTTTGTCGAATCTCTAAATTATCGAAAGTCCATTTTGTCGAATTTCCAAATTGTCGAATGTCCAAACTGTCGAATTTCCAAATTCTCGAATATCCATTTGGTCGAATATCCATTTTGTCGAATTTCTAAATTGTCGAATTTCCAAATTATCGAATATCTACTTTTTCGAATTTCTAAATTGTCGAATCTCCAAATGTTCGAATGTCCAAATGTTCGGAATTTTTTTTATGAGATTTTTCTATCTATGAAATACGTTGGTATCGTTGGTATAGTAGATTGGACAAATGCGCAAAATTAAAAATTTCCATAACGATTTTCAATTTCGCGCACTAGTCCAATCTACTATATCAACGCATTTCATTGGTTGGAAACTCACATAAAAAAAGTTCGAACATTTGGACATTCGAACATTTGCAGATTCGACAATTTGGAGATTCGACAATTTGGAAATTCGACAATTTGGAAATTCGATCATTTGGAAATTCGACAAAATAGATATTCGACAATTTTGATATTTGGCAATTTGTAAATTAGACTATTTGAATATTCGATCATTTGGAAATTCGACAAAATGGATACTCGACAATTTTGATATTCGACAATTTGGAAATTCGACAATTTGTATATTCGAATATTCGGAAATTCGACAAAATAGATATTCAATAATTTCGAAATTCGACAATTTGTAAATTCGATAAAATGGATATTCGATCATTTGGAAATTCGACAATTTGCAAATTCGACTATTTTGACATTCGAACATTTGGAGATTCGAACATTTGGAGATTCGACAATTTGGAAATTCGACAATTTAGAAATTCGAAAAAGTATATATTCGATAATTTGGAAATTCGACAATTTAGAAATTCGACAAAATGGATATTCGACCAAATGGATATTCGAGAATTTGGAAATTCGACAGTTTGGACATTCGACAAAGTGGATACTCGACAAAGTGGATATTCGGCAGTTTGGAAATTCGAAAATTTGAATATTCGACAATTTGGAAATTCGACAATTTAGAAATTCGAAAAAGTAGATATTCGATAATTTGGAAATTCGACAATTTAGAAATTCGACAAAATGGATATTCGACCAAATGGATATTCGAGAATTTGGAAATTCGACAGTTTGGACATTCGACAATTTGGAAATTCGACAAAATGGACTTTCGATAATTTAGAGATTCGACAAAATGGATATTCGACAATTTGGAAATTCGACAATTTAGAAATTCGACAAAATGAATATTCGACCAAATGGATGTTCGACAATTTAGATATTCGACCATTTGGATATTCGACTGTTAACAATCTTTTTTTAATTTATGTAATAATCAATAATAATATAATTTTAATTTTGTAAAAAAAAATAATATTTTGTCTTTTAAATAGGGGTTAACCTTCAAACTCTAGATATCGAACTGGGGAAAATAATTTTCGATCTCATTTATTCCAAATAAAAAATAATAAAAATCTATTCAGTGCAATTGCTGTTATTTACTTATTTTTATTAAAATTACAACGTGCAAGAGGTCCGTTTCATCGGTTTTAATTCGACGGGCTAGAAATTTTCATGCTGCCGCCATCTGTTGCCCAACTTTGACAGTTTATTAAATCACACCGTTCTGCTAGATGTCAAACTTGTTCGCGCGGTTACCAGCCAACTTTCTGACATGGTAATTCTCAATTAATAAAATCGATATTTTTTATTCTTTGTGTTTATGTTGTGTTGGTGCATTTAAATTGATTACTAATTTTTCAAAATCTATGGATTATTCATGCACCTGTGAGTATCTAAATTATCATTTTTTTCATGAAATATTTTTATTTTCTACAAAAAATATACATTTATATTTTCTCACTTTTTCAAGTTAATGACCACTTTTTTTTAAAAAATTCAAAATACGAAGTCTTCTTATTGTTTAATTTATCAAAGTCACACTTTACTTTATAAATTTCATCCTTTTAACGCAATCATTCACCAACAATCGAAATTTCCAAAGTGGAACTTTCATATGTAGCACTCTACTAACCGTCCTACTTGACATTCGCTCCTAAAATGATATTCACTTTTTCATTATTTTCCCTCATAAAACAATTATTTATAAGTCAAAACTTAATAAATACAATCAAAAGTAATTTACTTTATCGTAATTAGTACTTCAGAAGTACTAATTATACTTATTTCTTTTCATATTCAGCTTAAAACCGAACCGTAACCAAACTGCAACCAAACGGCAACTTTCAATGGTTGCCGTTTGGGGTTACCAGGCTGCCAGGGTATGTAGCACAGTTGCAAATAGTTCATGAAAATTAATAGTTACTGATAATATTGAAATGTTATATTCGTTTAGAGATTCCGTACCATAAAAATCTTTGTTAATTGTTTCTTATTTAAAAATTTGAAATATTCATTGACACGATTCTGTTCAAAATAACGTTTGACTTGATTTTAAATGACGTGTGAACTCAAGGAATGTGAAATTTAAAAAATTATGAAGTAAAAGAAATACAATGATTGTGATATTTACTGACAGCCTTATATTGAATATCATTTATTTCATTTTTCTATTCTTTTTTTTTTTTTTTTAATCAGAATGTTAATATTAATACCCGAAAACACAACTGAGTGGAAATATGTTTCCATGCAGTTTATCCTTTTCCCTTTTCCTTCATGGAGAGGTAAATACGCTGTATTTAAATTGTATATATGTGTGGGAAAGAAGCATTTCTGCATATATCATTTAAGAACAGCGATAATAATGGTTGTACCTCACAGGAATGGGCGAGAATGGGGCCCTTCCTTTCCCCCCCCCCAAAAAAAAATAATTACTATAAACTATATTTCATGCTTTTTAGGATTTAATGTAATTGAAAGAGCTGATTTACAAAACATAATTGTACAGACAAAAAATAAAATAAAATATTTCTTATCTCACACACACATAAATGGCGCTTTAAATTTTATTAACATTTCACCAATTATTAAAGACTTATGTAAAAAATGTAATAATCTAAAACATTTTATTTAACAAGTTTCTATTAATAACTGAAAGAAGACGAGGAATTTGTTACTTTTACAAACACTTTTCCTTTATGTAAGGAAAAAGCTTGCTTCCTCATAGATGACATGGAAATTTAACTATTAGGTATGAAATTCACAATTTAAAAAATTATATGACAATAGGTTAGAAATTCATTATTCCTTAAAATGTCAATAATTCATCACTTTATTTGGCTACAAATGGTACCTATAATTTTCAAGATTTTTTCTGAGGAATAACAAAGTAACATATATATATATATGTGACGCGATCCGAAGAAAGGGACCTTAGAAGCAAATGGGTGAACTACAGGGGAGTGAAAAGAGAAGAGGAGCGTGCATGGTATTATGTACAAACCGCCAATGCTTTAATTGCCATAACTTGAAAAGTAATTAATAAAAATATTTTTTGTCCTACATGCACGGAAAGCATGTCATTTCAGGCACTTAATCCGGGCACAAAGTATGACATTCCCGCCCGGGGGTAGGGTAACCGGGCGCAAAATACTTTCACGCCCGCTGACGTCACATAAGCGGGCGCAAAATACATTCCCGCCCGCGACGTCATAGAAGCGGGCGCAAAATACATTCCCGCCCGCTGACGTCATTGAAGCTGGCACAAAAATTCTGAACACGTGGAGTGATTTTTTATGTTAGTAAACCATGCGCAGTATTTTCCCATGATATTTGCACCAGCTCAGTATCTTTTTTGATATTTACACATACAGTATTTTTCTATGATAGTCACACATGCGCAGTAGTTTTGTATGATATTTGTACATGCTCAGTAGTTTTCTGTGACAGTTACACATGCGCAGTAGTGTTCTATGACAAATACACTTTTATAGTGTTTACAAATTATGTTCACTAATTGTTAATTAGTTAAAGCTTATGCCGCTCGTGCCCTCAATGCCATACTTTCCATGCAGTAGGACAAAAAACGTTCGCACCACGGGCGCAAAGGTGATTATAGCTCAGGCGAGATTTGCGAAACCAAGGGGATTCGAAGCGCCCGAGGCGAAGCCGAGGGCGCGGGATCTACGTTGGAAAATACCCATAAGACATCGGGACGCGACCTCTGGAGGACAGACTTGCAAAGATTTCATTTTCAAAACCGCTAATATTTTCCTATTTCGTCCTTAAACTTTTTTACTTGATTATTCATATTAAACTATATTATTTAAAAACTAATAAAGTATTAAGATATTAATTAATTTATAATTCGAGCTCTTTAATTTTCGAAATATTAAAATATTTATTTAAAATTATTAGAAATAAAATATCTCTTTTTTATATTTTTATATTTTTATATTTTTATTAAAAATTTCATGATCATTTAAATATATTATTATGAAAATTAGTAAAAAAATCTATTAAATTTTAATGAATTATATTGAAATGAATTTTATAGAAAATTCTTATTCAAAATTATATTTAATAAAATTTATTTAACTTTATCATCAATAAATTTCAATTTTTTAAGAATATTTATTTCTTTATTTTTATTTTCTATTTTATTAATATATTTAATAAATTAAAAATATTAATTATATAAATAAATATGTATTTAACTGGGGGGGGGGAATTATATTCTTTAAAAAATAATAAAGTATTAAGATATTAATTAATTTATAATTCGAGCTTTTTAATTTTCGAAATATTAAAATATTAAAATATTAAAATATTGAAATATTAAAATATTTATTTAAAATTAATAGAAATAAAATATCTCTTTTTTCTATTTTCAAAATATATACTTTAACAAGTTCGTTAATTTCTTACAATTATTAGATTATTATTATTATTATTATTACTATTATTATTATTATTAATTTTATTATATAAATAAAAATTAAAATATTTAAAATTACAGTTAAAAATCTTTTTCAAATTAATATTATTAATTTATCATACCGAATTCGAGGAAACCTCCCTCGAAATAAAATAATAATTATTATAATAAATATAATAAATAAATAAAATAACTATTTTGACTATGAAAAAGGAACTTTTAACAGAGTTAAGTCAACCATACATAAAACATCTATTTTTTGCTTCCAATGTCCCTTTGTTCTGAAAGCGTCACATATTTTTTTTACACATTTCTTTATATAATATGACATATTCAATACGAAAAAATATATATGTTTGTAATTGTAGGTTCTTATTTACAATATCAAACTTCCATACTTCCTTTGGTCAATTTACTATGTGCATAATACTTTTCATTGTTACCTATCCAGCTTGCGAAACTTGGCGCGCGTAGCGCGCACTTTTGGTGTTGTAGTACGGAAAAAGTCTGGCATATCTTTTACCATCAAGAAAAAGTCAAGTGAATAGCAACGAGTCCGGTGAAGTTTGGGTATAATCCAGTTTTTAAAGCAGAAAGTTTCCTGTTCAGTGCAAAAATATTCCTGTATTATTTTTAGAATCCGTAAAGAATACAGACAAATACTATTTTTATCCGTTACATGTTTTTAAATCTAGATTATAGTACGATTTAGTAAGAAAATGGGAAACACATTTTTTAATACAATTTTTCTTGAGGACGTTTGGCCATGTCGTGATGTGTCGTTTTAATGAAAATGATAATAAATAAAAGTAACATTTGGAAAAAAACAGATTTTTGACAATCCAATCAAGTTTATTTACTTCAAGTATATAATATTTAATTTTACTTCAAAGAGTTATATTAAATATTTGTTTACAAAAAACGGATTTTAGTTTGACTATTAATAATTTTGAAACGGACTGCCGGACAACTTTCGGATGTGAACGGACGAAGACCGGATTTTACTTAGACTATAAGTAAATTCGGAATTAACTACCGGATGAATTCCAGACTAAACCAGACTTAAAGCGGTTTGTGAAATTTGTACTTGACAGTTTCCGGACGTGACCGGACTAAAAACGGACTTCACTTTAACTAAAAATAATATCTAAACGGACTGCCAGACTAATTACAGATAAAACCAGACTTAAAACGTATTTAAAAATTTATGCCTGACAACTTCCAGATGTGAACGGACTAGAATCGGATTTCACTTAGACTATAAATAATTTCAGAATTGACTGACGGACTAATTCCAGATAAAACCAGACTTAAAACGGATTTAAAATTTACGCCGGATAACTTCCGGATGTGAACGGATCCAAAACAGATTGAACTCAGACTATAAATAATATCATATATGACTGCCAGACAAATTGCAGATAAAATTGTAAATTTTGTGCCGAACTGTTGCCGGACTTAACAAGTCTAAAAACGGACTTCACTTTTACTAAAAATAATTACTAAATGGACTGACGGACTAATTCCAGATAAAACCAGACTTAAAACGGATTGTGGATTTCGTGCAGGACTGTTTCCGGACGTGTCCGTACTAAAAACGGACTTTACTTCTACTAAAAATAATTTTTGAATCTACTGTCGGATTAATTCCAGCTTCAACCGGACTTAAAGCAGATTGTAAAATTTGTGTCGGACAGTTTCCGGATGTGACCGGACAAAAAACGGACTTCACTTTGATTATAAATAATTTTGAAATAGATTGCCGGACATGATTCGGACTTTTCCAGATTAATTTCAGATTAAATTTTTTTTTGTCAGACAAATGTCGGACTAATTCGGATCATTTCCGGACACATTTCGGATTGATTCCAGATAAAACCGGACTGTTTTGTTTGGAATTCTTCCGGAATTCGTACGGAATTAGTCCGGACTTTTTAGTAGGGGTAATAAATTCGGGACACATTCACTTAGTTTGTGAGTTTGACATGATCACTCAACTTATTTATGTAAACACAACTCATGCGTAATTCATACTTCTCAGATAGTACATAATCTTGCTGCAAGGTTCAAATGTCCCACCCTGCAAAATTGCATCGCAATCTTGCCGAAAACTTTCTGCAATATAGCCTATTAATATTTATATTATTGTTTTTTATTGGAAGCGATTTATATTTAAATAAACATTGACCGCATATTAAACAGGTCAAAAAAAATGTAATGCGCAGGTGTAGAAGCTTTAGTTTTCAAGTTTCATCTACTGCGCATCGTGTCAAATTCTTAATCTTATGATGTATGATTGCAACAATATTGTGGTGCAGTATTAGAGATGTGCGAATCAGGATTTTTAGACCTCGAATCGAATCGAATCGAATCGAAGGAGATTCGAATTCGAATTCGAATCAATTGTGTTGTCCAACTTTCCATAAATAATAGGGGAGAGGGTCCAAAAATAGACAGGGACCCAAGATGAACATTTCGTATAAATTTTTTGTATACAATGGCAGCATCTTATGTATTTTTTTATATTTGTTGTTTGTAAAGATGAAGCTTTTTGTGCATATTTGAAGAGAAAAAACTAGTTTATTTTCTTTTGTGCACATCACGTGAATTTTGTTCCTCAGAAAGTTTTTTTCAGTTTTTTCATAATCCGTTAAAGGTATTTAAATTTTTTATTTTGAATAAGTATTTCTTGCTATAACACAATTTATTAATCGTATGATAATATTCACACGGAAAAAATTAGTTCTAGAATAATTCTTAAATTAGTTCAAAAACTCAGGATACGAAAATAATTCGGCGATATGTCTAAAAATTTCAATAATCTTTCTGAAATTTTTCAAGTATTTCTAAAAAGATCTTCAAGAATTCTTAACAGCTGCGCGATTGGAAGATTGCTTTCGCGGTGATCTAAAAGTTCTGGAACTGAAATAGAAGGCGCAGTACACTGACCACCCAGTAGGCACACATGTCCACTGGGCAGGCCCTCATATAGAGCTTAGTTCACTCAAGTATGATTTATGCGTGCAATATTACAATCGCGTGTTAGCTCAGTTGGGCAAAGCGAAGAGATTTTCTGTAGTCTCAAGGAACTGAGTTCGAGTTTTTCAAATTAAAAAAATTTTCTCTTCTTAAACGAGTTCCGTAATTCTTATTCTTATATAAATTTTGGAAGTCTTCTTGAAATTCATTATAAGTCTTCTAGAAAAACTCTTAGGTATATGTCAAAGAATTGATAATAAGAACTCCCGAAAAATTCTCGTATCCTAAGTTCCTGTACTAATTCAAGAATTATTCTACAACTAATTTTTTCCGTGCATAAATGATTTTATTAATATTGTGTTTGTATATAAATTTTTACTGGGGCTCAAAAAATAGTATTAATTTTTATGCTTTCGATTAAATACTTCAGTAATAATTTTATGAGCTTCATAACTAAAATTTTTTATTAAATTTGAAGCAAAAATGGCTTTTGGTCAAAAATTCATTATTAATGAATTTATCAATTTCCCTTTAATTTTAATAAAGAATTTTTGACCGAAAAGCCATTTTTGCTTTCAATTTAATATATTATACTATCACACATGAAAAATGAAATTTTTTATTTTTCCGCTATGGAATTTCGTAATTATTGATGGAGAATTGGATATATAAGTTATTAAATTCAAGTTAAATATTTTTTATTACTTTGTTGCTGTTATGTTATTAAATTAAAGTTCTTAAAAATGTTACTCCTTTAAAAGTATAACGAAGTGGTAAAAAATTAGCTTAAAAATTGTTGCGTGATATTAAATTTAAGTTTACCATATTTTTTAAATTATTTTTAAGAAGGTGTTATTATTTTCCCTTATATTGGGCGCTTAAGATAAGCTTACACCTGAAAGTAATATAAAAAGTATTGTTTTTAATCTTATTGAATTACTTTCAGAAAATTACGTTTTTTGGAAATTTTTTATGTCTACTTTAAAATTTTGCCTACTAAAACTTATTTAAATATTAAATATAACGATTTCAACGAAAAATCTGTAGTTTTACAAATATTGACTGCAAAATTACATATACACCACCTTCGAAATTTGTCGGACTAACCGACTGGAGTGGATTGAATAATATAACGCAATCATTATTAGAATATCTTTTTCAAAAATAAAAATAAAGACTCTGGGGTTAAAAATTTGAAATGCTTACAAATTTTGCTTCAGATGACCTACTATTATAAGTTTTTTTAATATTTCAAAGTGATTATATAAGTTTATAAGTATATTTTTAATAGACTTTTTTATTTAATTTTTCTGTACGTAATATCAAAGCCAATTTTTAAGTTAGGTTAATTTTTGGTGTAAAATTATATTATGCAAATAAATGAAATAATTCATTTTAAAATTATATTATCAATCTTGTAACAAATTTGTAAATTAATAAATTCCCAATTGATCAATGAATTTTATATTTATTAAAAGTAAAAAATATTTGTAGTAGTTGATTCGAATTTCGAACTATGCTGATTCGAAATCTTCGAATAGTTCGAATTCGAACCTTTGTGATTCGATTCGAATTCGAATCATTCGCACATCTCTATGCAGTATTCCACAAGTGTAACATTAAACCTTGCAGCAAGTTAAGTTTAACATGCCCAGCTCAAGTTATGTATTGCAGTTCAAACAATATGCAGAATTCATACTTATTTGTAGAAGCTTAATACATTCAACTCAAAATTTACGTAGACTGACACTACAGTCATACTTCTACTTCCCGACTCTAAATTTAAGCCCTACTTTGAATCTGAATTTTCAGAGTCTGTTAGGTTTTAGAATTAACAAAGTCGACTACAATTTCAATACAAATTTTTATTTTTTTATATAATTATACACTCTTTTTACGGCCTTACGCCCATACAAGTGTTTTTCTAGTTAATTTTTTTTTATTAATTTGTTAAGTGTTTTCGTGTCTACAGAACGGCTTGAAATTAGGAGTTCTCGCATTTGCCTGGATTTATTTATTTATTTATTTATTGTGTTTGCTCGCCAGTGGAGAGGAAAAACTGTAGAAAAACCTCTCCTGAGTACAATCGGTTTATTGACAGTCTAGTTCTAATGATATGTAAATGTCAGTTACCATTAGTGCACATCATTATACCTCGACGTAAAACATTCTTCTGAAGTTATCTCACGAGCCAGAAAAATCCCAGGCTCCCCGGGGCGCGAATCAAGCAAACTTGATTTGGAGAGACGGCAGAGTCCAGGACCTTAACCATCTGAGCTAACTCCGTGGTTTCAATACAATTTAGGCCCTACTTTGACTCCAAAAACTAGCTGAAATTTTCCATTCTACTGCAACCAGTGCAGTGGTAAAGTAGGTTCTAGTTATACAACCCTACTTTAGTCCTACTTAACCCTGCACTATAAAATCCATAGTAATAATAATAATAATAATAATAATAATAATAATAAACTACCTTCCACGCGATCGGGGAGGAAGAGGTCTTTTAAATTTAGAGTGTCTTCATCGTAGAATTGTTTTATCTGCAGCATGCTCAGTCATAAACAGTAGAGATCCTCTTATGCAATTTGTTCACCATCATGAAATTGCAAATGTTGGGGCGTTTTTATATCGAGCGGCAGAAAGAGCTGCAAGTGAACTTAGTCTCCCATTTGAAACCAGGGATATGGAACACGGTTTAGCATCTTTAACACCATTAATGCTTAAAAAACGTGTTAAGGAAGCAGAACATGCGCTTCTGTTACAGGAGCATATTGACAAGCCTGTACATGGACGGTTTTTCAGTCTCATAAAAGAGTTGGGACTGTCTGGGGTTTTGTCATTTGCTTTCCTCAAGTCTGCTGGTTTGAAATCGGAGACTGAAGGATTTTTATTTGCTTGCCAAGATGGAGTGATAAATACTTTGGTGTATCGCAGTCAAGTGATGCATATATCTGTCGACAATACCAACTGTCGAGCGTGCAGGCAATACCCGGAGACACTTAGTCACATTCTAAGTGCGTGCCCGAAGTATGCATGTTACAGATATGTAGAAAGACACAATGCTGCGCTTAAGGTGTTGTATTATCACCTTCGACACCAATATGGTATAGATAAAGAACTCATCTTGCCGTATGCCCAGGGGGATCAGGAGTCCGTTGTGGAAAATGATCAGTGTAAGATCTACTGGAATTTTTCTTTTTCCACCACTCATCGTATCAGCGCCAATAAACCTAATATAGTGCTCCAGGATCATAAAAGTAAGGTCATTTGTGTGATAGAGTTTTCGGCACCTGCTGAGAGCAATATCACTCAAAAGGAGGATGAGAAGCGGACGAAGTATCAAGACCTTCTGTTTGAATTGAGTAAAATATATCCAGGCTACAGGGTCAGATTAATTGTTCTTGTACTCGGTTGTTTAGGAGGGATGCGAGCTTCATTTGTGAGCCAATTACAAAAAATTCCTAACTGCGAGCACAAGGCTAATGCGTTGGCGGTTCGCATGCAGAAGGCTGTTCTTCTGAACTCTCTAAATCTGGTTCGGCAGCACTGTTCATTATAAGATCCTATTCGGTAGCTCTAAAAAAGCATCCAACAACGTTCTTGACCACCGCTTAAGAATATCGGCGGCAATGGGTGAGAACAACAGTGTAAGAAACGAAAATAACAACTCTAGTAAATGAATCACGCTTTTGCTTACCCTCCAGGACGGATGGAGCAATAGTGGATTAGAATATGTAAAGCAAGAATGGGAGAGGTTGTTTTAGTGAGGTATTACCACAGCACGTGGTCGAGTCCCACACGAACAAGTGCGTAAATGCATTTTTTCCTCTCCTAAACTTGTTTTGTAAAAAAAAAAAAAAAAAAAAAAAAAAAAAAAAAAAAAAAAAAAAAAAAACTACCTTTTAATGATAACAAAATTGAATAAATAATTAAACTATTTTAAAATTTTTCAGTAATTTTCGCAAACTTTTTTTTTTAGTTTTAGTAGTCTGTTTATAGTCTAAACCATTTGACTTAGTATGCTGAAATTTGGTACACGTATGTAGATTTACGTGTAGATTACAGGAAAATTATAGAGAACTTTCGTAAAGGCGGTCTTCATAGTGTTCACTAGCCAAAAAGTTCGATTTTTAAAAAAAAATTCGAAAAAATATATAGAAGTTTGTAAATGTTCGTCTTTATAGAATTTACAAGCCAAAATTCGTGTTTTTTTTTAAAATCAAAAAATAATTGGTTAATTCCTCATTTTTTTAAACCATATTTAAAAAATGACCCTGACCCCCCCAGCTGCAAAAGTTTTGGTTTATAGTGCTAAAAATTTGTACCAATAAAATTTTATTTAGTGTATAATAAAAATTATTTTTAAAACTGGTTTCCTAGTCGAAAATTTTAAATCTCTACCTCATATAATTGAATAAAAATTAGAAAGGTACGAACCCTTCGACTTGGTACGAGTGTAACTCGTACTTGCCCAATTTTTTAAATCCTTTCCTATCCATGACTATCTTAATGCCTGCCTTAATCCATCCATCATGGATACAAAATGATAAAAATTTTCTATTCATTTTAATCAATGTCAAAGCCTGAAATTTTTTTTTTTTTCTATCAATTTGAATCCACGCTTAATTAATTAATTAATTAATAATTAATTGTTTGATAATCTTATTGTATTGTATACATACTATTCTAATCCTACCTGTAACGCAACTAATACTGAAAAATCCGCAAACACGAAGAAGCTAACCCTAACCACGAGCGCAATGACAACTAAAACCCGGAGCTTTAGTCGATTGAGCTAACTAAGGATGTTAAGAGACCACGGATACTTATGCATATGCTTCATAGCATCTGCCTCTATCTCTTTAAATCCTTACTTGTCTATTCTTTCTTATCCCTCGTCTCTCTTATATTTTTCTAATCTTATCTCTTTTTATATATGCACCTATACATCTATATAGTAATTCAATTTCTGTCCATTTAAATCTTTCCAAAAAATATTCTTATCCATTTCTATCTATGATGAAAAAATTTCAATCCACTTAAATCTTTCTCAAAAAAAATCTTATCTCTTTTTATACATAAAATATTATTTTAATTTCCATCCATTTAAATCTTTCTAATATATCCCTATTTCTATCTATCAACGATTTATTGTTTCAATTTCCATCCAATTAATTTTTTTTTCAAAATATTTCTATCTTCTTACATCCACTATATTATATTGTTTCAATTCTTATCTATTTCTATTTCTCCCAAAAATATTTTAATCTTTTTCTAACCATAACGTATTGTTTCAATTTTTATTCATTTTAATCTTTCTAAAATATTCTTATCTCTTTCTATGCACGATACATTTTTTCAATTTTTATCCATTAGAATCTTTTCTAAATATACCTGTCTTTTCTATCCACAGTATATTGTTTTGGTTTCTATTCATTTGAATCTTTCCAATCATAGTCATTTCTTTCTGTCATTGATATATTATTTTCATTACTGAATATTGAAATATGTTTAAAGTATATGTTTAGCTCATTTGATCAGCGACGTATTTAAGTAAAGGATTAAAAGAATAGATTAAATATAGCAGTCAATAATGAATCGAATACTTAAATAAAGAAGGATCGAATTATATGTTGATTGTAAATGATAGAAGAAAATTGACATTAATTTAAAGCGGAGATATGTTTAGATATTTTTTAATTTAAATTATCATAAATTTGGAATGAAATAAAAAAATTGTTTGTTATTAAAATTTAAAAACTGATTGACGGATGTACTCCTTGGTAATTTTGAATGTGATACAAAAATGTTTAAGTGGGATTCAAAATGATTTATTCGGATATAAAAAGGATAAACTGAAACAGATTGGTTGTTATTCAGATTTAGAAAAAATAAAAAAAAGATTAAATAGTATAAAGAGAAGATAAATTTGTATATAAATCAGGGATAAAAATGTATATATACTGCTTTTGAGTTTTAAACATGACAAAAAAGATTAAAGTGGGGTTCAAAATGATTTATTTGGACATGAAAAGAAGGGATTAAAAAAGATTGGTTGTAACTAAGATTTTAAAGGGATAAAAAAGAATTAAAATGAATAAAAAGAAGACAAATTTCAATATAAAATTAGAGATATAAATGGATGTACTGCTTCGTAGTTTTAAATGGGACAGAAAAAGATTTAGGTTTAGATTTACATCACTTTTTTAAAAGTAATATTATAATTTTTCAGCATGTATGTGTTCCCCATAGTTCAGAGAGTGTGTAGAAAAGGTTGTAAGTGTTTTTGAAAAATCAAATGCGAAATACAAAAAACTTCTTTCGTGTCCCCAGTTTTAATTTTATTAAATGTCATCGTGTCCTAACACATTTATTTTTAAGTTTTTAATTGAGATCGTAATTTAATATATTTAAACCATAATATAATTAAAGTCCGATGTTAGTTTTATAATCTTCTAGTGTAAAAAACTGTCAAAAGCTAATTAATAACATGATAGACATATATTTCGCGAATTATAAAAAAGCGTACATCTTTAACCTGTCATCTCGTCCTTCGGTTTTTTCGAAAATAATGACCAGTATAAAGGTAAATAATAAGTCTAATTTCTATACAAATAATTTTAAAATACAAGAAAAATAATTTCTTTTTTCCAGCGGAAAATTCTAAAATAAAATTTTTTCTCTGTAAATAGTTCAAAACTAACTGAATTCTAAATAAAATGAGCTCATGATAAAGTCGTTTTGTACACTCTAAAAAAATTTACTGTAAAAAAACTATAAATTACAGCTTTTTTTTCAATTTCTAATAACTTTTAAAATAATAAAGATCTCTGGATGTTCTTGTGATTTTTAAAAATAATTTTCTATAGAATTAAACAAAATACATCACATATTATATACATTACATATTATATATAATATACCCGTGCAGAAATTTCAGTTCGGGCATCATAAGTTTCGGATAAGGTTGCCTTATTATTGTTAGGGTCCCTTTGAGGAAAACCTATTCGGACCCTATACTATTTGTCCCGCAGCAGACTATCCGTTCCCTATTAAGGACCCGGATTTGGAAAATCTATTTATACCCTAAATATTATTTAGGCCCATAATAGGACCGTATTAGGGCCCTTTTAATTTTTTGAATAAAATATCATTATAAATTAAAATCTAGGTTTAGAAATAAAACAAAATAAATATTAAATTTTAAACAGAATTTTTTTACTTAATTCACGTATGAGAAGATACTCCTTTTATTCTCTTTATCATTATATTTGTATTTTTTCATACTTACAACACCTTTTTTTTATTTATTTGTTTACATAATTCTTATTTTATATATATACTTACATTTAATTAACAACTATTACAGCTGAGTAAATAAATTATGAAATAAAATTTTTGGAGTCCAGTGGGATTGAACCCGCGACCGCACGATCCCGAGTCGAACATGCTGTCCACTCTGATACGCCAGACTTGATATCAAATCGCAAAAACTCCTATTTAAGCTGTAGGTAGAATGATATTCTTGGATTAAGAATATCTGTGTTGTATTGAGTAAAAGATGATTCAAGGCAGATCAATAAAATTATTCTGTTCAAGAAACAAAACTTCTCGAAACATATTAGAAAAACATTATAAATATGTTAAAGCATTTTTGGCGATCACATACAGACCCGATTAGAAACGTAAAAAGGGACCGCATTTTCATACCTTATTTTGACCTGATTAATAATTAAGGCAACCTGATTAGGGAATTATAGGATCCTCATAAGGCTAGAGGGAAATTATAATAATAGGGCAACCTTATAGGGAGCTTTCAAAAGCCGTATTAATAAAAAGGCTATTTAAGGCAGTTTCTGCACGGGCTGTTGACAGTTCATAAAGTGCCACCTTCTGGGTGCCCCAAGAATTACACGTTACAACCATATATATTACTATTATACTAACGTAAATAAAGGCAAATAAATAAATAATAAATAATAATATTATTTGCCTCAGTAGGTACGGACCCTGTACGGACCCGATGAGGAACGTAAAAAAGGACCGCATTTCCGTACCTGATTTTGTCCTGATTAATAATTAAGGCAACCTGATTAGGGACTTATAGGGTCCTTATAAGGCTAAATGGAAATTTTAATAATAGGGCAACCTTATAGGGACCTTTCAAAAGCCATATTAATAACAAGGCTATTTAAGGCAGTTTGTGCACGGGTATAATACATAATATATAATGAATTTTTTATGAAAAATGGACCACCCCCCCCACCCTATCTTCCAAAATATTTTACTTAGAGAGTTCAAATTTTGTACAGGAATGTATTGTCAGGTGTAAATTACATAAAAATTATAAAGAACGTGATGGTGATTGCGCCGTCAATGAAAAATCCAGAGATTTTAGCAAATATCCATAAAAAGTACTCAAAAATCATTTTATTTCCTTAACAACGCTATGATGAACTTCTACAATCATGTTCTTTACAATTTTTCTGTAATCTACACGTGAAAATACATTTGTGTACTAAATTTGAACTCTCTAAGTCAAATTGTTTGGAAGTTATGGGAGGGGGGATACGACCATTGTTTAGCATTTTTTAAAAAAAATCTTTTTTTTTGCTCAAAAACGCTATGATAACAGCCTGCAACAAGGTTTTCTATAGTTTTACTGTAATCTAAACGTCAAACTACATATGTGTACCAAATTTCAGCACTCTAAATACAATAATTTTGCAGATAAATGGCAGGAATAGTACAAATTTAACGCATTTTCTCTAAAAAATGACCGTATTCCCCTCTTATCTGCCAAAATATTTGACTTAGAGAGTTCAAATTTGGTACAAAAATGTAGTATCATATGTAGATTACAGAAAAATTATAGAGATTGTTGTGGTGATGGCGCTGTCAAAGAAATGGCAAAAGTTATCAGCCAAAAAATATCAAAACTTCTCAAAAATCTTGTTATTTTCTTGACAACGCTATGATCAACCCCTAGAAATCATGTTCTCTATAATTTTCCTTTCATCTACACGTGAAAATACATATGTGGGCCAATTTTGAACTTTCTAAGTCAAATAGTTTGGCGGCTAGGGGAGGAAGTGGATACGATTTTCGACAAAGTCTTTTCAATAGGGTTCCGTGCGTACACTTGTGGTGTACGGAACCCTAAAAATAATGAATTTTTTTATATCTAACTTTTGAATTTCTATTAAAAAAAAAATAAATTAATGGAAAACATTATTCTTTCTTACCTGTTGCCGAATAATTGCTACATGTATTTTTATAAATTATAACAACAACTATTTAACTTTTATGTTACCATTGAAAATGCAAAACTCTAAACTTGGCATGATAAAAACAAAAGTAATAATTTAAAATAATAAAATTCTCTGTACCTTTTCAATTTACAATTAAATAAAAAAATCAATGAAAATTATTGTTTTTATCGCTATTATTACTGACTTGTCATTAAAGGCAAGGAGGATCGTCATGTGACTGAACCTGCTTAATAACACAAATAAGGTAACCTTAAACGTTACCCGTGAAAGTGCAAAATTACAAACTTAATTTTATGTTTCAATACAATATGAATAAAAACATGTAATTAAATCAATCAAATAAAAAGAAAGCAATGGAAAACATTGTTATTATTACTTACCCATCAGATGATTGACACGTGAAGCACATTAAATAAATACACCACTTCTCTTATAAAATTAAAACACCATGAACACTTCACTGATTTTTTTTAAAAAACACTTTTCTTCTAAAGTAAATTAAAATTTTAATTACATATTACAAAATTACAAAATAAAAGGAGAACAACTAACCTTAAATATTATTTTTAACAAACTACCACCAAAATAACAACAAAAAACTATCGATAATTATCGAAGATATTGTTAACCAATGAGAGAGCGAAAAAGGGTCTTACACGTTTTAAGTTTGTCGAAAGGTATTTCTTTCATAAATTTCAAGGTCAAACCTCAGGTTTAAATTACGGTCAACTTAATTAAAATTATTATAATTTTAAATTCTCAAAATAATAAAATGTCATGTAAAGTAAGTTTGAAATTAAATTTTAACATTTCACTATAAAAATTATTATAAAAATCAGAAAGTCGAAATCGAAAACTATTGAATATATCTACAAACCAATAAAATATCACAAAAGGGTCTTACAGTCTAAAGTTAATCACAACCCAGTGGTTATTGGAACATGGATGTTCGAATAATGTTCCAGAACATTATTTGGCCGACATGAAACGTTTTAAAAACGTTCTTAAAACGTTTTTAGAACGAACATGGATTTTTGCCCACTGGGAATGTTTGTTCTTTTTGGAATAGGATCCCAAAAGTGATCAGCTATATTTTTATTCACAAATTTGCTTATTTTTTAAAATATTTTAGGAACAGAAGTGTACAAAACCACATTTTTTATTTTTGACCTTATGAGGTTCAACATTTCTTCGTAATAAAATCTGAATTACCGACCTCTAAGACACCCCTATACTAAGTTAAATTCAATTTATTAGATTTTCTGTCATATATTGCGTTCTAATCAATTTATTGTAACTTTCTAAGCTTATAAACCTAATTTAAGTCAATACCTAATATATACTATAATACTTTATTTAAATCGGTTCAGTCGCTTAAATGTGATTGGTGAAAGCTTGATAGTAATTGGTTATAATTACAATTTATTCGATTTTCTTGATCCAGAAAACAATTTTATACTTATACTAGCGTAATGAACCTCGCTCGCTAAAGCTCGCTCGGTGATTATTATTTATTTAATTGCTTATTGATGTGGACATTTTATAAAATGTTAGTGAACTTATTGTTCATTGAATGTTTAATATTTATTTTACAAATTTTTTATATTCTAATAATTTTTATTGTCATATTTTTTTATTATAAAATTTTTTAAAAATTAATTATCATATTAAGGGGGGGGGGGGGGGGGGTATGGTCTCACGGGCGAAAAAAACACCTTTTAAACTATTTTTTTTACGAAACTGCTAAATATTTTTAAATGATTTTATTTTTACATTATTTTGTAACATTTGAAGTGAGTTCTCACTTAAATGAAAAAAAAATATTTGAAAATAAAGGACTTGTAGCCACTTGATGTAGACCATGTCAAAAATTGAGTCTGTTGCGGTGCCCCTAATTAAAAATCGTGGAATCATCTGAAACTCATGGGGTTAAAAAAATTAGTTATTTGGAAGTATATCTTCCAACCAACGCAACGGTCCCCTTTTATTAAAAATTTTTTTTTTTCATTTTTTTTAAGGTCGGTTAAGGTAAAAGTACGTTTTTTATCCTAAAAAAAGCTCCATTTTGTCCCTGTATAATCGATTAAAAGCAAAAAAAATAAAAGGGGACCGTTGGTTGGGAGTCAAATATATATTATAAATATATATAAATATATATACCTATCCAAGACGTCCACGTCGTGGGACTTGGGCAACATTGTATAAAAAATATATATAATGGCTAACATTGGAAGGGTTTAAAAAGCAAAATATGTTTCACAAATAATTTGTTAACTAAAACTTAAAAACAATGTATTAACACAAAAAAAGTATAAAATGTATTATTTCTAAACCAATTATTTTAAAATCTAAGAAAAATATACTTAAAGTAGGATACAAAATAGAAAATTAATCTTAAAAAACTAATAAAAAAAAATTGCGCGTAGGTTTTTGTCGATTTAACACATGCGCAGCAGTTTTTTACTAACATCACACATGCGCAGTAGCTTTCTACAAACGTTAGGAATGCGCAGTGGTAAAAATCGTAACAAATAATGATTGCTTAACAATTTCAACATGAACTGACATTAAAAAACCTGTTAGCAAAAAAGTTGAATCCAATGTTTAAAACATATATTTTTGAAGACTAAATTGAACGCACAACATTTTACAAGTGGAGAAAAAATAAAAATTTAATTTTCGTTGGACTTAAAAGAAAAAAAAAAGTTGAATAAAGGTACCTTTGCGCATGTGCACTTACAATGCTACAGTGTTACGCATGCGCAATAATAAAACGGATTTCTACTGCGCACTTATTAAAAAAAGTATACTCTATGTACTGAAAATATACTTATCTGGTAAAGTACAGCACTGCGCATGCGTAATTTTTAAATTAGGCCAGAGCACATGTGTGACTATCACTGTGCATCATTGCGCATGTGAAACAGCAATACAAAAAAACTGCGCATGTGAAATATTTGTGTTGTAGTGCGCACGTTTACACAGTTGTGGTGCACTACTGCGCATGTGCAACAATATGTTGTGCATGAAAAAATGTTCAGATTAACATGCTTAACACGAATAGTGTTAGTGCGCATTGTTACAAACTGTAATAACATGGTAAAATGAACATTTTTGTAAGTTGCCTATTGGAAAAAGTAGGTGAACTATAAAGTGTGTACGACGATGAACGAAGTTTTCTCGGTATCGTATTAATATAATAGAAGATATTAGGATAATATTTTTTGCAAAATTATTATTAAATATGACGAATTAATATGTAGTACTAAATTATAGAAAGTTTATCAGAAGTTCATCAAAAAATGAATAATTTCAAAACTTACGATTTTTGAATTTTTTGAAAAAATCTTATCTCCTGTTCATATTAATATTTTTCAATCTAATAGGGCAAAATTTTTAAGTTAGACAAAAATCTGCAAAGTTTGCCATTAATCGGTCAAGCCGTTTCTGAGTGATAGTAGAACAAAATATTCAGGACTTACATACAGACAGAATTATAGACTTAAAAAATCAAGATACAGAAAGTTTTAGACTGATACATCAGAAAATGAAAAATATTGAAATTTTGAATTTTTTGATTTTTTGAAAAGTGTTATAACTTCAGTTTACATTAACATTTTTGAATGGGGTATGACTAAGAATTTAAGCTTCGCAAAAACCTAACAGACTCCTCAATTTTACCTCATTCGCTTTAGCCGTTTTTAAGTGATGCCCGGACAAAATATTGCATACACTCATACACCTATACACACATACACCCATACATACATACATTCATAATTTTTTTAACATCATTTTTGGAATTATTACTACTGGAAACGAAAAATTAAACATAAATTTCTAAGTTTTATACAATGTACACACAAAAGTCTGATTTTATTAAATATAGATAGGGACGGGACTTTTCATGGTAACGGGGCAAAAAGGGAAAATAACACTGAAACTGCACAGTCGATATTTAAACAAATTCACTCGTTAAAAATGGGACAGGACTTTTCATGACGCACTCGGCCGATCGACGAGAAATTATACAAGAAGAGGGATTTTAGGACCACGTGTTCGAGTGCAAGACACGATTAACTTAAAATTAAGTAAACTTAACTCTCACTAATCTATTAAAATAATCAGAAGGATATTTTAAGTTAAAACCCGATATAAAATACTTCTCGTGGCCAATAAACAACTCCAACACCCGAACACGCGGTCGGTTGAACATCGACGTGACGCTACAATTTCGAACTTGTCTTTAGATTTTTACTTACAAAAATTTTCCACTCAGGGAAAGTGAAACCGCTGGACTCTTGCCTAGCCACTCAATCCTCCTTGATCTCCGCAAATAATAGGGCAGCACAGAAAACTCCTTTTGGCCGAAAAAGTCAGCCCGTTGAGTCGAGTCGTCCTCCCTAAATGGTCGCCGAATTGCAAGAAAGCGCGAGTAGTGCCTCCTGCTAGCACGCTACCCCGTTTCGCTCCGCCGGTCACCACTTTCAGCTGGTATCACTACGCCTGGGCCAGGCGCGTAAGTGCATCAGGTTGTGGTTGCCGTACGACGGCTCCTGCTGAAAGATTCATGCTCCCTGACTCGCATCTGAGGACCATCGATTTCCTTGTCTCTTCTCTTCAAAGCTTCCTCGCTGGACCCGGTGAAACCTCGACCCATGTTTGTTAAAACCTATAGGTAGGAATCGAGACCAGGTTCCGTGAAAAACAACTCGGTGCTGCGGACACTGGTTTATCAACCACGTGAGACAAAACAAGGATATTCTCCTGAATGTATCAATGTTTTATCTCGCTTTTTCCTCTGAATCCTTGCGAGTTTCATCTAGTCGGAGTTCTTGTGTAACAGGGGAGTGATGTCAACGATATTTTTAACACGTTAGTCAACAGACGGTGCTCGTTGTGAGGATAAATGGCTGGTATCTTGACTATTGTGGTCTCCTCCCCGGCCAAGGCGAACGGAAATGGTGAAAACAGCGCATGCGTATCGAACCTCCTAGTTCTGTTGGACAGTCGGTGGAAGCTCCTCGATGATTTGAATGGCTTAGCGGGTGCGTGATTTCCAAGAAATGAGTTTTCAAAAAAAAAAAAAAAAAATGGTTTTAAAAGAATTCTAAAAATTAATATTTAACATGGTTTGACCTGAGAGATTGTTGCGACCAACGATGGAGTGAGACTTTGGCTGATTTACCCACATATCTTTCACGTCTTCTATGCTGCCTCTTTATGCTTTCATTAGGTATTCTTCCAATTAAACTTTGTAACGTCAAGACACCTCCCTCCCTTGAAAAGGCCGAAGAAGGACTCTTGCGTAGGCAAGCAGTTCAACCGACCTTCGTGGTCACAAGAATTCTCAGAGTCATTCACGAAAGTAAACAAATAATTTGAAAAGGTATTTTAAATTTTAACTTACTGTTCATTATTCTGTAGTTTTTCCCAAAGATGTGTGTATTTTAAATTTATCAATCTGCCCCGAAGGACCGTAAATAACCTCTTGACTGAGGCTCTACTTAGTGTGCGAGTTTTTAGAAAGAGTTGTTTCATTTGGGGCGATTTAAAATGATGAGCTTCCTGTGAATAGTTGTTCATGTAATTATTAATTAATATTTTAGTCTAAGTGGGATGGAAGGGATTGAGTAATCTGAGAAGAAAGTAAAGAGATTCTGACACTAAATTTTTGCCAACGAACTAATTTCTTTTTTCATTCGCTATACATTAGGTCAACGTAAAACATATATTTTCATTTTCAGACGATCACCGTGACGGTACGCGTTAACATTTGGTTGATGGGGTTAGGTTCTGAGGGGTAAGGTCCGAGATCGTAACTTGAAGGTGCTGAGGAGGGGGTATTGGCTGCGAGCGGTGCTTGATCAACAAGTGTATACGAATCTCCAAGGTCGGTAAGAGAAGAGTGTGTTGATAGCGCGGCCATGAATTCCTCATCAGATTCCGTAACATGGAGCTCTTGGCCAGCGGGAAAATAAAGTTCAGAGATAAGATCGACCGTCTGTATAGATCTTTCGTGTTCGTTCGAGGAGGTGGAGTCTGCGGCTGGTGAGGTCTCCTCCTCATCATGTTCCATTGTTAACGGTTCCTCTCCGAGACCCCGGCTACATGACACGTTGAGGACGAGGGCGTTTGCTCTCACTATGTTCTCACTTTCACAATGTTGTCTTTCCACGCGAATAGCTCTCCTGATTGCGTGGTGAAGTTCTGGATATAGATCATCAATTCGATCAATTATTTTTATAAAGGGCTTGATGATGCGCCAACCTGGCTGCCCCGCACAAAGTTCTTCGTCTGCTTGGGTCCAAACGTCGTCGACATCATCGGGAAAACAATATTGTTCTACCCGTTTCTCCAAGTCCGTGACCTTCACTGTGAGTGCTTGGATTATTTGGTCATCTTCCCTGAGCCTGTCAGTTGCTTCTCTGAAGAATTTGGGGTACTCTTTCTCTCTTTTGCGAGCCTCTTCAAAATCCTTCTCCAACTTACAGATCAGCTTCTGCTGGAACTCTAACAGCTTCTGGGTTTCCAAAAATCGTTTCTCCATGGCGGGTCAAAATGGGTAACGGGGTCGGTTTTAGTCTGCTTCCACCTGGGGATCAAAATCAAGAGAATTACTTAGAAACGGTTTGACATCCTGTACATGGATTTTACCGAGTTTCTTAAGGGACAGGTCAATCAATTCTACTACATTCGGGGATAGGACCTTAGAAACCTTATATGGCCCTATGTAATTAGGATTCAATTTGGAGGTAACACTCTTTAGTTTGGAGGACAGAAGGCGACAACGGGTAAGGACTTGGTCTCCGATTGAATATTTTACTGGACGGCGGCGTAGATTATAGTAATGAGATTGCTTGTGATACGCTTTGTCCAGGTTTTCCATGACCCAATCTTGCATTACTTGAAGTTTACTTATTCGCTCCTTCCAGAGTAAAGGATCTTGGGGTTCGAAAATGAGGGGGTTGGAGGATTCACTCTTTAGGTCTTTTAGTGGTTTTGGGGTCGCGGCCCATGTTGAGGAAGGCGGGGGAGGTTTTCAATGAATCGTGGTATGATGTATTGTAGGCGTATCTGAATTCGTTAAGGTATCTATCCCAGTTGCGATGGTCGTTATCGATATATGAAATCAACATGCTCTTGAGGATCCTATTCACTTGTTTTACCGGATTTGACTGGGGATGGAGTCGTGGCATGATAAACGTTAAATTCCTGAGCGAGGGAACGGAGGGTACTATTGATGAACTGCGTGCCATTATCAGTTAGTAGAACTCGCGGGGCTCCCCATCGGGTTAGGGTTAATTATCGCAATGCGTCTGCTATTAATTTTCCGGTACCGTTTCGAAGGGCCTTGACCTCTATCCACTTAGAGAAAACGTCTTGTATGAACAGGATATACTGGAAATGGGCACGACATGGCGGGAACGGTCTCATAATATCAGCGGCTATTGATGTCCGGAGTTGTTCTACTAGACGCTAACCCATGAGTCCTGCTGGCATAGTTTGGTCTACGTTGCAGGCCTAACACGTTTCGCAATACTTGACGTATTTAGCTACTTCCCGATAGCAACCCGGCCAATAATAATTGCGTGCAATTCTCATGTATGTCTTCTGGGTACTCAAATGTCCTGACTCAGGCTCGTCGCGAGCTTCCTTCAAGATTACGTTCTTTTCTGCCTCAGTGGGAACCAGCTTCCACGCATTTGGTCTTCCACTAGGTCGAAATGACGGGGTTTGGTCGATGGTAATATAATTTTCCATCCATTATGCGCCAGTTTGGGAAACGTCCGGGGAATTTAGTCACCATGAGGTAACGTCGGACATACCAGGAACTATTGGTCTCTTCTAATTCGTAAAAGACTTCCTCGGGGCTTTTGAGTTCCTCATTAGTAGTGTCTGATGGGATTCACGACAGGGCGTCTAGTACGTGGTGTAGAGCTCCCTTACGGTGAATGATCACAAAGTCATATTCTAGTAGCGCTAGGGCCCATCTTGCTAAGCGACCTGTCGGATTTCGAAGGTTGTGAAACCATCTGAGACTACTGTGGTCAGTTATCACAGTGAAGTAATAACCTTCCAGATAAGCTCTGTATTTTTGTATTGCCCAGATTACTGCTAGGCACTCTTTCTCTGTCGTAGTATATTGTCGCTCGGCGGCTTAAAGCGTTCTACTTGCATAAGATATGACTTGTACTATACCCTCGATCTTTTGTGTCAATACTGCGTCCAATCCAACATTACTGGCATCAGTCTGCACTATGTAAATAAAGTAATACAAAATCGAGTTCGTTTCATACCTGCGATTCTAAGAAGGAAATAAATTTTAACAACCACAATTTGATGAGTTAAACTCATTTTGAAGTGTATCGAGTCTCATGTTTTTGATTATGATTTTGTATACAGTTTTCATTCGACTAAATTTGATATATAAAAATAAATAATAAATTTTTAATTATATCGATTTTTCGTGAAAACTTGGGGGGGGAGTACTGTGGGGGTTTTAGCCTTGCCGCCAATTATGTGTCAGGCAGTAGCCATAGGGTATGATTGTGAATCAGCCTTGAGGCCCCCCGCACTGCACTCTCCTAGACAAAAGCGCGCAATAGATTAGCTTCTTTCCGGGCACGGTCGAGTGTGGTTCATTGTACGTGGGTGAACTGAAACATATCTTTTATAAGTACCAAGTGATAATTGTTAATAAATAAAATATATATATATATATATATTCTGGAGTTAACTAAATGGTGTTTTAATATTGACTATCTCAAGTCTTGGTCCCTGGATTACCTTGAAGGTCTCAATTATAAAATCCTAACTTAAAATATTTATACAGTCAAACCTCCCCTTCCTATTTTGACCTAACGTAATTAATGGTCGTGTAATAAACGTAATATAACTTAAACTGACACTGTTTAAATCATATGTGATTTATATAACTTATACTATTTTACATATTTCTATTAAAGTGAATAAATTGTTTTTACAGGGTAATGACGAATCATGTTTATCAATATTGAATAATTTCTACAACGATGGCCTCAAATGGCATGACGTCGCATGTCATCACGTGAAGCCTTTTGTCTGTGAAGATAGTGAGGAACTCTTAAATTTTGTTGCATCAAGAAATCCAGGAATTCGTTTATAGAAAAATAATATACTATTTGTGGCATTAAACATAAAATCATATTTTTTTAATACGCATATACGTAAATTGCGTTAACAAAAACAATAAATAAAGTTTATTAAGATAAAGTGTATGTTACATTTACTTAATCGCTGTGAACCCTACTGGAAGTAATGGGATAGAAACTTTATCCATTAAAATTTTTTTTAATCTTTAAGATTAAAAAGGATAGAATTGATATATTTTCTATTCTCGTCTATCTTTTCCTGTCCTTCGTTTTATCCCACCAATGTAATTTAAACCTTACTTCTATCCATCACAATGTTATTTTTTTTTAATCTCTGGATCTTAAGAAATAAAAAAGAAATTTTAAAAATAGATGATTTAAAAAAGTTTTAAAATTCCTTTTCACAATTTCCAAGTGATTTAAATTATTTTCTTCAATATTATACTCATTGTTTACGAATTTAGTAACTTATACATACATATGACATTCTTAAATAAAATAAATTTCATTCTGTTAGAGCCAAGACGCATAGGTTCTTACTTTGTTTTTGATTAGGTGGAAAATAAATAAAACACTAAACACATGACTTAAGGGGGCAGTCTACTGTAAAATTTTGAACAAATAAATTTGTTGTTTATTGGCCTAAAAAATACGTTGAACCCTCTAAAAGAAAGTACAATAGATTTTATATCCGCTTGAATTTTTCTTCATTGAAATTTCGACCTTTTACCGAAGCGCTCCGAAAGGCGAACCTGTGGCTGATTAAAGCGTTTTTCTCGAAACTAAGTTTCTCTATACGATGTACACGATATCTAGAGTTCTAATGAATCAATCGAGTTGATATTTTAACCACATATTCTCTGGAATAGTGTCTCTCGTCTGACGGAGCTTTTTTTCGATATCGTTTTTTGTTTAATTTTCATAAACAATCATGGGCGTACCCAGAGGAGGATTTTGGTAGAGATTTTATATGGGAGTGAGAAAGATAGCGCTATAATGCTATCTCTTTCTCTCTCATTAAAACTGCCCCAACGTGGTTACGCCCATGTAAACAGTAATAACATCAAACTTTTGTACAAAAATAGATAAAAATTTTAAGAATTGTTTTTTCGGCGCCAAAATTTTTTATCGACAAAATCCTTCGAGAGTCAATACCATGTAGATAATAATCATATTTTGGTGTTTTGCTTCAGATTACCCAGGAGTGAGATTTCATGTACACCGTTTGGGCACCTAAAAAAAGCGAACCTGCGCTTGAAGGAGTGCCACGACGGCATTTTTGAATATTTCGACTTGAAATTTTTTTTTTTAAATACTTAAATATATAATAAAGATGACGGTGTAATTCAATTTAATGTATGAGTCATATTTTGTTAGAAAAAAAATCCGGAAAATGGGCCTGTTTTTTCGCTTGTCAGAGTTGTAGACTGCCCCCTTAAAGGGCAATCTGCCTTTATTTTAACGAGCAACGT
The DNA here is from genome assembly GCA_037103525.1 of Ganaspis brasiliensis. Classification (NCBI taxonomy): domain Eukaryota; kingdom Metazoa; phylum Arthropoda; class Insecta; order Hymenoptera; family Figitidae; genus Ganaspis; species Ganaspis brasiliensis. The sequence goes on along the minus strand of JAZKLR010000841.1, from coordinate 881,877 downwards.
TTCGTCAACATTTCGTTAACCTCATCAGGCTGTAAATACAATATATAATACTTTAGTAAATATTTTAACACGAACAAAACACACTGTATAATAAATAAAGTTAAATAGTTTTAACCTCTAGACAGAAAATGTCAAAGAATTTTCGAAAAAAGATTATTGACAAATGGTAATTTGTCAAACAGTGTGTTTTCGTGCCGAAAGCAAGAGACAAACTGTCGAAAATAAAAATATAAAATCGAGATGGAACGAAAGTAATACAGAAATATATATATAGATATAGACAAGTATAAACATCAAGTGGAAATTCAACTAATAAGCACTCATGTTGGATAACAAATTATACAACGGAGCATTTTGTTTGTAAAAGATACTTGTAGTTTTTGTTTTGATTATCAATGTTTTCTTTAATATTAATACTGTTATTGGGGTCGTGATTAATAAAAATCATTTCAGAAATTGTACCCTTGCGCCAGTCCCGTTCGTAAACTAAAATTTTTGTATTTTCCCAAGTAGCACGTTAGGTCTGGATTAGCCGGGCGGAAAATGGGAAAAATCCCGGTGGGCCGCTGCTTAATGGCCAGTGGGTGGGCCGGTATTACTTTAGAGCTTGTACAAAATAAGACCGCTTATAAAACGGCACCATTGTGTTTCCCGAAACATTTTCAAATCCCAATCCGGCCCCGTAGCACGTATATTACATAAATATCGTAGTAATATTACAGGGTAATATTGAGGTAATATTATTATTACAGTAATATTACAATGTAATATTACAAATATTACAATAATATTACAGTGACATTGTGGTAATATTATAATGAAATATAATGTACAAGAAATTTGAGCCGCCGCGCCGAGTTTTGAACCTTTGGAAGTGAACCAACTGACCAAAAAGGTAGAGAATTTAAACCTCTTGGCTATTTAGCTCTTAGAATATATTTCAGGAAGTGTTCTTCGTATTTTACTACATATTTGTAATATTACACGAAGATTTTTAATATTACTGTAACATTACTGTAATATCAACTTAATACTACTTTATAATATAACTGTAATATTACCTTGACGCGGACATTTTAATATCACGTCAATATAATATAAGTAATATTGCATGTAATATTACTATAATATCTGCGTAATATTACGTGCTACTTGGGCAAGGGTTATAGAAAAATGCAAAAATCCACGTTGCGGCATTGTGAATGCCTCAATAACAGGAATTATTTTAACACGAACAGCTAAATTTTTAGTTTTTTAGAACAGGAAACATACTCAAGTACTGTTTAGTGATTGTAAAAAAATGTCACTGGACTTTTACTTATTACTATAAAAATACTCTGTTTATTACACTATCAATAATAAATATTTAACTTGTAATCAGTAAGTACTAATTTCTAGCTAGGTTAGATCCATTTAGGTCAACTGTATTTTTTCCGACTGTTTAATAACACTATTGTGGATAATATTAAGATGTAAAGTATCGATAGAAAATATAAAAAGCGATTCTTACGAAGACAAAGAAACAAAAATAATTTAAAATATAAAATATGAAGAAAAGAAAAAAATATTTAGGATATTGAAAAAGAATAGAATATATGTTAGTTTAAACAAGAAAAATCTAGAAATTCTTATTGCGGGTGAAATGCTAAATGACAGTAATACATATACAAATTTCAAGAAATATATACTGGCAAACACATGTAAATGTGTTTCTCGCATTTAATCAATAATACATTTTTTTTAGTGTAACGCATACAAATCATCAAATACGAAACCTATAGAAACAAATTTCTTTGCTTAAATTAAATGTAATATAAAAATATAAAAATAATATAAAAAAAGGTTTTGTTTTCGTTGTATAAAATCAATATAATAGAAATACTTTTATTTATTAAGGACGTTGGAAGGAGAAAGTTGACAGTGACGTAGAAACAATTTCCCTTCTTTGCTCAAAAATTTCCCTTTTATGAATTTTTTTTTAATTATTTTTTAAATTATACGTAAAACAAATGTTTAAAAAATTCCTTATCTGAAGGACTTTTGTCTATAATAGCCCTTTTTTTGAAAAAATGTACAGTATTTTAAAAAAAGTCATAAAGTGGAAATTTTTTAGCAAAGGACGGGAATGTGTTTCTACGCCATTTAACTTTCTCCTTCCAACGTCCTTAAAGGAAATTCAAAGATTTTTAATGTTTCTTTTATTCACATTTTTTTTTATTACGTTTTAAATGTAATAGCATAAAATTTGCCTGGGATACACCAATCATAACGTTATGTTCAAAATTATGTCTAAAAAATATTTCATTTCTTCAAACTTATCTTTCGAATAAGATGTATTGTTTTTAACATAAATAAATATGATATACTTCTTTCAGATGTCTTTATTTATTTAAAATTATAGGTTTATATTTTTAATTCAATAATTGTAACACATAATTTTACTATTTAGAATGTATTTTATAACTTTATAAACTTGGCTCTTTCTTAAAATAAAGAAAAAAATACATTCTAATATTAGTTTTACATTTTATTATTATACAAATTAAACGCGAGCATGTGCGCGCGCAATATCTTACTATAGTGTTTCATAAAATGTTTAAAAATTAAGTATTTGATAAATGACTTAAAAAGAGCTTACAGATTATCAGAGCTTAAAAATCTGCTTTACACAAGCTTTTTATAAAAATATACTAACTTTTAATTCGAAGCCTTAATTTCCCTAAATTAAAACAAAATAATAAAATATTCAATCAGTTTTAACCAATATTGTAAGGGAACTTCTTTGCGTGTAAAACTATAGAGCATACACTGAGAAACTTTTGATTTTAATATCTGCTTTATTGCTTATTATTATGTAGAATAAAATTTAAGATTTTAGGGATAATCGAGATATGGTTATAAAAACTAATACACTGTTTAAGAAAACACGTTTTAGATGCAACAGTTGTCTTTTTGATAAAAAGTAGTAAAAGTGTTATACACTTCATAAGACACATAATTATATTACCTTTAAAGAATTTAAGAGAAATGAAAATAAAGAATTGCAAGAATTATAAAACGTGTGTTAGAAACTTAAAAGCATGGTGTGCGCGCGCAGTAAAAAGAAAGATGGCAGTATTTGTTTGACAGTTCAGATACAGATGCAAGTTCGTCTTTGATATTTGTATGGTTACAAGTATTGTTTATCTTTAGAGTGGTATTTGACGAAATCTGTGTAACGAACAACCTATACTATGATATATATAATTACGCACACTTTTAAGCCTAAATTACAAACATATAACATTTCGAAGACGTCGAATAATCGCGCATGTCGCTAGAAAAGAGTGTTTTAACTTTCCTTATATACTAACTAGCAAAAGTTTCATGTGATTTGAGAAGTGATTTTTTTACGAAATTGAAGTGAAAATGGTAATAATAATTAACGTCTGTGTTCAGTATTCCGGATAATACGAAATTTTTCTAGAGACCGATTTTTTTAAAATATATTTTTGAATAAATATTGTGAAGTGGTACATCCATTTTTAGATTCGGATAAAAACTGATTGGCTCGGAAACAAATTTCGGAATGCCCCGGAAGAATTCTGATTAAAACTTATTCAAACTGATTGGAATTCAATCCGATACTGTTGCCAGGGATAATAATAATTAATATATAGAATTGGAAATTTTTATGAAATTGTTCATTTTATTTTTATGTGTCTTAAATTTCATGTTTTTAATTAGAGAAGCATAATCTGGAAACTGTATAATTCTCTGAGCTTTCAAAAACACGTGCTGAATTTTGAACAACATGTTATTGAAAATTCAATAGCGAGTTATTTAAACTCTAATAGCAGATATTCTAAATAACTTTATGCGCAAGTTGGAAAATTTCTTTCTAAATGTTTTTAACAGTCTGAAATCAAGCTATAATTTTTTTTAAATAAAAATAGGTCATACAAGTGTTGGATTTTTCCGCTTTGCTTGTCGTATAGAGTTTGAGTACAGTACAAGAAAGTATGAAGACCTACTAAAAATGATTAGTTTTTTCATTTATACTTGCCCCTCTGCGAAGATATAAGGAAACAAAAAGAGAAGGTCATTTCAAGAGTAGTCTCTGACTTTTTCAATCGGTTTTTAATTGTGCTTTCTGTTGTTATATAAAGGTAATACGATTTTTCATTTTTTTTTAAATGTCTACTTTTGTGTAAATACGAAGTAACCCATTGTTTTTGCAAACCAAGTTGATAAAGAAATATATAACTGTTCTTGTTCATAGGTATGTTCCTTAAATTTGTATAACATTTTTTGAATATGCAAACCTTCAACTTTTGGAAGAAACATAAAAATGTAGTTAAACATTGGGCATTAATATTGAGTGGAAATTCCAAAGACTCATTATTTCGGCGTACTTCCGAAAACAACATACCTACTTCTTTAATAAAGCATGTTATATTCACATATTTGAATACGATGATTACTGAAATGACAGTGAAAATTGGAGCAAATTGAATTTTCAAAATAAAAACAATTAAAACAATAAACTTCACCCTAATATATTTAAAAAATGTCCTATTCTTTATGGCATCCCAACCAACTACACTGTTAAAAAAGATCTCGATTCCAATATACAGAACTTACTGAAAATTAATTCACATTAGAGCTGTGCAGAAACTCGAATTTTGCATGGGATCGAAATTCGAACCGAACCGAGCCCATGTAAATTCTCATGGAGAGGATCGAATTTTATAATTTTGAACAGCTCTAATTCACATGTAAGGTAAATGCGTTAGTTATTGTCACATTAAGCAGAATTGATAGTTTCAGATGCTTATTAAACAGTGTTAAAAGATATTTATATGATCACAATTAGTTTATACAATTAAAGTAAACTTTAAAAAAGAGTAATATCATTTTATTTTTTATAAATTTTATAGTGGTTAGTATTTATTAACAAATAAAGTTTGAAATGCATTAGTTTCCGGCAGAGGTGAAACGTAATTGCTTTAGTGATCATCACGTAAAAGCATTAGTAATCGTCGTTAATATTTAAAGATGAAAAGAAACTGGTTAAAAATAAATTCGTTTCTTAAAATATTATTATAATAGTTATTAATGGTTACCAGAATATTTTAAAGTGAATAAGCTTGATATTTTTATAAATAGTAGTCAAATGAAAATGAAAATATTATTTTCAAATTTATTCTCGTATCATCACAACATTATTTTTCTTTTGTAATAATTAAATTAAAACTTAATCAACAAATTGAGTATACAAATAATGAAAACCAACATTTTTAAATAATAAAATTAATATTTACATTTTTTAAAACAAAGTACCGTTCATAAACGTCACACAAGCGATGGAAGAGGTGGGAGGGTTATATTAGAGATTTGTGACGACTTGTAATGATAGGGGGGAGAAGTGTAAATAAAATGTGACGTCACACTTAAAAAGTCAACTTCTGCATGGTTCCTGCTTAAAGAAACTCTTTACGTATTATTTATATGTACTCTGTGAAAAGGCATTCTCTGTGAAAAGGATCCCCCTCTGCACAAAAATGGTTTAAAAAAAATAACCGTTCTTTTCAAAAAAATTGCAGCTTGGGGTAAGTAGTTACTTTTGCCGTGTGGCTTTTTTAAATTATTTATTATATATTTATTTATTTATTTAAAAGTTTAAAGTCCCTAGGGCAAATTTACCCTATAAGGAACAGTATACAATAATAAACTTTAATTATTATTATATTACTATAACATATGTTTACAATAAATAATAATAATACTCAGCCGAAATTGAGTTCATGGCGAATACATGTGTTAGTTATTTATACTTTCAATATATGGTGGATTTCACAGAAATTGTCCTGCCCCAAAAATAAAATATGTCCAATCTACTGCAAATTTTTTTTATGAGTTGTCCTATTGGATAGTAATTTATCCTATAAATATTTTAAATTTTTTTAAAAAATTGGGGCAGTGGGAGGGGGGGAAAGTTTGGCGTTTTTTGGTAATTCACTCTTCTTTTCTTATTTCCATTGTTTTAATGAATGGATAAAAAAATTTTATGTGACATGATTTTTGTAGATTTTTGCATAACCTTTCGATTGAAAAGGTCCATTTTATATTTTTTTAATAATTTGACCTTGATTTTTCAAAATTAAAAATAAATTTAAGTTTTTCTCAAAGATGGGCCTTTTTAAATTTTTTTAAAAATATTTTTAAACGAAAGCTGAGGTCTTTTTCCTATAAGAACCCAAAATTTCAAAAATGCGTTTATTTCGTTTTCGAGAAATAAAATGATGAATACCGCGCGACGCCGGATCGACTGTAAGGGCTTGCGTAGACGCGGCGATCCGACGTCGATTCGGCGTCGCATGGTATTCATCATTTTATTTCTCGAAAACAAAAAAAAACGCATTTTTGAAATTTTGGGTTCTTATAGGAAAAAACCTCAGCTTTCGTATAAAAATATTTTTAAAAAAATTAAAAAGGCCCATCTTTGAGAAAAAATCAAATTTAATTTTAATTTTAAAAAATCAAGGTCAAATTATTAAAAAAATATAAAATGGACCTTTTCAATCGAAAGGTTATGCAAAAAATCTACAAAAATCATGTCACATAAAATTTTTTTATCCATTCATTAAAACAATGGAAATAAGAAAAGAAGAGTGAATTACCAAAAAACGCCAAACTTTCCCCCCCTCCCACTGCCCCAATTTTTTAAAAAAATTTAAAATATTTATAGGATAAATTACTATCCAATAGGACAACTCATAAAAAAAATTTGCAGTAGATTGGACATATTTTATTTTTGGGGCAGGACAATTTCTGTGAAATCCACCATATATACCTGAGTATGATCTCAAATTACTATCAGCAGTTACATTTATTGGAGTGATTGTATATTTACACAATAAAAATTTCAAATGTATTCTAATGTATAAAAAATATATAGATAATTATAATATATATGTCGTAGGCAAATAGAAGAATCCGTCGTTTAGCTCAATGCCTAGGCTTTTAGCTAAACGCGGACAAATAGGAAAATTTTTAGAAAAAAGATGCTTCTATCTTATTAGCCGGGATTCATTTAGTCGTTTAGATAAATGATTAGTCTTTCACCTAAACGCCCAAAGCACGTCAGGCGATTAGACAAATTCAAATTTTAATAATTTTTGAATCCATAGTTCATCCTCCTTAGTTCATAAATTATTATTTAATTATTTTTCATTTGCAATTTTATTCGACTTTCTCATGCCATGTTCTTTTTAGATTTAAATATGTACAGAATCAGTCAGCAAGTAACAATAAAATTACTTATTACAATATGATAAATTTTTATGGCATCGTGAACTACAAGTTAATTTAAATTCATGGTAATAAGCCGATTTTTTTGTTGCGCCACACTTAGCTTCGATTAAAACACTTTTTACTTTTTCTAAATGATTTCTACTCCACATACACCGATTATTGGAAGTTTTATCAAGGGCCTCTTTACATTTCCTTTCGAAATCTTCTCTAATTACCGAAACGTTTTCTATTTTCCATAGATAAAATTTGACTGTCACTTCAGTAAAACCGAGAGATACTAAATTTTATTTTCAAAATTTTAAAATATTAACTTTTAAAGTAAGGTTTAGAATATCAAATTATTATTTCAGATTAGAATATTTACATAAAAAACAAATAAACACTTATTGATTAACAAAATTTGAAAATGGTAGTAAATTAAAATCTTTATTATTTCTCAATAGAAATCAATTTGTCTATTCGCCTGACACGCTTTGAGCGTTTAGGTGAAAGACTAGTCATTCATCTAAACGACTAAATGAATCCAGGCTAATAAGATAGAAGCATCTTTTGCGTAAAAAGTTTTCTATTCGCCCGCGTTTAGCTAAAAGCCTAGGCATTAAGCTAAAAGGCCAGAACAAGAGAGCAGCTTGGGAGCCCGTGTCAGGGGAAGTGGTCTTCTACCTTGCGAACGTTCCACCTTACGCTCTACCTCCCTGCCAGCCGGACAAGCCTATCTGTCCGCATGGTGGGAAACTACTTCCCCTGACGTAAGCTCCCGAGCTGCTCTCCTGTGCAGGCCTGAGCTAAACGACGTATTTTCTATTTGCTTACGACATATATATATATATATATATATATATATAAATATCTAGGGAAAAAAAATAACGAAAATAGCAGAATAAAAATTCAAATTTAACACAACAAAATACCTATAGCATAAAACAAGTATTACCAGTATGCAATGTCAAATATTCCATTATTTTCTTTAAACAGAAAGTTAAAAAATAATTGTTTAAAGTATAGTTGCTTTGATACATCTCTAATCGTAGTGATTTTATTCCACAATCTTGCCCCCCTGACAATGAAAAAACCTTGTATCTTACAAGTTCGATGTGAAGGTATTTTTAGTTTTCATTTTCTGAAAAAACTGGATCTTTTTAGAAGCACTGAATAAAAAGTTGGTAAATAGCAACAATTATTTGTTTAAAAATTGTTTAAATAATAATTTTATTTGCATTTTTTATCTGCATTTGTATAAAGTTTAACTAATTGCAAAATTAGGACAAAAACTGCATATTTCTAAGATCACTGTATAAAAAGTTGGTAAATAACAATAATAATTTGTTTTAACAATTTTTTTATTAATATAACTGTAATAATTTTAATGCAATATTTTATATAATATGTTGACTAAGTAAAGCTAAAAATCTTGACTAGTTTTTAAAAGTCTGCTACTTTTTCTATGTGTGCTTTGAATAAATGTGCAATAATAAATTGTTTAAATATTTGCAAAATTCATCGTAATATTAGTAAAATATATTATTAGTTGACACACAACAATTATAGTAAAAAACATAGATGATTTTAAGTCGTGTTCGTTAGAGGATATGAAGAAGCACAATGCACCTTTTAATTATAAAGTTCTTTATTTTAATTTGTAATTCTCACTTTGAGAGGTGGACAAACGCTTCTATCCTTTAAGAATTACCGTGGTTAACTGACCAAAAGCTCTTGAGTTTTCTCTCATTTTCCCGTAATGTAATTTTAATTACAGTCAATTTAAAACAGACCTCGGAAGGTGATTTTCTTATTCTTGTATGACATTTCCCAAAAGGGTCCGTTGTCAGGCAGGTAAGCTCATAAAACCAATCTTATCTTCCTTTTGTTTATGAAATTTACCCGAATATCAATAGATTTCTTTATCCAATCGTTAGGAGTTTCCCATTATCGGTTGATTACAAATAAATCAATTTAGTTAGGATCTCCGCCGTTTATCACGAGACCACTGATCTCATCGTTGGAAATTTCATATCGATTACCAAGTCTGTCTTAAATCAAAATTACCTGACGATTTAGGCGTGTCCACCGCTCGTATAGGTATTTTACAGGTATAAATATTATTTCCGACTCTATTTACTATGAAAATTTTAGAACAAAACAATAGAAATACACTTCTCACCTATTTCACACAAACATTGAAAAAACTTATATAAGTGCTACAAACAGCCTAATTAATACTAAAGAAATTAAACGCAAACAATAAACAAGAACATTTTTACTTAAATTTCTAACAAGTCTATTTTGCAATATACAAATAAATAAACGCTGTGTCTACTCTAGACAGTCAACGGTAATCCGCGTTATAAAAAAGGCTTCGATAACGCGATTGTTGAACTTACTTATCTGACAAAGTTGGCTAAAGTTGGTCAAGCTTCTTGTATGTACACTTAGTTCAGTTGTTCAGTAATTAGAAAACCTAATAGGATTTTTTAATGTTTTTTAATATTATGTTTTGTGCAGTTTTTAAGTTTCATATAATTAGTTTCTAAATATGCTTATCGAAGTTAATGATTTTAACAGTTAAAAACTAAAAATCGTCAAATGTTAAAATAACAGGCTAAAAGTTGACAATTTATACTGTTATTCAAAAGAAAAACAAATTTGTTAAAAACGTTTAAAACCTCGCTTGCTAGCATCTACTGAAGTAAAGCCTGACATTTCTTAGTCGCTCACGTAAACAAGGAAGCGCGGCTTCGTAAGTCGGACAGGTCATCTAAGATGCTATTGTTTCCTCTCTAAAGTAAAGGGATCTTTTTATTAGTCTTTCCAGAACATGTACATGCAGTATTGAGACCGATTTAACAATTTTTATTTTCGGGGTTTTGTCTACCTACTTTTCCGTTTCAGCCCACTGTGCGCCGGTTCGGATTGCCCTGCTCTCCCCTACTGTCTTTTTTGATCAAACCAGATTGTAACATTTCTAATAAATGACTAAAACAAAAACTGCGCGTTACCCGCGCCATATCATGGTGTCATTTTAACATATGAATACAAAGGTCTGTTTAACTTGAGCTTCCTTAAATGTTGACTAAATATTAATTTTTCAGAGTTTCCTTTTTTTCGACAATTGTGAAAAATAAATTGTAAGCAAATATCGGAAAAAAGAAAATAGAATTTATAAAAAAAGTAATAATAAAAAAATTTTATTGAAGAGAGATCGATGTAATATATGACAAATGCAAGTTTGGTGATTTTAAAGTTCAAATAAATTCAAATTCGGTGATTTAAAAGTTCAGTCAAATGCAAATTCGGAGATTTTAAAATTCAACCAAACGTGAGTTCGGTGATTTCAAAGTTCGGACAAATGCAAATTCGGGTGTTTCAAAATTTTGACAATTGTAAGTTTGGTTATTTTAAAGTTCGAACAAATCGAAATTCAGGAATTTAGAAGTTCTTACAGTTCTAAATGTGAGTAGTTTAATATTTTGCTAAATGCGAGTTCGGTGATTTCAAAGATTGGAAAAAATGAAAATTTAGTATTCAGACAAATGCAATTTCTATTAATTGAATGTTTTGAAAAATGCAATTTCAGTTATGTCAAGTTAAAAATTTTAAGTAATGCAAATCGCAAATGCGAGTTTAGTAATTTTGAAATTATAACAAATACAAATTCGGGAAGTTAAAAGTTAGAACAAATGCAAGTTCTGATAATTACAAATTCTGACAAATGCAAATTAAGAGAATTACGAATTTAGATACAGTCAAACTTCTACTTAACGGACTTCTGCTTAACGAAAACTCATTAGGGAAGCGTAGAAGGGAGTATATCGGTGAGAGTTATGACTGTGTGCGTACCATCGAATTCAGGGCCGAAAAGTTTAAGTGTCACTTAGTTTTGAGCAGAAGTTATTATGTCGCCAAAAATTATGAGAAAATTTTTAACATTTAAAGAAAAAAGTGAAGTGTTAAAAGATATTAGTGCGGGTGTTGCGAGGAATTTTATTTTGGAGATACGATAGAAGACTGCATTGTTGAGACATCAAGATATATATTTTAATCGTACCGAGAAAACGACTCCTTTTATTCAAATTAGGAATTAAGTTTAAAGCTTTACCTAAAATTACAGTATTTTTAATTTCTTTTAAAAAAATAATTTTAAAAAGAAGAAAAATAAAAAGGCGTTTACAAATAAGGAAATGTTTTAAGAAATGAAAAAATTCACCGAAATTTTTCTTTAAAATGTTAAAAATGATAGATACATTTTTATTTTTTATTGCAGCCCAAATTAATAAATAAATTATTATTTAATAATTATTATAATTTTGATTTCATATTTAAAGATCCTGTGATTTAAAATGGTTGTTACATCCCTGAACGTTCACTCACTAATAACATTTTAATGAACTTCTACTTAACGAAAACGTCAAATTGCTTTTCGTTAAGTAGAAGTTTGACTGTAATTAAATTTCGGGCAATTATAAGTTTGGTCAATTATAAGTTCAGTCAATTAGGTTTTGAAGGTAATACATGCGATCCAATAAAAGTAATTTTATAAAATATTTGAGAGTATTTTGTTTACGGTATTTCGCTCCGAAAGCGATTGGAGCTCAAGGATTAGACATCCTCTATTTGACATAACTTTTAGCTACAAGGCAGTTTTGAAAACCGTGATACCCAGATTCGTGATCAGCGACCCGAAAAACCCACGAGTAACAAATTTCAAGTGAATCGAATAAATTTTAAAAATGTTGACCGCCATATTGGATCCGCCATTTTGAATTTTGAAAACGTGATACCCAGATTCGTGATCAGCGACTTCAGAAACCCCCGAGTAACAAATTTCAGGTGAATCGAATAAATTTTAAAAATTATTTTAAAAGAATTTATCACTCGGTGAAGTTATTAATTCATAGGAGTTTATCAATCACTCCGAGTCAATAAAACACAAATATGTTTTTTACGTTTCGGCAGCTATGCTCTCCTCATCAGAAACTAAAAAATTTTTTTATTAATAAAATTATAAATAAAGTATACCAAAAATACGAAGAATTTTTAACATTAAAAAATTTTTTTATAAGAGTGAAATTACCATTAACAGATTTGTTAAAAAATATATATAAAGTACAATCATTATGAAGTCAATAAATTTTAAATATAAATATTGTAGACAAGTTGCCACAACGGCACAGGGCTATCAACTGACAATAATATTAAAGTCACAATACTCGGCGATAAATTAAAAATCAAAACATCATTACCAACGGAAACAGAACAAATTGTAATATCAATAGAAAATCGCAAAATCAAATGTTTCACCATTATTTTATATTTTATCTATTAATTTGAAAAAGAGAAAAATTTGTTCATTTAATTAAAAATAATTTTCATTTTATTTTTAATGGGGTGACCAAAATATATTAAAATCAAAAATAATCATTTAAAACTATCAATTAAAAGAAAAAAAAAATAAATAAAATAAATAAAATAAATAAATAAAATAAAATAAATAAATAATATTAAAAATAAAATAGACATTATATGAAAGTCAAAAATGTTAATAAAACAATGTCAAAATAATAAATAAATAAATGAAATAAAGAAATAAAAAATCAAAGGATCGAAAACAAACCAGTACAAATAATCCTACTTCCCTAGGGAAATAAAAAACATCATGTCCAAGATTTTAAATCTAAGAGAAAATGGGAACAAATATTACTAAGATTCATAACGTCATCTTTTCTATTAATCGGATATTCTTCCAACTTTATGTGTATCATTTCGGAAGTCAAACGTTTATTTTCAATTGGTTCTCTGTCTAGGATAAAAAAGTTGTCATAATCAAAATCATGGTTATATTTAGTCTTATGTTTATATAAAAATAAAATGAAGTAAATAAAATGAAAATTATTTTTAATTAAATGAACAAATTTTTCTCTTTTTGAAATTAATAGATAAAATATAAAATAATGGTGAAACATTTGATTTTGCGATTTTATATTGATATTACAATTTGTTCTATTTCCGTTGTTAATGATGTTTTGATTTTTAATTTATCGACGAGTATTGTGACTTTAATATTATTGTCAGTTGATAGCCCTGTGTCTTGCTCAAGTACTTTATAGAATAATATTTTAAAATAACCACCACGGTAAAAATGTTTCTCTGTATGAAGCACACTTAACACTTCACATAGGCCATGGAGCTGAAATTTTACGTGATACCATGGAGCTCAAATTTGACATTTATTCTAACCTCATTTTTGCAATATTGCAAAATAAATCTATTCCTTCTGCAGATCGCTTGTTTCACATAAAAACTTAAAGAAAATGGTAACAATACTATGAAATAGTTGTTACAGTAATATAATAGTAATGACATGGTACTGATCGTTTTTTTTGTATACACATGCGGTTTTGACAAAAATAATTTTTTTTAAGTAAAAATTTTCCTTTTTTCACATTTTTTTTACATGTGATTTAGTGCTAGTGGATCAAAATTGAGATTTAACTTATTAGAAGGCGTAATAACTAAACACATGACACCTTAATTATAAGTCTACAGATTGCGTTTAAAAATTGGAAAAATTGAGGGACAAAATATTTTTACAGATTCTAAGTATGAAAAAGGTATTATGAAGTTCAATATAAACCTAAATTGTTTATAAATATAGACACTTTATGCTTGAAAAATTCTGAGTTATAAAAATGATTCTTTCACCGAAAATTAATAAATTAAAGTTAACATTTTGCAAAAGGGACACGCCACGGAGCTATAATTTCAGCAGTTATAGTGCAATATAATAGAAGTTATAATATATATATTTAGTTTTCAGTTACTCTCATTTATACCTTTGAAAATCACTAATACACTTTAGAATATATTTTTAATTTAGGTGTATTTTTTCAACGCCGCCAAGTAAGGCAGTTACGTAAGAATCGTCCATATATAAAACACGTAGACACGAAACGTGACAAGTACTCTGGAAAAACTAGAACAGAGCGAAGTTCACAGCGCGTAACTACTTATTCGAGGTATCGACAACGGTCGATACTCGCAACATCGATTCAAGATGGCGCTTACGCGTCAAGTGTCGACAAAGTTCAAATCTAATAACTCTACACTCCCTTCCTTTGTCGATACGCTACTAAAACATAAATTATCATTTTTTTTTATAATAAAAATAGACAACGTGTTCTTTATAAGTCGTAAATAAAATCTTCTATGGTTATGTACTCTAATTTTCTTCTATTGCGGTCCTCTGTACAGAAGTCTGGTTCCTTTTAGTTTCCACGCATATCTGTAAACATATTGAGAATCATATTAATTAAAAATGTAAACATATATATATATATAAACAACCAATAAAACTGTAGTTTTATGCTCTTAAATTTAAATTTTAATTTAACATTTTGTCTCTTTCATATTTATGTGCTTTTAAGGGTAAAGGTTTTGTCATAATGTCAGCTATATTTTCTTTAGTATTAATCCATCTAACATTTACTTTTCTTTCATCAACAAACTGTTTGATGAAATCTACATGGGTGTCTGTCATATGTTTTCTATTTCCAGTTTCTTCTGTTAATTTGAGACTCTTATTGATTTCTTCTAAATTGTCATCAAACATTTTCAGTTCGTGACTTCCATCTTTCTTAGTGCAATCTCCTGCTGACTTGTTATCACATCAAATCGTTACTGGAAATAAAGTTTTCCAATAACAAATCTGATGGATTTGTCCAGAGAGATCAGCTCTTGACAAGCATCACTCATGGCAAGATACTCTGCCTGGCAGGTAAAAAGTGTGACGTACGTTTGCTTATGGCTTCGCCAAGCAACTACGTCGCCAAATAATTTTATCACATAACCAGCAGTTGTGATCGAACCATGGCAATCTCTAAAACTTGCAACTGTCAAGACCTCTAACTCATCAGTTTTAGCTTTAAATTTTAAGCCGATGTTTGTCGTACCTCTTAAATATCTGAAGACTCTTTTGACATCTGACCAATCTTCCTCAGTTGGTTCCAACTGTTTTCTAGCCAGATAATTTACTACGAAAGTAATATCAGGTCTAGTTGCGTTCGATAAATACATCAAACTTCAGATTGCTTCTCTGTATGGTATTCTTTTAATTTCACTCTCATTTTCAGATTCCTCTAATTTGATTCTCTTATTTCTGTTGCTCACTTGTCTCGTGACCATAGGTGTACTTTGCGGTTTGCAGTCTTTCATATTGAATCTCTCTGGGACATTTTCTATATAATTTGCTTGATGAATCACCATACTCTTGTCTTCTTTGTTTCTCTCTATTGTGATTCCCAGAAAGTTTCTTGGTTCACCGAGATCTTTTAATTTAATTGAAATGACCCCCGACGGATCTTCCTAAATCGGGATAATTGTTGTCAAAAATAGTTTTTTAATTTTTTTATTTTAATTTTCACGTAGGTGCAAGTCCCCCTACCCACATAAAAATGACCCTCCGTGGGTCATCCTGAGACGGCATATTTTTTGTCAAAAATAAGTTTTTAATTTTTTGATTTTAATTTTCACGTGGGTGCAAGTCACCCCCTGCATAAAAATGACCCCGTGCGGATCATCCTAAAACGGGATATTTGTTGACAAAAATAAGTTTTCAATTTTTTGATTTTAATTTTCACGTGTGTGCAAGTAACCCCCCCCCCCACATACAAATGACCCCCGCTGGGTCCTCCTGAGACGATATATTTATTACAAAAATTTGTAAAGAAAATAAACGAAAAATGAAAGATAATAACTACATAAACGTATGACGCCATTCGCGAAAATTATTGAAAATCGTAAATATTTAACTTGATATAAATCACAACAGATATTATTAATCGAGAGATTGTCATGACGCCATTTTGAATCATTTTTACCGCTCCGGGCCACTTTACGCATGACGCCAATTTTGGCGTCATACCGCCGAAGTGGTTAATTTTTTAAACTTTTAAAATTCTATTAACCCCAAAGTAGTGACGATTTCATAATACAAACAATGATCTCAATAATCACGAAGGCAAACTGACATTTCCCAAAAAAATTTAAAAATCGAACTTACGTTTTCGTTTTTGTTTTCTGTTTCGTTTTCAAAATTAAGTGATAGGACTCCGTCGTAAATATTTTTGTCCTTGAAGCCTCTAATTAACAATCGAGCTTTGTGTCTAGTTGATCCATCAGCCTCTAATTTTTTCTTAAAGACCCATTTTAAGTCAATGATATTTTCTCTTTTACCATCAAGCATGGTCTTTGGTCGATCAACTAACACCTACACTTTGTTGGCGTTCAAAAAATCAATCTCTTCTTTAATTGCGTGTTTCCAACTTTCTTTCTCTTTAGTTTCCATAGCCTCTTTATAATTTACAGGATCTTTATTCAAGGATGCTAGTAGACAGTGTCTAAGATGAACATTGTTTTCAACTTTGTTTTCAGAAACAGATGAACAATTTGCAAACCTGGCATAACTTATGTCTTCTACCGGTTTTCCAGTGTAAGCTCTCTTAGATTCATCTTGAGACTCTAAACAATTCCAATTAACTTCCTCTATTTCGTTAATGTTTTGTAAGTTTACATTGTTTTCAATTTGATCCTTTTTGTATACATCTTTGTACACAAGTTTCTCATTAAATCTTACGTGCCAAGGTTCTATAAATTTTCTAGTGCTTGAATGCCATAGTAAATAGCCAGTAGGTTTGTAGCCGACTAAGACAGCTTTGATTGCTCTTTTACTGAACTTACAATTAGAAGCTGGCTTTGGATTTCTGACATATCCAATGCAACCAAATCTTTTAATTTGATTATAGGGGCAACTTGCACCAGATGTTGTATGAATGCACTGCAGCATCAACAGCCAATTCACACATAGTTTTTGGCAATCCAGAATCAAGCATGTATGATCTGACTTTGCCTTGAATTGTCTTGTTAAACCTTTCAGCAACTCCATTGTATTCTGGAGTATAAGGTGGTGATGTTTCAATCTCTATTTTCTCTTCTTCTAATACCTCTAAAAAATCCCCTCCAATGAACTCTGTGCCTTGATTGAATCTGATAAAACAAAACTTTTCATTTTTACCTAATAGATTTTGAGCTGTCATTAAGAACCTTTTTATTGCGTAGCCGTTTTCATCTTTCGTTTTTAACGAGTATGTTTAAGCAAATCTAGAGAAATTATTTACGAATACTACTATAAATCTTTTTAAACTTGGGTATGTTGTGGGTTTTATAGGACCCATTGTATCTGTGTGTATAAGTTGCAAGTGTCGATTTGCTCTTTTTTTAGTCTCTTTAAAAGGAAGTTTTTCAATTTTTGCTAAAATACATACTTCACACTATAAAATTGAATCATTAAATTTTACGTTCTCTAAACTCTTTTGTGTTTTCTGAACCTTCTTAAGATAATTTAATGAAGCATGACCTCACCTAACATGCCATAACATTGCTTCATTGAATCTTTCAAAGCTGTCAGGTTTCTTTTCTAAAAGATATGTAATA
Organism: Ganaspis brasiliensis; assembly: GCA_037103525.1. Lineage (NCBI taxonomy): Eukaryota > Metazoa > Arthropoda > Insecta > Hymenoptera > Figitidae > Ganaspis > Ganaspis brasiliensis. The sequence continues at coordinate 864,096 of JAZKLR010000841.1, read as the reverse complement.
AACATTTCTTCTATATTATTAAATGACTCTAACTGATCTATTTTAATTGTTTCCTAGAGATTGAGCTACTCTCTATATCTGTAATTAATTCGTCGTCGTCGTCTAAATTTGATTCGATATTTTCTTTTGAATCTATGAGCTACTTAGCATTCTCCCTTTCAATCGCAGAACCAGCGCTATTTAATTCATTATTTTCTCACTCCGAATTTGAGGACTTTCTATTCTCGGTGCTTGCTTGCGATTCTTCAGAAAGCTCATTATACGAAACCATCCGTGCTCTACAACAAACTTGTTCATACTCTAAATTTTGTTCTTTTTTAAGTTTGAACTTTACAACCCAATTCGGTTTGTCGTACTTTCCCTCTATGATAATTTTGTTTGTTATTTTATCAGGAACTCTAAGTGGCTTATCGTCTAAATAGATGTAGAAACCGGCATCAACTAACCTTCTCAAAGATAGTAGGTTTTCAGAAATATCTCTTGCCGCAATCACATCCGTCAATTTAATAAGATTTTATTTTGACGAGTCCGACAGCAACAAAAGATCTCCTCTTCCATCTATTACTATATCTGCCTAATCATTCTTATTTGCGCTCTTCCCAGCTGGAAAAACTTGTACAAGATCTTGAACCTGTACTTGTGTCAGTTCTTGTGCACGATCAGAAGTGGAAACTTGTAGAAGATCGTCCAAGGTCGTGTATAAGTTCTGTCCAAGAAATTGGAACACAGTTCTTGTATATGTTCTTGCACAAGGTCTTCTACAAGTACACTGACTTGTACAAAAACTCAGACAAGGTCTTGTTCGAGAGCTTGTGCAAGATCTTGTACTTGTTCTGTTGTTTGATTAGAGAGACTGCGTGAACCAATGTATGTTCTTATGTAAGTTCTTGTGTAGCATTGAGCTACAATTTATGACGTATTTTCTTATACAAGTTCTTCTACATTTTCTTGTACATGATCTTATGTAGCTTTTAAAAGTGAAAAATTCCCTGTAAACGAACTTGCCCAAGTTCTCGTACAAGAACTACAATGAAAAATTCACTGGTAAATTTTCAGTACAAGATCTTATACAAGTTCTTGAATAATTTCTTTCGCAAAAAATGTATACTATCATGGGACTTGTACCAGTTCTTGTACGGGAACATTCATTTTTATTAAAATAAAATTAATTAACGCCTGAATTTAAGACACCGTTATCGCATTAACCACTAAAGATATTCACGAAGACTATTACAATTGAATATAATATTAAAAATCTTGACATCAAAGTGTTTCGAACCTATCTAAACTAACTACCAAACCTAAACGCGAACGCATTAAACTCCACGGCTATCAAGGACTCGGAATATACTTCAGAAAATGTAAATCATATGTTACCAACATATCTGAAGCAAAAAATTTTCTTGTACACGAACTTGTCCAAGGAAATTACTAAGTAAAATATGATTTACATTTTCTGAAGTATATTCCGAGTCCTCGATAGCCGTGAGCACGAAGTAGTATAAGGAGCTCCCACTCTGTATGTTATTTAAAAATTTTTGATTCCAGTTTTTCTTTTCTTTTACAAGCCTGATTAGTTGGCGATCGACGCAAACTGGGCGGATAAAAGGGGCAACATCGTGAAAATGCAAATAAAAGCAAATGGCTGCCAGAGGGAAGGTTTGAAAAAGCATTATTTAAAGAGTTTCAAATCATCCCGCACATTTCGACCAATGACCAATGTATAGCAGACGATTTTATTAGAGTTATCATAATTTTTCCTGTAGAGACGCAACGAGCGCTAACTAATCACAACTAGAATAGAAAAGAAAAATGAGCGTGTGTTTTTCTCGAGAGTAGGAGCTCCTTATACTACTTCGTGGCCGTGGGGTTTAATGCGTTCGCGTTTAGGTTCGGTAGTTAGGTAAGATAGGTTCGAAACTCGTTGATGTCAAGATTTTTAATATTATATTTAATTGTAATAGTCTTCGTGAATATCTTTAGTGGTCAATGCGATAACGGTGTCTTGAATTCAGGCGTTAAATAATTTTACTTTAATACAAATGAATGTTCCCGTACAAGAACTGGTACAATATCCATGATAGTATACATTTTTTCGCGAAAGAAATTATTCAAGAACTTGTATAATATCTTGTACAGAAAATTTACCAGTGAAATTTTCATTGTAGTTCTTGTACAAGAACTTGGGCAAGTTCGTTTACAGGGAATTTTTCACTTTTAAAAGCTACACAAGATCACGAACAAGAAAATGTAGAAGAACTTGTATAAGAAAATACGTCATAAATTGTAGCTCAATGCTACACAAGAACTTACTTAAGAACATACATTGGTTCGCGCAGTCTCTCTAATCAAACAACAGAACAAGTACAAGATCTTGCACAAGCTCTCGCACAAGACCTTGCCGAGTCCTTGTACAAGTCAGTGTACTTGTAGAAGACCTTGTGCAAGAGCATATACAAGAACTATGTTCAATTTTCTTGGACAGAACTTATACACAACCTTGAACGATCTTGTACAAGTTTTTACTTCTGATCATGCACAAGAACTGACACATGTACAGGTTCAAGATCTTGTACAAGTTTTTTCAGCTGGGTTAATCACACCATTTTCGTAACGTCTAAAGTCACTTAAAATTAAGCTTTTATTGACAATATGATCTGTCGTTCCTGAATCGGCAATGCAATTTATAAACTCTCTGGTTTCGATAAACTCTTTACAAATTGAATCTTACCTGCTTCTTTATTTTGCTCCTTGTTTTGATTGAAGAATGTTTTTGTGTTTAACCCTTGTGGTTTGCGGTCAACTTTTGGTTTTTCTTTATTAAAGTTTTTAAACCGGTTTCCTCCATTAAATTTGTTTTTCCAATTGTTAAAGTTGTTTTTATTTTTAATTTCTGATTCAAGACTTTTTTATTATTATTATTATTATTTTTAAAATTTTTACCACTAAATTTTTCATTTGCTGTCCTCTTTACAGTCGGGCAATCGTCCCCTTTGTGGTATTTGATTATTTGACAATAATAGCAGAACCACTGATTACTATTTTGTAGATGGCACTCTTTTACCCAGTGACCTGTTCTATTGCATCTGTGGCATTTTTTTCTTGACCTTGGCTCATTTTTGTCCTCTGAACCCTAACCTCTTCTTTCTTTTCGCTTTTCCTTTCTGCCTCTAACTGTAAAATAAATTATTTTATTTCTTCTAGACTCATTTCTTTTGACAGTGTTTGTCTTTGAATGAAATATGCATTTCTTAGTTCCGGCACAATTGCGGATACTGCCTGGTAAAATGAGGTTCTCTTTTCCTGATCTGTAAGAGGTGCAGCATCTCCACAGGCTTCGTATTCTCTAATAATTGAGTCAAAACGTTCACAGAAATCGTCAACTTTTTCATCTTTTCCCATTTTAATTTGATACAATCGTGATCTCACAGATGTGTGAGTAACATTTATTTCACGCCTCTTAACTTCTTTAAAAATTTTTTAGGATCGTTTCATTTAAAATTCTCTTATGATAATACTCATCTAAATGATTTATTATTATATCTCTAACAATACTTTTTCTTTTTGGGATTTTTTGATTATAAAAGATTTTCAGAACTCTTAGCGTTTATGTCAATTACATCTAAAAAATCGTTACTAGTTGAATCAGATTTTAAATAGTCTAACCAAAGATCACAGTTTTATTTTTGTGTCAGTTTATACTCCCTTCTTATATTTATTTTAGACATGTTAATGTCGTTTTCAAAAACTTTTTCATTCAAAGCTGCAATATTTTCTTTAAGTTTATTTTGTTCGTTTAAATCTCTAGAATGACTTGAATCAGAATTTAATTTTTGCCTCTTATTATTTTTATTTGTTTCTTTTAAGCTAGTCTCTAAATTTCTTTTTAAATTTTTATCAATTTGTTTTACCTCTAAACTTCTAACCCGCAAACGTTCTGTTTCCAAATTTACTTCAGCAATCTTCCTTATGTTTGACATCATTTGGTTTGTTTCCTGCATCACCTTCTGTAAAATTTTTATGGAACTGTCTAATCTTTCTAAAGTTGCCCATTGAAGATCGCTTAATTGTTTGTATTTAAACTGAATTGCAGTTAAGTTTGAATTTTGGAATACTTCGTTACTTATAACTTTTGGTAGTTTCCTTCCAGCTTCTACTTTGGATTTTGCTAAAAAAATAAGACATAGCTCTAAATTAATACCTGGATTTTTACCTCTATCTCTAAGTTTTTATTTGTCAGGCCTAACCTTCTTAAACTCTACACTTCTAATTTAATTTTTAGAAAAAAATTTTTCTTTAATTTATTTGTCATTTCGATTTTTAAATTATTTGTAATTTCGATTTTAAAATTATCTAATTAAAAAATTTATTTACGTACTTTCAGTTTTTACTTCTTCAATTTTCTCTTTGTCTCTTTTTGTTTCCTCTTTAGGTTTTTTTTTGATCTCTTATCATTTCCTCTTTAATTTCATCTTGGTCTCTTTCTGTTTATTCTTTAGGGTCTTCTTTGCCTCTTTTTGTTTCATCTTTAAATTCCTCACGACGACTTACTGTTTCGTTTGAATTTTGATCTCCTAAGCTACCTTCGACTTAGTCATAATCCACCAATATGTAGGACATATTATTTAAAAAGTTGGACGAATTGAATATAGTTACCAGTAGTTTGAGATTCTTTTACATAACCTATAAATGTACTTAATTAATTATTAGTTCATTCTAACTGATTTATTAGATATATTAATATTTAAATAAGTGAACATTTTTTTTTGTTATCAAAAGAAATATTTTGTTTTTTTTACAAAATTTTTTTTTGTTATACTAGGGTAGGATATAACATAATTAAGTTTCATAAAGAATAAATAATTTTAAATTTTGGATCCGCCATATTGGATCCAGCATTTAGAGTTTTTTTAAATCTGACTTCGGATTTGTAATCAGGAACCCCAAAAACCCCTTAATACAAAGTTTTATAAAAATTGATGGATTTTAAAATTTTCATGTTCGCCATATTGGATCTATTGGAATTTTGGTAATCTAGTTTTAGATTTGTAATAAGCGTCCTCAAAAACAATATAAATTATAATTAGCAATTGTAAATTTTTCGTTTTTTTGAGAATTAATAATTTTTGCCAATAATAACCTTATTTTTGTTTACATTTAGTCAACTTTTGGGTCCTGTAAAAAATATTAAACTTAACAAGCCTCATATGTCAATAATTGGATGTTATTCTGTGAGTATTTATGAAGAGAAACAGAGTAGTCCGGTACACGGAAAAAATTAGTTGTAGAATAATTCTTGAATTAGTACAGGAACTTAGGATACGAGAATTTTTCGGGAGTTCTTATTATCAATTCTTTGACATATACCTAAGAGTTTTTCTAGAAGACTTATAATGAATTTCAAGAAGACTTCCGAAATTTAGAATAAGAATTACGGAACTCGTTTAAAAAGAGAAAATTTTTTTAATTTGAAAAAAATTTTCACCCACGAGTACTCGAACTCAGTTCCTTGAGACTACAGAGAATCTCTTCGCTTTGTCCAACTGAGCTAACCGCGATTGTAATATTGTACGCATAAATCATACATGAGTGAACTAAGCGCTATATGGGGGCCTGGTCAGTGTACTGTGCCTTCTATTTCAGTTCCAGAACTTTTAGATCACCGCGAAAGCAATTTTCCAATCGCGCAGCTATTAAGAATTCTTGAAGCTCTTTTTAGAAATACTTGAAAAATTTCAGAAAGATTATTGAAATTTTTAGACATATCGCCGAATTATTTTCGTATCCTGAGTTTTTGAACTAATTCAAAAATTATTCTAGAACTAATTTTTTCCGTGTAAAAAAATATTAATTTTCAACGATTTTACAGGAAATCAACGAAAAAATCTTTTTTCCCCATACAAAATACATGCAAAATTTTAATAGCGTGCAGGCACTACTAAATATCAATTTAAAAAAAATACGTATAGATTTTTTTCGATTTGTGACAAAATGAGGGGCGGAAATTGATAAAATTTGAGACTGTCATTTTTAACGGACACCCTAATATATATACATATAACACTCTATCATATGTTGATAAGTAAGATTAATATGTTTTGTACAATGTCCTTTACATGCATAATTGATAATTTTACTTCCATGTGACAAAATCCTACATAAAACTTTCGGTTTTATGATTCCGTGTCAACAGTAAATGCCAATCAAAAGAAGCTGACTTTCTTAAATCAGTAGATATATTTATTTGGGGCGAAACTCCAATAGCACCACGATATGCTTTAAAATTAATTGATCGAACTTAACATGACTTCATGAATATTGATTTACCTTTAAGAAGGAAAAATATGCCCTCTCATGATGAAACCTGTCTGTCTAGGAGCCAAAATAGGAAATCAAGGGACATCTCACGGCGCAGTGAGCAAATCTACAACATGGATCTCATTATCGATGAATGCGATCTGACAATCAAGGAGAGAGACGGAAGATTCTCGGTAGGACGTCCGAGTTTCCACGAACGTCGCTTCTTCTTCCTGCTTGAGCTCTCGCGGATAATAGTTTGTTCCGCGACCAAAAGTTTTGATTAAACTCTCTTTAACTTCGAGTCAGAAAAGACGCCCTTTTTATTTATAATTTAATTTTCAAATAAATTCTGTGTCGGCCGGTATTGTCCCTGTATCGTCGAATTTCTTATTGAATAAACTTATGTTTATTTTTGTTACTTTAACCAGTACCTTTTATTTAAATTGGGGAGAAAACTCCAGTGGAATCCCCTCTCGTTTTTACATTTCAGCACTGGTCCAGCGTTAGTTGCTCGTCGGCTCATGTCTCTCTCCGCTTGAACAGAGCTAGCCGGCGGAGTTTACAATCGCAGGAGGTTTTTTCTAAATAGAAGGACAGCGGTGATTTATTGACTAAATTACTGTCTAATCCTGGACTGAATAAAGTTCAGCTATTTCGTACCTAAATTTTAAATTATTAGTTGTGATGTAAAATTGCTTTGATTTTTTTCTTTGTGCTATATTATAACCGCTAGAACCTTTCTTATATTTTAAAAAGATAACAGTTGAAGAACATGCCACTTCGGATATCACAATTTTTCACTTATTTTAGCTTGAAAAAAATATAACAATATCATTTAAAGAGTGAAAACTTATGCACTGAAGTTAACTATTGAATATTCCAGTTTAATTTAAGAGAAAAATAACTGTCTTTAACGAACTTTTTGTCCCAATAATTTCAGCTTTAAAACAGAGAAATCATCCATCCAACGATATTGCCTTCTCTAGAGTAAGATCTTGTCAGTCATTACATATTTTCATTAGAGATCAATGAAATAATTTAAATATTAAGAATTACGTATACAAAGAATTATTCAATGACGTTACAAGTGGCATTTGAAAAACATTTTTTATAAATAATTCATATAATTATAATAACAAAGATTTAGGTGTTATATTTTTTGTCCATTCATTTAAAATGAAGAAATTGAACATTATAATCGCTCTCCATTATTGTGTTAGTGACAAAGGTATGTACAACATATTTCTATTATTAAATACAATGGCAGTAATTGAATTGTATGCTCATATGAAACGGTACGATTTACTTTCAGTACATATTAACACATACATCATTTTTATTCCCTTTTCTGTTTATGAAATTCTTCCTTCATCATGACAGCAATAACATACTTACACTTGGACAACAAATCTTTCTGCATTATTCAAAGTTTTCGTCAATTAAGCCCCTTAAAAGTAAAGGAGCACGTTAAGCTGTTTCATTTCAATAATGAAATGCCCTCAAATTGTAGTGTTACGAAATTTCAAAAGAAATATCTTAATAAAAAATATATTAATATTATCAAATATTGTAACAATGCCTGGCACTATTACATACAAACAATTTTTACAATTCTTATACATAATTGTCATTATAAACCGCGTAATAAATTATTGCACAAATAAAAGAATAAAAACGCAGATACTACATACACACATTTCTGGGAGGTATCTCACAAATATAAAAATCATGTTCATACTTAAACGATTACCACATACAAAAGAAGATGACGTTCAATAACAGGTTACACAATCTAGCTTCATTTCAAAATTCGTTCTACAATTGATGAACTATCCGTAAACTAAAAGTACGTCACATCTTATAAACACGTACCGTACTAAACAAACATGTTCACAACATTTACTTTTTATCCCACAGGCACACACGGAAAAAAATAGTTAGCTGTAGCAGCTAAAAGTTAGCTGCCACAGCTAAAAAAGTTACTTGATATAGGGACAGCTAAACTTTTAGTTGTCAGTGCTAATTTTTTTAGCTGTTACGTATTAGCAGTGGCTGCGAATTTAATTTGAGCTGGTAGTTAAAACTTTTATCAATCAAGTCTAACAATAGTTCAACACGCTAGTAAATTTTATAATATTGGTTGCTAAAAGACTTAACTAAATCAGTGAAAAATATCTAGTTATAATGACTAATTTTGTAGCTGTGTAAATAAATAAATTATAACTATGGAAGCTAAAAATTGTGGTTACTGCAATTAAAAAGTTACTTAAAATTAATAAATTTTTTAACTAGTACTACTAAAAACTTTAGCGCTCTTTAAAAAATAATAGTTTGTTCATACAAAATTTCGTTAGTAGTCATTGATTACAATGGATAAAAGAATAGTGAATAAAATTTATTAATGTATTTTATAATTGAGGGGAAAAGTGTCAAAGACTAAATTTTTAATTATAAATTCCTAAACTTAAGAAAGTTTAAAATTTCTAATTTGAAAATTTCGCTTCTATCACTTTCTTTTAAAATTACAAAATACTTTAGTAAATTTTGTTTTACTAAAGTTTAACTATTGGTTTTTACTGTAAAAATAATTTTATTCCTATAAACCATGACAATTATCATATTTTTCTAATAAGTTATATTTTTGTTTAGTTGTTATTTTGTTTGTTTAATTAGAATTTTAGAAAATTTAATAAAATAATAATGAGTTGCGATATCGCAATTTATTGCCCTATTAAAAAAACTCATATGAGATCTCATATGAGATCATATGTGGTTTCCCATATAGAAACTCATATGAAAACTCATGTTCATATAGGAATTCATGTGTGATCTTATATGAGATCGCATGTAAAATCGTATATGAAATTGAGACACGATTTGATATGTGAATTCATATGGGAAATAGTTATGTGTTTTAGACAAGAGATCTTAAATAAGATCTCACATGATATCTCACATAAGATCACACATGAGATCTCATATACGATTACGTATGAGATCTCATATAATATCACATATGAGATCTCATATAAGAACACACATGAGATCTCACATGAGGTTTCATACGAGATGACACATGAAATCTCATATGAGATCATACATGAGATTATACAAATGAATATGCATTTCTATAAAGAAACTCATGTGGATTCCTATTTGATTTCGTATGTGAATTCTTATGTCAAATCTTATATCAAATCTCATATCGAATTCCATATCAAATCTCAGAAACTCTTAATGAGCAACAAATATTTAAGTGTTTTCGTCTAATACTTGTCTGACAAGTATTATTCCTCTGCAAAGAGTTTGTTTTTCCATGATTTGGGTCTCTATGTTCTCCTTCTTCTTATATATCTTTTCCTCTTCATGTCGATAGTGAGAGAGGTTGAACATACAGCCATCTTGTGACAGTTGTATTAACTAAGGCCTACATGAGAACTTATATGAGATCTCATGTAGAATCTCATGTGGAATCTCATGTAGGTTTTAGTTAAGACAATCGTCGCAAGGTGGCTGTATGTTCAACCTCTCTCACTATCGACATGAAGAGGAAAAGATATATAAGGAGAACTAGAACATAGAGACCCAAATCATGGAAAAACAAACTCTATGCAGAGGAATAATACTTGTCAGACAAGTATTAGACGAAAACATTTAAATATTTGTTGTTTATTAAGAGTTTCTGAGATTTGATATGGAATTCGATGTATGATCTCATGTGTGATCTTATATGAGATCTCATGTGTGATCTCATATGAGATCTCATATGAGATTTCATGTGTCATCTCGTATGAAACCTCATGTGAGATCTCATGTGTGATCTTATATGAGATCTCATATGTGATCTTATATGAGATCTCATATGTGATCGTATATGAGATCTCATGTGTGATTTTATATGAGATCTCATGTGAGATCTTATTTAAGATCTCTGGTCAAAAACACATAACTATTTCCCATATGAATTCACATATCAAATCGTGTCTCAATTTCATATACGATTTTACATGCGATCTCATATAAGATCACACATGAATTCCTATGTGAACATAAGTTTTCATATGAGTTTCTATATAGGAAACCACATATGATCTCATATGAGATCTCATATGAGTTTTTTCAATAGGGTGAATAAAATAAATATGGATTTTTATAACAAAAAACAAAACATCTGACTACAATGACTACAAGTTATATTTTTGTTTGAAAAAAGGGCTTAATATAAAACAAATAAAAATATCTTTAAATAGAAAAAATATTTTATTATAAATTACTGTTTATGTTTCACATAAAACTAGTTTAACAAACAGAATTTGAGATCATTTTTGTAATAAAGTAATATAATTAAAGTAATATAATTAAAGTTATATAATTAAAGTAAAATACTTTTTGGTACAATGTACTTTTCTCCGGTACTCGTTGAATGTATGTATAGAGGAAAGGGATCATTTAGTGTATTCAAACACACCCAGTGCAAGTTAAAACAAAGATTGACATCTGGGTTTTCAACTTCAAACCCTCGTACGTGAGAATTAAAACCAAGATTTAAAAGAGGAAAGCAAATAAAATTAATATTGTTGTCTGTCGAAGGTATAATAAACGATATTTCGCCAAACATTGGGCATCTTCGTTCATCCACTCAAAGAATTAAAACCATTCCAACTGTATACCTAGTTCCCTTGTGTTCAACCCATTTAGAACAAAAACATTCTGGATCTTTTTGTATGGATAATGGTAAACGATTACAAAAATTAGAAAAATAAAGCGTCGCACTTAAATCTTCTGTGTCACCTGGTCCTACAATTGTTGTACTTAAAATACTCTCATTAACTAAAAATCTTAAACAAAGAGCAAAAGCTCTTTTTGTAGCAACAGATTTTACAGTATTTTTTCGGGACATGCATGTATTTGTATAAGCTTTTAAAAGTTTATGGTTGGCTTCATCTCGGATACATGATATATTTACCAAGGGGCCAAACAACTCAATCACACGGCCATAGTGTAATAGTAGATGATGTTTAGGCTTCAATCGTTCTTTAGTTAATTTCATGTATAACAGATGATGTTCTTTAACAAGATATTGAAAGATATCAATGATTTCTTTAAACAAAGTTTTAGCTCTAACTATAGCCATAATATCATGCAATAAAAGATAAAGCTGCCAAAACGGGTCATCTTCGGTAACTAAATCGCCAACAAATAAACCACAGTATCTAACGAAGTTTATCATCTCAGCTGCTGTCATTTTAAGTTTATTTTTCTGTAATTGTTCAATAGTCACAGAAGGAGGCTGATTTCTGCCATCTATTTTATCACAATCAAACATATACATTCTATTATTGAGGAATTCTAAAAATGAAGAATTTTTTTTTCTGAAAATGTTTCAATATAGGTATCATGGTATAGTGAGCCACGCCTTCTGCTAAGTCATGCATTTCATCTGTCCCATAAACTGAGGCAATACCGTCAATATTCAGCAACTTTATGTCCTTAAAAACAATCTCTTCTTTGATCCCTGTTAGAGATGAATTGTTCCTTATTAAATCTTTCTCATAGTTTTCAGAATTTCGGAGCAAGGTACAATCCTCATGACACAATGATGCTGAATCTTCCTTTGAAACTTTGCAAATACGACATGGGAAGTTGGCTGAAAAACTTTCTATGAATCCACACATGCCGTGAAGACCGAGGTTGTCACCTTTTAAAAGTACAGTAGGAAAAAAAACCCTAACAGATACTTCTCCTGTATTAATCAAAATACCTTCAGACTCTAGAAACTTTAATTCATCAATTACAGGTTTGAAGGTCTTAAGATTTCCATAACTGTTGCGATCCTCTGCGTTAAAAAGTAAAGTTTCAAAAATGTTATCCAATTTAGATTGACATTCAGTTGGCAAAGTAAGTAAATCGACATAAACGGATCCAATAAACTATTAAAGGTATTACAATATCTTCGGGTTTATAAAGCTTCTGTTTAATAAGTTTCCATTTTTTACACTGTACTATATTTGATATAAACTCTTTTTCAAATTCTACTTTTTCCATATAATCGAGAGTTGATTTTAATGCATCAGGAAGCTGAAAAAAGTTTTTTAACATATTTCTCAATGGAATATGTTGTCCGGTAACATTTGTCATTGAGACACTTATTGAACCTTCAGAAATTTTTCGTTCTGGACGAGTTTCTATAATGTAAGTTTCAGGGGTGATAAAAACCCCACAATTCTCAAAGTGTTTTTGTCTTAAATACTCCGAACTCAAATGTGAAAATGGTACAGATAAGCTTTCAAACATTTCTGAAATCTCAGTAACTTTCGTTTCTAAAACATTCCCATTTTGTAATGCATTAATAACCGTAGATTCAAAATCAATTAAAAATTTGCTAGATAAGAACATTGTAATATCTTCTATCATTGAATCAACAATGCAACGCGGTAAACCAGGTTTATTATATATTTTAGAAATTAAAATGTCAGCTTGTTGAGATAATAATAAATAAAAATCTACAGTTTCCGTATTTTCAAGACTTCTGGAACTTTCAATATCGTCTATTTCCATACCAATATTTCTTTCACTGAATTCAGATGAAATAAAAGATGTTTTTTCTGGTTCATTTTGGATCTCAACAACGGGGAACTTAAGACAATTGAAATACTTTGGAAATTTATGTTTTCTCTTTAAATGTTTAGTATACGAATTCCACTTATCAAACGTTCTATGACAATTGTTCTCAAGCCTACATTTGAATACAGTTGCACTTGAGTAGTTTAAATAAAAATGGTCCCTTAACCCTTCAATACTTACAAATATTTTCTGACATTTTAGGTCAAAACAGATGGCTTTTCTAACATACATCATAAACTGAAAAATAAAATAAAAACATTTTTTTTAGAATTGAACGTAAGAACTCATAAACATTTTTTAAGAAATACGAACAAAGCGCATGAGATCAATTTTCTGCTCAACAGAACGAGACATTTTGCGACTTCACTTAGAAGTAGAAGGAGTCGAAGAAGGCGTAGAAGATTCTTTGGCATGCTTAATTTTAAATAGCTTATATTCTTCAACAAGAACAGACGTTTTCTTATCGAGAATCTTTTTGTCTTCTTTGGTAGAAAAGTCGTATATAGCTAACTGTAAGAAAAGCATTTCCCGACAACATTCCTTTGGATAAGGAGTATCAAGCACATGCGTTGCTTTAAAAGCAACATCCAATGCCTTTAATGGATTTTCAACTTTATAGAAAATTTGATTAATAACCACATAAGATTGTTCAATTGTATCTTCGTCTTGGGAAACAATCATGACTTGAGGAGCATGAGCAATACCCAATTCCGATAGCTTTTTGCGTTTCTCATTCAACACTGGCATAATATCAGCTGCAGACTGTATAAAATAAAAAAATGAGAATTAGAAAAGTAAATTTCACAACATAAATATATATTGATTGAAAAATAATAATACATGTAGCATATGAATAACTTTAATTAATAAATAATACACCAGAGTCACCGGGAACTTAAAAAATGCAAGACTTCTTCAATGTTTATAAATTTAAATTTGAATTAATTAAATTTCGAATAAATCAGAATTTTCATTTATAAAAATTTTTAAGAATAAAAATTAAAATTAATTAAAATGTATATTATGATTTTAAGAAAATAAAAATTTAGATAGATAAAAATTTAATTAATTTTAAATTTTAATCAAATTTACTTTTAATGGATGATAAAAATTTGTAAATTAAAGTTAAATTTATTTAAAACAGATGTTGTTTTAAATAAATAAAATAGAATTAATGTAATAAAAAAAAAGTTGAAAACAAAATAAATGGTTAAAATAGATAAATGACAACATTTTAAATAGTTGAAAAAGCTGAATTCATTATGCATGTTATAACTTAAGGTTTTTTCAAGGTTGCTTTTTATAATTGTTTTATTATTTTATGGTTTATAGAAGCGCAAAAGTGTACCTTCACAAACTGAAGCAACCCGTCTTTTCCTTCAATTCTTGATGGTCTCCAAGTTTGCTTTTTACTTTTTCCAAAAATAGTTCGTACATTGAACAAGGAATGAAGTAATCTAATAGTCGAAGCTTTTTTTCCATCTGCGTATTTAAAAAAAAATTTCAATTAAAATATTTTAAAATACTTTGAAACAAATTTCGAATTCACTGCATATATTCATGATTATTGTCTTTATTAATATTTTACTTTTTAAGTTCAAATATGTTAATAGGTTAACTTCAGCTAAATAGTGGACCAAAATAGAATAAAATATAAGCACTAAATTTAACACTTAACGTCATTTTCGTATTTTGTCTTGCATGCAACAAAAAATGACAAAATTATCAGAAAGCATTTAATGGCATTTGGATCTAATTCGTGCGGTGTTTCGCTTGAAGGTAAAGAAACGCATTCAATGTTTTTCATAAAATTTGTGAGCATTCAAAATGATTAAAATTAAACAAATATCAATCAAGAAAACGCGTTAAATAGCATTGAGCACAAAAACGGAATTAGTAGGCATCTGTCAGCATTCAAATGACTGTTTTTTTAAATGCCAATTTATGCGTTTTGATCAACCTCTTTACCGGGAACACAAGCTAACCCGCGTATATTGTCAATGAGAGAGAGAAAAGCAAATGGCGTACTATAATCGGAGCAAGAGAGTAACTGAATTTTACATGGGAGATCAAGTGTTGTGGCGGACGCATAAATTATCGAATGCGGTGAGGACGTTTTCGGCGAAATTAGCACCGAAGTACGAGAGGCCATTCGAGATTTCTAAAAAATTGTTGAATTTGGTCTATGTGTTAAAGACGAATGAGAATCGACGCATTACTAAAGTGCATGTGTCCGATTGCAAACGTTTCATACCGCCTGGAAAGTAAATTCTTTGACTAAGCCATTGTTGTCTCTTTGATTTTAGATTAAGTGCTGAAACAGCGACGCCGAAACGACGGTTCTCGTAACTAGTCGTCAGGAGTTTCTGGAGGGGTGTCAGGGAGAGATTCGAGTGAAAAAAGTAATTTATTTTTTTTGTTATTCATTTAGAAGAGAATTTTTTATGTTTATTTTTTTAGTAATAAATATTAGAGGCCGATACTAGAGATTAGTATCGGCCTAGGAGAGGGGGTTGTGACGAAGGAGTTCGTCCCTCACAAATTCTGTGCTGTAAAAGAAGATATTTTATTTAGTTAGTTTAAGTGTTGAATATTTAATTAATGTTAAGTAAATAGTCCGTGCAGCACAGGTCCCTTTTCTGGTTACGGCCCTTAATTGCGCCCGACTTCTGCTTCATCGCAGTCCCCCGATATTCTTTTTTTTTTAACCGCGTGATAAGCCTTTGGCAAATCACAGAGCTTAAGAGGAGTGTGCGCGGTATTTTTCGATATTTTCCGCGTTTTTCCGGTGGCGACCTCTTTTTATTTTCAGGCATTCGTCTGCGGAGTAGGTGAGAGGACCAGTCGTGGAAAGGAGATGCCGAAAGGAAAGTGGGAGGAATCTGCCCTTGTCGCGCCGGGGCCTGAGGGGAAGTGTCAATCTACGCGACCATCGCGCCGACCAGTAATCGATTCGTGATCTCCGAGGAAGAAAAAGGTTTTGAAGGTCCTAGTTCATCGGGCCTGCTTGAAAGAGTTTCTACTTTTTAATAATATAATACTTTTTGGGCGTTTCGCGTGATTATTAATATTTGTAATTTACCTTTTTGGTTTGTGATCTAATATCCCGAGCTAATCAGAACTTCGATGGCTACAGTTGGTGAATTCTTGCAGATCATTCATAACAATCGGCTATTAACATCATATTTTAATTAGGTCTAAATAGAAATTTCAAAGTTAAGACAATTTTTGAAGGTTAATATTAATCATTAATATTCTTAGGCAGTGAATGCTGGTAGTGCTAACCTTCATGAGTATTTTTTAAAGAACAAATTTTAAATTAGTTGAAAATTGAGGAGTATACGCAGATTTTTATTCAAAAGTAATCACTTCTTTCCCACTTTGCGCCGATTTCTTTGACACTAGCGTATACTTACGTCTTTTTAAGACCATAAAAAATCCATAAAAATCCGGTATTTTGGTATTAATTCTATAAATTTTTAAATTTTCGAAAATTGTTTTCAACAAAACTTGTAGGCCTTCCAAAAATTAACATTTTATGTTATATAACATACGCTTCTATTTCTAAATTTAATAGTTTTATGGAATGACATCGCTCTCTGAACCCCGTGGCCACGGCTCTGACCCTAGAACTCGACAAGAGTAAGCCCCCTGAACTCACTTTCTTCGGCTTCTGCTATCGAGCGTAATTCTAAAACCGGTTTCTAGTTAATCGAGTACAGATTACCTATTGACCCCAGTGATCATGGTCCAAACTGGTCTCGATGTTCAATTAATTGTTTTAAAACACTGAAGGAATAGTTGCCGTGAAGCCTTCGGCCGTGTGTTAGCTTTCGTCTGCCAACGACGGATATGATATATTTTATATTTACCTTAGTAAATAAAAAAAACAATAATTTTTATTTTTTAAAGCGCTTTTTACCATGGAAATTTGAATTACGCAAATTTCAATATTATAGTCGTAATCAACGCCATAAAATGCGTTATTAGACGTAATGTAAATAAAATCGGGGGTATCTCACTTTCGGAACTACACCTAAACATTTTTAGACATATTTTAGAATGCTTTTATTAAAAAAAAAAAAATTGTAAAAAAGTAATATAAGATATTGCTAAAATGTTTTTAAAAAAGTCACGAATATTAATAAAACTTAATTTCTACAAATTTTTTTTTGTACAAGATAATTCATTTTTAACTGATTAAAAATACTTTAACAAATTAGGTATCATAAAGTGTCATGAATTTGAAACTGTAAAAAGTCACTAGTCTCCCCTCAGTGTTGTTAAAAATTAATAATACATACAGAGTGTTCTGACACTTCCAAATAATTCTACATTGTCTCCTTTCTTAAACAATGTAACAAGTACGCTAGCTGCACTAAATGCGGTACAGATACCGTACCTTACTTTAGTTTACTCGCCGAATTAAACTTGAGCGACAGTGGGCCCTTATCACGTAATTTTGAAAACGAAACCGAAAACGAAAACGCAAGTTCGATTTTCAGATTTTTTGTGAAATGTCAGTTTGCCTTTCTGATCATTATGATCATTGTTTATAATTTGAAATCGTCACAATTTTGGGATTAAAAGAATTTTAAAAGATTATAAAATTAACCACTTCGGCGGTATGACGCCAAAATTAGCGTCATACGTGAAGTGTCCCAGAGCTGTAAAAATAAGCAAAATGGCGTCATGACTATTTCTCAATTATTAATGTCTGTTGTGATTTTTTATGTTTGTAAACGTAGTATTCTTATATTTTAAGATACGGTGATTCAGAATAAAATACTGAAAATTAAATTGTTTAAGGTCTTTATTGTGTTTTAGCAAGCTAAATATAGACGATTTTCAATCATTTTCGCGAATGACGTCATACGTTTATTCAGTGATTGTCCTTGATTTTCAGTTTATTTTTTTAAAAAAACTTATTTTTGATAACAAATATGTTGTCTCAGCATGACCCAGCTGGGTCATTTGTATGTGGGGGGGGCTACTTGCACCCACGTGAAAATTAAAATAACATAATTGAAAGCTTATTTTTGTCAATCGGGGAAAGGGGCAGCGGGAGCATGTCTATGTGGGGGTAGGTAATAATGGACGCTATATTTGCTGACAAAATAGGTTTTTTATTTTTTTATTTTAATTTTCACGTGGGGGCAAGTCACCTCCCGCATAAAAATGACCCCCAGTGGATCATCCTGAAACGGGACATTTGTTGACAAAAATAAAATATAAGAATACTATGTTTACATACATAAAAAATCAAAACAGATATTAATAATCGAGTTTTTAAACTTTTGAAATTCTATTAACCCCAAAATATTGACGATTTCATAATACAAACAATGATCATAATAATCACAAAGGCAAACTGACATTTCACAAAAAAATTTGAAAATCGAACTTGCGTTTTCATTTTCGGTTTCGTTCTCAAAATTACGTGATAGGACCCCAGAGCCAAATGAAATACAAACTCTGTCTCTTTCTATGGTAAAGACATTTTTAATGCAGTACGCGTCCTACATAGGCGTAAACGCTATATCACATTAGAACCGACTCTGCTCGCAAGGTTAGGAACGACTTCTGTACAATGCACAATTCAGATGTCGAGAAAAACTTCTCTTAGTGTAGATAAACTCTATTTAGAATACATGAGGGTGATCCATTAGGAAAAGCATGTCGCACCTTGTGAGGTTTCTTGCGTGGATTCTTTCGATGGATTCCATGCGAGGTTAAAGCAATTCATGAAGTACCCGCCTGGTCTGGAGTTCTTGTCAAATTTTTACATGGATAAATTTTAAAATACAATTTAATTTAAATACATTTTTTCCGTGTTTTCCAACATTGTTCTCTCTTTTTCTAGCGTAAAAAGCAGTGGTGCAATAAATAAAATGGAGTTTAAATTATTTTATTTTTAGAAAAAGAAAAAGATTGTTTCTCACAATGGCAACTCTGAGTCAGTTTGATTAACTGAGTAAAATATGTAAAAAACCTGACTTGTTTTAAATAAACTATTTGGATTTTGTTGCAGGTTCTGAAACATGAAACATGCTTGTTTATTAGCAACGGTAATGATCATGCTTCTAACGAATGTCACCGCACAATTGAACTTTTCAACTGGATGGGGCAAAAGAAATCGTCTTTTTCAAAAAAATAAAGATACGATTTATTTCTCTCAGATATGCTTACTTCTAAAGCAAGTACAGGATCTACGTAATTAAAATAAGTATACTGCTATTTAGATCACACTCTGAATAGCCCATAATATGTCTGTGTTGCATAAATAATTTTAACTTCTTGTGATGTATTTCTAGAAAATAACAGGGTTGTTACGGAGAAAAGATATGGCGCTTTTCGCCAGCTGGAAATAAAATGAGGAAAAAGTACCAAGCCTTTGTTTTTAGAATTTAGCAATATCACATCCTGTAAGTGTATCCCATTAGATGGTTGTTTTAAAACATTCATTCTAAGGTCTCAGACTGATAAAAAGGACATACTAATAACAACTTAGGACATTGTACTTAAATACAATTATTCTAAAAATTGATGTTTCATTTCGTCAGCTTGACAAAAATCATCTTCTCAGGAAAAAAAATGTTTTTTAAGAAAGAATTTTTAACATTAATGTAATTTAAAAAAGAATACATAAGCCTGCAAAAAATAAAATTTCCGTTATTTGAGATCCACAAGTGATTCTTCGTAGTTTTTGGTGCCTTGAATCCGAATCTGTCAACGAAAATCTCCCATCACGTTAGGATTTTGAGAAAAGTGGGGGTAAAAGTCCCAGAAATAACATTTTTGTCACTTTTTGGAAATTTCAATCGGGTAAATACGACGTGCTAGAGACTTGTCACAAAGATTAAATTCATGCTTGAACTTTGTACTTTAAAAATATATAGCGATATCAGCAACACTAAATTAAATTAACTGTCAAACATGATTTTGCTAAAGTCGATGAATATATATTAAGTCTTCAGTGAAAACTATCAATATTAAAAAAGTCGACCGCCATATTCGATACACCTTTTTGAATTTTAAAAAACAAATGTCAGATTGGTATTCAGCAATCCCGAAGACACATGAGTAACAAGTTTCAATCAAATCCAATCAATTTTAAAAAAATCGTCCGATATATTATTTAGTTGGTTGTTGCCGATATAGAGATTTCGAAGGTAAAGTACAAGTTTTAAGATTTAATTTAACCCCTCTAACAGGTCTTTAGCACGTCGGATTTACCCCGTAGAAATATTCACAAAAGTGTAAAAATCATGACTTTTGGGAGCTTTACCTGCACTTTTCTCAAAATCAATTGTTTTCGTTGTCAGATTTGAATTTAGCGCACCAAAAACAACGGAAAATTGTTGATTTTATAGCTAAAAAAGCTAAAGAAATTTTAACAAAGAGATGGAAAACTTTTTAAAATTATAAGTAAAATGGAATCTCATAAAACTCTTTTTTTAAACAGAAACTGACGTAACGCGTGTTAAATTAGTTAGTCCTGATCAAGACCGATCAATTTTTTGATTTTGGGAAGTTTTTATTAGGGTAAGGGGCCATTTATTAATTACGTAAGCATGATTTTAAATTATTTTGACTCCTCTCGCTATTCTTACGTAAGGTTTTTCCATAACTACCCTTAAATGCGTTTAAAAGTATGATTTCATCAGAAAAAGTTCAATTGCACTGAAACACATTACCGTCAAGTGCGGATATTTTGTGCACAAAACCACTTTTTTTCCACTCTATGTTTTATTAAAATTCAGAATGTGAAAAAATAAAAAATTTATCTATTCAATTATGTTGTCAACATCCTTCTAAAGGTGTCCTATGAGTTAGCCGCCAAAAAAAATTATTTTCTAAGTTATAAAAACTCAAAGTTGTGGACAAAATAGATCCCATGATGGGGCTATTTTGTGCATTAAAGTTTACTTATTTGAGAGATTCCATATGAAGTGATCAAGGTAAAAAAAATTGTTTGCTAATTATGGTTAAATTCGAAGTATTTATGGTGCATATAGATGGTAATTTTTGGAAATTTTTTTTTGTTCAATATTTTCCGAGTGGGAGGGGGGGAATTTTTTTGGGTTTTACGGTACAACGCAAATTTCATTATTTTTTTCTAGTTAACAATTAGACAAAAACATTTTGCTACTATCAGTTTCAATAGAGTTTTTTATGGCCTTTCAATTGGTGATATGTATTTAAAAAAAAAAAATTTTTGACCAAAAAATATGAAAGTCAAAAGTAAATTTGAGTTTTTTTTGGTGAAGGACACGATTTTTTTTTTTTTTTTTTTAATCGAAAGCTGAGGTTTTTTCATATAAAGATATGTACATGAAAAAGTTGGCCTAAAATGTTTAAGCCATAAAAATTAGAGTTTTAGTGCGGAGCGCTGCAGACTTAACGCGACCAGAGGCTTGAGCCATCTAAAACTCTAATTTTTATGGCTTAAACGTTTTAGGCCAACTTTTTCATGTACATATCTTTTTAGGAAAAAACCTCAGCTTTCGATTAAAAAATAAAAAAACGATCGTGTCCTTCACCACAAAAAACTCAAATTTACTTTTGACTTTCATTTTTTTTGGTTAAAATTTTTTTTTTAAATACATATCATCAATCGAAAGTGCCATGACAAACTCTATCGAAACTGATAGTAGCAAATTTTTTTTATCTAATTGTTAACTAGAAAAAAAATACTAAAATTTGCATTGTACTGTAAAACCCAAAAAAAATTCCCCCTTACCACTCGGAAAATATTGAACAAAAAAAATTTACAAAAATTACCATCTATATGCACCATAAATACTTCGAATTTAATCATAATAAATAAATAAATAAGTAAATCTATTTTGATATAATAAATTTAATAAATAATTTTAATAATAACAATTTTGTTTTAATAATAAATAAAATTAATAAAATAAACAAATACCTTATTGATTAAAATTAAATTATAAAATATAAAATAAAGAAATTTTCTAAAATGAATAATAAAGAAAAAAAAGATGCAAAGGATGAAATAAAATCATTTAATTCTCTGAAAGAAGAGGAAAAGAAAATATCAAATGATTTAGAGGATATGGATCCATTTAAAAATAAAGAAAACGACGATAAAGATAATTTAGATGATATAATAGATTCGGAAGATGAAAATGATGAAGAAATAGCTAGAGCAAATAGAGAATTGGATGAGGTTATTGCAGAATTTGCATCTGACATTAAGAGTCTAAGAAAAGGTCTAGGAAAAGTTACTGTAAATTTTAAAACTAAAGAGAGAAAGAACTTAGAGGAGAGAAAGAAAATAAAAGAACAAGTTGTTAAAACAGATAAAAATATTGAAAAAGTAAAAAATGATTTAACGGTTAAAATAAATTAAAAAGTTGAATTAAATAAAAAAGAATGTGAACTTAATACTGCAGAAATAAATGTTAAAATTTTAGAAACACAACAAAAGATAGATGCTTTAACAAAAAGAATAGATAATTTACATTTAAACACTGAAAAAAATAATATATTTATTTATTTATTTATTTATTCATCAAAAGTTCCTAGGGCTAATTAGCCCTTAATAGAACAAAATTTACAATAACAAAAATATAATGCACATGGCCTTAAACCTGAAGAGTAATAAAACAAACAAAGTATTTTCTTTAAATTTAACACAATTTTTTTTTTAACACATTTTCATTAATATACTACTATCCCTCTCTAAACTAGTAGATGTAATCTCAATTACCAATAAGTAATATCATACACAGTACCACCTGAGTTAAATAAGAATCTAAATAATAATTTTTTAAATATAAATTGCGACGATACATTGCGACGATATCTATTTTGGATAATGAAAGAAAAGTCGTGGAATTGCAAAAAGATCAACAAACTATTATAAACAATATTGAAAGAATGCGTTTAACAAATAGTAGCGGTAATGATGGTTTAGCATGGCGTAAAAATTTATCAGTGCCAAAATTTAGTGGTCGCGAGCGTCCCATGGTTTTTCTTAATGATTTACAGAATTATCTAGAAGTGAATAATGCGTGGGAGGATGATTTTAGGTATATAATTCTAACATGTCTAGAAGGATTTGCGAAAGAATGGTGGAATTTAGTTGCAACTAGACGATATAATTTTGATTCTTTTAAAGATAAATTCATTAAAAGGTATTGGAATGATGAAATAAGATTTAAAATAAATACAAATTTACAATTTGGAAGTTATGATCCAAATAGAAAATTAACTAGAACAGCTTATGCTATTAAATTAATTAACAATGCGAAAGACTTAATTTCAGCACCTTCTGAAAAAGAAATTGTCTTGAAGATGGCCAGACACTTTGAGGATGAAATTAGGACGGCTATAATTATAAGTAAAATAGAAACGATCGAAGAATTAATTGATTTGTTAGAAACATTTAATTTGGGAGGGCCATCTAATTCATCTAGAAGTTTTACTTATCAACAGTTTGGGCGTTTTCAAAACAATACTAGTAATTATAGAAATGATAGACCTAGATTATATGAATTGCCACAAGGAGAAAAACCATATAATAATTTTTAAAGTTGTAATAATATTCCTCAACAGAATAGATTTCAAAATAACAGAAATTTTAATTCAAATAATTTTTCAAATAATGAAAGAAGATATAACAATCAAGAAAATAATTTTGGAAACTATTCACGAAGAAATTATAATAACAGTAGTAGAAATAATTTTAATCCAAGTTTTAATAGATCAAATAATTATGAAAATAGAAATGTACAAAATGAAAATAAAAATTCAAGACCTGATTCTACTACAGGAAATTTTAATCAAAGAAGCAATTTTGCTCCTCGTGGAAATTTTGAACAGAATAATTATCGGCAAACT
Source organism: Ganaspis brasiliensis (assembly GCA_037103525.1). Classification (NCBI taxonomy): domain Eukaryota; kingdom Metazoa; phylum Arthropoda; class Insecta; order Hymenoptera; family Figitidae; genus Ganaspis; species Ganaspis brasiliensis. The sequence continues at coordinate 840,303 of JAZKLR010000841.1, read as the reverse complement.
AATTATCAAAATAGACAAAACTATAATAATGGATATGTTGAAAATGGTCGATATGTATCTAAGTCCAATGAAAATAATCCAGAACAAAACAATCCACAAACAAATTTTGTAGGAATAAATAAAAATAAACAAAGTGGAAATGTTCAAGGAGTTGAGTTGGATTTGGATCAACCAGGACCAAGCAGTACAACTAACTCGGGAAACTTGTAAACCTCGGGTTTGTAAAAACTAGAGTAATCGATGCAAGCCCAAGGTCTAGCGAAAAAGTTAATTGTGAAAATGATGAAATACCTAGTATTAAAAATTTTGAAAATGATACAAAAAAACCTATAGATAATTCTGAGAATCAAAATAATAAAACTGATATTAAAAACAAAAATAGTAATAAATTACCGTTAGCAACAAAGGAAGAATTATTAGAACGAGAGGATAATGGAATTGATATTAATCTTGATAAATGTCTTTTAATTGAACTTGAATTAGAAGCAATAAAAGTAAGAGCATTAATAGATACAGGAAGTAAAGTTACTTGTATTTCTAAAAGATTTTATCAAAATAATTTAGAAAAACTTTATAAATGTGAAGTGCTGCCTGTGGTAGGAATAAATATTTTTGGATTAACAAGTGGAAAATCAGTTAAATTTAGTTATCAGTTAGATTTATATCAAATTTAGAATGAGTAATTGGAAAGGAATTTATGTGTTTTATTTGTTCCAAGGTTAAATAAGGATTGTATTATTGGAATTGATTAATTAAAAAAAATTCAAAGTCAACTTGATTTTAAAGACAATGAATTGATAGTTTATGATGGAGAAAAATATCTAAAAATAAAATTAATTGATGAAGAAAATAAGAAAATGAATATTATAATTAAACGTAATAATGAAGAAATGTTTGAAAATCAAAAAGAATACTTTGAAATAAAAAAATGTAATCCTTGTGTAATAGAAGAAATTGGGACAGTTGATGAGTATGAAAATATTCATTCTGGGTTTGATATAACGAATGAAGAAATAAGTAATAAAATAAATGAATGTACGTTATTAAATGATGAACAAAAAGTAAGTTTTTATGAACTAATTTCGCAATATAAAAATGTTTTTTCTAAAAAACCAGGCAGGATTTCAGTTTATGAACATGAATTAGAAATAGATGATAAAAGACCATTTATGAAGAAATCATATCCATTACCTATGCATGTTAGAGATAGAGTTAATAATGAAATAGAAAAATTATTAGAATTACGAATTATTAAAAGAGCAAATACTCCGTATATAAGTCCACTTGTAATAGTGATATAGAAAGATGGGACAATAAGACTTTGTTTCGACGCGAGAAAAATTAATGAAATCTTAATAAACGATTATGAGAGAGCGGAAACAACGAAAGTGTTATTTCAAAGGTGTTCCGGTGTTAAAGTGATGTCATCTTTGGACTTAGTCAGTAGTTTTTGGCAAATAGTTTTAACAGAAAATTCAATGAAATATACAGGGTTTATTGTGGAAGGTTAATGTTATGTGTTTCGAGTAGTTCCATTTGGTTTAAGGGGTTACACCACTTTGAAATTTTCAGAAAATCGAAAATTTTTTTATGCTCAAAGTACTCTTTATGGACACCAAAATAACATGTCATTGGTTATATATCGATATCTCAAATGAAAAGACAATTTTCGAACCTTACAAGCAAGGTCGCGCAAAACGGCGCGCTAACATTTACGCGCCGCGGCTTTCTCAAACGAAGATTCGGACATTCTATATGTCATATTATTTTCAATCTGTTTTAATGGAATTTTAAAGTGTTATGAGTGATAAAAAGCAGATATATAATGTCCACAAGGGTACTCGATCGAATGCAATTCGTGCAAGTAGAGTAAAACGTGGCAAAAGACCTTTGAACAGACACCTTCTGGAAAAAAGCAATGAAGAAAATTTTAGCGCTTCTTCTAAAAAATTACACTTGGAAAATGATGTTAATGACTTTGATATTAATGACAGTTTCGGGTATAGATTGATAAATCTGTTTCCTGCTTTAATGTTATTATCTCAATTAGTTGTGTGCAAAAAGTGTCATTCAGATATTCGTTTTGAAGAAAACAGTCGACGTGGTTTAGGTTTCAAGATTGGTGTTATTTGCAAAAATTGTGAACCATATGATATAAACTCTTGCCCTATTTAATGGACACGCATATGATATCAATTATAGAATGGTTTTTGTCATGCGTTTATTGGGAATTGGGCTAAACGGCATTAAAAAATTCTGTGCATTTCTGGAACTGCCACGTCCAATATTTCAATCATGTTATGATAAATTTATCAAAACAATTGATATTGCTGTGTCGACTGTATGTGAAGATTCAATAAAAAATGCAGCTTCAGAAGAGAAAAAACTTAGCGAAGAAAATGGCATGAGTGACAGCTTAACTGTTTCCGGAGATGGTTCGTGGCTTAAGAGAGGATTTTCGTCGCTTTTTGGCGTTACTACTCTCATAGGTTGGTTTAGTGTCAAAATAGTCGATTTAATTGCAAAGAGCAAATATTGCAAAGCCTGTGAATTTTGGTCCAAGAAAGAAGGAACAGTTGAGCACGAAGAATGGCTGTCAGAGAATATAACTGAATGCAGTATAAACCATGAAGGCTCATCAGGAAAGATGGAAGTTGATTCGGTCATTGAAATGTTCTCTCGTTCTGAGGCATTGCACGACGTAAAGTACTGTAATTATATAGTCGATGGAGACAGTAAAACATTCAAAGGGATTAAAGATGCTCAGCCGTATCATGACTTTACTGTTAAAAAAAAAGAATGCGTCGTGCATGCGCAAAAACGTGTGAGCACTCGACTTCGAAATATAAAAAAACTCAAAAAGGTTTAGGAGGTCGAGGAAAACTAACTGGCAAGTTAATGGATGAACTATCGACATATTATGGTCTTGCGATTCGTAGAAATTCTGACAATGTTGAAAATATGCGACGAGATATTTATGCAACTTTAATTCATAAAATCTCAACGGATAAAAAGCCGCAGCACCAAAACTGTCCGGTAGGCAAGGATTAATGGTGTAGTTGACAGAGGGCAAAGGCATGTCGCCAATTAAAAAGTTATAAACACAAACCAGAAATGGATAAAGCAGTATACGATGCGATTCTGCCTATTTATGAGGACTTGACCAGTGATGATCTTTTAAATCGTTGTTTAGGAGGATTCACTCAGAACGCGAATGAAAGTTTCAATTCCACGATTTGGGCACTTGCTCCGAAATTCTTGTCAAGTGGAGCAACAATTCTTCAAATTGCTTTTCACATTTCCGCTAGTGTCTTCAATGATGGTATGAAAAGTATTTTAAGAATGATGGAAGCCTTAGAGTTACCCATTGGGACTCAAAGTTACGATTACGTCCTGGAAAGAGATATGCAGCGCGTGAAACTAGCCGAGCGGTCACTCACCGAAGGGGCGAAAAAAGCTCGGAAAGATGCACAATTAATCAGGAAAGCAGCAAATATCAATGATGTGGATGTGGAAGGGATGCTATGTGGACCTGGCATTGCAGATAAAAGGTAATTTTTAATTAAAACATCTATAATCGTGACTAAACTGTCATGAAAACTTTAAACGCGTTTTTCTCAAAACTGTATTTTAAAAATCGGTGGGCACTCTAGCTGCCACAATTTTCAATCGATTCTCTTAATTTTTTTTTATTTTTTTTGTGATATAATTATCTATATTTATATATTTTATATATATATTATATTTACGATTTCTAGACAATTTTAAATTACGAAATTTAGTCAAAAATACGTATTTTTTCATTCAAATCCATGCCAATTTGTCAAAAATGTATATTTTTAAAAACGGCTACGTATTTCTATAAATTTTTGGGTACAGAAACTAAATTTTTTTGGTTTTTTGTTCTAGCTCAAATCTGGACCGAGTTATCGTGCCCACCGTTTGACCGAAGATTTTTATAGCGCTGCGCTAAATCACCTGTCAAACAGACATTTTGAAAAAAAAAAATTTTTAAATATATTTTTTTTATATTTTAATAGTGATATAAAATAGATATGTAATTCATTTTTGATACAAATATTTAGATTGTTCAATAAAAATTCTTGAAAATGCGTATTTTTTCATGCGGTCAAAGTGGTGTAACCCCTTAAAAACCAGTACAAGTGCATTAGTGCGAGGTCTAGATCATGTGTTATGCGGTTTGGGAAAATTTATAATATGTTATAACATATTATAACATATAACTAAACATAGATGATATGTTATGTACTTCGGGAAATATAGAAGAGCATTTAAGACATCTTGAAAAAATATTTCAAAGATTATCAGAAAATAATATGACAATAAACTTTAAAAAATCTCATTTTTTTCGTCCAGAAATTAAATTTTAAGAACATATTTTAAAGGCAAATGGAATTAAACCAGATCCAGAGAAGATAAAAGCGATTAAAGAGTTTCCAAGGCCAAGAAATCTTAAGGAACTTCGAGGATTTTTAGGAATAATAAATTTCTACACAAAATTTACGAAAGAACATGCCCAAGAAACTACACCACTTCTGAAATTGCTAAGAGGAGGAAGAAAATGGGAATGGAATCAAGATAAAAAAGAAGCTTTTAAAAGGATAAAACATATTTTTTGCGAATGTGTAATACTAAGTTATCCTGATTTATCTAAAAAATTTTATTTACAAGCAGATGCCAGTTATATTGCTATTGGTTCAGTTCTTTATCAATCAGATGGAAATGGAGGACAACTACCTATTTCTTTTATCAGTAGAACTCTTAAAGGAGCAAAATTAGCTTTCTGCAAAACAGAAAAAGAGTTATTGGCTATAGTATGGAGTTTCGGCAAATTTAGATCTTACATACTAGGAGCAAGAGTAATTATAAAAACTGACCATATGGCATTATTATTTTTAAAAACTTGTAGACTGCTAAGTGGAAGATTAACTAGATGGGTTCTAGCAATTCAAGACTATAATTTTGATATCAAACATTTCGAAGGAAAAAAAAATATAGCAGCTGACACCCTTAGTAGAATTCCACAAATGACTGAATCGGGGATAATTCAAGAAAGCAATGAAGGTAAAATATTTTTGTATAATTTAGCGAAAAGACCTTCTTCTGAGTTAAGAACAATTTTTAAAAATTATGAAATGGAACAAAAAAAAGATGTAATTTTAAGACAGAAAATCAAAGAGGTTAATGAAGGAAAAATAAAAAGATATATAATTTATAAAGGATTATTATATTTTTTATCAGGTGAAGATAAAAAACTCTGTTTATCAAAAGACACGATAAACCAAGTTATTGATGAAACTCACGAAATGTATGCTCATATAGGTGCACAAAGAGTTTTCAGAATGTTAAACGAGTATTTTTACCATCCTCATTTCGCAAAAATAGTAAGACACAGGATATCAAGCTGTGATTCCTGTCAAAAAAATAAAGTTTCTAACCAAACTAGTTATTCTGAAATGAGAAATTATACACCTGAAAAACCTGGAGAAATTCTATCTATAGATTTTTATGGTCCACTTCCGGCTTCAAAAGGAGGATTTAAATATATTTTATCAACGATAGATGCTTTCAGTAAATACGTTAAATTATATCCTATTCGCAAAATGACAACAAAAGCAGTGATTAATAAGATTTTCAATCAACACATTCCACAATATGGGAAGCCAGATAAAATAATTAATGATCATGGAACTCAATTTACTTCAGATATATGGAAAAATAAACTAAAAGAAGAAAATATTCAGCTAGTTTTTTTCTTCAATAAGACACCCGCAAGGAAATATTGTTGAAAGAATACACAGAGAATTATCAAGATTTTTCAGATCATTGATTGAGAATAGGCACAGTTCATGGTGGAGTTGGGTTAAAATTATAGAAAACTGTATAAATGAAACGCATCATGAGACTACAGAATTTACACCAATTGAAATACAGCTAAACAAAAAACCAAAAAGATTATGGGAAAATTGGCTAAATTTACCTCCTAAAAATGAATCAGTAGAATATGAAAGAAAAATTGAATTAACATATGATAATATCTGTAAGAAAGGTAAAAAAAGAGCAGAAAGATTTAACAAAACGCATAAACTTACTGAATATAAAGAAGGCGACAAAATATTAACTAAACTACTTAATAAATCGAACAAGGACAATAAAATTTTAGCAAAATTTCTACAAATATATGAGGGACCTTATGAAATAAAAAAACAAATAAATAAAAGAACAAAAGAACATTCATCATTCGGGATCCGGTAAATGGAATAGAAAAAGGACAATTTCATTCACAAGATTTAAAAAAATACATAGAAAGACAATAAAAGTGAAAAATAAAGTGAAGTAAAATAAATAAACAATATAAAATAAAATAAAATTAAATGAATTCAACATAAACTAAAATAAAAAATTGTTACTATATTAAAAAAAAAATAATAATATTAATATAAAAACAGTGTTAGTAATTATAAAAAACAGATATATAGAATAAAAGAAAACTGATATAGTCACATTTATATGTATATATAAGTTAGATATGTAATATAGAAAATAAGAAATAGACTAAAATAAGTAGGTAAATGTTATTTAATAATAGATTGAATAGATATAGATATACTATGTAATGAATAAAATTATTATGATTTATATTATAAAAAAAAATAAAATAAAATAAAGGTGATTATACAAACTAGACTCTTAATGGTATTTATTTAATGTCAAAAGCTAAGTTGGGAAAACGTTGTGTGAAAACAGTAGTTCGGAAGAAAATAGTGAATTAAAATAATAAGGTATTTGTAATTTTATTAAATAATAGATATTGTAGATTTTCTTTAAAATAAATATTTTTTTTACAAATTTAAAATTATTTTAGATGGATAAAATCATTAAAAGTAATAGAGGAAATTTGGTGAAAGAAAAATGGGCCAAGGATCCGCTATTAAGAAATTTAAATATAAAAATGGCGGATGACAAATTTGTAGATGAAATCAATTATCAATCTAAAAAAAAAAGAAGAAAATATTAAGTTTTATTATGGTATGAAGAGCGATAAAAAAAGAGTTAGTTTCAAACCTAAACAAACCCAAACAAATAGAGATGGCCTATTTTTTCTGTGGAGCACAACAGCTGCATAACACCTACCAAATTTAAAAAAGAAAATTTAAAAAAAATTAGCTTTAAGATCAATGATAATGAAAATTATGAATATTTTCCTCCAATTATTGTAAAAAACATGGTCAGGTTTACCATGCCATTTTAGATGTCAGGCAGAAGGAGTTAAAAGATGAATAAAAATTTTTTTATAAATAAATGTCTTGTTTAATTATGAACAAAAAAAAGTATATATATGTATGTATGTATATATATATATATGTGTGTGTGTATTGCATTATCTAAAAATATTAGGTATAATATTGATTTGATTGTCATGACAGAGCTTATTACATGTGTAGGGAAAATTTAAACGTTTCTATATATTGTGTATTAAATCGTAATTTTTTTTTCTTTTTATTTTTTAGAATAAATAGGATATTGGCAAATCCTGATATGACAATAGTAAACAGGGGAAATCAATATTCTGTGAGAGCATTAGATCTTAATTATCCTTATAGACTTAAAGTAACATCTGCTGTAAGTCCATCAGAATTTACTGGTCAAATAAGTAAATTCAGAAAAGAATATTTTGATTTTATTGATGGAATGAAAGAGTTTTGTAGTGTGTTTCCTAAAGTGTTGAGAGCAACTCATGAAATAATAAATCATGAGTTCGATACCTGTTGTCTTTCATAATAAAGATGAAGGATGTGGAAGAGGTTTTATCGAAGAAGTTCTACCAGAAGGAAAGGTAGTCATATATGATGTGGACGAAGACGACTACTTCACTATGGAACAAGAGGCAACATTTAAAATGATATATAAATTTTTTAAATTCCCAACATTTGCTATGTCTATGTCACTTGATGGAGTAAAACCGGTTAAATACATGAAATGGTCGAGAAGAGAGTGTACCGGATTCAAAAGAAAAATTATAAAGAAAAATATTACAATGAGCTTTAACCACCTAGATAGAAAGACATATTTTGGGTGGGGACTTTTAAATGAAAATTTGTCGTTGTGGGGATATCTTTTACAAAATAAATTAGCAAAAATTACGTATAGAAATGAGAGAGAAAAATTTTATAGATTTGAGGATATTCCGTCATCATCGGATGAGTCTGAAATAGAGTAATAATTATAAAATAAAGGGTAAATTAAAAAAAGATATCTATATTAATATATATATATGAATAAAATTTACTTAATTGAAAATCAAATAGTATTATTTTCCTTTATCTTTGTTTTATAATATTAATAATGTTTTCTGTAAAATTTTTTTTGTTTATTAGTCATTATTCAGTTGTTTTGAATGATCGATTTTTTTTATATAAAAAAAAGGAATTCTATCATTCAGGGGGGCATTGGACCTCAGTAAAGGATTTTTTTTAAATATATTCAATTTTAAAATCATACAATAAAAAAAACCTAAAAATAATTGTAAATGTGTTGATTTTAATTATAAATTAAGAATCATCACATTTAAGGGGGGCATTGAAACGGTATTTCAATAGTAAATTGAAATAAATAAAATAAAATATTAAAAGAATAATAAATAATTAAAATAATAATAATGTTTGGAAATAAAAAAATATTGAAGATTGTGGGGATCGATCCCTGGACGTTGGGGTTTGTGGCCCAAGGTGCTGTGCCTGTTGGTGTGAGACACTTGAAAAAGGAAGTAGAAATAGACCAAAATATTAAGAAGGGTAAAATAAGGAAAAATAATTATATATTTTTAAAGAAATGTAAAATTTATATCTAAATTTCTAATTTCAAGTATAATATTTTATGACAAAAGGATTTTTTTCATAATAAGAGAAGATCAAAAAAGAAAAACATTGATATTGAAAAAGTAAAATAATAAATATTATAACAACAAAAAGGAATACAAATTTAATAATTATCTTGTTTTATATATTTTCTGTAAAAATAATGAAATTAAAATATATTGTAAGAGCTATTGATTATATGAATAAATAAATTGTTAATATTAATTAATTCAAAATAGCTTTAAAAAAATAATAATTAAAAATAATAAGTAGAAAATTTTTATTATTCATAACATTTAAATATATTTGCATAATATTGAGAAATATTAAATAATTTAATTAAATAAAGCAAAGTTTTTTAAGTGCGAAAGAGAGGTTTGAAGACATTTGTTAAACAAGGAAGTCAATAAAACTAAAATTATTGGTTCCTGTAAATTATTCAAAAACTTAACGATTATATTCATCAATCAGAGTTGATATTTCCTAAAGGGGTTTGTCAATCTTAATGAGTTTAACCTGGAGGAAGGGAGAACTTGTAGAGAATATAAAAGTACTAATTTTGGCAGTTTTAGCTCTCTTCTCTTGAAAGCTCACTAGAGGTGAGACGTACAGAATATACCATTAGAACATTGTTGGATGTTGTTTCATTTCAACTTGAAATGAGATAGCTTTTTGATAGTGTTCTAAATTTTCTAAATTTGGAATAACCTTTGATTGGTTCTTTTTAAATCAATGTAAGGTTATACAAATTATAAATTATATTAAATAATACATTTTTATAATATATTCTATTTTATTTGTGGATCTACTGGGAGTAATTATTATACAACCCAGAGATTCACCAATAATAAGAAATTATAATAATAATTGTCAGAAAATTCTTCTTTATTATTGTTATTTAATATTAAAAATATAAGATTTCAAGTTATAATTATAACAACTTAAGTAATAAAAATCTCATATTTAAGTATTGTTCATCTTTTGTAGTGTTAACTATATTAAATATTTTAATTTATTAAAATATTTAATAAAGTAATTTACTAAATTTCTGTTTACGGGAGTAATCATTATACAACCTGGCAGAATTTGGTAAAGATTAGCGATATAACGGTAAAGCAATACCTTTTTCGCAAGGCTCTGCAGTCTAGGTGCATTTGTAGAAATAACCTAGTACTGTTCGAGAAATTGGGAAATTGAATTATGTCCTGAGTCCTCCTTTAGAATAGGATAGTAAATTAATAAAGGTTTTACCCAGAATTTATTTTCTATTTATTTTATTTAGCTCAGGGAAATATATATCAACAATTTTAACTTAATTAGGTAAAAATTAATATTTAGATGAAGTTTTGAATTTGATTTTACAATTTAATTTTATTATTTTATTTTTAGATATACAATCGATTTCAAAAATAAAGAAAAATTTGAATAAACAAATAAGTTTTACGTATTTTTTTTTGGATTGTTATATAAATTGAAGTGAGTAATAAAATTAATTTTATTTAAGAAATATTTAAAGCTGAATGAAAACAATTTTGAAAAAATAACAATTAAAGTTAGTATTTATAATTTGCAATAATAGAAAGAGATTATTTATTAAAGTGATGAAACTTTATAATTATTAAAGTGATTATTAATAAATAATTATTTCTAAAAATTATTACAGAGGGCTATTTTATTTATTGATTGAAATAATAATGGATTTAAAGATCCATACTTGAACTATATTTCAGTCCATTTATATGATATTTAAATTCAGTATTAAATAAGAAAATAGAAATAATATTCCCGGTTATAAAGGACTAGGATAGAGATATATGCTTCACTTGATCACTTCATATGGAATCTCTCATTTATAAAGTTCTGTAAAAAAATTTTTTAAAGATTTTTGCTATATGAAGTATTATTTCTAGAAGTTCTAGAGTACAACAAAGAAAAACAAAGCCAGATATATTTTTTTTTGGTACGAATTGAGTAGACGGATGCAATAACTAGCTAAGCGCCTGAACCGAAGTCACCTGCTTGAGTCACTCCCCTGCTGCGCAAGGGACTCGGCGCGTGATTATTTATTTAATATAACTTCTATTACACTTCTTGAGTTATTTTAAAGAAAAAGTTTCAAAATTAACTTGAAAAGCATGATTGTGATTATTAATGTTACTTTTTTGAAGTTTTTATGGCATTACGTGTAAAATGGAAATTTTATGCTTATTTCTCGTCTTTTATAACAACAAAAAAAGACAGGAATGTTTCAAAACGAAATTCAAATTCAAAACGAAATTTCACGACTTTACTTTATTTTTTTTCTGATTTGTGATAAAGAATTAAGCAATTTCATTTAGTACTCCCTGTAGTCTAAATTTCAGAAAATATTTGTACTATGTTGGAAACTGAAACAACTCAATATAAAGATTCTATTCATTAATTACATTACATATTATTATATGTACTTCAAAGATTTGTATTTTTTAAAAAATAATAATTTAGTCTTTGTAAAATACATACCCAGATAGTGTGACAGCCTGGCTGTCTTGAAAGTCAATTAGTTGATATGTAAGCCACCAGAGGGAGCCAACTGTCACGGCGGTACCTTTAAATTCTTAAACGTTTTGGAACTTGTACAATATCGATATACAATAAATCAATTGTCGCGATAAATAAATAAATATCAAGTTATACGGTTACACATCGTTCAATATAATATTATTGTGTATATATATATATATATATCCTCCTTTGCTCTTCAAAAATTGTATGTAATCTGAAACCTAACCTAAGAAATTGCGGCGGCACCTTTGAACCAAAATTGAACCGTCACGGTAGTGACTAATACACCGGAAACGATCCATCAAACTGTCACAGCGGGACAGTTCAAAGTAAAATTCTCAGCAAACCGGCGCCGAAATGCTAAAATTAGTATCAGAAAACTGTCTTGGCGACAGTAAGTCGCGACTTAAGTTACAAAAAATAGAAATTTGAGAAAATTGGACGGTTGAAAATATGTCAATCAACCAAATTCTAGAAATTGTATTTTTCTAAGAAAAATCCAGTTTTATCCGGTTTTAACCTGTTTTCCCCCAAAATAAATCCTCGACGCGATTGGTTAGAAAAATGAAAATGGTACCGCCTCTAGGATTTAATTGGTAAATGTCCGTTTTAAGGGGGAAGTAAAGAAGACTATAAAAAACCCCGATTTGTAAAGAACGACAGATTCATTTTCGATTTCTAGCGCTTAACACTTGTATCCAGGACCGTACCTGTCGGTCAACGCATTTGTCTCCGATTGTATTTGAAAGATTTGAACATTTGTTTAAATATTAATCGAGTGATTGTGTTCGAAGTTAATATCATTTGTCCTTTGGGGTAAATAAAACTATTATTGCGAAAATATATTTTGACATTATATTATAAATTTAATATCATTTAATGTCATATTTTCTCAAGCGGTCCGTTCCAACGGACTACAGGCTACCCGAACTCGTTGCTCACCAGCCAACCAGTGGTTCGATCTACAAGAAACCATCATTTTGTAAAGGCTGGGAATAACAAATGGTGTCAGAAGTGGGATAGCCACACTTGGGGACAATTTAATATGCGGAATTTGAACTTTGGAATCCAGATTTATTCAAAAGGAACAAAAGTAGACATTTTATTTCTGATTCATCAACTAGAGGAACCCAAAGCAACGATTGACAAGCTACCTAGGATCTAGAGGGACATCGCACGTGATTGGCTCACTTTCAAGGAACTTCAAAAGACGGATCATAGCGGCAAACTGCTCAGGACTTCAAACTGGAGTTGAAACTGGAAATAAGGTGAAAACATTGACCTTTTGAAGAATTAAGTGCTGTGTAGTGTCGCAATATTTGTTTTCAAAAAATGGCCTGTTAATAATCAATCGTGTAGTGTAATCTTCTGTGCCAAGACTCCCAAGACAACTGTAAGTCATAATTTAAGAAAATATATGTAGAAAATTTTTTTCCTGATTCTCCTCTAGGACCAATTAAATTTAAATTAAAAATATCATTAAGTAATTATTATTATTAAAAATTACATCGATTTCTTAAAAATCACAGCAATTTATTAAGAATCACATCAATTTATTAAAAATCACATCAATTTATTAAAAAATACGTTAATTTATTAAAAATTACATTACTTTATTAAAAATCCCATTAACTGCACTCAATACATTAAGTGATTAATTTTAACTACTTTTTATTTATTCTTTTTATATTGAATTCTTTCATATAGCCTTTCTCATTGATTAAGATTATATATTAAAAATTTAAAAACAGAGGAAGAGGAAAAAGGGTATATTTATGGTAAAAACCTTTCTTTTTATTATCAGTACTATTTTATTATCCATAAATGTATACATAAAATGATCGCTTAATCAGTGTCTTGTATTTGCATCTTCAACGTTTAGTTGTTAATATTTTAATGAGTCACTATGGATTTATTTTTTAAAAAAGATTATTTTTCATAAACATAAATTTCGTATACTATATACCTGGGGCGAAATTTCTGTACCGATCCAACTAAAAAAAAAATTTCCTCCGATTGGGCTAAAACTTGCCCTAAGTTTAGGTCTATGCATGAGTACATTAGCCACCAAGTATTACTAAATTTCATCATTAACTGTGTAGTGGGGAGGGGGGTCAAGTTTTTGATGAATGGTGGGTGGACTAGTTTTTCATCACTCGTAACTTTTATACGGTCAATCGCACAAATTTTTGACCTATATACTTTTAAAAGGGTTTTTTCTGCCCTTTTAAACGGTAAAAAGAATTTTTTCGAAAATTAAAAATTTGACCCTTTTTTTTAAAAATCAAAAATATTTTTGACTTTTTTTTCAAAATTGACATTTTTTTTTCATTTTTTATTTTTTGAAAATAAAGTTTAAAATGTGTACTTTGAGTACACCAAGTATGAAAAGGTCCTTTTTTTTGTTTTCGAGATATTAAATAATGAATTTTTAAAAATTAAATAAAAAAAAGTAATAATTCTTTAAAAAAGTAAATTTAGAATTAATATGAATTTTTATTCTAAAGACAATAAAAATTTACATCCAACAAAACCCAAATATATAACATTTTGCATAAAAAGTATTAAATAAAAAAAATTTAAATAATTATTAATAAAAAGTTAATTATGACATTCTTAGCGTCCAAATAAAAAAATCATAAGGTCAATTCTCTTTTTATTGTATGACTTATTTATTTGTTTATATATTTGTGGATGTTTTTTTATTTATATGTTTAAGAAAAATATCAAAAAGTACCTACCTATATTTTTACAATCGCTAGTAAAAAGAAATTAAGGAAAATAGCTATCCGTGTACTTTAAGTAGGATCACAGTTTATATCCCCTGTGTCCAAAAAATTGTTTTCGTTTTTTTTTGTCTTTAAGAATATAGTAAAATATTGTAGTACTGCTGTCTTCTTTTTTTATTTCAATTATAGAAGTATTAAAATACTTTTTATGTTGTAATAAAATAATCTTGTTTTGTCTAATAATGTATCCTTTGCTTAGAATAGTTCAAATTTTGGGTCTATTTAAAGTAGTATCAAAAGTTGCCACAGGGTGGCCAACTTTTCTATTTCTCACAGTACAGATGCGTATTATATTTTATATAAGAGCTTAATATTCAAGTTTTTTATTCTATAAGGATACGTTTTCAGGTTTGTACAAATTATCTTGGTTTCTTTTTCGTATTATATACTTTTAAAAAACTAATAATATTTTTGTATTGTTGGAATAAGTTTTCTGTCAGTTATTAGATCTTTTAAATTCGAGTTTTAAATACATTAAACGCAGGTTTGTGAATCTCTCTTTTTATATCGTTTGCTAACATATAGCGTAAGTAAATTTAATATTTTCTAACAATCGTTTTATTTAATAAAATAGTTTTCATTTGTTTATTGGTATTTTAATCAAACATGGCTCCTAGTAAGCCATTAAAAGTTTGTTTTAATAGATGCCTTAATCCCTTTAAAAGAAAAAGCCATCCAAATAGAGCATTACGTCCCGTAGCTGGGAGTGTACAAAGTAGATACTCTTTTCCACCAGGAGCAAAAATTTGCTTGAAATGCAATTTTGATTTAAAAGAAGAGATGAAGACTTCAACAACAGTTGAAAAACCTTTAAGCTCATATATTGAAGCACAGGAAAATGAAGTAAGTGAAATAGATCTTGAAAAACCTGGTGGATTTATTGAAGAATATGATGATCGGACAAATGATAATGACTTTGTTTTAACTCCAAATAAAATAACTAAGTCTAAATGTTCTGATGACGATTATGAACATCGCAAATCGTGTGTAGAAATCTTTGATCAAATTAAGGAAAAATTTGAGAACTCAGACAATTCAGCAGAAAAATTTCAGCTTCTTACACTTTTACCAAAATCTTGGAGTCGTAATAAGATAATGACAGAATTTAACGTTTCCGATAGACATGCAAGAAATGTAAAAGATGAAGTAGCTAAATATGGTATTTTGGCTTTTCCAAAACCAAAAAAAGGAAATCCAATATCGACTGAAACAGTGAATTTAGTTAAAGATTTTTACAATCGTGATGATATCAGTCGCATGATGCCTGGCATGAAGGACTTCATATCTGTCAAAAATGCAGATGGAACTCGTCAACATGTACAAAAAAGGCTTTTATTATGCAATTTAAATGAACTGTATGAGCAATTTAAATCAGAACATAAGAACGTCCAAATAAGTTTATCAAAATTTTCCCAACTTAGGCCTACCCATTGTGTGTTGGCTGGAAGTAGTGGAACACACACTGTTTGTGTTTGCACGTATCACGAAAATGTGAAATTAATGCTAAATGAAATTGATATTGAACATTTAACTAAAGACCATCAATTACAATTAGCTGATTTTCATGATTGCATAAAAGCTATAATTTGTCCTCTTCCGAGTACTTCTTGTTACTTAGGAGATTGTGGACTATGTCCAGGTACAAATGTTTTAAGAGAGATTTTAATTAAAGCTTTTGATAAAGATTGTGTTGAAGAGGTAAAATGTGAAATTTGGATGCAGACCGACAGATACAGTTTAAAAACACACGTACTAAATGTTGATGAATTTACAGAAGATTTATGTGAACGCTTAAATAAGTTGAAAGTACATGATTTTATTGACAGAGAGCAAGCATCTTTTTATAAAAATCTAAAGGAAAAATTAGTGCCAGGTGAGTTTGTCATTTCATGTGATTTCGCTGAAAATTATGCCTTTATTGTTCAAAAAGCTGCCCAAGCTTTTCACTGGAACAACAATCAAGCTACCATCTTTACAAAACCAATAAAAAAAACGAAGTAAAACAAGCTCAATCATTTAAATCTAATTACACATATGGAAAATATTATCATACAACTCATTACACAGTTACAACATAAAATACGAATCATATTTTTAACAAAACTTAAAATTAACATATTAACACATTTACATATTACACAGCTGTAATGCAGGCATTGAAATAACTCACATGACAGTCTAAACCCTGTAAAATGCAGATAGCAGTACTACAATATTCTACTATATTCTTAAAGACAAAAAAAAACGAAAACAATTTTGTGGACAAAGGGGATATAAACTGTGATCCTACTTACAGTACACGGATAGCTATTTTCCTTAATTTCTTTTTACTAGCGATTGTAAAAATATAGGTAGGTACTTTTTGATATTTTTCTTAAGCATATAAATAAAAAAACATCCACATAAATAAATAAACAAATAAATAAGTCATACAATAAAAAGAGAATTGACCTTATGATTTGTTTTATTTGGACGCTAAGAATGTCATAATTAACTTTTTATTAATAATTATTTAAATTTTTTTTATTTAGTACTTTTTATGCAAAATGTTATATATTTGGGTTTTGTTGAATGTAAATTTTTATTGTCTTTAGAATAAAAATTCATATTAATTCTAAATTTACTTTTTTAAAGAATTATTACTTTTTTTTATTTAATTTTTAAAAATTCATTATTTAATATCTCGAAAACAAAAAAAAGGACCTTTTCATACTTGGTGTACTCAAAGTACACATTTTAAACTTTATTTTCAAAAAATAAAAAATGAAAAAAAAATGTCGATTTTGTAAAAAAAGTCAAAAATATTTTTGATTTTTAAAAAAAAGGGTCAAATTTTTAATTTTCGAAAAAATTCTTTTTACCGTTTGAAAGAGCAGAAAAAACCCTTTCAAAAGTATATAGGTCAAAAATTTGTGCGATTGACCGTATAAAAGTTACGAGTAATGAAAAACTAGTCCACCCACCATTCATCAAAAACTTGACCCCCCTCGCCACTAGAGAGTTAATGATGAAATTTAGTAATACTTGGTGGCTAATGTACTCATGCATAGATCTAAACTTAGGGCAAGTTTTAGCCCAATCGGAGGAAATTTTTTTTTTAGTTGGATCGGTACAGAAATTTTGCCCCACCTATAAAAATAAGATAAAAACTAATATATAGGTAGTAGAGTTTAAAAACATGCTAAAAAACGCGATACTGCAGAAGCATAAGACGCATAGCATAGCAGTAAAAAATTGTTTAAACAAATTTCATTATAGCATTATTAGTAAAATTCATTATTTGATAATACACAGCAATGTTAGAGAAACGTATTTATGTATTTAAGTCCTTTTTACCCGAAAAATTAAAAGAAAAATAGAATATTTATATTGCTTGACATGCGCGAGCAGCCCTTGGTTGCGCGAATGTTTAACGCCTTTTTCTCAAAACAACGTTTTTCGACCTGGCCGACACGATTTAAGAAAAACTATTTCTATGCACGTGCCGCTTTGGCATGAACTAGGATAATAAAAATCCATTGATATTTAACCCTTTTTTTAAACAAATTAAGTTGTAAAAAAAGGGTTAAAAAATTTAAACTTCCGCCATTTTCTTTTCTTTCATCGGAATTAAAAGATCCTAGTTCATGCGATAACTACAGATCCAAATTTTGAGAAAATACTTGATTTTTTGATTTTAGATAATCCATACTCCAGATATAGTGTCGGCCAGTAAAATTTAAGGTTAACTTCAAGCAGCTATTTCGCAGAAATAAACAATCAAAAATCAAAATAAAAAATATTTTTTGTCACTTTTAAATGTCAATTTTCATGTATAAAAAGACTGGGTTATAAAAATATATTCTAATGTAAAAAATAAATCCTTGAAAATTTGTACAATAAACCCATACTGACCCCTTAAATATTATTGCTTGAATTTTCAATTTTTTTGTTTATTTAAAATTGCGTTTGGTTTGTACCCATCAAAATGGGTAGACCAAGAACTCGCTCTCAGGTGTCCGCAACACCTGAACCAATTACTACCGATGTTAATCTTGCGAGTAACCAAAGTATAAGTACCACAAATAGTGAAACGACCAATGTAACGGATCAAAATGTTACAAGCCTTTTGCCGACTCGGGAACCTCTCAATGCTCTCCTATTTCCTTTACGTGAACCAATGAACTCCTCAAGTTCCTTTAACGACAATTATCCGGGAAAAAATATTTCGAATCTGATTGAAAATATCATTCCTATATTTGACGGTACTAATCTTCCGGTTAAAATTTTTACGAGGCATTGTAGAACCGCCTTTTCGGCAATCGCGCCTGAAGCCTTACAATATTTAACTATGTTTATTTATACTAAAATAACAGGCGATGCAAGAAGCCATATCCAAGATGGAATGGAATTAGAAGAAATTTTATTAACACTTGAACAAATTCACTTTACTGACGAAGACCCAAGCTAACTTGTACAAAAATTGTCGACTATAAAGCAAATGGAAAATGAAAATATTCCTCAGTTCGGAAGTAGAGTAAAGCAGCTTCTGAGTAAATTAGTTTCTAAAGTTAAAGAGAATTACCTTGGCGAAATAGGGGTAAATATGTGCCAAACGTACTTAGGGACAGCCATAGGGAATTTCCTAAGAGGTCTAGGTAGAGCCATTTTTTTTAAACTTTACGATAAACCCATTTCCACCTTGGATCAGGCTATCACACTAGCTATGCGAGAAGAGTCATTAATGAAGACTTGAGAGGCTGTGCACGCGAATGAGCAACCCTCAACTTTTAAAAATCCCGAAGGGGATAAACCAATTTTAAATCAAAAAAGAGTTGCTCATTTACGTGCAGAGGAAGATATAGAAGCAAAAAAGGCAAGAGCCGCAGTGTTTGTAGCAAAAGCCGAATGTCGTTATTGCAAAGAAATTGGACACATGAAAAGAACATGCTCAAAATTAATTGCCAAAAATGACGCAAAGAGTAAAGGAGGTTGTACATATTGTAGTAAAAATAACCACGCCGCAGAATATAGATTTTTGAAAGCAAAACATTATAGGGAAAGGGGCGTTTCCAACAAACCTGGGGAAGAAACGAAAAATACTACCGTGGAAAATAACAATTCAAAAAACTTGACTTGGGATCAGCAAGTGGGAGCATTGTTGACCAAGAACCAGCAACCCCCCAAAAGTGAACAATCTTTAACCTCAGTAACACAGAATCTAGAGGGGAAGCCCCCTCAATAGAATTTGAAAATACATCTTTCCACAAGGGAAAAGATCATTTAATGATTGATACGGGAGCTAGCGTAAATTTAATCAAAATAAATGCTCTGGATGATAATGTTATTGTTAATGATAAAAAGAAGTATAATTTAGTAGGTATCAATCCTAAAATGACGCGAACCTTAGAAGAAGTAATATTGACCTTTCAAGACACGGAACCACCTTTTCAAGTCGTAGCATAAAAAATTCCTATTAGACACCACGGAATCCTCGGAATGTCCTTTCTCAGGCAACATTCGGCTACATTAAATCTTGTAGACAATTTTATCAGAATAGATAAAAATGATTATCCTTTGAAAACGGAAAAAATTATTAAATTACCTCCTAGATCTAAAACATTAGTTCAACTACCTATAAAAAATACTTCCTTAACAGAAGGCTATATTCCGAGAATTTCGTGTGGTCCAGGTGTTTTTGTGGGGGAATCACTTGTCACTATTGAAAATAATTGCGCTGCAACTTATATGATAAATTCGACTAATGATGAAGTAGAATTTTACATGCCACCAATAGATATAGAAAATTATAGTATTCCTTTAGAACCTCCTGAAACTAGTATAAACACAGAAAAACCTCAAGAAGATAATAAAGACGAAACAGGAAATAATCAGGCTTCGCGTCTCGCTTTGCTTCTAAAAAATTTGAATCTTAAACACCTTAATGATGAAGAAACAAGCAGTCTTCTAGAAATATTCAATGAATTCCCAAATCAGTTCCACCTTCCTGGGGACAAATTAAGAGCAACTAAAGTTTTGAAACACAAATTAATCACCAAAGACGAAAAACCCATTTGTGTAAAGCAATATAGGTACCCCCCGGTCCATAAAAACGAGATAACCCGACAAATCAATGAACTTTTAGAAGCAGGAATAATCAAACCCTCCATTTCTCCTTATAACTCTCCGCTCTGGATCGTGCCCAAAAAACCAGACTCGCGGGGAAATAAACGCTGGAGAATGGTTATCGATTATAGACAACTAAACGACAAAACGGTGGGGGATGCCTACCCGCTACCCAGCATTGTCGATATCCTCGACCAATTGGGTGGATCTAAATACTTTTCTGTTTTGGATCTTGCTCAGGGTTTCCATCAAATACCCCTTGACCCGGATTCAAGACACAAGACTGCCTTCTCAACTCCCTATAGCCATTTCGAGTATCAACGAATGCCATTCGGACTTAAGACCGCACCTAATACATACTATAAAACTCAAAAAATTATTAGGAAGACTTAAAACTGCTGGTCTGACATTGCAGCCCGACAAATGCATTTTTCTCAGAAAAGAAATCACGTATTTAGGCCACGTAATAACAGAGGATGGCGTTAAACCGAACCCGGAAAAAATTTCCGCAGTCCTTCAATTCCCAATACCCAAAACGAAGAAAAACGTAAAGCAATTTCTAGGTCTGGTAGGTTACTACCGAAGATTTATTCCCGAATTCTCTAAAATATCCAAACCTCTTACTCTCCTTTTAAAAAACGAGGTCAAATTCGACTGGACACCATTACACCAAAAAGCCTTTGAATATCTCATACCTTTATGGAAGACCATTTATTTTAATAACGGACCACAGACCACTGGTCTTGTTGCACAACATCAAGGATCTGGTTTCCAGATTAGTTCGTTGGCGTATCAAATTGAGTGAGTACGATTACCACATCGTTTTTAAACCGGGAAATATAAATTGCAACGCTGACGCACTATCTAGAAATCCGGTTATTGATTTTAGAACAGATTTAAAAATGTTTGCTCCTAACGAAAAAGGCGATCTACTCGAGCAACCTCTGGGAAATGGAATTTGTGCCGATTTTTTGATCCCAGATGGGATTTGTTCTGATCCGTCGGCTTCAGTTTGTTATGTTTGGATTTGTTCTGAATCAATGGGGGCCAGTAGAAAAACTCTGACACGCGAGTCGAAAATTGGCTATCGGACTTCAATTGATCAGATTTTGGACATCCCAGATAAAGATGTTTGTCTTTTAGAAAATTCCTTGGCCGAGGTACCTTTTGTGATTCCCTCTCAGAGGCTTGCAATAGCGGATTGTAGCCAATTAGATCAGAAACTTGGAACCGTTTTTCAAATTGATAGTGCGTGTTTGATTTATAGTCGAGACAAAGTGACAATGGGAAAAGGTCACATAGTTCATTTTATGCCTGCCAATTGTATCTCAGAATCAGAAATTTCCTTAGAATTGATTGAAAACAATTTGCTAAATCTTTTTACATTAAATAAAGACGACTTTAGGATCGGACAGGTAGTCGTACTCTCTCAAGGAAGTCGCTATATTTTCCATGTTGTGGTAAATTCAATATCGATTCTCGCCCTTAAAAATGCCATGGAATCATTAAATGTCTCATTCGTAAGGATATCAAACAAGGGAAATAACTTAGATGAAATCACCTGGTTTTCAATTGAAAAATTATTTTGCCAATATTTTGCGGAATCACAGTCTAAAATAATGATCTGCTCAGGAGACGTTAAATTCCCCGATCTCGAAGAGCGAGCAAATATAATAAAAGAATCTCACGAATCCACTGTCGGCGGCCACAAGGGAGTAGCCAAAACCTATTCACGAATTAGAGCGAATTACTTCTGGTCAGGAATGAAATCGGAAATACAAACTTACGTTAAGGCTTGTAAAAACTGCCAGAGAAACAAGTTAATCAACCTCAGAACTCGTCGACCCATGAGGATTACGGATACGCCCAAACAACCCTTCGAGAAAATACAAATCGACCTTGTAGGACCTCTGCCAATTACTCCTCGTGAAAATCGGTATATCCTAACCATCCAGTGTGAATTCTCTAAGTATGCAGACGCGATAGCCCTTAAAAATATAGATTCAGTGACTATCGCGCATGCTTTAGCCGAACAATTTATTTCTCGATACGGTTGCCCTAAGGTCATTCACAGCGACCAAGGAAGCAACTTCGTAAGTAGCGTCATGAGAACATTCTGCAAAATTTTCAAAATCGAAAAAATTGAATCGACAGCCTACCACCCTCAGTCGCTAGGGTCACTAGAGCGAAGCCACCAAACACTAGTCGAATATCTCCGCCAATTCGGTAACGCGCAAACTGGGGATGAATGGCTGAGGTACGCCATTTTTTCTTATAACACCCAAGTACACGAGGCAACAGGTTTCGCCTCTTTCACCCTCGTATTCGGAAAAGAAGCATTAATCCCTTCGAGTTTCCCACAAGACCTTCCGGACAATACTTATTCGCAATATTTGCAAGAACTGTTCCACAAACTCGATAACGTTCAAGCCCTAGCACATGAGCGTATCGAAGAAGCCAAGAGAAGATCTAAACGGTATTATGACAGAAATGTTCATCCCATAAATCTCAAGGTAGGGGATTTTGTCAATTTGAAAATCAATGTTAGAAATAACAGAAAATTCGATCCCTTTTTCGAAGGCCCCTATATTGTAGAAGAATTAATTGGCGAATCAAATGTCAGGATAAAACATGTTGATAACAACATGAACAAAATTGTCCATCGGGACCAATTACAGTTAACAAGCTCGTAGACTTATAACTGTAAACAATTCGTGTACAAATTTCCCTCCCATACACGGTTTTATATTGCACCATCTTCAAACATCTCAATATCGTCATAATTAGATGCGTATTTCCACCTCGCCCCTGAAACAAAGATTTCACAAAGATTACGATTCTTATTAATAAACATCTTTTCATTATTATAACAATATTAGTAAAATATAAGTATCAAATTAAAATTACAACAATGCCAAGTTAATTTAAACAATATACTATTACAATACTTATTTCATTATTATAATTATATTATTAAATTTAGTAAAATTAGAATTATAGTTTACCCTTAATCACATGAAATACTTATCTAAGCAACTGCAAACTCATTATAAAATAAGGAAGTAAATGGCGTCCTGTGAACAAATAAGCAAATATTAATCACGTATTTCCTTCTACCTTACTATTTCATTTTAATCAAATAAAAGAAAGAAAATATATAATAATAAAGAAAAAAAAATAATAATAATAAATGGATAAACACAAAGAAAAAAGATAGAGAAATGAAATTAATTTTAACCTCAACGAATGACCAAGTCAAAATTCGCGCCAACCCTATAATTGAAAATCGAACGGAAAGTGAAAGTAACAGAAACCCCAGAAAAATCTGACCACGCCGCGTAAATCAAAACAACCCCACATAAAATAAATGTTTAATAATAATATATAAATAAATAAAAAAGGAAAAGAGAATATTTTAACAAAAGCTCAGCAAAACGAACTCTAATCTCACAAACAAAAATACACTAATAGTTGTTTTCTTGACTCAAATTTTAACCCGGCAATCGGGGTAAACACCAGTTACTCAGTTTAATTCCAAACCTTTGAGGGAAAGTGTCAAAGTTAAAAGCAAAAAGTGAAAAATAAGAAAATGAACAACGCGAACCCAGATATTGTGCTAGAACCAGACCTACCGATAGATCCAGAGATTAGAGACATTTTTGCTGCGCCAATGCTCTTACAATTTAACGTGGTAAGTGTTAAGACAAGGCCCTTCGAAAATTATTAGTGTCTTTGTTCTCGTAATTTAATTGAATAACGTTTTAATATAAATATTTTTTCATCAATGCGGCTATCGTCATCACTATTATTACTTTTACCTGTTTTTCCTCCTACTATTATTAATATCATTATTATTATTTCTATTTTAATTTACACATTATTTATTTGACATCATCTTTCCAACTCTCCCTCTATCACTCACCTATTCAAATCTTCTTACAACTTATTTATCTATCTAATTTTTACTACACAATTATTTTAATATTGATACTAATTTTCTATATATTCTCTGTACTATTATTCAAGAATGTTTCTGTTGGATGTTTAGGATCTCGGGAACCAATAAAGTGAACGTTATTTATTATAAAGTAATTATATATTTATGAACTGGTAACACGTTTTAATCTAATTTTACACACGAGGAGAATCACAATGTTTCAACGTCGACTTTTGAGTGAAGTTAGTTGTATGCTAGTGGCTTACGATTTCTACCGCGCAGCCTAGCGGCACTATAGGTAATTAAAATAAAGGGCGGGCGTTCTTAAATTCTAACACTCCCTCCCGTCTGTCCTTTATTTACTTTAACAATTAAACTTAAATCAGTCTTGTTTTTAATACTTGACAAAATATACTATTAGATTTTCAGGTAATAATCATCGTGTTGGTACTTCTTTCTCCTCAATTAGTATCTGTGAACAAAAATAGTGTTT
Source organism: Ganaspis brasiliensis (assembly GCA_037103525.1). Taxonomy (NCBI): domain Eukaryota; kingdom Metazoa; phylum Arthropoda; class Insecta; order Hymenoptera; family Figitidae; genus Ganaspis; species Ganaspis brasiliensis. The sequence goes on along the minus strand of JAZKLR010000841.1, from coordinate 815,556 downwards.
AGTTATTTATATTCATAATTTTATCAACCAGAGTCTTATGTAATTCAAAAGACAATGGTTTTGTAAATATGTCAGCTATTTGTTCTCGTGACTTAATCCATTTTATAACGATCAATTTTCTTTTGACACACTTCTTAACATGATGCTCTTTAATTTCAATGATATGTCTTAATTTATTCCCACCGTTTGTTTCTGCACTGATACTCGCCGCTTTGTTATCGCACCATAGAATCATAGGTAATAGTGGTTTTATTAGAATTAATTTAATTGAGTTGTATATCGACAATAATTCTTGACTTGTTTCGCTCATTGACACATATTCGGCGTAACAAGTAGATAATGATACATAAGATTGTTTATGCGTTCTCCAAGAAATAGTATCACCAAATAATTTCACCAAATAACCACTAGTTGTCAATGAATTTTTACAGTCACCGAAACTAGCATCTGAAATCCCTCTATATTTTCAGTCTCACCTAAATATTTTAGACATAAATTTTTCGTACCCTTTAAATATCTGAAAACTTTTTTCACTATTTTCCAATCCTCATCTGTTGGACTCACCTGATGTCTACTTAATACATTAACCGCGTAAGTAATATCCGGTCTAGTCGCACCTGCCAGATATAGTAAACTGCCTACTGCCTGTCTATAAGGAAAATTTCGTTTTGTTTTTGTCAAAAACTCAAAATTAAATTCGTCTTCTCTCATCTTTCTTTCTCTATTAATTACTTGAGAAGTGTTCATAGGCGTTCTTTGGGAATGAGAATTTTTAAATCCAAACTTAGTCAATATTTTATTTATAAATTTTTCTTGTTGTAATTCTATAATTTTGTTAGTTTTGTCACAATTTATTTAAATACTCAAAAACTCTTTAGGCTCACCTAGACAGACAATTTCAAATTCTTTACTTAATTTACTTTTGACTTCTTCTATTTTATCCTCATCATTGCTCGTTATAACAATATCATCCACGTATAAAATTAAAATTAAAAATTTCTCACCCTCTCTCCAAGTAAATAAACATGGTTCTACATTGGAATTTTCTAAACCAATACTCAAGACTGCTTCTGTAAATTTGTCGTTCCATCTTTTAGAACTAATTCGTAAACCATACACTGCTCGTTCTAATTTGCACACCTTTCTTTCTCTCTCCTCATTAGTGTGTTCAGTTCCTTCAGGTATTTCCATATATATATTTCTTCATCTTTGATCTCACCATTTAAAAATGCTGTTTTAACGTCAAATTGACACAATTTTAAATCATATTTATTAGCAATGGCTAAGACTGCACGCACCAACGGTAATCTTGACACCGGTGCATATGTTTCTGCTAATTCGTAAATATTTTTGTCTTTAAAACCTCTTATCACTAGTCTCGCCTTGAATTTTTCACATCCATTTGAATCTAATTTTCTCTTGAATATCCATTTGGAATCTATCACCACAGTCTTTTTGCCATCTTTTGTTTTGTTCGGTCTTTCCACTATTTTCCAAACTCTCATCTTCTTTAGCAACATTATCTCTTCATTTATCGCTTCTTTCCATGCGTTCTTTTCCAGCAATTTCATCGCATCTTTATAATTCACCGGATCTGAATTGATATTAGCTAATAGAGCGTGAGTTGTTTCATCATCTAATTTGAATTGTGCTTCTGCCTCATCTTCATTGATTTGTCTAGTGATTTCATCTTCTTTTTCGTTTTCAATTTTATTATTTTCCATTTCAGTTTCAATTTGTTTGCTAGTATTTACTATATTTTTCCGTGGCCTACCTCTTTTTCTATTAAGTTCTCCCTTCGGTTTTATTGATTCTTCATTTTCAATTTTCTCATCTACAAATTCAGTGAACCATTTTTAGGGTTTCGTGGTTCGGGACCGAAACCCTTATAGTGAGACTTTGTCGTCCGTCCGTCCGTCCGTCCGTCCGTCCGTCGTTCACAGCCAATAGCAGTCAATTTTAGGTTGTGCGCGAGAGAGAGGGTGATAGTTAGAGACAAAGACGGAAACACACGAACCAATAGCTGTCAATTTTAGGTTGTGTGCGAGAGAGAGGGTGATAGTGAGAGACAGAGACGGAAACACACGAACCAATAGCTGTCAATTTTAGGTTGTGTGCGAGAGAGAGGGTGATAGTGAGAGACAGAGACGGAAACACACGAACCAATAGCTGTCAATTTTAGGTTGTGCGCGAGAGAGAGGGTGATAGTGAGAGACAGAGACGGAAACACACGAACCAATAGCTGTCAATTTTAGGTTGTGTGCGAGAGAGAGGGTGATAGTGAGAGACAGAGACGGAAACACACGAACCAATAGGTGTCAATTTTAGGTTGTGTGCGAGGGAGAGGGTGACAGTGAGAGACAGAGACGGAAACACACGAACCAATAGGTGTCAATTTTAGGTTGTGTGCGAGGGAGAGGGTGATAGTGAGAGACAGAGACGGAAACACACGAACCAATAGCTGTCAATTTTAGGTTGTGCGCGAGAGAGAGGGTGATAGTGAGAGACAGAGACGGAAACACACGAACCAATAGCTGTCAATTTTAGGTTGTGTGCGAGAGAGAGGGTGATAGTGAGAGACAGAGACGGAAACACACGAACCAATAGGTGTCAATTTTAGGTTGTGTGCGAGGGAGAGGGTGATAGTGAGAGACAGAGACGGAAACACACGAACCAATAGCTGTCAATTTTAGGTTGTGCGCGAGAGAGAGGGTGATAGTGAGAGACAGAGACGGAAACACACGAACCAATAGCTGTCAATTTTAGGTTGTGTGCGAGAGAGAGGGTGATAGTGAGAGACAGAGACGGAAACACACGAACCAATAGGTGTCAATTTTAGGTTGTGTGCGAGGGAGAGGGTGATAGTGAGAGACAGAGACGGAAACACACGAACCAATAGCTGTCAATTTTAGGTTGTGCGCGAGAGAGAGGGTGATAGTGAGAGACAGAGACGGAAACACACGAACCAATAGCTGTCAATTTTAGGTTGTGTGCGAGAGAGAGGGTGATAGTGAGAGACAGAGACGGAAACACACGAACCAATAGCTGTCAATTTTAGGTTGTGCGCGAGAGAGAGGGTGATAGTGAGAGACAGAGACGGAAACACACGAACCAATAGGTGTCAATTTTAGGTTGTGTGCGAGAGAGAGGGTGATAGTGAGAGACAGAGACGGAAACACACGAACCAATAGCTGTCAATTTTAGGTTGTGTGCGAGAGAGAGGGTGATAGTGAGAGACAGAGACGGAAACACACGAACCAATAGGTGTCAATTTTAGGTTGTGTGCGAGGGAGAGGGTGATAGTGAGAGACAGAGACGGAAACACACGAACCAATAGCTGTCAATTTTAGGTTTGCGCGAGAGAGAGGGTGATAGTGAGAGACAGAGACGGAAACACACGAACCAATAGCTGTCAATTTTAGGTTGTGTGCGAGAGAGAGGGTGATAGTCAAAGACAGAGACGAAAACACACGAACCAATAGCTGTCATTTTAGGTTGTGTGCTAGAGGGAGTTAACACATAATTAATGATTAAGTGGCAATTTTAAAGGGTGGTTTTTGATGCTGATATTGGTAAGGTAGATATACCTTAGATTTTTTTATTGAATCTGAGACCAAAATATCTTTGAAACCATTAACGTTTTTTTCTTTAAATATTGCTACCTTAAGACGTCTTTTAAATTGAATTCATAGATTAAGACGATATTTCACACACTGGATGGTTACGGATACACCCGAATGGTTCCGAAAACACCTAAAGGCTTCCGATAACACCCAAAGGGGTCCGGAAACTCCCGAATGATAACGGAAACCCTCAAGTGGTTACGCAAACAACCGAATGGTTCCGGAAACACCAGAATGGTAACGGAAACACCCGAAAGGTTCCGGAAACACCCGAATGATTACGGAAACACCCGAATGGTTCCGAAAATACCTGAATGGTAACGGAAACACCCGAGTGGTTATGGAAACACCCGAATGGTAACGGAAACACCCGAGTAGTTACGGAAACACCCGAATGGTAACGGAAACACCCGAGTGGTTACGGAAACACCCGAATGGTTCCGAATACACCCGAATGGTAACGGAAGCACCCGAGTGGTTACGGAAACACCCGAGTGGTTACGGAAACACCCGAGTGGTTACGGAAACACCCGAATGATTACGGAAACACCCGAATGGTAACGGAAACACCCGAATAGTTCCGGAAACATCCGAGTGGTTACGGAAACACCCGAATGGTAACGGAAACACCCGAGTGGTTACGGATCACCCCAATGGTTCCGAATGCACCCGAATGGTTACGGAAACACCCGAATGGTAACGGAAACACCCGAATGTTTCCGGAAACACCCGAATGGTTCCTGAAACACCCGAATGGTTCCGGAAACACCCGATAGATTCCGGAAACACCTGAATGGTTCCGAATACACTCGAAAGGTTCCGGAAACACCCGAATGGTTACGGAAACACCCGAATGGTTCCGAAAATACCTGAAAGATTCCGAATACACTCGAATGGTTACGGAAACACCCGAATAGTTCCGAAAAACACCCGAAAGGTTACGGAATTACCCGATTGGTTCTGGAAACAATTTTATTTAATACATTAATACCTTAGATTTTTGTATTGAATTTGAGACCATTTTCTGGGTGTGGGTAAGACTTGTTTGAAATCAATAATAAAAAGCCACGAAACCCTCAATTGTAGGCGCATTGCGCCTGCTTTTTGTACTGTTTATTCTTTGTTTGTCTCACCTTCAATAAGTGGAAAATTTTGAATATCATTTCTTTTGTATTTGTCTCCGTAAACTAGTTTTTCATTAAATTTTACGTTCCTGCTTTCATAATATTTCCCATCTTCCGGTTTTAACAATTGATATCCCATCGGTGTATATCCCACCAGTATAACACGTCTTCCTTCCGCTCTAAATTTGGGACCGACTTTTCTTTGAATTTTGATATACGCTATACAACCAAATCGTTTAATCTGGTCTATATTAAAATTGTAATTAGGGTTAAATTTTTCTAAAGGTATTATCATATTATTTGACTTGTGTGGAGTTCGATTATAAGCGTACACTGAGGCGGTCAAAGCTAAATCCCATAAATATTCCGGCAATTTCGAATCAAACATATAACAACTCACCTTCTTTTGTATAGTTTGATTGAATCTCTCCAAAACTCCGTTATGTTCTGGTGTGTCAGGACACGCTAATTGTAATTCTGCACCTAATTTTTGCAATACTTCAGTCGTGAACCCACCTGTAAATTCCGTACCCTGATCTGAGCGTAAATAACACACCTTCGCATCGTGTCCTAATAAATTTCGTGCACTTCTTACGAAATATTCTAGACATTTGCCAGTTTCACTCTTCGTTTTCATGGGATAAGTCATGCCTAGCCTTCAATAGTCGTCAATAAAAACGGAAAAATATTTGTAATTTTTAGGATATGTAGTGGGAGTAATAGGTCCCATTACATCTGAATGTATAATCTGTAAGGGAGAGGTCGCTCTATTTCTTGTTGTAAGAAACGGTAATCTATTAATTTTACTAGTCACACAAACTTCACAATCTAAAAGAGTTTTATCGAAGACAACAGAATTTAAATCTTTATTTTCCGGAAATTTTCTTTATAATGCTTTAAGATAATCTATGGACGCATGTCCGAATCTTCCATGCCATAGTAGAGCTTTATTTTGTACATTAGTTTTTGTATTATTTAATAAGAAATTCTCATCTTCAGGTAATTCTATCGGCAGCTCTTCTATATTATTAAATTTCCTGTCCCATATGGTCACATCAAAATTAGATTGCTCATAGAGAATTTTATTGTTTTTCTCTATTGCTTCAATTTGTAAATTTTCAGTCTTATTTTCTTCGTTTGTGACTTTAATTTCGTTTTCTTTGTTCAAAACAAGAGATTCATTATTTTTAATCGATTCTATTAATTTTTCTTTATTTACTACGCTTCTCGTGAGATATCTATGAACACTATGTACTTTTTCTGTTAAATTTATGAACACATCTTTATTTATTAAATCTTCGAAATTTCTATCGCTACTTGAGATATCTTTTATTTCTAACTCTATTTCCCAAAACGATCTTTTGTACACGCCTGTTAGCAATTTTTCATTTGATATAGGATCAAATATGTCAATTTTTTTCTTTATCTAAATAAATAGCCAAACCCATTTCCGCAAACTTTCTTAAGGAAAGCAAATTCTCTTTTAAAGCCTTAGCTAAAATGACCTTGTCTAATTTGAATATCTCACCATTGTGTAATTTTATTTCTACTTTGCCTACTCCCTCCGTTTTTAAGTCCGCTGATTTATTCTTGTTCGCGCATTTGATAACCCCGCAATCTATTTCATCTAAAGTATTAAATATTATTTTTGAATTTGATATATGATCAGTTGCACCCGAGTCAGCTAAAAATTTGATTTTGACCACATCATTGAAATTTATGTCATTATTATAATTGGACATATCGGCATAAAATGAATTATTATTATTAAAATTGTATATTTTGTTTTGCTCACCTATACTATCATTTTTAGTTGATTGATTTTCCTTTTTAGTTTGTTTTTCTTGTTTTTCGTTTTTCTTTTGGTAATTTTTACCTTGATACCTCTGATTGTAATTTTTAAACCCACCTCTAACATAATTACCTCGGCCTGTTTTACCGTAATTAGGATAATTAATGTTAATTTTTCTTTTTAAAATTTGCCCTTGATTGTTTAAATTATTTGAATTATTATACCTTGAACAACCTCCTCCTCTGTAACCCCTTCCTCTGGTACTGAATTCGAAATTATTTGCGTTGTTTGGACAATTGGCCGCTACGTGGTTGCCAAATTTGTTACATTTGTAACACTTCCTTCCTTTGCCACGATTTGGACAATCCGCACCTATGTGTCCTTGATCTTGACACTCGTAGCATCTCACCTTTGGATCATTTTTGGCCATGTTTACAGCTCTTACTTCTTTCTCGTCATCTTTTTCTCGCCTTGTTGTCTCGTCCTGCATAACCAATAATTATAATTGATCATAAGAAACACTTTTCCCTTTTGTGTTTTTCGATACAAATTCGATAGTTTGTACTGAAGGTACAGAAACCATAATAGCATTATAAAACGCATCTCTTTTCTCGTCTTCAGAGAAAGGAACAGAACCTTCAGAATTTTCGAAATTTCTAATCGTGTCTTCAAATTTTTCAATAAATTCTCCCGCCGTTGTTTATCTAAAAATATACTTCATATTGTATAATTGTTTTCTGACAGTGTGTGAATTGATATTCACTTCACATCTTTTAATTTCAGCTAATTTGTTCAAAATTTGCTTCGGATCTTGAAACTGCATGACCTTCGCATGATAATTGTTGTCTAAATGATTAATCAAAATGTCCCGAACCTTGAATTTTTGTTCACTTAATAATTTCTCACCAATCTCATCTTTATTGTAATTATCATCAATTATATGCAAAAGGTCGCTAGATCTCAATTCCGAAGTAAAATAATCTCTAAAGTGTTCGAATTTTATACTGTTTGTTAATTTATAATCCCTTTTATAATTCCCCCCTTTATTAACGATTTCAAATTTAACAATTTCATTTTTTAAGTTATTTGTTCCTTTCTCATCGGCTTTTAACTCTTTATCGCTTACCTTTTTATTTTCGTGTATCAAATCTAGTTGTGCTTGTCTAAAAGTTGTGGCTATTTCGCTTAATGTTTTTACAGTGTCATGTGTTCGTGTAAATTGTTTCGCGTAGTCTTCTCTAAGTAAATCTATCAATTGTTTTAATGTTTCACGAGTTGTACAATCTTTTTGTATGAAGTTTATCGCATCTTTTATTTGATTCATAGCACCAGTTAAGTGCTCTGTTGATTGCATTGTAAGCGCACAAAATTTTTTTATGATATCTATCAACTTGTCAATTTTATTCTCCTGCTCATCTATTTTATTAATTACTGTAAAATTTTTGTTTTGATTAGTCTGGGGTGGTAAATCAGAGGGTTCAAGTTTTCTTGTTAATTTAAATTGTCCAATATGAAAATCACATTTACCGTTACCTCAAATTCTTAAGTCTATACTATTTTATACTAGAACCGATTATGAGCATAATTCATCTCTGCTAAAAAGTCTGATAAAACACGGATAAAACCCGGATATAAGTAGGGTTCTATCGGTTTCTATCATAATTCTATCCGTTTTTTGTCCCCATTTTATATCAGGTTTTTATCAGTATTTTATTCGGGTTTCATCAGGGTTCTATCCGGGTTACCAAAATGTTGCTGCATGGTTTTTACATGCGTTTTATACGGTTTCTATATGTATTCAATATGTTTTGTATCTGATCACTTCCTTTTAATCGTCTTTTACCTGGTTCTTATAGCGATTGTACTTGTTTTAAATCCCAGTTATATCCGGGTTTTAGCAGGGTCTTTCAAATTCTGCTATCCGATCCATGTATGGGTTTTCTAAGGTTTTTATCTGTTTTGTAGCCTGATACAAAACAGGGCATTTGGAAATTAAAATTAAATTTGAAACGAGGTAATTTAATTTTAAAAATAAAATAAAATTCGAGTCTTGGCAAAGAGTTTATTTGCAGCTCTGAGCAAATAAATTTCTTTTAAGTTTAAAAGGTTTTTTGACAGTTCTTTGTCGAATTGAAAATAACATTATGTGATGAAAAAAAATTAAAAATTTATTTTAACAATTGTTTGAATTCTATAATTTGTATTATTCGAAATGTGCAAAAACAATGTTTGTTTTTAATTATTTCTTGTAGCTGGCTCTAACTTTTTTTTCAAATTATTTTTGCAAAACCGTACCAAGGAAAGTTTGGAAAGTTTCCGGTAATTTTAGGTAACTTTAGAAATTTTTGGGAAGCTTTCAATAACTTAAAAGGATTGTTTGTAAAGTTAAATAATTTTTGTAAATTTTCGGTAATTTTCGGAAATTTTAGGTAATTTTAAGAAATCGTAGGGAATTTTGGGTACATCTCGGGTAAATCAACAAATTTGATGAACACTTGATAATAACGACTAGATAAAACCGATTTTTCTCTAAACCGGTAAAGGAGAAAACTCAGAAGACAGTAAAAAAGAAAACCCGCCACTACCAAAGTATGATAATACGAATGGTGGCGAAAACAGAGCAGAGAGGGATGAGGAATTGTGGAACTGATTCTCACAATTCGGTACGTGATCCGAAGGGGAGGGGACATGACAGCTCCATGGGACCCCGAGGACGATGCACCGACAGACCACGAGTCAGGCTCCCACCCCAACGCAACGCGATGGTCCCGTTTTCGTGAAACTAGAAATGACAGTGGAGGGGATAGCTCGCCGTCTCCTAATGAGAACTGTAGGTTACCGCCTAACACGTTTGCAGGGACGAAAGCCGATAGTGTTTGAAGATCCGTAAGTTTTTTTTTAAGGTGGCGCTTTCTGTCGTCGCCCGGCTTTTCCAAGCTCGCATTCATCGAGGTTGCCTTTGCAGACGTCTGGGTCTGCGCTTCAATAAACCGCAAATTGTTGCGAATTACTTCAAAGGCTGCCTCGAGTGCTATGATTGCCTCTTGGATTTCCTTTTTAATGCTTTTTTGCTTTCCTATGCCCCTCTTAATGGTTTCAAAGAACTCATTTCAGGGCGACGTTTGCCCTAAACCGTTCTTGTTCACCAATAAGGACACTAGGAAGAAGAAAATTAGCTTGACCAGACATAGATAGCAAAGCCTCTACTTGGTTTTCGCATACATCCATTTTCTCAACTGATATTTGAGGCATTCTCTGAGCAAAAAGCCACCCTAAAAAAAAAGTTGCCTAATGTTTTGGTCAATGATATGTAGTCAAAAAACAAAAATTTTAAGTAGGTTCTTAGGTCTGTGTAATGCGTGGCTGCCATGTTATCAGGGGCCCAATTTTATTGCAGCGTAATTTTCAACTGCCAATAACTTTTAACTTGATGAATGGATTTAAAAATCTTATGGGTGTTTTTTGTGCAGAATTTTCTAAACTTTCAAATAAAATTACTCATTATTTTTATAATTTTATTTTTGACAAGAAAAATGTAAAAAAATGTTTCTTTTTTAATTTTTGACCAACACTCCCCCTAGGATATTTTCCATAGCTACCTAGAAATGATCTTTATTTTATAAGCTTTTCAACCCCCTAAATGCCATTTTGGGAGAGCAAGATTCGTAGAAGCTATAGGTGAATGTGTGCTACAGTACACCTTACAAATCGTTCTTTTTGTTGTAGAAAAAACAATATATACTATTTTTTCACTTTTTTGTTCAAGTATAAAAAGTTGGTAACATTAAAATCATTTAAGACTATATAAAAGAAATCTGGATGCAAATTTGTAAGGTGTACTGTAACACACATTCACCTATAGCTTCTACGAATCTTGCTCTCCCAAAATGGCATTTAGGGGGTTGAAAAGCTTATAAAATAAGGATCATTTCTAGATAGCTATGAAAAAGTTCCTAGGGGGAGTGTTGGTCAAAAATAAAATTATTAAAATAATGAGTAATTTTATTTGAAAGTTTAGGAAATTCTGCACAAAAAACACCCATAAGATTTTTAAACCCATTTATCCGGTTAAAAGTTATTGGCAGTTGAAAATTATGCTGCAATAAAATTGGGCCCCTGATAACATGGCAACCACGCATTACACAGACCTAAGAACCTACTTAAAATTTTTGTTTTTTGACTACATATCATTGACCAAAACATTAGGCAACTTTTTTTAAGGTGGCTTTTTGCTCAGAAACAAACAGCACCGTTTCCCGCCTGGGTAGGTCGACGTCCGAGTGGGAATCCCGTTACTGTAGGAAGTGAAGAGCGTCGTTATGGGAGAGGGGGGACGACAGGTACGAACACTGCACTAATCAAACATTATATTAAATAGATTTAATAAACAAGTTGAATCTATTCACTAGGGTATCCAAATATTGAGAATTCACAGGAAAATTATTGAGAGAACTCGCACTTCGTTGGTGAGTGATCAGCTGACTGGCGTGCTTAACATGCCGTCGCCCTTGCCATGTTGTCGGGCAGCCGGTTTTCTTTTAACGAAGAAATCGTGACTTCACGAGTTACGCACTACGGCACAGCGAAGAAAGATTTTTCACCAACCTTTCAACTCATCGAGCACTTTCTTGTAGTCCATTTGACTTGGTTTGCAGAACTTTACTCGGTTACACCGTACAAATGAAACGTTAGTTTAACCAGCCAAATTCGTACCAGCGAGGACGCGCTGTCACCGGAGCTTGCGTTCTTCGGTGTAAGCGCTGCTTTCGCGGTTCGCCGATGACTTGCGCGACCATTCAAATACATTAATCTCTAAGAAGTGTAAATCCCGTATTTCCCAGAGAATTTTTCAGTGGTGCAATATGGGTTTTACTTAAAAAAAACTTTTTTACTTACACTTTTTTCTTTTTTTACTTTTTTACTTACAACTCGTCCTTTGTTGTGGATCTTTTCTTACTCACAAAGACAGTTTATATAAACAATAAAAAGAATAGAATAATAGAATAAGAATCCTGACTCTCTGTCTGAGCGAGGACTTTAGGTCACCGGCGGTACCCTCATAGCTTCCAACCTTTCGGCATTAAGGGGGGTAGCCTGGTAGCACTCGTGCGGTCTGCAACGTCGTGGATGGTACGCTTTTAGCTTTCCACCTTTTGGCATCATCAGGGGGTAACCTGGTGGCACTTTGCGGTCTGCAGCGTCGTTTACGGTACTCTCTTGGCTCCCACCAACCGGCATTGCGGGCACACAGTGGGGCAGAATTGTGATAACATGCCGAAAACATCAAAATGTTCTTCGTTTTATATGAAACTTGGTAATGACATGTTCTTGAGGTCGCTGATTACGAATCTTAAGTCAGTTATCAAAAATTCAAAATGGCAGATCCAATATAGCGGATCAATTTTTTTAAAAGTTAACGAATTTATGTCAGATCAAATTTTTTAGAAAGGTAATATAAAGTTATATTCATGATATTCATAAAGTTAGGTTTAGGGGATTTTTGAGGTCGCTTATTAGAAGTCTGAAGTCAGTTTTCAAAAATTCAAAATGGCGGATCTAATATGTCAGATCAATTTTTTAAAAAGTTAATATACACTTATATTCATGATATTCATAAAGTTAGTAATAGGGGGTTTTTGAGGTCGCTGATTAAGAATCTGAAGTCAGTTTTCAAAAATTCAAAATGGCGGATCCTATATGGCGGATCAATTTTTTAAAAAGTTAACGAATTTTTATAAATGTTAGTTATAAGGAGTTTTTGAGGTCACTGATTTCACTCAAAACTAATAAAATTTTAAATATTTTGACGCCATTTTGGATCCGCCATCTTGAATTTTGAATTTATTGATAGAGCTTTACAATATAAAACACTGAAAATAACCTAAAACAAGTTAAATTCCTAATGAGCCTTTGTAAATACCTCTGAATAATAAGACTCAACTGATTCCAATCAATTAAACATTTTTTTTGCCTGTTTAAATTTTGACATTCGATTTGTAAGTGGCCATCCATATATTACGTCACACTATTTTTCACCATTTTAGACCCCCCCCCCCTCCCCCATGTCACACACTGTCCCATACATTAGCGCCATTTTTTCTGCTTGTTGTCACATATTGGTTGACCCCCCCTCCCTTTTAAAGTGTGACATAATATATGGATGACCCCTAATCAGCAACCTCAAAAATCTCCTAGTAAAAAGTTTTATACAAATCCGATCAATTTTCAAAGTATCGTCCGCCATACTGGATCTGCCATTTAAAATTTTTAAATTTTGACATCAGATTCGTAATCAACAACCTCAAAAACCCCTGAGTAACAAATTTCGGTTAAATCCAATAACATTTTGAAAATTTGAGTGCAATTTTAGATTCGAAATCTCGAATTTGTTATTTATAATCATTAGGCATATATCTTATTTCGAAGATATCAAAAACATGAGAAAAATTTGTTAGGAGCAATTTTAAGCCCAAACAATGAAGTAATACTCACTTAAACCCAGTAAATCAAAAAATTAGGTTACATATGAAGCTGTGGTAGCCGCCATTTTAAAAATAAAAAGAAACGCCACACGGTATTCGATTCTCTATAAAAAACGCTAAAGTTTAAGCTATAAATCTTTAATAGTATATTTCGTAACATGCGTGACAAGCAGTCGTTTCTGAAACGAGAGCAATGTTTTTGCAACGAGTGAAACGAGTTGCAAAAATTGCGCGAGTTTCAAAACGACTGCTTTGTTCACGCAGTTACGAACGATACTTTTCATAACAAAGTCATAAAAGGCGTGACTCGGTTCTCTGTATAGATAACCAGAAAGTTGCAGAATGAAGAACGATTCTCTATGTCACGTCAGAGTGTACACAAATACAATCCAAATTGAATGTCTCACACTTTTTTACTTGTCAACACGCCGCGCTAGTGATACGGTCAGGTTAGATTTTGAAGCTGTACTACTCACGCTAAAAACATCGACTCTGTTCTGTTGGTCAAACAGTGCGTGCAAGAAAAGTAGAAAAGTGGGAGACATGCAATTTGGACTGTACTTGTTTGCACTCTGACGTCACATAGCGAATCGTTCTTAAATCTGCAACTTTCTGGTTATCTACAGAGAGCCGAATCACGCCATTTTTAAGACTGCGTTATGAAAAATTGATTAAAACTACGAGTGGACTCAGCCATTTGCCTTTTCGTATGGAATGACCCACATATAAAACAGAAAGGGTCAAATTTGGGCAAGTTTTGTTGATATGATTTGTTTAAGAGATGCTCAATGATTAATTCAACAAAAAGGACTAAGCCGGATTTTGCTGAATTCGTAACTTTTTCAATTGCTCTTCAAAAAAGTTCATATACTGTGTTTTAAAAGTTTTTATTGACTTCTTCATTTGATTGTTTTTTACTTGTTGATATTATGAATTATAAAATATGGGAAAGCGTTCTAGAACTCATCATGAGACGACTCCAATTTAGAGAATGAAAATACGATCAAATTTGAGCTTTTATAGTATTTTTACGAGTGCGATGTATTTCTAATTTTAATTTATTAGTTTTTAAAAATTCAAAGGCTGTATTTTCGCAAACTTTAGAAAAATAAGATAACCTTCAAGATCATGAAAATACACGTCATTTAACTTTTCAAAGGTTACAGAAAAAAAAACAAAAAAACTATTTTATTTTAATTAAATTTAATATTTGTTTGAATCAAACAATAAATATGTCAAAATTATGTCAAGTCAAAATTAAGTTGAAATCAAACATATTATGTTTGATTCAAACAAAATTTCTTGTCAGTGTAAGCGAAAAACAGCTAAATTAAGATGAGATGGAAACAGCGGGGCAGTGTGGTTTTTGAGGGTTGAACATTTTAGGTTATCAAATAATATTGTTTCTAGATGACTGTTAAATAATTTCCATCCGCTAGTTTGTTAGAAAAAATTTTACCTTACCCAAAAAAAGTTAAAGTGAGGAGGGATGGAAATATCGGGGCAGTGTGGTTTTTGAGGGTTGGTGATTTTAGGTTAGGTACACAAATTACGTAAGCCATTAGGGGGGTAGAGAGGGTTTGATAAAATCTTACGGTATCTTACATAGGGGGGAGGGGAGTTCCTGTGAAATCTTACGTAATATTTTTTAATTAATTGAATTTTTTTTTAATTTGATGAGAGACTTAATTAATACGCTTTAAGACATTAAACATTAAGTATTATAAATCATTTATCCATTTATTTTTACTATAAAAGCAATTAATTTGGAAAAATCATGCAAAAAGAAAATTTTTCCCAGCGAAGATAGTAAAGTTTCAATCTAGGATAGCAATATTTACTTTTTTTTAAAAAATTATCTTTCCTGCATTTAAAATTTATTATCTTCGCTAAGAAAAATGTTTGTTTTACACGTTTATCCTAGATTACAAACCGAAAACTACTTTTTCAGTGCATGCCTTTAAGACTGTAATGAAAGTTTCTATAAATTAATAATCCATATTATTTACTTTTAAAGATACTGAAAATATTTTATCTAATGAAAATTTTCATTTAATTAGATTAAGAAAGTGCTTTTTAAACATTTTTTTGATAAGAATTAAGAAAAAATAGATCTTAGTAAGATTTCAAGGGGCTGGAGGGGGAGGGGTCAAGAAAAATATTACCTTGTCTTAAGATGGGGTGGGAGGGGGTAAAAAATACTAAAAAATGTCTTACGTAATTTGTGTGCGGCCTCTTATCAGATGATATCGTTTCTAGGTGACTCTTAAGTAATTTCCATCTAATAATCTGTCCGAAAATGTATGGTATGGTGGTATGGGGATGATTTTTCAAAATTTTTAATACGGTTTTGTGAGTGTTCAAAGTAAGGGTAGCAAACTTTTGTTTTACTTTTTTCAATTTCTTAAATAATTTCTAGCAGATGTGCTGACTGAAAGGTCTTTGTAATCAGGAACCATTTAGGTACGTTGCACTGTGTGTGTACCCTTTAACCTTGAATAAAAAAACTGTTAATTTTTTTGAGTTTATTCATTAACATTTTTGATTTGGGTGAAAATAAAGTACAAAACTGCAAAGTATAATTAAATTTCATCCTGAGCTGTTTTCAATGCATTGTACAAAATCGGGTCTAACTTAAATTTGTATCTGCCATTTTCAATTTCAAAAACTAAAGGTATAATTTGCAGACTGACTGGCAAACTGACTGGCGTCTGCCATTTTGGATCCGCTATTTTGAATTTCCAGAAAAAAAGCTCAAAATCATAACCAGCTACCCGAAAAACCCTGGAAGAATGTCTTTTAAGCAAATTTAATCGAGTTTTAATTTTTGTGTCCGCCATTTTGGATCGGACATTTTTAATTTTCAAAAAGAAAGATCAAATTCATAGTCAGCGACCCCAAAAACCCCCAAGTAATTAATTTTAAGCAAATTCGATAGATTTTTACATTTTTGTCAGCCATTTTGGATCCGCCATTTTGAATTTTGAAAAACCAACATTAGATTTGCATTCAGCTATCGCAAAAACTATTAATTAAAGAGTTTAAAGGCAAGTTGGTCTTTTTTAGACTTTTAATACATGAAGTTATTTTAATATCTTTTAATTAGACGACATTTTTTCGACATATTAGCATCGCCATTTTGAATTTTTATAAAACGCCATACGCATTTAAAAGTAGACAATCTTACAAATTTTTTGAGCTATATAACTTTAAAATCGATCAAGACCATTTTTGGACTCAGGCCTGTCCTTGTTGACGTGGAACGTCCAAGACATATAATAATATTATATACAATAAATAAGGTATAGTGAAGTGAAATAAAGTGAAAGTAAAAGTGAAGTGAATGTGAAGTGAAAGTAAAGTGAAGTGAAAGTGAAGTGAAAGTGAAGTGAAAGTGAAGTGAAGTGAAAGTGATGTGAAGTGAAGTTATGTGAAGGGAAGTTACAGAATAGCACCCCACTTTCTGCGGTTTGCTTCCTGCCTTGCAGTATATTATTGGCTCTGTTCGTGGCAGCAATTTGCTTGATGGTGCATCGGTGGACTTCTCACTATCTACTTAGTACATCGCTGTGCGGTTCAGTACTCCTTTGGTCTTACTTCAGTTCACGTCGTGCCAGTCAGCTGTCTTCTTACAACAATTCTGACGTATTCTTCTCTAATTGAAATAAAAATAAACTTTCCTTTGTAAACTATAAAAGTGTTGTGAGTTTCAGTAAAATACCAGCAAACCTTTTCCAACATTATTATTATAATATTTTTTTTTTTTTACAAAACAAGTTTAGGAGAAGAAAAAATGCATTTACGCACTTGTTCGTGTGGGACTCGACCACGTCCTGTGGTAATACCTAACTAAAACAACCTCTCCCATTCTTGCTTTACTTACTCTAATCCGCTATTGCTCCAACCGTCCTGGAGGGTAGGCAAAAGCGTGATTCATTTGCTAGGGACGTTATGCCTACTTCTTGCACTGTTGTTCTCACCCATAGCCGCCGATGTTCTTAAGCGGTGGTCGAGAACGTTGTTGGATGCTTTTTTAGAGCTACCGAATAAGATCTTATAATGAACAGTGCTGCCGAACCAGATTAAAATAGTTCAGAAGAACAGCCTTTTGCATGCGAACCGCCAATGCTTCGGCTCGATGCTCGCAGCTAGGTATCTTCCTTAGGTGGCTCACAAATAAAGCTCGCATCCCTCCCAAACAACCGAGTACAAGAACAATTAGTCGGACCCTGTAGCCTGCATACATTCTACTCAATTCAAACAGAAGGTCTTGATATTTCGTCCGTTTCTCATCCTCCTTTTGAATGATGTTGCTCTCAGCAGGAGCCGAAAACTTTATCACACAAATGATCTGACTTTTATGATCTTGGAGTACAATATTAGGCTTTGTAGCACTGATACGATGAGTGGTGGAAAAAGAAAAATTCCAGTAGATCTTACACTGATCATTTTCCACAACGGACTCCTGATCCCCTTGAGCATACGGCAAGATGGGTTCCTTATCTATACCATATTGTATTATCACCTTCAACACCTTAAGCGCAGCATTGTGTCTTTCTATATATCTCCAACATGCATACTTCGGGCACGCACTTAAAATATGACTAAGTGTTTCCGGATATTTTTTGCACGCACGACAGTTGGTATTGTCGACAGATATATGCATCACTCGACTGCGGTACACCAAAGTATTTATTACTCCATCCTGACAAGCAAACAAAAATCCTTCAGTCTCCGATTTCAAACCAGCAGATTTGAGGAAAGCAAATGACAAACCCACAGACAATCCAATTTCTTTTATGAGACTGAAGAATTGTCCATGCACAGGTTTGCCAATATGTTCTTGTAACAGAAGCGAATGTTCTGCTTCCTTGACACGCTTTTTAATCATCAGAGGTGTTAACGATGCTATGCCGTGTTCTATATCACTGGTTTCAAATGGGAGACTAAGTTCATTTGCAGTTCTTTCTGCCGCTCGATATAAAAACGCCCCAACATTTGCAATTTCATGCTGGTGTACAAATTGCATAAGCGGATCTCTACTGTTCATGATTGAGCATGCCGGAGACAAAACAATTCTACGATGAAGACACTCTAAATTTAATAGACCTCTTCCTCCTCGATCTCGTGGAAGGTAAATTCTTTGTACAGAAGACCTTGGATGATGACTTCGATGTACTGTCATCATCCTGCGAGTTTCTCTATCGAGATCCTTCAACTCATTCACATTCCACTTAACTGCTCAAAATGTATAGAGTAGTAAAGGAATGGCTAATGTATTTGTGGCCTGAATTTTATTCTTCCCAGATAATTCGGATGACTAAATTTTTTTAGAAGACCATGGTATTTTATATGGAAATGATCTTTAATCCCACACACATCTTGACTTTCTGATTGTGGAATTCCAAGATATTTGTAAGTCTTCCCAACACCAAGATGATGAATGGTGTTGCCACCAATGAGTTGAATATTCTCCGATTCACTCGGCATTTCAGCTGTTTCTCGTCTTCATTTAATCATATGGATAACAGCACATTTGTCTAATCCAAAATCCATTCCTATAGCTCTGGAATACTCGGCCACTGCAAACACCAGAATTTTTAGTGATTCCTTACTGGATCCATAGAGCTTAAGATTGTCTATGTAAAATAGATGGTTGATCTTATAGACTCTATTTCTGGGTTTGCCACACATGTATTCAGAGTGTTTTTCCCGGAGTATTACAGACAGAGGCAAGAGGGAGATACAAAAAAGTAAAGGACTGAGAGAGTCTCCTTGGAAGACGCCTCTTTTGAATAAGATGATGTTAGTCATCACCTGTTGTTTGTTGAATTTTATAACAAACCTTGTCCTCCACATGAGCATTAGCTCCTTTAAGCATCTCACGATGTTCGGATTTACCTCTAAACATTCAAGGAGCTTGATGATTAGCTCATGACTTGTTAAGTCAAATGCCTTTCGGTAATCAATCCAAGCCATTGACAGGTTACTTCGATAAAATATCGAGTCTTGGGTAATACACCTATCAATCAATAGGTTTTCCCTACAACCTGCCAGGCCTCTCTTGCACCCTCGCTGTTCGCTTATTGCACTCCAAACTAGCTCGATTGATGTCAAAATCCTCTCTTTGAGGATGCCAGTAAATAGCTAGTAGCAGGTGTTAAGACAAGCTATTGGTCTATAATTTTTTGGATCCGACAAATCTCCAGATTTTGGTAAGAGTACCGTTCGTCCTTCCACCAACCACTGTGGTATTGGATGTTGACCATTGAGAAAGTTAGAGAATATTTGAGCCAAATGTTGGTGAGTTGAAGTAAACTTCTTCCACCAAAGATTATTAATCTTAACCGGCCCGGGTGCTGAAAAGTTCTTCGTTTTAGCAACTATGTTTCTTACTTCCTCCTTAGTAATTAGTGGACTTACCTCTGCAGGATGGTCAAGCCCCTGTCTAAAACAGAAGCTACGAAAGAGTGCTAAGGATTACTCTTCATCATTCACTGAATGGGCTTTCCCATAGATGTTACTCCAGAAGTTTTCAATCTCTTCACGACATTGGGGTTTTTCGACAGTTGGCGATGGTGAACTAAACAGGCGAGAAGGATTAGTAGCAAAGGTATTAGTTTGCTTTATCCATTGAACCCGCCGTTCTAAACGCTCTCTTATCACAACAAGAGAACGTATCTTCTCAATCCAATGTTGCTTGATGGTCTGCAACTTCGATTTCTTCAGAGTGTGATGCAATCTTTTTAGAGTCTGGGCTTTTTTCAAAACCCTGGTTGTAAATTTTCTCCTTAATTGCAGATATACAATCACACTCTGCAATTGAGAAGCATGCCTTCGAGCCACCCCAATCTTAAATTGTACTTGTCTGATTCATTTAAAGGTCCTATCGACGCGGTCTGAAACAGATTTTCTGTTACTTTCACGAAGCAGGACCTTTGCTTCTTCATACACAGCACAATTTAATCTCCAGAGATCTACATCCTCTGGGAGTAATGAGAATTCGTTATTCCCTTTAGCGATTTTGTCCATTTTAATGGAAACCTTTAGATGGAATTTGGTTTCCCTAGACCTCATGTTCCCTTCTTCGGTCGTTGGCGTAGATGTTACTCTTGGAACCTGAATGTTCTCTGAGGGTTCCTCTTCTTCCTCCTGAAGAAAAGCCTCATGTCTCTTTTTTCGCAGAGAGGATACTTGATCTCTTAAATACTGAGCTGTCATTTGAGCGTATTGGGGCTATAACACTAGTTTACAAATTTTTCCTTCATGTTGGGTACCTTTTTGGAAATGTGTTTTTTAGGCTAATTTGGGGTCTCTGAAAACGAAAATGACCATCAAAAATTTTTTCAAAGAAGCGTTTTGAAGATATTTCCAAAAAAATCCGTTTTTCGGTTCGTTTCTCAGTTATTGCGAGAAATATTGAAAATAGTGAATGTTTTTGACACAAAAGTGTATCAAAAACGTATAAAAACAATGTTCTGTGTACTTATTTATTTACTACGAAGCGAATTTTCGAAAATAATTGAATTTAAATAATGGGTATAATTACCGAGAGAATGCTGGTTCGTCAGTATTTTGCACTTTTTTCCTAAAATATGCAATAAAAAGTTAGCACATCACGTATACATCATCACAACTAAATTAACTATACTTATATACAATATTTCGCGCGACACTCGAAGATTTTACGAGATCTAGTATAAAGTTTGGCGCACCTCCGAAATTTTTAACCTAACTTTCGCGAGTTTACGAATTTTTTTCTCTTTTCTGACAAAGAATTAAGTAAGTATATTACATTTACTCTGTAGTACAACTATCAAACAATATTTACCATTAGCGGCAAATTCATACGTTTTAATATAAAAATTTTACTTAGTAAAAACTGACGATGGGTATAATTACCCCGGTTGACGGTACTTAATATTTTGGTTAAAAATAAACTTTTTGGTGCAAACTCATCCTTTTATGATGGGTCACATCTTCTCGAAGTTGCATTTAGCAATAGTCACTTATCATGCCTTGATCCCAAAACCCTTCGCACCGCTTTTGAATTGCTGCGATGCCCTGATGGAATCTTTCCCTCTGCTCACCGTTTACCTCCTAAGTTTGGAGGAAAAAAATCTAAATGATTCTTAAGGAAGTGCATGTTCAAGGCCATGGGCGCAACTGTAAATAATCAATAAAATTATTATTTGTTTTTAAATACATAAATTAAAGTCATAAACTTAAAAACTTCTGAAGGCTTTTCACAAACTAATGGCATGAAAGTTTTCCATAATTTTTTGAATTTTTTATTTGTAGTTCTGGCTTTTTTTGTTTTATAAAAAACTATGAACTACTTCTTTAAAAAAGTCCCAAGCTTTTGTTTGAGAATTGTTGAAGTATTTTAGGAACTTCGTGTATTTGAACAACTTCTTGATCTGCGTACCGTATTCTAAACCTTTGTTTTGTTTCGTTTGCTAATACTTTAACAAAATTTTACATAAGTTCAAGCCTTATATGCAACAATAAAAAAAATGATGCTTTCTTTGTCAAGAACTGCTTTTTTAATAACATTGTTCATCTGCTCTACCAATCTTAATCGTTGGTTTCTTGTTACCTTTGTGAAGCAAAATAACTTTAACACTATATTTGCATTACATGTTGATACTCTATATGCAATGAAAAACAAAACACATAAGACAGTTGAAGACTGTTTATCTAAATAATATTATGTGTGGTTTGTTTTTTGTTTTCTTTGACATTTTTCTAGTTATCTCGTGATGTGTATATTTTCGGAAATAAAATAAAAATGTGCAAGCATTCACTAAATAAGTTTTCTTTTGTTTGCGGTTCATATATCTTCAAGAAAAATGCCCAAAAAAAATTACCGAAAACATTTTAGTTGTCTATGAGCAATATTTTGGAATTCCAGCCAGAAATATGGATAAACCATGGACACTAAACTCAATCTGTGCCACTTGTTTCACGAATAATCGAATTTAACAACAGTTGTAAGAAGAAGTATTTATCGTTTGGAAAGCCGGTTGAATGGAGAAATCAGATCGATCATGTAACTGATTGCTACTTTTAACTGAAATTCAAGGGGGGAAATTTTGTAAAGCTATATATCCCAGCGTACAATCAGTGACAAAAACTGAACCACATTCTCATCGATACCCGAAACGAGAGCCGCCAGCACCAAAACCAACTAGTTCAGAAGAAATTGCAGATTCGGATGATAGTGCCAGCAGTCCTCAAGAAATTGCAGATCCAAATTATTATTATACTTCAGGCAGTGACGTGGAAGCAGAAAGTGAACAACCAAAGCTGATGAATCAAATAGTTCTGAATGATTTATGCCGTGATCTCAACTTATCGAAACAAAAATCTGAATTACTTGCTTCAAGCTTACAAGAATATAGGTGTTTCGACTCACAGACACGAATCACGTATTACCGAAATCGCAATAAAAAATTTGAACAGTATTTTTCGAAAACAGAAGACTTTTGCTATTGTAACAATATAAACGCGTTGTTTGCAGCATTTGGAGAAATCCATGATACGAATGAGTGGCGCTTATTTATCGATGGCAGCAAATATAGTGTTAAAGCTGTTTTGCTTCATAAAGGCAACAAGAAACCGTCGATTCCGGTTGGTCATTCCACAAACGTCAAGGAAACTTACGATACAATCAAAAGACTTCTTGAACTGTTGAACTACAATTCGTATAAGTGGAAAATATGCTGTGATTTGAAAGTTGTCGCTCTACTTACTGGTCTGCAAGGTGGTTACACAAAATACGTCTGTTTTTTGTGCCTTTGGGACAATAGAGCAGATGAAAAGCATTTCACCGAAACCGATTGGCCACCGCGTGAAAACCATGTCATAGGAAAAAACAACGTTATTAAAAAAGCACTTGTTGACAGAGATAGCGTCATTTTTCCACAGCTGCATATAAAGCTCGGGCTTATGAAAAATTTTGTTAAAGCATTAGCAAAAGATCCACAAAACAAAGGTTTAAAATACTTAATGACAAAATTTCCTAAGCTGTTAACGGACAAAATTAAAGCGGGAATATTCGTCGGTCCGCAGATCAAGAAGTTGTTCAATGACACGGAGTTCACAAAATGCTTGAACAATCCTCAAGCAAAAGCTTGGATTTCTTTTCAAGAAGTAGTAAATGGTTTTTTAGGAAACAATAAAAGCCGAAACTACAGACAAAGAATTCATCAAATGATGGAAAACTTTCATGCCATTGGTGAAGAAAAAAGTATTTAAAAGCTTTTAAATTTACGACTTTAATTTATGTATTTAAAAAAGAATAATAATTGTATTCATTACAGGTGCGCGCATGTCCTTGAACATGCACTTTCTTCAAAATCATTTAGATTTTTTTCCTCCAAACTTAGGAGCTGAAAGCGATGAACAGGGAGAAAGATTTCATCAGGACATCGCAGCAATCGAAAAGCGGTATGAAGGGTTTTGGGATCAAGGCATAATGGCTGACTATTGCTGGATGCAACTTAGGGAAGATGTAACCATCGATAAACGGAGAAGTTTGAATCAAAAAATATATTTTCATCCAAAAGATTAAGTATGTAGAGAAATGTTTATACAACTTATTAAAAGAAATAAATGCGTTTAAATTTTAGAAAAACTTTTAAAAAATCACTTTTTTCGATTTTCAACGTCGATAAACGAAAAATTATTAATAATATTCATACAAGTAATACATAATCATCAAGAAAAATTACCTTTTATTCAAACTCTATCAAAGTTCCATTCGTTACATTCACCTTTTTCATTATTTCTCGCAATAACTGAAAAAGGGACCGAAAAACGGGTTTTTTTGTCAATATCTTACAAACGCTTCTTTGGAAAAATTTTTGTTGGCCATTTTCGTTTTCAGAAACCCCAAATTAGCCTAAAAAACACATTTCCAAAAAGGTACCCAACATGAAGGAAAAATTTGTAAACTAGTGAATTCATAACCTATTATCCATAAATATAATAAGTCGTTAATTCAAAATATGTTTTGAATCTAAATTTCAACATTGAATATTTCCAAAGACGGAATCCCATGAAATAGGGCTCTAACATTTTTTGTTTCCTGGATCAGCCAAGGCCGGTTTCCAGCAAAAGCGCGCGCGTACCTTCATCCATCCTCCTGCTCTCCGGATACCTTCCGCGAGTTAAACGCCTTGTTTTTACCAAATAAAAAATCCTATTTCACTGAAGATTGTCTCAAGCGCGCATCATTTTATTTCTAAGTACAATTTTTAGGGTTTCGTGTACACAAAGAGTACAAACGGAACCGTTATGACGAGATTCGTGCGTCCGTAGACAAAAATCGTATCCCTCCCCTAGAAGCCAAATAATTTGTCTTAGAAAGCTCAAATTTGGCACACATATGTATTTTCACGTGTAGATTACAGGAAAATTATAGAGAACGTGATTGGAAGGATTGTTCATAGTGTTGTTAAGGAAATAACAAGATTTTTGAGCGTTTCTAAAGTACTTGTGCTGAAACCTCTTGCTATATCCTTGATACCGCTATTACCACTACCTTTTCTATAATTTTCCTGTAATCTACACATAACAAGACATTTGTGTACCAAATTTGAGCCATCTAAGTCAAATAGTTTAGAAGATCAAGGGGGGGGGGTAATGGTCTATTTTTTATAAAAAATGCAATAAAAGCTGATGTTTCTTCCACTCTATCTGACAAACTGTTGTATTAAGAGTGCTGAAATTTAGTACACACATGCAGTTTGATGTGTAGATTACAGAAAGACTAAAAAAACTTTGTTACAGGCTGTTATCATAGTGGTTTTAGCAAAAAATTACGACTTTTTCCAAGATTCTTCTTCCAAATTACCACTTAACTTCCAACCTATTTGTCTTAGAAAGTTCATATTTGATATACAAATGTGTTTTCACGTGTATATTACAGAAAAATTATAGAGAACATGATTATAGGGCTTGGTCATAGCGTTGTCAAAGAAGTAAAAAGATTTTTGGGCATTTCTGATGCATATTGGCCTAAATCTATCGTTATTACTTTGACAGCACTATGACCATCACCTTCTCTGTAATTTTTATATAATATACACCTGAAAATACATGTGCGTACCAAATTTTAGCTCTCTAAGTCAAATAGTTAAGCAGATAAGGGGGAAGATACGGTCATTTTTTAGTTAAAATGCATTTTAAATGTCATTCCTTGTCGCTTATCAACAAAATTATTTGACATAGAGTGTTATAACTTGGAATGAACATGTAGTTTTATTTGTAGATTACAGAACAAAGGTTGATAACTTTGTTGCAGGCTGTTATCATATTGTTTTCGAGCATATAACCACGACTTAAAAAAATGGTTAAAAATGATCATACCTCCCATCCCCCTTATCTGTCAAAATATTAGAATTAGAGAATTTAAATTTGCAAAAATGCATAAATAAAATCGGGCAAGTACGAGTTACACCCGTACTAAAGCCAAGGGTTCCGTACAATTATTGTTAACTATTGTTAAATATTGTTGAAACAAAAAGTGTTTAAAATTTTTTAAAATACTAATTGTAATTTTCAATTATTTCAGAAAGAAATTTTATAGTTTTTATCATTTTGTGGAATAAAATATGTATTTGTGTACGCTGCACAAAAATGTGTTACTAATATAAATAATAGTTCAAATATAATAAGTAAATATTCTTGTTTACCTTTTATCCTATTTTGCAATTTTGATACAGAGTTTTTCTAATTTTGTCCAATAAGGTCGTTAAATTCTGTGGCTGAAAGGCAGAATAACATAACTGCATTTTCATAGTTTTGAGAAAAACCTGTTTTTGTTTATTTTCTTGGTTTTGTAAAATTCGAAAAACCAACCAATATTTTTGGTATTTGGCATTGTATCCTATTTTCTAGTGTAGATTTTACATCTGTTTATCAATTTTAATAAAATATGAACGCTTCAAAGAAGAATATCAATTCTTTTTTTCGATTTGAATGCAGTTATGCTGTTGTGTTATTAATTATTTTCTGCGTAAATAAACATTTAAATCACTGTTCTGTTATGGAACTTTAAAAAACATTACTAAATAAACTCAAATTTGATGTTATCTCAAATTCGATAAAATGTTAGTTATGATGTCATGCCTTTCAGCCACAGAATTGATATTTAAAAATTAAACAATTGTATTTGATTAGCAGGTTTTGAAATAAACTAAGGATACTTTTTACCACAACCTCCTTATATAAATAACGCTTTATGCTTTATCCTTTTCTATCTCATTATCCGCACAGCACGGGATCTTCCAGCAATATAGGCAAGGTTGAGGCAAGGCATTTTTACCTTGCCTTAGCCTTGCCAAAATTGCTGAAACATCCGGTGCTGTTAAGGTGTTTACTATCCTTGTCAAATTCTTTCTCACGACTATAAAAAATTTTTAATAAATAAATTCCTTAAAGTCTAAACAGAAGGAAGAAATAACTTATATTCTTGACAAATTCTTAGAAATCGGAAACCATAATCTAAATACCTGAGAGTACTTGTTAGTGGTTATTAAAACTATTTAAAATATGTGATTTCTGGAGATACAACCATTCTACACTATATCCATCTACAGGCAGTCACACGGATACTTACACACATTCTTACCCCACACACATATGCACTAACACTTCTTCACTAAGAAAAAAAATACTATTGAATCAAATACCTTCATGCTATTAAATTCCATGTCATTACTTCATCGACAGATTTATTGGTTCATAAGCATAAACCTTTAAAGAAAAGTCTGAAGTTTTTGAACTAATAGCATGGTGCTATCAAATCAATGTTATCTACTCAATTGTAAATTTACCTAAATCAATAGCATACTTTAATATTTACTTAACATAGTTCTCTTAAAATTTTGTCATGGTATTTTTGAAAGAACTATTTGAGTATTTGAACTATATATAAGAAACTGTAGATTTGATAGCATATGCTTTCGTTTCGAATATACGGCGTATTTGCGGACTGCCAATAGCAGATGCTATTGAATCCTTAAGCACTGTATTTGGCCCATTAGCGCGTGGGTCTTGTCAATGTTCTTCCCCCACCTCTTGTTGTAGCTTATATTGGCAGTTCGTGAAACGTCTACCAGCCAGCGTATGGCATAGTGGTTAGAGCGTCGGGCTTTAGGCCTTGCAGGTTGTTTATTTCGTAAATGTAGGGGAGAGGGCCCCAAAATGGACATTTCGTATAAATTTTTTGTTCAACGTGACAGCGCTTTGGGTTTTCTATCATTTTTGTTGTTTGTATAGACGAAGATTTTGATGCACATTTGAAAAAAACAGTTTGTTTTTCTTCTACAGATACTACCTGATTTTTCTTCTAAAAAAGTTTTGTTGCAGTTTTTCCTTAAGTTGGTAACGTTATTTATATTTGTAATTTAGAATAAGTACTTAAGGTTATAATATTATTTATTTATCGTATAATAATATAATAATATTCTAATATGATTTTACTAATATTGTGTTTCTACACAAGTTTTTACTGGGGTTCAAAAAATGGAGTCAAGTACCCCAAGATGGACACCTGCCATATCTCGATGTATTTATTTTCATATTTTTTATTTTACACTGAAATTTATTTCATATTTTTATTTATTTTTTTAATAATTTGTTAAGACAATTGAATGAAATTTTTTATTTTCCACCATAAAATGTGATGTCGTACACTACAAAGTTCACCTGCTTTCCCCATCAGGTAACTTCAACTGTACAGTTTTTTATGTTATTATTATGTGAAACAATGCGCACTAGCACTATTCGTGTCGGGCATGTTATATTTAACATTTTTGCATGCTCAAAAAACTGTTGCACATGCGCGGTAGTGCACTACCACTGTCTAAATGTGCGCACTACGACACTTTGGCATTTCGCATGCGCAGTAGTTCATTATTGCTGTTACACATGCGCAGTGATGCACTGTGATAGTCACACATGTGCTCTGGTCAAATTAAAAAATTGCTCATGCCTAGTATTTTTTTTAAATCGATTAAAAAAAAATTTATTGTTTTTCATATGCAAAATGTATGTGCAATTTACTCTTAAAAATTGTATGTTTTACATAATTTATGTATCTTTTTTGTTAATTTGTTTTTCTTTGTCCTTTCGTTTGGACATAGTTAAACTGTCATTTATCTTTAAAATTTTAACAACTGCGCATGTCTAGAGTTTAGAGAAAACTACTTCGCATGCCTAATTACATAAGGGAGCCATTGCGCAGGTGCATAGTGGATAGAAAGCTGTGCGGATATGTTTTTATCGTTGAGTATTATCGATTTGCTTTTTATTATGTTTCTTGGAATATATATTTCTGCAATTTTGAAATAATTGCTTTTTGAATTGTAAACTGTATATTGTAGTTATTTTTTAGTTACATGGATTTTGGCAACTTATTCTAAAATATTGATACCAGAAGTTGTTGATCGTTACATTTCAGCTGAGATACCTGTCAAGACTGTAAATCTCACATTGCATGAAATTATGATGGCAAATAATATTCATGGACCTTGTGGAGATTGGAGTTTAGTTGATGTAGAATGTTCTAAAAATTTTCCTGAAATTTTACAAGAAGAAACTACCGTAGCAGATAATTGTTATGTCGCATATCGTCGAAGAGATGCAGGTAAAACTTATATTAAGCCAAATGGTTATGTTGTTGACAATCGTTTTGATGTACCTTATTCTCCTAAATTGTCAAAAAATTTAATTGTCAAATAAATGTTGAAGTAGTATCGAGTGTTAAGTCGGTGAAATATTTATATAAATATATATTTAAAATGGGCATGATGCCGCATCAATAATCATTACCAATAGTAATAGAGAATCTACTATTAACCATAATGAAATAAATCAGTATAAATAAAATAGATATGTAGGTCCAGTTGAAGCTGCATGGAGAGTTTTAAGTAAACATTTATCCAAAAAAAGTCATAGCATATGTCGTTTACCGCTTCTTTTACCGAATGAACCAAATGTTTTTATTCAACAAAAACAAGGAAGTTAAGAAATATCATTTGATTTTAACAAAAATACACAGTTATCTGAATATTTTAATTTAAATGAACGTAATTAATGCTGATGCTCAAAAATTTGTTTATACTAAAATTCAAGAATATTAAAGGTGGGATAAAAAGGAATGTGAGTGGATCGAGAGAAGTCATAAAGAGAAAGTGAAAGGAAGAATGTATTTTGTTAAGACAAGTGATATAGAATTATTTCATCTTAGATTATTACTCCTTACAGTAAAAAGTGCAATTTCATATTAATCATTAAGAACTGTAGATGGAGTAATTCAGAAAAGTTTTACGTCTGCTTGTTTAGCATTAGGACTTATTGAAAATGATCAGGAATGGAATTAAATGAATCTTCTTTATGAATGATGCCTTATTTACTTCGTCAATTACTTGTAAGGATTTTAATTCACTGTCGTCCAATAAATGCAGGTGAACTTTGGGAACAGTTTAAAGCACATATGTCAGAAAATTATGTTAGAGATTTTGATAATGTAATAGCTAAAAATAAGGCTAATATTAATCTCTTAATAAAAGAAAATTATTGTCTGAAGAAGGATATCACCTTCATGATTTTCCTGGATTAACGGATGTTGAAGATGAATGTGTGAATTTAGAAATTAATTTTTTGTGAATTTTGACAAAGAAAAAGTCTAAGGCAGAGGAAGATATGATAAAGTGTATTCTCAACAAAAGGTTGCTGTTGATTTTGTATTAAATGCAGTAAATAATTAGGTCAAAAAAACTTGTCGTAACTTATAGGTGGATGGTTCTCGAGGATCTGGCAAGACATTTATGTACATAACTTTGTGTCATTTATTAAAAAGTGAAGGTAAAAAAGTTTGTAATGTGGCTTTTACAGGAATAGCTGCAACTTTACTTCCTATGGATTGAACTGTTCACAAAGTATTGGGATTACCTGTGTCGTTATATAGTGATTCATCATCCAGTATTAAACTACAGTCTAAAGAAGGTTTGGTTTTAAAAGATATAATGTCTTTATTTGGGATGAAGCTCCAGTGGCACGAAGGTATGCTTTAGAAATTATGGATAGAACATTGAGAGACATCATGAAAATCGATACTCCTTTTTTAATAGTAAAATAATCATTTTAGGAGGCGATTTCAGACAAGTTTTACCAATAAAAGAAAGAGGTACAAAATCTTAAATTATGAACTTTTCTATTAAAAAGAGTAAATTGTGAAATAAATTTTCAATATTTACATTATCTGAAAACATGCGAGCTTTACCAGAAGAAACAGAGTTTATAAATTTTTTGTTAGAAATAGGAAATGGTACAAATAATTATGTTTAAGATTGTGTTCATTTACTACAAAAAATTATTGAAAAAGGAAATGTTGATATTGCAAGAAATACTTATGAACACTTGATTAAAGAGAAAAAAGTTCAAGAATTGGCATTTTATGCTATTTTGGCACCTAGAAATATATTCTATTGAGAATTTCATTTGCGAATACATTCAGTTGTAATGTTAATTAGAAACCTTAGCATTAATAAAGGTTTATGTAACGGAACAAGATTATTGGCGTTAGATTTATCAAACCATGTAATTATAGCTGAAATATTGACCGGAGATAAGTGTGGGAATATTGTATTTATACATCGTATATTATTATATTGTAAGAATGTTTATCCTTTTACATTCAAGAGAAGACTAATTCCAATCAAATTAGCCTTCCATAATACTATTAATAAATTTCAAGGACAGACATTTCATAAAATTGCAATTGATTTAAGAAAAGATGTAATTAATCAGAGTCAATTGTATGTATCATTGTCAAGGATTCGCTCATTTGATTCAGTTAAACTATATCTAGGTAATCAAAGAAGTAAAAAATATATTGAGAATTATGTTTATAAAGAAATTTTTAAATATCTTTAATAAAATTATAATATATAATATATATATTATAATATATATATTTAATAAAATATATTGTTATATTGTCATGAAATTTAAATATAAGTTTCTATATTAGAGTTAACATTACTTTTTGTATAGCTTATTTAGAATGTAATTTCGACTTTAATTAAAGATTAAAATTTAATACATTTAAAATATTAAATTTCCAAAAAAAGAAAATAATTTAAAATTACATTTTTAATTTTCATTAAAAATAATTAAAGCCATTTCTGTTTCAAAACAACTTAATAAATTAAAAAATTGTCATAAGGTAAGTCGAGGAGAGATAGATCACGAGGAGAGATGGATTACTTCTTGACATTTTGAATCTCTTTTACTTATAGGTCTGGTTTTTTGTCAGTTAGCATGTAACTAAAAAAACACTCCAATATTTTTGTCGCGTGTCAAAGATAATAATTTCTTCGTTTAGTCATTATGATTTGTTACTAAAGTAATACGTACGTCGAAGTGTGGCTGTTATTGCAAGGTAATGAATGTACAATTTTTTAATTTCTGAATATGTAAAATTTTTATTTAGCAGTAAGTACTATTTTCTCTTTCCTTAGATATACATATATATATGTACATGTTGTGTTTTTACTTTATATATTTCGACTTAGTTCACAAACAGTTTCGGTATGTGGTTCCTTGTACCGACGTTCAACACAAGCTTGTAGGCATGTAATTGGAAGATGAAATCACACGGAAACGTTAAACTTTGCGTTGCTGGTGTTTACGGTATTTCCCTCCGAAAGCCAGGGTGGTAAAGCAGACTTGGAAGAAAAACGTATTCTATTTTTTCTTTACCCTATTGAAAAAAAATGGCCACATTTGTGCCCTCATTTGTGCCCACATTTGAGGCCACAAATGTGGTAGCGGATTTGAAACAGCATATGCGCCCACAAATGAGGCCTCAAATGTGGGCCAAATGTGGCCTCAAATGTGGCCTCAAATGTGGGCACAAATGTGGGCGCAAATGTGGGCACAAATAAGGCAGAGAAGTATCCACATTGAAAAAAATATAAAATAAAAAAAATATTATTAATCTTGATTTACACTATATTATTTACAAGTAGTTGCCTTAATTAACTTTAGAAACTTAGCATTACGAAGATAATTTTGAAAATAAATTTGGGGGTACGGGGATTCAAACCCGGGTTCGACGCACGCAAACTAACTACCGAACCACTGAGCTACATAGACGACTGTCAATAGAAAGGATAATCTTTCTCTTGAGGTGCAAGTGATTTTATTGGCTGACAAAACGGCGGGTTTATTTAAAAACGTTTTCACCACATTTTTCAAGTATTAAAACATTTGTCATCAAACATTTGCTTTTATAACAGTTAATTCTTATTTAAAAATTTAATCCTAATTTATTACGTTATTATTTGAGGTTTTTTTGATTAATTCACTATTTTTTACCTATTTTGTTGTAAAATACACATATTAAGTCTGTTAGTGGGAAAAATTGGAACGAAGTTCCTTGATACTTTGTTATAAATTATAAACTTCTGTTATATAATGATTTTAAATTTCTACCAAAGATTATTTTGAAGCCAATTATGAAATATTTCGAAAATCCTTATAGCATTTTTTGAACTTGCGAAAATTACATTTTCTCTGGAAGAAAAAATGAAAATTAGAAATTTTATTAACTTTTGAGTTTAGATACTTGACAAAAATTTAAAAAAAACTTGAAAATTATTTTGAAAATTTAATTAATATTTTGTAATTTTTCAACTATTATTCAAAGTTTCGAACATTTAATACCTACTGTGACAGAAAAAATCAATTAAAGTTGCTTAAAATTTTATTAGTTAACGATTTTAAATACTTCTCAATTGCAGTAGGGACAATTTGGTTTTGAATCTTTAAATAAGAGTAGGAGAATTACAAAGTATTAAAGAATTTATTTTTAAAGTCAATACAATTTCATAATTAAAAAGTTCACAAGTTAATTATTATTTTTAATCATAAATTAACAAACTTGTCAACTTCAAAATTCTTATTTTAAATTTTAATACATTTTTAAAAATCACAAGTTTTGTTCTTTCGTGATTTTAAATGTTTAAAAAAAGCTTAAGGAAAATGGATTTTATGGATTTTAAAAACAGATTTTCGAATAAATAAATTATTGGAAATTTCAGTAAGCTAGTGCTAGTAAAAATCAGGATTTTTTTTAAAGAAATCAAAAAAATCAGATTTTTTTATTTAAATAAATAAACAGCACAGAAAGCAGGCGCATTGCGCCTACAATCTAGGGTTTCGTGGTCTTCTGTTACTCTATGTTTCCGTCTGTCTCACATGCAATCTGAAAAGCTGAATAACATAGGAAACTTAAAGTGACACAGGTTACTTGAAGTGATATAGGCTACTTGAAGTGAGATAGGCTACTTGAAGTGTGACATAGGCTACTTGAAGTGACATAGGCTACTTGAAGTGTGACATATGCTACTTAAAGTGACATAAGCTACTTAAAATGTGACATAGGCTACTTAAAGTGTGACATAAGCTACTTGAAATGTGACATAGGCTACTTTAAATGACATAAACTACTTGAAGTGACATATGCTTTTTGAAGTGACATAGGCTACTTGAAGTGTGGCATAGGCTTCTTGAAGTGACATAGGCTACTTGAAGTGACATAGGCTACTTAAAGTGACATAGGCTACTTAAAGTGACATAGGCTTCTTGAAGTGACATAGGCTACTTAAAGTGACATAGGCTACTTGAAGTAACATAGGCTATTTGAAGTGTGACATAGGCTACTTGAAGTGTGACATAAGCTACTTGAAATGTGACATATGCTACTTGAAGTGTGACATATGCTACTTGAAGTGACGTAAGCTACTTGAAGTGTGATATAGGCTACTTGAAGTAACATAGGCTACTTGAAGTCTGTCATAGGCTACTTGAAGTGTGGCATAGGCTTCTTGAAGTGACATAGGCTACTTGAAGTGACATAGGCTACTTAAAGTGACATAGGCTACTTAAAGTGACATAGGCTTCTTGAAGTGACATAGGCTACTTAAAGTGACATAGGCTACTTGAAGTAACATAGGCTATTTGAAGTGTGACATAGGCTACTTGAAGTGTGACATAAGCTACTTGAAATGTGACATATGCTACTTGAAGTGTGACATATGCTACTTGAAGTGACGTAAGCTACTTGAAGTGTGATATAGGCTACTTGAAGTAACATAGGCTACTTGAAGTCTGTCATAGGCTACTTGAAGTGTGGCATAGGCTACTTGAAGTAACATAGGCTACTTGAAGTGTGACATAGGCTACTTAAAGTGACATAGGCTACTTAAAGTGACATAGGCTACTTAAAGTGACATAGGCTTCTTGAAGTGACATAGGCTACTTGAAGTGACATAGGCTACTTAAAGTGACATAGGCTTCTTGAAGTGACATAGGCTACTTGAAGTGTGATATAGGCTACTTGAAGTAACATAGGCTACTTGAAGTGTGACATAGGCTACTTAAAGTGACATAGGCTACTTGAAGTGACATAGGCTACTTGAAGTGTGACATAGGCTACTTGAAGTGACGTGGGCTACTTGAAGTGTGACATAGGCTACTTGAAGTGACATAGGCTACTTGAAATGTGACATAGGCTACTTGAAGTAACATAGGCTACTGTGTACGACGGACGGACGGACGGACGGACGACAAAGTCTCACTATAAGGGTTTCGGTCCCGAACCACGAAACCCTAAAAATGGTTGTTTTAATTGCAATCAGTATATAAAATCTCTGCAAATGTTTATTTTCAGCAGTTTATTTTTAAAACTGAAAACATTTAATAAGAAATAATGAATAATAAAACATTTAATCAAAATCAAATAAATTATGTCAAATAAATAAGAAAATTTCAAAAAAAATTTCTTCAAATTCATATGATCATAAAATTAAGAAAATTAGGTAAAAGCAACGAAAAAATAATAAATTAAAGAAAAAGCAAGAACGTAAAAAGATAAGAAAACTATCTATTAAAATAATGATAAAATTCTTTTAAATAAAAAATGTCATGCTTATTATTAAAGAAATGAAGAAAAATTAAAAAAAAAACAACTCAGTAATGAAACAGTAACATAAAAATATGTGTATAAAAAAGCAGGAACACTTTTCAAAATTTTAAACTATTTGCGGACGTTTTTTTTAATTAAAAAAATAAATAAGAAGATAATTTAAAAATTATTAAAATACATTACTAAAGAGGAAATAAATTTATAAAAATATGATTCTTCTCCGGTTGTCTAATTCCTTATGTAAATAATCGCAAGCTATAAAAAAGCGACAAGCTTTTAGATATATAAACCTTTTAATTTAATATTTTATTCAATATAAAATTTTAAAAATTGTGCTAATACCGATTATCATAATAACTTAGATATAGCCAGGCAAAGCGCCGGGATTAGATGGGATAGGCAACGAGATCCTTAAGGAAGTGATCGTTGCTTCACCTCAGATTCTCCTAGACTGCTATAACAACTGCCTGAAGGGAGGAGAGTTTTTCCGCGACTGGAAAAGACAGAGGCTGGTCCTCCTAAGGAAAGGAGACAAACCTCTAGATAAAGTCGCATCCTACAGGCCTATATGCCTGTTAGATACGATGGGTAAGCTTCTAGAGGACATGGTTCTGCAGAGAATGCAATCTCACTTGACCGGAGAGAATAGTCTGTCTGACAACCAATTTGGTTTCCGCAAAGGCCTGTCCACAGTAGACGCCATTCAGAAGGCGGTGGACCTAGCCAGAGAAGGAAAAAACAAATTGGGACCAGGGAAGAAAAAGGGCTTCTGCGCGTTGGTAGCCATCGATATACGCAACGCGTTTAATACCGCGCGATGGGAAGATCTCATCAAGTCGATGAGAAACAAAGGAATACCGCCCTACCTGTTGCGGATAATGGATAATTATCTTAGCGACAGGTGGGTAATATACGAGGGTGACACCTGCACTCTGAAAGAGGAAATGAAGAGAGGTGCCCCTCAAGGCTCGAGGATAGGACCATTTGTATGGAATGTCTCGTATGACGACTTCTTGCGAATGGGTCTACCTAAAGGCGCGGTGATCATCGGCTTCGCGGACGACGCGTTGATCGTATGCACTGCCGAAACTGTAGAAGCCCTGGGCGTATTGGTGAACGAATGTCTGAGACGGGCAAAGAGCTGGCTGGAGGCCAGAGGCCTTCAAATGGCTCTGGAAAAGACCAAAGCGCTGCTAGTCACAGACAGACGTGGTTATACAGCCCCTGGTATTCAGATAGACGGATTCGAGGTCCAATGGAGGAATCATATCAAATATTTAGGTGTCGAACTAGACAAATTTTTGAATTTTAAACACCATATAGCCGTGACATGTCAGAAGGCCGGACAGTGTTCGGCAAGTTTAGCTCGTCTAAGCAAAGAGGAGACTGGTGGCGAGTGTTGCCCTTTCAAAGCTGCTATACGCAGCACCTGTATGGGTTTCGACCCTGCGAAACGACAGAAGCAAGACCATCTGTAGAAGGGTGCTGTCCGCGCAGAGAACTATTACGAAACGTATTATTTCGGCCTATCGGACAGTGCCGACGTGTGCTGCTCAGGTCCTTGCCAGCGTCCCGCCGGCAAATATTTTGGCACAAGAAAGGGAGGAAGTTTTCCTCCTTTTCAAGAAGAGAAATTCTTCCGTATATACGGAAGATAATAGACCCAGCAAGGAACAAATTCGCCGAGATGCGAGAAGCAGACTCGTAGACAGATGGCAAGAACGATGGAGCGGGGAGGAGACAGGCCGATGGACGTATCAGCTGATACCTACACTCGCCACCTGGATAAGTAGGAAACACGCAGTGGTTTCCTACTATTTAACCCAAGCTCTCACAGGGCACGGGTGTTTCGGCTCCTATCTGGAGCGATTTAAAAAGGTTGATAGCTCGGAGTGTGTTTACTGCAAGTTCCCAGTGGACGACCCAGAGCACACACTCTTCAGCTGTAAGCGTTGGGACGCGGAGAGGCGGGTTATGTTTACCGGTGTTAATCGCAAGGTTACACCGGAGAACATGATCCCGCTTATGACTCGCTCTCCCGAGGATTGGCGAACCATCGAGACCTTCATACATTATGTTATGAGGGTCAAAGATCTCGATGGTCGCCAAAGAATGGAGGTCCCGTAGAATAAGGGAGAAAGTCGCTTCGGCGACAGAAGAGGGGATATAAGACTACTCCCGATGGCGATACGCGCGAAAAGTGCTAGCCGGGAGTGGTCCTAAGGTCCCTAAATAAGGGTGTGTTTTTAGCGGGTCGGCAGAACATCGCCACCCCCGCATAACCCTGTAGTACGGGCTACAGGGTACCTGAAGGCAGGTTTTCACATCCTACGCAAAAAAAAAAAAAAAAAAAAATAACTTAGATATAAAAATTTTTGGTATTAAGATAGCCAAAAATAGTATTACATTTTTATATCCTTAAGTTCTTATAAATTAAATAAATTCCAATCGTCAATTAACTTATATTTCAATTTGATTCAACTTTTAAATTTGAATTAATTGAAACTTAAATTCACATTAATTAATGCAAAATAATTCAATAATGTTAATTATTTTTCAGATTCACAATAATCTTATTTTTAATTCTTACAATTTTTCTAAGAAATTTCACTTTTTTAAAACTGATGTTTAATTTTTTATTTTTACAAAATTCTAAGATTTTGTCTGTGTTTACTTTTGATTTTTTTTGTACATGTGTCTTTTTATTTTTGGATTTTTTTTAATTATCTTCTTCTTATATGTAAATTATTTAATATCATTTTACACAATTTTGTTATTATAATATTCACTAAACTTTATATTCCGTTGATTTTCATAATTATGTATTTCTATATTTTTAAAAATAAATACGATCATCTGTTTGTAAATTTGTTTAATTTGTTTTTACATCTTGTGATTTGCCGATTTTTTTGCCAGCTTTTATGTGAACTTATTTATTCTTTCTTAAAATTTTTAGATTTTTTTATTCTTTATATTTATTATTGGACTTGATTTAAGTGTAATATTATAAAAAAAATTTGGGTTAATGTGAATTTAAGTTTCAATTAATTTAAATTTAAAAGTTGAATCAAATTGAAATATAAGTTAACTGACGATTGGAATTTATTTAATTTATAAGAACTTAAGGATATAAAAATGTAATACTATTTTTGGCTATCTTAATACCAAAAATTTTTATATCTAAGTTATTATGATAATCGGTATTAGCACAATTTTTAAAATTTTATATTGAATAAAATATTAAATTAAAAGGTTTATATATCTAAAAGCTTGTCGCTTTTTTATAGCTTGCGATTATTTACATAAGGAATTAGACAACCGGAGAAGAATCATATATTTATAAATTTATTTCCTCTTTAGTAATGTATTTTAATAATTTTTAAATTATCTTCTTATTTATTTTTTTAATTAAAAAAAACGTCCGCGCAAATAGTTTAAAATTTTGAAAAGTGTTCCTACTTTTTTATACACATATTTTTATGTTACTGTTTCATTACTGAGTTGTTTTTTTTTAATTTTTCTTTATTTCTTTAATAATATGCATGACATTTTTTATTTAAAAGAATTTTATCATTATTTTAATAGATAGTTTTTTTATCTTTTTACGTTCTTGCTTTTTCTTTAATTTATTATTTTTTCGTTGCTTTTACCTAATTTTCTTAATTTTATGATCATATGAATTTGAAGAAATTTTTTTTGAAATTTTCTTATTTATTTGACATAATTTATTTGATTTTGATTAAATGTTTTATTATTCATTATTTCTTATTAAATGTTTTCAGTTTTAAAAATAAAAAAGTTTATTTGTTTATTGTTTTGGTTTGGTTAATGTTATTGGTTTGAGGGGTACTGTAGGACATTTAGGGTGAGCTCTAGCATAGGGGTCTAACCCTCTTTTTGGTTATTTTTTTAATCTTTTTTTGTGACCTCATAATATTTAATTTCAATTTTAAATATAATTTTTTCATAATCTGGATGCCAAAATACACGAGTCTACCAAATTTTAACCCTCTAGCTCAAATAATGGCAAAATTAGAAGAAAACAACTTTTTTTTCCAAAATTTGCAGTTTCTGGACAACGCTATGGCCATGAATCAAGATCATGTTCTTTATATGTATGTATAAGCGTTGATTCATCTAATTACTCAAAACGATATAGACATTACACATGCAGGGGTTCGCACATAGGCGCCTCATAATAACAATCTGTATTTTGTCTCTCTCAATTTCGGGGATAAAGGAAATATAACAAATCTATCAGAACTTGCTTTCCAATATGGACAATTATCTGATTGGTCTATTCTGCTCGATTCTCCTAAGCCCCTGAATTTACGCCTTCGAGCGTCTACAGAAATAGCTAACTATCTCTCTCAATCTTAAAGCTACCTAATGCATTTGTCTCTTTTGCCTTAACAGTGTCTACAGAAAAGAGCTAACTAATTTCTTATATAGGATTCTCTAAGCCATATCCGTCATGCAGAGGTTCAATATTAAATTTTAAAAGATGTTGGCAAAGTTGGTTACAAATTAAGCATAGTCTAACAAAACATTAAGAACTTGACACATAAAGTATAGTTTTTCAATGAGCCAGCCTTGGCTTCACAACTTCTAGTCTTCTGAAATAAATAAAACAATTCTAAAATAATAATTGAGACCTGTATATACAGGAAACATAGATGCAAAAAATAATAAGTAAAAATATTAAGAATAGCTTTAGTTTAGAGGATAATGCTTCTAGTTTACTCCACAAATGATTATTATTTCATTAGTTGTAAACTAATAGCATAAATGAATAATTCATCAAATATATATGGACTGCAACTTTTTACAAAACGTAAGATTCCGTGAATCACAATGTTTTAATTGTTTTTAAACAATTTTTAGGTTATTAGGAATGACTGCAAGTGAACACAATAAAAATTATTTTCAAATAGCAGCGTTGGAGACATTCTCCTAAAGCAAGTTTTGCATGAGGCGCTTCGTAGCACCCAGCATAGTTGTAGAAAAGATTAATCTGAAACAAAAACAGGTACTAAACTTTTTCTCTCGTATTCTAGAAGAATTAAAGCATCTTTGAAGCCAATAAAACAAAAATTTATTTTTTACAATTTTTTCAAACTATATGGTTAGAAATGCTTAGATACATCACAGCCGATGAATGATTATGACAGTTATAAATGCTGAACACTTGACAATTTCTGATTTTATTTTTAGTAAATAAGTGTGAATTTTAATAAGTGAAGCTCCAGTGTATTATAATTTGTGGAGTTGGTTTTACGAAAGTATATTAAAAAATATAATTTTTTAGTGTTTAATAATCAAAAAAAGCATCTTCATCATCTTCGTCGCTGTCGCTATATGCATTGTCGCTATATTCATCTTCTTCACTAATACTGTCAGGTAATAATTCAATCTGTCCAAGCCCACCACCATCTTCGGGCTGCACGAGAGCGATACCTTTTGTACCAAATCTTAAGCAGTCTAATTGAACCTAAAATGTATTGAATAAACGATTAATAAAAAAATGTTATATAAGAAATACATTGTAGGGAGAGCTGGGTTAAAAGTGCCGATTTTAAGAAATCTGCAAAAAATACCTACTGGTAAAATGAAAGCTTTTCTTTTGAGATTATTTACTATTTCGTTGCTTAGGTAAAGAAGTACGTCAATTCAGAGTAGTGCTAAAAACTGCGCTATTCTAGGTAAGAGTTCAAAAACATGCCATTTCAGAAATCGCATTTTTTCACTCTTTTTAAGTTGAAATTAATGTGACATGAAGTTCGTCAATGACAGTTATTTGTCTCTTAAGTTAAACTTGAATATTCAATAATTAATTATAGAGCATAAGTTTTTATTTTTTAAATGATATTGTTATATTATTTTCAACCTTAAATAAAGGGAAAATTGTTATATCCGGAATGGTATGTTCTTCAACTGTTATCCGGAATGGCTTAGTTTTCAGCACCACTCTTAATTGTCGTAGTTCATCACCCAAGCGTCGATTTAATGTTAAATTTAATTTGAGTTTTAACCGATTTTCAAAAGTTTTCTTTTAATACTTGGTTTTTTACAAAATGTCAGTACCGCACTTTCGACCCCACTACGGGGCGTGTTGTGACGATGTAGGGGTCGATAGTGTTGATCGCTTTTATTATGTAATTATACTTGAAAAAATCGATTTTCTATACATTTTATTTAAGGCCGTGAAAGAGGCCAAGATCGTGTGTGGAGTTCAAATGATAGTTGAAAGGGGGGGGGGGGTCTAAGACTGAAGTTTAAGATGTGACTATTACCTTAGTTAATTTTATCATTCTTTACAAAACAATTTTTGATTTTATTTATACACTTTTTGCGACGTTTGCAACTATGAGCGCTATTATGAATAATAGTAAACTTCAAAACTTCAACAACAACAAATTAATTCCATAATTTGGTGTGCACACCAGGCTCCTGAAGTGAATAGGTTTAACAAAAATGAATGCAAAATCGGCAACTGGGGTCTCATTTGTACTCATTTACACTCTTAAAATTCGTTTAGAACGAAATCTTAGCTGCTCGGTTTTGCCAGAAATACACGTTCAATTCAATAAACG
The DNA here is from genome assembly GCA_037103525.1 of Ganaspis brasiliensis. Taxonomy (NCBI): domain Eukaryota; kingdom Metazoa; phylum Arthropoda; class Insecta; order Hymenoptera; family Figitidae; genus Ganaspis; species Ganaspis brasiliensis. Next base: position 773,936 of record JAZKLR010000841.1, on the reverse strand, counting down.
AAACAGCATAAGTTGATTTGATAATTATATTATAAATTACATAAATCCATTAATTAATTACTTCATATTTAAATATGCTGCGAGGCGAATTCGACTACCGCCTTTTTTTAAATTAGATAAGTATCTTTTATCTTCAACGAGGTTAATTTTAATTCGGTTTCAACATTTTTTTACAAATACGTTATAAATTGTTTCACCAGCTTGTTCCGACCATATTCCAAGACTGATTTTATCCAGGAAATAGAACACTGGTACAAGTGATTTAATATCAAATGGATTTTTAGTGTCTCACTAACTCCTGTTTAATAAATAAAAATAAAATAAAAATAATGCTAATAAATAATAATAGTAACAATAGTGAAATAATAACGATAGTATTAATAATTAAAAACTACTTTTACTTTTAAAAGATATTTTCAATTCCCTTACAAGTTATTCACAATTAATATGTACTCTTCTAGTGGAGAAAGAAGCATTCACAATTTTGTCAATAATTTTTAAAGAAGAAACGAAGGGTACTAATTTTAAAGATTTAACTTTGCCACAAATTTTAGATTCTAAAAGTTTGTCAGTATATTTTAATAATTTTCTGCATACTAGGAAAGTAAATATCAATTGTTATTATTAAACAGGTGTCAGCTAGACACTAAAAATCCATGTGATTTTAAAGCACTTGTCCTAGTGTCCTATTTCCTTGGATAAAATTGGTCTTGGAATATGGTCGGAACAAGCTGGTGAAACAATTTATAACGCATTTATAAAAAAAATTTAAAATTAATTCAAAATCAACCTGGTTGAAGATAAAAGATACTTATCTAATTTAAAAAAGGCGGTAGTCGAATTCTCCTCGCAGCATATTTGAATATGAAGTAATTAATTCATGGATTTATGTAATTTATGTAATTACATAACGCATAAAGTTAAAAATTTGTTATTTATATGTTAAATGTTGTTAGTTTATATAAATTCTTCGAATAAACTTATTAAATATCTCAAATCAACTTATGCTGTTTCGATTATTTAATTGAACGTGTATTTCTGGCGAAACCGAGCAGCTAGGATTTCGTTCTAAACGGATTTTAAGAGTGTAAATGAGTACAAATAAGACCCCAGTTGCCGATTTTGCATTCATTTTTTTAAAACCTATTCACCTCAGGAGCCTGTTGTGTGTGTGGAATACTCCACACAATCCACACAACCAGGGACTGACACGAAAACCGAATCAAAATATATTTTTTTTTTGTTTCGTTTTGGTTTTGAAAAACTGAAACAAAATATCAATTTAATTTTGTTTTGTGTTGAACCTGAAACGAAAAGGCTCTGAATTACATTTTCGTCTGATGCCCGAAACAAAAAGGCTTCGAATTTTGTTTTCGTTTCATGCTCGAAACGAAAATCCACTCCGAATTCCGTTTTCGTTTCTCATAAAAAAGGCTCTAAATTTCACAAAAACAATTTTAAACACAATTCTTTTCTTGCAGGAGACGAAAACGAAATTCAGAGTCTTTTCGTTTCGGGCATGAGACGAAAACGTAATTCAGAGCCTTTTCGTTTCAGGCTCAATACAAAACAATATTGATTGTACATTTTTGTTTCGTCACAACAATTCAAAACAGAAACAGAATTCGGTTTTCGTGTCAGTCCCTGCACACAACTGGCGCCGCTCCTGTTAAAACCAGACACAATTGAGCTGTTCTATCACAATATCTTAGAATGTTTGAAAGTAATGCTTTACGAAGATACTTTTCAGCCTTTCCGGAGGCTGAAAAGTAGTTCTGACCGCTTGACGTTAGCAGAAGGGACTTCCGCATGAGCAAACACCATATGTTAAAGGCGGTGCGTCCAGATGTTACGCGACCATGCGCGTATCCAGAGGGGAGTCTAGGGGGTCATGACCCCCCCTTGGAGCTAACTTGGATTTGCATGGGAGAGAGAGAGACAACACTATAGTGTTGCGTCCAGAAACCGAGAGTGGATACGCCACTGTACGCGACGCGTTAGTTCAACCGAAATAACCTGTTGAACAATTTCGTAGTGAAGTTTTGTGTTTTTGGTGCTTATTTGTTTGTGTCATGACAGTGGCGTAGCTAGGTGGAATATAGGGGTGGGCAGCATGACTTTAGCGAGTCCCTTTTTAGTGCAAACTCTTAGGGAACGCGAGACCTTAAAAGGCGCAAATCCACAGGAAGTAGGCGCGAGGCCCTGGGCGGTCGCCCACCCGTAGCTACGCGTCTGGTGTGATGTAGAAAATTTTCCTCAGATCAATGAATTTTGTGTGATTTGTGATTATATGTATAAACAAACTTGTAGTTTATTTCAGAATATCTTGTGAAATTGTCAACACAACGCGGCTAAACTAAACAGTTAAATATCGTATAATTTCACAAGATATTTTGGATTTTATAAAAAACAGTAGTTAATTTACAGTTTGTGAATATAATACCAAATCACACATAAGTTCTTAAGAATGAATTTTTTAAAATATGAAAATGCTTTTATACCTAACCTACAGCCATAATTAGATAATTTAGTAGATTTGATAACTATTTTTTAATTCAAATGTACACTGAAAGATTTTTTAGATTAATATTGACTAAAAACGCAATTTAACTTTAGTAAACTCACTACCATAATGGGGAAAAAAGTAAAAGTGCAGAATGTTTCAATTATTATTAACACTTTTTGAACAAAAGATGATCTGTCTTTCATCAAAATTTAGTAGTCACTTGTAAGAAAAACTCTTTCATCTCCAGGACCGACTTTAGTACTTTCTGCGCCCCGGGCGAAATTTCAATGTTGCCACCCTTTTATAATTAAATGCACAACATATATGGGTCGTTCTCTGAAAAAGTACAAATCACCCGTTCACAATGTTTTTATTAACAAATAGTGAAGTTAATTTAATTTATTAAAAACTTTGTCCGCGATACGCTAAAATTCAGTTATCTCCAATTAAATCACACGATAAACAAATAAAAAATTTCAAATTAACTGAAATATCTTATGAAATGAAGCGCAAAAACTTCGTGACTCCACTGCGTGACTCGTCACGCAGTGTGGAGGTTTTGCGCTAGAATTTCAACTATAGTGCAGTTAATTTGACAATTTTTTGTTTGTTTTTTGTGTGATTTAATTGAAGATTGGTGAATTTTATCGTATAACTGACAAAGCATGCACTTACAAAACCCTAGATGAATCCCCTTCAGCTGTGAGGTCTGGGTCCTCATCCGGATTCGCCCGCCTCCTAAAGTCTGTCCTGAAAGGCTTTACGTATACAACGAACTTTGCTTAAATACTTGTAACAAAACATAACTTTAAGTAACTTTTATCTACAAAAAAACAGATTCCACTTAAAAGAAAATTAATTTTGAGTTTTCTAAAAATTGACTTAATTAATAATACTCAAAGTAACATACATTTTAAAATCATTTTTTGTGTTGGGATGTAAGATTTAACCCGTAAACACTGATCTCACAAGTGCACTGAAAATCACAATCAATTTCTATTTAGTTGTGACAACTAAATTATATTTGGTTGTCACAACTAAATTATATTTGGGTCAACCAAATAAGAGCAACAAAATAATATTGTTGTCCCAAACAACTTGATGTGTTACGCCAACCATATCGTTTTGTTATACCAATCAAAATATTGTTATTACAACCAACAATGGTCAACTAAAAAATATTGCTAAAACTAAACCTTTTTTTCAGTGTGGTAAAGCGACTATTAATATCTGTATTATACGTTAAGATATATGCGTTATAATATAAGTTAAGTACACGGAAAAAATAAGTTCAAGAAAATTTGATTAACTTGTTCGCTATTTTTGGATAGGCACAAAGTTCTCAACTCTTTCATTAACTCTTTTTAAGGATCCAAAAACTTATTGTTAAAGGCATGCACAGATACTGAACGTCAGATAGAGATCAGAAAGTAAAGAATGTTTGTGGATCTTTTTAAAACGTTAATGAAAGAGTTACGAACTTAGCCCATAACTATTGCCTATCCAAAAGTAGAGAACAAGTTAATAAAATTTTTGTAAACTTCTTGGTTACATGTAGACTTGTTTGAAAATCTCTTGCCAATATTTGGCTAAGAAGATCTTAAAATGTAGACATATTTGAATTTGAATTGTATTTTCAACGGTACAGGATCGGGTCTTATACATATAACGGAGCTGCCGCAAGTCGCTCATGGGAAAGATTGACCGACGCGCGCCTGCTGCTACTTGTCGAAACAACAACAGCGTGAGAATCCTCGGTGCACAGACGCGGCATACATTCGGCAGGAATCTTTTAATATTTGAATTTGAATTTTTGAAGCACTTAATCAAATATCAGAAAAGGAATATAATAATACCGAATTTATACACATCCTTGATTTAGTATCGCTTTATGAATACACTAGAACTCCTATCGAGCGGACTCCTATCGAGCGGAAACAGTAGGCAATTCACGGGACGAGGGGAGAAGGAGAAAGTTGAGCTCCATTCATTTAACACGTCAAGGTGACCTTCCATATCGAGCGGACACTCACCCAAGCTGTCCGCTCGATAGGAGTTCTAGTGTATTAATAAAAAATATGCTTAATTTTAACAAATAATTATAATAAATATCTTTCATAAATAAGTATGTACCGTGGATGTCCCAGTAACCGTCCACGTCCCAGTATCCGTCCACTTTTTCATAATTTCGAGAATTTTAGCGTGCATAGGTTTTTTTTATTGAATATAATTATTATTACCATAATCTATGATACCTTGAGCTCGCTTTACACAAGTATTTTTATAATTTTAACACTAAAATTCCACCTTAATAAATTCAAAAAGTCCCCGTGTGCCGTCGAGCGCTTTCTCACGTGTGAAAATAGTGATTTGATACAAGTGAACAGCTGTGAGGCTTTTGGTCATAAATCGATCATTTGATTTTCAAATAGACTTACAATCGTATCTATCGCTAAAGCAGATATTGAATTATGTATTCAATTCAACATATTTAACCAAAAAATTTATTTAATGAAATAATTAGCTGGACCAATACTGGGACAGCTCAACTCAGCATTGTCCTGGTTTCCGTCCACACTATTCTACAAACTTATAACCTAAACGCGATAAGCATAAAAATGATTAAGATCCAAATAAATTGAGTGAAAACTAAACTAAGTCATGAAATTAGTTTAGATTTTTAAAAAATATATTATAGCGTAGCTTAGTAATTCAGCAACTTAAGCGAAAGGTATATTTTAGGTTAGAATTTACTAATACTGCAATGTTTTGAAACGTTTTTAAATAAATTTACAATAGCACACTTTTAGGTTCCATATAAAGCACTGATTATGTATTCTTCTTTTTTAATAATTTTGATACGTTTTGTTTTTAATTATAATGAGGGTAAAACGAAGATAGTTAAGGGCAAACATGAAATATTCACGAAGGTGAAACTGTGAAACTTAGTCGAATAATGTTCTTGAGAGGCTTATTTAGAAAAAATAAAAGCTCAAAAGTCAGTTTGTACACTATATTCTACACATTTAAACTAATTAATGTTGTTCAAATAAATTAAACATTTCGTTTAAATTTTGAGGTTGTAATGTAAGTATGTAGAAAAAGTGGACGGATACTGGGAAAATATAGTGGACGGACACTAGGACATAGTAGAAAATAGTGGACGGAATCCGGTACATAAAAACACTAATTTTAATAATTAAATAAAAATTATTTTTCCACACATTTAAAGAAACAAATTATTTTAAATATTAAAAAAGAAGTTAAATTACTCTTTACAAAAAGAATATTTCGGATTGTAAAGCAAAAAACATTGTTTTTTTTCTTTTCTGTGTGTTTCAAACCCTTAACTGGACGGATACTGGGACATCCACGGTAATTCTTTAAAATTCTAAAAAAAAACTCTTAAAATAGTATCTTAAAGTTATAAATTAAATTAATTCATTCTCAAATTAAAAAAAAAGTTTTTCTTTATGCATACGTGCAAAATTCTTGATTGGCCATCGCTCGCAGCTATGAAAAATGGCCGATTTCCTACTGTACGGGAATGTGATGCGCAAAATATTCTGACTAGTGAGTAAAGTATTCTGACTAGGGAGTAAAGTATTGACAGCATATGGCAAAATAATGACATAGTAAAGCAAAATGTTGGCATTAGTTAGCAGACTAAAAAGCTTTTAGATTTGACGCATGCTCTTGGCTTGCACGGTCATTGGCTGAATTGCGCGCGTTCATTTTAAATATGTTTTAAAACAAAATGTAGAAAATAAATTATTCTATGTTTAAAATATATGTATGGTACATTGGCAAAAAATATATTTTTTAAAATGTATTTTTGCATTTGAAAATTATTATTGTAACTATTGTAAACGTTATATTAAAAAATAAGTTTCAAACGAATAAACGCATTTAAACCAATCAGTGAAAAGTGTACGAATTTGCAAGGTTGGCAACTGTGGTGATGAATGTGTTCAGAAGTTGAGGTTAGTTTGCATTTTAGTTTACTTTGCGTTGTTCAGTATTATCAGTTTTTCTTAATAATAGATTTAAAAAGGTCTAGTCTTGTTTGAAGAATTTAAAAGAATTATTAATAATGGATTTGACAATTGACAACAATATCGATACGGAAGAAAGTTTTGACTATTTACAAAAGATAATTGAAGAAGCTGATAGCATCGTTTTAGACATGTTGCCGTCAAAGTCACAAAAAAAGTATATGGCCGTTTATGAGAAATTTTGTGAGTGGAGAAAAGAAAAAAGAATTGCTGCAAAGGATACGTGTCAAGAAGTTCTTTTAGTGTACGTCAAAAAATTCTGTGACGAAGATAAACTAAAGCCACCAACAGTTTGGTCGAGATATTCTATGATTAAAGCTACTTTGCTTGCGCATGAAAATATCAATATCAAACCCTGGGAAAAACTTAATTCTTTTATGAAAAAACAAGCAAAAGGATATTGCCCAAAGAAGGCAATGATTTTCACAGCTGATGACATATCCAATTTCTGCAAACATGCTCTTGACGAAACGTATTTAGTTGAAAAGGTATAAGTCACAATCAAATAAAATAACATTTAATTCGTAAAACTGTTAAAATACGTTAAATAAAAATATCAAATAAATTTAAGAAAGCAATAAATAATGGTTATAAATGAAAAAAATGTGTTCAGCAATTTTGTAGGCTATTTTAATATCCTGATCAGAAATAACTTAATAATTATAATTTAAAACTCTATAAATTCTTTTTACTTTTGCAGGTTGTTTTGATTTTGGGAATGGCTGGTGGATTAAGACGGGAAGAAATTTACAATATTCTGACTAATGATATTAAAGAAGATGGCGATTCTTTAATTTTTTCGATCCCTAAGACAAAAAACGGTACTCCTAAATCGTTTTTGATCATGGGTGAATTACGCCAGTTTATTGAAAAATATAGTGCACTACGCCCAGAAAATATGCCAAGCAACAAATTTTTAATAAACTAACAGAAAGGCATATGCACTAATCAGGTGATCGGAATTAATAAAGTAGGTAATATGCCTAAAAAGATTGTTGCTTTTTTGAAAAAAGAAAATCCCGATTCATACTCCGGACACAGTTTTCGAAGGACTTCCGCCACCTTGCTCGTTGATGCTGGTGCTGATATTACGGAATTAAAAAGGCATGGTGGCTGGAAATCATCTACTGTAGTAGAAGGATATCTACGAGAATCTATAGCCAATAAGAAAAGAGTTTTTTTAAAAATAACTGAATCTGTTGAGTTGGAAAGAAATTCAAAAAGACCTGTCACAGAGAATCCTCAAAATGCGGCTTTATTTCGATTTGCTGCAGTACCTGCTTCAACTTCAGCGGAAAAAGATGTTTCGATACCCATGAATAAAGTCGCAGAAGTAATTTCAGCGTAAATAACAAAAATGGCGTGTTTGGTGTGGTTTTCTAACTAAATATTAATAAATTAATTGTCTAACATTGTTCGAGTTTTAATTTGCAATCGTGAAGATTAAGTGTTTAACCTACAATTGTGTTATGAATAATTAATAATTTCGTTTCCGTACAGTTAGAAACAATATAAGTTCATAGGTGTATCTCGAATTTTGCAAATATTTATAAAGAAAAATAGCGTTCGATACTCGTGGTCGCGCGAGCGATTTGCTCATTGCTCGAGGCGAGGCGCCTCGAATTCTCACGCCTTCGTTCCACTCGCAGTGAGCAAAACGCTTGCTTGGCCACTTGTGTCAAAATATACTATTTTTTTATTTTCAAAAACAAAATTGAATTTTTTTTATGAATATTTTTATTATTATGGATATTTATTTGAAACAAGTAGCTTTTTTAAAGCGTTTAATTTAAGTAGTTGATTATTGAAAGGTAAGATTTTAATTTCATATTATTTTTAATGCTAATGAGTTATTTTTTATCATTTGAAATTCTTGTGGATTTCTTCAGAATTAATTATTTTAATAATAATTTCTAAAAAATGAAAATCAATTGTAATCAATTTAGAACATTAATTTATAACTTTAAGACACTATTTTAAGAGTTTTTTTAGAATTTTCAAGAATTGCTTACTTATTTATGTAAGATATTTACTATAATTATTTGTTCAAAAGTAAGCATATTATTTCTTATTAATATTCATAAAGCGATACTAAATCAAGAATGTGTATAAAAATTCGATATTATTATATTCCTTTTCTGATATTTGATTAAGTGTTTCAAAAATTCAAATTCAAATATTAAAAGATTCCCGCCGCATCTATGCCGCGCCTGCGCGCCGAGGATTCTCACGCTGTTGTTGTTTCGACAAGTAGCAGGATATTATGTAGTATATTTTTCTACATTTTCCATTCACTATGAAAATAGAAATAAAAAAAGTAGGGTATTCTAATTTAAAAATATTATAATTAAAAAAAATATAATTCTAGTAAATGATAAAAGAAAGCTCTATTCAAAGTTAATATAAATTTTTTAAACACATTTTTTATTCTCTAAATCTGAATAAGTAAAATGTCACTCATTTTACGTTATAACTCGCTCTTCCGTTTAATAAGTGCACATATAAAGACAGAACGTCCAAGTGAGAAGCTTCCGGCAGGATAGCTCAACGAGACAGGAACAAAGTACCGTGGATGTCCCTGTATCCGTCTAGTTAAGCGTTTGAAACACACAGAAAAGCAAACAAATTGCTTTACAATCCGAAATATTCTTTTTGTAAAGAGTAATTTAAACCCTTTTTCAATATTTAAAATAATTTCTTTCTTTAAATGTGTAGAAAAAATTTTTTTATTTAATTATAAAAATTAGTGTTTTTATGTACCGGATTCCGTTTACTATTTTCTACAATATCCTATTGTCCGTCCACTATATTGTCCAAGTATCCGTCCACTTTTTCTACATACTTACATTACAACCTCAAAATTTAAACAAAATATTTAATTTATTTGAACAACATTAATTAGTTTAAATGTGTAGAATGTAGTGTACAAACTGACTTTCGAGCTTTTATTTTTTCTAAATAAGCTTCTGAAGAATATTATTCGACTAAAGTTTCAGAGTTTCACCTTCGTGAGCATTTCATGTTTGCCCTTAACTATCTATCTTCGTTTTACTCTCATTATAATTAAAAACAAAACGTATCAAAATTATTAAAATAGAAGAATACATAATAAGTACTTTATATGAAACCCAAAAGTATACTATTGTAAATTTATTTAAAAACGTTTCAAAACATTGCAGTATTAGTAAATTCTAACCTAAAACAAACATTTATTACTCGCTTAAGTTGATGAATTACTAAGCTACGCTATAATATATTTTTTATAAATCTAAACTAATTTGATGACTTAGTTTAGTTTTCACTCAATTTATTTGGATCTTAATCATTTTTATGCTTATGGCGTTTAGGTTATTTTGGTTAAATATTTTGAAGTGAATACATAATGCATTCTGCTTTAGCGATAAATATGATTGTAAGTCTATTTGAAAATCAAATGATCGATTTATGACCAAAAACCTCACGGCTGTTCACTTGTATCAAGCCACTATTTTCACACGTGAAAAGGCGCTCGACGGCGCACGGGAACTTTTTGAATTTAATGGGGTGGAATTTTAGTGTTAAAATTATAAAAATACTTGTGTAAAGCGAGCTCAAAGTTTCATAGCTTATGGTAACAATACTTAAATTCAATAGAAAAACCTATGCACGCTAAAATTCCCGAAATTATGAAAAAGTGGACGGATACTGGGAGGTGGTCGAATACTGGGACATCCACGGTACATACGTAAAATGTTACTTATTCAATATTTAAAAAATGTATTTTTAATTACTGTTGATTTCTATTCTAGTTTTTAATATTTAACAAAAAGTAAGACTGAAATTCGTTTATACCTGTAGAAAAAGACCTAATGATGTACAATATATTTTTAATTTTTAAAGACCTGAAAAACTTGTCGTTTACATAAAAGAAACTGATATTTTCTTCGACGAAACTTTTTTCCACATTCTCTACAATTATATTTTAATTTAAAAATTGTACAAAGTTACTTCCATTGGTGGATCCAAGGGGGGGCACAGACCCCTCCCAAAGTCTTATATTTATAAGAGAGAGAAAGAGATAAACACTGTAGTGCCATCTCTTTCTGACTCATATAATACTCCCTCCAAAACCTGTGTGGATCGGCTAGAACAGGGGTGACCAAAAGGCTGCGTTTCGCAGCCAACGCAACCAAGTGGCTGCGGCAGGAGTAGGTCAACTTAACCCTCCATAAATCTTTGGGTCCCAACTCTTTACCAGCTTTATATAGAATGCCGAGTTCTTAGCAAAAAAAAAACTCTTTCTATTTTCAACAATAGAAATTCGTCATGGAACTAGAAATGAGCAAAAACTTTTCCAAAAAAATTTAGTGGCTGCGCTGCACTTGTTTTGGCTGCGTTCACTTGTCGTTTCTGTGCATCCCTGGGCTAGAATTATATAAATTCTATTTTTAATGAGACATCAGTATTTTTATCTTAAACGATGTAAATTAGATTCTGAAATTATTAGGATAAAAAAAATTTTTTTTTTGAAGTTATTAATGATTGAAATTTTTAATACTGCAAAATGAAAACTCTTTTTTCTCGAAGTCTTCTTAGCCGATTTTAAAAGTTAAAAAAGGATTTTTTTCGTCTTGAAACGTAGTTTTTAAAAATATTTTTTGTTTTTAAGAATTTTTCAATTTTATCGTTTTTTTAATTATTTTTTTTTTAAATGTTAACACCTTCGCTGCCGACAGTATTTCTAAAAAAGTGCTCAGAGTGCCAAAAATTAAAAGTCAATGAATTTTCAAGAGACCATGCATATGGGGGTTTTTGAGGTCGCTGATTACAAATCTGACAATGATTTTAAAAAATTCAAAATGGCGGAACCAATATGGCGGACGCTTTTTCAAAAAATTGCTTGAAATCGTCTGAAACTTGTTACTCGGGGGTTTTTAAGGTCGCTGATTACGAAACTGACAATAATTTTAAAAAATTCAAAATGGCGGAACCAATATGGCGGACGCTTTTTCGAAAAATTACTTGAAATTGTCTGAAACTTGTCACTCAGGGGTTTTTGGGGTCGCTGAATACGAATCTGACATTAGTTTTCAAAAATTCAAAATGGCGGAACCAATATGGCTGACGCTTTTTCTAAAAATTACTTGAAATTGTCTGAAACTTGTTATTTTGAGGTTTTTGGGGTCGCTGATTACGAATCTGACATTAGATTTCAAAAATTAAAAATGGTGAAACCAATGTGTCGGACGCTTGTTTGAAAACTGACTTGAAATTGTTTAAAACTTGTTACTCGGGGGTTTTTGGGGTCGCTTATTTTGAATCTGTCATCTGATGGCGTCAGTTTGGGTTCGAGGAGGTTGGCAATAGGTGTTAGCCTCCCCCTTTTTTTATCTTTTTTCTTTTTTTTTGTGTTTTTGTACTTTTTGTATTTTTTTCTTTTTTTATATATAGTTTTTTTTTTTAATTTAAATTATCAAATAAATAATGGTTATAAACAGTTGCATTCATTAAAAATAGTTTAAAACTAGCGCATGAAAAAATTGGCGGCAGTTATAATTTGTGATAATTTTCAAAGCAAAGTTTTCACACAGAGCAACGTCACAATTATTGCAAACTTTTCTAACATTTTTTCTAACGCCTTTGTTGTAACATTCTACACAACGTTTCGTTGGATACTTACAGTTTTTCGTCGAAGGGAATGCTAACACCTATTGTTAACCTCCTTGAACCTAAACTGACGCCACTAGATTGGGGGGTGCATCCTGGGGACGTATATTTCTTATAAATATACTAGCTAATGGCAAGGGGTATAAGATGTTTAAAAAATTGTAATTCATTATCGATTACTTATTAAATAATGACAGATTCGAAATCAGCGACCCCAAAAAACCCCGAGTAACAAGTTTCAGACGATATCAAGCATTTTTCAAAAATCGTCCGCCATATTGTATCCGCCATTTTGAATTTTTGAAAACTAATGTCAGATTCGTAATCAGCGACTCCAAAAAACCCCGAGTAACAAGTTTCAGACGATTTCAAGCAATTTTTCGAAAAAGCGTCCGCGATATTGGTTCCGCCATTTTGAATTTTTTAAAATTATTGTCAGATTCGTAATCAGCGACCCCAAAAACCCCCGGGTAACAAGTTTCAGACGAGTTCAATCATTTTTTTAATTAAGATTGTGTTATTGCTTCATGGCAAAGATTTTAAAAAATTTTAAAAAATGTAGTTTTTAATAAGTTGTATCTTTTTTTTGGTTTAAGAAAATTCAAAATGGACAACAGGAGTTCGTTTCGTATATCTTAGATTATATAAAAATCATTTTACCTGTGGTTTGCGACAGCTATTGACTTTTCTATTTCAATATTAAGCATGGCAAAGATTTGCAATTTTCCGGCAGTCTGAGAAAAGTTACAAATGGCAAAGATCTTTGCCACCGGCAGCGAAGAGGTTAATAAAAAACATCTTTCTGCGTTTGTTATGCAAAATTTTATAATACTATCGTATTCCTCAGGCTTTTTTGATAATAGAATCGTTGAGAAAAAAATGGCCCGCTATTAGGGACAAAGATTTTAATTATTTTCTGTCAGCGTGCAAATTGGTTTTTACATAGGTAATAAATGAAAGTTTAAAAATTCTTTATGTTTAAGTTTTCTTTTGTTTTTAATGGTTGTTATTGGCAACGGATTTATGTAATTGAGTCTAAAATATTAGTTTTTGATTTCATTAGTTGAGAATTCATTTTGGAAAAGCGTTTTATATTATCGTTTCTAAAAATGGTCCTACCTAATAGGTGCTGTAATCCACTTTCAAAAAAGAATCAATCGCGCGTATATAATAAACTAAAAAAAGTGACAAACGATTAGAGTAAGGTATTTTTTGATATAATTGGAGAATTCGTGTATGATTCTTGCAGAAGATCAGTTACGAAAAGTAACTTGACTAAACCACTGCAATCATTTAATAAGTCTTCAACTGTTTCTATCGAAACTTGTTTAGAAAACAGTTCAGATACGGATGATGAATGTCGCGACCCTTCTTTTCAACTAAAAGAAGATTAATTGAAGAGAGCATCATGTAATGTTTGGACAAAGGGAAAGGAAAGTACAGTGCGTAAAAGAAGAAGAACTAGCGATGATGAAACAACAAAAGCTGACTCATATTTAAAGGAAGTCAGTGATTTTCGAGATGCTCTATCAAAAGCATCTTCAAGACGAGAAAAAATTATGTTGCTGACTACCTTGCCGTCAGACTTGAGCATTAGGAAAATGCAAAACGAATTCAATGTTTCACGAAGAATGGCTTCATTCGCTAAGAAGTTAAGAAAATCACGTGGTTATGTATCATATCCTCCTAAAAAAAGAGCTCACAATAAATTAGCCTCTGATGTTTTAAATGAAGTTGAACAGTTTTATGAATCAGACAAGTGTAGTCGTGTTATGCCGGGAAGAAAGGACTACATAACGATTGTGAAAGACGGTGTAAGGGAATCAGTGCAAAAACGATTGTTATTGTTTGACTTGAAAGTTATTTACGAAAAGTTTAAAACTAAATATCCTAATGCAAAAATCAGTTTGTTGATGTTTAAAAAGTTACGTCCAAGATACTGCTTTCCTATGGGACGTAAAGGTAGCCACAATGTCTGCGTGTGTAAGATCCATCAGAACATGAAATTACAATTTACTGCTATTAATGATGCTTTCAAGAATGGAAATGTCTCTTACAGTTTTGAAATTCGTAATATATTAACAAAAATGGTATGCGAAAACCCAACAGAATCCTGTTTTCTTTTAGATTGTCAAAAATGCCCTGGGCCAAAATCTACTCTTGAGTTGCTCAATAAATTGTTTCGCAAATCAAATATAGAAAAAATCCATTTTAAACAGTAGATAAATACTGACAGGTAAAATATTTATTAAATGATACAAAAAATAACATTTTTTTAAATAAATTATTAATGTTGTTTATTATTCAACCGCAGATGCGAACTGTCTATTCAAACTGAAGAAATCGATGTCTTTCTTAAAGCACTGAAAACAGAGCTGGTGGCACTTTTAAAACATGATTTTATTGCTACATCACAATCAAGTCATTTGGACCATTTAAAAGCTACTATTAGGCAAGGAGAATTCGTTGTCATGCTTGATTTTTCTGAAAATTTTAATTTCGTTATTCAAGATGCTATTCAATCGCACCATTGGAATAACGATCAAGTTACGATTCATCCGTACGTTATATATTACCGATCTGATAATAATCTGCTGCATCATAATTTTGTTATAATTTCCGAGTGCAATAAGCACGATTCTGTTGCTGTAAATTTATTCAACAGAAAAATGATTGCATATTTACAAAACATTCACGGACAGGGGAATGTAAAAAAACTTATTTTTTTTCTGACGGGTGTGGCGCACAATATAAAAATAAATATAATTTTTCGAACATTGCAAATTACGAGAAAGAATTTGGTATCTCAGTGCAGTGGCATTTTTTCGCCACTTCACATGGGAAAGGTGCTTGCGATGGCTTGGATGGTACAATTAAGAGATTAGCTTACAAGGCCAGTCTCCAACGCCCTGTAGACGATCAAATCACATCTCCCGAGACTTTGTTTAAATGGGCGAAAGAATTTTTCAGAAAAATTGATTTTGATTTCAGTACGTTAGTTGAATATAATCGACACTGTAAATTTTAAAAAAAATATTTCAGTCTGCCATTGTGATAAAAGACACAAGACAATTCCATTCTTTTGAACCAAGTAACTCAAAAAGTATAATTTGCCGAACAATCTCTAGTTCAGATCGTTTTGTTGTGTGCACAGTACAAATTAACTCCATAACATAGAACGTCGAAACGTCTTGCACGCTGACAGAAAATAATTAAAATCTTTGTCCCTAATAGCGGGCCATTTTTTTCTCAACGATTCTATTATCAAAAAAGCCTGAGGAATACGATAGTATTATAAATTTTTACATAACAAGCGCAGAAAGGTGTTTTTTATTAACATTTAAAAAAAATAATTAAAAAAACGATAAAATTAAAAAATTCTTAAAAACAAAAAATATTTTTAAAAACTACGTTTCAAGACGAGAAAAATCCTTCTTTAACTTTTAAAATTGACTAAAAAGACTTCGAGAAAAAAAGACTTTTCATTTTGCAGTATTAAGGGGGGGGGTAGGGTTTTCAAATTTTTATTTTTTGGTTTTTTTTTTTTTATCTGAATGTATAATATTTCAACAATATTGTGTCAAAATTTTAAGTCGATCGGAGAAAAATTGACGACGTTATAAACCTGGAATCAATAATTTAGTTTGAGGTAAGCCGATAAAACTCGCTTATGAACGTCTTTAGTGTTCAAAACTTTAAAGCGTTTTCCCCAAAAGTCACATTTTCAAAGTCGGTGCCCCTCGTAACTCCAAAACTACTCAACCGATCCTTTTGAAATTTGAAACACTATTTCTGTATAAAATTTACGAGGTAGTGACGAAGCCCTTTTTTTAATTTTTCTTTTTTTCTTTTTTTTACAATAAAAAATAAGCCGATTTTTTGGGTAAAAATCACGTTTTTGACTTCAAAGTGTTCCCAAAAATCGAAAAATTAAAATTTCGAAAATCCCCCTCGACATTACCTCGGGAAATCGATCTTCTAACGAAAAATCTTTGGTTTTTTCATTTCTGATGATTTTGCACTTAGTTATGAGGGGCACCGCAATTCATCTTTTTTCTGAGGCGCCTCACAATAATTGCTGCCATTGCTCTATTCTCAGATATTTTTGAGTAAAAATTTGACACAATATTTTTCAAATGTTGTACATTAATGTCCAATAAGTTTTAGTGAACTGATTTTAACTGTGTCATCAGAAAAAATTCACAAAAAAGTGCCTTTTTTGCACGAATTAACCCTACCCCCCCCCCCCCCCCCCCTTAAAAATTTCAATCATTAATAACTTAAAAAAAAAAAATTTTATCCTAATAATTTCAGAATCTAATTTACATCGTTTAAGGATAAAAATACTGATGTCTCATTAAAAATAGAATTTATATAATTCTAGCCGATCCGCTTGGCGAAGCCTGACCCTTGTCTGGATTTACCACTGGTTACTTCAATGGTAAAAGTCATAATAAACATTAGCGGATTCAGGGGGCCACGGGCCCTTGACCCCCTCCAAAAGCCTTGTATTTAACAATGAGAGTGCAATGATAGCACTATAGTGCTATCTCTTTCTCTCTCATGCAATACCCCCTCCAGAAACTTTGTCTGGATCCGCCACTGATAATAAATTATTATGCATTGAATTAATACTTAAATTATTACTATTATTGTTTATATTCTTTCTTATTAATAAATATTAAGTACATTTTTTGAAGCGCGATAGTCAGTGGAGAACGTATTCCCGTGCGTTCGCAAGTTAGGTGTTGCTTGCTCGCTGCGCGTTGGCAGAAAAATATGCATAACTTGTGAAATATCAGAGGTTACTAAACTTTTTCTTTTTTTAATTTACTCGTTAGAATATTTCTCGTCAAATGAAAAGAGTTTAATGTTTAGATGACATTGAGAACATGTTTTAAATTACAATTGCTTTAAAAAATTTTTAATAACAATTATAAATTTAATTTTTACAACAATCATTTTAATTACAGTTTAAAGTACAAATTTTAACCTTTAATTTCAAAAAAAGGAAGCTCAATTACACTAGTTTACAAAAAAAAAAATTTTATGTACATTCAATGTCACTATTTTTTTCTTATGTACTAAGCTTCTCGTTACTTAAAAATGACATTCAGAAATTTTTCTATGAATAGGTTTCAGAAATATTAATTTTTTAAATTTTTTTACGTTTTTTTCGGAGGTGAATCACGTTTTAGGCCGTATCTCGAGTTACAGAAGCCCGATTGAGTTTTTTTAAGTGTCAAATTAAAGGTAATCAAATTCCAAACAATCGCTTTTAACATTATTTTTTAATCGGTTAAATATTTTATGTGATATAGTCAAAAAAAAAAATAGAAAATTTGAGTTTTTGGCCCAAAATCTGAAAAACAAATTCATTCTACCGCCATGCAAAAATAGAAAACGTCAAATTATGTCCAGTTTTTAATTTTTTACATATATGGCTCACTTTTAGGAAGAAAAAAATGTATGGATGAAAAAAATCTATGAGTAATTATTGAAGTTATAAGCCAGGGTACTGAAATTCTCGTTTTACGCCATTTCGGTATTTTACCTCCTTTTATAGTGATTATGTTGATTAATTTAATGAATACAATATCTAATTAGAAAATAGACTTTTTTCACAGATTTCAAATAATTTTCAGTGCTTTACTAATTCAAATTTGACTGAAAATTTTTTTGGAGTTTTTGACAAAAATTTCAGAAGAGGCATAAATTGATTAAAATCTGCTTCTTTGACAAGTTGAATCAGATGCGCAGAGTGTCAATTTTTTTTGAATTTTGTTCGTTAATAGATGAAAAAGTTTGAAATAAGATATAGAAATATGAAAAATAAATGATATTTGACTGAAAAATGTTTTGGAGTTTTTGACAAAAATTTCTGAAGAGGCATAAGTTGGTAAAAATTTGCTTTTTTGACAAGTTGAATCAGATGCGCAGTGGTTCAATTTTTGATAAAAACTCCAAAAAAATTTCCAGACAAATATCTTTTAATTTCTATATTTCTATATCTAATTTTAAACTTTTTTTATCTATTACCGAACAAAATACAACAAAAATTGAACCACTGCGCATCTAATGTAACTTGTCAAAGAAGCAAATTTTAATCAGTTTATGCCTCTCCAGAAATTTTTCTCAAAAACTCCAAAAAATTTTTCAGTCAAATATCATTTATTTTTTATATTTCTATATCTAATTTCAAACTTTTTCATCTATTAACGAACAAAATTTAAACATTGAAATATTGAATTTTATTAAATTTTTTTTGCGTGGTATGTGAAAACCTGCTCACAGGTACTCTATATCCGTACAACATGCCCGGTAAAAAGAGGTTGATTAAAACGCATTAAAACGTTTTAATGCGCTTTGATTCCGTTTTTGTATGAATGCCTTTAAATACCTAAAAACAAATCAGTAGCCATATTACAAGGGAAAATTGAACATGTGATTGTTATGTTTTACTCTGATTATTGTCTTTATCAATATTTTACTTTTTAAGTTCAAAGATGTTAATAGGTTAACTTCAGCTAAATAGTAGACCAAAATAGAATAAAATATAAGCACTAAATTTAACACTTAACGTCATTTTCGTTTTTTGTCTTGCATGCAACAAAAAATGACAAAATGACTTTAAAACTTATGTTTGCGTTCACTCCCTCACTTTGTTTAGGTAAACTATTAGTATTAGACACAAAATCACTTTGTTTTTCACTTCAATAACGCGATTTAGTTAAAATAGATCGAACAACACAAAATAGAAAGATGCCACGACGACGCCCAGTAAAGAATGAACAAGTTAACGATAGCAGAATGGCGTCTTTTGAATCTGCTGACGTAGGCATAGAACGGCATTAAACTTCTTGAGGCATTGACTACGTTTAAAATTGTTTTCTTGAAGGCATTGAATGGCATTTAATTTGATACATTATCAGAAAGCATTTAATGGCATTTGGATCTAATTCGTGGTGTTTCACTTGACGGTAAAGAAACGCATTCAATTTTTTTCATAAAATTTGTGAGCATTTAAAATGATTAAAATGAAACAAATATCAATCAAGAAAACGCGTTAAATGGCATTGAGGACAAAAACGGAATTAGTAGGCATCTGTCAGCATTCAAATGACTTTTTTTTTAAATACCAATTTATGCGTTTTAATCAACCTCTTTTTACCGGGTGGTCATGCGGGGGTAGCGATGTTCTGCCAATGCGCTAAAAACACACATTTATTTTAGCGTATCGCCATCAGTGGTGATCTTATATCCCGACTCCATCGGTTACGCTATTTCCTCACTCATCTAACGGGACCTACATTCTTTGTCGACCATCGAGATCTTTGACCCTCATAACATAATGTCTGAAGGTCTGGATGGTCCGCCAATCCTCAACAGAACGAGCCATAAGCAGGATCATGTTCTCCGGTATAACTTTGCAGTTTACACCGGCGAACATGACCTGACTTTCCGCGACCCAACGCTAACAACTAAAGAGTCTGTGTTCTTTGAGCTATCTATTTTCTTAAAACGCTCAAGGTATGAACCGAAACACCAATGCCCTGTGAGCGCTTGCGTTACGTCGTATGAAACTACTCCATGCTTCCGATTTAACCAGGTGGCGAGTGTTGGTATCAGACGATACGTCCATCGTCCTGTCTTTACCGCCCCACTCATTTTGCTTGCCACCTTTCGACGAGTTTGCTTCTCGCATTTCGGCGGATTTGGTCCTTGCTGGGTCTATTGTCATCTGTATGACGGGTGGACATTCTATCTTTGAAAAGGAGGAAAATTCCATCCCTTTCTTACGCCAAACGGTCTGCTGGCGTGGAAAGACGCTGTTAAGGACCTGAGCAGCACTCGCAGATACTGTCTTGTAGGCAGAGATTACCAATCTTCTTTTTCTTTCGGAAGGCCCAATGGCGTTCGGCATTATACGGGCTAAACTTAGCGAACATTCTGCAGCATTGTCAGATGCCACAGCGATGTGGTGCTTAAAATTTAATTCAAGTTCCACTCCTAGGTACTTTATATATGTTCCCTACTTGACCTCGAATTCGTCTACTTCGATCCGGAAAAGTTCATAACCACGTCTGTGTGTGACCAAGAGCGCTTTGGTTTTATCCAGGGCCATTTGAAGACCTTTGGCATTCAGCCAGGTCTTTGATCGTCGCAGACATTCGTTCACCAAGAATCCAAGCTCTTCTGCGGTGTCAGAAGTGCATACGATCAACGCGTCGTCCGCGAAGCCGTTGATCACTGCGCCTTTTGGTAGACCCATTCGCAAAAAGTCGTCATAAGAGACGTTCCATACAAATAGTCCTATCCTCGAGCCTTGAGGTGCACCTCGATGCATCTCTTCCTTCAGAGTGCAGGTGTCACCCTCGTATATTACCCACCTGTCACTGAGATGAATAATGAACAATTATTCATTATCCGCAAAAGGTAGAGCGCTGTTCTTTTGTTTCTCATTGACTTGATGAGATATTCCCATTGCATGGTATTAAACGTGTCTATATAGCCACGAAAGTGCAAAAGCTCTTTTTCTTCCCCGGACCCACTTTGTTTTTTCCTTCCTTGGCCAGGTCCGCTGTCTCCCGAATGGCATCTACAGTGGACAGGCCTTTTCGGAAACTAAACTGGTGCTCGGATAGGCTCTTTTCTCCGGTCAAGTGGAGTTGCATTCTCCGCAGAACCATGTCCTCTAGAAGTTTTCCCATCGCATCTAACAGGCATATTGGCCTGTAGGATGAGACCCTATCTAGGAGTTTGTTACCTTTCCTTAGGAGGACCAGCCTCTGTCTTTTCCAGTCACGGAAGAACTCTCATATTTTTAGGCAGTTGTTAAAGCAATGAATTTTATTAAAATTAACTTGTTTTCTTCATGAGGAAGCAAAATATTCATGAATTCAACATAATTTTTGTCTCGTTTAACATTAAACCTTTTTAGATGTGAACTTGTCCAGCTCGTTTTCTCAAGCAGAATTTACTTTAGAAGAATTTGATGAAAAAATAGTAAATGAAGAAAGAGGTGTAGAATAATAATGATGATGATGATATTGAGGTGGTGAAGAGTGAAATAACGTATTTAATATATATTATTAAATAAACAAGATTTATTCAAGAGATAAATTGGGAAAAAGGAAAGTGATACAAATGTTTGAATACTCGTGTACTCGGTTCGCTCGCAGTAACGTTACTGACGTGTCCTCAGGTACAAAGATGCTTGTCCCTTGGTTAATGACGATTCGGGGGCGGTACAAGAACGCGTTAAACATAGACAAATTTTGTAGGAAGCTATCGGTAGTTGGAAAATGAAGCAAGATGTTTGGCGCAGTGATGATTCACAGCATTATCCAGGTAGAGACGAAAGTACAAAAAGATAATAAAAGTGAAAGCACTTGATTTGGAAACTGACAGAAAATAGTCAAAATATTTGAAAACAGAATATTTCTGAAATATATTTAAAAACTCCAAACATCTTGCTTGCGGCATTTTCTGAAACAGCTTTAAGTTAAAATGTTATAAATAATCAATATTATTACCGCCACAATATTATGGATGAAGTAGATCAAATAAACCAAAATAAGCCGAAAACTCCCCAAATATTTTTAGATCGATTTGTAAATAAATAAAGCAGAATAAAGCTAGATGCACTGAGAATATCTGATAAAATTTTTGACATTAACATAAAGTGTGTAATTTGAGTTTACTCCAGCTCGAGCTTTTATGAAGAATACTGTTGGGTATAAAGCATCTTGTGCTTGTGAGAGGTGCACTTTTGAAGGTAAATCAGTTATCGGCATAAAAGTTTTTCCTGCTGACAGTAAATCTGGAAAGAACTGATACATCTTTTCGTAACTTTGAAACTTTGAGCAACCAGAACACCATCATGGACCGTCTCCATTTTTGAGAATATTTTCAAAAATAAACATTGTAGCTTTTTTCGTTTTGGATTTTATGCACTTATGTTGTCTAGGTGTCATGAAAAAACTACTTGAATGTTGGATATCTGGTAATCGTAATTGTAAATTGTCTGCAAACAATAAGGATTAACTGTCAAAAAGACTTTAAAAAATTAAATCGGAAATCCCTTGCGAGTTTCAAAGAAAAACAAGAGCACTCAAAGGATTTTTAAAGTTCATGGCAACGGTTTTCAGATTCTTGTTGTTGAATTCAGGTCCTGCGATTTTAAAGAGTTTGCTTAGAGATGTTTTGTATAATCATTTCTTTTTATTTCACAGTGCGTGTAGAATTTTAAGTTCTACAAGTGTATGTTCCAGATATGTAAACGAAGCAAAACAATACTTACGGACATTTTTTATTAAGATTGCAGATTTATGTGGCCGAACATTAAAAAGTTTAAATGCGCATCATTTATAACACCTTGCAGATGACGTCATATTCATGAATTGTAGTCTAAGTTCGTCTAAGTTCTAAGTTTTCCTTCTGAAAACCTATTAGAGAAATTGCAAAAATACCTTCGGACTTTATATCGACCATCAGCACAGTTGTGACGTAGGTTATATGAACAAACAACCTTGGAAATAAATCAAACAAATCTACCTTCCTTAATTGAAGTAAAGAAAATATTGAAACATGGAAATATAAAAGAAATTAAGTTCAAGGAAGTGACTTTAACAACATCAGCTCCAAACAATCTGGTAGTTTTAAATAATGGAACGATTGTCCAAATAAAAAAATGTTATAAAACGATAATCCTGAGCTTTTACAGATAGTTGATAACGGTTTAGGATAGATAAATCTATTTACAATTATCCCTGTGTTTCAGCATATCATACCCACACAGCACCAGAAATTCCCTGAATTTCCTCTGAATATTGGTACACATTTTCCGAACACTCAAATCTAATATTCAGGGAGGTTTCGTGGAAGCATTAAAATGTCCGCCATGAAAATTATTGGACGCGAAATTTCCCTAAAAATAGATTTCTAATTTTCAGGGAATTTACGCATTTAATATTTGTAGAATATTCAGGAAGAGATTAAAAAAAATTCTAAATTTTTGTTGATCTAGTAATTGATCAAAATTATTTGTTATAATTGACACCCGTAAGATTCTAGAAAATGAAAAACTACTGCGCAGTCGTAATTGTCACAGAAACCAAGTTCGACCAATGCGCATCATGTACAGTGAATTCACGAACACTATAAATATTGAAGGAATATTAGATGCGGATATTCCCTGAAAATTAGAAATACATTTTCAGGAAAATTTCGCGTTTAATATTTTTACATGGCGGACATTTTAATGCTTCCACGAAACTTCTCTGAATATTAGGTTCAAATATTCGGGTAATGAAAACCAATATTTAAAGAAAATTCAGGGGATTTCCGGTACTGTGTAGGTAAGTACGTTGAACTGGAAAACATGGATGATCAGCAGGATATTTTTTTTATTTATGGCTTCGGTAACCCAAAAGTTTTATGACTTCAAAATTTTGAAATTTCCAAATTTGAAATTGAAAATTGAAAAAGTATAAATCTTTCGTTTTTCACGATTATAAATATCTAAAAATTTTGTCAAAATGAATAACATTTAATGTCAATCAATTAATATAAATATTGTTATTTTTTTATAAAAAGTAACATTACCGGAAAAAAGTAGATACATATAATCGTTAGAACACGTACAATGCAAATTCTAAATTTATACATTTATAATTATAAAACTAGAGAAATTCTTTTTTCTAGTTTTTAATCTTTTCCAGATGTTTGAAAGTTTTACGACATAGTTCGTCCCTTTTTTGACATCTGAAATACCAACAAATGTACTGGTGAAAAAAATTATTTCGTAACAAATAAAAATATTCTAATTTTTGAGTAAGAATTTCGGTTCTTTTAAATTTAGAGTCCGTAATTTCTGACAATTGCTAATATGTGACTGTCCATGAGAAAACGTGCCTTAGCTCCCAAACATCAACTTTACAGGGTGAGCGTTTAAAGTAGCAGAAATACATTGAAACCAATGTAACGTCCCTACGCTTCTTGCTTAATAACACCAAAATTTCTTTAAAACAATAATTTTTTTTTCGGAAATGAAAGAACAAATAAAAACCTGTCGATTGGCATCAAAAATTCAAAATTTATTTTTTGGAGCTAAGGCACGTTTTGTCATGGACAGTCACATATGTGAAATTTTCGGTGAAAGCCTTACAATTAAAAGAATAGTAACGTAACTCGTAAACAGTAAAATATATTAAAAATCTGATATCATTTTTGAATTTTGTTTTAAAAGAATATGTCTTATATAAACATAAATAACTAAATTATTGAAAAACGAGTATAATTTTGAAATAAATAATATAAAAAATTTTGATTTTTTGAATTTAAAATATGGGAGATAAAACTTTATTGAATAGAAAACGTGGTTTTTTAAAATTGAGATTAACCATTTTGACAAAATATGTTATTAAGATTAAGGAAAGTAATGAAAGCTCGTTATCAGAATTCGTAAAATTTGAATCGAAAAATAGAATTAAAAATATCAAACAAGTATTATTAAATGTCAGTTTTTTGTGGATTTGTGTATGTTAAATAAAAAACAAGTTTTAGGCCATTAATTCCACATTTCTTTTAAAATTTACAATATTTTATAAAAACGACGTTCGGCAGCTAACGCTACCCTTATCAAGTTTATTAGTTTTTTTCCTTTCATAAAATGCTTGAAATAAAAATAAAAATTTTCTTTTAGATTTAATTTACATAAGTGTATAAATATGTGTAATTTTGCCACCTTAAATCAAAATGCAGGAAAAGCCGTACTTACATTTTGAAAATTATTAAAGCTGTTATATTAAAAAGATTCTTATTTTTCATTTTTTTTATAATATTAAAAATCATAAAATAAATAAATCAATTAAAAGATTTTTATACATGATGATGATTTTATTCATCATTATGTCTCAACTGTATGACACTGTATGACTTAAATTCTGATACTATATTGTGTGCAAATTATAATATCGGTAATTTGGGGCGCTATATTACCAGATTAATGTATAGTATTGAAAAATCCCTGATAAATACTACCCAGCCTTTTAACGTCTATTTTAAAATTTATTGCTTTATTTTCTTTTGTGATATAGATCATTTTTAAAAATTTTCTTTTTAACCAATTTTCCTCTACATTCATAATTGTTACTTTATTTAAATCGAAATTATGTTTATTTCCAGTAACGTGTGTACAAAAAGTTGTTATTTAAAATGAAATCAATATTAAAGATAGTTGGACTTTTAAAAATAAAATTGATCAAATTTCTATACCAAATAATTTTACCTTTATCTCCCTCGATGTTGTTTCTATGAATACAAATATATCATGGGATCTAATTAAGATAAAACATAGATGGGTAGATATTCAACCACATACAACTTTTAACTTAAATAAATTTCTTTATGCAACAACATTATGCTTGGAGAATTCATATTGTCAATTCCAAAATGAATTTTATAAGCAAACCTTTGGACTACCAATGGGGTCCCCCATTAGTTCTGCATGTGCAAACTTAGTAATGGAATACTTAGAAAAGAAAGCTTTAAAAAATCAAATATAAAAAAATCTTTTATGGTAGATATATTGATGACACTCTAATATGTCTACCAATTAATAAAATAGACCATTTTTACAAAACATTTAACTCTATGAAAGATACTGAAAGAATAAAATTCAGTTTGGAAGAATCAATAAACAATAGTATACACTGAGAGAAAAAAAAGGTTACTACAACGGAGGACACAAGTAGGAATTGCCTGAGTGACTCCGGTAGTAGAACTCGAGTTAACGCAACTTGGGATTCCGGTAAATACTGCTTGGGTCTCCAATTACGTCGACTTGAGACCCAAGCAGTATTTACCGGAGTCCCAAGTTGCGTTAACTTGAGTTCTACTACCCGAGTTACTCAGGCAATTCCTACTTGTGTCCTCCGTTGTAGTAACCTTCTTTTTCTCTCAGTGTACATTTTCTAGATCTAACTCTGTATATAGAAAATAATAAAATAATTACTTGAAATTAGAAAATTCTGTGAAAAAATATCGGACATTTAGCTCCGCCGGGATTCGAACTCGGGTCTTTCAAATGGCGCTTGACTGCTCTAAACCAACTAAGCTACAGAGGTCCATGTCGGATATAATTTCACAGATTTATCGCCTCATTCGGCCATGACATATATATAGACACATATATATTTTAAACTTAATTTTTGGTGAATTCAAATTTTCTAATTTGAAAATTACTAATTTGCTTCAGAAAACCTATCTGGTTAGGTCGTTATATAAATTTTGATTCTCAACATTGTTTAAAATATAAATTAAGTGTTATTATCGCTCTAACAGATCGTGCTATTAAATTATCAGACAAAAAATTCCATACAGAAAATCTAAAAATAGTTAAGGAGGTTCTTTCGCAACAGAATTAATAGACAGTTTATTATGAATTTTGGTGTACTGATAGAGAATGGTGCAAAAAGATTGTAGTTAAATTTTTAGAGGGTTAGGTCGATTATGAGAAAACTTATAAACAATTTTCTTTTTTAATATTTTACACGGTGTCTTATGGGAAACTGCATTTTCATGATCTTCAATCTCAAGTTGTGAGAAATATGATAGACGTATGTTACTTAAACTTTTTATGCATAAAGTTAAATAACTATTGTTCACTTACTTTCAAAAACATTGATCAAACCTCGACTAGAAGACTCAAGATTAATTATTTTGTTAAAAAAAACACCGTATTTTATCAATCAGTAGTTACCTAGCAGAACGCTTGACAACGTGGCTTCTTTCAGGTTAGGTACAGAAAAGGCGCGAAATTTGAAAGTAATATCAATTGTATATATCCATTGCAGACGACACGAAACAGAAAGGGGGAAGTATAAATGCAACGTTGCCAAGCGTTACACTAGTACTGCGTGACTCAAATGAAAGCTGAAATAGGCATTGCTTTGACTAGCAATGGAGAAAGAGAAATTTCTTGAATCTTAAATAAAAAAATTAAAGAAAGATACAATTACATAATTTCAAATAATAATAAAGTTTCATCCGAAAATAATATTAAAACAATTATCTCACTACCATATATCAAAGAATTAGAAAAAATTTTTTATAATTTATTTAACAAATTCAATATCAAAGTAGTTCAATCAATAGAAAACACATTAGGGAAAAATATCCTACACTCAACTAAAGATAAAACAAAAAAAATTAACAAATTAATACAATATATAAAATACCTTTTTTTAATTGTGATAATATATATATGTGACTGTCCATGACAAAACGTGCCTTAGCTCCAAAAAATAAATTTTTATATTTTAATCCCAATTGACAGATTTTTATTTGCTCTTTAATTTCCAAAAATAAAAAATTATTGTTTTAAAGAAATGTTAGTCTTATTAAGTAAGAAGCGTAGGAACGTTACATTGGTTTCAATGCATTGCTGCAACTTTAAACGCTCACCCTGTGAAGTTGACGTTTGGGAGCTAAAGCACGTTTTCTCATGGACAGTCACATATATTGGTGAAACATCTAGACACCTACAAACTAGAATGAAAGAACATGCTAGAGACATAAAAAGTAAAAAAAAAAAAAAATACAGCTATATCAACACACGCTATTGAAAATAAACATAATTTCGATTTAAATAAAGTAACAATTATGAATGTAGAGGAAAATTGGTTTAAAAGAAAATTTGTAGAAATGATTTATATCACAACAGAAAATAAAGCAATACATTTTAAAACAGACGTTGAAAGGCTGGGTAGTATTTATCAGGAATTTTTCAATAATATACATAATTCTGGTAATATAGCGCCCCAAATTACCGACATTATAATTTGCACACAATATAGTATCAGAATTTAAGTCATACAGTGTCATACAGTTCAGACATGATAATGAATAAAACCATCATCATGTATAAAAATCTTTTAATTGGTTTATTTATTTTATGATTTTTAATATTATAAAAAAATGAAAAATTAGAATCTTTTTAATATATCAGCTTTAGTAATTTTCAAAATGTAAGTACGGCTTTTCCTTCATTTTGATTTATGGTGGCAAAATTACACATACCGTGGTTGTACCAATACCCGTCCACGTCCCAGTGCCGTCCACTTTTTGGACGGCAAATAGAACATTGTCCTACTGTAAGCTGCAGTCGTCCCATTGTAACCCACAACGATATGAACCAATAATTAAAGTGTTCAAAAAAATTGATGAAAAGTGCAACAATCTTAATCAGCTTGTCGATGATTTAATTTTAATTTAAAAATTTCTTTAAAAAATGGTTAGGTCTCGAATTTTTTTGGAGATTATGAAAATGTACCAGTCCATTAAAATTTCCAAAATTCGTGTTTTTCGGACCACCCTAATGTACACATGTATTTGTTTTATGTATTGCGAAAGCTTAGGAAATAAAAGCAGGAGAAGTAAACAATCTCAGGAAGGAAAATAAAACTTCAAACTTTATTTTACTTCCTGAGATTGTTTACTTCTCCTGCTTAAATTGACAATGGCAGGGTGTACTCCTTGCTTCTTAGGAAATGAACTTTCAAATGAGACCTTTTCGAGCTTTGAAACTTTAATAATAAACAATATACAGAACTTTTTGTAAAGTGTATAATCGCTGTAAGGTGGGCAAAAGTTATTGAGCGGGATTTATAATTTAAGTGAAAAACAACAAAAGAAATTTCTACCTTAAAAATCGTAGTTTCTTGAAATTTGCCCTCCATGGTCATACAAGCATGAACATTTCTTCCTTGAAAATAAATGTTGAAAAACCGGATGCATGCTCTTACTGTTGGAAACCTTGGTACGGGGGCACAAATAGGTTTCGGATTTTTTCCTAAAAATAAAAATATATTTTTGGTTTGTTTTTATTCTTACAACTTTCATTTTTTAAAGTGTTTTTAATTAACGAGAGTAGACGAAGGCATAATTTCAGTGTCGAGACCTGGACGATACACGCCTTATTAATGTTTTGTATAAAAACTTTTAGTACAGTTTTTTCATAAATCAGCAAAGTTATTTAAGCAGGTAGTACACTGTTTTCTTTTTTTTTTCTTCCCCAGAAAAATTTATTTTAAACGTTTCTAGGACAGAACTTCTAGTATATCAGTCAGGTCAAAAAACATTGTTTTAAAAAAAGCGATTGTGTCGTTTTTTGAAGAAAATAGACTCTTATCCTCAATCATCGATGCCTGATCCATATATGAGTCCTCCAGATGTCTCATATAAGCAATTTGCCTCTAAACTGACATGTAAACTATTTATATATGCTGGATAACCCGCGCCGCCTTGAGCACGTGAAAAATCTGGACCAAGCCTAAGTGATGTATCTTATCACCAAAGCAAATAAGGTGCAAATGCACAATTTCCATAAAACTTATAATAATAACTCTTAATTTAACTCAATGTACCTCCCTTATTTTGGAAGCCATAGTAAACCATACTAAAAAATTTAAAGTGGTTAGGTTAGGTATTTTTTATTTAAAAGAAGTAAAATCATGTAAAATAAGCTTGGATTCCGAAGATAATATTAGTGATTTGATTTTGCTGCTGTCTTACGTAAATACGGACGATTTTAGACTGATGCTTAGTTACGCATCTCTGTTTGTTAATAGACAATCATGAGCATATTGACATCTGTCAAAATATGCGTTACTACATAAAGTTTTATTAAATTAATTAGTGTAAAATTCATAGTACATTATTTTAAACTGATTTTGTGGTTTAAAATATACTAGTTAGAATTGGTCCGGATTAAAAAACTTAAAAACTCGAAAAAAACGCTTAAGGTATTAGTCGCGTAAAATGACTTTCGTCAGATTTTTTTAAAACTTTGTATCTGTATTCATGAGGTATTTATCGATAAAATGAGATCTATCCTATCAATTTTGACCACTTCTGAGCTTCAAAATATAAATTCAAAGTTTATACCTTTTACATGCAATAGCACTAAATGCATGTAAAAAATGTCTTTTATATTCATTTATATGAAAACAAGTCGTCAGATTTTCAAATAAAACTACTAAGTTACACATTGAGATAATATAAATCCTTTAAAAAAAAATTAACTTTATTGACCACGCCGAATATAAAATACAATAATTTAAAAATTCAAAATTTTTAATTTTTATGTGGTTTAATTGAAAAATGTCGTAAATGTGACAGCAATACATCACGATAACTTATAGTACATGACTCAAAATCATGAAAATTACATACATTACATTAGAAGAGGTCACAAGGAAGCAAGTGAGTTGATATAAAAGTTTATTTATTGTACTTTTTATTTTGCGGGAGTTTTGCGGGAGCTTTTACGCGACTAATACCTTAACAGCATAATAACCCAATTGTTTTCTCTAAAAACCCTATCTTTATCTTAACCTAGAGAGTTACTACAGAGTTAGAGAATGTTTAATCGACGTTTACTAAATACTTACAAACGTTTGCTACTCTTTTTATAACGTTCTATACGCAGTGATGAACGTCATAGAAAGAGTTGCGAACGTTTATTAAACATTCTAAAACTTTGTAGACAATCTAAAAAGTAGTAAATTCTTAATAAAATTTTAGGGAAATTTTTTTTCAGTCCAGAGCTGCCGAGAAAAAACTCCACCGCTGCTTTTAGGAGTCTAAATTAAATAAGATTTATCCTCAAATGACTTAATCTTGTATTTCTCCCAGAACTTCAAAAAAATCATGACTGGCCAGTTTGTTCGGGCCAGTATCCCAAACCATTATTGTTATTATTGTTATTTCCCGAGAAATTAACAGTGTTAGACAATTTCACTCGAATTAGCGAGAATTGACGGTAATTATCGGAATTGAACCGAAAATAATAAAAATTACCGGTAATAATGCGCAGTCACTGGAGCATTTCCTTTTCAGAAAAGGTAGTGATATGACGATACCATGGAAGACGCCCAAAATGCCTGGGCAGATGGCTTCGACAAGAAACAAGGCTGATCACCAAAGAAGCAGGACGACGAGCAACTAATTACTTCCTCAGAACCCGTGGAGAAAAAGGTGGTTGTGTGGCATAACTGCAAAACGGAAAGTTATTACTAAAGGTTTCGTGATTTGACAGATGTCACACCTGAGCCAAGGTCATCGACACCACTACGTTTAAGGGTAACAGAGCTACCCGTAAAGGACAAAGGCTGTACCTTGCGAGTCTTCACGACTCCACGGATAGGTAATACGTCGAATGTGCAGGTCTTAATCGATAGTGGTGCATCCGGGACTGTGATGGAAAAAATGGGTTTGTCAGTAGCCAAACAGTACCATGTGACTTTAGAGCAGACACAGTCTGCTCGAGGTAGACCAAGTATCCCGAATGATGAAAGTCCAAAACGGTCCAGGAATGGGCAAACAGGTTTTCTTTTGAATTGACTTTGTTCATACATTTGTGATAGTTCACAATGCTAGCAGAAAAGAGCTTGGTATATTGTTTTTAGCTTTGGTATATCGAATTTAGCTGTCATGAGCAATAAAATAAACGAACCTTACTCGCGTAATGACTGCTGCTGGCGTTGTGGTCAACGGGGCCACAGGCGTGGCAGCTGTCACAACGAACAAGAGACGTTTTGCTCATGGTGCGGGCTAAAAGGCGTTACTTATCGAAATTGTAAGTGCACGGAGGCGGAAAACTTTAGAGGGGCCGCCCGAGGAAAGCAGTTCTCGGCCCGGCCCAACACACAAAATACCGAAACGAATTACGATCGCGAGAATCCCCGACAAGTAGAAACGGTTGCGAGTACCAGTCAAACGACGGCAGAATCTACGAACCCATTCGCATAGGCGATTACAAAGTAAAAGCGCTCATTGATACCGGGGCAAGCAGCTCCTATATGAGCGAACGCGTTTGGCAACATATATGCGGTCGGAAAAGCGTAGAATTGCCACCCACAAATTTAGAGGCAAGATTAGCCGACGGACAAACTACGAAAATCCTCGGAATTGTTGACGCGAATTTAACTTTTAACGGAAAAACATTCGACGTCGCGTTACGAGTATTACCGCACTTAGACGTAGATTTAGTGTTTGGAATGGATATTATTCTATCCTCAAATTATCGGTTTGACACAGCAAATTTTATCGCGGCAATGAGCGATAAAAATTTGCAAAACATGACCCTCGCCATGGCTTCTGAAATAATTAAAGACGATTTAAAAATGTTTAATGACATTAAAGAGCCTACGACCTACGGAGAGCATAAAATTAAATTATTAAATTCGAAACCGATTAATTTTACGTATGCTCCAAGAAATCCAGCCATGCAGGAAATTATCGACGACGAAGTCGATAAAATGCTGGCTGAAGGGGTTATAGAACCGTCGTCCAGTCCCTGGAGTTCACCCATCGTCTTAGCTCGAAAAAAAAGATCGTAGTTACCGTTTCTGTATCGACTTTAGGAAGATAAACGCCGTAACGGAAAGGGACGCGTATCCGGTCCCCTAAATTAATTTTATTTTGGATAAATTACGCGGTTCAAAGTATTTTTCTAAAATCGATTTAAAAAATGGGTTTTGGAACATCCCTTTAGCGAATGAAAGCAGGCCAATAACTACTTTTAGCGTTTCGGGACGCGGGCATTTTCAGTCTAAGGTTATGCCATTCGGGCTGCACTCGTCCACAGCCACTATGCAACGAACTATAGAAGTTGTACTCGGACCCGATTTAAACGTGATAGTATTCGTGTATCTCGATGACGTGATAGTAATGGGGAAAACGCTCGCAGAACATTTAGAAAATTTACGGCGAATTCTAAAACGACTCAGAGACGCGAATTTAAAAATTAACATCGAAAAGTCAGAATTTTTCAAAACAAGTATTAATTATTTGGGACACGTCGTGGACAAAAACGGAATTAATACTGATCCCGAAAAAGTTAAGGCTATCGTGGTCTTGGAAAGTCCACAGAATATCACAGAGTTGAGGAGATTCCTCGGGATGATTTTCTGGTACAGGAGATTCATTCCGAATTGCTCCACTCTTACAAAGCCTTTAACTGCGCTTTTACAAAAAAAAACGCCGATGGAGGTGGGAAAGCGAACAAGAGGACGCTTTTAACCAGCTCAAACAATGTTTGATTACCGCCCCAGTACTGGTCGAACCAGATTTTAGTATTTCTTTCTGCCTTCAAACTGACGCGAGTAACAGTGGGCTAGGCGCTGTGTTAACGCAAATTCAAGAAGGCAGAGAGGTTGTCATTGCTTACGCTAGCAAAACGTTGAGTCGGCCCGAAATGAATTATTCCACCACGGAAAAAGAGTGTCTTGCCGTGGTCTGGGGTATTCAGAAAATGAGATATTATTTAGAAGGATACTTTTTCTTGGTTTTAACGGATCATATGTCTTTAAGATGGCTTCAAACGATGGATAGTCCCGCCGGTAGAATAGCGCGATGGTGTGTATTTTTACAACAATTCCATTTTGACGTCAAATATCAAAAAGGCGCACTAAATAAGGTAGCCGATGCCTTATCGCGAAATCCCTGTTCGTCTGAAGACGAAGACGAACTCGAAGAAACGATTTGTTTTATTACCGAAAACGAGCAATGCGATTGGTATCGACAAATTAAAAATGTAATCCGTACCGATCCGAGTAGCCTACCGGATTACGCGCTAAAAGACGATAAACTGTATAGACACGTGCATCACAGCCTAAATTTCGCGGAGAGGGAAAATGACTGGAAATTGTGCGTACCGAAACCCCTGCGAGAAAAGGTTATGAATGAAAATCACGACGCTCCCACCGCAGGCCATTTAGGCATCGCGAAAACGATTTCGCGAGTCGCGCAAAATTATTACTGGCCGGGAATGAGAGGAAATATTGCAAAGTACATTCGACAGTGTGAAACCTGTCAAAAGTATAAATCTCCTCAAGAGAAAACGCCAGGTCTCATGGGAACCTGCAACGCGACGGTTCCATGGGAATACGTTACCATGGATATTGTCGGTCCGTTGGTAAGATCCAGTAAAGGATTTAAATACCTGCTCGTTATGCAGGATAAATTTACTAAATGGATCGAGTTGGTTCCGTTACGCGAGCAAAAGACCAAACCGATAATACAAGGTTTCAAAGACCGAATTTTATTACGTTACGGCACTCCGCGTATTTTAATCACTGATAACGGCATGCAATTCAAAGCGAATGATTTTAAAAATCTAGTGCAGAGTTATGGAATAACTCATCAATTTACTCCTTACTTTATTTAATTACTTATTCGCCTCAATGCAATCCGGTGGAGAGAACTAATAAAACGATTAAAAATATGATCGCGATGAACGTTGATAAAAATCAAAAAAGGTGGGACGTAAATTTAGCAGATTTTCAATTTGCTTATAATTCCTCGGTGCATGAATCGACTCAGTTTACCCCCGCCTATTTAAATCTCCAGCGCGAGATACTCCCACCGAACACTTTGCGCGGAAATATAGAGTCCCAAAATCCGAGAGTCGTAGCAAACACTGAGCCGCTGAGAGAAACGCTCGAACTTGTGAGAACGAACTTAGCGAAAGCGTACACGGAACAGAGCAAATATTATAATTTGGGACGACGGGATTGGACCCCGAAAATCGGTGAATTGGTCGCGCGTAGGGAACACCCGCTTTCGTCATCCATAAACGATCTCACCGCGAAACTCGCACCAAAATATTCTGGAAATTATAAAATAATTGAAATAATAAGCAAAAACGTCGTTGTAATACAAGAAGATTCCGAAAAAACACATCGATGCCACGTGAAGGATTTGAAGCTGTATCATCGTCCCGATACAAATCCCGCCAACAATCCTGAAACCATCTACGTCAACGCATCCCGCCACTAAGCACTTGATTGGCCGAAAGAAATCGCACGTGATGGGATAGAGATCAATTCATGGAATTCTATAAAAATGTTCGAAGCCTCAACACCAAAAGCCGACGATGTAGTACAAGAAATCGACAACTACCTTGCCAATTGTGAGACGACGGAAGAACCAGGTTGGAAGACCAGAATTTACACGGAGAAGGACTGGCTTGCAGAATTTCAGCTCCCATCTGCAGTACCAGTTCAGCACAGCACTGCACGAGGTGGCTGGCTATTAGAAATCTTTGACACCAAAGCGCCGCCTCGAAAACAAAAATGTCCCGTTCCGCTGCCAAGCTGCGACGCGTCAAGCGTCACGGAGCCGACCAACGACAAATTGAAAAACGATGCTGAATCGGTTCACAGTCCGGACAATCAACCCGCACCCAACGAAAAGGAAATTGAGACACGGGAAAACATGTCAGATTCCCCGTCTCAAGCCACAGTTTCACCTGAATTGGTCCCGCCTACCGATAACAACAACACAGTAGAAATTCCAACATCGAAGGACAGCAACTTTGATTATGAAGCGGAATACGAAGTGTTGGACAAGGCGTTGGACGATGCCATGACCGACTACGTTGAAGTTCACCGAGAACAGCCAGAAGCCATTCTGGAGACGCCGGAAATCGAGTGGAAATTGATTGAGGTGGTCAGGAACTACAACCCTACGCCCAAACATCTGCTCGATATGCGGAAACGACAACAAGAAAAGCTGTACAAAATTCCAAAAAGGATCCCTGTAGATATCTTGGACGTTGAAAAAGCAGGACCCTCTGGAGCCGGCGTCAATATGTCCCATCCTCGAAAACAGTCCAGAGGAAAGAAGAAATATCTGGAGATGGTGAATGGTGAATTGATGGATGTACGAGTCAACGCCAAAGGTGAGAAGACAATGAAGCCAAGCCACAAGGAACCGAAGAAACCACGCAGAGATTAATAATCTTTTTTATTTTGTATTGTTTATATGCACGCAAAAAAAAAAAAACGTTTTTTAAGTAGGTTGACTTTTGTTTCAAACATGCGAAAAATAAAACCTGTGACGGTTTTCTTTTTTTTTTTGAAGAAAGGGGAGTGTAAGAAACGTCACGAGACAGTCACGACCGAGTTGGCAAGCCGACAAGAGAATTGGAAAGAAAAGCGCGCGAGAATCTTTTCCGACTAAAATCCAACCGGCCGGGAATACACGCGTCAAACAACGAAAATTTACTAAGTCCCAAAAAGCCGAGTGTATACTTTAAACGAGGTGAATCACTTTACCCCCAGTTTTCGCTATTGTCCAATGGCGCGACAATTTCCCCGGCAACTCGCGAAGCACCAATCGGTGAGCGTGCCTAGTCGACGCATGCGCCGCGCTCGAAACGTCGCCGAGCCTAAGTATCTGCAGTTGCGCTCGAGAATTCATTCACTATTGGGTTTTTTCTAATTATAGACCTTTTTACCAGTAAAAACTTTAAGATTCCGTAAATACAAGCGTTATTTCGAATTACTTCATTAATACTAATATCAGTGATATGATAAACATTTCGATAAGTTGTCTCTAGAAACAACAGACGCGGAATTAGTTAAAATAAGAAATTAATGTATACTATCTGTTGTATATTATATTTGAATTTGATTAATAAAGAAGGTTTTTAAAAGTAAAAAAGAGAATTCATTCCGATGCGAGCAGTGGAACTGCAAAGATCTCCTCTCTGGTCTAGACGGTCGCACCGGTAGCAAAAACGAAGACAGCCGAGGTGTCACGATCCCCGACGAACGACGTGCCAGGGCGGCACGCAGCGACCTAGAAACTGGCAGTCCCAGTTCACACAGCGAAGAGGATCACCGTTTTGTTTTTAATAAAAATAAAATACCTGCACCTCTCCTTGCGCATTTTTCGAACCTTTTTTTTTGTATTTTAGGAAACTAACACAAAACGTTCCACGAGTCGAACTCGTAGAACGACAAAACGAGTAGTCCTCGTTACGTGGTAGAACCACGGTAAAGTGGCAGAGCCACTATTTCTAACAGTGAATCACGTTAATCGTGTGAGATAACATAAGATAATTTTGACAGGTTCGCGGATATCGTGCCGGGAGCAACAAACTAAATTCTCAGTGTTTTCGCGCGCGGTTACTTATTTATAGTGTTTCATTCAGTGTTAAATGTTTTATTTTTTGTTTCACGCCTCGTAGTAGCGGACCGTATTTTTCGCGTTCGGTTTCGCGTTCCGTTTTACGCATTTTTCTTTTATTTAAAATTTGCTATTTTATTTTTTCTAGCCATCGATCAATAAATGGATTTACGTTTATATTGTTCTCACAGATAAAACATTTCTTTTTTATCATTAATATTTCGTGCGTGCGTTTTATTTCATGCGTGCGTTTTATTTCGTGCGTGCATCTTTTTATAACTTAACAACTTGTTTGTCAACGAAATTTAGTTCGATTTTTCGGTTTTGAATTCTAATGTAAGAAACCATGTGTAAATTCATGCAACATGATTATTATTGTTATTTCTAAACTTTTCTAATGCATTTAATTAAACTGTATTTAATTTATACTTAATCTTGTGTCGAATTATTTGTGCGAGTCTTAATTCCCCACTTCGAATCCTGGTTTTCGGCGAGTCATATCCGGAGCAACGGGGGAAGAATTTGTTAATTTTCTACAAGACTTTTTGATTCGTTACAGCTGGTTCAAGCACAACGTGTCTGATCACCGTTGCCTCTAGTTTATCTAATCTATTGGTACAATTTAAATGAATTTGCTCATATCCGATTTCTTTATTGATTACACAGCCCCACAAAAAAAAAGTGTCATGTACTTTTGACCGGAATACCCTAGCCCTATGTATTTTGACGCGCTGAACACGAATCCGAAGTCCATTTTGCTCCATCACGTCAGGATTTTTTCCTAACCTCAAAATCAATAAAATGACACTTTTTGTTCATTAGCATGTGAACCCGACTTAACATTAATACATGCCTAGGGCGAATAGAAAGCTTCGATTGTGACCTTTAAAACGCTTTTTTAAAAATTGTTGTACGATGATTTTTAACGAAGTTATGATGTTTTATTTAAAATCATTTTTTTCCATTACACCATACCACATCAATAATTGAAGTGTTATTTACATTTGGAAAAAATTTATATTTTAAGTAAATCATCATAACTTCGGTAAAAATCATCGTACAACAATTTTTAAAAAAGCGTTTTAAAGGTCACAATCGAAGCTTTCTATTCGCCCTAGGCATGTATTAATGTTAAGTCGGGTTCACATGCTAATGAACAAAAAGTGTCATTTATTGATTTTGATGTTAGGAAAAAATCCTGACGTGATGGAGCAAAACTGACTTCGGATTCGTGTTTAGCGCGTCAAAATACATAGGGAATGACTAGTCTGGTCTGCTGTACACGAAACTTTTTTTTTTGTGGGGCTGTGTTATTATGGCTGTGCCGCCACCCTTTCCTTTCTCGCGATCACTTCTAATAACATCGAAATTTTCAAAGTATACTTTGTGACGATTTTTTAACTTTGTTTCACTAACTAGCACGATATCAAACTTGTGCTTCTTTATGAAATTAATAAGGTTAGATCTCCGTTCGTTTGACACAATTGAATTTGTATTTATTGCTGCTAATTTTAAAGTTTTTAATTTATATATTTTATATCGCTTGTGATCAAGGGTTTGTGGCTCAGCCATCATTTAAATTTATTTTTTTACATATAATTTCAATCATTTTTTCGTTTGTCCGTACATTTTCCTTGACCTCGCCATCTTGGACTGTTGAAATTTATTACTTTGATTGGGTACTTACATGACAATGACAAATTATATCTTTGAAATGACTGCGAAATATCCGTTATTATAAAAAATACATACATTATTGACAATAATAATTTTTTAAATGTCATTTTGATGTCCATAAACATTTTTTTTATTAAATTGTTCTGTCTACAACTGACAAGAAAAAATAGGTTATGTTTAAGTAACAGTATATGTATGTTCAATTACATGTTCTTTGATTTTCAATTACACATCCTTGAATTTTCAATAACAATATGAATTTTCAATTACGTGTTCTTGAATTGTCAATTACATGTTCTTGAATTTTCAATAACAATACGAATTTTCAATTATGTGTTGTTGAATTTTAATTCAAGCCTCAATTTAATGTGAATTCAATAACTCATGTAATTGAAAAATGCATGAATTTTCAAGTCTTCTCTAACAGTGTATATTTGTTTATTTAAGGGTATATTTCACTGACTTTGAGGTTTTTTCAGTGATTTATTTTATAGTAAAAAAATATTTATTACTTAAATTTTTTTATAATAAAATACATCTCTAAAGGTAATCGATTTTTTTTAAATGATGGATTGAAAAATGGCTGCTAAAAACTTCCTCTCTAAAAGTTTGTCACACTTTTTCTCTTCAGCGGTTAATCTAAAATGAAAAAACTAAAAAGTTTCTTAATCTATACCATTTTGACTATCGTATTGACTAGAATCAGAAATATATATTAAAAAAAGAAAAAAAAGCAGACTTTAAAATTTTTTTACATTATTTTGCAACTTAAATTGTTTAAAATTTTTGAAAATATTAATGGATTTAAAAATTCCTAGTTCACACGAAAACTGTACATTCAAGAAACATACTGTCCAAATTTGAAGTTAATCGGTTGAATAGTATTAAAATATAAGTGTGCCAAAGTTGAAAATATGCAGTTTTGAGAAAAACGCGTTAAAAGTTTAAAGGATCAAATGTACAAAAATTTAACTTAAAGTTCGGCCATATTGTTAAATAGTAAAGCACAAGAAGAAAAATTTATATTAATAGTTATATATATATAAACCTTTTTTATGTAACAATATACATTTCTTATATGTAGTTTAAGATTAACTGACTATTGTTCATAGATGTTACGGGCAATGTCCGAAATCGGGCAATGTCAACATTGCCCACTCATGCTTGGGCGATGTTATTTACCATGTTATTCACTACCAGAAAATAATATGTGATTTTTTTATTTCTACACGACAGACTGTTGTGACATTTCGAGGTGCATTTTTTATTGTTCTTAAAACATTTGCACTTATGATGTGGTGGTCGCATCCTGTTTTCCAATTGCACTTCTCGTACCCCTGTGCCTTAGAAACGCTATTTTTTAATGCAGCTGTTCTAAGTGATATGAGATTGGCAGAAACGTCTTTTGCGTTTATTAGATTTTTGCTGCACTTGTGAAATTTACTCACCACATACTTTTTGTTTAGTGTACCGTGAGATTCAGTCTCTGTTTATGAACACTTGATTGCAAACTAAAACTAAAACTTTTGAAACTGTTAAAAAATTGAATACTTTTTACTTAATTCAATAAATGAATTATACCCTACTAAAAATAAGATCAGAATTAATCAAGAATTGTCAGCAGTTCTGAACAGTCCCAACAATTCTCACCACTTGTGACTGGTCTCACCATTTATGACGGGTGTCACCATTTCTAACCATATCTGTAGATTACTCTCACCACTTGTGACGGGTCTCACCATTTCCAACCATATAGTTACTAAGCTCCTCCCATTCAACTCCCACTATTTTTAAGACTGCGACTATTTCTCAACGTATATATAACTTATATTTCATATTACGTTAATTTGTAATTATAAATAACAAAGTTATATTACACTATACAAGTTTACAACTATATTCTGCGTGTTAATCGTTTAATACTCATAATTTACTAATGATAAGTAATTAACTTACTCGCTTTATATAATAAAACAAACTCTATTATTTTTTGAAATTACGACCTCAAAGTTCTAAATACATTTAAAAATATAATACTCTAATAGAAATTATAAGTATTTAAAGATATATCTACTTTTGTATTTGTAATTTGTTATTTTCTCATAGTACATTCATAGGTTATGTGAGCCATATAAAATTATCAAATTCCAAATATTATACCGTTTTAGTGAAGCAATGTGGTATCTTAGCACAGTGATTTTATTGTATTTTAAATTTTGTAACAATACCACATATATTTAGGTCATTAATTTTTTTTAAAACATATCTTACATATCAAATAAAATCTCGAAATTATTACATCAGCTTAAAAGTTAAACAACATTTAAGTATATTTGAAAAGAAATGGAGTTACAAGTGGGTCTATGGCACAGTGTTCAAGACGTCGGACTTTCAGGCTAAAGGTCCCGGGATCGATACCAGCTAGACAGACTTTTTTTTGTGTAATTTTTTCTTTTTTCTTCAAGAGGGGGCCCCAAACACCCTACTCCGTCCCTGGTAAAAGGGCGGAGCCAGCGGAAATATTGTGACTAGTTTTGAAAGTTCCTCACCAGTTAAACTATGTTTCTGACCAGATTAGTCCAGAAACGTAA
Source organism: Ganaspis brasiliensis (assembly GCA_037103525.1). NCBI lineage: Eukaryota > Metazoa > Arthropoda > Insecta > Hymenoptera > Figitidae > Ganaspis > Ganaspis brasiliensis. The sequence continues at coordinate 732,480 of JAZKLR010000841.1, read as the reverse complement.
CAAAAGTGGATTAAAATAGTCATACTTCCTGACCAGATTTCTGACCAATCCTGTCCTAACTTTTAGTAGGGTATTTTGATTGAAATAAAATTTACTCCATGGAATAGAAAATTTAAATGAAAATTATAGGTAAAAAAAATTGATCTAAATAGCTTGAAAATTACGGAAGTTATGATTAAACAAAAAAAATAATGCTCAAAATTTTGAATTTGAATATTTTCAAAAATACTTAAAATTTCTTTTTTACCCACTAAAGGAACCCAAATCATCAATTTCATAAATATTAATTAATGTGACTGAAATTAGTATGATCACTTGGTATGGACTCGACCTTTGAGCGGCACTGTAAGTAATTTTGCCTTTTAAGACAGAAACTAAAAAAGATGAAATTGAATTTATGTACTGTTTAATACATATTTTTAAAAATAACTGGAAAGTTTGTAATTCATGAATTTTGCAAGAAAATATATATCCGTCTATTTCTTTATTTAAATAATGTTGCGTTTGTTTAATTATGTTTTCTTTATGCAGATTAGGACTTATGACCCGCCTCATAATTGATTTAAAGTCATCTTGCATTACAGATAATTTCGACTGATGTTTATTTGTGGTATTTACCTGAGTGAAAGCTAATTGATCCATGGAATATTTGCATTGATCACAATTCCGTAGAGAAGGTAGCTTCTTATACAACTGGCAAATGACATAATCAGATGCCGTTGAAATCATACCTTTTTCTGGAACAGGATCACTTTTGCAAAATAAAAATTTACACTTTTCTGGAGGAAGTGGACAAGATGGTCTAGTCCAGTTTTCTATTGAATCCTCGTCAGAAAAGCTAAAATAATTTTGCCATGATAATGCAAACTTATTTCCATCGTCTATACAATTAGCTTCCTCCGAATGCAATTTACTTAGAAGATATCTGTAGCACTTCGGAGATTTCTTGTATATTGATAAGAACAATATTTGTTCTTCATCAGTAAACCTACGACCATTCGGCTGCTTCAATGCATTTCTCAAAATTGACATTATAAAACTTTTTTGTACGTTACTAAACTTTTTTAGAACTTTAAAGTATCTGACATCCTGCAGACACTCTTCAACTCTAGCTACCTTCCTTCGACATCTTTAAATGCATTATTATTTTATTTAAAAAAAAAATGATTTTATTAAAGACACAATTAAGGAACAAATAGCGGACAAAAACTAGAAAAACTGCGTATGAATATCATATTTGAATTCGAACGTTATTTTTTTTTTAAATTATTTTATTTAAATTACACAAATTGTCTTTAGCATTATAGTTAGCTTTACAAAAAGTCATCTAGAATTTTTTCTTACATTACTAAAATAAATAGTAAATTGCGTGTACAGAATTTTGACGTAGAACCTCCCACTAAAGTTAATTTAAGTGCCGGAAAAATCCAAGGCTAATGGGCGCGAACTAAACTTTAACCAAATGTGCTAACCCCTTGGTTATATTATATATATTATTTTATATACAATTATAGATTTTTAAACATTTTACTAATTTAAATTAATTCATTAATTTTCCCCTAAAACTTAATGTACCTTTTCAATTTTTTGTTCACATTGTACAATTTTCTCTTATTTTCCTCAAGTTGATCTTGAAGTTTGCTCTTCATTTGATTTGACGCTTCAATCAGCTTCCACACATTTTTACGGTTTGGGCGTACTTTTTCTTTATTTTCTGCAATTGAAACTGCGTGAATAACTTTTTCTAGATGTAGGTCATTATTAATTTTCTTTTCTTTAATAAGGTCATCGCCTAATTCCAGTAGATGGTCAAATTTCAATGAGAGTTCGTTTTGATGTACGTCATTATTTATTTTCTTTTCTTCAAGAAGGTCATCGTTGAATCACATCACCTGGTCCAACTTCAAAGAGAGTTTCATTTTGGACGTTCCCCTATGAAGAGAAATAACAATTATTTTTATTATTTTATTAAAGGGCATCACAAAAGAGATATTAATTAATACTTACAAAAGTAAAGAATATCAAAAATTTGATACCAATTACTATATTTATTTCAATGTATTTCCTTTATTTAAATAAAATAAAAATAAGTGAAAAATAATACAAGTAAATAAATGCATTTAAGGGGTGAAAAAAGACGAAAATAATAGAAAAATTAAAAAGTAGTTAAAATTTGAAAATAAAATAGTAAATTTACGTAAATAATTCAATAGTGATAAAACCCATGCGGCAAATTGTAAAAACTTATTTAATTTTGATATAAATAATAACAAAAATACAACAAAAGCTTAAAAATAATAAAACTAATTTTGAATAATACTGAACAATTAAAAATTGGAAATAATAATTCAAATAATTAAGACAATTCTTCAATAATATGAATTATTGAAAATTAAAGAAAATAATTAAAGTTACATAAGAAAAAATTAAATTAGTTAAACAATAATAATAAATTATAATTATAAAAACAATTCAAAAATTACTATTTCTTGACAACACAAAATTGTATAAAAAATATTTTGTCAACAAATATATACTTACACATGTGCTAAAATAATTTTTAATAAATAAGAACATTATAATGACTGTAAAAAAAATATTTATATGTTTTGTAAAAACTTTGTGTTAAGGAAGAGAAAATTATTTATAATTAAGTTTAAATACTAATTTTAAAATATTTACAATCACTTTAAAATTGAATAACTTACATTATTTACTTGACTTGAATGAATTTGTTCTTCTTTTGTAGATACGTTTATTTCCAAAACATTGACTTCTGAAACGTTTTCGCTAACCGACAAAATTTCATTTTGATCAACGTCTGTATTTAAAACAAAATTATCCGTTACCACGGAAATCGAAGGCAAATTCAATGTCGGTATTGCATCCACTTTTAATCTTGTTGAACCTTTTCTAGTTGGAACTGCGAAATCTGTTGACTTGAAGTGCTGAGGACAGACGAATAAATCTTTTTTATTCACTTCTTCGTCCTGCAGTTCTTTTAATTCCTTGCATCCTATGTTGTCAATCCATTTTATTCGCACGTAACCTTTCCGTGGAATCTTGTGACCAGGCTGTTTTTTCCCGTTTATTTTTGTGGAAAAAAGCAATCAGGAACAACACAAACTGCACCGTTTAATTTTTTATTGTTCATAATCACTTTTCAAAAAAATGGTATTTTAATTCCAAATGTCAAGTTAACAGTCAGCTGTATAGTAAATAGTAAACAACTTGCAGAAGACAAAAACCAACACACGAGGATCCCCCTTCTTTCCCCTAACAAAACGACAGCAGCGATCCTATATTCAGGGCCAGTAAGTAATCCCCTCAAAGCTCCTCACCCCGCGCTCCTAAGCTTCATCATTCGCCACTTTTGTACACAGAGTGAACCGTACCTGGGGTAAATAGGCGGAGACAAATCACTGGTTTCAGCGGACTCACCGACTAAGTCTATAAGTCTCTTTGCTATTTTCGTAAAACGATGTTTCTTACTTTTTGAGTAAAATACCTTTGCGTTTTAAGTAAAATGATTTTAGACTAAGAGTAAGTCTACCATACATTTTTTCTATGGTAGCACTTAATTCTTAAAATGCATAAATTTTTACTTTTATAGGTAAGCAAACGCCTTTACAGAAAGAACATGAAGTGTTCTCATGCTAAAAATGCAAAATATTTCTTTCCGTATACATTACGCACATTTTTAAGCCTAAACTACAAACATATCGGTACCTGCGAGCAAAAAAAACCTCTCGAATTATACGCTTAAAAACTCCTCTCTGACTTTGGTCGTCTAAAATAACCACTGTGTTTTTTTGGTTAAATGAAATGTCAAAATGTTTCAATTAAAATCAAAGCAGCATTTGCAATAGGCTAACTTAAATATGCATTAATTTATACAATATTGTATTGAGATTTTGAATTTTTTAAGTTTCTGAAACTTTAAAAATTAGCTTCCTGGAAAAATTGGAAAAACAAAGTGTGGTTTTTTGACGTTCATTTTAACAGTGGTTGTTTTAGACAACCGACGTCAGAGAGGAGTTTCTAGGCGTATAACGCGAGAGTGGTTTTTTTTGTTCAGAGGTATACCGATATAACATTTCGATAACGTCGAATAATCGCACACGTGTAGTTATATCGGTGGAGCAGAGTGTGTCAACTTTCCTTATATACTAAGTAGCAAAAGTTTCATGTGCTTTGAGAAGTGATTTTTTACTAAGTTGAAGTGAAAATGATAATAATAATTAACGTCTGTGTTCAGTATTCCGGATGATACGAAATTTTCCTGGAGATATATGTATATATTAATTTTTTGTCTCACGAAATTACAATAATAGAAAACAAGGTAACCCAATCTTCTTTTTTTTTTAAAGAACTATTATGATCGTACCTCGATTATCCCTAAATTCTTACGTTTTATTACAAATATAAAAATTGAAAAAAGCAAAAAATGTAATTAAAAGTTTCTCAGTGTAGGAAACCGTAAAAATCCAATAATCGACTTTTTTGGTCATAAGCACCCTTTTCTCAGAAGCGGTCACGAAAACGTTTAAGTAAATTACAAGCATGAACATACCTTCTAAAGATCCTTTTAGTAATATAAAGTTATAAAATTGAGAAATAACTACTTATCTAATAGAATCACATTGAATATTTAGTGAAATGAACATAATTGCATTGTTTATACAATTCAATGAATTATTTGATACATGTTTCGAAAAATAAAAAAAAACTTTGGTAATTAGCTAAAAAAATCAGCTTTGTAAAGTGATTTGAGAGTGAAAAAAACTATTTTCTTTAAGCATCAACGCTTATTTGCTGGATTTACGAGCCGCCGACGATTTTCATTTTTCTTTAACATGTTCCACCACATTAAGAAATCTTTAAAAATATATATCTTACAGTATGAGAACATTTCACTTGAGAGAAATTTTTGTGAACATTTCTACGTAGTACCTCAAAAATAACCTACAAAAAAAAATATTTAGGGGAGTGGGCCCCAAGATGGACAGGGCCCCAAGATGGATATTACGTATAAAATTTTTGTTTAAGGTGACAGCGCCTTATGCTTTCTGTCATTTTTGTTGTTTGTATAGACGAACATTTTGATGCACATTTGAGGAAAAAAAACCAGTTGGTTTTTCTTTTACACATACCACGTAATTTTGTGTCTAAAAAAGTTTGGTAACAGTTTTTTCTCAAGTTGGTAAAGTTATTTAAATTTATGATTTAGAATGAGTACTGAACGTTATAATATTCTTTATTTATCGTATAATAATATTCTAAAATGATTTTACTAATTCAGTATTCATATATATATATTTACTGGGGATTAAAAAATTGTGTCATGTACCCTAAGATGGACAGGCCTAAAATCTCAATGTATTTTTTTGAATATTTTCGATTTTATACTTTTTCCAATAATTTTTTGAGCTAATTAATTAAAAAAATTTATTTTTCACCATAAAATGTGATTTTATAGTTAGAGAATTTATTATATTGATATTTTTCGATATTTTATTACTTTTTACTGTTAAGCTATTAAATTGAAGTTTTTAGAAATTTTATTTATTGATAAATTCCGTAAAAAGATTAAAACTTAGTTGAAGAATTGTTACACGATGTTAAATTTTTATTTACTACCATTTTCAGAGACTTTTAAGAAGGTGTCCCTCTTGGGGCCACTTTTTTTTAGACCGAAAATTTTAACAATTAGAAAAAATTATTTCAAATTTTCCCTGAATTTTTGACGTCAAACTTATTGGCCAATCAGGAGTAACATTCACTTGGGTTTGTGAACTAGATCAGCACGTTTGAAAATTCAGAGATATGGTGATTTCCACCCAGATGACTCTGATAATTAATTTTGAAAATTAAAAAACTGTGAAATAATGAACCTCTACTGCGCTGGGGATCGAGCCCAGGTCTTTCAATTGCCGGTCGAATGCTCTAACATTGAGCTACGCAGGGTCACTGGTTACATCTTCTTACAGTCTTTTTCACCTATATCGGTGTCATATTAGTTTTTAATTATTTCAAATTTTTCCTGAATTTTTGACGTCAAACTTATTGGCCAATCATTCGACCGGCAATTGAAAGACCTGGGCTTGATCCCCAACGCAGTAGAGGTTCATTTTTTCACAGTTTTTCAATTTTCAAAATTAATTATCAGAGTCATCTGGGTGGAAATCACCATATCTCTGAATTTTCAAACGTGCCGATCAGGTAGGTTTCTAGTTCACAAACCCAAGTGAATGTTACTCCTGATTGGCCAATAAGTTTGACGTCAAAAATTCAGGGAAAATTTGAAATAATTAAAAACTAATATGACACCGATATAGGTGAAAAAGACTGTAAGAAGATGTAACCAGTGACCCTGCGTAGCTCAATGTTAGAGCATTCGGCCGGCAATTGAAAGACCTAGGCTCGATCCCCAGCGCAGTAGAGGTTCATTTTTTCACAGATTTTCAATTTTCAAAATTAATTATCAGAGTCATCTGGGTGGAAATCACCATATCTCTGAATTTTCAAACGTGCCGATCAGGTAGGTTTCTAGTTCACAAACCCAAGTGAATGTTACTTTTGATTGGCCAATAAGTTTGACGTCAAAAATTCAGGGAAAATTTGAAATAATTAAAAACTAATATGACACCAAAGATACTTTACACATAGATCCGGCAAGGGTCCTGGTGGCATGTGGACTAACTAAAAATATCCATTAGTAAGAAAAGGACACAGATATCTCCGTCCTTTTCTTACTAATGGAAATTTTTAGTTAGTCCACATGCCACCAGGACCCTTGCCGGATCTATGTGTAAAGTATCTTTGATGACACCGATATAGGTGATAAAGACTGTAAGAAGATGTAACCAGTGACCCTGCGTAGCTAAATGTTAGAGCATTCGACCGGCAATTGAAAGACCTGGGCTATATTTATTTTAAATAATGATATACATACATTTAGGTTACTACGGAGCTACGCGCTGAGTAGCGGCGTGGCGACACCAGTCCGCGCTAGCGTAACATAATAATTTTTTTCTCGAAAACTATAAGACATACCATCCTGTTCTTTGGCTTAAATTTTTAAGCACATTATAGGCTATGTTTATGAAATAAATTTTTCAATTTCTTTTATTATAAAAGAACCCTAAAAACTAAGTTTATTATATAAAGTAATGTTTTAACAATTAAACAGTAACATTTTAATCATGACCCAGTCTGCCCAGGGGCAGGGCGGGTTGGGACACTTTGGATTTCTCCAAAAACAATGTTTCCCTAAAAACTAAAAGTAATAACGGGACTTTTTCTTTTTTAAATGAAAGCTGAAATATCAGAGCAGGTTTCCTGTAAGATAAGGTTTTCATAAATTGTATATTAACGAAGTTAAACAACGAAGAGTGAAAAATGGCCCAACCAGATCCGGTCTCCCCTAGTCTTATTTTTATTGTCTTTTTACTTTTATTTTACCAAATTTTCTAATATATATTTTTTGTTTAAAATACCTTAAAAAGTTGTAATTGAACAATATAATTTGTTCAATAAGTATAGCTTTAGGGGAATTTAAGGACGTTCTACCGTATCACTATCAGCTGTTGTTTTGTATTTTAAATAACGTGCGCATGAGCATATATATAGGTATACTAGGGTGGCCGTTAATAATGACATTTTGGAATTTTGTCCATTTCCGGGTCTCATTTTATCACAAATTGAAAAAAAAAAGATACGTATTTTTTCATTTTTTTTTAAATTAATATTTAGTGGTGCCTGTAGGCTATTGAAAATTTGCATGTATTTTGCATGGTAAAAAAACTTTTTTTCGTAGATTTCCTGTAAAATCGTTGAAAATTAATATTTTTTGACCGGACTACTCTGTTTCTCTTCATAAATGTTCAAAGAATAATATGCAATTTTTAACTTATGAAATTTGTTAAGTTTACTATTTTTTACAGGACCCAAAAGTTGACCAAAAAAAAACTAAAATAGGTTATTATTGGCAAAAAATATTAATTCTCAAAAAAACGAGAAATTTAAACTGCTAATTATGGTTTCTATTGTTTTTGAGGTCCCTGATTACAAATCTGAAGTCATATTTCAAAAATTCAAAATGGCGGATTCAATATGGCGGCCATGAAAATTTTAAAATTAATCAATTTCTAGAAAATTTCGTACCAGGGGGTTTTGGGGGTCTCTGATTACAAATTTGAAGTCAGATTTTAAAAATTAAGAATGTCGGATCCCATATGGCGGACATCAAAATTCTTAAATTAATCAATTTTTATGAAACTTGGTATCATAGGGTTTTTGGGGGCCCTATTTACAAATCTGAAGTCAGATTTGAAAAATCCAAACTGACGGATGCAATATGGCGGGCATAATGTTTAAAAAATTAATTATTTTTTTTAAACTTAATTATGTAATATCTTATCCCAGTAGCCAACAAAATTTTTGTGAATGTTCTATCTAAATTTAAATTAGTTAGTATTTATTAGCAAGAGAAGGTTTGTTTACAAATTAGATGACACGATTTTATAGATGGGTGATTCTCCTGAAAGGGATCACTTCACGTGTTTCCAACGTGAGTTTCAACATTTACAATAGTTTTTAATTGATATTTCCTTGAGTTTGCAATTTAAAAAAAAAACCCCAAAAACCCTATGATACCAAGTTTCATAAAAATTGATTAATTTAAAAATTTTGATGTCCGCCATATTGGATCCGACATTTTTAATTTTTAAAATCTGACTTCAAATTTGTAATCAGAGACCCCCAAAACCCCCTGGTACGAAATTTTCTAGAAATTGATTAATTTTAAAATTTTCATGGCCGCCATATTGAATCCGCCATTTTAAATTTTTGAAATATGACTTCAGATTTGTAATCAGGGACCTCAAAAACAATAGAAACCATAATTAGCAGTTTAAATTTCTCGTTTTTTTGAGAATTAATATTTTTTGCCAATAATAACCTATTTTAGTTTTTTTTTGGTCAACTTTTGGGTCCTGTAAAAAATAGTAAACTTAACAAATTTCATAAGTTAAAAATTGCATATTATTCTTTGAACATTTATGAAGAGAAACAGAGTAGTCCGGTCAAAAAATATTAATTTTCAACGATTTTACAGGAAATCTACGAAAAAAAGTTTTTTTACCATGCAAAATACATGCAAATTTTCAATAGCCTACAGGCACCACTAAATATTAATTTTAAAAAAAATGAAAAAATACGTATCTTTTTTTTTTCAATTTGTGATAAAATGAGACCCGGAAATGGACAAAATTCCAAAATGTCATTATTAACGGCCACCCTAAGGTATACTCTAACCTCAAAACTTTGACACACGAAATACGGTTAGGGTTGTAAAGTTTCATGAATTAATAAATAATAAATAAATAATAAATAATTTCGCAGGCGCGAAATTTAAAATCTATCCCCTCCACTCAAAGTTTCATAAAACTTCGAAACTTTCTTGAAAGTCTCAATATTTCAATGAAACGTTTTATCACTCCTAAATACCGTGTTGCCAGAAGTTGCAAGTTGTCCTTTCTTTATCACAAAAAGTGAAAAAAAAATTATAAATTAATTAATTCCAACTCTTACAGGTACCTATTGTCCTTTTTTTAAATGCAATACCGCGGTTCATTACATATCTGTGTTTAACTATACAAACTTTGATCGCACTATCTAGTCAATTAATAATTTTTCTACCACACATGCACGAAAACCTCGTGTTTTCGTCAGCCTTAAGCGGGGCAGAACTCACAGTTTTTAGGTCAGTGAACGTTAGAGGTAAAAAAACTTCCGAACAGTGAAAAAAACTCTCATCGCGCAGGCGATGACTAACCTGAAAACTGCGAGTGCTGACCCGCTAACGCGTACGAAACACGAGAACTCGTTTCGCACTCGCTACGCTCGTGCTACACTCGTTCTTCGAACATTTGTGCTTGACAAAAAAACACGGACTTCCCTCCCTTGATGCATAATATACTATTAGTACGAAAATATATGTGACAGGGTAATGAATTCTCATAAGAATCAATGTTAAACAGTGAAAACATAAATCGATCATAACTTTTTTACCAAGAACCTACAGGTCTCAAAAATTTAATTAAAAAATTTTAGAAACTTTATCTAGTGGTACACCAAGTTTTATCAAAATCTGTTTGATAAATCGATTTCCGGTAGAACTTCCTCAGAAAGGGCTCGTCTTACCCCATCTTGGTAGCCTAAGACGGGCTAGTATGAACTTTTTTTTAAACACCAAAATTAATTTTCGTTTAAATAATTATGAAGGTTTTCATCTTATCAATTATTTAAGGGGTTACATACCTTTTTGACAGCAAAAAAGAATGATTTTCGTAATTATTTTTAGAGTTTTCATTAAAACTTTATTAAAATAATGTACATTGTACCTGAGAGTACATGTTGTCACGAAATTTTAGCAACTTTAAAACTGAAAAAATATTAACATTTGTGGAAACTGTAGCTGTTTCCCCAAAAAACTTTTTTTAAATCGGGTTGCGGTGTGCATGATTTCTCAAAAACCGCTAAAGCGATCAGCTTGAAATTTACAGGGTTTCTTTATAGATATAATAGCTAGTCCGCGAACAAAGGAATTTTAATTTGTACCAAAATTTATATTTTTTTAAAAACCTAAAACTTCGATTTTTGGGGAAATCATTTGCCATTTCTAGAAAAATTTTGTTTTTTCAAAAGCCTTCGTTCGCGAACGGGATAACATAGTAAACTAAGAAATTTTTCTTTGCTTTTGATTTCAGTTGAGTTGTTCTCGTTTTATCGTGCACACTGCAAGCCGCCTTAAAAAATAAGTTTTTTGAGGAAACAGCTACAGTTTCCACAAATGTTAATATTTTTTCAGTTTTAATTCTAAATCTGAATTAGTGGTTTTCTACTAATGAATTAGCGAAAAGTGAGCTACTATTAAAAGAAGTAAGAATTTTACTAATTCTTAGTAGAAAACTACTAAGAATTAGTAGAAAAGTACTAATTTTGTAGTAGAAAACTACTAACTAAATTAGTAAAAAATCTACTTTTTTTAAAAGTAAAGTTTCACTATTTCAATTAGTAGTTTTCTACTAAGAATTAGTAGTTTTCTACTATATGAATTAGAGAAAAATGAGCCATGAATTTGACTAATTCATAGTAGAAAACTACTAATTCTTAGTAGAAAACTACTAATTCAGATTTAGAGAGTAAAGTTGCTAAAATTTCATGACAACATGTACTCTCAGGTACAATGTACATTATTTTAATAAAGTTTTAATGAAAACTCTAAACATAATTATGAAAATCACTCTTTTTTTGCAGTCAAAAAGGTATGTAACCCCTTAAAGGAAATATTACAAATAAATAAATATAGGTGCATCTCGATTTCTTTTTAATTCACTAACTAAACAGCTTTTTGCAAAATATGGATAGGGGCCTATCTGAAGCGACTTTCCGTTAAATTTTGACTTTTGAATTTTAGGGGGGGGCGCATGCAAAATTTTTGAACAGGGCGCCAAATACCCTCGAGCCGGCTCTGACAAAAATGAATTTTTCAAAATAATATTTGTTGGAGTTTCTTGCCATATTAGTACCAGCTTTTGGTACATCGGAGTCTTGATTTAACGGACAGTTCGGTTGCCTATCCACTAAATCGAGAGTGACGTCAGAAGCATTATGATTGGTGCAGCTCTGTACACCCCTGGGCACGGTGCCCTGAAATGTTCATGTACAAACTTAGCTGCACATGCATTACATGACTAAGGGGATAGATTTGTGTGTACGCTACTGAAAGAATGCGGGATTTTTCAAGGAGTTCATTAAAAGTCCTGTAATTCAATGTCCGTTAAATCGAGACTCCGGTGCATAAGTTTCAGCTTATTTAAGTTAAATGTACTTTTTGCATGCTTATTTTGCTATAACCTTTGTTACTCGGGGGTTTATGGGATAGCTGAATTCACACCCGTGATCAAACATTTTATATTCAAAATGGCATATCCAATATGTTCGACACAATATTTTTGAAAAGTTCTTGAATTCAATCAGAACCCCAAAAGCAGCACGTAATATTACATGAATATTACAGTGATATCATATTGTAATATTGGTAATACTGTGATATTGACGTGATATTGAAATGTCCGCCTCAAGGTAATATTACAAGTAATATTAGTGTGATATTTAGGTAATATTACAAGTAGTATTGCAGTGATATTGAGGTAATATTACAAATTTATTTTACATTAAATAAATTATTTAAAAAACTTTGGGCTCAGTCGGAGTTCGAACACTCAAGATTCGACACGGCGCAAATACGCCTTGTACCTCTCGGTCATCCAGCTCTTGGAATGTATTTCAGAAAGTGTTTGGTACAATATAAGAACATTTTCTGAACTTCATTCCAAAAGCTAGATGGCCAAGAGGTACAAGGCGTATGTGTGCTGTGCCGAACCTTGAGTGTTCGAAACCCGACTGAACCTAAAGTTTTTAAAATAATTTATTTAATGTAAAATAAATTTGTAATATTACCTCAATATCATAGTAATATCATTGTAATATTACCTCAATATCACTGCAATATTACTTGTAATATTACCTTGAGGCGAACATTTCAAAACCACGTCAATATCACAGTAATATCACCCCGTAATATTACCAATATTACAACATGATATCACTGTGATATTCGTGTAATGTTACGTGCTGCTTGGGACGTTACATTTAGGAGTATGTAGGATCGTTGAATTCGCATCCATAATCAGTAATGCAAAATTTAAAATGATGCTATTAAGATCAGCAGACACTATTTCTGAAAATTTTTTGAAATTAATTAAATTGTGTTACTCGGGGACTTTTCTTTTGTTACGAAAATTTCTTTAGAAAATTTTTACCAGATATGGTCCTTGTATATAAAAGTCGTTCATTCATCTTGATTTTTGTCGTAAAACTAAATTCATCAGGATCATAAGTGACCTGAATGCATGCCGTTTGCTTCCATAAGTTAAATAAAAGTTGGGAACAACAGTCACATATACCACCACCACAGGTACAAGGTCCTTGCTTTGTCGCCGATATTTGGCTTGTTGATAAAGAAGATGAATTCATCGATTGTGGTTTTTTCCAAACGCTTTGTTTAATTTTATCTTTTGTGTAAAAAATTTTCTTGTTATTGCAAGTAATTTTTTTAGAATTAGCTATTCCGATAATATGACATTGATAAAAAAAAGAAAACATAAAAAATATATTAAATATAAGTAATTTCATGGCTACTATTAATAAAAGTGATGTACACGTACGGACGATTGAAATTCTACTGATCGAATAACGGATTCAAACGTTTGACCTATTTAAAAAGTGAAAATTGTCTTTGCTTACTTTTTTACGTTTCGTATAAATTAGTGTGAAAGGAGTAAATTATGCTGACCTGAAGCTTCTTGAATAGCTATTTTACGACCTAAAATTTCAGAAAAGATATAATTAACTCGCATAACAAAGTTAATACTTTTAAGTTATTCGTTAAAAATAATGAAGTTGTAAAATTTTTAATATTACTAGCGCAGTCAACGGCCGCGAGCGGCAGCCTCCCTTGCTAATCCTTTCTGTTCAATTTAGTGTCTATATGTATTCTGCATTGTTTTTTACGTTAAGAATTGTAACTTATAACTTACTTTTGCTATTTCCTATTGATATTGATTAATAAGTAATTCCACATATGATCAGAAATTACATTTTAAGTAAAAAAGAACTCTGTTCTTTAAACACTGTAAAAAGAAAGTCTTATTTTAAGGCAGAAGAGCTGGCTTATTTTAAGTCGCAACATTTTCAAGACAGTTTTTTCTGATTTTACAGATTTTTTCTTTGCTTTTTTCTATGCACAAAAAAAATTAAAAGCTTTAAATTTGCATAAAAACGTAAATTACTAATTAATTTAAAAAAATAAATTTATAATTATTCTAAATTCATCTTGATTAAGATAGTAGTTTTTATACATAAACATTTATATAGGTAGCAGGGCTTTCTGAATTTAAGACAAGTCTTAAATTACCCGTAAGACTCACTTTTTACAGTGTTCAATGCAATTATAACGTTATAAGTTTCAAAATTTTCTATTACAAAATTAAATTATTTAATATTTTCCATACTATATTTGTAAAGTTAAAATTAAACACTATAATGAAATTGTATATTACTTTATTTTTTAATTATATGAGGCATTTCATATGAAAAGCAAAATCGATGTCACCGATTTTCTTGTTTTTTTGGTAATTGATAGTGTTTAGGGTGCTAAATAAGGTCACCAAATTTTAATTTGAAATTTTTAATATTTTTTAAGATATTTGCATTAACAATTTTTGGCGATTTTTTTTTCTTTTATTCATAACTTTTTTCCTATCAGCAATAGAGAAAAATGTTAGAATAGTTTTTTATGCAGAAAATGTCAAATTTTCTGAAAAAAATTATTCCGAAGAAAAATTATAAATTTTTAATTTATTTATTTAAATAATAATTTTTGTTTATAACTTTTAAAGGGGAGCTCCCTGTTTTTCAGCTACGAAAAAAATCACCAATATTATTTAACTCATAATGAAGCCAAAATGCTTTATATCTCGATGGTCTTATTTTTTGTTTTCGAGAAAAAAATTGTCAAAGTTTTCAAGTTCAACGCATGGCATCCTCACTCCTTATCTTAAGTCCCTTCAAAAAGGCACTTTTTTTGGTCAAAATTCAATTGTTGGCACAATTCTTATTGGATTTTAAAGTTCTTTTTTTTTTAAATATTCGTTATTAAATTTGCTATAACGCTTGCCTGCGCATTTTTTGATTTAAGCAATTGTTTATTAATAATGTTAACAACAAATGTAAAACTAAAGTAACAAATAGAGAAATTTCACAAAAACGAATTAAATAATACTTAATTATATTTATTTTCTTTTCTAAAAGTAATGTTGAAGCAAATTTATGGATACAAAAACATTACTATTAAAATAAAAAATGGCGCCTCCAAAATGGCCGCTAAAATTTGAAATATTTTAAAAATATCGTAATTAGAAAGTTAAAATATTTTTTTGAACCGAAAAATGCTTAAATTACATAGAAACTACCGTGTCATAACAGAATTTTGTTTTTCGATGTTATTTAACAATGTTATAAACAATTAGCAAGGTTGTGATTTCTGAAGATAAAAAAAAAATAGTTTTTTTGTCAGACTACTTTGTTTCAACAAAGAATAGTTCTCAAGGCTACAGACTTTCATCGGTCATTGTTTAAAAATGTTATAAACAATTGTTGTAAACAATTAGGAAGGTAGATGTTTCTGAAGATAAAAAACAGCTTCTTTGGCAGATAACTTTGTTTTATCATAGAAGAGTTCTCGAGGCTACAGAGTTTTACCGTCATTGTTAAACAATGTTATAAACAATTGTTATAAACAATATATTTAGAAATCACTACGTTGATAATTGTTTACAGCAATGGTTAAACATTGTTAAACAATCACGGATGGAAGTCTGTTGCCTCGAAACCTATTCTTCATTGAAACAAAATAATCTGCCAAAAAAAACTATTTTTTATCTTCAGAAATCACTACCTTGCTAATTGTTTATAACAATTGTTTATAACATTGTGAAATAACATCGAAAAACAAAATTCTGTTATGACACGGTAGTTTCTACGTAATTTAAGCATTTTTCGGTTCAAAAAAATATTTTAATTTTCTAATTACGATATTTTTAAAATATTTCAAATTTTAGCGGCCATTTTGGAGGCGCCATTTTTTATTTTAATAGTAATGTTTTTGTATCCATAAATTTGCTTCAACATTACTTTTAGAAAAGAAAATAATTATAATTAAGTATTATTTAATTCGTTTTTGTGAAATTTCTCTATTTGTTACTTTAGTTTTACATTTGTTGTTAACATTATTAATAAACAATTGCTTAAATCAAAAAATGCGCAGGCAAGCGTTATAGCAAATTTAATAACGAATATTTAAAAAAAAAAAGAACTTTAAAATCCAATAAGAATTGTGCCAACAATTGAATTTTGACCAAAAAAAGTGCCTTTTTGAAGGGACTTAAGCTGAAACACAGCTCCCCTTTAAAAGTTATAAACAAAAATTATTATTTAAATAAATAAATTAAAAATTTATAATTTTTCTTCGGAATAATTTTTTTCAGAAAATTTGACATTTTCTGCATAAAAAACTATTCTAACATTTTTCTCTATTGCTGATAGGAAAAAAGTTATGAATAAAAGAAAAAAAAATCGCTACAAATTGTTAATGCAAATATCTTAAAAAATATTAAAAATTTCAAATTAAAATTTGGTGACCTTATTTAGCACCCTAAACACTATAAATTACCAAAAAAACAAGAAAATCGGTGACATCGATTTTGCTTTTCATATGAAATGCCTCATATATCTTTCATTCAATCACTCAATTTTTGTTTCAATCAGTTTTATATTTTTTAAAAATCAGAAGCAAATATGGTCTTGCAGGTTAAGAGTCCCAAATTTGCTAAAATTTTAAGAAATGTATAGTAAAATTTTTAATTAAAACAGGATTTACACTTTATCAGTTTACATTTATCATTTATATTTATCGTTAAAATATTAATATTATATATTAATCATATAAATTAATGGATTGTAAAATTTTACGAAATGCAGGGGGATTCTTTTAGGTTTTAAGACGAAGCGGGTTTAAATTAGGGTAGGTATATAACAATATTATAATCTACTACTTTAAACCCGCTTCGCCTTTAAACCTAAAAGAAGCCCTTTGTATTTCGTATAATTTTCCATGCTCCCCTTAATTACACTACCTTTTTCTTCGTGCTGCATTACATTTGTTTTCGGGAAAATGAAATTTCAGGATATTGATAGTTCTGGTAATCGATATGCTACCGTTAAATTTCAAAATTTTCGAGTCCTTTCGAATTTTTCTACTATCAGCTTCTAAAAGAAAGGATAATTATCTTCACCTCTTTCAATCAAAGGTTGTCCCAAAGAGCTTATTAGTTCACAGGTGATTTTTTAAGAAAAATTCAAAGAATTTTTACATTTTTGTCCTCCATCTTGAATCTTCTATTATGAATTTTTCAAGTAACCTAACATATTCGAATTCAACTCCTTTAAAAATCCCCAAATAACCATTATCAGTCAAAATCAACGATTTTGAAAATTTGTTGTTTACTATCTTGAATCCGCCAATTGAAATTTTTGAATTTAAGAAACATATTCCAATTTAGCTAACCCAAAAAACCCCCGAGTTATCATTTTTAGACAAATTAAACAATTTTAAAAATCTTGTCAGCCATCTTGAATTCGCCATTTTGAGTTTTTGAATATAACAAACATATTCGAATTCAGCGACCTCAAAAACCGTAGAAATCATAATTAAGAATCGAAATTTTTTCGTTTTTTTTTAGAATTAATATTGTTTGTCAATATAATAACTTATTTTGGTTTACTTTTAGTCAACTTTTGGGTCCTGTAAAAAATAGTAAACCAAACAGGTTTCATATGTAAAGAATTGAGAGTTATTCTGTGAGTACCCTTACGATAGATTTTTATGGGAAACAAATGATAAGCTTAAAATATTTTTTCTATAATAGGTTTTGTATAATATTTTCGCGACTGTAGGAAAGTTATTATAAGAAAAACTATAAGGTTGTCATTACAAGAGCATAATTATAAGCAATCATTGTAAAAATAAAATTATAAGAATATTTTCATGATAACAACATTACAAAACATTTATTACAATAAAATAATTATAAGATTCGTGTTATTACTAGTCAAAAATAGAAACGTTCACGACTTCACTTCGTAACCTTAAATCTAATATTTTTTTAAACATGTTATGTATAATTTTAAACCGATTTAATACAATATGTATCAAAACTTATTAGAAATATAAATCATTTTATTCTAAACGTAGAAAAGATGGATTTATTATAAAATTTCATTATTTTAAGATAATACTTTAATTTGAAAAATTTATATTTGTAAAAAATTTCACTACATTTTGGAGCTTCTATCTTTTTTGTATGGAACTTCCTAATATCTTGAGGTTTTGAATATTATTTAATATGAATATAATCTACCTGCCTTTAAAGTTTAAAAAACGTGTTTTGCTTCGTTTAGGGAATATTAGATTTTAAAATTTTCTACTCAAAAAGTTTAATTTTGAAAATTAAAGTAAACACAGCAATTTCACATGGCTCCATTTAAATTATATTTGTATTAAAATAATGAGACTATTAAACATGGTATGCTAACTTCAAGTTTCAAAATTAACCTTTTTAAGTAAGAAATTTTAAAACGTAATATTCTCTAAACGAAGCAAAATACGTTAGTTAAACTTTAAAGGCAAGTAAATTTTATTAATATTACATTAAATTTCAAACCTCAAAACTATAGGAGGTCCCACAAAAAAAGTTAGAAGCTCCTAAAAACAAACTTTACAAATAAACTTTTTACAAATATAAATTTTTCAAATTAGAGTATTATCTTAAAATAATGAAATTTTATAATAAATCCGTCTTTGCTAGATTTAGAATAAAATGATTTATATTTCTAATAAGTTTTGATATTCTCGATAATTATATTCGTAAAATTAATATATTAAATACGTAATTGTATGCTTATAATTAGTTTAAATTGTATTACATATTTTGTAATGATGTTATCATAAAAATATACTTATAATTTTATTTTTACAATGACTGCCTATAATTATGCTCTTATAATGTCATCCTTATAGTTCTTATAATAACTTTCCTATAGTCTCGAAAATATTATACAAAACCTAATGTAGAAAAAATATTTCAAGCTTATCATTTGTTTCCTATAAAAATCTTTCGTAAGGGTATTTGTAAAGAGAAACAAAGTAGTCCTGTAAAAAAATATAGATTTTCAACGATTTTACAGGATATCTACGAAAAAAAGTTTTTTGCTGCTTGCAAAATACATGCAAAATTTCAGTAGCATATAGGCACCACTAAATATCAATTTAAAAAGAAACACGTATCGATTTTTTTTTCGATTTGTGACAAAATGAGGGGCGGAAATGGATTAAATTCCAAAATGGTAAATGGTGGTTTTTAATAGTGAAAGTGTGTGTTCCAAATTTCAAGATTTTCGAGTTAATTTAAGATTTTTAAGTCCTTTCGAGATTTTCTAAGAAAGGATCACAAAAAATCATTTCAGTGTGCTGCACAGGCTTAATAAATTTATTTTTTAAAATTTATTTCAATCAATTTGACAAAATTTATTATAATAGAAGTTTTGTAATTTTTACTTATTAATTCTTAAATAAAAATAAACTTATTTAGGTAATTAATTAATATACAATAATTTAAGTATATAAACTTTAATTAATATAATATTATGTAGGTGCACATATTGAAGTAGTATTTATTTGTTTTTTCTTTTTTTAAATGAAAAATTGACAAACAGACAAAATATTAATTTATAGATATATTTAAGTCTTATTATTAAATTTAATACAACTCAGGTATTAAGGAAACGTTTACGTTTTTAAATAAGCCCGCGCAATTTCGGTCCTGACTAATAAGATGATTTCAAGTCAGTATAGGTTATGTTCATTATGTTTATTTCTGAACGTGTCAAATATATTTACAAAGTATATTTTTTGTCTATTTATTACATAATTCCAATTAAAACCTTAATTCTTATTATTAAATGTAATACTACTAAGGTATTTATTAGTAATATTTAAATTTTTTTATTAAACCCAGTAAAAAAAAAATAATTCGGCACACACGAAACTAATTGGGTATGAACGAGACCTGTACTCGGTCTGGTGTATAGACAGAACTGAAATAATTCGGGAAAACATAACAATGCTTTCCCGAATTATTTCCTATTGTGTGCGGAATTCAATTCTGTTGCCGCGATTGAATTGAGGTTATATGAGCAGAGTTTATGATGTAATTTGAAAGCAGGGGTGTTTTGACGTGTAAAAATGTCGGTTATGAAAATAATTTTGATAGTTTTTTAAAATATTAAAATATTAAAAAGTAAAATGTAACAGGAACGACTGGATTTACCATGCGATTAAGTCAGGTTCTTATGGTAAATCCAGTTATTCGAATCACATTTACCATACGAACCTGACTTGATCGCATGGTAAATCCAGTCGTTCCTGTCACATTTTAGTTTTTAATATTTTAACAAACTATCAAAATTCTTTTCAAAACCGTCATTTTTAAACGTCAAAACACACCTCCCAGTGGGCAAAAATCCATGTACGTTTTAAAAACGTTTGAAGAACGTTTTTAGAACGTTTCATGTCGGCCAAATAATGTTCTGAAACGTTATTGGAACATGGATGTTCGAATAATGTTCCAGAACATTATTTGGCCGACATGAAACGTTTTAAAAACGTTCTTAAAACGTTTTTAGAACGAACATGGATTTTTGCCCACTGGTCTGCTTTCAAATTACATCATAAACTCTGGTCATATAACCGCAATTCAATCGCGGCAACAGAATTAAATTCCACACAATAGAAAATAATACGGGAAAACATCACAGTTCGGTCTATACACCAGACCGAGTACAGGTCTCGTTCATACCCAATTATTTTCGTGTGTGCCGAATTATTTTTTTTTACTGGGAAGTTTAATTACAGGTTCTTAAATAGGCACGCGCATTTTCGGCCCTGACCAATCAGGTTATTTCAAATCAGTGTAGGTTATATTCATTATGTTCGTTTCTGAACGTGTCAAATATATATTCATAAAGTACATTTTTTTAGCTTTCATTACATAATTTCAACTAAGACTTTAATTTTTATTATTATATTTAATGATACTCATGTATTTGTTAATAATATTTAAAAAATTGTATTAAGTTTAATTACAGGTTTTCAAATAAGCCCGCGCAATCTCGGCCCTGACCAATAATAAACGATTTCAATTCAGTATAGGTTATGTTCATTACGTTCATGTTTGAACGTGTGAAATATCTGAAAATATCATTCATAATGTGTTATGGACAGCGAAAACCAGAACGATGATGGAAAAACAAAGGAAGGAAAAGCTATCTGTGTTGAAGGGTCGTAGTGGGAAAAACCCAAGTTTCGAGTTGTAGAGAAAGACAGTAAAAGAGCGGCTTTAGAGGAAGAAGCAAGCTGATTTCTGTTGCCGAATTTATTTTCCGTGTTCTTTATCGCGTTGTCGGGAGTTTCTTTTGATTCCGCTTCATTATTATTTTTTGTTCTTTTCTTTAAATTTGTTTTAGTTTTTTTGTGTGTTCATAAAGTGAAGTTTATGTTTTGCGCCGAAGGGGGAGTTCTTCTAGGATTCTTTGGATGACGAACTAGGGGATCGTGCTGGAGATCCAAAGAATAGGAGACCCCCTAAAGGGTGATAGTGTGCCACAGGACGGTCACACAAAATACCCTTTCTGAGTGGTGAAAGTGCGCTAGAGGAAAGCCACGCCGAAAACCTCTCCGGGACTTTCCTTTATTTTAAGAGTGACGACCTTATCTCATTGGTATGTACTTATGTTTTGTATGCAAGTTAACAAATTTTCTACGTTAACCATTCTACGAAATGTAACCTTATTTTTGTCCCCGTCTATCCAAATTTTGTCATTCAATGTATTTGTTTAACGATATTAACTATGTAATAAAGACATATTTTCTGAACTAATTTTTACTTTACTTATTTATGATCAATAACACCCCTTTTCGGAGGCAGCCTATCCCGGTCATAAACATTGGTGGAGGCGCCGGGCAGTTAACCTGTCTAAGAGACCTTGAAGAAACATTATTTTGTTATTTTTGAAAGTAAAAAAGGGGGACAGGTCAGTTGGCCCTTTAATATAATTGGTTTGCCATCCGAGAACGGGATTGATCATGGATTAGTAAAGCGTCAATACAACAGTGTTTGTAATTACCAAAAGGGGTGTCTATTGTATTGAATATCTGTGTGTTGATTTAATATTTCTCTTCTGAGTTGAATTATGGCCGGGAAAAGGGGTCGCGGTCGTGGGAGTCAACGAGGAGGGAGGAATGTACGAGGCCAAGGACGGGGAAGAGGAAACTCAAGAAATATTAATTCTGCTCAAGGAAATGCAACACGAGATGCGAGAACTACAAGATCTTCAGGTAGAGGTACATCCGTGCCTGTATCCGCCCAAAACAGGACACAAACACAAAATCGGGAAATTAAGACTCGAGCGGAACTGATTGGTCGTGCTGCTGACAATGATCCGAATAGTGGGTCTGTCGATTCAGAAAGTGATACAATTCCAAACGCTGATAGTGGGGTCGATAATGTTTTTTCAAATATAAGCTCGGTCTTAAAGAGAAAAAGAGAACTGGAGCTGGAAGCTGCAAAAAAACGGTACAGAACTCAGCTCAGAATGCTAGCTAAAAGAGAAAAGATAGAGTTGCAATTAATAGATGACGAACTAGCGGCTAGCATTGCTGACATACAAGATCAAGAAGGGCAATGAGATAACCCAGGTCAGCAAGGTAACAATAACAGTATACGTGAATGGATAGAAAGGTCCGAGGGAGGCGTACCTTTAGAAGGACAGGACGAAACGCAGGTAAGAAACCAGGTAAATAGTCAGGTAGCGGAAGGGACTACGAATTTCAATTCAAGTCCTACTAATATTAACTAGAGAGAAGGTATTTCAAGTACCTCGCAGTCTCGCAACGAAAGAATCGGTGAGCAGTCATCTGAACAAATTAGCCGAGGAATAATTAGGCGAATGGCAGTTGGAAAAGACTTGCCAAAATTTGGAGGTGACGTTTAGAGTGACCGAACTTTAAGAGAGCCTTCGAAGAGAGTACGAAAAGGATTTGTTACTCAGAACAAGAAAATTTAATGAGGCTTAACGAGAGCCTTAACGGAAGTGCGAAAGAAGCGGTCGCTTCATTAATGGTTACATCTCGTGATACTAAAGAAATCATGCAATTATTACAGTTGCGGTTCAGAAATCCAAGCGTGGTAGCCAATCGAATTATAAAGAATTTAAAAAATTTACAGGTCGTGGACGGGATAAATGAAGAGTTTATAAATTTTGCTACAACCGTTAAAAACTGTGTAGCCGCTTTAGAGCCAGCCGAAAATGTAGGTTATTTACACAGTTCGGAACTTGCTCACGAAATAACAAACAAAATGTCGTCTTCAATGATTTATAACTATAATCGTTATTGTAATGACAGAAATAAACCCGAGGAGCCAATACTTTTATCCCTATCTAACTTTTTGTTTTATGAAGCCGAAATTGTCTGCAGATCGGGTATTTTTGAAAATATCGCGTCATCATCCTCGAAGAAACGTACTTATCCTACTAACAACGAAAAGGATGGTAATCTCAAACGCACTCAGAACAATTAGAACCCCCCTAAAAGAACGCGCAACGTTGAAAGGACTTACGCAGCAGTAGAAGAAAGTAATCAAAAAAATAGTGCATCAAATATGGGCCAAGAGCACTGCGGCTACTGTAAATTGACCAATCATTTAGTGACAGGGTGCAACGAATTCATTAATCTGTCGGTAACAGAAAGATGGAACTGGGCAAGTGAAAACAGGGTCTGTTTTCGCTGCCTAATTAGTACCAAACACCGACAAATGAAATGTCGCGAAAAGGGGTGTGGAATTTTAAATTGCAAATCATCACACAATACCCTATTACATCGAAATCAATATAAAGAAAAAAATGTTAAAGAATCAGAACCGAAAGATACGCAGATACAATCAAAGGACATGGAGGACTCGGCATGACTAGAGGAGAAAAAACGTGTCTTATTGAAAATTGGGAAAGTCAAAATCTATGGGCCAAAGAAAACCGTTCTCACTTACGCTCTTATGGACGAAGGACCATAATCCATGATAGACACGAAACTGGCGAAAGATATTGGATTAAAAGGAAAACCCGCTCCGCTGGAAATAACCTGTGTAGGGAGCGTCGAGATGTCAGACCCATCCAGCGAAGCCGTGCATTTCGGAATAAGCACGCCTGATGGTACACGTGTCTACAGGGTGCACAATGCCCGAACTCTTAATTGTTTGATGCTTCCAAGCCAAACGCTCAACATGTCCTGGTTTTCGACGATTCGTGGGTCCGTCCTGGTTTTCACCTTAGATGTCCTGGTTTCTAGTATTGACAATACAAAAAAATTTTTTTAATTAAAACTTCGAAAAAAAATCATCTCAAAAGTATAATCCATAGTTAAATAAATAGTTATTTAAATAAATAATGTAAATAAATAGTTAATATATCAATAAATAAATCCATAGTTAAATTGTCTTTATTCAAAATACATAATATTTATTGATTTAATTTAACTAATCAAAAAAAAAATGATAAGTATTGAATAATATACATTTTCAATATATAAATTCAGTTAAGACCGAATTGATTTGTATAAAATGCACTAATAAATGTATAAATTGCTATTACAGGAAAAAAATTTCGTAAAATTTTTTCAAAAATTTAAATTTTCCGATACTGAAAAAAGGGATGATGGCAGGGGAGGGGAGGGGGAAGTAAGGTGTCCTGGTTTGAAACAATGGTCATCTGGTATGACTAATATTCCCACCTCAAAGGTTTGCCTGTAGAACCATATTCGGATGCTGTTCCTAGGGTACTAATAGGACAGGACCATTGGGATTTAATTACAGCTACTCGAATGCAACTAGTCAGTCGATATAAACCAGTAGCGTTATTAGCGAAGCTAGTTTGGGTAATTCATGGTCAAGTCCCGATGACGTCGGAATTTTTAAGTACAGGATGCCGAAAATTATAATGCTGACGTTGACCTACACGCGCTCATAAAGTCCCATTTCACATTAGAAAGCATAGGAATAACAAATTACGATAGAAAAAACAAATTAGCCAAGAAAGCGGAAGAAATACTAACCCAAACGTCAAAACACACAGGAAAAAACTGGACAGTGGGATTGCTATGGAAAGACGAAAACGCGGAGTTACCTGACAACTACCATAATGCGCTGAAACGCCTCCTTTCCCTAGAAAAGAAGATGGATCGAGATCCACAGCACGGACTAAGATACTGCCAACAAATGAAACATTTGATCGACTCTGGATATGCGGAAAGAGTGCCAAAATTCCAACAAAGTCGTGAAGGTAATTGGTACTTGCCGCACTTTGGGGTATCTAATGCGAACAAGCCAGATGTAATTTGAAAGCAGGGGTGTTTTGACGTATAAAAATGGCGGTTATGAAAATAATTTTGATAGTTTGTTAAAATATTAAAAAGTAAAATGTGACAGGAACGACTGGATTTACCATGCGATCAAGTCAGGTTCTTCCCTACCGATACAAACTCACTGGAAAACTCACTGGCGAAAATCACTGAGTTTTTTAGGCCGTTTCAATGCGTTTTCAGATAGTGTTTGAAACATTTACTCACTCAAAACTTATTGGGTCTTTTAAGTCTGATTTATGACAATGGGAAATACCACTGGAAACCCTTAAGAGGTAAAAATAATTTCTTGGGTCCTTTTGCGGTTTATGACCAACATAAATACTTTTGGTGACCTTCGGGCATAAAAATAATTACGCTGGAAATAATGTTTATTTATTTCAACATTATACTTATTTTTATAAACTTCAGCTAATTTTATGATTCTATTATGTTTATTACATATCCCTTTGACTTTGATTTTAAAAATGATATCAGTTTTAACGTAATATTTATGGTTTACGAAATATCTTATAATTTCTTCAAATATAAAATTATTACAATAAATTTTAGATATTTATTTAAGAAAAAGAATAAACGATCGTAGGAAGGTAAGTGGAATAAAAAACTCCAATAATTTTTTTCGTCATAACACAACGTTTCGTCGACCTGGGTTTGTCGACCTCATCAGGCTGTAATATTTATTGAACACTTTACACAAAACAGTTTCACAAAATTAAAAAGAAGAAGAAACAAAGAAATATATTACCTATTTTGTTAAAACATTAAAAACATTGTTTTAACATGTCAAAAATTAATAATAAAATTTTGTCATAAATTAAAAGAGTTTTAAAATTGGTATACACTCTTCGTTTCATGTCTCACGACGGTTCAACGAAAACTAAAGTTCGAAGTGATGAGTGTGACAAAATCTAGAAAATCAAAATAAAGTCGACGACATTTTAAAGTCAATGGACTCAAAGCAAAACAAACACACAAAGGACTAGGAATGCAAACTACTGATCAACGGATAGTAAATCTTGCTCAACGAAAAAGCATCTTCTTTTTTGTTAATCGCACCTCGACTAGCCCTGATATGAATCATTTCGGAAATTCTCCTCTTTTTCCAATCTGATTCATAATCAAGAATAGTCGCATTATTCCAATCAAATTCATGGCCGATCGAATCTTCATGGTGACAAACAACGGTATTTAAATTTTTTTTGGTTTTATGTTCGTTCACTCGTTCTAACAGAGTACGTTTTGATATTTATAATCGTGAAGTATTACAGATTCTAAATTTTTTAATTAAAATTTTCAAATAATTAAATTGCAGAAATTTCAAGTCATAAAATATTAGGGTTCAAAAATTATTAGCTAGGGTAACAATAGACATAGGGATTTAAAATGGATCCCTGCTTTAACAGTAGATTTCCAAATCTTTTGTCATTTAAGTTCATGTTTTTCAACCCGGCATTTTTATATACTTTTACTTTTTGAGGTCTGCAATACAAAAATTAAAATCTTCTATATTTTACTATTCTGAATTTCTAAAATTCATTTTGAAAATTTATACTACTAAATTAAAATTATAATCAATAAAATACTTAAAGAATAATTAATTATTAAAATATATGTTATAGAAATTTATATTTTTTATATAAAATAATAATTGCAAAAAGTAATATTATAATTTATAAACAATAAAATTAATTAATAATTTTAAATCATAATAAGCTTTTTTAATTAATATAATTCTCTGTAAATAATTATATTGTAATATTTTTGACACAATTTTTAATATAGGTATATACACGTATAATGTATATTGAATTTTCAGAAAAATATTTTTTTAAGAAATTTACATAAAAATATATACTTATTCAATAAAGAGCCACAGATGGCTTGTGATAATATAATTTTAGTTTCTTTTGAAACTAAATTTAAAAGGACTACCTCAAAACGAGCAATAAATTTTGACCTGGCCTGAGTGTAGCAATAAACCCTAGTGCGCTAGTAGCTCACTGGGCCAGTGAGCTTCCAATAATTTTCCAGTGGTTTTCTATCGGTATGGTTATGGTAAATCCAGTTATTCGAATCACATTTACCATACGAACCTGACTTGATCGCATGGTAAATCCAGTCGTTCCTGTCACATTTTAGTTTTCAATATTTTAACAAACTATCAAAATTATTTTCAAAACCGTCATTTTTACACGTCAAAACACACCTGCTTTCAAATTACATCATAAACTCTGCTCATATAACCGCAATTCAATCGCGGCAACAGAATTGAATTCCACACAATAGAAAATAATACGGGAAAACATCACAGTTCGGTCTATACACTAGACCGAGTACAGGTCTCGTTCATACCCAATTATTTTCGTGTGTGCCGAATTATTTTTTTTTACTGGGAAGTTTAATTACAGGTTCTTAAATAGGCACGCGCATTTTCGGCCCTGACCAATCAGGTTATTTCAAATCAGTGTAGGTTATGTTCATTATGTTCGTTTCTGAACGTGTCAAATATATATTCATAAAGTACATTTTTTTAGCTTTCATTACATAATTTCAACTAAGACTTTAATTTTTATTATTATATTTAATGATACTCAAGTATTTGTTAATAATATTTAAAAAATTGTATTAAGTTTAATTACAGGTTTTCCAATAAGCCCGCGCAATCTTGGCCCTGACCAATCATATACGATTTCAATTCATTATAGGTTATGTTCATTACGTTCATGTTTGAACGTGTGAAATATCTGAAAATATCATTCATAATGTGTTATGCACGGGGAAAAGAGATTTGTTAACTCAACAGCGATCTCTAGTTGGATTAACAGGCATGGGCCCTGTTGCACAGAGTCTGTTATTTTGATGCCGACCCTTGCTGTTGAATTAACTATTGAGGTGTCTGTTAGGCATCCCCTGTTGAACCAATCGGGAAAGTCTGTTAAAGTAACATTCTTTCCTTGTTGGGCCAACAGACTTTCCCGATTGGTTTAACAGGGGACGCCTAACAGACACCTCAATAGTTAATTCAACAGCAAGGGTCGGCATCAAAATCACAGACTCTATGCAACAAGGCCCAAGCCTGTTAATCCAACTAGAGATCGCTGTTGAGTTAACAATTCTCTTTTCCCCGTGTGGACAGCGAAAACCAGAACGATGATGGAAAAACAAAGGAAGGAAAAGCTATCTGAGTTGAAGGGTCGTAGTGGGAAAAACCCAAGTTTCGAATTGTAGAGAAAGACAGTAAAAGAGCGGCTTTAGAGAAAGAAGCAAGCTGATTTCTCTTGCCGAATTTATTTTCTGTGTTCTTTATCGCGTTGTCGGGAGTTTCTTTTGAATCCGTTTCATTATTATTTTTTGTTCTTTTCTTTAAATTTGTTTTAGTTTTTTTGTGTGTTCATAAAGTGAAGTTTATGTTTTGCGACGAAGGGGGAGTTCTTCTAGGATTCTTTGGATGACGAACTAGGGGATCGTGCTGGAGATCCAAAGAATAGGAGACCCCCTTAAAGGGTGAAAGTGTGCCACAGGACGGTCACACAGAATACCTTTTAAATTTTCTGAATTATTTTTTGTTATATAAGTTCCAAAGAGATTCAGAAAGAAAAACATAAATTGCGCAAAATTAATTTGCAAATCTACGGCCTACAAAAGCATTTTATTGTCACATACCTTTGAGGATAAAAAAGACTAACTCCGAGTCAAGTCTTAAATTTTTTATTTTAATTTTCTAGATTTATAAATTATAAATCTTATACAATTTTATTTTTCCCGAAATTGAGTATCAAAAATCCTCTTTTCATTATTTTATAAACAAATATCACATTTTACTAAAGGTTAGGTTTTTCAAAACAATTAATCCTAAATCAAAAACAAAACAAGATCGTCTCATAAATTTAAAAAAGGCTTCGGAGATGAAAACTTTCGTAAAAGAAAAATGCACATTTTTTAATATTTAAAAATATAAATTAACACATGAAATAATATTTTCGGGTTACATTTTCGTTCATTTTGAAGTAGCTTCCATATAATGTTTCAAACATTTAAAAATATGCTTTTATTAACGAGAAAAGGAGGCTTCGGAGATGAATCTGAATTTTTACTCGCACTGATAATACAATTTTAATTAATAATTTAAACAACATTTTCAATATTATATGGAACAAATATAAGTGAAAAATAAACGTTCGATTCTGACATTTAATTTCTTATACAATAATACTAAATTAACATTTTTTAAATAAGGTTAAAATAGAATCGTAAATTGTTTAGTAGTTTTAACCAAAACTAAAAGACAAAATACAAAAAGTTTTTTTAATAAGAAAAACTTGTACTGGAATTTTTACAACAACATATAAAGATACATAAATTTACACAGATTAATAATAATTTTTTTAAAAATTGCAAATTGAAGGGAATATCAATAAAAAACTATTGTAAATATTGAAACTCATGATGGAGATACGTGAAGTGATCCCTTTCAGGAGAATCACCCATATGTAATAAAAAATAATGTACTTTGAATAAAAATATATAAAAAATTGAATTTAAATCTAAAAAGTGACGTTTTACAAAACCGAAGTCCTGGATGTTTGTTTTTTTTTTCTTTTAACACAGTTACTGATTAATAAAAAAAAATTCTCATAAGTCTAATAGTGGAGTTTCTTAACGTTTAAATGATATTTACATTTATTTGGTTTACTTTTATACTTTTGAACAATTTAACCTTTAGTCGCAAAACAAAAGAAATTAAACACAAAGGAAATTGCAAGTTTCAGTTGTTCCATTTCTAAAACTCATAATTTAAACTTTGTATAACGACGAATAATAATAAATATAGTAAATTTCAAAGAACGCAACTTTTAGACTTATACGAGTAGGTTTTCTTTATTTATCAGTAACTGCTTTAAAAGATAGAAGTACATGTTTTATGTTCTATACATTTTGTCAGAAAATCTAATAATTTTTGGGAAAGATGGAAGACCCCAATAAAAGAAACAAATACTTGTGTCAACTTTTGAGCAAATGACAAATACTTCTTATAGTACGTAATCCACTTTTCACTTCAGGTAAATGGTATGTTTAAAATCAGACCGAAAGAAATCAAAATATAAATTTTATTTTTCATCTTGTCTTTAAAAATTTTTCAGGAACTAGTTCATTATTTACCTAAAATATTTAGGTTTGAATTAGTACTAAATTTCCTTCCTTACCCCAAACTCAAGTACAAAGTTCATGAATATTTAAGAAATTATTTTTTTCCATGTATAAGTTCTTTAGCTTTAGTCTAAAATATATTTTTTTAATTTTGCGGTTCTTACGAGTTAAACGTAAAAAATCATCAATTTTTTTAGTTTTCACGGTTTTTATCACTAAATTTGAGTAGTCACCAACTTTCTGTACTATTGCTTTAATCAGCGCATCAAAATACTGATCTGAAGTATATGTAGTTTCATCCAAATATGCAGGGTGATCTATCCGGAACTTTATGCAATTTTTTAAGTCAGTTTCAAACTCTTCTCAAACTTAGCCTTTAGGGTCTTCAATTTAAATTATAAATATTTGGAATTATATTTTATTTTATATATTTTTTTAGTTTTATGTGTAAGAAAAATGGTAAATGATAATTAAGTAAACCTAAATTTCATAAATGCATTAATTTTTGGTGAAATCAAGGTATAAAGCATCGATTAATTTTTTGATTATATGATAATTAAAGGATTTATTTCATTGACGGCTTATTTCATTTTATTATAAAAGTTTATACTCTATTTTCTCAATGTCTATTATTTAATCTTAATACATAGAAATTTCGACCTTAGATTCAGAAAATATTACTGAATATTTCCAGTATCTTTTAGAATAAAAATATTTGTTTTTTTTGTATAAAATATAATATGTTGTTTAGGTTTTAAAGTTACCTGGATTTATTTCTGCAATACATTTCTGAACTTTTATGCGTTTAAAACCTTTATCATTTATTTTTATTTACCAATTTCTTTAATTTGACAATTTCCTAATAAAAAAAATTCCAATTTCTCAATTTACAAATTTTTTACTTTGACAATTTACCAATAACCAATTTTCTAATTTCTTAATTTACCAGTTTAAACAATTTTCTAATTTGCCAATCTTCCAATGTCGATAATCTTATCAACTCGGTTTTGTTTCTTATTTTCATACCGATAAAATAGCTGCGAGCGTTAAATCGTTAGAAAGGTCATAGGTTTAGGGTTCGAATCCTCCCGTCGCGTTTAGAATTTTTAATTTGTTATAAGGCGTGAAAATAAAATAATAAATAATTCTAATAAGAATTAATAAATTTAAAAACTAAAAATTTTTTTTTCTTGTCTGCTTTAAAAAATTTATGAATATTCCAATGGAATATTCCAAAAGAATGTTCCTGCAATATACCAAAACAATATTCCTGCAATATTCATAAAGAATGTTCCAAAGGTAGGACATTAGAATATGCCTTGAATATGTATGGAATATTCCTTTGGAATATTCCGAATGTTCCAATGGAATATTCCGAATGTTCCAATGGAATATTCCCGGAATGTGAATGGAATATTCGGTATTACTTATCCACTTTTGGCCGCTTTCTCCTCAACTAAATGGGGTACAAAAAATAGTGTTTTACGATAGAACCTACATAAATATAAAAAATGGATATTTTTTGTAGTCATTAATTAACTTTATTTAATTTGACAAAATGGTAAATTGGATCAAAATTGAGGACTTAAAATCAATTTGTCAACAAGCAATTTTTTCCCACTGTGCTTACTGCAGTCTCAGGCGCGCAGATAGAAAACTGAAAAAAATGTTCTCAAAAAAAAAAAAAAAAATATTGCCACCTCAAAAATTTTGTTATGATATAAACTATATTCTTGATTTTTTTGTGTTTGTAAAAAAACATTCATAATTTTTTTTTTTTTTTATCAAGAAGAAAGCTATGAGAAAAAAAATATTGAACGTTAATGTAAATATCTTCAAATATATTAAATACCTACTTTTAGTTCAAATTTCGTAAACATATTTTGTTTGTTAAGAATATATTCTGTTATTTTGGTGATTTTATGTGTTTTCCTTACATGTAAATTGCTTACTTTAGAAGCGAAATGTCCATAAAATGGACATAATTGTTATACAGAAGGTCGTTATAGAGAGATTCGAGTGTACGTAATTTCTACACCTCTTTTCAATTATTTTGGTCATTTTTAAAGTACTTTTGTCAATTCTAAAGTATTGTTAAATTTCAAGTATTTTTGCGATTCTGAATTTAAATTTATCAAATATCAATTATTCTCTTCAATCTTCAAATTATTGTCAGGAATATAAAAATTTTCTACACAAGATCAATTCACTACTGTTATTTTCAGGGACGTAACTGCCATACAGCGAAACCCCGCATCGCGGGGAAGCCTCGGCTTGCTGGGGGGCCTCGAGCCTAATAACCCTAATGCAAAAAATTTGTTTTAAATAAAATTAAAAATAGAAAATATTGCCTGAAATTATTTATACATTATCTAAAAAAATTTGGGGGGGAGGGGGCCTCATGAAAAAGTTTGCGGGGGGGCCTCGACATTTGTAGTTACGTCCCTGGTTATTTTTCAATTATTTCCTTCAAATTTCAATTACTTTTGTCATTAATCAATTATTTTTGTCATTTTCCAATTATTTTTTGCATACTTTTGTTATTTTTGACATTTTAGAATTATTTTTTACAAATTGCAAATAATTTTATTCAATTTTTTTTTATTGTCATGAACTTTTAAATTTCTTACACCTGTTTTCAATTATTTTCGTTATTATTTTTATTATTGTCACGAATTTATAAATTTTTTTACACCTTTTTCAGTTATTTTCTTCAAACTTCAATTAATTTCTTCAACTTTTAATTATTTTCCTCAAACTTATATTTTTTTAACTTTACAATTATTGTCTATAATTTTTTAATTTTTACACGAGTTTTGAATTATTTATTTTAATATTTCCATTGTTTTGTCAAGTTTAAAAGTATTTTTTCAAATTAAAAATTTTTTTTTAAGTTATCAATTGTTTTTGCCAATTCTCAATAATTTTTTCAAATTACAATTATTTTTGTCAATATTGAAATATATTTGACATTTTGGAATTATTTAAATGTCATTTTCTTCAATCTTTTTATTATTGTCATGAATTTATTAACTTTTGAAGATCAGTTTTAAATTCTTTATGTCATTATTCAATTAGTTTCTTCATATTTTAATTATATCGTTAATTTTTCAATTATTTTATACTATTTTTTAATTAATTTATTAAATTTTTTATTTTTTTTATTAAATTTTTGAATATATTTCTCATTTTTTATTAATTTTTTTCTAAGTTTCAGTTATTTTTGTCATTATTCAACTATTTTTTACACAAATACATTATTTTGATATTTTTTTTTTTTTTAAGTTTCAATTTTTTTCTTGAAAATTCTATTATTTTTTTTCAATTTTTCATGTATTGTCTATGAAATGTAATTTTAACACCAGATGTTATAATTATTTATGTAACTTCAATTATTTTTGAAATTTCTCAATTATTTATTTCAAATTCCAATTATTACGTTTCAATTTTTATCATCATTTTTAGATTTTTAATCAATTTTTCAATTAGTTTTGTCATTTACAACTTTTTTTCAAATTGAATTATTTTTGTCATTATTTAATTATTTTCTACATATTTCAATTATTTTTGCGATTTTCGAATTGTTTTTTTCTTCAAATTTGAATGTCTTTTCCTGCTGATGCCCGTAATTTAAACTCATTAATATCAAACTCTATATTGCTTATTCACTTTTTCTATTTAAAAACTTACTATTTAATAACTTTTTTTTATTTAAAAGCTCACTA
This sequence comes from Ganaspis brasiliensis, assembly GCA_037103525.1. Classification (NCBI taxonomy): domain Eukaryota; kingdom Metazoa; phylum Arthropoda; class Insecta; order Hymenoptera; family Figitidae; genus Ganaspis; species Ganaspis brasiliensis. Next base: position 698,388 of record JAZKLR010000841.1, on the reverse strand, counting down.
TTTACTCACTTTTTTCACTTAAAAACTCATTATTTATTCACTTTTTCAAATTAAAAAGTCTTTTTTTCACTATTTTCAATTTGCAAGTCCACTGACAGCCCTCCTTATTAGATAAACATTATTATTCATCGATTTGTTTTTTTTTTTTTATTACAGTTTAGATTCTAAAATGTATGGAAAACTAATCGCGCGCTTGCGCGCGTTATATTTTGCAATATAAAATAATATGTAAAATATTATATTCAAGTTTGTATGTATGTTTGTATGTTTTGAAAATTCTTAACTTGTTGTACAAGAAAAAAGATTCATTGTAAATTTTTGGAATATGCAGATTGAAGCAATATCTTCTTGCTGTTAACATTTCGCGATGGTTATTGCAATACTTTTTGAAATAAACTAATTCAAAATAAGTCTTTAGTTTGAGGTTAATGACAATTATTTATATCAATTTGAAGATGGTTTGCGTCTTGCGGTAAAAATCAAAGTCAAAACGAATCGATTTTTTTAAACTGCTAGTTCAAAATCAGTTTTAAATGAGTTTTAAATATGTTTATTTGAATTAAATCTTTTAAATTTTCTGAATAGTTTAATAAAGCAATTAAAATTGTTTTTCAATTTCATATTACAACATTAAATGAAATACAAACTGTGCTTTTGTTGATATTTATACAAAATATAACCTAAACGTAAATTAAAAAAACAAAGATCAAATTCATGTCATTTTTAATTATAATAAATATTAAAAATAAATAAGTTCTGTGACACTTTACAATTTTATGTAAACCAAAGAATTATTTTGAAAAAATTTTTGCTTTATCAAACTGTACAGAAAATTTAAAAAATTTAATTCAAATCTATTTATTTAAATTGCCTGCATGCTTGGTTTTCCAAGCTGGCGTGGAGTTGTCTCGACTTAGGGTTGGCGCCTGATGGACCGTCCGTCTGTCCGGTTTGACCAACGACACCCCCAATCTAAGGTTCTTACACCGTGCCGATGGATGGCTGGCACCAGGGTCAAAAATCCGCCGTGAAGCTGACGGGGATGGTGCGGACGTCGCACAACCTACGTGCTCTTCAGTTTGGCGTCTGTAAAGTGCAGGTGTCGGCTGCTCGTGGGATCTTATGGATGTGAATAACTCAAATTTAGATAATGATGTGCTCCCAGGGGGTAGCGGGATGGCACCGCCAGCGGCGAATGCCACAGGACCCACCTCCGTTGAGACCATCCCATCGTTTTTAAAGGTGGAAGGTCACAGTAGGTCGCGTCGCGGTAGTGCGGCAAGTGTCGGCAGCTGTGCCAGTGCTTTTAGTAACGGTACTGCTGATGACATGGCTTTGTGCAAGAAAGATAGAGAGAAATGCCTAAAACTTCGCAGGGAAGAACAGGATATTTTTCTCAAGATGGAGACATAGTTGAACCCGATGCTCGAAAGACTAAAGGTTCAAAGGAGCGTATTTGCCGACATCCAGTCTGGCTTGAAGAAATTCAGGGACTGGTTGCCGGTACTAAAAGCGAAGCACAAGGAGGCCAATAAGGCAGACTAAGACTTTTATAACGGCCTGCAAAATACGGAGGAAGGCCGACAGTACCGGAGGAAGGTAAGGAACGCTTCCAAGCCAAGGCAATGAGAAGCCTGGTTCTGAAATGCAAGCGACGGAAGCGTGCGGCGGAGGAGCGTTCTCCTTCGCAACAGGAATCAAAGAAAAGCAAGCCAGTGGGGACCTTGGCTGAGAAACCGAAGGCCCCAAAGATTCAGAAGCCGAAGCAGGCTAGGAAGGGGGTACCGAGAATCGCCGTCGAATCTGGGAAGGCCAGAAATCCAACGGTCTTGGTCCGAGTTTGTCAGGGACAGACATATGCTTCTGTCCTGGGCAAACTCAGAAAAGAAGTAGATCCTGGAGCTTGCCAGACGACTGTGATCGGTGCAAGACCGACAAAAGAAGGGAACATACTCCTTCAATTGGGAGGAGGTTCAGACGGGACAGCTTTCTCGGCCAAGATCTCAGAGGCCGTAGGAGAGTTAGGAACCGTCGGAGCATCGGAGGACTAGAGGGTGACTCTGGAAATTCGTAACCTTGACGATTTAACGTCGAAGGAAGAGGTAGAAGCAGTCTTGGGGGATATCTTGGGTACTGCCGCGGAGAAAAGGCAGGTAAAGGTCTTGGGACCCAACAGGAGAGGCGTAAAGCTGGCCATCGTGATCGCAAACCGCGATGAGGCAGCAAGGTTAAAGCAGATAGGAAGGGTGAAGGTAGGGTTTCTTAGCTGCCCTTAAAGGAAGCGTATCATGGTCACCAGGTGCCATAGGTGCCTAGATTATGGCCATAAAAAAACGAGTGCAGGGGAGTGGAAAGATCCACCCCATGTTATAAGTGCTGTGAGTCTGACCACAGTCTTGCGCAGAGTAAGAACGAGGCGTTTTGCTTTCTGTGCGGGCTTAATAGTAGCACGTCAGCAATAACGTTTCACGTAGCTGGCTCCGGAGAATGCGCCTGTTTAAAAAAAAATCCTGGAACTGGCCAAAATGGAAGAAGCGCGAAGGCGCAATCAACCGGGAGCGACGTAAGTCGCGGGCAAATAAAACGTAGGTAAGGAAGAAATCCGTATAGAATCCTCCACCTGGCATCACTTCGAAGTCCGCCATTGGTCGGTGGGGGTTCTTACCCCTACTGATTTGTCGGCTGATCGAGATCTGACGCTGGACTGAGGGATCTATGGGTATGGGTGAAGTTAACTCTCGGCTATATGGGTCGCATTGTCGAACGTTCGGCTGAGTGTTAAGTACTCCTATAAAGCGATGAAGGTTTACTGGGTATTACCCAGAGTCAATCTACGGGGAAATATTTATATTCCCAAGTAGTCTCTTCTCTGGTCCCGAGTCCCACACACGGGGAGCACCCTCTTTAAATGATTCTTGCATCATTCATTGTAAGGTGTTCTTTATGGTGCGTAAATGCATTTGCCAAACCCCATATTAAAAAAAAAACAATTTTTAACTAGCACTTTAAAAAAAATCGTTTCGTTTTGACTTTGATTTTTATCGCAAGCCGCAAACCAACTTCAAATTGATATAAATCACTGGCATTAACCTCAAACTAAACACTTATTTTGAATGAATTTATTTCAAAAAGTAGTGCAAAACCCATCGTGAAATGTTAACAGCAAGAGGGTATTACTTCAATCTACTGCATATTCCAAAAGTTTGGAATAAATCTTTTTTCCTGTAAACAAATTATGAAGTATCAAAATCCCGATAAAATGAAGAATTCTCAAATTTTAAGGTGGAAGTTTTTAAATTTCTAAGCTAATGGTCAAAAAATGATTCAGATAATATTAAAGTGTAATAAAAGTACTTATTATTTGAATTATTTCGATTTGCTGAAATTAAATTACTTTGCAGGAAAAGATTATTAAATATAATCGATTTTTGACATGTCACATACAAACTTAAATACCATATTTTATGAGATATTTTACATATTATTTTATATTATTAAATAGGGGAAACTGGGGCTAAGGGGGCTAAACCGGACAAGTCAAATATATTTAAATCTGCGGAGTGTTTCAGACCGTTTAAACACTCTGTCAAGTATTGATATGTGAAGTATATACGTCATTAGGTTTTAATGACATTTTAATACTTTAATAGTGATGGCCGTCTAAGTGTGAAAAATCGTGTTTTTTCGCTGAAAGTAAAATTTTTTTTTTTTATAATTTTTTGGTTTTTGACACTTTAATAATTAAAGTATATTTATTATTTGCTAACAGTTTTTTTAGCTTAAGGCATATAGAATTAAGTTAAAAAAAAGTTTTTTCAAATACTTTTAAAAGAACAAAAATATTGCGTCTTTACGATGAGATGACCGGGTGGGGCAAAACTGGACGAATCAGAATTGCTATATTGAATGTTGACGTAAAACTCACAGTGATTTTCTGTGAACCGCTAATAATATAATTTTTTAAAAAAAGTGTTCCATCGATCCAAATAAAGAGTCTGAAAACAAGGAAAGGAACAAGCTTTAAAATAGTATATAACACATTGGCAAAAAATATGTCTTTATATGTTTTTTTTTTTTTGCAAAAGACAAAATCCGTCCGGTTTAGCCCTAGTTTTCCCTACTTTAATTAAGTGCAAAACATAAATTAAGCCTTCAAAAATAAATGTCAATTGAATTTTTATCTTTGTAAAAGTAATTACTGGTATTTTAAATTATTTTTTATTGTATGACAGAGTGTCATTTTTCCGTGTTCTCTAAATTTAAATAATCTTTTTTTATATGTAAATTAAAGCTTTTTTTTAAATAATCCTTCATTTCGTCTGTTCAAAACATGCAATATTTTCGCAAAGTGTTAAAGTTTATTAAAAAGAGGAAAAATACATTAGGCCAAATACATGGCGCGGGTTGCTGTCCTCACTTTTCGGCCTTACCCCTGAAACCCAATACGTGTCATTTGAAGATGAGATCAAATATCTTACCTAATTGCATATTGAAGGATTATACCATTATATATCATTTAAAGTGGTTGCAGCTTATTTTAAATATAATCTGGAAATTTGTAGGGGAGTGGGCCCCAAGTTGGACACCCTTTCGATTTATTGCTGTAGAATCCAAACCAAATAAAATATATTTAAATGTTTTATAACGGATGAAAGTACAATTTATAAGGTAACTTATGGCCACAGAGATAACATTTTATTTTGAAAATAAAAATTTTTTGAAGAATTTTTTCTAATTGATAAAATTTTTGGTGTAAAAAAAGTGGCCCCAAGATAAACGACTTCTTAACCTTCTCGGTCTTCGCCCTCGACTATCACTCGTACACAAACATCAGCGTAAACAAATGGCTGCCTGTAACCCCTTGTTGCTTAATATAGGGGAGATTCGCCAGTTATGAGACGGCTCCAGTTGTGAGACAGACGATTTTTTTTAACACGCAATATAAAAAAGCCGATTGGTGTATATAGAAACATTTCTTTTTATATGAGTCAACTTTTATGTGTACACCGAAGCGGATATATGTATTGCTTGTGTTAGATGCCAACACTGTCTGTGAGAATCGACTAAAAACTTTTTTTTCAATATTTGCAAAGTACTTTTTTTCAAGTTAATTAATTGGAAAAGGTAAATGTTATGGATTTTTATTTAGTATCAAATTACGGTTGAAAATATTTTTTTTTTTTCCTTTTTCAAAATAGCGCCAAATTCCGGTTGTGGGACACAGCATATCACCAGTTGTGAGACGGTGGCGCCACCGCTCTGTTCAGTTTAGTTCGTTGCGTACGTTTGACAGCACGACAATTTGACTTCAAAAACTGTTTTATTAAACCAAAACTCATAATTTTTTTGAGTCAATTTCATTCTTTCTTGAGCAGAATATATTTATCCTTTCTTTCTGTGTAGTGATTATTACTTTGACTCGTCTACAAAATATCATACGACTTTGCAGGAAAATTATTTAAATGTTGTTTTGATTTTTTTCTCGTATTTTTGGTCATGTCAAGTGGAAAAAAGTCAACCGAATCACAAGAAATCAATTTTAATGCTCTTGTTAAAGCTGTTAAATTATGTTTATTGGGAAATAAAAGCATCCGATCAACTGCTCGTGAACATAACCTTGATAAAAGTACTTTACAGCGCTACCTAAATAAACTGCACAAGAAAAAATCCTTGTAGATTATATCCTAAAATGCGTTAATCATTATTATGGCCTCAGTATTAATGATTTGAAAGAATTGGCGTTCCAGTTAGCAAAAAAATTCGACCTTGAATATCCGCTTGATTGGAATGAGTCACTACAAGCCGGAAAAAAGTGGTATTACCTTTTTATGAAACGTCATCCGGAACTAAAGATTAGAACACCCGAGCAAACATCTATTCACCGGGTCAAAGCCTTTTGCAAATCAATTGTGGACGAATACTTCGTAAATTTGGGCCAGTTGCTAGATAAATATCACTTTGATAGCACCAATATTTACAACATGGACGAGAGCGGTTTTTCTAATGTTCCCACTAAAATCGGCAAAGTTATCGCCTTAAAAGGAATGAAACGAATTGGCAAAGTGAAGGCTGCCGAACGTGGTACGATGGTGACATTGGCCCTTACAGTCAGTGCCAGTGGAAATTTTCTTCCACCGTTTTTTCTATTTCCACGAAAGAATATGCAATCGTGCTTTTTGGATAATGTTTCTTCTGGAACTGTTGGCTTTGCGAATGGTTCTGGTTGGATAGCCCAATCAGAGTTTATTAATTACATATAGCGGCAGAAAATGGTGTTCATATTCTCTCATTTCCTCCACATTGTAGCCATAAGCTGCAGCCATTAGATGTGTTGGTTTTCGGGCCCACCAAGACTTATTACAAGTCGCTATGTTCTTCGTGGCAGAGAAACAATGCCAATAAGGTAAATTTAATTAATGAAGAAATATTCTTCTGTCTTTAAAGCCAATATTGGAATAACTAATAAAATAAATTTACTTGATGGGTTCAGTGCGTTTTGATTGTTTTTGATAATTTGTAATGATTTTCGTTTTTAATAGGTTTTGGAAATACGACACATTGCTGGTATTGTGTGTCAAACATTGGATCTGTCATTAACGCTAAAAACAATCAAATCCGGTTTTGCCAAAACAGGAATTGCTCCATTCAATGCCGATATTTTTAGCGATGATGAATATATATATTAAAGTCGTTGAGAAAAATGCTGTGGAAGTTGCTACTAAGGCTGATCTCGACGAAGATGATCAGCTGCTTATTGTTGTTGATCCTTTAAATGTAGTTTCTGAAAAAGTGATTATACCTGAAGCAATTGAACCATCAGCAACTCCAGGAACATCAAATAAGTCACATGACACTAGCTGTTCATCGGTTTTAGATCTAATTGAACCATTGCAAGCCGCTGCTCCCAAAAAACCATCGAATCGTGGTCAAAAGGCGATGAAAAACTGGGAGCTAACTTCCTCTGAAAACATTAATGTTCTCAAAGAGAAAGCAGCGAATAAGGTAGCAGAAGAAGCAAACAAAGCAGAAAAAAAAGTAGCAGCAGCAATAAAAAAAGCAGAAGCAGCAACAAAAAAAGCAGCAGCAGCAACAAAAAGAGCATCAGCAACAACAAAAAGAGCAGGAGCAACAAAAAAAGAAACAGCAACAACAGGAAAGAAGAAAGTAATACCACCAGCTAAGCGCCCCAAAACAAAAATTTCACCACCATCAGATGATGATGAAGATGCCGATTTTTGCACACTTTGCTTAAAGTTGTTGCCAAAGAATTTGACCGCATTTAACTCTGCCAACTGCAACTCATGCCAACGTCCAGTTCATTTGAAGTGTGCGAACATGCGCACAAGTTATTTTACTTGCGTACATTGCGACAGCGATTACGATGATTAATACTGATAGTCGTATTTTAATGAATACTAAATATTATTATTTACTATATAATAGTATACACTATTAATATATTTAATAATTTATACTACACATAACGTTTTAAGACATATTTTTTAAATTTTAGCATTTTTTTATAAGTGTCTCACAACTGGAGACTTTTTTTTTTGACAAAAAAGATGTGCTCAGAAAATTGATCTTAAAATGTTTTTTATTTATCTGAGCACTATGAAATTCATATTAATATTTATTCAAGTATGTATTTAAAAACTAAAAATTGAACTAACGATTAAATTAATTTTTAAAATTAATATTGAATTAAAACTTAAATTAAAATTTAATTTAAAAAAATTAGAGTCAAGAGACAGGGGGTGAATAAATATAAACATATTTCACAATGTTATTTTTATTAGACAACTATATATTACATATTTGAATTTCAAATTGTATTGACTTAAGGCTTCTGGATTCAAATATTTATCTACTTTATGTCTTACGACATAAATGATTCTAATTTCCTTAAAATCAGTCTCTTTGGTTTTTACAAATCTCTAGGCGTCATAATTTCTTGCATCACTGATAAAATATTTATTTAATGTAACTTTCATAGGGTGTTCAATCAGCATGTAGAGATGCTTCAGAAATACGCGTACGGGAATCAATTTCTCCATCGCATATGTACTTGCCTGGAAATGAAAAATATTTTAAATGTATGCATCAATCACTAAAAATTTATGAATAAGATATATATGCCTTTGTTTACATGCATAAGACAAGCTTATACTAATACATCATTATCCCGATTGCACGATCACACTGATCTGAATTTGTAATAATTAACCGAATTTGAAGATTCTTTTTCTAAATTAAAACTCAATAACTTTCTAAAAACTCTGTAATCGCCGATTTAAAAAAAAATTGGTAAAGAGTTATTAACCTTAAAAGATAATGGATAAACTACATTTTGAAACTAAATTCAAACTAAATTCAAACTAAATTCAAAATAAATTCATCTATGTGTTAATACTAGGTAAATTTTCTTTTTAAATAATATTTTTATATTACTTTGTAAACAACTAAAACTGTTTTTAAATTATTTAAAATTTGAAATCTGTGAAAAAATATCGGACATTTAGCTCCGCCAGGATTCGAACTCAAGTCTTTCAATTGGCACTTGACTGCTCTGACCACTAAGCTACAGAGGTCCATGTCAGATATTTTTTCACAGATTAAACGCTTCATTCAGCTATGACTTTCGTCTTTATATTTCTAATTCAAATTTTCCAGAATTATGACGTCAAACATTTTTCAATCGTAAGCAAGTTGTTCACTTGGTTTGTGTGACGAAACCTACTATACCGACTTTTTATTTCGACAATTCAAGGAAAATTAAATGATCTTTAAATCAAGTTGAGTCTGTGAAAAAATATCTGACATGGACCTCTGTAGCTTAGTGGCCAGAGCAGTCAAGTGCCAATTGAAAGACCCGAGTTCGAATCCCGGCGAAGCTAAATGTCTGATATTTTTTCACAGGTTTCAAATTTTTAATAATTTAATCATTTCAACTTGATTTAAAGATCATTTAATATTCCTTGAATTGTCGAAATAAAAAGTGGGTATAGTAGGTTTCGTCACAAAAACCAAGTGGACACCTTGCTTTCGATTGAAAAATGTTTGACGTCATAATTCTGGAAAAATTTGAATTAAAACTGTTTTTATAACCAACTTTTTTAATTTTTTAATAAATAGTGCCTTCTTGTGGTTGTTTTTTATACCCTTTAACATAAACCAAATTTTATCTGTTTTGCCTGTTTTCAGGATATTTTAAGGGGTTACATGGGTTTCACAGCTTTCAAAAATCGAATTTTTTTGTTATCTTATTAATTTCTACATCAGCACAGTGGACAGATTGCAAAAAACCTGGCCAAACCCCCCAAGAAATTCTTTAATTTAAAGGTTTGAACTATTGAGTAAAGTAACTGACATATTTCTGCATGATGTAGTAAAACATTCGAAAGCACAGGGTCCATTGAGAGTAAGATACATCAATTCAATGTTGACCTACGCATTCAATTGATTCGCTGCCTAACAGTGCTGAAAAATGTGTAGGTACTTTCAGGAGGAATATATTCTAATTGTGTGCGTCAATCTTCATAGAACAAAATGGAAAATATTTTTAATGGTATGTATTTTAATATATTGTAATCCAATTAAATATTATTATTATTGTATTCCGGAAATTTTACATATTTTAAGGTTATATTTTCTTAAATTACTTTTCTTGGAAATTAGAAAAAAGTATTAAAAAAGTAGACAACCCAGAAGAACCCATGAAACTGTCAATTGAAATATTTAGATTAATATACTAGAAAAAGAAATACACAAAAAAATAACCACGGAGTTAGCTCAGTTGGATAAGGTCCTGGACTCTACGGTCGCGCCAAGTAAAGCCTCAAGCTTGCTTGGTTCGCGCCCTGGGGAGCCTGGGATTTTTTCCGGCTGTGAGATAACTTCAGTGGAAGGTAAAGACGTCGAGGTATAATGATATGCACTGTCAGTAATCGACCTGTGCAGATCACTAAAACTCGAGTGTCGATAAACCGGTTGTTCTCAGGAGAGATTTTTCTACAGTTTTCCCTCTCCACTGGCGAGCAAACCCAATATACCGGGTGATCCAGGCAAATGCGAGTACTCCTAATTTCAAGCCATTCTGTACACGCAAAAACACTTAGACTTAGAGAATATATACAAAGTACTGGATTCTAAGAACTCCCTACGGGGTCCCACTCATTGGACCTATAAGGCCGTTAAACGAGTGTATAATAACTAAATACACAATAAAAATTAACCAACTTTTTCCAGATGTAGGAGATATAACCTAAAATTAGGTTATATTTCTAATTTTTTTTTTCTAATATTTCTATTTTGGCAATTTTTAAAATGTCATCTAACACGAAAATAGCTCTATGTATACAATACAATAGAAGAGCACCCAAGGTGCTTAGAAACCATTTCTATACCCTGTAACCATTTTTTCTTTTGTATATTAATATAGCAATATATACAGGGTGTTTAGAAATTATGTAGACAATTACATGTAGGGGAGAGCGGGGCAATCCGAACCGGCGGGTAATTCGGCTCATTAGCGATTTCACGCCTTAATTAGAATCGAGGAGGGAAAGGTCGCTATAGAATATAGGTCTCAACATTTTAGTTAGGTAAACGAAATTTAGTGTAATTCTATTGATTCAGCCTCGTGTCAGGTAGAGTATTATGTTTTTATGCGTCGCGCGTACACTTTTTACTTACAAACTTTTACGTTTTTAGTACATTAATTTACGAGCCTAATTTTTTTGGGTAAGTTTTTTTTATGCTCTCAGGTGTGCTCTTTCGATACACCTATGCTATTTTATTTATATGTATCAAATGTGACTTGTATTTGTTTTAAAGTGGCAAAAGTCAGGGTGGGGTAAATGGGCTCACGCGACGGTTAATCATCTTATCCAAAAATACTTTGTCTTGATCCGCCCCTGCTTAATTATGATAAGAATATGACTACTTTTAATAATTACCAATAATGAGTGTACTAACTTTTTTATTTTTTATAAAAAAATAAAAAAAAGTAAGGTCTAATGAATTTTCTTTAATTTTAGGGGCCCCAGTCCCCCCCCCCCCCAAAATTTTGACCTTGATCCATCACTGCATAATTATAATAAGAATATAGGTACTTTTCATATTTACAAAATAAAGGTTATTGAACTTTTTTATTTTTCGTAAAAAATAAAAGTCGCCGAATTGCCCCACAGGGTGAGCCGATTTACCTGCCAAATTTGCAGTTTGAGAATTTGGTATATCTGCATTCAAAATTATCTAGAGCTAAAACTATAAAAGATAAATCAAAAAGTCCTTGCAAATTTGAAAGTGCAAATGATAGGCTACTAAATGATATATCCATGTTTGGATTTAAAAAATAATTTCCTAACTTTTTTCCTGTCTGACCAAAAGTGAGCCGAATAGCCCCGGTCTCCCCTAATCATTATACTTTTTTTAGGTTCAGGGCATGTGGTGGAGAATGACGTCACTAGTATAAGCAAAATTTGTCTGTAAAGTTTATCTTAAAAAACTAAATATTTTGACACTAAACTTTATAGAATTACTGAAAATATCATTAAGAAGGTCTCTCTGACCCAAGTTTGTTTAACTTTTGCCTTAAAGTTAATTTTTAAGAAAATTGCTGATTTTCGGAAAATTAAAACATTTAATTTTAACGTAAAATTTAAACAAACTTTGATCAAAGAGACCTTAATAATATTCCAAGTAATTCTATGAAGTTCGGTGTCGAAAAATGTATTATTTTAAAAGAAAGTTTACGGACCAATATTGTTTGTACTAGTGACGTCATTGTCCATCACACTCCCTTAAGGTAAAAAGAAAAATTTTAAGATTTTTAAAATTATGGACTTTTAGTTGCTTAATATTGGACTGTTAAATAACAAAAATTTATATTGATTTTTTATTATGTTACAGATAAGAATAAATATACTCGGATTGATAAGAGAAAAGACTTAATACTAAAAATTGAGGAATTCAAATTGAAGGTTCTCCTATTTAAATTTAATCAAATTCGTCCTTCATGTCTGTTAATTCGTCGATTCGTCTTTTCTCTTATAAATCCGAGTATATTCATCCTTATCTGTAACATAATAAAAAATTAATATAAATTTTTGTTATTTAACATTCCAATATTAAGCAATAATATTTTTTAGTATAAACAAAATTGATCCGTAAACTTTCTTTTAAAATAATAATTATATTTTGACACCAAACTTTATAGAATTACTTAGAATATTATTAAGAAGGTCTCTCTGACCAAAGTTTGTTTAAATTTTACGTTAAAATTAATTGTTTTAATTTTCCGAAAATCAACAATTTTTTTAAAAATTAACTTTAAGGCAGAAGTTAAACAAACTTGAGTCAGAAAGACCTTCTTAATGATATTTTCAGTAATTCTATAAAGTTTGGTGTCAAAATATTCAGTTTTTTAAGATACACTTTACTCTACCACATGCCCTGAAATTTAACAAAATTATAATGATTACATGTAATTGTCTACATAATTTCTAAACACACTGTATATATTACTATATTAATATACAAAAAAAGGATTACAGGGTATATAAATGGTTTCTAAGCACCTGGGGTGCTCTTCTATTGCATTGTATACGTAGAGCTATTTTCGTGTTGCACGACATTTTGCACTTTTTTTAGGTTATATCTCCTACATCTTGAAAGAGTTGGTTAATTTTTTTGTGTATTTCTTTTTCTAGTATATTAATCTAAATATTTCAATTCACAGTTTCATGGGATCTTCTGGGTTGTCTACTTTTTAATACTTTTTTCTAATTTCCAAGTAAAGTAATTTAAGAAAAGATAACCTTAAAATATGTAAAATTTCCTGAATACAATAATAATAATATTTAATTGGATCACAGCATATTAAAATACATACCTTAAGAAATATTTTCAATTTTGTCCCATGAAGATTGACGCACACAATTAAAATATATTCCTCCTGAAAGTAACTACACGTTTTTCAGCACTGTTAGGTAGCGAATCAATTGAACGCGTAGGTCAACATTGAATTGACGTATCTTACTCTTAATGGACCCTGTGCTTTCTAATATTTTACTCCATCATGCAGAATTATGTCAGTTACTTTATTCAAAAGTTCAAACCTTTAAATTCAAAAAATTTTTTGGGGTTTTTTGGACAGGTTTTTTGCAATCTGTCCCACTGTGCGAAGTCAGGATTCGTCATGGACAGGAGCAAAAGGATGACCTTGACACTACAGTTGCTGCAGGTTCTTTAATTTATGGCCCAGGAATCGACGATTCAATGTAAGTTAACAAAAAATTTTTGATTCAGTTTTATTGCTACTCAAAACTTATACGTTTTTCTCGAAACTGTGTTTTTAAAGTCGATTGTCAAAAGTTTTCGAAAACTACTCAAACGATCTTGATGAAATTTTACACAGTTCTTCGAGATACAATTCACGAGGACTTGGACGAAGGATTTATTTTTTTGTTCAATCGCAACTATTTTAAAAAAAAATGTTAATCAAATTTTAGAAAAATTTGTATTTTTTGTGAAAAGGTTTGCAAAAAATTCAATTTTTACTTTTTTTTCCTTCGTCCAAATTCTAGTTTATGGTCTTTACTAAAACATGAATTTTTTTCACTTCAGATGATCATGTCATGAGTTCTACTGTCAGCGCGGACGCACCTTTTTCCGAGGGGTCACCGGAAATGACGTCACAATGACGGAGTTATGAATCTTTTCCTTTGAAAATTTTAGATATTCTTGTTTAAATATATATCTTTAAGACAGTAAAAAGTTTGAATAAAATATTTTATTATTTATATAAAAAAAATTGTTGAAAACAGACCTTCTTTCCCCCAAGTAAACCCATGTAACCTCTTAAGGAGCGTACGTCTGGATATGTCAGAAATATTCTATGGATGTTGCAGGATACCTCTGAGATATTATTATATTATGATTACAATGATTACATGATTACAAATATTTCTAAAATACATTTATGCCATCGCTAATTGACCCAAACTAATATTGCAAAGTCATTTTTCCCCAAAAAATTATTATTATTATTATTAGGTATTTCTAATTATTTTCATAATAAAACAAAATGGATTTAACCCTTTAAGGACGGGACGGACACTTTTTTGTACTCATTTCAACGTTAATTTTCTCTATTTTTGGAGTTATACAAAATTATAGGAATCACTGTTTCTGACGTGTTTTTTATCACTCTTTCAGAATCTGTTATCAAAATTTCGAAAAAATATTTTCTCAAAAAGTTATGGACTTTTTTTTGAAAAGAAATGTGAAATTTTGACAATTTTGTGTAAAAAATGATTTTTTTTTTCATATTTTCAATAGTCGGAAAAATGTTTCACTTAAAATATCGCGTCCATAATATCCAAGCTTGAAAGTGACGAACCATACTTTTGAAAATTTCAGTATGGCGGATCCAAAATGGCGTCCAACGAAATTTTTTTTCAATGTATGAGCACATAGTGTACGTTTCATTACAAAAAAATTTTACTTTCATGACACTAAGTGTCTAAATGTTTTTTGACTCTCCAATCACGAATCTGAATTCAAATTTCAAAAATTTAAATGGCGGACGATATTTTGAAATTCGATCGGATTTGTTTGAAAATTGTTACTCGGGAGTCTTTGGGGTCGCTAATTAGGGGCCATACTTAAATTATGTAACGCTTTTTCAGGAATTTTTAGACCCCTCCACCCCCTGTAACAGTTAATATGGCCTAATATGGCCTAATATGGCGGACGATATTTTAAAAATCGATCGGTTTTGTTTGAAATTTGTTACTCGGGGTTTTTTGGGGTCGCTGATCACGAATCTGATGTCAAAATTTAACAACTCAAAATGGCGGATCCAATAAGGCGGACGATATTTTGAAATTCGATCAGATTTGTTTGAAAATTGTTACTCGGGGGTTTTTGGGGTCGCTAATTAGGGGCCATACTTAAATTATGTAACGCTTTTTCAGGAATTTTTAGACCCCTCCACCCCCTGTAACAGTTAATATGGCCTAATATGGCCTAATATGGCGGACGATATTTTAAAAATCGATCGGTTTTGTTTGAAATTTGTTACTCGGGGTTTTTTGGGGTCGCTGATCACGAATCTGATGTCAAAATTTAACAACTCAAAATGGCGGATCCAATAAGGCGGACGATATTTTGAAAATTGTTAGGATTTGTTTGGAACCATCTGATTAAATATTTCACGCCCTTTAGCTAATAAAAGTATTTAAACGTTTCCCGTCTCAAACACTGAATGAAAAAAAAGAAAATGCATTGTCGACAAATGTTCAATAGGGTTCATACTTATATTACGTAACGCTTTTTTCAGGAATTTTTAGACACCCCTCCCCCCTGTAACAGTTTTTATAATGTAAACATTTGACAGTTTACACAGGTGTAACAACTTTTCAGAACCCCCCCCCCCCCCCCTCTAGAGCGTTACGTAATTTAAGTATGGCCCCATACGAACACAAAGCTTTTGTAAAAGTTGTACTGCTTATTTCTGTAAATATTGTTGTAAAAAATTCTACGAATATTAAATGACTGTCTTTGTTCCGTTTATATAAAAATTTTTAAATATACAAAAAAAACATAAAATAAATACAATTACAAAAAAAAATACAAAATATTAAAAAAATGACTCTTCACTTTATACGTTTATCTCCTCCTGGTTTGAGTCGGGCAACATTAAAATACTTTCAATGGCTAAATGACGTGAAATATTCAATCAGATGGTTTTAAAAAAATCTCATCGATTTTCAAAACACCATTAGCCACCTTGGATCTGTCATTGAACTTTTGTTTAAATTTAACATCAGATTCGTAATAGACGCGACCCCAAAAAACCCCGAGTAACAATTTTCAAACAAATCTGATCGAATTTCAAAATATCGTCCGCCATATTGGATCCGCCATTTTGAAATTTTAAATTTTGATATCAGATTCGAAATCAGCGACCCCAAAGACTCCCGAGTAACAATTTTCAAACAAATCCGATCGAATTTCAAAATATCGTCCGCCATTTAAATTTTTGAAATTTGAATTCAGATTCGTGATTGGAGAGTCAAAAAACATTTAGACACTTAGTGTCATGAAAGTAAAATTTTTTTGTAATGAAACGTACACTATGTGCTCATACATTGAAAAAAAATTTCGTTGGACGCCATTTTGGATCCGCCATACTGAAATTTTCAAAAGTACGGTTCGTCACTTTCAAGCTTGGATATTATGGACGCGATATTTTAAGTTGAAACATTTTTCCGACTATTGAAAATATGAAAAAAAAATAATTTTTTAAACAAAATTGTCAAAATTTCACATTTTTTTCAAAAAAGAGACCATAACTTTTTGAAAAAATATTTTTTTCGAAATTTTGATAACAGATTCTGAAAGAGCGATAAAAAATACGTCAGAAACAGTGATTCCTATAATTTTGTATACCTCCAAAATTAGAGAAAATTTACGTTGAAAATGAGTACACTAAGTGTCCGTCCCGTCCTTAAAGGGTCAAATGAAGTAGATAGTAGCAAACGTTGTTAAACAAGAGAAGTGAATGCTCTGCAGTTTATTGACAGTTAGTTTTTCATTAATCTTTTTGATAAAGCTATTATGTAAAAAGTTTTTAAATTTTCTAAATTCATCTACTTTTTCACGTTGTCGAAGGTAAGAAGTCGAGTTTAATGATGTTGTTATTTGATAATTATTATTAATATATTATTGAACCGGTTCTTGACTTTAATACATTAGGAGGCGTGGCCTCTCGCCCACTGTCTTGTAGCGCTCTGTAAGCCGTTGCTCGTATATGGTGGATTTCACGGAAAATGTTCTGCCCCAAAATTAAATATGTCCAATCTGTTGCAAATTTTTTTATGAGGTGTTCTATTGGATAGTAATTTATCCTATAAATATTTTGGAATTTCTTAAAAAATTGGGGCAGTGGGGGGGGGGAGAAAGTTTGGAGTGTTTTGGTAATTCACTCTTCTTTTCATATTTCCACTGTATTATAGATAAAAAAAATTTATGCGACATGATTTTTGACATGATTTTCGAGAAATTAAATGATGAATACCACGCGACGCAGGATCGACTGGACGCACAGTGGGACGAAACGCTAATTTTTCGTTCAAAAAAGTCTAGAGCCTACAAATCTTGACCGATATTAGAATTTTTTTTTAAATTAAAGAGTATAAAATTCTTAAGAGGACCTTGTCCGTGATTTTTGTTGAAAATTTTTTTTTATTGTTCAATAACAATTAGTAACAATTAATAACAATTAGTCAATTGCAGAAGAATATAAACAATAAAAAAATTTGTTTAACAAAAATCACGGACAAGGTCCTCTTAAGAATTTTATACCCTTTAATTTAAAAAAAAAAATTCTAAAATCGGTCAAGATTTGTGGGCTCTAGACTATTTTAACGAAAAATTTGCGTTTCGTCCCACTGTGGGACGCCGCGCCGCGTCGACGCGACGCGAGCCCTTACAGTGTCACCGCTTCAATGACAATTTTTTATTGGATGATAATAGAATATCTACTATTTTACATTTTTTCATTAAACTACTCTCTGCATTTAACAGGGTTGAGTTTAAACAATTTAAGAATTATTCAGTTCAAAAACAGAATATAGAATTATTTCATTAAGATTTTTGATGCACTTTTTATGTCGAAAAACAGCCAAAAACATTTTTAACGATATTAAAGTTTTGTTAAATTTTTTGAAGTTAAAGTATTGATATAAATAAAAAAAATTGTTTATTATTTTATAAAAAGGTTGAATATTATTTTGACAAAAATAAATTATCTCATTAAATTTACCTCAATACAATTTTTATCGTATGAAAATTTCACTGATTTAAAGTTCATTACGCGGTGTGAGCTTCGCGTTACAACCGGTAGGTGGCACATTACGTTTAAACTCGTAAACAAAACAGGTTACTTCTATTATATAGGTAGGTATGGAAATTAAGCAGTATCTATTCTTAATTGAATATTTATATTAAGTATTTGACTTCCATTTTTTGTATTCCAATACATTTTTGTTTTTGTCTATTAAAACAAATTTATGTAAATTTGAAAGGTAAGTGTGTGTTTTGATTTTTTTTTCTTTTTGGCTTGTTCTAGGTCAATTATATTTCTATTTTTTTAAAATGTAAATTCTTACTTTTCCGATCATTAATAAATTGTTTAACTTAAAAAGATCTGATTTTTTCTTGTTATTTTATACAAATATTTTGCATATTCCTTTCTTTAAGTGTAAATTTCAAAGCAATGGAAACTGTGTGGAAGAGTAAATGTATAAGTCCTTTAAAAAAGAACTATCACAATGTTCGGAAGAATTTTATTTCTATTTCACAAAGTTTAAGGGATAAATTTCCGGAACTTCAATTAGGTTCAAGAATTTGTACGAGCTGCAGGATTGAATTAAAAAATCGCCCTCCAAAGTTTGAGAATCAGTCTAAAAATAATGTAATTATTTCTGATGAAAAACGAGAGCCTGAGATTCTTTTTGATGAAACAACAGAATCTGACAGCGATCCTGATTATTGTTGTCCTGCAGAAAGCAAAAAACAAAAATTAACAAATTGTAATGACGAGTATCACAAAGCAGGAATTAAAACGCTTAATCAAATAAAAGAAAAATTTTGCATGGGTGATTATTTCTCAAACGTCCCAGCTCAAAATTAAAAGTTTTTGGATTAGCTTCATATTTTGGTAAAATGTTGTCCTATACGAAGGAAACAAATCCCTAAAATGTTAACTTGTTTTTGAAAAGTTTGTAAAAAATAGGGGGGGGTTGAATTTTTGACTTTTTATGTTACCTTGTTATTTTCAATTCCGTGTAAATTTGACAAAACTTTATGGATTTTAATTTTTATATAGTGCATTTTAAAGCATTTTTCATGCACTTTTTCATACTTATAACAAAATTTTCAAAAAAAAAAAATTTTCCCTCCTTTTTTCAAAATTAACATTTATTTTTCATTTTTGACCCATTTAGATGAATTTTTTTTTTTTTTTACATTAAAAAGCTGAGATTTTTTCCTATAAAATATGTAAATTTGGAAATGGTCTGGAGATAAGTTTGCGAAAAAATTAATAACAAACTAAGCGACGCGCCCAGCGTCACTGACGCCATTGACCACACAGCACCGCGACACAGTGCAGTGGGGCAAAGTAAATGTTTTTGGACAAATCAACTTTCATCCCGCAATTTCCAATCGATTTACAAGTTCTTTTTTTTTCAAATTAAAGCTAATTAAATTTCGAATCGATACAATGAGAGACATTTTTTAAAAAAAATTTTTAATCATTGTTTATTTAACAACAAATTTGTTTTAAAAAAAATTTTGACTTTACGGTGCCACCATTTTCTGGAAAATTTTGATATTTGATCATGAATTATTATTCTCAATTCAAAAACTTCTTAGAAAACAAGATTTATAAGGGCCAAGAAAATAAAATTTTTTTTTTAAAAGTTATTAACAAATTAGTAAACAAAAACAATATCTTCATTATTTGTGATATTTAAACTCTTAAAAAAACTTATTTCTTTTTTTTTAATGGAAATAATAATTCTTACTAAAAGTTTTGCTATTTTTTACAATAATTTTCAATTGTTTATAACAATTAGTAATTTTTTATAACAATTACTAATCGTTTTTAGTTACAAACGATTGTTATATTATTATAAACAACGTAATACAATTTTATTTTTTATAACAATTAATTGTTATAAACAAAATTCATTGTTTATAACAAACAAATTAATGAAATACCATGATCAAATATCAAAATTTTCCAGAAAATGGTGGCACCGTAAAGTCAAAATTTTTTTTAAAACAAATTTGTTGTTAAATAAACAATGATTAAAAATTTTTTTTAAAAAATGTCTCTCGTTGTATCGATTCGAAATTTAATTAGCTTTAATTTGAAAAAAGAACTTGTAAATCGATTGAAAATTGCGGGCTGAAAGTTGATTTGTCCAAAAACATTTATTTTGCCCCACTGTGTCGCGGTGCTGTGTGGTCAATGGCGTCGCTTAGTTTGATATTAATTTTTTCGCAAACTTATCTCCAGACCATTTCCAAATTTACATATTTTATAGGAAAAAATCTCAGCTTTTTAATGAAAAAAAATAAAAAAATAAAAATTCATCCAAATGGGTCAAAAATAAAAAATAAATGTTAATTTTGAAAAAAAGGGGGGAAATTTTTTTTTTTTTTGAAAATTTTGTTATAAGTATGAAAAAGTGCATGAAAAATGCTTTAAAATGCACTATATAAAAATTAAAATCCATAAAGTTTTGTCAAAGTTACACGGAATTGAAAATAACAAGGTAACATAAAAAGTCAAAAATTCAACCCCCCCTATTTTTTACAAATTTTTAAAAAACAAGTTAACATTTTAGGGATTTGTTTCCTTCGTATAGGACAACATTTTCCAAATTTGAAGCTAATCCAAAAACTTTTAATTTTGAGCTGGGACGTTTGAGAAATAATCACCCATCTAAAATTACATCTGAAAAAATTGCCTTGTCAACGCTTGCACCAAAATATTGGGGTCGATATAAACTCAAACAGAATTTAATGCAACTGAGCGAAAGGCAAGAGCAGCCTTAGAATTGGCAAATCAGCATGGAATTTTAACTCACCCGAGTCGAAAAAAAATACTTTTGCCTCCTGAAATAGTAAATTTGGTAAAAATGTTCTATGAGCGAGATGATGTAAGCCGACTAATGCCAGGAATGAATGATTTCGTGTCCATTAAACAAAGTAATGGGAAGCGAGAACACGTTCGAAAAAGATTGTTACTTGGCAACTTGAACGAATTGTATGGACAATTTAAAATTGAGTATGAAAATGTTAAGATCAGCTTTACGAAATTCACTCAACTTAGACCATTATTTTGTGTTTTAGCAAGAAGTAGTGGAACGCACACAGTGTGTGTTTGCGTATATCATGAAAATGTTAAATTAATGCTTAATGAAATCAATATTGAGAATTTAACAAAAGATAGAGTTGATATTGAAAGACTACCATGATTGTGTGAATGCCAATGTGTGTTCAAATCCTGAAAATTCATGCTTTTTAGGTGTGTGCAAAATCTGTCCAGGGACTGAAATACTTAAAGAAATGTTTATTAAACTTTTTGATGAAAATGTGGTTGATGAAATAAAATTCGATACCTGATTAACGACAGATAGGTGCACACTAAAAACGATTACTATGAGCGCCGATGATTTTACTGAAGACCTCTGCGAACGTTTGCAAAAATTAAAAACACATGATTTTATCGCGCAACAACAATCGGCTTTTTTAAAGCATTTAAAAGACAACTTAAAGTCAGGCGAATTTAAAATTTCTTGCGATTTTGCAGAAAACTACGCATTTGTTGTCCAAAACTCAGCACAATCTTTCCATTGGAACAACAACCAGGTAACAATATTCACGGTTATTGTTTATTACAAAGTGGATAACGAAATGCAGCACAAAAGTATGGCGATTTTGTCAAACAATCTATGTCATGACACTGCTGCAGTTTACTCCTATCAGAAAATATTGATTGATTATTTAAAAAAAAATTTCAAACCAAAAAAAAGTTTATATAACTGATAGAGCAAGCCAACATTTTAAAAATAAGAGCAATTTCGCTAATCTTATGTCTTATAAAAAAGATTTTAAAATTCCAGCAGAGTGGCACTTCCATCCCACAGCTCATGGTAAAGGAGCTTGCGATGGTATTGGTGCAAACATAAAAAGGGGAGCTGCACGAGCGAGTCTGCAATGTGGTTCAAAACATCACATTTTGACTCCTGAAGCACTCTTTCACTGGGCAAAATCGCACTGCAAGGAAACCGAAATTTTCATTTGTAAAAAGGAAGATCAAAATTTGGATTTCGAAAAAATCAAAGAAAGATTTGATAAAGCAATAACAATCCCAGGAAAGTTGCAATATCATGCCTTCATACCCACTCAAAGCGGAAAATTTTTATTAAAAAAATTTTCATTTGACACGCAATTTGATGAATTTCAAAAACAATATTTCGGAAATTAGTAAACAGAAAGAAATAGGAAAAGTGTTTTCCACAATTCTCGGATAAAATTCTATTTTAAATTATTAAAACTGAAAAGGCAATTTAAAACAAAAAATAACTAAAAGCAGAAAAAAAACAAACAAAACAAAAAAATTTTTAAAAAAACCCTCAACCCTGTTAAATGCAAAGAGTAGTTTAATGAAAAAATGTAAAATAGTAGATATTCTATTATCATTCAATAAAAAATTGTCATTGAAGCGGTGACACTGTAAGGGCTCGCGTCGCGTCGACGCGGCGCGGCGTCCAGTCAATCCGGCGTCGCGCGGTATTCATCATTTAATTTCTCGAAAACGAAAAAAAACGCATTTTTGAAATTTTGGGTTTTTATAGGAAAAAACCCCAGCTTTCGTTTAAAAATATTTTTAAAAAAATTAAAAAGGCCCATCTAAATTTGTTTTTAATTTTAAAAAATTAAGGTCAAACTATTTAAAAAATAAAAAATGGACCTTGTCAATCAAAAGTTTATGCAAAAATCTACAAAAATCATGTCGCATAAATTTTTTTATCTATTCATTAAAACAGTGTAAATATGAAAAGAAGAGTGAATTACCAAAACACACCAAACTCTCTCTCCCCCCCCCTGCCCCAATTTTTTAAGAAATTCCAAAATACTTATAGGATAAATTACTATCCAATAGGACACCTCATAAAAAAAATTTGCAACAGATTGGACATATTTTATTTTTGGGGGCAGGACATTTTCCGTGAAATCCACCATATAACGTATAAGTAGACATTTGTAACAGCGCCAGTGGCCTGGTGGGTACAGCACGCGGATTTAGCGTGAGGGATCGCGAGTTCGAGTCTTCCAGCTTCGGAATCGGAAAGACAGGAGTCAAAATATAAATTTTATTTTTTATTTAATCTATAAGAATTTTTCAGGAACTAGTTTACCATTTACCTAAAATGTTTAGATTTGAATTAGTACTGAATTTCCATTTTTGCCCCAAACTCAAGTACAAAATTCCTTAATATTTCAAGAATTATTTCTTTCCGTGAACGTCCCAGACAGCGTTCGCTTTGAATATCTCTGAGATGTCCAATGGATATCCCTGGATATATGTGGGATGTTTTAAGATATCGAATTTCCATTTACAATATCCCATGAATATTCTATAAACATCTTTTTGTTGTGAGGGTATAAATTTACTATTGTAAATACAAATTGTACGATATAGAACAATCCTAGGGGGTGAGAGCATCAAAAATAAAAAAAATTTGGTTTTGGACCACCCTATTGCTCTGCCGAGGTGTTTCTGTCATGCGAAGTCAGGAGCCAGCTCCTTCGGGATTTCGATTAAATAGTGTGCAGTGGATACAGGTGACGGAGCCTGTACTGCTACGGTGGAGTCCGTTCCGTCTCTGTTGTACCGGGATGCCGTGAATAGCTAAGCGTAAGGGTTGGGCTTCAGGGAACTGGGGTAGGACCGTCGTGTTCGAGGGTACACCCGCTCCCAACCTAGGCGACCCCCCTCTCCACACGATGCGCTGGTAAATTATATTCATGGAAAACTTAATGAAAAATGAAAACGTAGAAAAGATGGAGACGAACAACAGTCCCCATGTGCGGAAACTCACAACATTGGTACTGACAGAAGGCACACAGACAGCTGAGTACACCCGAATGGCGGAAACTAGCCCAAGTGCACAAAATGCACTTGTTGCTTCTGCGGAATAGGAGAAAGCGGAAGCACCAAAAATGGATCCGTGGGAAGCTATCTTGAAACTGATTGAAAGTAAGTTCAGGTCACAGGAATACTGGTAAGGTCACTGGAGTTTATGAAGGGAGGACTTTTAGTCAAAAAACCAATACCAGTGAAGGTGGACGTAGAGAAGGTTGTAGAATACAGCCAAAACCTAGAGGAGATCGTGGTAAATCCCTGGGTGGGATCGAAAAATGTTTCGCTGGGGCAACCCGAGGTCTAACAGACCAAATGGGCGACAAAGAGAAGGAGTGTCAGGAGGATCCAGCTACTCAAAAGAAAAAAAAAGAAGGAGCAGAAGAAAAAGGAAAAGGCTGAAGCCGCAAAAAGGAAGGCAGAATTAGAGGCAAAAAAGAAGGCCTCTAATGAAAGAAAACCGAGAAAGAACGACGCTATCATGGTGGCCTTGAAGGATAACGTTTCCTTCGCTGACGCCCTAAAGCACGTGAAGTCGGTGGTCAACCCTGCCGAGACCAACACGGCGGTTCTGACGATCCGGAGGTCGATGAAGAACGACATGCTTCTCGTCCTTAAGGGCAGAGAGGTCCGAATGGGTCTAAGTAGGACCCTCACCTCCGTCTTCGAGGAAAAAGGAGAGATCACAGCAGTGGTCTCGAAAAAGTCCTTGGAAATCAGGGACCTGGACGAGAGCATTGAGGTAAAAGACGTGGTAGAAGCAGTGGAGAAGGCGCTGGGCAGGACCAACCTAGATATGTCACGCCGCCTTTTCACCCTCCGAGCTGGAAACAAGCTGGCGGTGCTGCAACTTCAGAAAGCATGTGCCGAAGCTTTGCTGAAAGCTGGCAAGGTGAAAGTCAGATGGATCAACTGCAGAATCCGGGCCAGGTTGGAAGTAGAGAGGTACTTTAAGTGCCTGGGCTACGGACACCTGACAAGAAACTGCAGTGTTACGGATAGGAGCAAAGCCTGCTGGAGGTGTGGAAGTCCAGACCATCAGAGCAAGGGCTGCAGTGCAGAGTTCCACTGTACCGCGTGCTCCGACTAAGAAATGAAGGATATCAAACACTGTCCAGGAAGTGGGGCCTGTCCTATCTATAGAGCAGAACTTAACAAGTTGAAAGAAAGGAGCTAAGATGTCTTCAGATTAACCTTGGTAAGGAAAAGCTCGGGAAAGGTCTCATGCTTCTAATGGCTTTTCAGAGGGAGATCGATATACTGTTTTTCAGTGAACAGTGTAAGAAACCTAACCACTCTGTTTGGTATCGGGACAAAACATGTAGACCTAGGATTCAAGTGTGCAACCCGGCTCTGAGGGTCAGCAATTTCCTGGAGACTGACAGAGGGTTTGTTTGGATAGAGGTGGCAGGTATACGTATGTATAGCTGCTACTTTTCTCCTAACGATCGCTTTAAAGATTTCGAAACTGAAGTGCAATATCTTGAAGAAAGCATAAAAACTTTCGGGGGGAGAACCCTCTTAACGGGGGACTTCAATGGTAAGTGTCCCAGGAACTTCTCCTTAACCCGTTCACACCCAATATGGAGGTCAAATTTTGAAGATGTGTTTAGATTCGCCTAAAATTAATAACTAGAGAGTTTTTGGGGTCGATGATTAAAACTGCGGATCCAATATGAAAAAATACTTTCTTTAAAACTGCTTAGATTCGATTGAAATCTCGGCTCTGGTAACAAAATATTTTAGTTTCAAATAAACCAACTGGATTTATTTGATTATTTTAATCAGTTAAACATATGAATTTTCAAGAGCTAACACTGCATTCATAATCAGCGATTCTAAAAACCCTCGACTAACACATTTTAAGCCAATCTAAGCAGTTTTTTAAAAATTATTTTTCCATATTGGATCCGTCATTTTAAATTTTGGAAACTTATTTTAGATTCGTAATCAGCGACCCCAAAAACCCCCGAGTAATTAATTTTAGACGATTTTAAACACTTCTTTAAAATTTGTCCGCCACAATAGATTCGCCATTTTGTATTTTAATAAACTAACCCTGAATTCGTAATAAGCGATCCCAAAAAAACCCTGATTATCCAATTTAAGTTGAATCTAAAGGATTTTTCAATAATTCTTCCGCCATAATGGATCCGCCATTTTGTATTTTTAAAAACTAACTATAACTATAACTTATATAACTATAAGTAATTAATTTTTTTTTTACGCCACAAGATTCAGTTTATCAATTTTCCTGACATTTTACTGACTTTACAACGAAATTCCATGACGACAATTTTTGTATACAGAGCAAAAACAAAAATCCGCCAACAACTCAAAAATGAACCAATTTTAATGTTATTTTTTTAAAAATCTCATAAATGGTTATACTATAACGCTTAACTTCGTCCCAAAAAATCAAGACTTTTAATATTAACTAAAAAAAATGTTAATAACTTTTAAAAATATAAAAAGTCATTTTTTTAGAGAGGGATTTCAAGGTATTTCGATATAATTACTTCAAAAGAGTTCATTACTTACTTAAAGAAATAATTCTAAGAAACCTTTGTGCCCTTTGGTCTTTTGAAAAAAATTTTTTTTGAATTTAGTTTCAAGTTAAGTTTATTTCTTCTCTAAATTTCTATGCATTTCGACATGAACATTGCTCCTCAGGAATATAACAGAATCATAATATTTGTTAACACTTATAAACATCCAAAAAATCTTCTTACAAAACAAAATATGAAGTTACATACCACACTAAATTTAGATTTTTTACATTAATAAGAATGTAAATCTCTCAGAATAGAGGCTACTTTCGTGGGATTCTTTCATTCGTGTAAGACGTGTATTATATTAGAAGGGGCATATAACTACTATATGTTCAACTTTATGAGATCATGATAAAAAATGGAAAGGTTTTCTGTGTCAGATCTAAAATTACACCTGGAATAACGAATCACATTTTGAATTCTACTATTGAACATCGGGGTTTTTTAAACTGTTTAAGGTATGGAGATTCACCACTGTTCAATCTCGATGTAATAGATTGCACGTATGAGTGGCGCCTGTTAGTAGGCTTCAAGTCTTACATCTAAATTCGGTATTTTTAATTCCTAGAATCACGCCGAGTTTCATTGGAATTCGCTTGTAATTCAGTCTGCAAGGGTGTGAGGAACCGTAATGTCGCATATTAATCGACTCGAGTTGATTTAATTAACTCTTTTATTTATTGGTGCTTAATTTCAAGTTATGTGGTTTTTTAACAAATTAACTCCTTTTATTAATTTTATTAATTGTGAGTGGTTTTGCCGCAAATCGGTTGAACAATAAACTGAAGTGATTATTCTATTATTAATTGAACTGACGCCTTTTTTTTATTGTGAAGTTTATTTCCACTATCCAGCCTTTAATTAAAAATTAATTAAACTCGAAAATAAAACATGGTCCTTCGAGCCGGATGGAGTAAAAGTTTAAAGTGGAATAATCCAAGAAAAAGGACATAAATAATTATTAAAAGTTCGTTGAGAACACGTGTTAACCGCCACAATAGCATCATAAACTTTATACAGTTTTAAAGTGTTCCTCACATTTATTAAAATTGATCATGGCTGAAATTAAATAAGTGGAGCAGGGATAAAAGCTCATCAAGTGAATTTTTTGATCTTTTACACATAAAAAAGATCATTTAAAATTGGTTCCCGCCAAGCAGTAGAAATTTGGAGGGGAAAAGTAGGAGAGGTTTCAACGTCATTACTTGGGTGATCCAACGATTGGTAGATCTTCTGTCTTCATCAGATGTATAATGGTGTCTCTTAGCTACTATCGCTCACTACAACAACTTCAAATTGAGTGAGTGGGGATCTATCGCTGCTGTGTTCCTCTCTACACTGGATAAGTACATCTGCACTCAACTGTGTCTTGTCATGTTTATATTTCTATATCACGTTCGTTTACGTCGAAGTGGTTAGAATTAAATTTATTGAATGATCTTCAATATTAGTCAGCCTGTCAATTATTTATTTAAAATTAATCCTTGCAGACTATTTATATATTTATTGTTTGTCCAATTAATTCAAATTTTAAATTGTGACAATTTAATTTGTTAAAGGAAAATTTCTAGTCAGTTTAAATTTTCCTATCCTTTTTCATTGTTTGTTTGGCTTGTTTTACAATTTTTTCTATTAATAATGGAAGCCTATTTTATCGAAATTGAAACGACATATCAATTTATTTGTCGGACTGAAACAAATTTCAAAAAAATTGGTAAAGCCAACATAAACGAATCTGTGATTAAGGGCCGTTTAGAGTTGTTAAATCAACGATGGATAGTCGCACAAGCATTAGATTTAAAAATTCAAACCACCGCGACTGCTGAGGAAAAGCTTCAATTTGATTATTTTAAAAAGGCTCAATTTTTAAAATTAGAAGACGCTTATCTGTCAGCACTAGACTTTCTTAATTCACAATTACACAATTGTTCCGTGACGACAAGTAAGAAGAATGATCCTGGTTCAGCTTCGACATCAAATTCAGCAATAGATTTTCGAAATGATTCTGTTTATGTTAAATTGCCTCAAATTAGTTTACCTGAGTTTTCGGGAAATTACGCGGACTGGGAAAATTTTCGGGATTTATTTGATGCGCTCATAATTAAAAACGAAAGTTTATCCAATGTTACGCGTTTGCATTATTTAAAAACGGCTTTAACTGGGGAAGCTGCGCAATTAGTTAAACATATTGCTATAACAGATTCAAATTTTTTAAACGCATGGGAAATTTTAAAAACTCGTTATGAGAATAATCGAGCTCTCATTACAGCGCATATTCAATCTTTTATGGAAATTTCAGCTGTCAATAATAATTGTGTCGATAGTTTAAAATTACTTCGCGATACAACTAATGAAGCTTTGGCAGCGCTTAAAAATTTGAAAAGGCCAGTAGATGAATGGAAAGATTTATTAGTTTTTATTATGTCTCGAAAGCTTGATTCTCAATCACTTAAGGAGTGGGAGATGCAACTAGGTTCGAGTTCCGACTATCCTACTTATAAACAACTTGATGATTTTTTAGCAACTAGAATACGCGCATTAGAAGCAATTCAAGCTTCAAAATTATCTTTAGAAAAAAGTAAGTCTTTAAAATCGATCCCAATGAAAAGCCATGTTGCATCTTCCAAGTATAAGTGTCTCATGTGTAAGGAAAATCACGCTTTGTACAAATGTTCGCAATTTAAAGCTTTACCAGTAGAAAAACGTAAAGAATTGGCTCAAAATTATAATTGTTGTTTTAATTGTTTAACACCAGGCCATAAGCCTTATTCTTGTTTAAGTAAATTAACTTGTATGAAATGCCATCGTAAGCATAATACGCTTCTTCATTTTGATGTAAAATGTAATAATAATCATAATTCGATGTCTTCCGCAACAAGTAGTTTACAATTAAATGCAACTGTATCGCCTGGTGACGTGGGAGGGGGCGAGTCCTCCACAGTTCATGCCAATCAAGTCTCATCACAAAGTAAAAATTTGGTTTCAGGGCTAAATATAAATTCCAAAACTACGGGTAGCACAGTTCTGGCTACGGGCTTAATTCAAGTGAAGGTAAATAGCGGAAAAATTCATAACTTTAGAGTTTTGTTTGATCAAGGTTCTGAATGTTGTTTTGCTTCAGAGAGAGCAGTAAAAATTTTAAAACCAAAGTTTGAACGCGTTAATACCCTTATTGTTGGAGTGGGGGGAAGATCGGTTGGTCATTCAAAAAAGTTGGCTCAATTTCAATTTTTACCAAAGGAAAAGGGTTGCAAAACTCTATCTTTGCAAGCTTTGGTTGTATATCAACCTACCGCTTATCAGCCTCCAATTAAGCCTGGTTTTATTTCAAAGACAGAATTAAACGGTTGTTTGTTGGCAGATCCCGATCCATTTAATAATGAACCAATAGACTTTATTTTGGGTGGGGACAAATTGGGTTCTTGCTTACTTCCTGGCCTCAAACAAAATGTTTTTGGAAGTCTTACTGCGCAAGCTACCATTTTTGGATGGATTGTTTCAGGTGAAATCGACGCTTTAGTGGCTCCTTCAAATTTGTCTTTTAATTCTATGCACAATATTTCCATGGAAAACGTACACGATGTTTTAATTCGTTTTTGGAATTTAGAAGAAGTCCCTTCAGTCTCATCTTTAACAGAAGAGGAATTGAATTGTGAGCAATATTTTAATTCGACATTTCAACGGTTAGAAAGTGGACGGTATATGGTTCGATTGCCATTTAAGAGTGGTCCTCCTATAAATATTGGTCGGTCATTTCAAAAGGCAAAAATGGTTTTGGAGCGGGTCTTGAGTCGGTTAGCGGATAAGCCGCAGCAGTTAGAAATGTATAAGGAGTTTTTAGCGGAATACTGTCAGTTGGGTCATATGCGCATGGTTGAAGAAAATGAGTATGATAATTCTTCTCAAATTGTTTATTTGCCACACCATGCTGTTCTTCGAGAGGGTAGTTCGACAACTAAATTGAGAGTTGTTTTCAATGCGTCAAGCCTTACGTCAAATAACACAACTTTAAACTCACACTTTCATGTTGGTCCACCACTCTTAAATGATTTAGTTTCTATTTTGATTAAATGGCGTCTTCATCGCTATGTCTTCGTTGCTGATGTCGAAAAAATGTTTCGGCAAATTTTAGTCGATCCCAGGGATGTAGATTATCAGCGTATTTTATGGAAAAACTCTGAAGGCAAACTGATAATTTATCAGTTACTTACGGTCACCTATGGTACAGCATGTGCCCCTTATTTAGCCAACAGAGTGATTAAGCAATTAGCTCAAGATGAAGGTGAAAAATTTCCGTTAGCTAAACCAATTCTTGAGAAGGATATCTACGTTGATGATGTCTTCTTTGGACAAGATGATTTCGAAATGGCTAAAGAGACTAAACATCAAGTGGATCAATTAATGAAGAGAGGGGGGTTCCAGTTACGCAAATGGGCATCCAATAATAAAGATTTGTTGAGTGATTGCACCTCTGAGAATCATGAACGGGCATTGGATGATCAATCAACTGAAGGTACGATCTTAAAGGTTTTAGGCTTGAGTTGGGATCCATTTTCTGATTGTTTTTGTATTGGAGTTTATTTGGAGTCAATTGAATTTCCCACTAAAAGAACAGTTTTGTCTGTTATCGCGAGATTGTATGACCCACTTGGTTGGATCGCTCCTGTAGTGGTTACTGCGAAGCTTATCATGCAGGAATTGTGGCTGCGTAAATTAGACTGGGATGAAAAATTACCTCCAGATTTATTAAGACAGTGGTTTGAATACTACAATCAATTGGAGCTTTTGAAAGGTCTAAAGATTCCACGTTGGGTGGGTACAATTATGACGAGTTCAAAAAGTGAATTTCACGGGTTTGCTGATGCTTCTAATCGAGCATACGCTGCTAATGTTTACCTTCGTGTGTTTGATCATTCAAATAAAGCTCACATTACTCTCTTGATTTCAAAGTCAAAAATTGCTCCAATTACGCCAGTTAGTATCCCGCGATTAGAGTTGTGTGCCGCGGTTCTGTTATCTAGAATCATGAAATTTCTTCTTTTGAATATGAATTTGATAAGTATTCCACATTATTGTTACACTGATTCCAGTGTCGTTTTGGCATGGTTGGGAAAGCATCCTTCGACCTGGAAGACTTTTGTAGCTAATCGCGTTGCTTTAATTAATGAGTTGGTGCCTGAAGCCAGATGGCTCCACGTGTCCACTGGAGATAATGCCGCCGATTGTGCGTCTCGAGGTGTAATGCCAAAGGATATTATGGATCATCCTTTGTGGTGGGGAGGGCCTGATTGGCTTTCTCAGGGTCAAGTTGGTTCTGTGAATGGCGATAATTTTATACAAGAATCAACTGAGTTGGAAATAAAATCAGTAAGATCTCATTGTGCGCAGAGTGATCAGATTTCGTTTAATGATATCACTGATAGATTCTCTTCCTGGCCAAAATTATTGCGGGTTATGACTTACTGTTTTAAATTTATTAATAGCTTTAAAAGGTCAAAATTATCGTTGTCAGAGTTATCATTGTCACTTAGTACACAAGAAATTGAGAAAACACGTTTATTTTTTATTAGATTCATTCAAAATGAGTGTTTCCAGTCTGAGATAAAGGATATTAGAAATCAGAAAACTCTAACAATGAGATCTCCTATTAAAATTCTGAATCCATTCATTGATTCGTTTGAGATCTTACGTTTGGGAGGTCGCTTGAGAAATGCTCCTATTCGGTATGACGAAAAGCATCCCATTATTTTACCAAAGCACAAATTAAGTGAATTGATTGCATTACACGCTCATATTAGATGTTTGCATGGTGGTCTTCAGTTAACCTTGCATACCTTAAGACAAAATTACTGGATTGTCGGAGCGCGTTCTTTGGTGAAATCAATAATCAATAATTGTGTTGTATGCGTCAGACAAAAAGCGTCTGTTAGTCAACAGCTCATGGGCGATTTACCAGACTTTCGTGTAACTCCAAGTCGACCGTTTAGTCATACAGGAGTCGATTATGCCGGTCCCTTTGATGTTAAATTGAGTCCAGGTCGAGGATGTAAAAGTCGAAAGGCATATGTAGCTTTATTTGTCTGTTGTTGTATTCGTGCGATACATATTGAACTCGTCTCTGATGGTTCTTCCGCCGCTTTTTTGGCTGCGTTTCAGCGTTTTGTCTCCAGACGAGGTAAACCTTCTAATGTCTATAGTGATAATGGGAGAAACTTTGTGGGGGCTGATAGTGAGCTGAAACAGTATCTTATTCAATTGAGAGCTGATAATGATTTGCATGACAAACTGATAAGTGATGGCATTTCATGGCACTTTATTCCTCCTAACGCTCCCCATTTTGGGGGGTTGTGGGAAGCAGGAGTGAAGAGCGTGAAGTACCATTTACGTAGAATCATAGGTTTACAAAAATTTACTTTTGAAGAATTTTATACGCTTCTTACTCGAGTGGAAGCGACATTAAACTCGCGTCCCATTGCTCCTCTCTCTGAAGATGCCGGGGATTTCGCTTATTTGACACCGGGACATTTTTTAATTGGTGCACCAATCACAAGCATACCGGAGCCCTCGCTTGAATTTGCTCCCGAAAATAGATTAACTCGTTGGGGATTGATTCAGCGTGTTTCTGAGATTTTTTGGAGAAAATGGCGTATTGATTATCTTCAATGTTTGCAAAAACGGTATAAATGGAGTTCTATAAAACCTAATGTTAAAGTTGGAGACATGGTACTCCTGCGTGATGACAATCTTCCTCCTACTCACTGGCTTATGGGTAGAATTTTAGAATGTATCACAGGCTCCGATAACTGTGTTCGAGTTGTAAGAGTAAAAACTGCAGATTCCGAGTTCAAAAGGCCGTTAAGTAAACTTTGTTTACTTCCTGTAAGATCATCGACGGAAAATGATTTATTTTGAATGGTTTAGATTGTGAAATCAATTGTAATTGTCTTACTGAAATTGTTTATTATGCTATATTTTAACTAATTTTGCATGGCGGGCGGCAAAATCCACATTAAATATTAAATTCAATTTAATTTAATTCCAATTCGAGCGATAATATGCGAGGCGGGCGGTATGTTCAATCTCGATGTAATAGATTGCACGTATGAGTGGCGCCTGTTAGTAGGCTTCAAGTCTTACATCTAAATTCGGTATTTTTAATTCCTAGAATCACGCCGAGTTTCATTGGAATTCGCTTGTAATTCAGTCTGCAAGGGTGTGAGGAACCGTAATGTCGCATATTAATCGACTCGAGTTGATTTAATTAACTCTTTTATTTATTGGTGCTTAATTTCAAGTTATGTGGTTTTTTAACAAATTAACTCCTTTTATTAATTTTATTAATTGTGAGTGGTTTTGCCGCAAATCGGTTGAACAATAAACTGAAGTGATTATTCTATTATTAATTGAACTGACGCCTTTTTTTTTATTGTGAAGTTTATTTCCACTATCCAGCCTTTAATTAAAAATTAATTAAACTCGAAAATAAAACAACCACAAACCACGACCTTTGTTAAAAGATGGATTAAATCGATTCGCCTACTTCAGAAATGTAA
Organism: Ganaspis brasiliensis; assembly: GCA_037103525.1. Taxonomy (NCBI): domain Eukaryota; kingdom Metazoa; phylum Arthropoda; class Insecta; order Hymenoptera; family Figitidae; genus Ganaspis; species Ganaspis brasiliensis. The sequence continues at coordinate 664,552 of JAZKLR010000841.1, read as the reverse complement.
AAATCAACGCCGTTTTTTATATAAGTGTAAGAATAGAAATATTTTTCCACAAGAACTTATTAAGGTATTAGTCGCGTAAAATGACTTTCGTCAGATTTTTTTAAAACTTTGTATCTGTATTCATGAGGTATTTATCGATAAAATGAGATCTATCCTATCAATTTTGACCTCTTCTGAGCTTCAAAATATAAATTCAAAGTTTATACCTTTTACATGCAATAGCACTAAATGCATGTAAAAAATGTCTTTTATATTCATTTATATGAAAACAAGTCGTCAGATTTTCAAATAAAACTACTAAGTTACACATTGAGATAATATAAATCCTTTAAAAAAAAATTAACTTTATTGACCACGCCGAATATAAAATACAATAATTTAAAAATTCAAAATTTTTAATTTTTATGTGGTTTAATTGAAAAATGTCGTAAATGTGACAGCAATACATCACGATAACTTATAGTACATGACTCAAAATCATGAAAATTACATACATTACATTAGAAGAGGTCACAAGGAAGCAAGTGAGTTGATATAAAAGTTTATTTATTGTACTTTTTATTTTGCGGGAGTTTTGCGGGAGCTTTTACGCGACTAATACCTTAATAAAACTAAATGCTCCTTCACTTTTAAAAATGAAAAAATTAATATTAAATTTAATAAAAACTTAACATACTTTAGAGTTAAATTCTTAACATTATTAATTAATTACAAAAATATGGAAACTAAAGATTTGAATAATGACATTCTTTCTTTGGAAGAGAAAATTATTAACTTAACTTTAATTCATGGAAGAATTAAAAAATAACAACTTCATTGCAACAAAATCTTATGGACAAAGTCTTATTAAAAAATCTATAAACAACTTAAAATTTTTAGAAAGTAAACAAATTAATACACCATCTATGTATAATAAAGACTTTATAACAAATCTTTCAAACAAAACTATACCTGATAATGTTTTGGAAATTTTGTCCTTGGGTGGGAATTTTGCAATTAATTTCAAAAAGCCTAATTTCCCTTGGAAATAATTTATTTCAGGCATGGAATGTAAGAACCTAAGAACCTCAAGAAACGAACTCAATTCACTTAGATCTAATCTAACCTACATTATTAAAAAACATGTAACCTTATCAATTTTATGGAATCCTTTTTTAAAAAATCTAGAATTTAAACTTGAGAAAACTAAACGTTTTATAAACAATAACAAAGATTTAATAATGGCAATCTCAGATAAAGGAAATAAAACTATAATTATAGAAAAACAAATTTATAATAACAAATTAGAAGCTCTTTTAAGCAACAATGACACATATGAAATTATAAAAAATCCAAATAATGCCATTAAATACGAACTTAATAATTTTATTGATGACTTGTGGGCGGATTCTAAAATAAGTGATAGAACTCAAGAATTCCTAAAAAGTAGACACGACTTACCACCACGTTTCTATGGCCTGATCAAATTGCATAAAAAAGACTTACCATTAAGGCTAATCACTTTCTTCATTGGGTCTGCATTATATAATTTATTTACATGTCTGGCCTCAATATTAAAAAACATAACCTCGAAATCAAAATACAGTTTAAAAAATAGTATAGAGTTAATCAAAGACATTAAACATATAAACGTCCCGGATTCTCATACTCTTATCTCACTAGATGCCATTTCAATGTTTTCGAATATAGATTCTAAAAAAGTTTTTGAATTGCTTAAACTAAAATGAAATCTTATAAAGGAATTTACGACTTTAACCTATTTGCAATTTGACAGAGCCATTACATTATGCATGAACAATGCTTATTTTCAAGCCAATTACAAAATTTATAAACAAAAATTTGGCACACCTATGAGTTCACCAATCTCTTCTGTGGTCTCTGAATTAATTATGCAAAATATCGAAGAAGAAATAATTAAAAACGAAATTTTTGAAGTTTTATTCTATCACCGTTATGTTGATGACACAATTGTATGCATAAAAAAGAACCGCATTAAACAATTGCTGGATGAATTTAATAAAAGAGGTGATAGTCTAAAATTTACATTAAAAGAGTCAGTTAATAATGAAATAACCTTTTTGGACTTAAAATTATTTTTTGACAAAGGTTTTCTTAAAACTGATTGGTATCAGAAACCTTATGCTTCAGGACGAATTTTGAACTTTCTCTCAAACCATAGTTTAAATCACAAAAAGGTATAGTTTTCTCAATGGTTGATAAAGCTATACACTTTGCAGAACCACATATTCTCAATAAAAATATCAATCTAATCTTTAAAATCCTAATAAAAAACTGTTACCCTTACGATTTCATAAAACAAAATATAGACAAAAGAATAAATTACATAAACATAAAAAACAATAGTAATAACAATAATAACAACATTGAACTAAACAATAGTATTGACTGGCAGAGGATATTGGTTTTCCCATATGTACCTGAAATCGCAAAACCACTTCAAATAATTTGTAAAAAAATGAATATTACTGTGATTTTCTCAATAAAAAATAAATTACAACACATTCTCCTTCCTTCCCTCAAGGTTAAAATTCCAAAATTTGAAAAGAAAGATGTCACTTATGAATAACGTTGTAAAGACTGCAATAGAATTTATATAGGACAAACTAGACAACAATTAAAAGATAGAATTTATCAACATAAATATGCAGAAAGTCATAACAAATCTAACACAGCCATAAGCAAACACACCACTGAATTCAATCATAAAGTAGATTTCAATAGTAAAAATGTTTACATTCATGACTTAGAAAGTAATTGGAGAAAAAGGAATATTCTGGAAATGTTTTACACAGTAAAAATAACAATACAGTAAATTTTAGATCTGACACAGAAAACCTTTCCATCTTTTATCATGATCTCATAAAGTTTAACATAAAGTAGTTATATGCCCCTTCTAATATAATACACGTCTTACACGAATGAAAGAATTCCAAGAAAGTAGCCTCTATTCTGAGAAAGAACCTGTCATTACGTAGAATTTTAGAGGTTAAATATAAAATTGGTAGCACAACCATGTGCTCCCACAAATTAATAGTTAAGTTGTTATATATTTTATAAATGTTATTAATTAAAATTATTTTAAAAAATTTTTAAATTACAAACTCATCATGCGGCAAAATATTTTTATCCATAACTAGTAAGTGTTAATTAAAATACCTCAAATTGACTATATAACCTCAAATTTCAAATTACTAATATTTATCACACTTTGTAACCTTTTTCCAGATCAAACTACAATGCAATTAGTGTACTCTTATTAATGTAAAAAATCTAAATTTAGTGTGGTATGTAACTTCATATTTTATTTTTTAAGAAGATTTTTTGGATGTTTATAAGTTTTAACAAATATTATGATTCTTTTATAGTCCTGATGAGCCATGTTCATGGCGAACTACATAGAAATTTAGAGAAGAAATAAACTTAACTTGAAACTAAATTCAAAAGAAATTTTTTTCAAAAGACTAAAGGCCACAAAGGTTTCTTAAAATTACTTCTCCAAGAAGGTCTACAATATATCTAAAGATAATGTTACTTACTTAGAATTCGTTTTTTTTTGTAAAATTAATTCGTCACTATTGGCCAACAGTCTTAATATAATTTAGAACGTTTACAAACAATTTTTAGATTGTCGAAACAATCTTAATTAAGGTATTAGTCGCGTAAAATGACTTTCGTCAGATTTTTTTAAAACTTTGTATCTGTATTCATGAGGTATTTATCTATGAAATGAGATCTATTCTATTAATTTTGACCACTTCTGAGCTTCAAAATATTAATTCAAAGTTTATACCTTTTACATGCAATAGCACAAAATGCATGTAAAAAATGTCTCTTATATTCAATTATAAAAAAACAAGTCGTCAGTTTTTCAAATAAAACTACTAAGTTACACATTGAGATAAAATAAATCCTTTAAAAAAAAATTAATTTTATTGACCACGCCGTATAAAAAATACAATAATTTAAAAATTCATAATTTTTCATTTTCACGTGGTTTCATTGAAAAATGTCGAAAACGTGTAAGCAATACATCACGATAACTTATAGTACATGACTCAAAATCATGAAAATTACATACATTACATTAGAAGAGGTCACAAGGAAGCAAGTGAGTTGATATAAAAGTTTATTTATTGTACTTTTTATTTTGCGGGAGTTTTGCGGGAGCTTTTACGCGACTAATACCTTAATAAAACTAAATGCTCCTTCACTTTTAAAAATGAAAAAATTAATATTAAATTTAATAAAAACTTAACATACTTTAGAGTTAAATTCTTAACATTATTAATTAATTACAAAAATATGGAAACTAAAGATTTGAATAATGACATTCTTTCTTTGGAAGAGAAAATTATTAACTTAACTTTAATTCATGGAAGAATTAAAAAATAACAACTTCATTGCAACAAAATCTTATGGACAAAGTCTTATTAAAAAATCTATAAACAACTTAAAATTTTTAGAAAGTAAACAAATTAATACACCATCTATGTATAATAAAGACTTTATAACAAATCTTTCAAACAAAACTATACCTGATAATGTTTTGGAAATTTTGTCCTTGGGTGGGAATTTTGCAATTAATTTCAAAAAGCCTAATTTCCCTTGGAAATAATTTATTTCAGGCATGGAATGTAAGAACCTAAGAACCTCAAGAAACGAACTCAATTCACTTAGATCTAATCTAACCTACATTATTAAAAAACATGTAACCTTATCAATTTTATGGAATCCTTTTTTAAAAAATCTAGAATTTAAACTTGAGAAAACTAAACGTTTTATAAACAATAACAAAGATTTAATAATGGCAATCTCAGATAAAGGAAATAAAACTATAATTATAGAAAAACAAATTTATAATAACAAATTAGAAGCTCTTTTAAGCAACAATGACACATATGAAATTATAAAAAATCCAAATAATGCCATTAAATACGAACTTAATAATTTTATTGATGACTTGTGGGCGGATTCTAAAATAAGTGATAGAACTCAAGAATTCCTAAAAAGTAGACACGACTTACCACCACGTTTCTATGGCCTGATCAAATTGCATAAAAAAGACTTACCATTAAGGCTAATCACTTTCTTCATTGGGTCTGCATTATATAATTTATTTACATGTCTGGCCTCAATATTAAAAAACATAACCTCGAAATCAAAATACAGTTTAAAAAATAGTATAGAGTTAATCAAAGACATTAAACATATAAACGTCCCGGATTCTCATACTCTTATCTCACTAGATGCCATTTCAATGTTTTCGAATATAGATTCTAAAAAAGTTTTTGAATTGCTTAAACTAAAATGAAATCTTATAAAGGAATTTACGACTTTAACCTATTTGCAATTTGACAGAGCCATTACATTATGCATGAACAATGCTTATTTTCAAGCCAATTACAAAATTTATAAACAAAAATTTGGCACACCTATGAGTTCACCAATCTCTTCTGTGGTCTCTGAATTAATTATGCAAAATATCGAAGAAGAAATAATTAAAAACGAAATTTTTGAAGTTTTATTCTATCACCGTTATGTTGATGACACAATTGTATGCATAAAAAAGAACCGCATTAAACAATTGCTGGATGAATTTAATAAAAGAGGTGATAGTCTAAAATTTACATTAAAAGAGTCAGTTAATAATGAAATAACCTTTTTGGACTTAAAATTATTTTTTGACAAAGGTTTTCTTAAAACTGATTGGTATCAGAAACCTTATGCTTCAGGACGAATTTTGAACTTTCTCTCAAACCATAGTTTAAATCACAAAAAGGTATAGTTTTCTCAATGGTTGATAAAGCTATACACTTTGCAGAACCACATATTCTCAATAAAAATATCAATCTAATCTTTAAAATCCTAATAAAAAACTGTTACCCTTACGATTTCATAAAACAAAATATAGACAAAAGAATAAATTACATAAACATAAAAAACAATAGTAATAACAATAATAACAACATTGAACTAAACAATAGTATTGACTGGCAGAGGATATTGGTTTTCCCATATGTACCTGAAATCGCAAAACCACTTCAAATAATTTGTAAAAAAATGAATATTACTGTGATTTTCTCAATAAAAAATAAATTACAACACATTCTCCTTCCTTCCCTCAAGGTTAAAATTCCAAAATTTGAAAAGAAAGATGTCACTTATGAATAACGTTGTAAAGACTGCAATAGAATTTATATAGGACAAACTAGACAACAATTAAAAGATAGAATTTATCAACATAAATATGCAGAAAGTCATAACAAATCTAACACAGCCATAAGCAAACACACCACTGAATTCAATCATAAAGTAGATTTCAATAGTAAAAATGTTTACATTCATGACTTAGAAAGTAATTGGAGAAAAAGGAATATTCTGGAAATGTTTTACACAGTAAAAATAACAATACAGTAAATTTTAGATCTGACACAGAAAACCTTTCCATCTTTTATCATGATCTCATAAAGTTTAACATAAAGTAGTTATATGCCCCTTCTAATATAATACACGTCTTACACGAATGAAAGAATTCCAAGAAAGTAGCCTCTATTCTGAGAAAGAACCTGTCATTACGTAGAATTTTAGAGGTTAAATATAAAATTGGTAGCACAACCATGTGCTCCCACAAATTAATAGTTAAGTTGTTATATATTTTATAAATGTTATTAATTAAAATTATTTTAAAAAATTTTTAAATTACAAACTCATCATGCGGCAAAATATTTTTATCCATAACTAGTAAGTGTTAATTAAAATACCTCAAATTGACTATATAACCTCAAATTTCAAATTACTAATATTTATCACACTTTGTAACCTTTTTCCAGATCAAACTACAATGCAATTAGTGTACTCTTATTAATGTAAAAAATCTAAATTTAGTGTGGTATGTAACTTCATATTTTATTTTTTAAGAAGATTTTTTGGATGTTTATAAGTTTTAACAAATATTATGATTCTTTTATAGTCCTGATGAGCCATGTTCATGGCGAACTACATAGAAATTTAGAGAAGAAATAAACTTAACTTGAAACTAAATTCAAAAGAAATTTTTTTCAAAAGACTAAAGGCCACAAAGGTTTCTTAAAATTACTTCTCCAAGAAGGTCTACAATATATCTAAAGATAATGTTACTTACTTAGAATTCGTTTTTTTTGTAAAATTAATTCGTCACTATTGGCCAACAGTCTTAATATAATTTAGAACGTTTACAAACAATTTTTAGATTGTCGAAACAATCTTAATTAAGGTATTAGTCGCGTAAAATGATTTTCGTCAGATTTTTTTAAAACTTTGTATCTGTATTCATGAGGTATTTATCTATGAAATGAGATCTATTCTATTAATTTTGACCACTTCTGAGCTTCAAAATATTAATTCAAAGTTTATACCTTTTACATGCAATAGCACAAAATGCATGTAAAAAATGTCTCTTATATTCAATTATAAAAAAACAAGTCGTCAGTTTTTCAAATAAAACTACTAAGTTACACATTGAGATAAAATAAATCCTTTAAAAAAAAATTAATTTTATTGACCACGCCGTATAAAAAATACAATAATTTAAAAATTCATAATTTTTCATTTTCACGTGGTTTCATTGAAAAATGTCGAAAACGTGTAAGCAATACATCACGATAACTTATAGTACCTGACTCAAAATCGTGAAAATTACATATATTATATTAGAAGAGGTCACAAGGAAGCAAGTGAGTTGATATAAAAGTTTATTTTTTGTTCTTTTTATTTTGCGGGAGTTTTGCGGGAGCATTTACGCGACTAATACCTTAACAAATAAATAACTTCGAAAATTTTTATTACTTAGATTTTTTTCTTTTGTCAAATTATTTGATTCTTATTGGCATTGTTTCATGGTAGTTTTGAATACTTTGTACTTATTTTTAAATCGTTGAAACAATTTTAGCTAACAAATAAATAACCTCAAAAGATATCTTAATTATTATAGTAATTAATTAACTATTTAATTAAAAAAAATAAACGAAATCTAAGTAATGAATTTGTTATGAATTTGTTTAACTAAGATTATTTAAACAAATCAAAATTGTTGGTTAGTAACTAACTAAAAATCTTAAAATGACTTTCTCAATAAAAAATTTTTTACATTTTTAGGGTTCCGTACACCTTTGGTGTTCGGCAGAACCCTTATAGCGAGACTCGTGCGTCCGTAGCCAAAAGGTGATGTTCATAGCGTTGTCAAGGAAATAACAACTTTTTTGCAAAAATGCATTAAAAAGGGACCATTCCCCCCCCCCCACCCTGAAACTTCTAAACTATTTGACCTAGAGGTCTGAAATTTGGTACACGTATGTATTTTCACGTGTAGATTACACGAAAAATATAGAGAACATGATCTGAATTGATGGCCATAGCGTTGTCAAGGAAAAACTGCAAATTTCCGAAAAAAAAGTTTTTTTTCTCTAACTTTGCTATTATTTGAGTTAGAGAGCTAAAATTTGGTACACTCGTGTATTTTTGCATGCAGATTATGGAAAAATTATGTTATGGAAAAAACGATATAAAATGCAATTGAAAATTGTTATCACTGTTTTCTCAAAATAATTGAAAAATTATGAAAAAAAACAAAACAAAATTTTTAATCTTATACAAGGCTTGATCAAGGCTGCCACAGGACCTATAATCAAGACTGTTATAAGCCCTGAAACCCTATAAAAATTTCAGGGCCTCCCCTAAAAAAAATTCTTGATTTTTATGTTATTTCATGTACTTGAAGGTAGAAGTATTTTTATAATTTGTACGTTCTAATTAATTTTCATAATCTGTACATAAAAATATACAAATGTATCAAATTTTAGCCCTCTAGCTCAAATAGTTTCAAAGTTATGAGGAAAAAACTTTTTTTTCGAAAATTTGCAGTTTTCTTTTTTTGACAACGTTTTGACTGTCAATCCAGATAATGTTCCCTATACTTTTTCCTGTAATCTACACGTGAAAATACATATGTGTACCAAATTAGAGCTCTCTGTTTGTTAATAAGGTATATCTTTTTTCGTAAATGTACGGAACCCTAGATTTTGGTACGGGTGTAACACGTACTTGCCCGATTTTTTAAAAGTTATTAAGGCCAGGTTCCTCTAAACAATTTTCAAAAAATCTAAAATTTTTTCCCCCGTAAATTGCTAGAAAATACTTTTAGAAATAATATAGAATTAGTCCCGAAGGTCCGCACGACCGAGAAGCAGATATACAAGAGGGGAGAGCGGTGAGCGCTAAGCGGTAAATCCGGCCGCTCGAGCGGCCACATAAGCGTCTAAAGATTACAGGACTGCAGCAAGAAATAAAAAAATTCTTGAAAATGACACCTATGACGACCAGGAAGAAGTTGTGTACGCAGCCGGATTGGATACATGTGTAAAATTCACTTTTTTTTACGATTTTTCACGAACAAAAACTTTAATCGCTTTTTTCTCAAAACCAAGTTTTTCTCGAAACAACGTTTTTTGAACTGGGTGTCACTCTTATTTAGAAACTATTGCACTTATCAACATGAACCAAACGTCATTTTACTCTTCAAATGTCTCTCTATGGTGAGAACTAGAACCAAAAATATTCATCATTATTTAAAAAAGTTATAAACAATTAAAAGTGAAAAAAAGGGTTAAAAATTGAAAAGTCCCTCCATTTTGTTTTTTTTTTGTGAAAATGTTTCATTCTAGTTCACACCATAGCCAATGTCATACAGAATAAGAAACCATTTTGATTTTTGCTTTCAATTGAATGGATTCAGAGATATCCTGACACCCATCAACAAAAGGGATTTTTTTTAACAGCCATTTTCGGTGCCGCTATTTTGAAAAAAAAGTAAAATAATTTTTTTTAATTAGTATTTTTATGTGTCTTTGTATATGAAAAAAGTTTGATTCAAAAAATTTTTTTGTAATATCAATAAAAATAAGTTTTAAAAAAACACGTTTTTTGGAGGAACCTGGCCTTAACGTTTTTTTAGTTACTAATAAAAGTCTTGCTTTTTTGTAGTTAAGCATTATGGTGCAAATCTTTATAAGTATTTTCAAAGAAAGAAAGAATCGATTCATTTTTAAGTTGTTTAAAGATTTTTGTCAAAAAATAGTAACTTTGACCGCACTATGGGTTGTCTCAATTTTTTTTAATTTCCCTGACAAAAAACATTTCTCTGACTTTACTATCAAAATTTTTTTTCCCTGTCATTTCCTGGACTTTACTGACTTTACTGATACTTGGCCACCCTGAAAATTGTCCGCCATATTAGATCCGCCATTTTGAATGTTCAAAAACTAACACTGGATTCGTAATCAGAGACCCCAAAACCCCATGAATAATCAATTTTAGGGGAATCTAAAGGATTTTTCAATTTTTTGTCCTACATATTGAATCCGACATTTTGTATTTTTAAAAACTATCACCAGATTCGTAATCAGCGACCCCAAAAACATCCGAGTAACAAATTTCAGGCGAATCTAAAATGTTTTAAAATTTCGTAAATTTTAACAATTATTTATATATTTTTGTAAACGAAAGGAAAATTAAGGCTTAATACAGTCTACATATTTTTAAAGCTTTATCATTCCTGAAGAGAACGCACCAAGATAGAATGAAAAGTATTAATTTTCTTCGAAGATATTGAGGTTTTTGAATGTGGGACATATATGTCCCATGGGCGTGAAGGGGTTAACCCTTTGAACGACTGTCTCAGGGCTGGAAGGTTCTTTATGGACCGGAAAAAGCAAAAGCTAGTTCATCTCGGAAAAGTAGACACGCCTCTAGATAAAACGTCATCCTATAGACCCATATGTCTTCTAGACACAATAGGTAAACTTCTGGAGGGTATGGTTTTGCAGAGACTTCAGGGTCTCGTCGACGCTATTTCGGCGATGGTAGAAGGGTCAAAGGTAGGACCATTCGTGTGGAACGTCATGTATGATGATTCTCTGCGAATGAAACTACCTAAGGACACAGAATCATTCGGCTTCGCGGACGACAAAATTATCGTATGCAGTGCTCAAAGTACAGAAATCCTTGGCATAAGGGTCAATGAAACTCAGCGACGAGTCAAGCGCTGGATGGATGTTAATGGTCTGGAAATGGCCTTAGAAAAGACCGAAGCGCTGCTTGTCACAAACCGGAGATCCTTCGTTGCTCCACCTATTGAAATTGATGGGACTGAAGTAAAATGGAGTAAAACCATAAAGTACCTGAGCGTCGAGTTGGATAAGAAACTTAGCTTCAACCAACATTTAAAAGCTGCGACGATCAAAGCCATCCAAAGTGGAGGAAATATTTCCCGGCTTATGCCTAACATTTGTGGTCCCAGGGAAGCAAAAAGGAGATTAGTAGCGAGCGTGGTACACTCGAGACTACTTTATGCAGCCCTAGTGTGGGTACATCAATGGTCGCAGGGAAAGGAATTAGGGTTAAACTGGAGACAAATGAAGGTAAGAAGGTAGGGAAGAAATCCGTATAGAATCGTCCACCTGTCATCATTTCGAAGTCCGCCGTTGATCGGTGGGGGTTCTTACCCCCCTTGATTTTAGTGCAGCACCGGGAAGGAGTTGAGTATGCAAAATATGAGGAACAATATTTGAAAATTGGAACATATAGAGGACACCCTCCCCTATCAGAAACCCCATGTTGCCATTCATAATTTTGGTGCGTTTGGCCGCCATTTTGTTTTAAGGTTTGAAATTTTGTTTTCAATGTATCTCATTAAATATTAATCTCACAAAATTTTTATTCAGGCAAATTTTATAGATAATAATGCGATCTACAACTTTTATTTAAAACATTTTTTTCTAAAGGCAATAATAAAAAAGTTATAAACAAAAATGAGGTAAAAATTAGGAGATGAAAATTTTAAAATTTAATTAACTCATTTATTATTAATTTTAGAGTAAAAACAGTTCAGATGTATTTTGTAAAGCGTTTTCAACCAAGTAATTTAATTAGTTTCATTTTTCCTTCCGTTCATTTTTGTAGATTTTACAGCAGTCCGTCTGGCCGCCATTTTGTTTTAAAGTTTGAAATTTTGATCTCAATTTATCTCATTAAATATCAATCACACAAAATTTTTGAGTTGACATATTTTGTAGATAAGAATGAGATCTACAACTTTTATTGAGAACATTTTTTCTAAAGAAAATAATAAAAAAGTTATAAACAAAAAAGAGGTTCAAATTAGGAGATGAAAATTTTAAAATTTAATTAACTCCTTTATTATTAATTTTAGAGTAAAAAGAGTTCAGAGGTATTTTGTAGAGTATTTTCTACCGAGTAATTTGATTAGTTAAATTTTTCAATCCTTTTATTATTATAAATTTTATAGCAATGCAAAGGCGGGTATATCTATAAACTTTTTTGTGGTCAGTGGGCTTCCGTAAGGCGTTAGTTCTCAAATGTATCCGCTTTTACACTGCTGTAAAATGTAGAAAAATGAACAGATGGAAAAATGAAACTAATTAAATTTCTTGGTTGAAAACTCTTTGCAAAATACGTCTGAACTGTTTTTACTCTAAAATTAATAATAAATGTGTTAATAAAATCTAAAATTTTCATCTCTTAATTTTTACCCCTTTTTTGTTTATAACTTTTTTATTATTGCCTTTAGAAAAAAATGTTTTTAATAAAAGTTGTAGATCTCATTATTATCTACAAAATTTGACTGAACAAAAATTTTGTGGGATGGATGTTTAATGAGATAAATTAAAAACAAAATTTCAAACTTTAAAACAAAATGGCGGCCAAACTCACTAAACTTTTGGGTGTCAACATAGGTTTTCTGATAGGTGAGTGTGCCCTCTATGTGTTCTAATTTTGAAATATCGTTCATTTCATCTCCTAATTTTTACCTCTTTTTTGTTTATAACTTTTTTATTATTGCCTTTAGAAAAAAATGTTTTCAATAAAAGTTGTAGATCTCATTATTATCTACAAAATTTGCGGGAACAAAAATTTTGTGGGATGGATATTTAATGAGATAAATTAAAAACAAATTTTCAAACTTTAAAACAAAATGGCGGCCAAACGCACCAAAATTTTGGGTGGCAACATGGGTTTTCTGATAGGAAAGGGTGTCCTCTATATGTTCCAATTTTCAAATATTGTTCCTCATATTTTACATACTCAACTCCTTCCCGGTCCCGCTCTATTTGTCGGCTGATCGAGATCTGATGCTGGGCTGAGGGATCTAAGGGTATGGGTGGAGTTAGCACTCGGCGATATTGGTTGCCTAGTTCAATCTTCCTTGCTGAGTGTTAAATACTCCTATAAAGTGATAAACTTACGAGGAAATATTTATATTCCCAAGTAAACTATTCTCTGGACTCGAGTTCCATACACGGGGAGCACCCTATTTAAATGATGCTTGCATTATTCATTGTAAGGTGTTCTTTATGGTGCGTAAACGCATTTTCCAAACCTCGTATGAAAAAAACTGTGCTGTACGGTTTATAGCATTATCCTTTTGGCGGTATTCGAATACATCGTTCATTGAATCTGTATAGATCATGCTACTAGTTTTATAGCACGATGCTTTTGGCGGTATTCGAATACATCGTTACTTGAATCTACAGAATATGCTATACATTTTATAGCATCTGCTGATATTTCTGAATATTTAGACTTTTGAATACAAAGCACACTGCTATTCGTTTAAGAACATATTTATTTCTCTTTAATTATACTATTGTATAAAATAATTCAATATTTATTTGAAATAATTGCAAGTACTATAGATTTATATAAACGTAAAATTTCTTTTCTTCATCCCCTATTCGAAAGTACGCTCTTCCTGGACTAACTTCGCTCCAGGAACAACGACTTTTGCTGCCTGCTCGAACAGTCGGGCGCTCTAATTGGCTACAAGATTTTGTAGATCGTTATCATAACAAAGTTCATCATGATTCCTGTATTGTGATTTTTGACAGGAACTGTGTTTAACTTAATAACCACACAATATTTACAAAAAAGAATAAAAACATTGTTCATTCTTAATTCTAACCTTCCCGGCAAGTACCATATCAGTCACTAAATTTTTATATTACTTAAAATAACTATATTATATAGAACATTGTTGAGTATTAAAATTTGAAAAAATATAAAATCTAGGTGACTGATAAGATACTTACCTTTTTATATGTTTTTACTTTTGATGATGCCTACCCCGACCAGCAAAATCCTCGGCTTCGCCTCGGTTTTGCAAAAGTCAGGCGGGCGAATCAAATTTCCAAACAAGAATTCAGCTGATCCAGGAACATTTTGCTAGACGCTTGGCAAGGTGTCCAGTAGAGCGCGCTAACACAGGCCAAAAAAATTAGAATAGTAAACAAATATAGCTGACAGAAAATTAGCATCCGTCAACCACTGTCAACGCTTTTTTTGCATATTTTTTAACGTACTTTCGGCTGGGGGCGAAGAAAAATCGTCTACGACACACGGCCAGAAAGCTGGATTTCCTGGCAAGCGAGATATAAGGCCTCTGCTTCGCCTCGGCCTTATATCACGCTTGCCAGGAAATCCAACTTTCCGGCCTAGTATCGTCATATACTATTTCATAGTACCATATTTTTAACTTAATAGTTCCATTTATTTAAGTTAAAAAGATAAAACATTTAAATTTATAACAGAAAATTTTGTTTTAATGTCATGACATTCTATAGCAGCCGCACTATTGAATTAAAAACATTTTTTTCTCAGTGCGGATTTCAACTTTTTTTTTAAATTTTCAAGAAGAATTGCGCTATAAGTCTTTGGTGCTACTTTTATAAAAAATTTTAACATCACCTCAAAAACTTGTTTTATAAGTATTTAGTTAGCTAGAATACCAAATCTAATGTAAAAAATTATTTATGATATACAGTAACTGAAAGGTTTTGAGTCCTTTCACGGTGGTCTTGAAGCCGGAAAGTTCCGACCTAAAATGACGAGAAAATCGGCTAATGAGGAAGTGTTCTGTTTGATGTGAATATCACAAATCCGTTGGATTTGAAATCCTAGCTGATCTTTTAAGCAAGATATTGCAAAATGAATTAAAAATATACGATTTTTCAATTTTATTTTCCAGAAAAATTCAATTTTTCTTATATATATATGTATATGTAATTTTTTATGTAAATGAATATACATATATATACCTATATATAGGGTGTCCCAAAGTTTTGAAACGGACATGAATCTCAAAAAATCTAAATATTAAAAAGTTACAACGGAAATGAGTTTAGATTAAACTTGAACTGCTAAATGCGTTATTTATTCAATATGGTATAATTTATCTTGAAAGATTTATTAAATGGATATTATTACAGAAATGTATTCATATAGTATATGTATATATCCTCAAAGATATAAAAATAGTTATTTATGACACAAGGACCCTAAATGGCACTTTATAGTACGAGTATGTATCGCAATACGAGCCTAAGTCCAATCTTAGCCGAGGCGGATTAGAGGTGGTGACGAGGCTTCATCGAACGTAGCCGAGGCTCCACCGAAAAGTAGACGAGGCTCTGATATGGCTTTGGCGAATTGTACGATACACGAGAACTTAAGTGCCGAGAGGGTCCAAGTGTCATATAACATTTTTTATCACACAAAAAACTAAAAATTCGAACCTAGGGAGAGGTGGTTATCGTAAAAAAGGGCCTCCGGGGGCATTTCTAGGTGGGAGTAGGTCGACAGACTTAGAAATGCCCCCGGAGGGCAGCAAAACCGTGTACAGCCGTGACGTTTGGTCCAGTTTGGGCAGCTGTACCATAAAGTAAAGGTCAGCTGACCAGCAACAGCCAATTAGATTGCGAGTTCATTTACTTCACGGCCTAGGCCGTGAAATGAGCCCTTACAGGTTCCCTAACAAGCCGTAAAATCTAACTTTTGATGTAAGTGTGATAAAAGCAATTTTTTTATTAAAAATATGAAATCATGAACTGAAAAAGTTAATTAAATAATTAGATATTTTTGTAAATGAGCATTTTGTTTCCAAGTTAAAGATTTTTATTAGTATTTTTTAATTTAAAAATTGTTTTTTATATCTTTGAGGATATATACATATACTATATGCATACATTTTTGTAATAATATTTATTTAATAAATCTTTTAAGATAGATTATATCATTTTTAATAAATAACGCATTTAGCAGTTCAAGTTTAATCTAAACTCATTTCCCTTGTAACTTTTTAATATAATTTTTTCTTAATTTGCATAGCATACACGTTGAATTTACAAAGTAACTGTAACAAGTATTCATACGCTTTGGGTTGGGCATTTCAAAAAAACTTACTACAATTAAGGATACACAACATAAAAATAAGGTAAGAGTTCAAAATTTTGAATACACTGGGATCTAGAATTATGCAATTTAGATTTTTTGAGATTCATGTCCGTTTCAAAACTTTGGGACACCCTATATATAGGTATATATATGTATATTCATTTACATAAAAAATTACATATACATATATATATAAGAAAAATTGAATTTTTCTGGAAAATAAAATTGAAAAATCGTATATTTTTAATTCATTTTGCAATATCTTGCTTAAAAGATCAGCTAGGATTTCAAATCCAACGGATTTGTGATATTCACATCAAACAGAACACTTCCTCATTAGCCGATTTTCTCGTCATTTTAGGTCGGAACTTTCCGGCTTCAAGACCACCGTGCTTTAATAAGAATCTGGCACTAGATTTAAATAATTCAAAAGGTTATAAGATGGCGCCCGAAACATAGAAAATTTCTTTACGCCTCCTAAGTAGTAAAACTAATTACAAACAAACGACACAAGTTTATAAGGGTTTTAGTGATCACTGATCACGAATTCGATGTAAAATTGGCATTTTGATAGTTGACAGCTGTCAAACAAAGTGTCAACATTGCCAAACAGCAATTTAATTTGATGAAAGTGACATTATAAGGGTTGTTGGGGTTGATGATTACGAATATGATGTGAAATTGACATTTTGACAGTTGACTGCTGTCAAATCAATTGTCAACTTTGCCAAAAACAAATGAATTTTTTTAAAAAGACTGATTAATGAATTTTGGGGTCTTGGATATCAAACATAATGTCATATCAACACTTTGCCAAATGACAGCTACCAAACTAACTGTCAACTTTGCTGAAAAGCGAAATGCTTTTATGAAAATGTCAATGTGACGGTTCTATCTGTCAAATCAACTGTCAATAATAAGAATAGTTGATACAGTCTCTTCGTTACTATGACAGCTGTCAACCACCTTATTGTTAATATTTCTATAAATTCATTAGCAGAGACCCTGCGAATACTTGTAACATATTTTATACAAGAGAATCAGTTTTTAGCACAGTTGAAAGTTGATATCAAGTTGTATTCAATTTGACATTATATTCGTAATCAGCGACCCAAAAAATAGTCTTTTACTGTCATTTTCAAAAAAATAAATTGCTTTTTGATAAAGTTGACTGTTGGGTCAAAATTTCCGAAAAAGAACAAAGTTGGTTTGGGGTCTTTCGATTTTCTTGAAAATTGGCAAAAGTTTAGTGTTAGGTAAGAGTTATTTGTGGGCCAAAGAGTTTTCAAAAATTTTTAAAATTGTTGAAGTTAGAGAGCTTTGAATTTTGAGATACGAGTTTTTGCAAACCATGATATTTTTTGTAGTTTTTAATGGATTTGCTTCATATTTACAGGATTTATAGATGATTTATAGCCGTTTGAAACGTAATTTAAAGGTTTTAAATTTTCCAAAAATTTGACCCAAAAAAAGTCAAAAAAAATTTTTAAATTAATTTTTCTTATACTTGGCCGTGAACAACGTTTGTGAATAAATAGTTTTCAAATTTCTGATTTTTTTCTGCGTCTTTTAAAAAAAAAAAATTGATGGAGGGTCTGAAACTAACGGAGATATTCAATTTTTAGTGCGGCGGTTCACTGTATGGCGCCACTGCTGACATTGCGCTGCGCCGCGGCGCGGGGCAAAAAAAACGTACATGGACAAATTAAAATAAAGCCCACAAATATTAACCCATTTAGAAATTTTTTTTTTATTTAAAGGTAATAAAATTATGAATATCACCTCTGATTTTGTTATTTGACAAATAGTTGTTGTCATTTGTTTATTTATTGTTAAAAATAAAAAAATATTTTTATTTAAACCAGTTTAATTCTTTATTAAACGCTACATTTAAGTTAGGAATGACGAAAAATGTTAAAGTTATGATTTAAGAGAAAAGTCTAATAGTGAGTTAATTGTTTAAAAAATGTTTGTATTTGTTATAAACAAATTAGTGGAAGAAAAATATTTTTATCATTTACTTGACATTTATCAATCTAAATCTATTTATTATTCAATATGTATAACTAATTAGTAATTAACATTACAAAAATTATTAACAAATTTTTTTGTTTATTTATAAACAAATCTTATAAACAATTTTACTTGTCCAATTCCTTTGTCATGAAATTACTGAAATTTTATACAAAATGTCCAATATTATTGCTGTAAATTGTTGAAAAAAGCAAAATTTAATTTTTTTTTAACATTTACATTGTTTAAACAATCATTAATTAACAAATTCATAGCTTCATTACTTTTAGTCGTATAGGCTTTGTTCTTTTTGCTTATCTCCCTAAACTTGAACTATTTTCTCAATTTTAAAGATTATTTAATAATCATAAATAACACAGCCCCACAAGAAAATAAAAGTGTCGTGCGCGGCGGACCAGACTAGTCATTCCCTATTTATTTTGTCGCGCTGAACACGAAACCGTCATAAGAATTGGCCTAGCACGTCTAGGTTTGACCCTAACCTCAAAATCAATAAAATGACACTTTTTGTTAATGAGAATCTGAACCCGACTTAACTTTAATACATGCCTAGAGCCAATAAAAATTATTTATAAACTTTGTTTATAAATAAATAAAATAATTTGTTTTAATCATTTTTGTAATGTTAATTACTAATTAGTTATAAATATTGAATAATAGATAGATTTAGATTGATAAATATCAAGTAAATAATAAAAATATTTTTCTTCCACTAATTTGTTTATAACAAATACAAACATTTTTTAAACAATTAACTCACTATTAGACTTTTCTCTTAAATCATAACTTCAACATTTTTCGTCATTCCTAACTTAAATGTTGCGTTTAATGAAGAATTAAACTGGTTTAAATGAGAATTTTTTTTATTTATAACAATAAATAAACAAATGAAAACAACTATTTGTCAAATAACAAAATCAGAGGTGTTATGCATAATTTTATTACCTTTAAATAAAAAAAAAAATTCTAAATGGGTTAATATTTGTGGACTTTATTTTAATTTGTCCACGTACGTTTTTTTGCCCCGCGCCGCGGCGCAGTGCAATGTCAGCAGTGGCGCCATACAGTGAACCGCCGCACTAAAAATTGAATATCTCCGTTAGTTTCAGACCCTCCATCAATTTTTTTTTTTTTAAAAGACGCAGAAAAAGATCAGAAATTTGAAAACTATTTATTCACAAACGTTGTTCACGGCCAACACTTTCATCAAAATAAAATAACAAAATGCCAATTTTACATCGAATTCGAGATCAGTGATCACTGAAACCTTTATAAGCTTGTGGCGTTTGTTTGTAATTAGTTTTACTACTTTGGAGGCGTAAAGGAATTTTCTATGTTACGGGCGCCATCTTGGATACGCCCTTTGAATTTTTTTTAATCTAGTGCCAAATTCTTATTAAGGGACTCAAAACCTTTCAGTTACTGTATTTTATAAATAATTTTTGACGTTAGATTTGGTAGTCTAGCTAACTAAATACATATAAAACAAGTTTTTAAGGTCATGTTTACAAAAATTTAAAAAGTAGAACCCAAGGCTTACAGCGCAATTTTTCTTGAGAATTTCAACAACAAAAAAGTCAAAATCCGTTAAGATTTGAATTGTCAGCAGACTTTTGTGCTAGTGCGACGTACATCCCGATGAATGGTCTGTACGAATTAATGAACAGACCGGTGAGTGGTTACAATCCTATTGAGAAACATGTCGTCCTTTTCTACGTCATATTTATTCTTTTTTATTTTTGGAAAATTTGAATAATGAATTATTGCATATAAAAAATAAATCCTGGAATTCTTGAAAAAGTAATAGGTAAATGGAAAGGATATGGAAATTTGTTCTTTTATTTGTCAAAATGATATAAATAAAAATTATAATCTTTATTCTCTGCGAAAAATGCACAAAATGTATTATGATTAAAAACAAACAACTCAAGCAGATAAAACAATATCACATTACACTAATAACATCTATAATAATAATCCGCAATTTCATTCATTCTTTCATTCATTCTGTCCACACCTGAAGTTGGTCGTTTTTCTATTCAATTGTTTTTTAATAATGTTTTGCTTTTTGGTTTTGAAAATTGTTATGTAGTTGAAAATAGGTTACGTTTTTCGTTTGTGTCAATTAGGTAAGTCCATTGTCTTTCGTCTGATAACTGTTGCGGACTTATTTTTAAAAAAATATTGTTCCACAACACTTGAAACTTTAATATTTCCTGGTTTCATTGGTCATAATATTAAAGGGTAAATTGTATTTCTTTTAATGCAATTATTAATCAAAAGTTGTATGTTTACAACAGTATTTCGCGTATGTATTCAAAAACTATTTGATATTTGATATTGGAACTTTATGTTTCTGGTAAGTTCCAATAGATAATATCAAATAGTTTTTGAATACTAATGTTTTTAAAAAATTGCAAAAATTTAAGGTTTTTGATTAATAATTACATTATAAGAAATACAATTTACACTATAATATTATGACCAATGAAATCAGGAAATATTCAAGTTTCAAGTGTTGTGGAACAATATTTTTTTAATAATATGTCCGCAACAGTCCTCAGACGAAAGTCAATGGACTTACACAACTAAAAAATTGATAAATTTTTTAAATAAGATAATAAAATTGTAATAATAGTATTAAAAAAGAAAACAATATTAAAATATATACAGATATATTTACACCTATTTACACATATTACACCTATATTTACACCTATTTCGAGCTTTTAATTATTTCTAAAAAATACAATAAAAATAATAATAAAGAATGAAATATTATGAATTATATCATTGAAAAATAAGCTATTCACAGTTTTTAAATATTTCTTAAGGTTTTCAAGTACGTCAAACCACAGACTTTCGACCAAAGGTGGTCGTTTACCATAATTATTAATTTATGTACTTTAATCATATTTTCATTAGATTCAAGGCAAATATTTATTTTATTACTAAATAATACCACCTTAAAATTCTGGAATTAACCCCAAAGCACACATTTTTAATCTTATATAAGTTTTTTCTGGATGACATTAAAAATTAACACTTTTTACATATCTAAGTTTTTATAAAATATTCAACATATTAAATTTTCGCGAGGGTAATTTGCTCAGTTTATGAATTATTATTAAAGTTTAAAAATGTAATGAAAAAACCTTATTTTTCATTGTACAAAATATACTCAGAAATTTGTCGTTAAAATTATTGACAAAAATAGTTTTGAATTTAAAATAAATAACAGATTGTCAAACTTTAGAGTGTATTTTGTACAATGAAAAGTAACCTTTTTTCAGTACATTTTTAAACTTTCATAATAATTCATAAACTGAGCAAATTACCCTCGCTAAAATTTAATATGTTGAAGATTTTATAAAAACTTAGATATGTGAAAAGTAATAATTTTTTAATTGCATCCAGAAAAACTTATATAAGATTAAAAATGTTGTGTTTTGGGGTTACTTCCGAAATTTTAAGATGGTATTATTTAGTAATAAAATAAATATTTGTCTTGAATCTAATGAAAACATATAAAAGTGTATAGTGTATACATTAATAATTATGGTAAGTTTCAGTAATATTTATTAAGTAGGTTTCTAAAAAATAGACTCTTAAAAATGGTAAAAAGTGACAGCCTTTTGATCAACTTTAAATTGATTTTATTATTATTATTATTATTATTCTTATCATTATTCATTATATACAAAATTATATTAAATAAAATAAATATTTGGATGTTAATTAAACATATTTTCTTTACAATATGGGAATGAAATGTTTTCTTTCTAAATAAAAAATATTTGAAATATGCATTAAAAACGCCAATTTTTCTTAACACTTGCTTCTTTAATTACAATTTACGGCCGGAAAATAAAAAATTTATCTAAAACAACTTCAGAACTTGAATTTAAACACTTCAATAATACATATAATATGGGTTTTATTATTATTAGAATATGTCAGCGACGACCTTTGGTTGAAAGTTAGTGGTTTGACTCTTAAAACTTTTTTGCGCTATTAATTTTTAAAGAAAAATGGGTACTGCATTAAATTCCTTTTGAAAAAATTTAGTATTTTTATTTAAAAATTATTATTTTTTATTGCGTGAGTAAATTATTAAACTGCTTTAATATTCAATTTAATTATACATTTAAAATTAGAGTCAATTGTAAATCTAATCATAATTCAACTAGGTTAACAGAAAATGAGATAGACTGAAATACAGTTTTTACTCTAAAAGAATTAACTTTTTTTGGATAGACTAAAATTATAAAATTAATCATAAAATTTGGATTTATTTTAGTTTTAATGCATGTAAATTTTTTACAATTAAAACGTTTTTATAAATTGGTTTAAGTTTGAAATTATTTTAATATGTATATTGTTAGAATTTGAAAATATTTAAAGTTGATATAATAATTAAAACATAGAATGATTAAAATTTGAAGCATTAAAAGTTTTTAATAATAATTGAAATTTATTAATATTAAAATTCAAATAATTCCAAGTTTCTAATAATTAAGAGGATGTGATGGATAATGAGGTCATTGACCTCATGACCCACAGACAAAATTTTTCAGCGGTTTTTCTCTAGAACTAGGTACTGAATATTTTTCAATGCAATTTTATCGAATTACCTAAAATATCATCTGGAAGGTACCCCTAACTTATTTGGAGTTTGCCCCAAAATTAACTGTTTGAATTTTTTCTAATTTTGAACAATTTTATAAAATTAACTTTTTAGTCAAAATGAGAACACACGCTTGAGTCAGAAAGATCTTCTGGTTGATATTTTATATAATTCTATACTAAGTTTTATATAAAAATATTTAGTAGTTTTATATAGAAAAATCGCTGAGAAATTTTGGCTTTGCGACACGTGACTCTACTGACATCACAAGCTCTTAAAGTTTGAAACGCATTTTAAAATTGCATTAATAAAATTAAATTTAAAATATTTAGTTTATAAATATGTAAAAAGTTAAAATACATTTTGTTTACATTCTTGAGAATTAAAATGAAATTGAATTACATATATATGTCTTAAAACTTTGGTTAAATATTAAAATTTTGCTTAATTGAAGTTTAAATAATTAGAGTTTAAATCTATGAAAGATGGAAAATATTTTAAATTTGGAAAAATTAAAATCTGTGTTGATAAAAGTTTTGACGATTGGTTTGCACCTAGAGAAGTTAGTAATTGAAATTTATATTGTTTAAAGAACTTTTAAGAATCAGAAACTTAAATTAATAAACGTATGGAATAATTAAAATTTGTATAGAAGTTTGGATATAATGTCAGTATATTTTAAAATAAATAATTCATTACGTTTTTCTCGCTCGCATCCTTTTTGCTATAAACTTTTATTGTTTACTTTTGATGAATAATTTTTTTGCATTTATGGGGCAAAAGATGCTATTAAACATTCAACTCAAAAAAATCATACCTCTTTTAACAAACCTTATCTTTCTTATTAAACTGGACTAAAATAATAATAATATATTGTCATTAAGATATATTATAGACCTTTTTTGTATAAATAAATGGTAGAAACCTTGTGGCCTTTGGTCTTTTTGTAAAAAAATTTTATTTGAATTTAGGAAGTTAATTTAAATTCTTTATTTATTCTTCTCCAAATTTCGATGCATTTCGCTACGAACGTAGCTCATCAGGACTATAACAAAATCACAATGTCAAACTTACACTCGTCAGAAATCTTTTTTGTAGATATAATATAATAAAATATGGAGTATTACATACCACATAAAATTTAGAATTATTAGAATTTTAACATTAATAAAGCATTAGAATTGATCTGGAAATTGTTAATTATGGAGTGTTTTTATCAAAATTTAAGCTTGACATGCACCAAAAATATTTTTATCTGGAACCAGTAAGTTTTAATTCAAAAATAATTGTAAAAATCTTTTTTAACCTTAAATATTTTAATACTTATCACAACTTGTAATTTTTTCCAGATCAATTCTAATGCTTTATTAATGTTAAAATTCTAATAATTCTAAATTTTATGTGGTATGTAATACTCCATATTTTATTATATTATATCTACAAAAAAGATTTCTGACGAGTGTAAGTTTGACATTGTGATTTTGTTATAGTCCTGATGAGCTACGTTCGTAGCGAAACGCATCGAAATTTGTAGAAGAATAAATAAAGAATTTAAATTAACTTCCTAAATTCAAATAAAATTTTTTTACAAAAAGACCAAAGGCCACAAGGTTTCTACCATTTATTTATATAATAATTATATGTTAAATATGAATTTTCTTTAATTTATTTAGGATCTAATAAAATTAATTTAAGCTAAATTGGATTACTTTAAATATTTAAAAAAAAATTATTATTATTTTATAATTAAATCAATTATGTATTAGAATGTATATTAATAAAAATTAACTTTTAAAAAAATTCATTTGACGGAACAAATCATAGTTTAAAGAACAAAACTCTTTTTCTGATTTAATAAAACTTAAATAATAATTATGTAACAGTAAAAAATCAGTTATATTTTTATTTAATCTAATAATAAATTATCTAATATAAAGAAGCTCATATAATTTTTATATTTAAATTAGTAAAAAATGCAAAACGTCATTCTCGCGCGCTGTAGCGCGCGTATATTTTGCTAGTTAAATAATATACGAATATATTAAATATATCTTTGATGTATTTAACACATTTATATATATATGTGTGTATATTCTATTATATTTTTTTATTATATTTATATTTTATAATATACTTTATTATATATATATATATATATATTATTCTAGGGGGGCTTGGCCCCCCTGCGCGCTTCGCGCGCAAACGCTCTACTTTTAACTTTAACCTTCTTTAATTTAAGTTTTAATTTAATTTTTAGTTTTAATTTTTAAAATAAATATTCATATATATTATTGTATTAAAATACAAAAATAACTATATTAATTGAAATTTAGATTCTCTAATTAAAATAGGTATACTTATATAGTTAATTATTTCAATTAATTTTTATCTAAGGTATATTTTTATATAAAAATAAATGCTAATATATTGGACTTAAATCAAACAATTAAAATTGTAAATAGATTTACCTTTATTTTAATTTAATAATACTCTTTATAGATGGGTTTTTAACCAAATTCTTTGAAAAAAACTTTAGGTTACTTAATTTTCATAGAATTTGTTTCCAATATGCACCGCGAGGAGGTATAATAAGCTTTAAACTTTATCACAAACCAATCTTACATCTCAACTAAACTAAAAATGTATTAGAATATTTTAAATACACTGAAACTATATATATTAAATTATTTCTTAAAGACAGGAGAAAAATAAATAAATACAACTCAATTACAATTATTACATCTTGATCCAAAAGTTAGATAGAAGCTTGACGCTTTAAAATAAGCGTCCTAAATTTTCCAACTTGAAGTTTCTATCTTAAATTAGGATCAAGATGTAACAATTTAAATTTAGTTGTATTTTTTCAAAATTTTCTTCTATCGATCCGTCCGTCAATTTTTAATAGTTGTTTATTATAATTAATAAAAAATAATTTAAGTTACTACAAATTTAGTTAATACAAATTTTAACTTTAAAATTTAACTTTAATTTCACATAAATTTAATATTCTTTGTTTACATTTAAAATTTTACTCAATTCACAAAAAATGTTGATTCCATAAAGAATTTCACTTTTGCGCCAAATTTCGTACTGTCAAACATAAAACATGAAGTTATCTCTTTGTAAATGTAAACAAATAATTTTAGATTTACAATAATATTTAACATTTGCCATTTTATACATTTCATGAAAATTTAAAATTCCACATGGAATCAAAATTCTTTTTTGAATTATACAAAATTTTACAGTTATGAAAAGGAGATTCAATCAATGTGAAATTTATAGTGTAAAAATAAAAAAATTAAACTCAATATATGTTAGTTCATTGATAAACATTAATTTTTTTAAATACCATCTTTATTTATTATTATATCTACATAATATTTCTAAAATTATTGTTTTTAAATCATGTTTTATATTCATAAGATTTATGTTATTTTAAAATAATCTTAACTGCAAAATTAGCTGGCTTAGGCCTGGCTCTAGACTGTCCCAAGCCTGGCTAAGAACTGGCTAAGCCAGGCCTAGGCCAGTCTTGAGCTCGCTTTAGACTGTCCCAAGCCTAGCTCAAGTCTAACTCAAGACTGGCCCAGGTCTGGCTTAAGACTGGCTTAAGATTGTCTCTATATGTCATAAAGGATGACTATAGGTATATATATATATATATATATGTCATAAGGCTCAAATCTTAAAACAGCGGCGGCGGCGATGTCTTTTTGTAATATAGGAAGATAAGGATGTTTGCCTTTAACATATACTAGCACGTTATTCACGAATGCGTGTAAATGAAAATTAACAATCTTTGATATTAAGGTATATCTCTCGAAAAGTCGTTTTCTTTAGATTTCCTTTAAACTTTGGAAATTAGTTAAAAAATATATGATTTATCTATTTGCGAAATTCCAAGCCGACTATCGGGACGATAATGGAGATATTAAAATTTGAAATTTCACATTTTACACGTAAAATCTATAATAAGCCTTGAGCATCTAACCTTTTGAGGTACAACTTGAAAATTCTTCTTTAGGATTTAAAGAAAAACTAATATGTTATTTGTAATTAGGCAAAACGTCAAATTTGAAAACATGAATATTATTAGCGGGCCCGTTTAAAAAAAAAATTAACAAAATTTTTTTTTTTGATTTAACTGCATGCGCAATAGCATAAATAGTGGTCTGAAGTGAGAATAGTGTACATGGAATACTAGCATAATTCCTGAGTGTGAATGTAATACATTATCTCCAAGCGATAGTCAGTTGAAAATTTTTTTAGGATGTGTCATATGCTGTGAAGGTAAACTTTATATGGACTACTTCATAAATTTTTTAGAATGAGTGTAATCAAGAGATATACCTTAAATGCAAACTTCCTGATATAATACTTATACATCATAAAATATAATGTAATATATAAATATAACAGAAAATATATAATATAATGTATATATGAAAAATTTTTCCGCGTCGCAAGTGTAAGTGTTGATGTCTTTAACGTTTAGTTATTGTTGTTTTCATTTCGTATATTATTTAATGTTATTAGTGTAAATATGTGATATTGTTTTATCTGCTTCAGTTGTTTGTTTTTAATCGTAATATATTTTGTGCATTTTTTGCAGAGAATAAAGTTTATAATTTATATATGTATATCATTTTGACAAATAAAAGAAAAAATTTCGATACCCTTATTACTTTTTTATAACGCAGTCTTAAAAATGGCGTGATTCGGTTCTCTGTAGATAACCAGAAAATTACAGATTTAAGAACGATTCACTATGTGACGTCAGAGTGCAAACAAGTACAGTCCAAATTGCATGTCTCCCACTTTTCTACTTTTCTTGCACGCACTGTTTGACCAACAGAATAGAGTCGATGTCTTTAGCGTGAGTAGTACAGCTTCAAAATCTAACCTGACCGTATCACTAGCGCGGCGTGTTGACAAGTAAAAAAGTGTGAAACATTCAATTTGGATTGTATTTGTGTACACTCTAACGTGACATAGTAAATCGTTCTTCACTCTGCAACTTTTTGGTTATCTATACAGAGAACCGAATCACGCCTTTTATGACTTTGTTATGAAAAGTATCGCTCTTAACTGCGTGAACAAAGCAGTAGTTTACCAAATATATTATTTCAAGAATTTCAGGATTTCTTTTTTATATTCAATATTCAAATTTTCCAAAAATAAAAAAGAATAAATATGACGTAGACAAAAACGTCAAAAAAGACGTCATGTTTCTCAATAGGGAAGTGATCGTACCCCTAGAGAAATCTCTTACTCAAACCGCATGGTGGACGGTTGTTATTTTTGCATGGTTGTTTATGATAAAAGAAAATTATATAACACTAACAATTTTTCCACGAAAATCGTACCTTTTTATTAGTGCGTGAATTTCAAACCACTAGTACAAAATTTCCATCTCTTTGGCGCTAAAAACGCACTTTTTATTTCTGTACTAGTGAAGCAACAGAAGTTCGTGCGTTTTGTTCATGCCACTTTGAAACAAATGCATGGAAGGTCATGCGAAAAGCGCACGGGCTCGGTGCAATTCTAGTACCCGATCATAACTTTGTCTTACTATTAATTCATGAATTTGTGCAATAACAGTACGGAACTTCAGTTGCGATTAGCGAAGGTTAGGTTTCCATGCGTTAAAAGTGACAGATTTCTCTCTGAGTATGCTCGACCTTATATTTACGATGCTCCTTAACTCTATTGTGTAGCGCAGCGATCTGTGAGCCTGGCGGCGAACCAGGATCTAGTAAAAAAAATCGGACTAGTGAAAATATTATTATAAAGGAGAAAATCAACAGTTACAAGCATCAGGGAAGCGATCGTGAGCGTAGGCGGCGTAGGTGGGAAGCGACATGGAGGTGGTAGGCTAGGCCACTGGGCATTGGACAGAGAGAGAAGAAAAACGAAGGCAGCAGATTGGTCAACTCTGCGACTTGTTTTCTCTCTTCGTCTTACACGCAGCGGCGAATAAATATAGGGTAAATGTGTCACATGCTAGGGGCACCCTGCTTTAAAAATCGGGTCTTATAACTAGTACTTCTTCTTAGCTAATTCAGATGGCGCCTAGATCAAAATCTCATTGCGCGTGTGCGAAGTTTAAAATTCTAATTTTTAATCAGTGTGATTATATTGTTATTCGCAGTGATTGGAAGTTGTATTTTGAAAATTTTTATTCTGGTAAGTTATATTTGTTTATAAAAGTGTACTAAAAATATATAAAAAATAATTATTATATCTTTCGAATTTATAATTTTTGTACGTATGAATATTTTATTTAATCGCACTTTTATTATAATGTAGATTAATTTTAATAATAAAATCCTTGTAGAATTTAGTTTGTAAAAGTTAACTAAATTAAATATATTTTAAAATATTAGATATTTAAATTAAATATAATATTAACTTAAGATTTCATGTTGAAGAAACGAAATTATATTAACAAAAGTTCTTTCATTCACATGAACATTATAAAATTAATTTTGTTTATTAAGATGGATTTTCAGTTTTCCATTTTCTGTTTTTACGTTTTCTGTTTTTACGTTTTCTGAAATAGTTTTCTGTTTACGTCGTTTGTCCGTTTGTACCATTGTAATGTCTTTGCTGAAAATGTATTATTAAGTGTTTATTTTGCGGCAATTATTGTATATGACTTACTTTATAAGAAGAATTTAATTAAAACTTTATAAAAGTATTTTTATTATTTTAGTTATATTAAAAATGCACTTATTTTGATTAATCTCATATTAATTTCATTTTTGTGTAATTGTTTTTTCTTTTAGGGTGACAATTCATTTTCTAGTACAATTTTGGACAATAAAAAATGTAGCATTGTCAAAAATTAACAAATTAAAATTTTGATGATTTTAAAAAACTTATCTCTGATAGATTTAAAATTTTGAAAAATTTTAATTCATTTTCATTACATTGAATAACTTTTTTTAAT
Organism: Ganaspis brasiliensis; assembly: GCA_037103525.1. Lineage (NCBI taxonomy): Eukaryota > Metazoa > Arthropoda > Insecta > Hymenoptera > Figitidae > Ganaspis > Ganaspis brasiliensis. The sequence goes on along the minus strand of JAZKLR010000841.1, from coordinate 634,634 downwards.
TAAAATTATAACAAATTTATTCATCATAAAAATGCTTTTTATTTTAGTTTATTTTGATTACATTAAAAAAAATTTTAAATTAAACTTTAAAAAAATTGATTCACCATAAAAATGCTTTTTATTTTAATAGAATTAATAGCTTTTTAGCTATTATATTAATTTAGCTTTTTAATTTTTTTTAAAAGCTTCTAGCTTTTTATTTTAGTTTATTTTGATTACATTGAAAAAAATTTTAAATTAAACTTTTAAAAACTTAATTCACCATAAAAATGCTTTTAACTTTTTCATTTTATTTTATTTTGATTTTATTGAAAAAAAAACTGTTTATAATATTGAGAGCAAATAGAACAAATAAAACAACTGCAAACATTTTTTATTTTTTAATTTTTTTTATTTTGGTGTGTTTTTAGATGTGCAACATTCATAGAAAATGGTGAAGAAGTGTGTTATTCCCGATTGTTTGTCTAAAGCAAATACCAGAGCTTTTGTTTTCCCATCGGAGAAGGAAAATTTTTTTAATTGGATGAAGGTGGTTGATAGTCCTAAATTAAAGAATCTTAGTTTTGAAGAAATTAGAAACAAAAAGTTTGCTGTCTGCCGTCGTCATTTTGAAGAAGATAAATTTGTTGATTTGAATAGCGTAAGACTTAGGCTACAACAAAATTTAATCCCAACATTATTTTTACCCCCTTTGACACTACTGAATGACTTACAAATGAATGACGGTGAAAATTTGGTAGTGAACAATTTGGAGGTCGATTCTCAAATTATATCACTAAAAGAACAAATTTTAGAAATAGATGAAACAATTTTAACGTCACCATCTGTATCCTATACATTGCCGTCTACTCCTTTCAAGGACATACGCAAATCGTCAAATTTCGAGATGACATTAGATTTGAACTGTGAACAACAAATTTATGTTTCAACACCGAAGACAAATGATGCTGTTAACAGTGATCTAATCAACTGTGTCAATACACCGAAAAAATTCTTCAGTACTGTGAAGAAAAGTCGGAAGCGCCTTTTTAGTGGAAAACCCAGAAATATCCAGTTGACTCCGGTTGCAAAAGGAATCCACGAAAATACAAAAAAGGTTTTGAAAGTCTACCATAAAACAAGCACACCATTAAAAAGGTACAAAGAAAGCTATAATTTTTTTTCTAGGGGATCTATCAATTTTATTTTTTTTTATATAAAGAAGCATATTTTAATCAAGTAAAGATTTCTATAGACAATTGAATTTTTTGAGAAAATTAGTGTAAAATTAATTTTATTTAACATTTTTAATATTATTCATCATATATAAAATATATATATGGGCGATTCCACGTGAGATTTACATGCAGATTTTAAATTCGGCCAAACATTTTTTTGTCATTCTTTATTAAAAAAAAATTTGTTAAACATCCCCTAAATTAAAAAAAATTAATTTGTTTATAAAAAATTGTCATTTTTAAAAAAAAAAATAAAATTTTTGTTTGTTTGTTAAAATTATTTAAAAGTCAAGGAAAAACTAAACTTTTTCTCTTTTGGAAACATTTTTATAAAGTCTATAGTTTAAGAGATATATGTGTTTAAAAATAGGTCTACTTTAAAAAACAAAAAATTTTAAAAATTCTTATCTCAAAAACTAAGCAACCAAAAACAATTTAAAAAAATTATACGCCCATGTATATAACTTTTTCACAAGCGTCCAATAATTTACAGATATAAGCATGATTTAAAAGAAGAAAAGAAAAAACCGTTTAATTCTGATGGCCTCAATAATATTCAAAAGAATTTAATTGACATGCAGATCAATAATATTAATAGATCTCCAAACAGTCATAGATTTACTGATTCCCAAAAAACTTTTGCTCTTTCTTTGTGGAAAAAGTCTAACAAAGCTTATGTTTTCTTAAGAAATTTTATAACTCTTCTCTCATTGAAAGCTTTGAGAGATTTTTTAAAGAAAATTAACCTTCAGACTGGTGTTAACAAAAACATTTTAATGTACGTTAAACATACTGTCGATGAAATGAAAGACGAAAAAGAAAAAGTATGCGAGGTAATGTGGGATGAATTTAGTATAAAGCCTCACGTATGGTTTGACGAAAAGCAAGATAAAATTATTGGATTTGAGGATTTTGGTACTAAAAGGACAAGCAAATTTGCGGATCACGTATTAGTTTTCCTAATTAGAGGGTTGCACAGTGGATGGAAAATGCCATTCTCATACTACTTCTGCTATTCTGGTACATCATGGGAGCAGCTTTCGGTATGCATAAAAGAAAATGTTAAGGCAATTTGAGAGACGGGACTTGACTTATTATTAACGATTTGCGATCAGGGATCATCTAATGTAAGAGCAATAAAAGAGTTGAAGAAGCAATATCGTGCTCAATGTCTGAAGAATAATGTCCCTTTAGGTATGAATTCTGACTTAGAAATAAAATTTAATTCAAATAAAATAATCTTTAATTGTGTTTTTAATTGGGTATATTTCTGAGAATATTCATATGACTTACTCAAAACTGATGTATCTTTTTTTTTAGGATCAAAAGTGGAAGTAGACATTGAGGGCGTAAAGCTTCTGGTCATGTTTGACCCCATTTACGCCGCAAAATGCACTCAGACCAATTTTGTTGAGAAAGATTCAGAGATGGGTTATATAGAGGCTGACAAGAATAAAAACATCAGTAGGAAATACGCATCTTGGGATCACATGCAACTTGCTTATGATATTGATCAGAATGGCGATTCCCTATATAAATTTCTGCAAAAATTAACTGATGCACACATTAGACCTGACAAGTTAAAAAAAATGAAAGTATCCTGCTGTACCCAGGCAGAGAGTGAAAGGATGTCAAAATTTATTCATCATGCTATAAAAATGAAGGGTAAAACTTGTATGCTTTCAGTCAATTAACTAAATTAAAACCTTTTAATTATAATTTTAAAAAAAGGGTTTTTAGGTTCATTTGATTTTTTAATTGTCACTTATTTTCGTTATTTTTCAACAATTTATTTCTATTATTATTTATTTTACGAAATTTTCAATTACTTCCTACATTTTTTTTTCAATTTTAAACTATTTTTTTCTACCACACATGCACGAAAACCTCGTGTTTTCGTTCGCCTTAAGCGGGGCAGAACTCACAGTTTTTAGGTCAGTGAACGTTAGAGGTAAAAAAATTTCCGAACGTTTTTAAACGTTTTTTTAAACGTTCATTTTTACATCTGAAACAAGTATCATAAATTATTACATGCTGCAATGAACCGTTAACGAATACGAGTTAACTAAAATATTGCATTTTTGTAAATTTGACCTCGATTTCCGGCGAAACTTGTTGAGTTATCAAAAAAATGTCTTATATAATATTTTATTATTCTTTGTCGAAGAATTTAGTGCTGCATTTTATTTTCTATTTTATTTGAATTTTAGTGAAAATAAACCAGTTATTTTTATATATTTCCGAAACTCCATTTTTAATTTTCTTCATCTTCTTACGTAACTTTCTTGAATTAATAAGTTTTTGTTTAAAACTATTTTTAGAGTGGGGAGATTTTTTTTTATTATTTTTTTTCGATTTTTGAAAATAATGAACTTTACTTTTTTAAACTTTTGGAATAAAGTGCTGTACTATAAATTACGGTAAATCAAAAATATACATTTTATTTAAATATACAAAGAGAACACAATTTTCTTTAGATTTAATAATAGTGATAGTTATTATTTTCTTATTTTATGAAGTTCATAATCTTCAGAGAAGGAATAACGCTTTGTTTTGACATGAAATTCATTATCGGGAATAACTTGGTGAGTTTTTAATGTTTGCGGAATCGATTTTGCGTTTACAAATCGTTCTGTCAACAAATTGTTAGTCTCGTCGTACATTTCTGACCTGACAAACTGGACTGATACAGAGGGTATATTATTAGGATCAGAAGCCCACTGGAAAAGGTCCTCCGGTGTTAAGATTTGGTTATCTGCAGGATGTTGTAGTCTAGCTCTTGCTGCCAAACGTTTCAACGTACCTCCAATTCCATCACACGGACCTTTTCCATGAGCAGTAGCAAAGAAGTTCCATTCAGCGTGAACCTTAAAGTCTTTATAGTGAAAATAAAGATTTATAAAATTTTTAAAATTTTTAAATTGTTGTGGGGCTCCGTCTGAAAAGTAAAAAAATTTTGATGGACTAGTCGCCTGATTGTTGTTCCAATTAAATCCAGGGGCAGCATCTTGAACAACAAACGCGTAATTTTAAGCAAAATCGCAAATAATTACGCACTCACCAAGTTTTAAATTTTCTTTGACATTACTCAAATAGCTTGATTGTTGTTTAGCTATAAACGAGTGCGGTAATAACAATTTAGCCTGATTGCAAACATTTTTAACAAATGTTTCGTGGGTGCACTCGATTGTATCTAGAGTACATCGTGGTTTGGAAACCCAGTGTTTGTAAATAATCTTCTCGATACTATTTTCCTTGAGCAGTGTAAGTAGTTCTGTCTTCAAATTATTTGTTCCTGGACAACGTTTGCAGTTTCCTAAGTAGCAATCAGCTGTAAAGTTCTTACATATCAACATCATCAAAATATCTTCATAAGTTGCTGCTGTTCTTAATAATAGCTTATCAATTACTGATTCTAACTTTACTCCTGAAATTTGAAATAAGCAATAATTACTATTTATTTTTGTAGTATTCATGTGTTTTGGTGTAAAATAGTAAACGAAAAAATAGAAAGAAATTATCCGTGCCTGTAAACATTAATTTAAAATTCTGATGAATTGGACACACGCAAACTGTATGAGTTCCAGTAGGACCAGCGAGTATGCAATGTACGGGACGTAAAGCGGCGAATTTCGAAAATCCAACAGATGCATTCGGATGTATTTCTTTAAATCGTCTATACAACTCCTGAAGATTTCCTAACATAAGTCTTTTCTGTTTGTGAATTTTTCCGGAATCCGTAGGAACTGATTTAAAGTCTTTTTTTCCTGGCATTACAGCACTCACATCATCAGCTATGTAAAATTCTTGTACAAGACGTACTACTTCATCTGGAAGTTTTCGCCCTGCAATTTGTTCAAACAATTCTGTAACTTAACAATTTAGAAAAATTAAACTTCATACATTATTTAACATCCTATAGAAATATGTTTACCAAGCTTCTTGCTCTTTTCAGCCAGTATGCCATTTTTCTTGGCGAGCTCTTTTGATACTTTTGCGGCATAAAATGTTGTTTTCATAGTGTTAACTACTCGGTAAATACTCCAACTTTTTGGAAGTATTGTTAATATTTGTATTTTTGCTTCATACGTGGTCAACGGATTGTGGTATTTCTCCTTTAAATCATTTATTAGCTCAGTAAAGTCATGCACCATGTCATCAATTTGAAAACTCTTCACATTAAATGTATTTTTTAAATTGTTAGAAACTTTTTGGATTTTGTTGGCTACACAATTGCTACCAGCTTGAGCCTCATTCAGCCTTTTCTTTGGAATAGGCGAGTTTCCCATTAAAACCAAAGCATCATTAATCACCGGCAATTTCGTGCCTATGCTTAATTCTAAGTCCTGTGTATCAAGCAATTGTGTGATGTCGTTGACTGTACTCATTGAATTTTGCATTAATGTATCATCAACTTCTGAATTCATAATAAAAAAGAGCACAATTTATTTCTTTAAGTTATGGTTAAAGAGTTTGTTAACAAGAAATTAAATAAATTTCAAAATTACCAATCAGATTTGAAGCTGTGACATTTTCTTTTAATTTGTTTATTTCTTTTCTGCAGAAGTCACAAAGAAAATCTTCTTTATTTAGGTTTGGCATTTTCCTTAAAATATTTTTTGACGGATGCCGTAGCCCATTTTTTTTAAGTGATATGACATTTCAAATGGATTAACACAACGATCAATTGACAGCTTAAAAGCCATGATAATCAATTTAAATAATTTTAATGTAAATGAACAACTTTTCCTGTATATTATTATTAACAAGTAAAAACTCTATGGAACATACTACTAAGCACACTATTTCGCTTAATATTGATCGATTGGTAATATTCGCAATACTTATTTTCTCATTTACTATATTTACAGATTAAATATCACGCGAGAAAACAACTGAATTTGTAAATACATATGACTTGAAGAAAGCAACTAATAAAAGCCTGTTATGTATTAGTAATAATTATTAAGACAATGTATTATATCAAAGAAAATTAATAATGATTTCTAAGGTAAAATGTTCTAATAGTTCTGAATTATACAGCATTAATACAAAGTAAGAAAATTAATTGATTCTAGGAGTAGAAATTTAAAATTTTTTTAAATCTTTATTATTAAAAGGTCTTAAAAACTTAATTAAAAAAATCTCCCCACTTTGAAAATAGTCTTAAACGACATCTAATTATTTAAAGAAAATTACCTAAAAAGATGAAGAAAATTAAAAATGGGGTTTCGGAAATAGATCAAAATAAATGGTTTATTTTCACTAAAATTCGAAGAAAATAAAAAATAAAAAGCAGAACTAAATTCTTCGTCAAAAAATAATACAATATTATATCGAACATTTTTTGATAACTCAACAAGTTTCTCCGGAAATTGAGGTCAAATTCAAAAAATACAATATTTTAGTTAAATCGTATTCGTAAACGGTTCATTGTAGCATGAAATAATTTATGATACTTGTTTCAGATGTAAAAATGAACGTTTAAAAAAATTTACATCAATATCCAAGATACCAAAGCATGAACTCTACTGAGTTGACAAAAAATACCCCATATATTTAATTACTCGTTTCATTTTGTCAAAGTTTACTATTTAATTATACATTAAATACGGTGAAGTACCTACAATTATTATAATATATTCAGGAAAATTAAAACGAAAATTTTAAGTCTAACATTAATTTTTATTTAAATTAATAATTTTAAGGATCCAATGAAGATTAATTAATTGTAATTTTTGTTAAAAATACAAGTTTAAAAAAATTTTTTGTTTGAATTCATTGCTACCATAAATATTTTTCATTCATATGAATATCTACAATTTTTTTTTCATTAAAAAAATCTTATAAGCGGTAAAACAGATATATAAACCTGTAATAAATATTATAATTAAACTTTCACTTCACATTTTAACTATCATTAAAAGTAAAGAAATATTTCGATTTTCGAGAAAGGAGGACACAACCATCTTTTAACAAAACTTATATTTATTTTATTTACAAAATGCTAAAGCCTCTCTAAACAACAAAAATTTAATTCACTTTTTTTAAAAGTACCGCTCTAACTCTGACAGAGGTGCCATCTGAACTAGCAAAGGAGAACTACTCCTTATAAGACCCAGTCCTTTCAACAAGAGATACGCGGCTATGATGTGTCAGTTGCTGCCAGAGATGCCAGAGACCCTCCGTATGGACATCTGCGCATGCCCCCGACAACATTGTTGATTGGTGGAAGGTCTTTGGACAATTATTTTAAACAAATCCACCAATCAAAAATGTTGTAAGAGGCATGCGCAGTTGCGAATGCGGACGGTCTCTGGTATCTCTGGTTGCTGCGGGCTCTCAGCCGAGACTCCTTTTTATTAACCTAGGGTCTTTACCAGTACATATTCAAAAGAAAAGGGCGCGCATAGCGCGCCATTGTTAGTGCTAGTAATAATAAAAAGGAATAATTTAAAATTGAAGTTACTAGAGGCAAGACACAAGAGTAACTGTTTAAGGCCGATTTGCCGGGAGCGCCTTTGGCATTTAGCCTACCCTGCCGATAGGATCTACCTAAAATGTATCCAAAAAAATGACTGGTACGACATTTTTAGTCATTTTTACCCTAACAATGCCAGATACCACTTTTTGCTCCGAGTAGGTAGTCCCTTTAAATTTCGGAAGTACTTATTTAAGTTTTAATAGGATTATAAATACGTTGAACTGAAATATATGGATGTCTACCAGGATATTATTTTCATTTATGGCTTCGGTAACCCAAAAGTTTTATGACTTCAAAATTTTTTGCAAAAATTTGCAAATTTGAAATTGTAAATTGAAAAATTATAAATTTTTCGTTTTTCACGATTGTAAATATCTAAAAATTTTCTCAAAATGAATAAAATTAAATAACAATCAATTATTATAAATACTGTTATTTTCTATAAAAAATAACATTATCGGGGAAAAAATTAGATACACATAATCGTTGAAAGGCGTAGAACGCAAATTTTCAATTTATAAATTTATAATTACAAAATTGGAGAAATTTTTATTTCTGATTTTTAATCCATTCCAGATGTTTGAAAGTTTTACGACATAGCTCGTCCCTTTTTCGACATCTCAAATGCGAAAAATATACTGGTAAAAAATATTTATTTCTTAATAAATAAAATTTTTCTAATATTTAAGTTAGAATTTCGGTTTTTTTAAATTTAGAATCTGTAATTTCTGACAATTACGGAGATGTAAAATTTTCGGTAAAAGCCTTACAATTAAAACGAAAAAAGAACTGTAAAAGAACCTTCCCTACTGCACAGTGGGCCAGAAGACCAAAAAATTTGGCCAAAAGTCATTGAAAGATTTTTTAAAATGCAATATAGTATCATCATATAGATAAGTGAAAGTAGTTATTTTGTAAATGCTATAAGTTTTAATAAAATATTTAAGCTTGTACAATAAGTTAATACAAATGTAAGGCTTAAACGATCACTATATAGCTATTGTTTTAAACTGTCACTGTTTTACTGAAATGTAGTATCTGTCATTAATTATATTGCATTTTCTCATTAGTTGCAATCATGTAGTATGTGAAAATAGTCAACAGCTGAAAAAATAAATCTGATGTTAGAGATATTCAGAATAATTGTGAAAAATTTCGTTTTTTTTGCTACTTGTTAATACGCCGATTGAGCCTTGCGCAAAACTCCACAAGCTATTAACAATTTCTTTACATTAACGTCTTCAGTAGTTCATGTGTAACATGCTAAAGGTGCGGTTTGCTGCGGTTTTTCATTTTCTTTTTTAAAAAAATGAAGTTTTACTGATTTATAAAATTTTTAAATTATAACACAGGTCTACAAAATCAGACTTTTTTTTTATTAGATATCGGAGTGGTTTCCGACATATTTTTGTGCTCTGAACACTATGCCGGGTTCCAAAATAGCGCATCACGTCATGATTTTGAGAAAAGTGGGGGTAAAGACCCACAAAAACGTGTTTTTGGGGTTTTTCAACATGTTTTTCCTCTTTAACCTGACGTGCTAGAAACTTCAGTAAGGTCTTTAATTAAAGCTTCAAATGTGTACTTTAAGATCCATATTTGAAAAACTAAAAAAATAGAGGCTTTAGAGAAAAGTGGGGGTAAAGACCTCAAAAAACTCGTTTTTGGGATTTTTCAATATTTTTTTCTTTTTAACCTGACGTGCTGGAGACTTTAATACGGTCTTAAATGAGAGCTTAAAATGTGCACTTTAAGATCCATATTTAAAAGACCAAAAAAAATTGAGGCTTTAGAGAAAAGTGGCGGTAAATATCTCAAAAAACGTTTGTTTGGGATTTTCCAATATTTTTTTTCCTTAATCTTAGGTGTTAAGAGTCCTAAAGTGCACCTTTTAAGCTTTCATTTAAGACCTTATTGAAGTTTGTAGCACGTCAGGTTAAAGAGGAAAAAAATGTTGAAAACCCCCAAAAACACGTTTTCGGGGGTCTTTACCCCCACTTTTCTCAAAATCATGACGTGATGCGCAATTTTGGAATCCAGCATCGTGTTCAGCGCACAAAAATACATCGGAAACTACTCCAATATCTAATAAAAAAAAAGCTTGTAGACCTGTGTAATTAATTTAATTATTTAAAAAAAAACTAAATTTAATCGTAATAAATTAACCCCCTTTGAATGTGGATTTGACCCATTATCCTCAATACGTTTACCTTTTTCAATTCAATTTTATATAATTAGAATTATTTTTTTAATTTTTGATATTGAAATTTCCTGAGTTTTACCAATTATTTTTTATATTAAATTAAATTTTATAAAAAATATATACATATTTATTTTAATTTTATTAATCCTAATTTTTCGTCTATACTATGAATGAATAGAAGGTTCATTAAATTGACTAAAATAAACCTATTGAATAATAGTTAAAATCTTATAACATTTAAATTGCATTTAAAAATTATTTAATTAAATTTATTTTTGAATAAATCTAATATATTAGAATTTAATTTCGACTTAAATTTAAGATTGAACTTTAATCTATTCAATTTTATATTAAGGGGGCATATACAGTCGTGGCGAGAGAAACTAGGCCATTTTTTCGAATTTTTTTTTACAAGATAGTAATTATTTATTAAAAAACTATTTATACCATTCAATTGCACATGCTTTAAGGTAGAAAAAAATATTTTATTATATTAAATTATTTGAAAATAGTGGACGTAAACGCTGTTTTCCTGAAACGCTTTTTTTTAAAGTGTCTTGCGGTGGACATGATAAGTCGAGAATGCTTCATCTGAAATCAAAATCCCAAAAAAATTTCAGTAGTATATTGCAATATCTAGGGGGGTGAACGAAGGGTTTGTCAAAATTTGAAATTAAAAAACAATGGCGACGATTTTACCAAAAAGTTCGATTTATGACATTTTTTGACATTCGATTTTTTGCTCCTAAATTTTTTTTTTTATTTAAATTTTAAATCCTTCGTTCACCCCCTACTTTTTGAGATAATTAATAAGTGGTATAAATTTGGTGTTGATCTAGTTGATAGTTTTTGAGTAATCGTGTCCACCGCAAAGGTACTTTTGAAAAAACAAGATTCTGAGATAATCGCGTTTAAAGTTTTGTAGTTTTCGTATTTAAAATTAATTTTTTTCTACTTACATCGAGTCAATGATTCCAGGACCATATAATACTCCTTCTGTGTCCTCTGCAGACTCAAAAACATCGATTTGAAAATAAATGGCCCCGCCTATACCGACCAGCAGCTGCATGATCCGATTGTAGCTGCGCATGTAGTCTTCTTTAAATATTTATAACTACAGTTCTAATGCCCCGGTGGTCATGAAATTTACTGAGAGTATTCTTTAGAATATATACTTCAAGAAAATGCAATAAAAAAATATGCATTTTTTGGTCATTCACGACTGTATATGCCCCCTTAAGAAATAACTACATAATTAAACTTCTAATTTAATTTTAAATAAATAAAATTATTTTTATTTCTCAAAATAAAATAGTTTATCAAAAAACATAATATTGAAGACATTAAAATGAAAATCCCTTTTTTATAATTTAAGAATTAGTTAAATTTTATAACGTTAATATGTCATATTAAAATAATTAATTTAATCTTAATATTTTTAATTTTTAACTATCAACATATAATAATTTAAATTAATATTAATTAAACCAAAAAAGAGGTAAATTATTGGTTATAATTATAATGATTTTTAAATAAAATTATATTGCATTTTAAAAAAAGGTCCGTATAAGGGATTTGCCATTTTTAATTACTAAAATCTGTCAGCAGATTCGTAATCAGCGCCCCCAAAAACCCCTAAATACTAAGTTTGGTGAAAAATAATTAATTTTAAAAAATTTAAGTCCGTCATATTGGATCCGTCATTTTGAATTGTTGAAATCTGACTTCAACAGGTTCTGACTTGGTAATCAGAGACTATGAAAATCCCTAAATACTAAATTTGGTGAAAAAAATCCAATTTTTCAAAATTTTATGCCCGCCACATTGGATCCGTCATTTTGAATTGCTGAAATCTGACTTCATATTCGTAATCAGAGACCATCAAAACCCCTAAATACAAAATTTGATGAAAAAATCCAATTTTTTAAATTTCATGTCCGCCATTTTGAATTACAGTAATCCCTCGATAGTCGTGACACTCGATAGTCGTGATCCTCGATAATCGTACGCTTTGTAGGCGGGCACCTACCGCGATAGTCGTACGCTTTCCAGCGTGCGCGCATCACTAGTCAGGGCAGGAGAATAATCTACATTTGTGAAAATTAAATCAAATAAATATTTGTTTTCAAAAAAGTTAATTATCTGTTTACACAAATTAAAAGGTACATTAAGGTATTTATAACTCAGAACATGAAATTAAATAAATGTAAGTGAACTTCAAAGGGACTTTACGATTTACAAATTCAATATCCTCAAACGTCAAATAAGTAACATAATTACAATAATATTCAAGAACTTAATATATTCGTTAGCAAAATTAATTTCTAAAAGTGAAGAGTTTAAATTATATTTTTTGAAAGAGCGACAGTTAACCAAAGCACAATATTTAAGATATTTACTCTGAACAACCAGAAAGTACCTATTATTTATTGAATTCAGATATTTTTTTAGTAAAATGTTTAAATTTTAAGAACAAATTTTATTCAATTGAATCAAATTTCAAACTATTCGAATTTAAATTGATCCACAGTTTTTAAAAAATCTAAAATTTTAAACTCTTTAAAATTTTCTTAATTTTAATTGCATTCAAATTTTATACACAGAAGCTCTAATTTACTCAAATGTTTATATCTATTTAATAATTATAATAATTATTATTAATACTATAATATCAATTCTTAAAAAATAATTCTATAATTGTCATCTGTGTCCGGGAGAAATTTATGAAGCATACGTTCCTGAAATCGTCAAAGAGGCGTGACTTCTGCGGCGTACGACTATCGAGGTTGAAGGGTGGGAAAATTTCATAGGTTGTCACGACTATCGAGGGATTACTGTACTGAAATTTGACTTCATATTCGTAATCAGAGACCCCAAAACCTGTGCATAGCGGTATTAAAAGTTATAAATTGTTGGTGTTTTGTGAATTATGAATTTTGGCCACTTATAAGGGTCTCCTGGCCCACTGTGATACTGTAAAAACGTGCGTGAAATCTGTCGTAAGAAGGTAGGTATTTACTTACATGTGTACGCATATAAGATCTCAGGTGACACAGACGAGATCTCGTATAAGATCTTATGTAAGAACATAGGTACGAACGCATGTAAGTTCTTATATTAAGTTCCGTCATGCGCCGCGTATAACGTTACTCAATATGAAATTAAAACAGCGTTCTTATATGAGTTCTCATCTGCGTACGTATGTACGAACACACGTACAAACTCATGTGCGAACACACCTAAGTATTAAATTAAATATTTTAAATTAAATATATTATTAAAAAAAAATTCTCCTCAACGGGATTCGAGCCCATCTAACCTAAGCCTAAGTACTCCTTAAATCTCTCGGTCTCCGTAGTTATAGAAACAACTTTACAAAAGCTTAGTCATGTCTTTCCGGAGAAATTTATGTATTAAACTGTATTAAATCTTCAGGGTTTAAAATTTACCGTTATAAATAGTCATAAAGTAACCTTTCTGATCTCTTTTTTGTTGGACATTTTCTAAGCACTGAATCATTTAAATCGGACCTCAAAAATGACTGAATTCATTTAGTAATTTTGGCCAGTCATTTTTTAGGTATTTCCTATCGGCAGGGTAATGCCTAGCCATTATGCTTAATGCCGGATTTTTCTAATCGCCTACGACATATACAAGCTACAGTCTATCCCCCTTTCCCTCCCCCCTTGTGAAAGAATATCACAAAATCTGCCATCCTTCCGCCCCCTAAAGTGTGACGTAATTTATGAACGACCCCTTATTTCAAGTATCGAAAAAATGATATTATTCTTTTACGTATATAGTGTAAAATTTACAAAATTGAAAAGCTACGTTCCGTGGCGTGGGGCGGGAGAGGGGTTTATCAATGTGATACGTCAATCTACGTGTTTTCCCTGACTCGAAAATTTTATTTTCACGGAACTGTAAAGAATATTATAAAATAAAAGTTTCACGAACCTGAAACAAATCGTCGTTTTACCAAACTCAGCCTGTATCCAGGACCCACAAGCTCAAATTCAACGCCAGATAACGTAGTACCTTCACAATTAAACTGCACATGTATTGTTCCTTGAGATCCAGGCCCATGTTCCAATTCTACGCGTGCTTTTAAAGAACCGACGCCATTTCCTTCACTGTATTGTGATAATTCTGTAAACTTCCATAATAGACAATTTGTATCTGATAACCACTGAGCGTGAGGTTTACTTTGATAGCTCTTAAAACCACCATCAATTGGAATAGCCACTTGAAGATTAAGTAAAGGACTTGGTAATGCCATAGCTCTACTATTATATTTGTAATCAATCTATGAAGAAAAAATATATTCATGATAAATACATATACACACGAAAATTTCTTCCAAACATAAAGAGATATTTAAAAATACTTGTTAAAATTAGTTTTAATAAACACATTTCGAAGTGGCTGCAAATGTTAACAGCTGTTCTTTAATTACAACCTAAAAAAATTGTAAAACACGTTAAATTAAAAAGACGATTACACAAATAATGGTCTTTGGACAAAGATAAATATTTATACACGGATGTCTAGAAAAAAATATTACCATTGTTTATGGGTTTGTAACGATTGCTTTAAAAAATTATCGGTACTTTTGTAGTTAAACAAAATAAATATAGTCTTTCCTTTTCTCTTTATAATCCTTACCCAAACAACACGTAATATTACATCAATATCACAGTGACATTATATAGTAATATTAGTAATAATTCAGTGATATTGAAATGTCCGCCTCAAGGTAATATTACAAGTAATATTACAGTAATATTGATTTAATATTACAAGTAATATTACTGTGATATTGAGGTAATATTACAAATTTATTTTACATTAAATAAAATATTTTAAAAAACTTTGGGCTCACATGGGGTTCGAACTCGCAAGGTGTGACACGGCGTGAATACGCCTTGTACCTCTTGGCCATCCAGCTCTTTGAATGTATTTCAGAAAATGTTCTTCATGTATTACCTTCAATTCGCTTTGTTAAAATATAAGAACATTTCCTGAACTTCATTCCAGCTGGATGGCCAAGATGTACAAGGCGTATTCACGCCGTGTCGAACTTTGCGTGTTTGAACCTCGTGTGATCCCAAAAGTTTTTTAACATATTTTATTTAATGTAAAATTAATTTGTAATATAACCTCAATGTCAATCTTAACATTATCTCAATATCACTGTAATATTAAATGTAATATTAAATTGAGGCGGACATTTCAATATCCCGTAATATTAAAAAAATTACAATGTAATGTCACTGTGATATTCATGTAATATTACGTGCTGCTTGGGTATCCCTACTGTAAAAACGTGCGTGAGTTCTGTCGTAAGAAGGTAGGTATGTACTTACATGTGTACGCATATAAGATCTCAGGTGTGTAACGAATTAGAATTAAATTAAAATCTGCGAATTCTCTTCCACGAAATTTTGCCGAATCGAACTCGCCGGACCAGGATTCTTTTTAGGTAGGAAGTGAGTTCGTTACAAATAATCACACGAATTTCGATTAAAGTTCAAAAGTTAAAACATTTATTGATATTAATGTAGTAAAAAAAGTTTACATTAAGTTACAAATGAAAATAAAGCGCAATTAATAATCAACGCGTTAATTAAAAAGCGCAATTAACTAAACGTAATATTTGAAACGTAAATTTTAAAGCATAAATTACGAAGCGCAATTAACAAAGCGTAAATTTTAAAGCGTAAATTACGAAACGTGAATTATTAAGCGAAGCGTAAATTATAAGGCGTAAATTATAAGGCGTAAATTATAATTTGTAAATTATAATTTAAATCGCAATGCGTAAGATCGTAACGTGGTTATTTTTTAAAAAAATATCGAAAACTATAATTTATATTCCATGCGAAATAAGAAAAGCGATTTCTAAATCGTTTGTAAAAAAATATTCGCGGCGGCGATGCACGAAACTCGTTTTAAAAAAAATAATAAAGAAAAGTTATTAAAAACCATTAATTTTATCATATAAGTGCAGTAGCTTTGCTACTGTAAAAATGCCCTGATTAAAATGACGGATAGAAATCGGACCCAAAAACCAGATTACATTTCGGATAAGATCGTACAGAAGTCGGATTAATAACGTATAACTTTCGGATTAAAAACGTATAACTTTCGGATAAAAACGTATGATGACGGTTGAAACCGGATGAAGAACGTTTAATTGGAATTTCGATTTTCTCCAACGCATACGATTCGTACACAACCGTATAAAAAACGTTTCTAAACTAATTTAAAAAAACAATTTCAATTATGTTTGACAGATTAAGGTCGGATGGTAACGAACAGAAAACGGATAGAAACCGGATATGTATATCCGGTTCTGTCCGAAAAGTAATCCGGTTTTTGTGTCGGTTTCTATCCGACATTCTAAGCAGGGTGGCCTTGCCACTTTTCGAGCGTTGCTCGTTCCTAACCTAGCACTGTACAAAAAAATAAAATGATAAAATTTAGAATTAAACTAGAATAAAAACTATAAATCAGTGTCGTTGACACTTTACGAGCTTTGCTCGCTTGCGATGTGAGTATTACTCACTAAGGAGAGGAATAGGTATAAGAATAAAATATTATAATTTTATTCAAAATCTTCTATCCAGTAGCCAGCCCCTATGAAAAGGATCTCCAGATCCACGTTCGTAACTTGACGGGGCGAGCTTCGTTGACGAGAATGAGCTCCCAGAATTGAGCTCTGTGCTTGAGCTCTGCGTATGAGCTCCGTGTAGTCCGAATAAAAAGAGAGATTCAAAGGCGAATTTCAAAAGAAGGCAAACTATATAGGAGAGCTTCGTCGTAGTGAGCTCCGAATGGGAGCTTCGAATAACAGCTCCGTAAGCTGCTGAGTGCTGCTAGTGGTATTACCCCTTTCCAGGCTGGAGCTGTTAGCAGTATCACTGCTCTGGTCGATCAGGCCCTCCAAGCCACAATGTATTTTGTCTACACGCTCTGTTTCACAGACCTGTCTATCGCAATGCTAGTGCCGCTACGTAGGTGAATGGCAGAATGCTTGTGTGCGTTAACAGACACAAACATTCTGTCATTCACCTACGTAGAGACACTAGCGCTGCGATAGACAGGTCTGTGAAACAGAGCGTGTAGACAAAATACATTGTGGCTTGGAGGGCCTGTTCGATCTGAGCTAGAGTTGCAAAATTCTCGGTAATTTAAAATCCGGTTACATTCTCGAGAATATAACCGAGAATATTCTCCTTCCGGAGAATTTATGAGAATTTTCTATGTTTGAATGAGACCCACTGTTTTGAAACACAAACAATTTATTAAAAAAAATGGATAAACAACAAAATAATTATCATTACAAATTAACTATAAGTCAATGAAGTGTAAAAATAATTATTAAATATAACAATTATGAACAATTTTAAAATAAAAGAAATAATATAAATAGTTAAAAACTCAAAGAAATAATTAAAAATTCAAAAAATAATTGGAAAAATTGCATAATATATTTTAAATAAAGGAAATTTAGAGCAATTTTCAGAAAAATACTTGAAACTTTTAGAAGTTAATTGCAAAAAAAATAAAATTATTAAAAATTAGAGAAAATAAATGAAAAATGATAAACATAATTTAAAATTGAGAAAAACAATTTTTAATTGAAGAGAAATAATTGCAAAACATACCTACGGAATATAGGTACATAAAATACAAGAAAATCTTAGATATTATTGAAAATTGAATTAAAAAAATGAAAATTTCAGATAAATAATTAAAAACTTTTTGTAAATTATGAAAAAGAACGTGATTTATTAAAAATAATAGGCAAATAATATAAATAATTAAAAAGTGAATTAAATTAATTAAAATAATTAAAAATTAAAGAAACTAATGGGAAATTTAAGAAAAATATTTTAAAATTTTAGAAAATAATTTTAAAAAATAAGAATAATTAAAAGTTGTGGAAAATAATTGGGAAACGATTTTAAAATTTGAAACATGAAAACAATAATTGAAATATGATGAAAACAATGATAAGTTGAAAAAAAAATTTGTTATTTTTCTTTCAATTATCAACTATCTTTTTAAAATGTTAATGTAAATCTTTAATCCTTAATTTAATTCTTTAATCTTCTATTTATTTCTTTAATTTTCAATTATTTTCTTCACTTTTCAATTGCATTCGATGTTTTTCAATAACTTTATTCAAAATTTAATAATTCTCGCATTTTCTCAATTATCAAATATTTTCTTGTAATTTCAATATAATTTTTCAACTTCCAAATGATTTCTTTAATTTTCATTTATTTTTTATCATTGTTTTCATTATTTTCATCAGTTTTCAATTGACAATTTATTTTTCTCTTTCAATTTTATGATTATTCATCAATTCAAAAATTTTTTTTTTCGAATGCCGATTATTCTCACCAATTGTCGAATTTTTTTAATTTTTCAATTATTTCTTTTTTTAGTTAATTATTTTTATCAATATTTAATTATTTTCGTCATATTGTAATTTTCCTTTTAATTATCAATTATTATCTTGAAATTTACATTTAATTCTTTAATTTCCAATTTATTTCTTCAATTTTTTATTTTTTTTAATTCTCAAAAATTTTCTTTAAATTTCAATTATTTTGATTGATTTTCAATTAATTCCTTATAATATTAATTAATTCCGCATTTTCTCAATTATCAATTATTTTCTTGAAATTTCCATTTAATTCTTTAATTTTCAATTTATTTCTTCAATTATTAATTATTTTCTTCCATTTTCAAACATTTTTTTTTCTTCAATTATTTTTATCGGTTTTCAATTAATTTCTCAATATTGAATTGTTCTCTTATTTTTCCAATTATTTTTTCCACTCATAAAAACTGTTTTAAATTTTCAATTCTATTATTCAATTCTCAGTTATTTTCTTCAAATTGAAATTTCACTTTTAAATTTTCAATTATTTTCTTTAATATTAAAAAATTATCGCCTTTTTTCTATTATTTTTTGATTATCGTTAAGTTTCTTTAATTTTAAATATAATTGTTCAATTATTTTCTTTAATTTTTAATCCTATTCTTCAATTTTTATTAAGTATATAAAAATTATATTTTAAGTAAATAAATTGTAATTTAATTCTTTAAATTTGTATTGCTTTCTTCAATTTTCAACTATTTTTTTCAATTTATATTATTTTTTTCGATTTTCAATCCAGTTGTTAAATGTGCAATTATTTCCAACAATTATTCCTCTAATTTTCTTAATTTTTAAACTTGCAATTATTTTCTTTAAATTTAATATTTCTTGTTTAATTTTTACAATTATTTTTTTCGGTTGTCTATTAATCTAGTAATTTTTTGAATTTTGTTTTCAATTGACAATAATTTTCGTCATTTTTAACATATTTTCTTCAATTTTTCAACTATTTCTTTTAATTATTAATTATTTTCCGCAATTTTCAATTATTTCCTGCAATTTTTATAATTATTCATTGATTTTTTAAATTATTTTGTTCGGTTGTGTATAAAAAAAATCTAGTCATTTTTTGTTCTTTGTTTTCAATTGCTAATTATTCTCGTCATTTTGTAATTTTTTTTTCAATTATTAATTATTTTTTCAAATTTTTATTTAATTCTTAAATTTTCATTTTATTTCCTCAATTTTTTATTATTTTCTTCAATTTAAATTATTTTTTTCGATTTTCAATCCAGTCGTTTAATTTGCAATTATTTGCGACTTTATTCCTATAATTTTTCAACTATTTCGTTCAAATTTAAAGATCAAAGATCAAAGATCAAAGATCCAACTAAAAAAAAAATTTTCTCCGATTGGGCAAAAACTTGCCCTAAGTTTAGATCTATGCATGAGTACATTAGCCACCAAGTATTACTAAATTTCATCATTAACTGTGTAGTGGGGAGGGGGGTCAAGTTTTTGATGAATGTTATTCATCATTAACATATTACATTAATTAACATATTAACACATTTACATATTACACAGCTGTAATGCAGGCATTGAAATAACTCACATGACAGTCTAAACCCTGTAAAATGCAGATAGCAGTACTACAATATTCTACTATATTCTTAAAGACAAAAAAAAACGAAAACAATTTTGTGGACAAAGGGGATATAAACTGTGATCCTACTTAAAGTACACGGATAGCTATTTTCCTTAATTTCTTTTTACTAGCGATTGTAAAAATATAGGTAGGTACTTTTTGATATTTTTCTTAAGCATATAAATAAAAAAACATCCACATAAATAAATAAACAAATAAATAAGTCATACAATAAAAAGAGAATTGACCTTATGATTTTTTTTATTTGGACGCTAAGAATGTCATAATTAACTTTTTATTAATAATTATTAAAATTTTTTTTATTTAATACTTTTTATGCAAAATGTTATATATTTGGGTTTTTTTGGATGTAAATTTTTATTGTCTTTAGAATAAAAATTCATATTATTTCTAAATTTACTTTTTTAAAGAATTATTACTTTTTTTTATTTAATTTTTAAAAATTCATTATTTAATATCTCGAAAACAAAAAAAAAGGACCTTTTCATACTTAGTGTACTCAAAGTACACATTTTAAGCTTTATTTTCAAAAAATAAAAAATGAAAAAAAATGTCGATTTTGAAAAAAAAGTCAAAAATATTTTTGATTTTTTAAAAAAAGGGTCAAATTTTTAATTTTCGAAAAAATTCTTTTTACCGTTTGAAAGAGCAGAAAAAACCCTTTCAAAAGTATATGGGTCAAAAATTTGTGCGATTGACCGTATAAAAGTTACGAGTGATGAAAAACTAGTCCACCCACCATTCATCAAAAACTTGACCCCCCTCCCCACTACACAGTTAATGATGAAATTTAGTAATACTTGGTGGCTAATGTACTCATGCATAGACCTAAACTTAGGGCAAGTTTTAGCCCAATCGGAGGAAATTTTTTTTTTTAGTTGGTTCGGTACAGAAATTTCGCCCCACGCTGATTAAGAAAATTTGACTTAATTTGATAAATAAATAAAAAACTTAAATTCTTATAAATTCTCGATTAGAATTTTAATCGGTTATATTCCCGGTTATATTCTCGTTCTCATTACCGTTCTCCAGGTAATATTACTTCTTTGCAACTCTAATCTGAGCTCTCGGACCCGCGAACGCATATTTACGTACTTTGGCGTGTTGAGCGCGGCACATGCGCAGAGTGTGCCTCGCCGCGATTAGCCACTCTCGCGCTTTGATTGGCTCATAGCGATAAACCGGGGTAACTATGTCGCGATTGGTTAATTCGTAAATCGGGGGGTAAGAAAATTCGCCACGTTTATACAAACTACTTCGTTTCTTGGAACTTAGTCGCGTTCGTGCATCGCTCAGCCAAAAACCCTTGTTCGTTTAATTTTTGAATTTTTGCGTTTTTGGCAAACTCGCTCGGCCGCGTACGCGTACGTTTCGTGTATCGTATTTCGGTTTCGTGTTTTTACGCCGGCTTTTCTCACAGGTGACACAGACGAGATCTCGTATAAGATCTCATGTGAGAACGTAGGTACGAACGCATGTAAGTTCTTATATTAAGTTCCGTCATGCGCCGCGCATAACGTTACTCAATATGAAATTGAAACGGCGTTCTTATATGAGTTCTCATCTGCGTACGTATGTACGAACACATGTGCGAACACACGTACGAACTCATGTGCGAACACACCTAAGTATTAAATTAAATATTTTAAATTAAATATATTATTAATAAAAAAATTCTCGCCAACGGGATTCGAGCCCATCTAACCTGAGCCTAAGTACGCCTTAAACTCCTCGGCCACCGTAGTTATAGAAACAACTTTACAAAATCTTAGTCATGTTAATTACATAAATTTCTCCGGAAAGACATGACTAAGCTATTGTAAAGTTGTTTCTATAACTACGGTGGCCGAGGGGTTTAAGACGTACTTAGGCTCAGGTTAGAAGGGCTAGAATCCCGTTGGCGAGAATTTTTTTTTAATAATATATTTAATTTGAAATATTTAATTTAATACTTAGGTGTGTTCGCACATGAGTTCGTACGTGTTTTCGCACATGTGTTCGTACGTGTGTTTGCACATGTGTTCGTACGTACGTACGCAGATGAGAACTCATATAAAAACGCTGTTTCAATTTCATATGGAGTAACGTTATATGCGGCGCATGACGGAACCTAATATAAGAACTTACAGGCGTTCCTACCTACGTTCTCACATAAGATCTTATACGAGATCTCGTCTGTGTCACCTGAGATCTTATATGCTTACACATGTAAGTACATACCTACCTTCTTACGACAGATCTCACGCATGTTTTTACAGTAGGGATTCTTCAACCTATAAATGCCTAAGCTAAAATTGGCTGTTAAGGAACCAAAGTAACAATTAAAATGAGGATATTGTGACAAAATATGAAAAAAATGTATTTTTGTTGTTCTTACAATTTGTAAAAAAAAAATTGTTTAAAAAAATTGTTTAAACAATTTTTTTTCAGAAAATTTAATAGCAGGAATTAAAAGTAAGGGAATAAGTCAGTAAAGGATCAATATTTGCAATTAAAAAATATATATATGGACCAGATCGCGGACTGTTACGTTACATTTGTACGCACATTTCAACAAAAAGTTTCCAAAACTACACGAAATTGAATTGTTTTAATATGTTTTATGCATGCATCTAAAAGCATGCTTCTCTAATAACATTTTTTACTAATATAAACATTTCCGTATGTTTTGTTATTTAAGAGTTATGAATGTTTTGGTACGGACTGTTACGTTACATAGTTTTGGAAGTAAGCTTTAGAGCTGTCCTACATTGTTGAAAAAGCCTGTTCTTCTAGTGAACTATTTTTAACGTGTAGTAGATAATTTCGTAGCTTTTGAATGCAAGTAATAAAATAAATCTGAATAACACTAAAAAACATTTTGTTTACTTTTTTAGAAACAAAAATGTTTGGACTGTTACGTTACACGAAAAGACTGTTACGTTACCTGTGCGATTTATGTTCATGTAAAAAGTGAAATTAGGTATTAAAAATGGCTTCCATTGTTTTATTTTACATAATGAACATTAATTCTGTTGTCTTACG
This sequence comes from Ganaspis brasiliensis, assembly GCA_037103525.1. Lineage (NCBI taxonomy): Eukaryota > Metazoa > Arthropoda > Insecta > Hymenoptera > Figitidae > Ganaspis > Ganaspis brasiliensis. The sequence goes on along the minus strand of JAZKLR010000841.1, from coordinate 611,642 downwards.
ACTAAACAATTAAAACATTACAATGGAATATATAAAGTTTCAAGCAAGCAACAACACTCTGAATACACAGCCACACAAAAAAAATATCTTGATCTGGGAACAAGACCTATGTTTTCCTACGAATTTTGAAGAGCTAAATCCGAATTCGAGATCAGAATTGGTCAGACGGGTCTGAGTTAGAACCTTCAAGAAACAATTTAAAATCGCTAATATAGCAGACAAAGATAAAATTTTTTTAAGAAATGCTTAATTAAACTCACTATATGGAAGTTTATAGGGTCGCTGATAACAAATCTATTCATGACTTTTTAAAGTTGATAACGTTTTCAAGATTATGAATAAATCCTGACCTTAAATACTATGATAAGAATCTATATTGAGTTTCATTAATTTAATCAATAATTTAAAAGTTTTGTCTGACATTTTGCATTTGCCATTTAAAATTTTTAAAAATCATGAATAAATCCGTTATCAGCGATCCCAAAAACCCATAAATACTGTGTTTCATTAAGTTGGTAGAAAATTATGCTTTTTTGTCCGCCATCATACATCAGCTATTTTGAATGTTGAAAAATTATGAGCGAATTCATTATCACCGACCCCAAAAATCCCCATATACTGGTTTTATTAATTTTAATCAATAAGATAAAGTTTGATCCAACATGGATGACATTTTATATTGTTTGTACAATTTGCGCTATTTTCGCGTCGCTTTTTTGAAATATAATGTATTAAGGGGATGTAATGGATTATGACGTCACTGGTTTAGGCAAATTTTTTCCGTAACTTTTCTGCCAAAATATTGAACATTTTGTCACGAAACTTGGTAGAATTACCTAAAATATTATTAGGAAGGTCTTTCTAAATCAAAATTATTTTTGAAAAAAGTGCAATTTTTCTAAAATTTTCCAAAATTAATTTTGGGCCAAAATTCGAACAAATTCGGATCAGAGAGACCTTCCTAAAGACGTTTTAAGTAAATGCACCAAGTTTCGTGACAAAATGTTCAATATTTTAAGAGAAGAGTTACAGACAAAGTTTGCCTATACCAGTGACGTCATAATCCATCACATGCCCTTAATGAATGTATATTTTTAATGTTCAAACAATTTGTGTCAATTTCAGATTCAGTGCATCAAAATACATAGGAATATATGGTTTTTATTCACAGATCAAGATACTTTTTTCGGGATGTTGTGATATGGCTGATAAAAGACTGTTACGTTACAAATTTATTTTGTCTCTGAAAACAGAAACAATTGAATATGTTGCTGATTTTATATTTTATTTAGAAAATAACATAAAAATGCTCCAAAAAAATTAAGTCATTGTATTTAGTTGACGTGATAGATTTTGCGTCAAAAAACTTTTTGGGATTTTGGACTGTTACGTTACATTAAAAAAAGCGGTCGAATTCTTTTGCATTACAAATGTTATAAAAATTTTTTTCTTTCAAGTATTTAATTTACTTACTTTCAGTTAATCTAACTCTATCCGAAAATAGCAGATAGTACGTAAAAAGTAACATTTATTCAATAAAATGCAACTTTTTGTTTTGTGTTACGCTTTTGTTCAATTTTATTAATCTGGATACTACAAAGAAACAAGCCTGAGTTTTTGAACAGACAACTGATTTCACGTTGATATTTATTTCGTTCAATACTTTGAGATGTTTATAGCCTGCAAATAATCGAGAACCCATGGAATTTGAAAGTAAAATTTTTTTTCCGTGGTTTCATTTTTCGCGATCTGGTCCATATGGGACGTTCTTTGTCAAACGGAACACAGCTCTATTCAAAATTCCTGTTGACGGATTTTAATGATCCTAGACTTAAAATGATCTCTATAGATTGCTCTTTAAATACCCGTTGGGTGTTTTTAAACATTTTAAAATGGCGGCTCAATATAGCGGTTGGAAAGCTGTAAAAAATAGATAGATGGGATCAATAAACATGCTAAAAAAAAGAATTAACGTTTGAAACAATTTGCTAATGGCTTAAATTGTTGGTAACTGACGTCCCTAGAAAATTATCATGCCATGTTGGCGAAATCCAAAATGGCAGATCCAATATGGCGGTCGAAAATTTTTAATTTTTAAAATATTACCGGATGCAATTAAAACTTTTGACTCGGGGGTTTTTGGGGTCGCTGATTACGAATATGATGTCAGTTTTTCAAAATGCAAAATGGCGAATTCAATATGGCGGCCGAATTCCTAAGAAAACATCGTATTCAATTAAAACCTTTCACTCGGAGTTTTTTGAGGTCGCTGATTACGAATATGATGTCAGTTTTTCAAAATTTAAAATGGAGGATATAATATGGCAGCCGATATTCTTTAATATCATGGGATTTTGGTAAAACATTTCACTCGGAGGTTTTTGGGGTCAATGATAATGAAAAACAGTAATGCGGGCTTCGTATGCAGGAAGACAATCTCAACCCACTGAAACGCAAAGAGCTTTTAAGGTATAATATATAATAAAGCTCTTACAGTTTCATTAAACTCTATAATTGCAACTGAAATGTTTCTCAATTCATAGACCTAAAATTGTTGAGAATTTACTTTTGTATCATAGTCAATGATGCACAAAGCTCTTAAGTAAGATATTTCGATCAAATACCTTAACATATAAAAAATATAGCTTTAAAATTTTATCCGACATTATGAATTTCGAAAAACTAACATCATATTCGTAATTATGGACCCCAAAAACCCCTAAGTTATAGGTTTTAATTGAATCCGATAATTATTTAAAATTTCGTTGGCCATATTAGATCCGCCATTTTGAATTTTGAAACACTGACACCATATTTGTAATTAGCGACCCCGAAAACCGCCGAGTGAAAGGTTTAAATTGAATCCCATAATTTTTTCAAAATTCGGCAGCCATATTGGATCCGCAATTTTAAATTTTAAAAAACTGACATCAAATTCTTAATCAGCGATCCCAAAAACCCCCGAGTAAAAGGTTTTAATTGAATCCTATGATTTTTTAGAAATTTGTCCGCCATATTCGATACGCGCCGTTTGGAATTTTGAAAAACTGAGATCATATTTGTAATCAGCGAATTATCCCCGAGTAAAAGGTTTCAATTGCACCCAGAAATATTTTAAAAATTAAAAAATTTCGACTACCATATTGGATCTGCCATTTTTGATTTCGCCAAAATAGCATGATAAATGTCTAGGGACGTCATGTCAGTTACCGACAATTTAAGCCATTAGCCAATTGTTTCGAATGTTAATTCTTTCTTTATCATCTTTATTAATGCGATTTATGTATTTTTTACTGTTTTCCAGCCGCCATATTGAGACGCCTTTTCGACATTTTCAAAAATGCCCAACGGTCATTTAAAGAACAACCGATAACGAACATTTTAAACCTAGGATCATTAAAATCCATCAACAGGAATTTTAAATAGAGCTCTGTTCCGTTTGACAAAGAACGTCCCATATTATTTATAAATTTTTTTCTAATTTTATAGATTTATAGTGTTACGACACCAATCGAAACTGCTTTTTTTTCTAGTGCAAAAGCAATAAAACAACAAATTTCAAACAAATTTCAAGACAACGATTTTTAAAAAAACCTAATTAACTCCCATGCTTAGGGAAACAAGGAAGTGAACACTGCAAAGAGGTCCGTGGACCATATGGTGATTTTTGACGTTAGAAGTTGCTTAACAAATAATTTGTTTAATCAAATTGTTATAAATAAATAGAAATAAACTGAAAATTACGAAAAATAAGTAGCGCCATTCGATTGTACGCAAAAAATTATTGAGGGAACAGTGGGACATATTCAATTTTTTTCTCTATTCGTTATAAATAATTTATGAACAATAATAATGACTCGGTACCCATCTCAGCCTATTCTCAGGGATGTATGGATATCAAAAAAGTCAATACAAGAAAGAGATCCATGTATCAAATCATGACTTTTGACGTTGAAAATTGTTTCAAAAATAATTTAAACAAATATTAAAAATCTAAAAATTACGAAAAATAAATAGCGTTTTTTTTTTATTCTAAATATATTATAATCTGGAGCTGATTGACGTGAGTCAGTTTTCTTAGAAATAATAATAACTATTTACCCATATAAGCCCATGCTTAGGAAAACAACAATTAAAAAAAATCATTAGGGGATTATTTACAACAAATAGAGTAAAAAATTTGAAAATGTCACACCTGATGCTTTAGTAATTTTTCGCTTATATTCGAATAGTGACATTTATTTTTTATTATTTTTAGTTTTTTTCTACTCGTTTATAACAATTTATTTAAACAAATTACTTTTAAAACAATCCCAAGTGCGAAAAATGACATGGCCCAGAATTGGTTCAGTCTTGTCAAAATAAGTGCTGAAATTCGGCCACCAGTACTGGCGCAGTGTTGTTTTGTTAACCACCGGCTTCACTTGTTAGCTTAAATTTTGCCAAGATTTGGCAGCCAGTGTTGGACATGACTTGGCCCAAACTTGTCTTTTAAGTGTAAAGTTACTGTTCAGTTAAAATATTCAGACCTAATTAAGAAGCTTTTTAAATAAAAAATAACAAAATCTTCTAACTATGTGAACAAAATTATTGTAAATATAAATCATTTTTAAATTCGTTTAAATCATTTTTTCTTCATTTCTTATTGCTGTTATTATGACTTTTTTATACAAAACAAGTTTAGGAGAGGAAAAAATGCTTTTATGCACTTGTTCATGTAGGACTCGACCACGTGCTTTGGTACTACCTCACTAAAACAACCTCTCCCATTCTTGCCTTACGTATTCTTATCCGCTTTTGCTCCTTCCGTCCTGAAAGGTAAGCAAGAGCGCGATTCTTTTGCTCGAGATGTTATCAATTCACTGTTCTGTAGGTGTTCCTGTCCCTTTCCGCTGTTGTTCTTACGCGGTGGCCAGGAACGCTATTGGATGCTTTTTTAGAGCTACCTTCCTGATATTATATTATGAAGAACAGTGCTGTCGGACCAGATTGAGTGAATTTAGAAGGACAGCCTTTTGCACATGAACGTGCAAAAGGTTTGCACGACGTTTGCGTGACGTTTGCAATTTGGTATGTTTTTTAATTGCCTTAAAAATGAAGCTTTAATCCCTCCCAAACAGTCTAGTATGAGAACAATTCATTGGATTATATAACCTGGATACTTATGAGATTATAGAATTGCCCGTGAACAGGTTTGCTTTTATGTTCCTGTAACAAAAGCGCTTGTTCTGCCTCCTTGACACACTTTTTAAGCATCAATGGTGTTAACGATGCTAACCCGTGTTCCATATTACTGGTTTCAAATGGGAGACTAAGTTCATTTGCAGCTCTTTCTGCCGCACGATATAAAAACGCCCCAACATTTGCAATTTCATGATGGTGGACAAACTGCATAAGAGGATTATTATTATTATTATTATTATTTTACAAAACAAGTTTAGGAGAGGGAAAAATGCATTTACGCACATGTTAGTGTGGGACTCAACCACATCCTGTAGCAATACCTCACTAAAACAACCTCTTCCATTCTTGCTTTACTAACTCCATCTACTCCTGCTCCATCCGTCCTGGAAGGTAAGCAAGGGCGTGATTCATTTACTCTAAACGTTATCCATATTTTTTGCACTGTTGTTCTCACCCATAGCCGCCGATGTTCTTAAGCGGTTGTCAAGAACGTTATTAGATGCTTATTAAGAGCTACCGAAAAAGATCTTATACTAAACAGTACTGCGGAACCAGATTAAGAAAGTTCAGAAGAACAGCCTTTAGCATGCAAACCGCCAACGTATCAGCCTGGCGCTCGCAGCCAGGAATCTTTTTCAATAGGAATCCAAATGAAGCGATGTTAATCCATGCTGTACATTACCAGTGTCAAATGGGAGACGAAGTTCAATCGCAGCTCTTTCTGCCGCATGATATAAAAATTCCCCACAATTCGCAATTTCATGATAGTGAACAAATTGTAAAAGAGGATATCAACTGTTAATAATTAAGAATGTAGTCAAAACGATTCTACGATGAAGACACTCCAAGTTCAGTAGACCTCTTCCTGCCCGATCTCGTAGAAGGTAAATTCGAAGTACGGAAGACTTTGGACGATGTCTTCGATGGATTGTCATTATCTTGCAAGTTTCTCTATCTAGCATCTTCAGCTCATCCACTTTCAACTTTACTGCTCCAAAGTTATAGAGAGGCAAAGGAATGGTAAATGAACCACGGAGTTAGCTCAGTTGGTTTAGGTCCTGTACTCTACTGTCGCGCCAAGTCAAGCATCAAGTTTGCTTAGTTCGGGCCCCGGGGAACCTGGGATTTTTTCCGGCTGTGAGATAACTTCAGTGGTAGGTAAAGACGTCGAGGTATAATGATATGCACTGTCGGTAATCGACCTATGCAGATAACTAGAACTCGACTGTCCATAAACCAGTTGTACTCAGGAGAGGGTTTTCTACAGCTTTTCCTCTTCACTGGCGAGCAAACCCAATATACCGGGTGGTCCAGGCAAATGCGAATACTCCTAATTTTAAGCCATTCTGTAGACGCAAAAACACTTAGAGAATATATACAAAAGTACTGAATTCTAGGAACTTTCTATGGGGGACACTCATTGGGCCTGTGAGGTCGTTAAAACGAGTGTATAATAACTAAAAAAACAAAAAAAAAAGGTAAATGCATTTGTGGCTTGTATCTTATTCTTCCCAGATAATTTGGATGACCAAATTTTTCTGAGAAGACCACGATATTTTATTTGAAGATGATCTTTAAGCTGACGCACATCTTGAGTCTCCGCTCGTGGAATTTCAAGATATGCGTATGTGTCTCCATTAACAAGATGATGAATGCCGTTGCCACCAATGGCGCCAATTAAGTACATCTCTACTTGGTGCATAGAGCTTAAGATCTATTATTATTATTATTATTATTATTTTTATTATTTTTTTCAAAACAAGTGTAGGAGAGGAAAAAATGCACTTCCGCACTTGTTCATGTGGAACTCACTCACATCCTGTGACAATATCGTACTATAAGAACCTCTCCCAATTCTTGCTTTACATACTCTTATCAACTTTTGTTCCTTCCGTCCTGAAAGGTGAGCAAAATTATCATTTTTTTAATCTGTACAGTTTCAGCATTCTGTTCTTTGGGTCTTCTTGTTCATTGCCGCTGATGTTCTTATGCGGCCGACATGAAATTGTGGGATGTTTTTTAGAGCTATCTTTAAAGATGTATATATTTTTCTTTAATTGCAAAGAACAGTGCTGTCGGTCCAGAAAAAGAGAGTTCAGAAGGACTACTTTCTACATTCTAGTTGCTAACAAATTGGCTTGACGTTCGCAGGTCGGGATTTTCTTCAGTTGTCTCACAAATAAAGCCTTCATCCCTCCTAAGCAACCGAAAAATTAAAACAATCAAGTGGGCTCTATATCCTGGATGCATTTTTCTCAATTCGAATAAGAGCTCTTGATATTTGAACCGTTTCTCATCCTCCTTTTTATGGATGTTGTCTCGGCAGGAGCCGAAAACTCAACCACATAAATGATCTTACTTTTATGATCCTGGAGGACCATATCAGGCTTGGTGGCACTAATATGATGGGTGCTGGCGAAATAAAAATTCCAGTAGATCTTACACTGGTCATTTTCCACAACGGACTCTTGATCCATTTGGGAATACGGCAGAATGGGCTCCTTATCTATACCGTACTGGTGACGAAGGTGGTAATACAAAACCTTCAGTGCAGCATTGTGTCTTTCTATATGCCTGTAACATGCATAAATCGGAGAAGCACTTAGTATATGACTAAGTGTCTCCAGGTATTGTTTGCATGCACGACGGTTAGAATCGTCAACAGGTATGTGCATCATACAACTACGGTACATTAAGGTATTAATCACTCCATACTAACAAGCGAACAAAAATCCCTCTGTCTCCGATTTCAATCCAGCTGATTTGAGAAATGCAAAAGACAAATCTGTAGACAATCCCATTTCTCTAACGATATTATAAAATTGCCAGTGAACAGGCTTACTAACATGAGTTTCTAACAAAAGTATATGTTCCGCATTTTTCACATGTCTTTTGAGCATCAAAGGTGTAATGACGCTATTCCATGTTCTGTATTGTTTCTATCAAGTCGAAGATTAAGTTCTTTTGCTACTCGGTTTGCCGCTTGATATAAAAATGTACCATTATTTGCAACTTCATGATGATGAACAAACTGCATTAAAGGATACGTAGGGGAGAGTCGCTAGTTGTGAGACGGGTTTTATTGTTGACCTATAAATTGGAAATAGGTAAACGAAAACGTAAATAAAATACACCGTTTAAAAAGTAACTTAAATACGCAACTTTTATTTATAGACAGTGTAGTGTTTAGATCAACTCGAAAAATTTTATGATCAATTTTCCGACACATCTTTTTAGTTAAAAAAAAAAGGTGTTCAGTTGTGAGACACTTATAAAAAAATGCTAAAATTTAAAAAATTTGGCATGAAACATTACATTTAGTATAAATAACTAAATATATTGATAATACATATTATTATATACTAAATAATAATATTTATTCTTTGAAATATGACTATCAGTTTTCTTCATCGAAATCGTTGTCGCAATGTAGGCAAATGAAATAACTTGTGCGCATGTTTGCAAACTTTAAATAATTTTTGTGCTGTCAAATACAGAATAACGAAAAGTATAGGCTATGCTAGATGAGCGGCGCCACCGCTCACATTTAGCTCTTCCAATTAATTAACTTAAAAAAAAGTACTTTGCACGTTTAGAAAAAATGTTTTGTAGTCGATTCTCACACACAGTGTTGGCATCTAACACAAACAATACATATATCCGCTTCGGTGTGCACGCAAAAGTTAGCTCCTATAAAAAGAAATGTTTTTATGTAAACCAATCAGCCTTTTTATATTTTGTGTTAAAAAATATAGACTGTCTCACAACTGGAGCCGTCTCACAACTGGCGACTCTTCCCTACTATTCATCACTGAGCATGCCGCAACCAGTACAATACGGCGATAAAGGCATTCTTTACTTAGTAACCCCTCTCCCTCGCTGATCTCATGGAAGGTAAATTCGAGTTACGTAAAACCTTGGATGATGGCATCGATTCACTGTCATCATCTTGCGCGTTCATCTATCTAGTATTTTCAGCTCATCCACATTCCATTTAACAGATCAAAACGTGTAGAGTATTAAAGGAATGGCTAATGCATTTTTGGCCTGTATCTAATTCTTTCTTAATAATTCGGATGACCAAATTTTTCTGAGAAGACCTCGATATTAAATTTGGAGATTATCTTGAAGCCCACGCACATCTTGACTTTCTAATTGTGGAATTTTAAAATATGCGGAAGTTTCTCCTTCACCAAGAGGATGAATGGCATTGCCCTTAATCCGCTGAAAGTTCTCAAAGCCGCCTGATGTTTCATATGTTTCTAGTCTTCCTCTATTTTTTTTAACAAGTTTAGGAGAGAAAAAATGCATTTACGCAGTTCTTTGTGTGGGACTCGATCACGTGCTGCGGTAATACCTCAGTAAAACAATCTCTCCCATTTTTGCTTCACTTACTCTAAACCGCTATTACTCCATCCGTCTTAGAGGGTAAGCAAAAGCGTGATTCATTTGCTAGAGACGTTATTCCTATTTCTTGCATTATTGTTCTCGCCCATAGCCGCCGATGTTCTTAAGCGGTGGTCAAGAACGTTGTTGGATGCTTTTTTAGAGCTACCGAATAAGATCTTATAATGAACAGTGCTGCCGAACCAGATTAAAATAGTTCAGAAGAACAGACTTTTGCATGCGAACCGCCAATGCATCGGTCCGATGCTCGCAGCTAGGTATTTACTTTAGTTGTCTCACAAATGAAGCTCGCATTTCTCCCAAACAACAGAGTATAAGAACAATTAGTTGGACCCTGTAGCCTGCATATATTCTACTTAATTTAAACAGAACGTCCTGATACTTTGTCCGCTTCTCATATTCTTTTTGAGTGATATTGTTCTCAGCAGGTGCCGAAAACTCTATCACACAAATGACCTTGCATTTATTATCTTGCAGCAATATATCCGGCTTTGTAGCACTGATACGATGAGTGGTGGAAGAAGAAAAGTTCCAGTAGATCTTACACTGATCATTTTCTACAACGGACTCTTAATCTCCTTGGGCATACGGCAAGATGGATTCCTTATCTATTCTATATTGATGTCGAAGGTGATACAACACGTTAAGCCCAGCATTAAGTCTTTCTATATATCTGCAATATGCATACTTCGGGAACGCACTTAGAATATGCCTAAGTGTTTACGGACATTGTTTGCACGCACGACAGTTAGTATTGTCGACAGATATATGAATCACTTGACTGCGGTACACCAAACTATTTAATACTCCATCCTGACAAGCAAACAAAAATCCTTCAGTCTCCGATTTCAAACCAGCAGATTTGGGGAAAGCAAAAGACAAACCCACAGACAATCCCATTCCTTTTATGAGACTGAAGAATTGTCGATGTACAGGTTTGCCAGTATGTTCCTGTAACAGAAGCTCATGTTCTGCTTCCTTGACACGCTTTTTAATCATCCGTGGTGTTAACGATGATAAGCCGTGTTCCATATCAGTGATTTCAAATGGGGGATTAAGTTCATTTGCAGTTCTTTCTGCCGCTTAATATAAAAACGCCTCAACATTTGCAATTTCATGATAGTAGACAAATTGCATAAGATGATCTCTACTGTTCATGATAGAGCATGCTGCAGACAAAACAATTCTGCGATGAAGACGCTCTAAATTTAATAGACCTCTTCCTCCCGGATCTCGTGGAAGGTGAATTCTTTGCACGGAAGACCTTGGATGATGACTACGATGAACTGTCATCATCTCGCGAGCTTCTCTATCAAGTTCCTTCAACTCATTCAGATTCCACTTAACTGCTCCAAACGTGTAAAGTAGTAAAAGAACATCTAATGTATTCGTGGTCTGTATCTTATTCTTTCTAGATAATTCGGATGACAAAATTTTTCAAAGAATACAACGGTATTTTATATGGAGATGATATTTAATTCCACACACATCTAGACCTTCCGATTGTGGAATTCCAAGATATGTGTAAGTCTCGCTACTACCAAGATGATGAATGGTGTTGCCCCCAATGACTTAAATATTCTCAGATTCGCACTGCATTTTAGCTTTTTCTCGTTTTCCTTTAATCAAATCGATAAGAGCACATATATCTAATCCAAAATCCATTCCTATAGCTCTGGAATATTCGGCCACTGCAAACACCAGAATTTTTAAGGCTTTCTTACTAAATCTATAGAGCTTAAGATCGTCCATTTAAAATAGATAGTTGATTTTATGGACTCTATTTCTGGGTTTGCCACACATGCAGCCAGAGTGTTTTTCCCGGAGTACTACAGACAGAGGCAAGAGGGAGATAAAAAAAGTAAAGGGCTGAGAGAGTCTTCTTGGAAAACGCCTCTTTTGAGTAAAATGATGTTAGTCATCACCTGTTGTTTGTTGGATGTTATAACAAACCTTGTCCTCCACATGAGCATCAGCTCCTTCAAGCATCTCACAATGTTCGGATCTACCTCTAAACATTTAAGGAGCTTGATGATCATCTCATGACTTGTAGAGTCAAATGCCTTTCGGTAATCAATTTAAGTTATTGACAGGTTACGTCGATAAAATATCGAGTCTTGGGTAATACACTTATCATTCAATAGGTTCACCCTACAACCTTCTAGGCATTTCTTGCATCTTCGCTGTTCGCTTATTGCACTCCAAAATCGACGGATATCAAAATCCTCTCTTTGAGGATGCCAGTGAATAGCTTGTAGCAGGTGTTAAGACAAGCTATTGGTCTATAATTTTTTGGATTAGACAAATCTCCAGATTTTGGTTAAAGTATCGTTCGTCCTTCCACCAACCACTGTGGTATTGGATGTTCTCCGTTGAGAAAGGTAGAGAATATACGAGCCAAATGCTTGTGAGTTAAAGTAAACTTCTTCCACCAAATATTATTAATCTTATCCGACCTGGGCGCTGAAAAGTTCTTCGTTTCAGTGACCACAATTTTTACCTCCTCCTTAGTAATTGGTGGGCTTACCTTTGTAGGATGGTCAAGCCCTTGTCTAAGACAGAAACTACGAAAGAGTGTCAATGATGACTCTTCATCGTTCACTGAATAGGCTTTTCAATAGATCTTACTCCAGAAGTTTTCAATCTCTTCACGACATGGGGGTCTTTCGACAGTTGGCGATGGTGAACTGAACAGACGGGAAGGATTAGTAGCATAGGTATTATTTTGCTTTATCTATTTAACCTGCCGTTCTAAACGCTCTCTTATAACAACCAGAGAACGTATCTTCTCAATCCAATGTTGCTTGATAGTCTGCAAATTCGATTTCCTCAGAGTGTGATGCAATATTTTTAGAGTCTGGGCTATTTCCAAAACTCTGGGTGTAAATTTTCTTTTAGATTCTAGATATACAATCACACTCTGCAATTGAGAAGCTTGCCGTTATTTAAAGGCCCTATCGACGCGGTTTAAAACAGATTTTCTGTTACTTTCACAAAGCAGGACCTCTGCTTTTTCATACACAGCACACTTTAATGTCCAGAGATCTACATCCTCTGGGAGTAATGAGAGTTCGTTATTACCTTCAGCGATTTTGTCCATTTTAATGGAAACCTTTAGATGGACTTTGGTTTTCCTAGACCTCACGTTCCCTTTTTCGGTCGTTGGCTTAAGTGTTACTGTTGGAACCTGAAGGTTCTTTGAGGGTTTTTCTTCTTCCGGAAGAAAAGCTTCATGTCCTTTTTTCTGCAGAGAGGATATTTGATCTCCTTAATACTAAGGTGTCATTTGAGCGTATTGGCGGTACATATTGACTCATCGCTCATGCAACCTTAGCATATATCCTCTGCTGCAAGGATTACTGCCTTGCCAACATAATATGATGTCCTTCCAAAGTTGGTCCGCCATTTAAAACATACTAAGCTTGTCCCGGGTCAATGCCTGGTCGTTGCCTGGGTTCTGTCCTATTGCCACTCCCAACTGAAGCCTGATCTCCATCCGAGAGAGACCTATTGTAGGTGGCACTGCTCGTTACAGACGTCGTACCCGCAAATACTCTGTATGAGAGGTTATCCCAACACAGAGTAGACAATTAAGGGGGTTAACCCGTGTGACGGCTGCTTTTTTAACTGTTTTTTGGGATTTTTTTTCTGAAGAGCGATTGAATCTTACAACTTTGAATTTTCTACCATAGATTTAGTAACTATTGAAGTAAATTCAGAAATTTTTTGAAGTCAAAATAATGAAAACTTTACGTGATACAGCGCGGGGAAGTAATTCATTTGAAAAAAAGTACAGTATTGGTCGCCACGATTCAGACCGTCTGAGTGATCAAAAATAAAAAAATTAAAAATAATTTTAATCTGTGTCACTAGCTACGAGCTGTACTAGGATTATTTAAAAATATTAAAAAATAAAATTTTTATTTCTAAAAAAAACTCAAGTCGTTTTTTAAATATCATGGCGACCAGTTGAAAAAAAGTGGTTTCGAGAAAAACGCATTTGAAAGCTTAAGTACGAATAAGTCAGTGAATTCAGAACCATTACTAAAAAAACTGTTATATTCGAAAATTTATTTTAGGAAACTAGAGTTTTTCTAAATGTACTTATTTTTTACTTATATAAATGTGTATGGAATAATAAAATTCGCGGATAAAAAACCAAAGCGACAAAGCTTCAATGCTAGTTGAAAGCTCGACCGCGCGCTCGAACATCATACGTTCTCACTGTAAAAACTTTTTAAAAACGATGAATATGTCAAAATCGGTTTACCCACATATTCTGCATATGTTATAGGTGCGGTACATGAAAAATAAAAAAATTCGATTTTTCGAATTGATCACACGGGTTAACCCCCCTAAATCGGGTGCCAACCTCTATCTGACGTTTGGTTCGTCCCGAATATTTTAATTTCCTCGGTACCTCCCATATCTGAGAGGCCTTTTCCTATCCGACACCTGGGGAGGCGCCCGATTGGGGTGACAGAAACCCCATCTCAATTGCCATTCAAGTACCTGTACTGATCCAGTCGGCTCAGAAATCCTGTGATATCCCGTAACGTGTACCACAAGTCCCTTACCAACCCAATCAAATACTTACACGATGTTCTGTAATGGTCATCTAAGTACTGAGCCAAGTAGGACCAGTATCTTTGAGCTGCTTGGTAACGGAGTCACCAAGCAACCTATTTCGGGTTAATATTATTATTATTATTATTATTATTATTATTCATTTATTTAAGTAAATAAAAAAAGTTTATTTTTTTAAATTCAATTATTACAACACAATTTTTTTGGTAGAATACAACTTTGTTTTTCAACTCTATTTTTACATTTTCCATTGTCTAATTATATCGATTAGTTATAACATTTTAATTGTTTTTTCTACATAGTCTCAATTATATTCGCATAATATTCGTAAGACCTGAACAATAACAACTACCTCAAGAATTAAAAATCGCACGGACATAGAGATCGAACCCGGGAATTTAATGATAGTTTGGGATGCCAGGAAGTCAGACCAATAGCATTTAAAACCGCAAACATCTGGCACACCCTTCAAAACAGCATAAAACCGTCAAAAATTGAAACAATCAGTATTTATTTGAAAGAAAAAATAAATTGTAATTATAAAAACGAATACATTAATATGTAGATGTATATATATATGTTACCGGAAAAACCAGTAGACCAGGCAATTCGCGAATTGCCTAGGCATTTCGCGAATTGACGAAGTTTATAGGAATTATCCGAACTTCCTGGCGATTCATAGGCATTTCTGAAATTCCTAGGCATTTTGCGAATTTCCTAGGCATTTCGCGAAATGCCAAAGCCGATTTAGGCAAATTGGAAAAAGTAAAAAAATTACAAAATTTGCAAGGCAATTGTGTATTTACAATTTGCAACAAGAACAACTACTGTGACATTTATAGAGTAGCAAAGTACGCCTTTCTTTTTACATATGAAGCATTTTACGTGTAATGTTCCAAGTTCAAATTTCATCTCCTTCAAATGAAGTAAAACTTGGGGAATTTGTTGTCCTACCTAGTGCTAATATAACCCAAAATTTTTGTTGACCTTTTTCAAAAATTGGTGGGGATAGAGGGGGGTCAATTTCATCAAATTTTCTTGACAACTTCTCAATTTTTTCTGTCTTTACATGTAAAGAAAAAAAATTTCGACGAATATGTTTCTTACAGACATTTTAATGCTCTTTTCACTACTAAATTTTATTTTTTAATATTTTGAAAATTTGACCCTAACTTTTTATAGTTATATTTAATTTGCTTGTTTCACAAAATCGGTCCGTTTAATTTTAAAATAAATTATTGGAATCGAAAGGTGAGTTTTTTCCCTATGAGTGTACCAAATTTCAGATTGAATTTTTTTACACGTCTCATTATTATCAAATTTCTAATTTGCCTAAATCGGCTTCGTCAATTGAATAATAATAATTGAATAATATTATGTATATAGATATTGCAGAATTAAAAAAAAGAAACACATAAAACCGGTTAAAAAAGTCACTTTCAGAAGAATCACCCATATGAGTACATAAGCATAAGTACATAAGTACATAAGCATAAAAGTATTTTAAGAAAACTGAGCTAAAACTTAATTGAAATATGTAATATTGACATCTGTCAACTGTCAATTAAGCTGTCAAACTTTTAAGAAGGAAACTTCTTACATTAAATTACTTATATACAAGTGTTTTTAAGAACACTGAGATTAATTCTAATTGAAATATGTATTCTTGATTTCTGATAGCTGTCAATTAAGCTGGCAAGCTTTTAAAAACGAAAGTTTCTGACAATTTTTATATTTAATTACTCACATACATATAGGGCAAATTTTCTCAAGTGCCCAACGTCTTAATTAAAAGTTGTTGAATCGGACT
Source organism: Ganaspis brasiliensis (assembly GCA_037103525.1). Lineage (NCBI taxonomy): Eukaryota > Metazoa > Arthropoda > Insecta > Hymenoptera > Figitidae > Ganaspis > Ganaspis brasiliensis. The sequence goes on along the minus strand of JAZKLR010000841.1, from coordinate 595,654 downwards.
AATATTTGCCCAAACTTTAGTGCTATGGGTAAGTACTTTCACCACCAAATATTATGCAATTTTATTTAAAATTGTAGAATGGGGAGGGGGTGAAAGACTTTGGTCAAGAATGAACATTGAATTTTTCAAAAAATCGTAGCCGCTAAATAATAAAATGAAAAAAAAACTACACTTATATGTTTTCCAAAAGTTTTTTCCTGCTCGTTCACATGGTGCAACATTTTTTTGTAAAAATTCAAAATTTAACCCTTTTTTTAAATTAAAATTTTTTTTGACTTTTTTTCAAAATGGACCTTTATTTTTCTTTTTTTTGTTTTAAAAGAAAGCTTAAATTGTGTACTTTAAACATACGAAATGAACAAAGTGACGTTTTTTTGTTGTTTTCGAATTATTAATTAATTAAATTATAAAAATTTATAAAAATTAAAATATTTTACAAAAAAATAAAGATACGGCAATTGTGAATACATCACTTTGAAACTTATCAAAATGCTCATCCATAGAGCCCTGTATAAAGTATTTTGGATAATTTTATGTGTTACAAATATATATTTTTTTAAAAAATTAATTAACAAATAAATATCATCCATAAATATAAAGATAGAGTGTTAGTTTTTGTTTTTTAGGAAGTTTATACAATCCTACCGTAAATAATATCTAGCTAAAGTATTTCCAAACATTGAAAATTCAAATAAAACATTTTTACATCAACATCTTTATGTATGCGCCGCGTCGCGCTGCGCAACTCAGTTGAATCTACTTGTGTAACCACCGGGCCTAACATTTTTATGTTTATTTTTACAGAACAGGTTTTTATTTATTTTTTAATAATTAAATTTTATATTTTGTTCACAATAATTTGTATAATTTAATTTTATATACCTACATGGTTTGAAAATTTCAGAACTTTAAATTTTTTTATAATAATTCAAATTTTTTAATACTAATTTTTAATGTTATGTGCATCATTTTTAAAACTCAATTTAAATACTTTCTGTTTTCTCATAGATAGGGTAAGTTTTTAATATTTTTTTTTATTTTTATGGATGATATTTATTTGTTAATTAATTTTTTATAAATATTTTTTTTTAAATTATAAAATCATTTAAACTACTTCATATAGCGCTGTTTGGATAAGGATTTTAATAAGCTTCAAAGTGGTGTATTCCCAATTGGCGTTACTTAATTTTTCTGTAAAATATTTTAATTTTTATTAATTTTTATTAATTAATTAATAATTTGAAAACAATAAAAAACGGCATTTTGTTTAGTTCGTATGTTTAAAGTACACAATTTGAGCTTTCTTTTAAGACAAAAAGTTTAACGTTTAAATTTTAAATTTGTTAATTAAAGATGTATGTACGCATATATTTTTCTTGAATTCGAGAATCAGCTACCTTAAATGTAAATTTGAAACTTTGTTGCCTGAAAATTTTATTATTGGTTTGCTTAAGCATCACATTACTCTTAATGAAAGGTTTCTTTGCGACAACGTTAGACTTAACCAGAAATAATGATGATTTGAATAGAGTCGAACTTAATTTACATAAACAGTCTGATAACTTCTCTGCTGATCCATGGCTAATTAATTTATCTAATTTGGATTTGCTTGTTCATGTATTCGATGTAATTCGTTTGGGTAAAATTTTCAGTAATCCAATGCTTAAAAGTAAATCTGATCAGGTTTTAGAAATTTTGAAAGACGTAGAGTCTAATATTTTTCAAATACCTTTGTCAGAACAGCAAGATTTTCGTAATAAAGTAATAAATTTAACTGATGTCTTTTTTAACACTAAAAGACACATCAGTGTTTTGAACAGAAAAATTGCAGCAGGTATTAACGTTTCAAAAGCATTTTTAAAAAATAACAGTGATGTCGTCTGTTTGAATGCCGATAAGGGTAGCATTACTATAGTTATAAATAAGTCAGATTATGTGAATAAAATGGAAAAAGAAATTGAAGAATGCTACTTTGAGAATGCTAGATAATTGGAGAAAGAAGAGGTTCTTGGGTAGAGATATCGAGAGAAAATACATTGATACTACTAATAATGTTTTGGCTTAGATGTTACGGTTTGCCAAAGGTTCACAAGGAAAATATCCCCTTGAGACCTGTTGTATGTACAATAGATTCACCGAATAGATTTATGGAAGTAAATTTCAATAGTATATTAAAATCTTCAATTAAATTACCTTTTTATGTTGCTAAAAATTCCTGGTAATTTAAGAATATTATTTTAAAATTCCCTATTCCTAAAGATCAGGTTTTGGTTTCTCTGGATGTAGTGTCCATGTTTCCTAATATACCTTTAGAGCTAGTTTTATCCGGTATTAAAAATATATGGGAAGATATTAAATTTTTTACGAAATTAAAATGTGATGATTTTTTGAGGGGCGTGGAATATTTGATGTGTTCTACGTATTTTAAATTTAATGGTAAATTTTATAGACAAAAATATGGCACCCCAGTAGGATCTGTTATTTCTCCAATTTTAGCTGAAATAGTAATGGCTGCCTCTGAAATTGAAAGTAATAATAGGATTAGTTTCTAGGATCTCCAATTGTTAAGAGATGATTTTGGTCAGATATTAACTAATTAGTATAGAAAGGAGACCTCAGGTAGAATTTTAAATTTTCTTCCGATACATTCCATTCAAAACAAGATTGGTGTATTCAGGAATCTTGTAGATAAAGGCAATTAAATTATTTGATGTACGATTTCATTATGAGAATATTGATATTGTTAAAAATATTATGCGGTTAAATCATTATCCTTGCTTTTTTGTTGAGAAACATGTTCACAGTAGGCTAAAAGAAATTTTTGGTGGTAACCGTTCCTTGCGGGGGGGGGGGGGGGGTGTTACTAAGTCTGAATATTCTAGCACCAATACAATTGTGCTTCCTTATTTTGGAAGGGTTTCTGAATCTATAAAGGTTTTATTGCGTAAATATAACATTCATTCTATTTTTAGATTTCCTTACAAATTTGACTTATTGATATCTCTGGGTAAGGATCCATTATCTAAATTTGATAAAAGAGGGGTAATTTATAAATTAAAATGTAATAAATGCGAAAAATTATATGTTTGAGAAACGGATAGATTGTTAATGACAAGAGTAAATGAACACAAGGACAATTTTGGTAGAAATCCCTATTATCATAATGTTATTTCAAAACATAAGAACATAATGACATTTAAACATTGAATTCTTGCCATAATAATACACTTAGATTTTAAAATATTAAATTAAGTTTTAGTTTTAGCTGCCTTATGTTTGTTTTTCTTAGTGTAACTACACATGATTTAAGGTTTTATTAAAAAAAAAAAAAAGTTAAAAAAGTATAATTAACAGACTAAAGTTATGTGATGCTTAGGGGAAAACACGCAATTTGATTTAAAAAAAAAGAATTGAAATAAATTAAAATATACAAAATCAAATTAGGTGTTTTTATGTCGGTACGTGATTCAATGTAATTTTTATTTATCTAAGATAAAATTTAATTTCAAAAAATAAAAAGAAGAAAAGGAAAAAAATAGAAAGCATTTGGTTGAGTCACGTGTTGACGGCGTTGGGTTTGGGTACGGGTTTTGCATGTTCCTTTTTGAAGGTGGTCTCTCGGGCTGTAGCTGTGATGGTGGGATTTTCGGTAGCTATGGGTGGTCGTTTTGAGCTTCCTCAGTCTTGCAGTTTCCGGATAGCTGGCCGGAGTACTACTAATCTATTTTTCTCTTTTCCAGCTCCTGATGAGGGCACTGAGTGAATGCCGAAACTTCAATTTTTTATATTTTGTAACTTATTCTGTTTCTTTTCAGCTAAGAGAGATTAAAGTTAGTAGGTAGTGGACTTGTGGATTGAGAAGGTTCCTACTTACCTTTCATCTCCCTTTCCAGTTTTGATACAGGGTTTTTCTAATTTATCGTCCGAGAATTGGTCGTAAATTGTTTCTTTAAAAAAAGGGTCTATTTTGACAAATAAGTCAAAGAAATTTTTATTAAAAAAAAGGGTTAAATTGTAAATTTTTACAAAAAACTTTTGCACCATGTGAAAGAACAGGGAAAAACCTTTTGAAAACATATAAATGTAGTTCTTTTCATTTTATTATTTTACGATTACGATTATATTACGATTTTTTGATAAACTCAATGTTCATTCTTGACCAAAGTCTTTTAACCCCCTCCCCGTTCTAGAATTTTAAATAAAAAATGCATAATATTTGGTGGTGAAAGTACTTACCCATAGCACTAAAGTTTGTGCAAATATTAATCCGATTCAACAGCTTTTAATTTTGACGTTGGACACTTGAGAAAATTTGCTCCATATATAAAATTATTTTAAGAACACCAAGTTAAACTTAAATCAAAATATATAATATTGACAGCTGCTAACTGTCAAGAATACATATTGCTATTACAATTAATATCAATGTTCTTCAAAACATTTGTATATGATTAATTGAATGTAAAAAGTCTAATTCTCAAAAGTTTGACAGCTTTATTGAGAGTTGTCAATTGTCAATAATAGGGGAGTGTGGTACCATACCGTCAAAAGAACACTTTCATAACTCGGACATGTTGACCATAGGTAATAATTTCTTGGTCCAATTATATCTAAAAATTTTACGTAAAATTAGTTTTTTGCAATAACATTTTTTGTTCTTGACATATCTTAAATTTAAGTTAAAAGTGTTGAATTGAGATCAGGAAAATTTAAGTATAAGTTTATTTGGTTGCTTATTGTCTCAACTTTAATACACAACATTCAAATTCAAACGCTTTCATTGACATGAATAATCAGCAAGAAATTATGTAGAAGTAGTGGGGGTGGTCCAAAACCGACCCCCACCCCTTTCTTGCATTATGATTATAACTAAATTATTTGTAATTACCAAATAATTCCTACAAATGTATTTTAATAAATAATATTAAAATACTATTAAAATATTATTAATATTTTAATAATATTAAAATACTATTAAAATATTATTAATATTTTAATAAATGTATTTTAATAATTAAGCTCAGATAATATAGCTTGTAATTAAGATCAAACTAAAAACACTCATTTTTTATTGTAATGATAATTCTTTTACTCTTATTCTGAAAAAGGCTTTAAATAATGTATTTAAATAAAGTAAAAGTAATTTAAGTTAATTCTAGTTTGTTGTTTTTAATTCAAATTACAATACAAGTTCAAAATTTTGTTTGTTTTCGCTATTTCCTACAATAAAAATAGGGGGTCGGTTTCAGACCACCCTTTTTGAGATTGTCGAAAACGTCAATTTTCGATTTTCTCTCTGTATCTCCCACTTAATAAGATCCAGAACCTCGGCAACCAGTGGCTTTTGCCTTTTAGGGGGTCGGTTTGGGACCACCCTCCTCTACATATATACCTATTTAGGTTTATCTCAGTTTTCTTAAAATACTTTTATGCGTATGTGACTAATTTAATATAAAAACTGTCAAAATCTCTCGTTGTTAAAAGTTTGACAGCTGTGAAATGTCAAAAATACATATTACTATTAGAATTAATCTTAGTTTAATTAAGAACACTTGTATATGGGTGATTCTTATGAAAGTGCCTTTTTGAATATTTTCTTATTTCGATTAATTTTGTATAATCTGTTCATTACTAATTGTTGTGGATTTTTACAGTCAACATTGACTCCTTACTCAGTACTTTAAGAAATGTATTAAACATTTCGGTTCATCCATATTTATATATCGGAGCTGTTTTGAGTCAAAAAGGCTTCGGAGATGAATGCAATTTAGCTCGCACCCAGATACGGCTTAATGAAATTGCATATGAATTTTAATAATACTAAGAAAAGGCTAATTTTGACTTGGGAGGTGACAATGAATAATATTATGTACATAGATATTGCAGAATTAAAAAAAGAAACACATAAAACCGGTCAAAAAAGTCACTTTCAGAAGAATCACCCATATGAGTAATTTAATGTCAGTTTTCTTAAGGAAGTTCTATCGTATCACAATACTAGTCAAAACAGAGACCATTATTTTGAGGCTAGGTTTAAATTTAATTTTACTAATATATAATTGAATAATTGTATTTATTAACTTTTTTAACTTTATTTACTTTTTAAATATGACTATTTTTCATGTGCGATCAAAATCAACATTTTAAAATGTCAGAACGTCTGAACTGTATGGTGTAAAACGTGAAATATTTTTACAAATTAATTTATTGCAACTCTCACAAGAACCCATTGTCCTTTTCTAAATACAATATCGGCTCATTAGATATCTGTGTTTAACTATACAAACTTTGATCACTATCTGGTCATTTAATAATTTTTGGTACGAAAATATATGTGACAGAGTAATGAATTCTCATAAGAATCAATGTTAAAGTAGTTCTCCGGCAAATAGATTTTCTTTAGAATTTTCTGAAACTTTGGATAAATGTTCCTTCTTGTATGCTTTATGTGTGGTAAAAACCTCAGGGCCTCTTGCAATGCTAAAAATTGAGATATTTAGCTTCAAAGATTCAACATTTACATGGGAATCATATGCTGAACGTATAAAAATGGCACACTTTTATTAATATCTGGAAAACTTTTATATAAATATTTCTTAAAAACTAGTATATTATAGGGATAAATAAAAGAAATAATATAAAAAAAATTTTAGTAGGGGTATCAATGCTCATTTTTTAATTATACTAATCTGAAATTCGAAACCAATGTGATTTTCCATTGAATTTACGAGCGAAAGGAAATCCAACGGTCGCAAATTGCCAAAATTCTTCCGTTTGAAGCACATGTGAAGTGTCACGAGACTAACATATTGCTTTAAATTACGTTTTCAGATTTAATTTATTTGTTTTTTATTTATTTGTTTTCATCTATTTTTTTTATAGTATTTGTGCGGCCCTGAAGCCGGAGAACTACCTTAAACAGGTTAAACAGTGAAAAAATATATCGATCATAACTTTTTTCCAAAGAACCTACAGGTCTCAAAAATTTAACTACAAAATTTTAGAAACTTTATCTATCAGTACACCAAGTTTTATCAAAATGTATTTAATTATTCAATTTACGGTAGAACTTCTTTAAGAACACTTGTATATGAATAATTTCATGTAAAAAGTCTCCTTAAAAGTTTGACAGTTAACAGCTGTCAATATTACATGTTACTATTTAGATATCTCTACGTGTTGTTAAAATAATTTTATATGCATATGTGAATAAATAAATATAAACCTGTCAAAAACTCTCGTTTTTGAAAGTTTGACAGCTCAATTAACAGTTGTCAACTGTCAATATTACATATTCTATTTGGATTAACCTTAGTTCTTAAAATACATTTATAAGAGTAAATTAGTGTAAAATTCCACAAAAACTGTCGTCTTTAAAAAATTGACAGCTTTATTGCCAGCTGTTTTGATAACTGGCATCTGTCAAATCTTATTTTTGACATCGGATTCGTGTTCAGAACCTCAAAAACCATAAATATACACTGAAAAAATCAAAGGACAGTTGCTGCACCGTAGACAATATTTAATAAATCAACTTACTTCGTAATTATTATTTTGCATGTGATTTCCTTGGTTGTGAAGTTAACTTTTTTTAAAAGGTTCAACAATTGCCCTTCAAAACTGTCTTTGAATTTCTTCAGTGTACATTCGTCAAAGGAAAAGATTAATAAAAAAAGTTATTATACAAAACGTACAAAGTGTACTTATCCCATGTAAAATCCCATGTAAACTTTAACCCTTTGGTGGCACGGGTTAATATTAATTGATTGGGCTGTTCTTGTGCACAGCTCATTTTTTTTACATTCTGAAGCAAATTCAGCTCGGCGATCTAAGAAATTCAAACTTTTGCAAATTAACGGTCACTCTGATATATACATATAAGGTAAATCTCCCAGTTTGGGAACGCGTACCGATTTGTGCACAGTTATTCATCTATGTGTAAATTAAAACGTAAATTAATTAGAAATAATGTTATGAATAGTTACTTTTTATTCTATAAAGTATTTTATAATTAAAATACATTTTTTTATAGCTAAAAATTCTTTAATAATACAATAAAAAATATAAATACTTATAGCGTTTTGACATTTCTCAGCAATCAAGAGAAATACGTTGCCATCTTCAAAAATTCGTCAGCTGACAGGTTAACGAAACAGAGCTCAAAAGAGCAATAAAAATTCAACTTTTATAAAATGAATAGTTTTAAATAGTAGATGTGAGACTAATTTACAGTTTTGAACCAGAAGTGCGCATAAAAATGAGTAGACATTAAAGTGTACAAGAAAAATACAAATCGGTAAACACAAAGTGTGTAGGGGAAAGTCGGGCAGCCCCGGCCCCTTAAGGAATTTCAGTTATTATTTCTAAAATATGCAAAAAAATGTATGTTTTGATTTGTAAACATAATTTTGAGTTCTTAATCTACACTTAGAATTTAATTACACAGCCCCACAAAAAAAAAAAGTGTCATGTACTTTTGACCGGAATACCCTAGCCCTATGTATTTTGACGCGCTGAACACGAATCCGAAGTCCATTTTGCTCCATCACGTCAGGATTTTTTTCTAACCTCAAAAAACATGTCGGATTTTGAGAGGTAGGCGATTTTTTAAAAAAATTTATGGATTTACTTCAAACTTGGTATCTGGGGGTTTTTTGGGTCGCTGATTATTAATCTGAAGTTAGATTTTCAAAATTCAAAATGGCGGATCAAATATGGCGGACGAATTTTGAAAAAATTTGAAGATTTACTTCAAACTTGGTATCTGGGGGTTTTTTGGGTCGCTGATTACGAATCTGAAGTTAGATTTTCAAAATTCAAAATGGCGGATCAAATATGGCGGACGAATTTTTAAAAAATTTGAAGATTTATCAGGAATAAGATGCAGAATGGAACAATGTACTTTCTTATTTGGCTTCTGCACCAAACATATCCAATCTGTTACCAAGGAATATTTTATGATAAAATTGTAATAGAAGTCATATTTGAAAATGTGAGAAACTCGCTTCGAAATCACACTCAGCAACTTAAAAACCTGAAGATACCAAATTTCATAAAAATTTCGAAAATATGACGTCAGATTCGCAATCAGCGACCCAAAAAACCCCCAGATACCAAGTTTGAAGTAAATCTTCAAATTTTTTCAAAATTCGTCCGCCATATTGGATCCGCCATTTTGAATTTTGAAAATCTAACTTCAGATTCGTAATCAGCGACCCAAAAAACCCCCAGATACCAAGTTTGAAGTAAATCCATAATTTTTTTTAAAAAATCGCCTACCTCTCAAAATCCGACATGTTTTTTGAGGTTAGAAAAAAATCCTGACGTGATGGAGCAAAATGGACTTCGGATTCGTGTTCAGCGCGTCAAAATACATAGGGCTAGGGTATTCCGGTCAAAAGTACATGACACTTTTTTTTTTGTGGGGCTGTGTTATTCATGAAAGAAATGCTTAATATTTAAAATATAAGGAAATTAAAATATAGTGTAATATTGGTTATTTCAAAAGAGTGTCGGGTACCTCCGGCCACAACTAAAAATCAATTAAAACCTTAATATAAATTATACAAAACTATATTACACTATAAAAATAATATAAATGTTTTCATCTTTGCAATAAAATAAAAGAAACTTACCCATATTGTGAGAATTCGAAAATTAGGCAATATGTCAAAATTGGTTAGTTGAATTATTTACATTTCAAAATAAATGAAAAACAAATTAAGATTGCATAGAAATATTGGCCGGAGATACTCGTATTTAAAGTGGCCGGCGCTGGACGACAAGTTATCCTTTAGAAAAAGTTAATTTATACCCAAATTATTAGAAAATTAAATAAGTAAATTGTAATTATATATAAAGTGATAGTTCAGCTTTATGAAACAGTAAAATATTTAATTCAAATGCTTAGAAAACATAAAAATATTGGATAATTAAGTTCGTCTACATTTTATAAGATGACACTCATCTTATTGCCGAAATTTTCACTCTCGCATATTTCTCATATAAATTGATCAATTGAACATATATTTTGGAATTTATATCATGAATCTATCCACAAACAAAAACTTTAATGTAAATATTTATAAGTAATGTAGTTTTATAAATAATATGTGTGGCCGTGGCTACCCCTTGGCCGTGGCTACCCGACTCTCCCCTATGTCTTTATTTGTAAACGTGAAATCAAAAGTATTAATAAACAATACAATTTTCATACTTTTTATAAGTAAAGTCTATTTTCAATATCTTTAATCTTCATATTTTCTGAATATATTGTAAAATTTTAGACAAACAGACTTTAACTGTTAATTGCTTGGGAATAAAAGTGGCAGGTATCAGCGTTAGTGTTGTTTCTTTGTAATTAATGTACTATAAATAGTGTTTTAACCGTTTTAACTGCTAATTTTATTAAAATTTATTCAAAATATTCACAATACTAATGTCACGTGACATTGTACATTTTGTACAAAATGCAGATTCATGTGTATTTTTAGTGTTTTTAAGGTTTTTTATGTTCTTCAAAAAGTGAGGTTATGTTTCACCTATTTATTTTTAATTTTGAAGTAATTTGAAATTATTAGAAGAAAGAACTGGAAAGTATTTACTATAATGGAATGAAAATATAAGATCAAATTGTTAGAATATTTTGTCTTATTAATAAAATTGAATTACTTTAATAAGTTATAGTTAAAATTAAATATAATTATAAATCTGTGCACTAATTGGTACACCTCTTTTCCCAAATTGGGTCGATCTGAACATAAGCGTGCACGAATTGATACCGTACATTTAATTCATAAAAACACAATAAATTACAAAATTTTGTTAACAAAACTTTGTTTAAAGTCTCATTTACTTTAAAAAATGAAGGATCTTCTTGTCATAAGAATTTTTTTGTTTTAAAAACCATATGAAGCATTTTATTTTACACTTATGTATAGTGCAAATCTTGGTAGTCTACAAACTGGGACATTTACCTTATATGTTACGGGCAATGTTCAAGAACCGGGGAAGGTCTGAGAAAGGCCGCGGTCACTGGGCTTGCTTTACTTCAAACTCAAATATTTCTGCAAAAAATGTAGTAATAGCTATCAATCAGAGATCGTTTAATAGTATATTATGCATCAAGGGAGGGAATTCCGTGTTTTTTTGTCAAGCACAAATGTTCGAAGAACGAGTGTAGCACGAGCGTAGCGAGTGCGAAACGAGTTCGGAGAACATTGTGCGAGACAAAAAATCGGCCTCCCGAGGTGCATATATGCTATTTTCTATCACATATGTACGAAAATCTCGTGTTTCGTTCGCGTTAGCGGGTCAGCACTCGCAGTTTTCAGGTTAGTGACGTTAGAGATAAAAACTGTGAGTTCTGCCCCGCTTAAGGCGAACGAAAACACGAGGTTTTCGTGCATGTGTGGTAGAAAAGTTTATTAAATTGAGGATAAAATGGACCAAGGTGCAACCATTTTGATGAAGTAAATAAAAATATTACGTTTTTTAAAGTCAAAGGTTTTTTATGTAGAAATTGCGACTTCGAAATCTTGAGTTCAAGTCGATGCCAATTGAAGAATACATTTTTTTTAGATTAAGCACTTTTACAAAATGAAATGCGAATCCCACTCTTTAATTTCAGACCAAATCCACTTAAAAATAATCAGTATTTGCTTCAAATTTTATAAAAATAAAATTTCATGCTCTCGAAAATTTTCAAAAAAAATAAACCCGAATTCTTTGTTCTCATTCATTTGTTTTATCTTTTAATCACACTTAAAAAAAGTGTGGTTAAATAATAAAACATATACTTCAGTATCACTATAAGGTAAAAAAATGTCACCGAGATATGAAATAAATATTGATGATATTGCTACAGCTCTAATATTAATTTCTATAATAATCAAGAGGTTACATATTTTTTAATATAGGTATTTTTATAAAATCTGAAGAAAATACTGATTATTTTTAAGTGAATTTGGTCTAAAATGAAAGAGTATTTATAGTTTTTAATAAACTTTCAAACGATCTCTGATCAGGCGCGTAGGAGCGAATTTTTTTCTGGGGGGGGGGGGGCAAACAGCTAAATATGACGTGTAATATATACATATATATTAAATGTATATGTATATATATATATCCCGGTAAAAAGTGGTTGATTAAAACGCATTAAAACGTTTCAATGCGCTTTGATTCCGTTTTTGTATGAATGCCTTCAAATGCCTAAAAACAAACCAGTATCCATATTGCAAGGGAAAATTGAACATGTGATTGTTATGTTTTACTCTGATTATTGTCTTTATCAATATTTTACTTTTTAAGTTCAAATATGTTAATAGGTTAACTTCAGCTAAATAGTAGACCAAAATAGAATAAAAAATAAGCAATAAATTTAACACTTAACGTCATTTTCGTATTTTGTCTTGCATGCAACAAAAAATGACAAAATGACTTTAAAACATGTTTGCGTTCACTCCTTCACTTTGTTTAGGTAAACTATTAGTATTAGACACAAAATCACTTTGTTTTTCACTTCAATAACGCGATTTAGTTAAAATAGATCGAACAACACAAAATAGAAAGATGCCACGACGACGCCCTGCAAAGAATGAACAAGTTAACAAAAAAAAGTACACAATTTTTAATATTGGTTAAGTGTCGAAATTGTACGCTGCCTGGAAAAGTATTTTTAAGGTTATGTTAATTCTCTCCTTGCAACATCCTTAAATACTTGACACTGTACACAATTTTATTTTTATTTTAATTAATTTTTATTTTAAATTTTAACGAATTTAGGTAATTTTTGTATTTTATACGCTAACTAACTATTTTATATGTTATGCGTTTTTTTTTATTATATAATTTTTTCTGAAAGGGGTCAGGCTTCGCCAAGCGGATCAGCTAAAATTATAAAAATTCTGTTTCTAATGAGACATCATTTTTGTTATCCTTAAACTATGTAAATTAGGCTCTAAAATTATTAAAACAAAAAAAATTTTTTTTTTGAAGTTATTAGTGATTGAAATTCTTAATAATACAAAATAAAAAAAAAATTTCTCGAGATCTTCTTAACTGATTTTAAAAGTTAAAAAAGCATCTTAATTGTCTTGAAATACAGCTTTTAAAAATATTTTTTGTTCTTAACAATTTTTAATTTTTATTGTTATTTAAATTATTTATTTAATAAATGTTAATAAAAAACAGTTTTCTGCGTGCATTACGTATAATTTTAAAATACTGTTGTATTCTTTACACTTTTTTAATAATAAAACCGTTAAGAAAAAAAATGACCCGCGATTAGAGACAAAGATATTAAATTTTTTTTTCGGCGTTCAAAAATTTTTTTTGCATAGGTAGTGAATGAAAGTTTAAAAATTATTTATGTTTAAGTTTTCTTTTGTTTTCAAGGGTTTTTATTGACAACGGATTTATGTAATTGAGTTTAAAATGTTTTTTGCACGCCGAAAAAAACAATTTAATATCTTTGTCTCTAATCGCGGGTCATTTTTTTTCTTAACGGTTTTATTATTAAAAAAGTGTAAAGAATACAACAGTATTTTAAAATTATACGTAATGCACGCAGAAAGCTGTTTTTTATTAACATTTATTAAATAAATAATTTAAATAACAATAAAAATTAAAAATTGTTAAGAACAAAAAATATTTTTAAAAGCTACGTTTCAAGACAATTAAGATGCTTTTTTAACTTTTAAAATCAGTTAAGAAGATCTCGAGAAATTTTTTTTTTATTTTGTACTATTAAGAATTTCAATCACTAATAACTTCGAAAAAAAAATTTTTTTGTTTTAATAATTTTACAGCCTAATTTACATAGTTTAAGGATAACAAAAATGATGTCTCATTAGAAACAGAATTTTTATAATTAATTTTAGCCGATATCCGCTTGGCAAAGCCTGACCCAAGGGATTAAAATTTTTTGTATATTTTGTTATAAAACAGCCTGATCAGGCCAACAAACCCTTGTTGGCGAAAGGTTGCTACATGACATAATATAAAATTTGTGTTACTTCTAACTTCCTGGATTACATTCCTATATTTTTGATCAACTTCAACTAAATAGATGGATATAACCCCCTTTCATCTAAATAATGATTATTTTAAAAATGTGTAATAAGTGATATCTTCACCCTCTAAATCATGTTTACTAGAAAGTAGATTTTAATTTGTATACAAACTATTTTCTTCATTTATTGTGTTTATGACAAAGCATTCAGAGCACTACCAAATTAGACAACATGATTTCAAACACAAAAAAACATTTTATAAAAGTAACAAGTATATACCTTCAGATCTGTATGACTCGATTCACACTTCCAATATGAAACTACTTGAAATGGGCAAGATGTGGCTCCTTCTCCAGCTTTAACTTGGTATTTTATTATATCCACATTAAAGTATGATGCTGAAGGATTTTTTTCTGCTTGTTTTCTTAATAATGTAGTTAAGGCACTCATATTGAATTCAAATAACATGCTTTCAACACTTGCTTGTGTTATGTCCCTATAAAGTATAGAAAAAATATTTAGTTAAGTACATGATTAATCTTGAAGTTATTACGTCAGTGTTGCCAGATAGCTGATGTGCTTTGCCCGAGGTCATGCCCTACTGTAAAAACGTGCATGATACCTGTCATAAGAAGGTAGCTATGTAGTTAAATGTGTTCGCATATAAGATCTCAGGTGACACAGCCGAGGCGAGATCTCGCATAAGATCTTATGTGAAAACGTAGGTACAAACGCATGTACGTTCTTATATTAAGTTCCGTCATGCGTCGCGTATAACGTTACTCAATATGAAATTGAAACAGCGTTCTTATATGAGTTCGTATGTAATAACGTATGTGAGTTCGTATGTAAAAAAGTATGCAATATCGTGTTGGTTATTCAACGAAAATTTACTTCTTAAATATTTGAAGTAAAAAGCCACGTACGAACACACGTGAGAACTCACATGAGAACTCAGGTGCGTACACACGTACGAACTCATGTGCGTCCACACGTACGAACTTACGTGCGAACACACGTACGAACTCATGTGCGAACACACGTACGAACTCATGTGCGAACACACCAAAGTACATTATTAAATTAAATATAATAAACAATATTAAATATTAATTATTAAATAATTATTAAATATTAAATGTATTAAATTAAATATATTTAAAAAAAAAATTCTCGCCACCGGGATTCGAGCCCATCTAACCTGAGCCTAAGTACGCCTTAAGCCCCTCGGCCACCGTAGTTATAGAAACAACTTTACAATATCTTATAACTACGGTGGCCGAGGGGCTTAAGGCGTACTTAGGCTCAGGTTAGATGGGCTTGAATCCCGGTGGCAAGAATTTTTTTTTAAATATATTTAATTTAATACATTTAATATTTAATAATTATTTAATAATTAATATTTAATATTGTTTATTATATTTAATTTAATAATGTACTTTGGTGTGTACGCACATGAGTTCGTACGTGTGTTCGCACGTAAGTTCGTACGTGTGGACGCACATGAGTTCGTACGTGTGTACGCACCTGAGTTCTCATGTGAGTTCTCACGTGTGTTCGTACGTGGCTTTTTACTTGAAATATTTAAGAAGTAAATTTTCGTTGAATAACCAACACGATATTGCATACTTTCTTACATACGAACTCACATACGTTATTACATAGGAACTCATATAAGAACGCTGTTTTAACGGAACTTAATATAAGAACTTACATGCGTTCGTACCTACGTTCTCACATAAGATCTTATGCGAGATCTCGCCTCGGCTGTGTCACCTGAGATCTTATATGTGAACACTAGGGTGGTCCAAAAAAGGTCGATTTTTAAAAATTATAAAAACTGTCGCAGCTTTATATTCTGCAACAAAATACAAGGCATAACTCTTTTTTTATAATTTTTTAAATTAATAATTGGCTTGTCCCTGCGACTTTTTGTCTCTTATGGGAATTAACACGTAAAACAAGCAATTTATTTTCAATCTTATTTTTTCCTGCTTTGTTGATTTCCTATTGCAATGTATTTCCGTAAACTGTTAGGTGACAATTAAAATATTTTATTGAAACAAAAAAAATTTCCAAAATGATATATTTATAGTTGTTATTCAGTTAGAAAAAACCTGAAAAATCATTAAATTGGCAGTTTTTAGAGGCAATTTTTTACCAGTAAATATAAATTAATTTATTTAAAATTTACATGAAATAAAAGTTTATTCTATTGACAATAGTACATGAAAAAATAAAATTGATTTTTAAATATTAAAGGGACACATTCTTGAATTGAAGTTTACGGTTTTTTGCCCGTCGTCGGTTTACAGCCATCATTATGAGCGAAACTGATATAGGCCTGTGCATTGCTACTGACGAAAAGGAGAAGTAAAGGGTCTAGGATTGAAGTCGACCATTTCTACCTACTCAGAAGCAGGTCTATTATATTTTTTTCACCCACAAACCCTTTCCAGGATACGATTTAGATTATTACCCATAAGTGAAATACGACGGATAAGTAGAAGAAGAACTGAGAACCTTTCAAACCCTAGAGACAAGTCAATTATTAATTTAAAAAGTTATAAAAAAAGAGTTATGCCTTGTATTTTTTTGCAGAATATAAAACTGCGACAGTATTTTTAATTTTCAAAAATCGACCTTTTTTGGACCACCCTAGTGAACACATTTAACTACATAGCTACCTTTTTATGACAGATATCATGCACGTTTTTACAGTAGGGTGTCACTGCAGTGGCGTGAAATTTAAAAAAAAATTAAGACAATGATCCACTTACTATCTTTTATTAAGGTACAGTATAAAGCAATTAAAAAATCGGGCAAGTACGAGTTACACCCGTACCAAAATCTATGGTTCCGTACATTTACGAAACAAAGATATACCTTATTAACAAACAGAGAGTTCTAATTTGGTACACATATGTATTTTTACGTGTAGATTACAAAAAAATTTTAGGGAACATTATCTGGATTGACAGTCAAAACGTTGTCAAAAAAAAAGAAAAACTGCAAATTTTCGAAAAAAAAGTTTTTTCATCATAACTTTGAAACTATTTGAGCTAGAGGGCTAAAATTTGATACTTTTGTATATTTTTATGTACAGATTATAAAAATTAATTAGAACGTACAAATTATGAAAATACTTCTACCTTCAAGTACATCAAACTTTTGCTTAAGGGTACAGGTTTGTATTTCATATAAATAACATAAAAATCAAGAATTTTTTTTTAAGGGGAGGCCCTGAAACTTTTATAGGGTTTCAGGGCTTATAACAGTCTTGATTATAGGTCCTGTGGCAGCCTTGATCAAGCCTTGTATAAGATTAAACATTTTTTTTTGTTTTTTTTTCATAATTTTTCAATTATTTTGAAAAAAAAAGTGATAACAAATTTCAATTGCGTTTTATATCTTTTTTTTACATTCTGAGTATACAAATAAAAATTTTATTGGTTTAAGGGGTACTGTAGGACAATTAGGGTGAGCTCTAGCATAGGGGTCTAAACCTCTTTTTGGTGATTTTTTGAATTTTTTTTTGTGACCTCATAATATTCAATTTTATTTCCAAACATAATTTTTCCATAATCTGCATGCAAAAATACACAAGTGTACCAAATTTTAGCCCTGTAGCTCAAATAATGGCAAAGTCAGAGAAAAAAACTTTTTTTTCCAAAATTTGCAGTTTTTCCTTGACAACGCTATGGCCATCAATCCAGATCATGTTTTCTATATTTTTCGTGCAATCTACACGTGAAAATACACGGGGTTCCGCCGAACACCGAAGGTGTACGGAACCCTAAAAAAGATGAGGATACACTAGAACCTCATTTATTTTAAGTCTCACTTATTTACTAAGAGTATTTACTAAGAGTATTCTAAATATAAAATATATTAATTGCATTGGAAATATAATTTCTTAAGCTTTAAGGGGTTACTCGCAGTCCTAACTTTCAAAAAATCGATTTTTTTGTTTAATATTTTATGAAAATAAATTATCTCGAAAATGTCTTCCCAAAGTTTAAAATCAATTCAATAAGAATTGAGAGATTAAGCAAGTTTTTTGTCGAGTCGGGCAATAGGTTTGTAAGTCAAACTTGAAACTTTAAACGCGTTTTTCTCAAAACCAAATTTTCAATATCGGTGAGCAAGATTACAAGAAAACTGCTTCACCGATCCTTACCAAATTTGGTAGTCTCTTTTCATACATTAAAAAACAGTCCTTGATCGAAGGATTTTTTATTTTGATAAAATCTGACTGATTTTTTTAACAATAAACAGAGAAATTTTTCTCGAAATTCAAAGTTTTAACTTTGGCCTGCCGCTGTTTCGTCAAAAATTTTTTTTACCATATTCCTTCGATTAAGGACTAAAAAAACTAATAATTTATCGAAATTAATTTGAATTTTTATTTGAGATGACTCTGTGAAGAAGAAAAGTACTCACTACAAAACGCTTTTTGTGGGAAGACTTTCGAGAAATTACGTGTAACTCATTAAATTTTAATGATTTTTTAATAAAAATTTTATCTAATATTAAGGAAAATATGTACAATGGATTGCAAAATGTTTTGTCCCATAATTCTTTTCACGAAGAAAAAATTAGGAAAGTTACTCAAATTTTAATCGATAATGATTATCCGATTGATTATAAACTCGGTTCTAAAATCAGTCTACCATTCAATAATAATTATTTTTAATTATCCTCAATATTAAAAAATTACAATTCATTAACTATAACAAAAGTTAACAAAAGTTTGATCTCTGTCATCAGGTTGGGTAAAGACCCCACAGAAATGTGTTTAAAAAATAATGTTGTCTACGAGATGGTTTGCAACGACTAGACTGTCCGGCCAAATATATTGGTGAAACTCAACGCAATACAAAAAAAGAATCAAAGAACATAGAACAACAAATGAAATGATATTGAAACACGAAATTAATAATGAACATTCTTTTAATTTTGATATAATGTACAAATTTTAGATTGTGAACCGGACAAGAAAAAAAGACTTATTTCAGAAATGAAGTAAGTATTACCCCCACAGCACCGAAAATTTCCTGAAAATTTATTAAAGATTTATTTGCAAACTTCGGAATATTTAGGTGCAAAGCTTAGTGAAAATTGTATAAAGATTTAAGGGCATGTCCCAGATCTTGGGACCACTTGAGACTAATATGTAGAATTCTATCTTATCTCCCATATTTAATTTGTTAATAATTTAATTGTTTTTTTTAAATTTTTAATAAGTCGAACATTCATGACACACTTTATGACTTTCGAAAACGATTCCCAAAATTTCAAATCGATATCTTCTCTAGTTTAGGCTTAAGTACGTGTAAAAAAATTAATCAATATTTTGATATTTTCAAAATGGCGGCCACCACAGTCACGTATGTGCAATAATTTAAAAATTTGCGTTTTTGAAACTTAAAGAATCTTACATCTTGTGACTAAGAATATTTAAAACCTCTAATATTAATGTTTTTGAGATCGCTAAATACGAATCCAACGTCAGAATTTGAAAATTCAAAATGGCGGATCCATTATGGCGGAATTATTTTATAAAATTCAATACATATAACTTAATTCAGCTGAAAATTGTTATTCGGGGGTTTTGGGGTCGCTGAAAACGAAACCAAAGTCAGAATTTAAAAATTCAAAATGGCGGATCCAATATGGCGGATAATTTTATAAAATTTAATAGATTGAACTGAATTTAGCTGAAAATTGTTACTCGGAGGTTTTTTTAGTCGCTGAGTACGAATCCAACGTCTGAATTTAAAAATTCAAAATGTCGGATCCAATATGGTCGATTAATTTTATGAAATTTAATAAATTCAACTAAATTCTGCTGAAAATTATTACTCCGGGGTTTTCGGGGTCGCTGAATACGAATCCAAGGTTAGAATTTATAAATACAAAATAGCGGATCCAATATAGCAGAAATTTTTTTTTAAGTTACTTTCTCCATCAACTTTTTTTTAAATTAAAGGTAAATTCATAAGGAATTTAAAAATATTAATAAAATTTCTGTCAAAGAGGAGTAAGTAAATAAAAAATTAAATTAAAAATTGTTTTTTAATTTTTTTACATGAAAAAAATTTTTTTCATTGACTTTATTTTCATTTAAAAGTAGGGGAGAGTGGCCATCAATGTACCAGTTTTTTCAATGAACCATTTCAATTTTCTCAGAAACAATTAAATAAAAATTCTCCTAATTTTAAATATAAATGAAGTTTGCGTAAACACACTACGTCCATAAGTTTAAGACGTGTGGATTTATTCTTTACAGAAAAAACTAAAAAAAACTGTTTTTGATGCACTAAAGAACAAATTTACCTAAAATACAAACACGTTTTTTAATTGAAATAAGGTAATTTAAAAATAAATAAACTTACGATTTATTTTGTATCGGGCCTTAACTACAATATTCGAATGAGATAAAGATTTTGAAATATTGGATTAAGTTATAAAAAACCATTTTTGTTGCAAATGTCATGTTGATTCAATGTACCAGGGAACAATGAACCACCTGGAATTTCAGTGTATTTTCAATTTCCAGATTGGTATGCCTGATTATAAAACTATGCATGCGTACAGCATGTGATCGCGATTGTTATCAGTACTCTTCTCAACATAGCAAAAATAAAATCCTATTTTAGCTAGTTAACTTCAATTTGAGGTATATTTATGATATACATTATCAATTAAAAAGTATTAAGTAATAATTTTTTATAGTATTTGATAGAAAAAAGTTTTTTCACAAAGTGAAAATTGCAATATTATTATTGTTGAACATTTTAAGTGTTTTTATAGAGGTGGTTCATTGTGTACCCAGGTTGTTGAAAATGAAAATAGCGTGTTAGTTTAGAAAAATCCTAAATTTTATTACTTAATCAAAATAAATCGGGTATAATATGTGTGCATTACCTAGAGAAGTGTTCCAGTTTTATATTGATGAAAAAAAGTGCTTGAAATTGGTAAAATTGAATAAATACTATGACCTTGAAAAAAACCCGGTACATTGATGGCCACTCTCCCCTACATATTTTTAACTAAAAAATGTGTAAGTTTCATCAAAATATCTTTATAATATTTTGAGATATTAACAATTTTGTTGAATTCATGTTGATATTCAAAATGGCGTAACTTCTAAAATTTTGAAATTTTTTAAAAATCATTTGGAGGGAAAAAGTTTTTCATATAGCAGTATAATACCACGGAGTTTCAAAAAAATCAATGAACCATTTGACAACTCTGGTAGTTCTGACGTGAAAAGGCCCTTGGGGGTTTTTAGGGTCACTGAATAAGAATCCAATGTCAGAATTTAAAATTTTAAAATGGCGGATCCAACATGGCGAACATTTTTTAATGAACTTGCTGAAATCAGCTGAAAATCGTTACTCGGGGGTTTTTAGGTTCTCTGAATACCAATCTAAGGCCAGAATTTAGATATACAAAAGGGCTGATCCAATATGGCAAAAGATGTCAATATGGCTGATTACGGATTTGTTGGTGAAATTTAAAAAGGTTTAAATATACTGAAATAACGAAATAGCGCGCTCAAAAATTATTTTTTTATTAAAGAGAAGTCCTGGAAAATTTTCTAAGCGCATTATTTCGTTATTTTAGTAGATTTATTTATTTTTTAAATTTTACCAACAACTCCGTAATCAGCAATTCCAAGAAACTTCTAGTAACAATATTCAGCTGATTTCAGTAATTTTTTTTTAAATCTTTAGCCATATAGGATCCGCCATTTTGCATTTTTAAATTCTAGCCTTGGATTCGTGATCAGCGACCCCAAAAACCTCCGAGTTTGAGTTTCAAAAACGCAAATTTTTAAATTATTGCACATACGTGATTGTGGTGGCCGCCATTTTGAAAATGTCAAAATCAGCCACTCGCGATGCAATTGCACATAAAAATTGCTAAATTTTAAGCTATATAACTTTGCAATAGCTTAAAACCACGAGTGGACAAAGTCATTTTCCTGTTTACATGAAATGACCCACATATATTGCAAAGCAAAAGATTAATTAAAAAAAAGTTATTATATAAA
Organism: Ganaspis brasiliensis; assembly: GCA_037103525.1. Taxonomy (NCBI): domain Eukaryota; kingdom Metazoa; phylum Arthropoda; class Insecta; order Hymenoptera; family Figitidae; genus Ganaspis; species Ganaspis brasiliensis. Next base: position 573,580 of record JAZKLR010000841.1, on the reverse strand, counting down.
ATGTAAGAAAATGCACTAATCCTATGTGAAAACCCTATGAAAATTATAACTCTTCGGTGGCACGGGTTATTATTTAATGGATTGGGCTGTCTTTGTGTACACCTCATTTTTTTCACATTCAGCCAGACGACCTAAGAAATTCCAAGTTTCGCAAAATAACGGTCGCCCTAATGTGTACCGTATTTATGTATGCATATATGATTGATAAGTTTTAGAATTTCAAATATTAATTATAGGAGGACAAAGTGTACCGCCGAAACTATAGAAAACACTTTACGGCGGTCATTAACACATTTTTAGCCAAAGGTCCTGTCACTGTACAATTTCTGCAATATCTTGAATATGGTCACTTTTCTGAGTATTTTAAAAAAATAAAAAATCTTTCATCGAGCCGTTTTAGAGAAATTGGTTTTTTATGTTAAAACATTAAATTTTTGGTATTTTATGAAAAACATTGTGTAATAGAACTAAAAAAATTTATATAAAACATATCTTTATAAAGAGTAAGTATTATTATAGCTTTTTTAATATTTTTTACGTGGCAAAAAAGTGGAATTTAGTTCCATTTAAATTAATAACCTCACAGATTCAAAAAAAAGTTGAGTGCGAAAACCTCTTAATTAAATATACTACAGGTGTACCGGTACAGATTTATGCAAATTTGTCCAGTAATACTTTAAGATGTTTCTCATGAAGAACAAAAGATTAAATCTTTTAACTTTAAAAAATCGATTTTCTCAACAACGGCCACAGGGATCCTAAACATGTTTTATTCCAAAAATGCTGTCACTGTAAAATTTCATCCATATATTGAATCTGGCTACTTTTTTAAGTATTTTGCAAAAAAATCTAATATATTGCATCAAACGGTTTTTGATATATTCGATTTCTGTAGGTTGAAAGATTGAATTTTTTGTTTTTTATGAGATACATTGTGTAGTATCAATAAAAAAATGTACAGTTTTACATCCCTGTAACCAAATTTTCATTATTTTACTGCCAATTTAATGATAGACAAGTAGGACAACTGATAGAACTCGGAATTTCTGTAAAAGCACATTTAAACTAGAACATTGCCTTGTATCACATATCACAAATCGCTGACGCAAGCAATAGTAGCGCATAGACCTTTGAGCGAATGCTACCGCGCGAGCGTGAACCTTGAGACGCAAGCTTGGACTCCGCCGGTTCACGGCCACACTCGGCATACCATACTGCTGCGACACTGTAATACGATCTTAATATGTTCTAATATGTAATATGTCCTAGACAATAGACACATACAAACAGCATCGCGAAATTTTCAGAAATGCATTTTCCAAGAATCCATTCTCACAAAGAAGACAGTCTTTGCTGCGCAATTTCCACATCAAGCATGTTTAGAAAAACCTTGATAAGTTCAAAGCTTGAGCTTCTCACAAGGTTTTTCCCCGGAATCACTGCCTCCACTTCTTAAAATACAATTGAGCTTCACTATCGCGTATAAGTTCGATCGATTTTTAACGCGATTATTGTTCACATCGAGGGATTCTTCAAGTAGTATTGTGAAATAAGAAATGTAAATCTTTTGATATCTAACAGTATAAATTTATCATCAAAGTAACGATTCCAACAGTATAATTTATCGCCTGACTCAAGAATAATCCTTATATTTTTTACATAGATTGTCGTATTAATGTTGTTCTATAAACGAAAAACCGAAACGTACTTTATTTCGGGAATTACGAACTAAATAGTAAAGTGTAAGTTGTTGTTTTTGTACCAACGCTACGAGCATCTTCACCACGTCATAATGTGGATGATTATCGATTATCATCAATAAGCATTGTACCAACAATTATCGATAAACTAACATCTTTTCTGCCCTCTACAATCAAGGTAACGGTAAGTAATATTAACAAATTGTATAACTATAATAAATTATTTAAACCGATTTTAATTCACTGATATAAACTCTCTTGCGAAACGCATGTTGTAAATTCAATTAACACCACCTATTATTGCATTCATAAAAGATATTGTAATCCTTTTGGCTATATTGTATATTAAATATTTCTATATTGTATAAATTCTATGAGTTTTATTAATGCAATACAGACCGCATAGGTTTGATAAGTTTCTAAGTGACAACGATCTCACATAAATATATAAGTTGTCAGGGTTTACCACCTGACATAATCAGGACGCTATTCCTCCATTATCATTATTTATCCAATAATAATAATAAATAGTCTTACCTCTTGGGTCTCAACAATAGATTTATGTAAATTTTTTCAGTGACACACGTCGCAAAAGTGTTAGACGACAATTTTGGAATTTTTTTTCCACTTCCTTCTTTTGATCGTTTTCATTCAATCAAAAAATTCAATATTTCAACCCAAAGAAATCGAATATCTTAAAAACCGTTTTATGCAATATATTAGATATTTTGCAAAATACTTAGAAAAGTATCCACATTCAAGTTATGGATAAAATTTTACAGTGACGGCATATTTGGGATACAAAAAATTTAATGTTTTAATATAAAATACCAATTTTCTCTAAAACGGCTCGATGAAAGATTTTGGATTTTTTTTAAATACTCAGAAAAGTGACCATACTTAAGATTTGGCAAAAATTTTACAGTGACAGGATCTTTAAGTTAAAATGTGTTAAGGACCACCGTAATTTATCATAACTCATAATAATAATTCAAATATCAAAATTTTAATTAATTAATTAATTTAATATTATCATAGAAAGGGCAAGCAATATATTTGGACAGTAATAAACAGGAACTACATTTGTTTATATTACCTATATATTAAGGGATACAACGATGTTGGTGGCGCAAGGACAGTTCTTTAATACTGGATTAATATTGATGCCTATGGTCGAATCTAGAAATCAATATAAAAACCAGAAACATTGTAATCACTCCTCGAGGAGTCGTTTATATCAATAAATCAATCAATCGATCGATCAATCATTCAATCAATCAATCAATTAATAACCCCTAATAAAAATAAAATTAGAAGTAATCAAGAATGGTTAGCAGTTTTGAACAGTTCTGACAACTCTTACCACTTGTGACTGGTCTCCCCACTTGTGACGGGTCTTACCATTTCTAATCATACAGTTACTAAGCTCGTCCCTTTCAACTCCCACTATCTTTAAGTCTGGGACTATTTCTCAACGCATATTTAAAATACATTTTATATTACATTAATTTGTAATTATAAATAAAAAATTTATATTACACTACAAGTTTAGACTTATATTCTGCGTATTAATCGTTTAACACTTATAATTTATTAATGATAAATGTTTCACTTACTCGCTTTATAAAATAAAATAAAAACTTATATTTTTTAAAATTATGAACTCAAAATTCTAAATACTGTTTTATATACTGTTTATTAAACTTTATTATACTGTTTTAGAGAACCACAATGTGGTATTTTAGCATAATGATTAATTTATTATTGTATTTTAAATTTTGTAAAAATACCACATACTCAGGTTATTAATGTTTATTATAGCATGTCTTACATATCAAATAGAATCTCGAAATTATTACATCCGCTAAAAAACGAACAACATTTAAATATATTTGAAAAGAAATGGAGTTACAAGTGGCTCTATGGAACAGTGTTCAAGGGGTCGGACTTTCAGACTAAAGATCCCCGGATCGATACCAGCTTGTCAGACTTTTTTTTGTAATTTTTTTTTCTTACCGGCCTCAAGCACCCGGTAAAGGGCGAAGCCAGCGGAAAACTTGTAACCAGTTTTGAAAGTTCCTTACCAGTTATACTATGTTTCTGATCAAATTCGTCCAGAAACGTAACAAAACTGGATTAAAATGGACAGACTTCCTGATCAGATTTCTGATCAATCCTGTCCTTATTTTCAGTAAGGCTATCTTAAAATAAGTTTGAGTCGCGAGTAGAGGAGTGCTCGAATAACATAAACTAACCCCCGCAATTGGCAGACATTTTCTTTTTAAAGCAAAGCGCACCTAATGGAAGGGATCGTATACTCCAGTACCCTCAGGATGTTTACTATATAAGCTATTAATAGGATTTGCTCTTCGGGAGGTTAGAAAACATTAGACCCATTAGATGGATTGGAATTGGACGGAATTGAGTATTAAAAAGGTTAGTAGTTAAGGACCCAACTGACCGCCGGACGAATAATTTTGATTGACCTTCCTTATTCAATTTTCCATCCATGTCCAATTTTTCACAAATAAAAAAATTGCATAAGATGTTTGATGAAAAATATTTTAAACACGAACGTCTTGAACGTATTTTTTGCTCTATAACAGTGCACATGCAATAATTTTGTAACGATAAGAGTTATTAATGTGTAGGGTACTCATACCATTCCTATAGAAGCCGTCAGGGCACTCAAAGAAAGTAGGGTTTCCCACTGATCGTATATATCTTCTAAAATGAATACTTATTTATAGAAATTTTGTTTTCCGATTATAAAAAAATACGTACCATTTATCAATGGAAATTTATCCCACTGACATATCGTACATATATTCAGCTTTGCTCACCAATTAGGTCAGTTGTCTGGTGGTCAAGACTTGAGCCACTCCTCGGTCCTGTGCCAGGTAACTCAGTAGTCTGCTGACCAATGGAAGTAATGTGTGTGGGTGCTCCCGCCGCATCACCACTGTCCCAAAGTAAACTGTCCAGAGGCTAGATTGACCAAATGAGAGCGCGTGGCGATTGAGTGGAGGTACTCCTCCCTCAAAACACATGCTATGTACCCGGAACCTTTGAGGTTAAGGATCGCCTAGGTATTCTCTAAATTAATAGAGGTGCTCCTTTTTAGTTTGACGAAAAGTGGTGGAGAATTGCAACGTCCGTGGTTGCTCCTGTGAGGTTGTAATCCGTGTTCTACTAGGTACTCTCGGTTTCTGGGTTTACCTTTCTTTTTTTCTTAGTTTACCTTTTCACCTTTTCATTCTTTCTTAGTTTACCACGTGCTGTAGTAATACATCACTAAAACAACCATTCCCATTCTTGCTTTACCTACTCTTATCCGGTGTTGCTCCAGCCGTTCTGAAAGGTAAGCAGAAGCATGATTCATTTGCTGGAGTCGTTTCGCAATGTTGTTTTAATCCATAACCGCTGATGTTCTTAAGCGGTGGTCAAAAATGTTGTTGGATGCTTTTTTAGAGCTACCTGATAAGATCTTATAGACAGAGGCCGTCCATATATTACGTCACACTATTTTTCACCATTTTAGTCCTCCCCCTCCCCTATGTCACACACTGTTCCATACATTAGCGCCATTTTTTCTGCTTGTTGTCACAAATTGGTTCACCCCCCCCCCCCTTGAAGTGTGACATAATATATGGATGACCCTATATCTTATCTTATAGATAAGATCTAGTCCTGCAGGACTAGATTTAGAGGGTTCAGAAGAACAGCTTTTTGCATGCGAACCGACAATGCATCAGCTTGACGCTCAGTATTTTCTTCAATTGGCTTACAAATGAAGCTCGCATCCCTCCCAAACAACCGAAGGTGATAGTGCAACACCTTAAGGGCAGCATTATGTCTTTCTATATATATATATGTAACATGCATACTTCGAGCACGCACTCAGTATATGACGTTTACCCGTATTGCTTGCACGCACGACAGTTGGTATTCCCGAACATCGCACCACCTGGCTCAGTACTTGGATGATAATTACAGAACATCGTGTAGGATTTGATCGAGTTGGTGAGGGACTTAGGGTTCCCGTTACGAGATATCACAGGATTTCTAAGCCGACTAGGTCAAGTACTTGAATAGCATTTGAGGTGGGGTATCTGACACCCCAACCAGGCGCCTTCGCAGGTAGCAGATAGAGGAAGGACTCTCAAATATGGAAAGTACCGAGGAAATTAAAATACCTGGGGCGGACCAAAGTCAGATAGGGTTGGACACCCGATATAATTGTCCACTCTGTGTTGAGATAACCTTCCACATAGAGTATATGCAGTATTACGACGGCTGTAACGATGGAGATCAGTGTTCAGTTGGGAGTGTCAATAGTACATAACCCAGGCAACGACCAGGAATTGGCCCAGGACAAGCTTAAGTACGTTTTAAATAGACGGACTAACTTTGGTAGGGCGTAACTCTGTTAATTATTATTATCTTTTTTCATACAAAACATCCGTCCTGGAGGGTTAGCAAAAGCGTGATTCATTTGCTAGAGTTGTTATTATTGTTTCTTACACTGTTGTTCTTACCCATTGCCTCTGATGTTATTAAGCGGTGGCCAAGAACGTTGTTGGATGCTTTTTTAGAGCTACCGAATAGGATCTTAAAATGAACAGTGGTGCCGAACCAGATTGAAAGACTTCAGAACAAAAGCCTTCTGAATGCGAATCGCTAACGCATCAGCTTTGTGCTCGCAGCCAGGAATCTTTTGTTATTGGCTCACAAATAAAGCTTTCATCCCTCCAAAACAACCAAGTATAAGAACAATTAATCTGACCCTGTAGCCTGGATATATTGTACTCAATTCAAACAGAAGGTCTTGATACTTTGTCCGTTTCTCAACAGGCGCAGACAACTCCATCACACAAATGACCTTACTTTTATGATCTTGGAGCACTATATCATGCTTATTGGCACTGATACGATGTGTGGTGGAAAAAAAAAATTCCAGTAGATCTTACACTGATCATTTTCTACAACAGACTCCTGATCCCCTTGGGCATAGGGCAAGATGGGTTTTATATCTATACCATATTGGTGTCGAAGGTGATAATACAAAACCTTAAGCTCAGCATTGTGTCTTTCTATGTATCTGTAACATGCATACTTCAGACACGCACTTAGAATATGACTAAGTGTCTCCGGGTATTGCCTGCACGCTCGACAGTTGATATTGTTGACAGATATATGCTTCACTCGACTGCGTTACACCAAAGTATTTATTACTCCATCCTGGCAAGCAAATAAAATTCCTTCAGTTTTCGATTTTAAACCAGCAGATTTGAGGAAAGCAAATGACAAAACCTCAGACAATCCCATCTCTTTTATGAAACTGAAGAATTGTCTATGCACAGGCCTGCAATATGTTCCTGTAACAGAAGCGCATGTTCTGCTTCCTTGACACGTTTTTTAAGCATCAATGGTGTTAGAGATGCTAAACCGTGTTCCATATCACTGGTTTCAAATGGGAGACTAAGTTCACTTGCAGCTCTTTCTGCCGCTCGATATAAAAACGCCCCAACATTTGCAATTTCATGATGGTATATTTTTTAAATTTTATTAAGGTTTTATTAATCTTTTCACTACTCGGATTGAAAATTAAACCTTTCCTGATTTAATTATTAATAGTTCTAGTAAATAAAACGAAAGGAACTTACTATAATTGATTGGCAAAATAAAAATTATACTTAACCGCTTCATAAATTTCTCCATCACTGTATTTTTAGCAATTTCACATTTATTATTATCTTTTTTGACAAAATGTGTTTCCCTTTCTTATAAGTTTGTCGGGAAAATTTTAGGGCTTGTGTTTAATTCACAATTATGATGAATAAGTGCATACACAGTTAAAAATGTTGTGTTAATTTAACACAAGGCAATATGTCGAATACTAATTATAGTTCAATTTCTTAACGTTTAAATGAACAAAATTTTTGGAAAGTTGGAAATTTTGTTTTAAATTTAATATAAATCACATTTTCCGAACGGTCCACTTAAAATTTGTGTTGATTTTTAATATTAGAATTTGTGTTGTTTTGTTTATCGACTGCTCTGTACAAGTTAATTACAATCGTGATAATTTAAAGCTTATAGATTAAAATTAATTTACAATTAGAAACTTATGCTTTACAACAAAAAAATAAACGTTAATTTTTGTGTTACTACTAAAAAATTTGAGGTTATGTACAAGAATCGAACGACAATTGAAGAATATGTAAAATCAACTCACGAAAAATATTAAATTTTAACACAAACAATTTAATAAGGACTATTTTCTACACAAACACACAAAAATTTTAACTGTACATCCGTTGGCTGTAATTCTGGTTGTGTCAAAAAACAAAAAAGATATGGTCGATTCTTGCTTAACTGTCCGATTTCAAGATAAGTTTTGGTAGAAAAAAAAATTTTTTATTCAATGTTTTTCTGCACTTATTTTTCTTATTAGGGTGTAATATAAGTATATTTTAAACGATTTCACTACAACTATATTTATACGAAAATAATAGCAAATTTTTTAAAATTGGCTGCCCTGTGGAGCTGAACCGCATCCTTTTATTGCAAATATATTGTAAAAAATAAAAATTTCTTCTTGATATTTTGCTAAAACGAAAATAAATAATAAATTCATAAATTATTTAATATTCTAACAGTATTTTAGATATTAGTGAACATATATAAAATGTTATAAAAGAATAGCAAATACAATATTTAATAATGAATATTTCGTTTTATTTTTTGGATAATTTGAAATCGAGATCGAGCAGTGTAAGCCGGAATTGCTAAACTACTTTGTAGAATAATATTTTAAAATAACCACCACAGATAAAAAAGTTTCTCTGCATGAAGCACACTGAACACTTTATATAGGCCATGGAGCAGAAATTTTACGTGATACCATGGAGCTGAAATTTGACATTTATTCTAACCTCACTTCTACGATATTGCAAAATAAATCTATTCCTTCTGTAGATCGCTTGTTTCACATGAAAACTTCAATAAAATGGTAACAATACTATCAAATAGTTGTTACAGTTAAATAATAGTAATGACATGGAACTGAACGCTTTTTTTGTACACATGCGATTTTCACAAAAATAATTTTTTTTTAAGTAAAAATTTTTCTTCTTTAAAACTTTTTTCACATGTGATTTAGTGCTAATGGATCAAAATTGAAATTTAACTTATGAGAAGACGCAATAACTAAACACATCCCTAATAAAAAATCCGGACTAATTCCGTACGAATTCCGGACGAATTCCAGACAAAACAGTCCAGTCTTATCTGGAATTAATCCGAAATGTGTTTGGAAATGATCCGAATTAGTCCGAAATTTGTCTGACACAAAAAATTTGATCTGAAATTAATCCGGAATAGTCCGAATCTTGTCCGGCAATTGATTTCGAAATTAATTATAATTAAAGTGAAGTCCGTTTTTTGTCCGGTCACGTCCGGAAACTGTCCGACACAAAATTTAAAATCCGCTTTAAGTCTGGTTCTAACTGGAATTAGTCCGGCATTGGATTCAGAAATTATTTTTAGTTAGAGAGAAGTCCGTTTTTAGTACGGACACGTCCGGAAACTGTCTGGCACAAAAATCACGATCCGTTTTAAGTCTGGATTTATCTGAAATTAGTCCGGCAGTCCATTTAGAAATTAATGTTAGTAAAAGTTAATACGGTTTTAAGACTGGTCAAGTCCGGCACAAAATTCACAATCTGCTTTAAGTCTGGTTTTATCTGGAATTAGTCCGGGAGTCAATTCCGAAATTATTTATAGCCTAAGTGAAATCAGATTCTAGTCTGTTCACATCTGGCAGTTGTCCGGCATAAATTTTAAATCCGTTTCAAGTCTGGTTTAGTCTGAAATTTGTCTGGCAGTCATGTATAAAATTATTTATAGTCTGAGTGAAATCCGTTTGTCGTCAGTTCACATCCGAAAATTAACCCGACCAAATTAAAAATTCGTTTTAAGTCTGGTTTTATCTGGAATTACTCCAGCAGTCAATTCCGAAATTATTTATAGTCTAAGTAAAATCTGATTCTAGTCCATTTACATCCGGCAGTTGTCCGGCATAAATTTTAAATCCGTTTTAAGTCTGATTTTATCTGGAATTAGTCCGGAAGTCAATTCCGAAATTATTTATAGTCTAATTGAAATCCGATTCTAGTCTATTCACATCTGGCAGTTATCCGGCATAAATTTTAAATCCGTTTTAAGTCTGGTTTTATCTGGAATTAGTCCGGCAGTCAATTCCGGAATTATTTATAGTCTAAGTGAAATCCGATTCTAGTCCGTTCACATCCGGCAGTTGTCCGGAATAAATTTTAAATCTGTTTTGAGTCTGGTTATATCTGTAATTAGTTCGTCTGTCAATTCCGAAATTATTTATAGTCATCCTATTTTCCCTTCCCCGTTCGCTCACCTCCGGATTCCGGTGATTTTGGAGATTCATTGATTTGAAAATTTTCTTAGAACATGAGGAACATTCAATTATATTTTATATGCGACTTTTCTGTTTTTTAATCCCGCCTGAAAGCAGTAAAATTTCTGCAAAAGCATTTATTTTCTGTTAGTAGCGAATTGAGCTAATTAAAGGAAATTAGGAATTTGAATTGTTTTTATAATTCGCTAATGTTTATTAGATTGTGACATCTAAAAAGATTTGCAATGGATCTTAGAAAAATAGAAAATTTTATTGCTTTTAATTATAGGAAGTCGGAAAATAGTTGCATTAAAAATAATTCAATTTCTGAATGATTTTCTTTTACTTTCGCTTCAAAAGATTCTGAATTTTTATCAGTTAAATTGGCTCGCTGCATTTTCTAAGAACATCTCCATCTTTTTAACTATTTTTCATTTCGCCCTTTTTACCGGAATACGGAAAAAGTCTGGAATATCTTTTACAATCCAGAAAGAGTCAAGTGAATGGCAAGGAGTCTGGTGAAGTTTGGGTATAATCTAGTACTCGTTTTTAAATCCAGAAAGAGTCCTGTTTAGTGCAAAAATATTCCTGCATTCTTTTTGCGATCCGGAGAAGCCAGACAAATACTGTTTTTATCCGTCACATGTTTTTAAATCTAGATTATAGTACGATTTATTAAGAAAATAGGAAACACATTTTTTAAAACAATTTTTTCTTGAGGTCGTTTAGCCATGTCGTGATGTGTCGTTGTAATGAAAATGATAATAAATAAAAGTAACATTTGGACAAAAAAACAGATTACAAAAAACGGATTTCAGTTTGACTATTAATAATTTCGGAATTGACTGCCGTACAATTTTCGGATGTGAACGGACGAAAAACGGATTTTAGTTAGACTATAAGTAAATTCGGAATTTAGTACCGGATAAATTCCAGACTAAACCAGACTTAAAGCGGATTGTGAAATTTGTACCTGACAGTTTCCGGACGTGACCGGACTAAAAACGGACTTTACTTTAACTAAAAATAATATCTAAATGAATCGTCGGACAAATTCCAGATAAAACCCGACTTAAAATGGATTGTAAAGTGTGTGCCGGATAGTTGCCGAACTTGACCGGTCTAAAAACGGATTTCACACTTGAGCTATAAATAGATTCCGAATCCATTTTTTATTTGCAGTAAAACCCTCACATATCGGATTCCAAGGGTCTGAGAATTTTTTTCGATATAAGCAGGAATTCTATTTATTCGGGTAAAAATTCATTATATTTAAATTCAAGGGACCGGCAAAAATATCTGATATAAGCGGGAATCCGATATACGTGGGTCCTACTGTATTTTCTATATCTCCCTTGTTACCGTGTAATAAAGCGAACTCTGTCCGGATTTAAAAACGAGTGCCCGATTATGTCCGTACTTTGCCGTACTCTTTTAGAATTATAAAAAGAATGCTGGATTATTTTTATACTAAACCAGACGCTATCCGAATGTGAAAGCAATTGCCGTATTATTTTCATACTAAACCAGACTCTTTCCGGATTTGAAACGTGTGCCGGATTATATCCGTACTGTACCGAACTCTTTCCGTATTGTAAAACGAATGTCGGATTATTTTCGTACATACTCCGGGTTCTATTTGGAATTAAGAATTAGTAACGGATTATATCCGTACTTTACCGGACTCTTTCCGGATTTAATCCACAGATTACATGTATGTTTGATTTAACAAGTTGAACCTCAGAGCTCGTATAGCTCAGTCGGTTTAGGTTCTGCGTTGCGTGCGTAACATCCCGTGTTCGATTTCCCTCATGCGTGCGATGTTTCTTCTTTAATATAACTGTTGTATATAATCGTTGTAATAAATGTATGAATATTTGTGTAATGTTAAGTTCCAAACATTGTTTAAAAATAGCTTAAACAATTAAAAAAAAATTTTTTTTTGTTTTTCCGACTAATTCCGGATGAAGCCGGACTAAATCCGGATTACAAAAAAAGTTTAACCAGATTAGTTCCGGACTCTACCGAACTACATCCGGATTTAACCGACGATTAGGACCGTATTTGTTCCGGTCTGTACCGGACTACATTCGGATTTAAACAACACTTCGGACCAGATTTGTTCCAGACTGTACCGGACTTATATCCGGATTGTATACGGCCGGATTTATTTCGGATAAGACCGGACTAAATTCCGTGCCAAAAATCTACGTTAAATCGGACACTTTTGGACTAATTCCAGATCCGGAATCAATCCGGACTTGTCCGGAATTTTGTCTGGAATTCGTGCGGAATTCAACCGGATTTCGTCCGGATTTTTTAGTAGGGATGACACCTTAATTATAATAGTCTACAGATTGCGTTCAAAAATTGGAAAAATTGAGGGACAAAATATGTTTACAGATTCTAAGTATGAAAAAGGTATTATGAAGTGCAATATAAACCTAAATTGTTCATAAATATAGCCACTTTATGCTTGAAAAAAGCTAAGTTATAATAATGATATTTTCACCGAAAATTATTAAATTAAAGTTAACATTTTGCAAAAGGGACACGCCACGGAGCTAAAATTTCATTAGTTATAGTGCAATATAATAGAAGTTATAATATATATATTAATGTATATTTGGTTTTCAGTTACTCTCATATATACCTTTAAAATTCACTAATACACTTCAGAATATATTTTTAATTTAGGTCTATTTTTTCAACGCCGCCAAGTAAGGCAGTTACGTAAGAATCGCCCATATAATAAATGTTAAATTTCTAAAATCAGTGATGGAGAAATTTATGATGAGGTTAAGTATAATTTTTATTTTGCCATTCAATTATAATAACTTCTTTTCGTTTTATTTACTAGAATTATTTATAATTAAATTGAAAAATGTTTAATTTTCAATCTGAGTAGTGGAAAGGTTAATAAAACCTTAATAAATTTTAAAAAATACAAATTTTTGTACTTTTCTAATGCATTTCAAATAAAGTCGGCCTAGAATGTAAACAACGACACCTCTTGAGCAACAGCGTTATTAAAATTTGGGAATCATATCTAGCCTACTTTCAATTTATCAAAAGCATTATAGTATCAGGGGGTTGATAAGGAGTCTGAACTTGTATTAAAAAAGTGACACCTGTTTTTACGAAATTAAATATGGCTAACATGGATTAGCAGAGGTGCCGTTCTTTGTGGGAAACTGCGTAATCTATCGATTTTCAATATGGCGCCCACCTCATGTGATTGTAAACAGCAATCAACAGCAGTGTATCTTTGTAACGGAGAGCAGCGTCTAATAATAACGCTAAATAAGAGTGATGCTATTGAAAAATAGTATACAAATGTTTTATTTTTTATTAAAAGAAAAAATCATATATAAATATCGTTGCACAAATAAGTAATCAACTCAAAATCACACATTTAACATCTTCTTGGAACGTAAGTATTTTACACGTTCGTTGCATGAATTGTCTTCAGGGAATTTCAAAAACAGTAATAACGAAATATTAAACGTATAACATAAACATTTAAAACTTAAATAAGGCGTGCAATAATATATATTTAAGGCGTTAGACCACTGTAAATCACGAAAATTAGACCTAATTTTAAAGTTTTTTTTTACGGGAGCAGTATAAAATTAGATAAATCCCGGTTTTATACTTCCATACAGAATATTATCATGTAGCTGTATACCAATTTTTAAGTAAATCGGTCGAAAATTGTGCGAGAAAGGTTACCGGCCAGTTTGAAAAATGTGGTTTTGAGAAAAACGCGTTTAAAGTTTAAGAACATAGGCGTTTCTAATGCACTGCGCATAATAGGGCTTCGCGCGGATTGAAAATTTAACTTTTAAAAGTGTTTTTTTCTATAATATTTATTGTTTATTGTATTGTATTTATTGTTTCTTTTTATGGTAAAAAAAGAGTAAAAAAGTCCAAAAATTGTCAATTTTATGGAATTTTTTTAACTTCGGCAATGATTTACGGACCAATTTTATTTAGAATGTTTTTTTCTGTAATGAATTATTTAAAGTGTATTCAATTCTGCGTCGAATGAGCCTTTTTGAATTAATTATTGGTTACTATCGCAGTATTTTATTTTAACAAAAAACATTACTTTGTTTTTTGCTTTCTTTAATTGAGAGGCTAGATGCAAAAAGGGGTATACGCGTCACTTTCGTTGGCCCTGCTTACAGCAAGTCTCCAGCAGAAACAGGGGACTTCGAAAGTCGCCCGTATCCCTTTATTGCATCCAGCCCCTCAATTGTGGCAAGTGGTGCTTATCATCTTCTAACAACTTTTCTATATGTATTTTAGTCAATTTCTGTAAAACATTGAAAATTAAGAATAACACCAAAATTTTTGAAAATTAATTTTCCCGAAAAATACAGTGATTATGAACACAAAAAATGCAATAACTCAGCCAGTTTTTCACGAATTTAATTCAAAAAAGCTCATTCAACGCAGAATTAAATACTCTTTAAATAATTTAGCACAGAAAAAAACATTCTAAATAAAATTAAGCCATAAATCATTGTCAAATTTGAAAAAATTCAAAAAAAATTGCCAATTTTTTTTATACAAAAACTGCAGCATAACGATTTTTAGCTCTCACATGCAATTTTTAGGCTGAAGAGGGAAATTTAATACACACTTTTTTTAGTATACCTTTCGGTATGATCCTCAAAGACCCGCCAGTCCTTTATTCGCTTGTTTAGGAGAGACGTTGTTATCGTAAGATCAATAACACAGGCCGACAAAATTTTGTTGCCCAATCAATGGAAGCTAATTCTTATAGGATTTTGTCCGTAGAATCCAAATCTGACCTTGAAATTTTTGATTTGGCTCTAGTTTACAAGCAATTTCGGTTTAAATGTGTAAAAACACGCATTTTTGGTATTTGTTGAGTGTATGTAAAACAATAAAGCAAAACAATAAATCTGTCAGCATTGGACCAAATGATGGGTCAAACATTACCCTTTTAGACCAAAAAGCAAAAACCTAAGTATTATACATAACCTTTAATATCCAATGTGATGTACGCAGTGCCAGAAAAGGGATTAAAACAACATAACTTTTGATCATGTAAACCAATTTACGTAAAAATTTGTATCTGTGGGTTTCTAGGTTCGCTGCTTACAAATCGGTTATCAACTTTTTAAAATTCAAAATGGCGGTTTTTTTTAGACCGCTGATTGTAAATCTGTTCTAAGATTTTCAGAACGCAAATGGCCCACCCAAAATGACGGAAATTTTTTTTAAAAAAATTCACATCTTAATGAAACTTAGTATTTGGGGGTTTTGCGAACACAGATTACGAATGTGTGATCAGGTTTTTAAAATTCAAAATGGCAGATACAACATGTCGTTTACCCGTCCAGTAAACGAAAGATAAAAATGTACTTACCCAGGCAATGAAGACAAATTAAATTAATTTTAACCAACTGATTAAGGCAAGTCAGGGAAAGATTTACCTAACCAACACAGGTAAGATAAAATGACTTTCACCCGTCCAGTAAAGGAGAGATAAAAAGGTCTTTACCCAACCAACAAAGGTACAATAAAGTTGTTGTTACCCGACCATTTAAGGTAAGAAAAAATGATCTTACCCGTCCAGTAAAGGACATATTGAATCCGACATTTTGAATTTTAGAAATCTAATGTCAGATTCGCATTTAGCGACACCGAAAATCTCCTAGTAATGTGTTTCAAGCAAATATGGCAGATTTTGAATTTTTATACCGACATATTGGATCCTTGATTTTGAATTTTATAAATCTAATGTCAGATTCGTATTCAGCGACCCCGAAAACCCCCAAGTAACATGTTCCAATTAAATCTGGCAGATTTTTAATTTTTTGTCCGACATATTAGATCCGCCATTTTTAATTTTCAAAATTTATTGTCAAATTCGCATTTAGCGACCCCGAAAACTCCCGAGTAATGTGTTTCAAGTAAATATGGCAGATTTTTAATTTTTAGTATGACATATTGGATCCTCCATTTTGAATTTTAAAAATCTAATGTCGGATTCGTATTCAGTGACCCCGAAAAGCCCCAAGTAACATGTTTTAATTAAATCCAAATGATTTTTATTTTTTGTCCGCCATATTGGATCCGCCATTTTGAATTTTTTAAATCTGATGTCGAATTCGTAATCAGCGACCTCAAAAACTATTGAATACATTCGATTAAAAAAAAATTATTTTGTATGAAAATGTGTTGTATGTTTTTGATTAAGAGAAAGTTTGCTGACAAATTTTGCCTATACCAGTGACGTTATTCTCCATCACATGCTGATAAAGTATGCAATACTTACATTTTTTTCTTTTAGGTCTCAAAGAGCAATGTTTCAGCTTTCATTTGGTCCAATGGAGGCAGATTTACCGTTGCTGATTATTGTTTTTCAGACATTTAAATAATGCCGAAAAGACGTTTTTTGCATATGATGCATTTCACGTCAACTGTCCAGCCAAAAAAAAATTTTGTTTAATCCATTCCCAATTTTTGTTATGAGTTGTCTTATAGGTAAGTAATTTGTCAGTCAAATATTTTTGGATTATATAAAAAATTGCCCGAGAGGGAGGGGGTTAAAGTTTTGAACTTTTTGTTAAGACGCTCTCATTTCTTTATTTATTGAGCTTAAAAAAAATGATACAAAAATTTTTTGGTACATGATTTTTCTAAATTTTTTCATCAGCTTTCGATTGGCGTGGTCTATTTAAAATTTTTTTTTTATTTTGACCAAAATTTTTGAAAATTAAAAATAAATTTCCACAGGATCGATTGAGATTTTCTGAAATATCTTGACATATTTTGAACTCAGGATGTCAAAAATGTTTTTAAAAAATGTCTTGCTTATGTGTGCATGTAGTTATGTATGTTGAGATTGTGTTAGGCTCTATATTTCGAAAACAATAATTTAAAACAATGTTTTTTTTGAGCGATTATAGGTCTTTAAGGGGGACAAGTTATGTATACCAATCGATGTGGTTTTAAACTCTCCTCAAAATAGGTGTATATATAATTTCTTATAAAATGTAAATAAGATTCCGTAAGTTACGAAACTTAATTTTTTTTTAAACAATGATAACTCTGAATAACATTACATTAGACCGTTCGCAAAGAGCTCATTTTATTAATTTTTAGTGACCTACAAGTAGTCAGATATATATTAAAAAAGCAACAAAATATAAAAATAAAATTGTTAAAGAACATAATTTTCAATATTTTTTGTTTATAGAATATTAATAACTTTTTATCAATTTGCACTAAAAGGATTGCTAAGAGCTTAATCGATGCATTTTTAAAAAGATAAAAAAAATAAAATAATCTGATTTTACTGTTTTCAAAAAATATGTACATTTTTGAAAACTTTTTTTTCAAAATGTTTAAATTCCAAAAAAATGTAGTTAGAAGTGATAGATCAGACTCAAAAGTAGGGCATAATTTGTCCACCCTAAAGACATATAATCTCTCCAAAAAAACATTGTTATAAATTATTGTTTTCGAAATATAGAGCCTAACACAATCTTAACATACATAACTACATGCACACATAAGCAAGACATTTTTTAGAAACATTTTTGACATCCTGAGTTCAAAATATGTCAAGATATTTCAGAAAATCTCAATCGATCCTGTGGCGCGCTAACTTCAACATTAAATTTCTCAAAAACAAAAAAAAGGGTTTTTTGAAAATTACATATTTTTTAGGAAAGAATCTCAGCTTTCTTTTAAAAATAAAATAAAAAAAATAAAACGAGCCCGAAGACGAAAAAAAGTGAAATTTATTTTTAATTTTCAAAAATTTTGGTCAAAATAAAAAAAAAATTTTTAAATAGACCACGCCAATCGAAAGCTGATGAAAAAATTTAGAAAAATCATGTACCAAAAAATTTTTGTATCATTTTTTTTAAGCTCAATAAATAAAGAAATGAGAGCGTCTTAACAAAAAGTTCAAAACTTTAACCCCCATCCTCTCGGGCAATTTTTTATATAATCCAAAAATATTTGGCTGACAAATTACTTACCTATAAGACAACTCATAACGAAAATTGGGAAAGGATTAAACAAAAATTTTTTTTTTGGCTGGTCAGTTGACGTGAAATCCACCATATTTAAACCTAAATTCCTCGAAAACTAAAGCCAATCTAATATTTTCAAGGACAAATTTGTATTCTACGGACAAAATCCTATTTTAATTGGCTGTAACATTTTAGGCAACATGCAGTTAATGAAATTTTGTCGGCCTGTGTAATTGATCCGATATTATGGTCTCTCCTAAATGTCCACTTTTGGCCCTTGTTGACAACCATCAGATTGTTCCTGGAGACCATTTCTGCGATCAAGATTCCTCTATTGTCGAGCCTTCTCTCGCCCCAGTCTGGTGACTTTGCATTAAAATCACCTGTGACGAGAACGTCCAGCCTGGATTCTCGCAGGCTCGACTCGAGTTCATCTATCTCCGCTTCGAAGGCTGTCAGCGGGTCGTTAGGTGAGAAATAACAGCTATACATACGTATACCTAAAATTTCCACCCACACGAACTCGCTGCTCGTCTCCAGAAACTTGTCTACCCGCAAATTGGGGTTAAAGACCTGAATGGCTGCCCTTTCTGATGAATCCTGGTACCAGTAGGCGAGATCGTTTCTTTTGTTCTGCTCGCTACAAAACAACACGTCGATCCCCTTCTGACTGGCTGTCACCAGCATCAGGTCCTGGGCTTTCTTTGCTGTGTACAGGTTAACCTGCAGAAACTTTAGGCTTTTGCCTTTTTAAGCTTCTGCAGTTCCTGCTTGTACACCGGGCAGGCGTTGCTACCAGTCCAATGTCCGAGATCGGATTTTCCCAAGTCGGAACACGTTATACACTTTGGCTCGTTTACGTTACAGGCCTTGGCTAGGTGACCCGCGCCGCCGCATCTCCGACAGTTTTTAACCCTGTCGGGGCCTTTGCATGCGCGAGTCCCGTGTCCGTATTCTAAACACTTTTGGCACCTCGGGACTTCGACGTGTTTCCTAATTGCTGCATTAATCCAGCCAACCCGGACTTTGCCTATCTTCAGGAGAGTATCACACTCTCCTTCTGGTAGGCGGACCAATGCCATCTTCATTCCGCCAAAACGCGGGATGAGGCGACACGTCAGGTCCGAATTGGCGTTCTCAAGCTTAGCCCTGAGAGCAGTCGAGAGGGTCTCGACGGTTTTTTTGTTAATTAGGGCGGACACTTCCGCCTTATTCTGCAATACCGCAGTAAGAGCTTCAGCAAGTTCAGAGGTCTTTCCTCCCTTATTTACGACAATGAGTACCTCCTTTTTGATGGTCCTCCTGACTTTAAGTACCTCCGCGCCGAACTAGTCTGGATTAATGGACGATTTCATGGCGCGGAGTATCTCATCGTAGGCCTCCGAAGACTCTGCTGAGATTTTGACGGCCTGCGTCATCCTCGGCTTAGAAGAAATTTTCTTCTCTGCCAATTGGACCTTTCTCTCAGCAGCCTTCTTTTCATTGGCCTCTTTCTTCTTATCTCTGACGGGTATAAAGCCGTCGCTCTCCATAAGAGCTGACCCTAATACCACATCTGCATAGATCCTGGCAGGAGATTTTGCCGGAGCAGTAATCTGCTCTTTCGGTTTCCCCCTCTTCAGATTCGATGCAAATGGGGCCCTGCGTCTAAGTTTTTTTTGCCGTACTATCAAAAACGTCCGCTAGGTCTTGGATGCTTTTTTAGACCTCCTTTTTTATATTTTTCTGGGTTCCGATGCCCTTTTTTATGGCCTCGAAGATCTTTGGAACACCGGCCAACTCCTTGGCATAATTTCCAAAAATCTCGTATTTGACATAAACTGGTTATCGATCTCCATACTATTTTCAGCTGTACTAGACAGCAAGTGAGATTGGCTCTCCTCAGAATCCTTGAAGCCATAGTTGGCCACCAGGGCTTTCACCCTATCGGAACCAACGGCAGGACCACCCTCAGAAGAGGGGCCTGCGGGGGTAGTGTGTTTTGATCCGCACTTTCCATTTTTACTAGTTTGGTGTCGTTGGTCAGATCGAACAGACAACCGGTCCATCGGGCGCCAACTTTAGATCGAGACTACTCCACACCAACTTAGAAGAACCAACAAGGCAGGAGTGTCCTATTCCTCTCGGAACCCATGTTGTCCACAGCTGACTAGGATGGTTAGCCCCCATTTGGAATCCGAATTAACATCATCCGCACAGGATAGCTAGTGCACATGTTCGCACTCGATATTAGGAATATTTATAAAATATGGGTCTTGTCCATTATTTATTAATCTTTGATAGCGATCCTCGGTGATCAATGTTTGTTCATCGACTATTCTTTCGTCCAGTAGTCTTCTTACCATTAGCCATAATACTCTAGGAGATTCCGCTGAAAGTGCTGAACCAACATTTTGTAGCTCAGGTCTCAAATAAAACCGCTCATTTTTCCGAAAATTTGTCAGAGTTGAATGATACATGGAGTCACTCAATCCTTCGCGGGGCCCAATTGAACCATATGGGGATCCATGATCCAATCTAGGTCGTCGAACGGTATTGACATTTTGACTGGCATGAGTAACCATAGTTCGTTTGTTACTGTTACTTTGCTGAGTTTGTTTGGTTTGATTTTAAGAGGATTCGTTGATTTCAGCGTTATTTAATAACTAAGGTTCGCGATCCCCTCCCCCATTGGACCGTTCGCTATCGGATGATTTTAAGTGCTGTTAAAGCAAATCGATTTGACTTTTGAGATCAACAATATTTTTATCGACCTTTTTACTTAAATTGTCCCTTGGTGGGGTTCTCTGTTATTTTCTCCAAGTCGATTGTTTGTCATTGTACCGTTAATTTCAGATGGGGAAAATCCCAAAAATCCCCACCACTGTGGTCATTCGTTTGAACCGATTGTTCTATTACGGTTTCTGTTGACTCACGAGACTGACTTCGCTCCTGGTCACCCGTTATTGGTGGGGGTGAGTGCACAACCGACATTTTAAATTTCACTCAAGGTTATATTCCTGAACCGATGGTTGAGAAAGGAAGATACAAAGAAAAAATATTATATCCTTTATAAGAAATCAGGGCTGTTTAAGGCTGTTACGCACATAAATGTTATGCAATTTAAGACTGTTTGTCCGTTATGGAAGGGAGACAGAGACAGTTAATAGCATAAAGGGTTACACCTACCTAGAAGCTCGAAAAAAAGACATTTTTTGTGAATTTTAAAAAAGAACCTATACAAATGATAATAATGGCATTTTTTCCTACATAAATGTACACACTATTAAGAAAAAAAAAAAATTGTATTCCTAGATTTTGTCGACTGCCTAAAAAAAGGTCCTCAGCGGTGGCCACTCCCATTTCATCTGTAATCATTAGAATATAAAAAACTTAAAGTATTATTAAAATTAACACTATACTCTAAACTTTGTCGTACGAGAGTTTGAAAATAACGATTTTTGACAGAACGGTGGACGTTGGAATTAAAAAAGGTGATTTTTTGGTAAAAAATCTAGTTTTTTTTATTATAAAAACGAAACTAAATAAAAAAATTAAAAATCCTACAACAAAGACTAGATAATTATATATATAAAAACCCCTACAAATTTCAAGTTAATCGGTTTAGTTTTTGCCGAGATATTTAAGTCACCGATTTTTAAAACGTGGTTTCGAGAAAAACGCGTTTGAAACATTTGTAAGACCTTAAACTTGAAGAAAATGCAAAAATAAAAAAATCGATTTTTTCGAACTTCCGAGATAGGTATCACCACTTAAGATAGAGAGAGATAACAAAGATAGGTATAGTGGGATGGTAGGTAACTTAAGATAGAATACAACATTAGATTTGATTTCTTGTTTGTCTGGTTCGTTCGTTCGTTCATTCGTTCGTTCGTTCGTTCCTTCGTTCGAGAGAGAAAGAGAGAGAGAGAGAGAGAGAGAGAGAGAGAGAGAGAGAGAGAGAGATAACGAAGATAGGTAGAGAGGAATGGCAAGTAGCTTAAGATTGACAGAGACAGAACTATAGACTTAATTTCTGGTTTGTACGAAAGGATCGGGGGAATGTAAGGTAGATAAGTAGTCTTTCTTCTACTGTCAACTAACATTAACGTAGCTGACGCTTGTTTCAGCACAATTAGTTATTAAAAAATTGGTTATTGGAACAGTTGGAAAAAAATTAGAAAATTTGAATGGAAAATTGGTAAATTAGTTATCGGAACATTTGGAAAATGGTCAATTATTAAAAATTGTCAATTGTTGGAAATTGGTTATTAGTTATTTTTATGAAGTTGTAAATGGGTGATTCTTCAGAATGTGGTTACTTTGGACAACATTAAATTTTTAAATTAAAAGTCTTTCTTTTTCTTTCTTATTAACAATTACTAAAATAACTAATTTTATAAAAATTTGAGCTTAAACTCATGTATTTAGTCTTACATCGAAAATTTAAAGTTTTAAATTTTAAAGGTTAAAAAATTATTTTAAAATGTTTAATTTTTTACCTTAACCGAACATCCCAAGAATGTTCTGTTAGTTGGAGGATGCACTAAAATATCCAAGGATCTTCTTGGTTTATTTCATTATAAATTAAAATATACGTATTTAATTAAATAATTAAATATAAAAAATCAATATTTTTGTAATAATCCAGGTTAACGATATTTTGTATAGAAAACAAAACACTATTCCCATGCTTTTTGAATATAATGATCCGGAGTTTATAGAAACTGGAGTTTACAAATCAAAGAAAATAAATTACTAAAGCCGTCAAACTTAATAAAATAAGAAGACCTTTGCAGAATACTGCATAGATTTGCCTACTTTACATCACTATTATTTTTATATTATTTTAAATATAAACAATTCAGTCATTTTTAGCGAACCGGAGTTTACATGTCATTAAAATACGCAGTAAATTAATAATAATTTTTTAAATCTTAAAACTAAATATCTCATTTCTTCATGTAAGTTTATCCATACATCAAAGTTCTCATCTTACTAACATAAACAGTTAGTGAAAATTCACTATAAAAATGATTAAAATTGCTGAAAAACAATGAAAATGTAAACTCCTGTTCCAAATAACGAAAAGGTGGAGAAAATATTAAAAAATAATTTACGCAAAACATATTAATAAAATCTGGAAGATAATACAACAAAAACAAAGTTTTTGAGTTAAACTGTCAATTAAACTAGATAACAACATTTTAAAAGTATGTTTTAAGTCAAATAAAATTTTTTTTTATTTTTCTGTTATGATATTAATAATAAACAGTACAAAAAGCAGGCGCAATGCGCCTACAATTGAGGGTTTCGTGGCTTTTTATTATTGATTTCCAACAAGTCTTACCCACACCCAGAAAATGGTCTCAAATTCAATACAAAAATCTAAGGTATTAATGTATTAAATAAAATTGTTTCCAGAACCAATCGGGTAATTCCGTAACCTTTCGGGTGTTTTTCGGAACTATTCGGGTGTTTCCGTAACCATTCGAGTGTATTCGGAATCTTTCAGGTATTTTCGGAACCATTCGGGTGTTTCCGTCACCATTCGGGTGTTTCCGGAACCTTTCGGGTGTTTCCGTTACCATTCGGGTGTTTCCGTAACCATTCGGGTGTATTCGGAACCATTCGGGTGTTTCCGTAACCACTCGGGTGTTTCCGTTACCATTCGGGTGTTTCCGTAACCACTCGGATGTTTCCGGAACCATTCGGGTGTTTCCGTAACCACTCGGGTGTTTCCGTAATCATTCGGGTGTTTCCGTAACCACTCGGGTGTTTCCGTAACCACTCGGGTGTTTCCGTGACCACTCGGGTGTTTCCGTTACCATTCGGGTGTTTTCGTAATCATTCGGGTGTTTCCGTAACCACTCGGGTGTTTCCGTAACCACTCGGGTGTTTCCGTAACCACTCGGGTGTTTCCGTAACCACTCGGGTGTTTCCGTTACCATTCGGGTGTTTCCGTAACCACTCGGGTGTTTCCGTAACCACTTGGGTGTTTCCGTTACCGTTCGGGTGTTTTCGTAACCATTCGGGTGTATTCGGAACCTTTCGGTTGTTTTCGGAACCATTCGGGTGTTTCCGTAACCATTCGGGTGTTTCCGTAACCACTCGGGTGTTTCCGTTACCATTCGGGTGTTTCCGTAACCACTCGGATGTTTCCGGAACCATTCGGGTGTTTCCGTAACCACTCGGGTGTTTCCGTAATCATTCGGGTGTTTCCGTAACCACTCGGGTGTTTTCGTAATCATTCGGGTGTTTCCGTAACCACTCGGGTGTTTCCGTAACCACTCGGGTGTTTCCGTAACCACTCGGGTGTTTCCGTTACCATTCGGGTGTTTTCGTAATCATTCGGGTGTTTCCGTAACCACTCGGGTGTTTCCGTAACCACTCGGGTGCTTCCGTTACCATTCGGGTGTTTCCGTAACCATTCGGGTGTATTCGGAACCATTCGGGTGTTTCCGTAACCACTCGGGTGTTTCCGTTACCATTCGGGTGTTTCCGTAACCATTCGGGTGTATTCGGAACCATTCGGGTGTTTCCGTAACCACTCGGGTGTTTCCGTTACCATTCGGGTGTTTCCGTAACCACTCGGGTGTTTCCGTAATCATTCGGGTGTTTCCGTAACCACTCGGGTGTTTCCGTAACCACTCGGGTGTTTCCGTTACCATTCGGGTGTTTCTGTAACCATTCGGGTGTATTCGGAACCACTCGAGTGTTTCCGTTACCATTCTGGTGTTTCCGGAACCATTCGGTTGTTTGCGTAACCACTTGAGGGTTTCCGTTATCATTCGGGAGTTTCCAGACCCCTTTGGGTGTTATCGGAAGCCTTTAGGTGTTTTCGGAACCATTCGGGTGTATCCGTAACCATCCAGTGTGTGAAATATTGTCTTAATCTATGAATTCAATTTAAAAGACGTCTTAAGGTAGCAATAATTAAAGAAAAAAACGTTAATGGTTTCAAAGATATTTTGGTCTCAGATTCAATAAAAAAATCTAAGGTATAATTACCTTACCAATATCAGCATCAAAAACCACCCTTTAAAATTGCCACTTAATCATTAATTATGTGTTGAACTCCCTCTAGCACACAACCTAAAATGACAGCTATTGGTTCGTGTGTTTTCGTCTCTGTCTCTGACTATCACCCTCTCTCTCGCACACAACCTAAAATTGACAGCAATTGGTTCGTGTGTTTCCGTCTCTGTCTCTCACTATCACCCTCTCTCTCGCACACAACCTAAAATTGACAGCTATTGGTTCGTGTGTTTCCGTCTCTGTCTCTCACTATCACCCTCTCTCTCGCGCACAACCTAAAATCGACAGCTATTGGTTCGTGTGTTTCCGTCTCTGTCTCTCACTATCACCCTCTCTCTCGCACACAACCTAAAATTGACACCTATTGGTTCGTGTGTTTCCGTCTCTGTCTCTCACTATCACCCTCTCTCTCGCACACAACCTAAAATTGACAGCTATTGGTTCGTGTGTTTCCGTCTCTGTCTCTCACTATCACCCTCTCTCTCGCGCACAACCTAAAATTGACAGCTATTGGTTCGTGTGTTTCCGTCTCTGTCTCTCACTATCACCCTCTCTCTCGCGCACAACCTAAAATTGACTGCTATTGGCTGTGAACGACGGACGGATGGACGGACGGACGGACGACAAAGTCTCACTATAAGGTTTTCGGTCCCGAACCACGAAACCCTAAAAATGATAACAAAGAATAGATGTACAAAGTATTAAATATATTTTTAAATAATTTTTAAAGTTATTAAGTGGGGAAGTAAAAGTAACCACTTACACACCTCTCCTCAACAAATTCAAGTGTCATGAAAATGGTGACTCAAATTAATCATTGTATCTTTTTAAGGGCTTCAAATGAAGTCAAATGCAATTTAAAAGAAAATCCTAGCTGCTGCTTTTCTCTACATATTGACAAAAACGTTTTTTTTTTTCAATAAAAATCTCCGTATTTGCGAATTATGCATATTTTTATATATTTATCGATAATATATAAGCTGTTTATAATATTTTTAAATTTACGAAATTTGTAAATTACAATTGTAATACAATTTTGCAAATAGGAGATGCATGAATTTATAGCACAATCAAAAGAAGTTTATAAGACAAATGCGATGTTCATCTTAACAAAGCTTGCTTGCCAACTTTACTCAAATAAACTTAAAGGTTATTTTGATTGGTGTCAATTTTGAGACTTATAATTAATTGATTCATTAAGAATTATAATATAATTTACAATAATAAACTAACTAGAAAGTATAAGGTAAGTAAAGAGACAACCACGTTACCATTTATTTCCTCTTTTCTCCGTTTAATTCTATGTAATTCTATGTTCTGTATTGTTTAATGAAAATTTCTGAAAACGTAGCAGAATTGTTTGTTACCAGAGACCAGTTAAAACCACTGTCACAGATTTTCTTCCACCTCCTTTAATCGGTGATTATATTTCTCTAGGTCTTTAAATCTACTTTCGTGGAGATATCGGCTCTGAAATGTCCAAGCAATTTTGTGATCACGAACAGAACAGGTTCAAAGTTTACGGTCCATGCGGAAGAAAAATAGTTTGTGGTTCTAAGAAATTGAGTTTTTTTAAGATTAATAAAGAGGGTGAAAGTATGATTCAGAAACACGTTGATGATTCGTTCAAGATAGATGACCCAAAATTCCCTCTGGCTTGGTGTAACACCTGTCGCAATACTATTAGAGAGTACGAAAAAGGAATAACCAAAAGGCCCAAAATTAAAATGCCTAACTATGTAGACTTACAGATGCAGAAGGAAACAAGGAAAGACAAAGGACCGTGTAACTGCTATATTTGTTTAACAGCCAGATCTGGCATTCATACAAAAGCTATTCTAGACAAGGGCCATGAACGAAAATTCGAAATCGAGATAAATGAAGATAACGGTCTTTATGCAGCCTCAAGCACAGGAAAAAGCTGTAATTCTGCAAAGGTTTCTGGAAGTTCTGAAAAACGGGATATTAAAATGTGTAAAATGTGTTGCGGGAAAATTGGCAAAGGCGTGCGTCATGAATGTAATAAAGAAAATGTTTTGGTGGATAATTTACGTAGTATTATAATGGACTTACCCGAAAAAGTCCAAGATAAAGTTGTACTTTCTATACTAAAAGAAAAAAGTCAAAAAAATGATTCTTCTAACTTATTAAAAAACCAAAAATTGAAACTCCATAATAACGGACGAAATGATACAACAATTTGTTTGAATCCTCAAGAAAATAAGAAAGTGGTTTTTGATGCTGAAAAACTAGATAATTTACAAAATAATTTGGGATTGCCTTCCAATAAAATGAGGGTCATGGAAAATTTCATTCGATGCAGCGCCGGGAAAAACGCAATTCCCAAGAATTACAGAGATCACGCGATTGAAAAGGGCAGGATTTTAAAGGATATATATAAAGTAGGAAGTCACGTGTTTGACGTTGAAGGGTCTGATGCCAAACAAATAAGACCAATCGTGTATGCTGACTGCGAACAGTTACTAGAAGCCGTTGTAGACTATCGTAGCTTGGTTGGAAATTATTATATAAAAATGTGCCATTCAAGTTTGCAAGTGATCTTAAGCTTTTATTAACTATAAATGGGCAACAAACCGCCAGCTCAATGTATCCATGCCCATATTGTTTTATTTCTTTACGAGATTTGAAGAAAGGTTGCACAAAGTTTGTTGACGATGAGAATCAAGTCTTAGTGAGCTCCTCTAAATTATCTTCAGAGAAGAAAGATGTCATCGTCCAGTTGAAAACGTATGGCCATCTTAAAACTGACCACATTAAGTATGTTAACGAGGGTGAAACGAAAAAAAACGCGATGAATTGTCATAGCACAATAAATAAGCCAGTTTTTCAAGAAAGCGATGATCTTAAAATTATTGAGAAGTGCATAGTACCAGAACTGCATTTATTACAAGGGTTCGTTAACTACCTTTTCTGGAAAGGGTTAGTTCCACTACTTGGACGTGAAACTGCTCTCAAATGGCCTAAAAAGTTAAAAGTGGTCCCAAAAAATTATCAAGGCGAACTATTTGAGGGCAATGCTTGCAGAAAACTTTTGAAACATGCAGATAATCTCTACGATGTGGAAATTTTTCATGGTGCTAGAAAATTGCAAATCGAAACTTTTGTGTCATCCTTCAAAAAAATGAACGAAATAGTCCATAATTGTTTTTCAGTTACAAGAAGCAAGAATGTTGATCTTGAAAAAAGTCTAGGCATCTCTAGTTTGAACAAATAAATAAAGTTATATATACTTAAATATACATATGTAACAGTGTAAGTACATGTTTAAAGATCAATATTATTAATAAATTCATAAATTCATGCATATAATTTGCAAATTCGAAGTTTATTATTTCCAAAATGCGTTTTTGTCAATATCTTGAGAAAAGCAGCAGCTAGGATTTTCTTTTAAATTGCATGTGACTTCATTTAAAGCCCTTAAAAAGATACAATGATTAATTTGAGTCACCATTTTCATGACACTTGAATTTGTTGAGGAGAGGTGTGCTTAGTGAAGAATTACCCAAATAGAAGTTTGAGGAGTTTAATTTGATAAATTTGTTATTATTTATTTTTATGAACAACATTTGGTAAATTAGCAATTTTGGAAAATTGGTTATTGGAATATTTGAAAAATTGTCAATAAATTGGTAAATTTATTATTGAAATATTTTGAAAATTAGCAATTGATTTTAATTTAGTAAATTGGTTCTTAGAACAATTGGAAAATCGTCAGTTATTGTAAAATTGCTTATGAAGTGAAAAATAAGCAAATTAGTTAAAGTGGTTATTGGAAAAATAATCATTTGAAAATTGATATATTGGTTATTAGTAAGTTGGTTATAACTCATTTTTATGAACACTGTTAAACTTCCGAAGATCTAAACAGAAGTTTAAGGACTTTAAACAATTTCAGTTTAATTTTTACAATTTCATAAACTTTTTTCTCATTTCTGAAAAATAATTAGATAATTTCATTTAGTAATCTCTATAGTTTAGACATCAAGTAATAATTAAATCAAAAAGCAAATTCAAAGAAATGAAATTGGAAAATTGGTAAGTTATTGTAAAATTGGGTTATTAGAAAAATAGATAAATTAAAAAAATTGTAAATTAGTATATTGGTTAAACTGGTAATCTGTTTAAGGGGTCAGTATGGATTTATTTTTTAAAAAAATTTATTTTTCATGAACATCAATTTCGTATACTATATACCTATAGAAATAAGATAAAAACTAATATATAGGTAGTAGAGTTCAAAAACATGCTAAAAAACGCGATACTGCAGAAGCATAAGGCGCATAGCATAGCAGTAAAAAATTGTTTAAACAAATGTCATTATAGCATTATCAGTAAAATTTATTATTTGGTAATATACTGCAATGTTAGAGAAAAGTATTTATGTATTTAAGTCATTTTTACCTTAAAAATTAAAAGTACAATAGAATATTTATATTGCGTGACCAGCGCGAGCAGCCCTTGGTTACGCTAATGTTTAACGCCTTTTTCTCAAAACAACGTTTTTCGACCTGGCCGACACGATTTAAGAAAAACTATTGAACCGATTTAACCCTTTTTTTAAACAAATTAAGTTGTAAAAAAAGGGGTAAAAAATTTAAACATCCGCCATTTTGTTTCCTTTCGTCGGAATTAAAAAATCCTAGTTCATGCGATAACTACAGATCCAAATTTTAAGAAAATACTTGATTTTTTAATTTAAGACAATCCAAACTCCAGAAATCGTGTCGGCCAGTAAAATTTGTGGCTAACTTCAAGCAGCTATCTCGCAGAAATAAACAATCAAAAATAAAAATGGAAAATATTTTTTGTCACTTTTAAATGTCAATTTTTATGTATAAAAAGACTGGGTTATACAAATATATTATAATATAAGAAATAAATCCTTGAACATTTGTACAATAAACCCATACTGACCCCTTAATTATAATGTTACTGGTTATTTTATATTATCAAATTGTTTCTTATAAAATTGATATAATAAGCAGTTTAATAATTCTTTAATTGAACGATTGGCAAGTAAGAAAATGTGTTATTTGCAAATTGTTTTTCGTAAAATTTTTTAACAGTCTATTGCTAAATGTTAAATTAAAAAACTGACTATTGGATATAAATAAAACATTAGTAACATGGCCCTTATGGAAAAGTGTGACATGAAAATAATGACACAGATGCGTGTCATTACTTCATAATGTCATTGCGTGTCATCATTTCGCGACCAAACGAAAAAAATGACACGAAAAAAATCACATGGCAAAGAATGCACCATTAAAAAACTTTCTATTATTATTAGTTTTATAATTATTTCGTATAAACATACATTGTGCACCATTTTGGGGAGGAAGAAATCTACTACGCACCCGTAGGTGCTGTAGAATAAGTAGAATACGTCTGCGCATCCTGGCATTTTTATGTATGCTTTGCCGTGTCATTTTTTTCGTGTGGTCGCGAAATGATGACACGCAATGACACGAAAGTAATGTCACGCATTCGTGTCATTATTTTCATGTCACACTTTTCCATAAGGGGGAGAAATACAAACATCGAAAAAAAAGAAACGATTTTACTGCAAAAGAAAGAATGAAACGCTATCGCCCAAATTTTAAAAAAAAGAAAAACTTTAATATTTTTTGTAAATTTAAGTAATAAAGCAATTTAAAATTTAATAGCATTTTGATTGCAGGGTGAACAATTAAATTTTTAACATTTTAATCGTGAATTAATAGTAGGTTTTTAATAAAAACAGGGGTATGACACGTTTATTGGTTCAGCATGAATTATGGCTGAGATTTGACTGTCGCCACAGCATCAGGTAATTTGGTCCATTTTTGTATGCCCAGATTTTGTATATGTATTGTTTTCGCTAGACGGCGTAGGGTTTTAGCAAACGTGTTCTGTTTGTAGCTTTTAAATAACTTCTTTTTAATACAATTTGTGAGCGATTTTAAACTTTCAGATTATTCAGTCTTGTCACTTAACATTTTTCCTTCAGATAAAATGATTCAGATTCAGATAAAAGTTGTCGTGGTTATAATGTTTTAATACAAAGAGACGTGTTTCGTTGTGAAACGTGCAATGCTCCGTATCACCCTAGTTGTGCTAAGCTGAAAAGAAGTACTGTGGTACATCAAGACCCTCTTCTTCCGGAAGGTCATTAACGCTTGATCTATCTGCAGCTTTGGCAATTCAACTCCAGCTTCTTCGTGAAAACCCCATCCCTCCCTCTTTTAGTAACGTTGGACGTCACTAAAATATTGGAAAACATCTATCGCAGGTACTTTGGTTCGAGTTGACACGGTAGAGAATGATGTTATTACTATAAGAAAGGAGATTGCAAGTATAAAGTCAAATCTCGATAAATGTACAGAAGACACTACACGGAACGAAGAGTTATCGTACATACTATTTAATGCGTTTAGTAAGCCAAAATATTGTGATAACAAATAAATATTAGGTAACGCTCACAATATATAGTAGTTGTATCATTTCATAGATTTTACTAAACATAGAGGCATATTGGACTATCTGTTGAGTAAAAGTAGCTACATATACGGTTTCTTTCCCCTACCCATTGAATTATCCAAAATGGCGGACCATTTACAGAAATTCGATGCAAACGGTTAATTTGCAGCTTATTTAAACGATGGGAATTGAATTGTAGAACGTTTTAAATCCATTATGTTATAAAAGTGTATTTTTTAGTCGAAAAAGACCTATAGAATCTTTGTAGAATGATTCAACTGACTTTCTGTAGAATAAAAATTTGACACATGAAAATATATGTGAAGTTTGTAACATAAACTCATATCGTTTGTTTTTGCAAACTTCAAATGTATTTTCATAAGTTAAATTTCTTTTTTTTTTATAAACAGTCAATTAAATATTTTGTAGAATTTATGCAGAACTTTTACTTATATAGATTCCTTATAGAATGATTCCATAGAGATTCTATATAGAATCGTTCTACAAAGATTGCATAGAACTTTTCCGACTAAATATATTAAACTTCACGTGTAGTCACAGTGACATTATATTAACTTGTCATTCTGACAAAACGGCCGTTGTGTAAATTTTACTTCCCGTTTTGTTAGTCCAAAGCTAACAATCTTATTGAGTAGATTTTACTCTCTCCCGCGTAGGATCTACTATTCTCTTCGTTCCGTGTATGTCAAAGTGTTTGTGTAAAATATCATACCGTAATACTCGTAAATCAAATTTAATATTATTTAACTTGTCTGAATCAAATGATAAATCTTCTAGCGCAATTGTTTTTTCAAAAAACCACTCAAATCAAGATTTGAATTTAACTTCGGATATTTTAAAGTCATTATTACCTCACGATACCCCAAAAGTCATATTAATAAGTGGTCTTGGTAAACAACAGATAACGCTACAAACACGTCCTCTTGGTGTCACATTAACAGACGAGTCAGCTGCCAAAGCAACTATTTCTGCTTTCACAAAGTATAAAAAGAACATTTCATCTCTTCCAAGTGTTCTACTGCTAAATCTCTCGTTATCCTGGGACAGAACGCCAATGCACACAGTGGGCCAGAAGCTGAAAAAGCTGGACAAAATTCAAAAACTGAACTTTTTTTTAACATTCCACTGAATATGGTTTTCGATAAACAAGATATTTCTGCTTCCAATACCGAAAAGGTAGAACTATATCTTACCAATACGAGTTTTGACAAAATGTCAAAGTTGATCATTTCACGTACCTGTGTGAAACGCATTAAACTGTAAAAATTTGAACTCGGTTAAAGGCGCTTTATTTTTCAATTCTAGTGATATAATCCCGTGTTTATAGTATGAAAAGTGTTGCTGCGGGTATGTATAATGAGTTTTAAATAAGATTAGTTAAATTTAAATTTTGTTATTTGTGTTGGTAAATGCTTCAAAGTGTCCTTTCTGAAAATTCGCAAGAAACTGAAAACGTAACTAAAAACATCTCAAAAGTACGAGTTCCGCCCAGTTCCGCGATGTTTCCTCTTAAATTATGTAAATTAAGGTGTATTTATTTTAAAAAATCTGAAAATAGCTGCTTTGATCTGCTTCTCTCATTACTATATATATATATTATAGTCATCCCTGTCATATATAGGCTTGAGCGCTTTGAGTATGTTTTTAATTGAATTGATTAGGGGAAAGTCGGATAGCCCTGGACACTATATTTTCACCTATTATAGTGCATTTTTATAATTGAAACTAATTACATACTGTGCATACTTCACTTCAGCTTACGTTCTTTAATATATTAATTCAAATTCTAATTTTGTAAATGAATTTTCTTAATTTTTAATGAAAAATCTTTATTTCAGAAAATTGGTTCCTAACCCCTTTTTTATGCTACCATACATGTGTATAGTGACCTTTTTTTATCGCCAAGATATCTCAAGAAACTTTTAACGTATTTTAATAAAAGTTTGTAGGATAAATGTGAAAAGAAATTAAATGAAAATGCAACTTAAGACTTAAATTAATAATTCTCTTTATCTTAAAATGAATTAATTGACCTTTTTAAAATTTACAAGAATATTCAAGCACTAAAAGAAATTCAAATATATAGAAATAGGAGTTTCAACTAATAAATGCTTACGTTTTTTAAAGTCAAAAATATAAATATTTTGTATGGACCTCGATAGAATATTTTAAGTTGATCATTTCTTAACGCTATTAGGCCCATAAATCAAAACGCGTTTCAAATACTTGTTTAATTTTTTTATACCCAAAAGTCATTCCACGGAATCATAGAGTTAATGTTTAATTACTTTTACCAAGATGTTAAATTTCTGTAACACAATAATTATCGGCTTTATCGTTTCAAGAATTGGTTAACAAAATTGCAAAGCACAATGGTTTTAAATATAAAGCACTTTTTAAATAATTCTTTATAAATGTATTGTAGCTTTTGGACGTAAATATGATTACGAAAAATAAGTACTTTTTAAATTTAAAACACTGCTTAGGGGTCATCCATAAATAACGTGGTCTGTTAGGGGGGAGGGGGGGGGGGTAAGGCAAAATGCTACGCTAGACTACATGGGGGGAGGGAGTGGTTCGAGTCCGAGCAACGTAGCTTTGTATTTTAATTTCACAGATATTTTTTTTTAAATAGCGTTGGCAACTCAAAAATAATTTCGAGAGAATTGAATTGAATCGAGTCTATATGCTTACCAAAAAACCTTGAAGTTGTTAAAAATAAGAATTAAGGGTATTTAACCAGTAAGTGACGTTAAATAAAGTGTCATCATTTTTAAACAACAACCCAAAGAATAATCTCTTAAAAATACAATATTTCGACGTATCTCTTATTATATGTGGCAATTTGTTCCACAATCTCGAACCTCTGACTATAAATGATCCCTGCATCTTGCAAGTTCTATGGAAAGGTATTGTAAGAACGTATTTTCTATCGAGAAGTTTATTGTGAATTAAATCATCACAAACTCTAAACTCAAACAGATCAAACAGATAACGCGGAGCTTTATGATGAAAAATGCTGAATAGCATGTTTCCGATAAAAAACTGCCTTCTCGCAGCAACATTCAAAAGTTCAGACTTAATCCTGTATTCAGTAATATGTTCATTTTTAGGCAAATTATATATAAAACGAATACAAGCATTCAAGGCTCTTTCAAGTTTATTATTTAGTTCTTTTGAGATATCGTCATAAGCTGCACAACAATAATAAAAAAAGGAAGTACTAACGACTTGACTAACAGTAAACGAGTTGGAGTGGGAAAAGTATCCTTATTTCTATTTAATTGCTTAAGAACCATGAATATCTTTCGTGAAATGTTTAAAACATGTTCCCTCCATGATAGTGTACAATCCAATGTCAGACCAAGATCTTTAACTGTTTTTTAAATAAGATGGGAGTTCCCTCCACCAACAGAGGGGGGAAAGATGCTAACAAATCCAAAGAACAATTACCTGTAGAGAAAGTTATTGCCTGCGTCTTATCGGCATTAAGACGCAAGCCATTCTCTCTTGTCCACTGCTCAACAATTTTAATGTCATATTGAACATTTTTAAGTAAGTTTGCAATTTTAGAGAAAGGACCCGAAAAATAAAGTTTGAAATCATCGGCATATTTATGAAATTTACAGAATTTAAAACCTCTTCCAAGATCGGAAATAAATAAATTAAACAATAAAGAAGAAAGTGAAGCTCCTTGTGGGACTCCACACTTAAGTTCATCCCAGTTTGATATGTTGCCACTGCCATCAATAACTCTTTGTGATCTATACGTAAGGTACGATATAAACCAACGACATACTGAATTAGACATATTAAATGAGGCAAGCTTATTAATCATTAGTTGATAGTCTACAGACGAAAACGCCTTTGAGAAATCGAAAAAAATTGCAATTGTAATGTATTTGGCATCCATAGCAAATTTAATGTCAGATATAAACTTTAAAGTAGCAGTACAAGTACTATGCAGTTGACGGAAACCAGATTGCAGTGGTTCAAATAGATTATTCATATTTAAATATGAGGTAATTTGTCCACATATGAGGCGTTCCAATGGCTTCGATAGGGCACAAATTAATGAAATTGGCCTAAGATCAGACGGTTTCTTTGGATTAGTTATCTTAGGAACGGGTCTGACATTGCTCGTTTTCCAAATATCAGGAAAAACCCCAGTCTGGAGGGAACAGTTATATACATGCGAAAGTACATGGAATATTACAGGAAGAGACAGTTCAATCATTTTAATACTAATATTATCTGGGCCCATTGCATTAGTTTTTATCTGCTTGATACTCTTCAGCAAGGAATCTGGCGAAATACAGTACCGTCGGAAATTGTCAGTCCACCCATTTTTTAAGGTTTGAAAAACATCTTTAAACGTACAAAGTACAAATATTAAAATTTTTCTGTATTTATTTCCTTAAAGTAGATAAAATTTTGAGGAAAACAAGGCCTGAGTTAAGTAATTTACTCAATTTTTCATTGAAATATGTTAAAAAATGTGGAATTTTTAATCTTTTACAAAAATTGAAATTACTCTTGAAATAATAAAGGTTTTTTTAAGTTCCTATGCTTGTTTTAAAGGGAATTTACTGGGGAATAACACGGTTGTTTAACCATTAATGTGCAATTTTTTTCCTAGCATATGCAAGGCTTGGAAGTTGGACCAAAAAATATAAAAAAATTATTGTTTATATCTTGATATCAAATACAGGTATATAAAATATACTAAGATTATAATTGTCAATAACTTTCGGAAGGAAGTAACATAATATATATATTGGAATTTAAAAAATTATTTTTATATCAAAATGTCTTCAAAATTTTATAAATTTTTTGGTCCAACTTCCGAGCCTTGCATATGCTAGGAAAAAAATTGCACATTAATGCTTAAACAACCGTGTTATTCTCCAGTAAATTCCCTTGAAAACAAGCATAGGAACTTTAAAAAACCTTTATTATTTCAAGAGTAATTTCAATTTTTGTAAAACATTAAAAATTCCACATTTTTTTAACATATTTCAATGAAAAATTGACTAAATCACTTCACTCAGGCCTTATTTTCCTCAAAATTTTATCTACTTTAAGGAAATAAACACAGAAAAATTTTAATAATTATACTTTGTACGTTTAAAGACGTTTTTCAAACCTTAAAAAATAGGTGGACTGACAATTCCCGACGGCACTGTATCATTAAAAAAAAAACTTGTTCTCATCAAAACTATTAGAGTTATTATTAGCAGGAACAGTTATGCGAGAAGGATTTATAATAGTTGCGCTAGAAAATACGTCTAAAAGTTCTTGAGCTTGAAAAGAGTGGTCACTTGATGCTTTTTTGTTTGCAATAAGATTTAACTTTTTTAAAATCCACCAAACATAATATTTTTTACTTTTACTTTTAATTACGTTATAATTTTATTTATTATAAGAATCTCGAATTTTCGTTTTAATTATATTTCTGAGTTTTTTAAATTTAGTTCGATCTATCAGATTTCCAGTTCGCTTAGCAATTTGACGTAATTTATTGCGTTCTTTAATTAGGCCATTTATTTCTTCATTCATCCAAGGAGATCTTCTATGTCTTGTATTTGATAAGTGCAAGGGTGCAAATATGTCAAAGGCCGAGGTAATATATGAAGTTAGTTTATAAACCATAACATTTATATTTGATTCTGAATAAATACTAGGCCAATCATATCTAGCTAAGGGGGATAGATATTTATTTTCTGGTATGTTACGGAGATTACGAATAAATGTTGACTGTCGTACAATACGAGGTTGACCAACAATAAATTCAAGTTCAATACTAATTAAGTCATGATTTGAAAGAAAAGGTACAACATGTTGATTAATAGAACGAATCTTATCAAGATCGTCGATAAACATTATGTCAATTATTGTACTTGAGGTGTTTACATGGTGGGTTGAGCTATGAGCGACAATAAACATTCCAGCTGAATAAAATAAAGATGTCAGATAAGATGTAATTGTCGAGGGGATATTTAAATTGCAATTAAAATCATCCATGATAATAATGTTATTAAAATATTGTATTAACGAAAAAATCTGAGTCTCTAATTCTGTACCAAAAGACGCATTTGAAGGCTTGTATACAACTCCTACCAATACGCTATCGAGTTGTGACTGTACTTTAATAAATAAAAATTCTGCGGAAGGGTAAGATCCCTCAGAGCTCACGCAAATCAAAGAACAATTAAAATCTATGTGTACATATAAACATACCCCTCCACCTCTGCGGTTTCCTCTATCATGACGAAACAGAACATAATTGTCAAGGCTAACAAGAGACAGCAATAATCTGATAATGACCCGAATTAAAAAATTCTTTAAATTCGATAAAATGAGCACGCAGAGATTGTGCATTTACATGACAAATATTAATGCTTTCTTTTGATGCTTAAAAATAAATATACTCACAGTAAATGCTTCGATTAAAATATGTGCAAGTATATGAGTTGTGTTTACATAGACCAAATAGTTTGAAAACAACAATAATAATGAATAATAAAAAATAAAGCAAAACAAAAACAACAAAAAAAAAAAAAGAATAAAAAATAAAATTTCCTTGATTGTTGTAACACTGCATATAGAAATTATAACATTGCGAAACACCATAAAAAAATTTAATAATACTAAAATAACAGTCTTTTGAAGAATTAACCACGTTGTAACTGGAGCATTTAAAAACAGGAACACTGATTGCTAGGACAGATTGTCTAGATCCTTGAGTGATGTAAGCAAGATACGAAGAGTACCATCATCTCTTCTACAACAAATTTTTACTTTGGAAATCCATAGGTATTTAATTTTCTTATTTCTGAGTAAGTTGAGGGCAGTACTATGAATCTGTCTGTTAAGGGGGGTGAGAGATTCCTTCAGATAAATCGCAGACTGTTTCCCTACAGGACAACCAAGGTCAGACGTCGAAAAACTGCGGTGCTTTTTCGCTGGTCTATAAACTTGTCTCTAATCAACTGACTAACATACCTCACTACTATTACAGGTTGTTTATCATTTCCTGTACACATTGGTCCTCAACGGCAAACAAGTTTAACAAAAATGTCAAAGAAAAGTGCTAGTACCATCTTTTTCTATGTGTTTCATACTTTCAGGATCATTTTTGATCGAAATCCTACCTGATCGCCTTTTTAAGATATATCAAAAACAGTTTTAACACTTTATTAACAAAATATATGATTTGGATCCTATGCACCACTTTGTAATAAAAAATGGTAAAATAGTTTTTACATCTATACTCTCCTTCGGCATTACCCAGATCTAACGACGTGGACTTAGAGAATACTATGTAGCTCCATTTTAATTTTTTTTAGTTTTTTTTACTTTTTTAAATTGTTAGTAAATTATTCATAAAATTATATGAATATGTATACGTAATTTCTTTATTTTGCTATCTGAGGTCCCGTTTTCGAGTTATGAATTTTCGAAATTTTGATTTTGATAAAATATACCTTTTTTTCATTGTTTATAACTCGTAAAATATTAAAGTTAAAAAATTAATGTGAGAAGATGAAATATTTAGTTTTTCCTAGGCTTTTGAGGCACTTTAACTAAAAAAAAAATTTGATAACAAAATCAATTTTTTTTAAATTTGAGCGTGGAAAAATTTACATTTTCTTTTTTTTTAAATAAACGTGTGAATGTTACAAGTGCAATGATCTAAGACCTAATATGGCTCGACCTATAGTTTTGTTTAAATACATTTTTAAAGTTCAGCGCGCAAACTTGAAGTCCATTGCTTCTTACGCCGCGCTGCAAATCACGCCACACTTGACTGTACTTGTTCTTATAGAGCAGGCCTGCACAAGCGAGCAGCTCCGGACAGGCCCTGCAAGCCACAATGTATTTTGTCTACACGCTCTGTTTCACAGACCTACCTATCGCAGCGCTAGTATCGCTACGTAGGTGAATGGCAGAATGTTTGTGTCTGTTAACGCACACACGCATTCTGCCATTCACCTACGTAGCGACACTAGCGCTGCGATAGACAGGTCTGTGAAACAGAGCGTGTAGACAAAATACATTGTGGCTTGGAGGGCCTGGCTCCGGAGCACACGTAAGGGGAAGTGGTCTCTTACCATGCGGACGGATAGGCATGTGCGGAGGTAAGAGAGGCAGAGCGAAGGGTGGAACGTACGCATGGTGGGAGACCTCTTCCCCTTACGGGTGCTCCGGAGCTGCTCGCTTGTGCAGGCCTTTTATAGAGTTTAGTTTGAAGATGGCTGATCCGTCAGCCAATATATTGCTTGCGTGTGTGTGTTCATACATGTATATAAAGCTTAGTTTGTGTTGTACAAACTTGGCCTGAAAATTAGTGGTGGCCGATAGAATAATATTAGCTGGCGTGTGATGGAATTGTAATAAGGCCTACGAGCATTTTTAATATCAAATACATGGAAATTTTATAAATGGCTGTTGGTTTCTTTCTATCTCAAGCTCTTCAGAATATTTTCATGTTTTCATATTAATATTAGTCACATTAGATAATAAAATTCTATTTGTCTATTGATACTAAAAATCTATCGAACTAGCAACTGATTTAATTCTACCAGATTTCTTTCCGTGTACAGTCAAGCGTGGCGTGATATGCAGCGCGGCGTAAGGCGCAATAGACTTACAAAACTATAGGTCAAGCCATTTTAGGAAATATATCATTGCACTTGTAACATTTACACGTTTTACGGAGAAAAATGGATTATAACAGGTATAATCTGGATTAAACCAATTATAATATTTTAACACTGACGGTGAGACAATTAACAGGATTATAAAACAACTCATCCTAGTATTATAGTTTTGAAATTATACCTGATATTAGTTTGGATTATAAAATATGAGTTAGTTTATTTATTAATCAGTAGGATTTCACATCTAGCAACAAAGATAACTTGAAATACACCTACTAACTATGGTTAACGGTAATAAATAAAATAATAATAAAAAACCTGGGAAGGGGTGCCCCAC
The DNA here is from genome assembly GCA_037103525.1 of Ganaspis brasiliensis. NCBI lineage: Eukaryota > Metazoa > Arthropoda > Insecta > Hymenoptera > Figitidae > Ganaspis > Ganaspis brasiliensis. The sequence goes on along the minus strand of JAZKLR010000841.1, from coordinate 532,907 downwards.
ATGGAAATTAAAATAAAAAATTTGGAAACTTATTTTTGTAAACAAATATATCGCCTCAGGATGACCCACTGGAGGTAATTTTTATGTGGGGAGGGAGGCGACTTGCACCCCAAGTCTCCTCAGCATAGAAATGACCCCCGGCGGATCATCCTGAAACAGGATGTTTGTTGACAACAGAGGCGGCGCAGCCAACATTTTTCAGGTGTGGAATTTTTGGTAAAGGGTTAAGAAAAAGGGGATAAAGGAAGTATAGAAGGGTGGGGAGCGAAAGCTTTTCAATTTTTCGTGTATGTAATTCCAAATAAGGTTAAATTCCATGTATGGAGTACTCCATACCTTCCATACTGCTTGCGACGGCCCTGTTTGTTCATTATTTGTTTCATTGATTTTAATTTTTACGTAGCCCCATGTAGATTTCAATTTCCCTCCTCAGGGCACCACGGGGAGAGGTGCCCCACAAGGAAAATGTCCCTGGCGTCACACTCCCGAAGTGGTTAATAAATTAACTTTTGAATTTTAGTATTAAATTATAAAATAAAAAAATAGTGTTTAATCAGTTTTAAAAAAATTAATTGTTTAGTTTTCTAAACTTCATAAATTTCAACTTGATTTAATGTTAAGTTGTAGTTAAGTTGTATGTGAAATTTAGACTGTTAATAATCTGGAATTGTACATCAATTAAATTTAAATTATAATTCTTATAATCCATTATTTATACTTGGTATTATTTGAAAACAATAAAAAGTAGATTATAGATTATAAATGGTATAATACAGATTATATTCGGTATGATATTTCTTTTAATAATCCAAGACAATCACTTTTGTATAATCCATTTTTCTCCGTGTTATTTAAAAAAAAAAGAAAATGTAAATTTTTCCACGCCCAAATTTTCAAAAAATTGATTTTTTTAATAAAATATATTTTTTTTATAAAAAAAATACGAATTTTTTTTTTAGTCAAAGTGCCTCAAAAAAGCCTAGCAAAAACTGAACATTTCATCTTTTCACATTAATTTTTTAACTTCAATATTTTACGAGTTATAAACAATTAAAAAAAGGTATATTTTATCAAAATCAAAATTTCGAAAATTCATAACTCGAAAACGGGACCTCAGATAGCAAAATAAAGAAATTACGTATGTATTATTTTTCTTTCAAAAATTTAAAGATATGTATTATATTATGCACTTGTCTATTGGCTTTTTCGCACTTACAAGTGTTCACCGAGGAAACGCCTACAGGACGACTTTGAAGTAGGAGTACTCGCATTTGCCTGGACCACCCATAATTGGGTTTTTTCGTCAGTGGAGAGGGAAAACTGTAGAAAGACCTCTTCTTGTGTACAACCGGTTTATCGACAGTCGAGTTCTAATGATTTGCACAGGTCAGTTACCGACAGTGCATATCATTATTCCTCGACGTCAAACCTTCCACTGAAGTTATCTCACGAGCTGAAAAAATCCCAGACTTGTCGGGGCGCGAACCCAGCAAGCTGGACTTGGTGCGACCGCAGGGTCTAGTATTTAACCAACTGAGCTAACTCCGTGGTTAAAAAATATGTATTAAATTGAATTTAAATTTTGGATAGGTAAATTTCACGTGGAAACGCCCATATATTATTTCATTCGATGAAATATTTATTAGTATCCTTTCAGAGTTTGCAGCAGTTTTTCTTGTGCTTATATTGTATGTAAATATGTGTGTATATATATATATATAAATATGTGTGTGTGTGTAAAGTGCATAAAATGTGTATGTGTGTATTGATGTGTAGGTGTGTGCATGTATGTGTAATACGCATTTAAACTAAAATATTGCATTAATCGCTTAAAATCTGGTTTTCAATTTTAATTATTTTTTATGCATCTTGAAAACGCAATCAGGTAGGATTTCGGTCAAAAATGGTCCTTAAAGTATGAAACACATAGAAACCCAACGGCAATGTTATTTATAATTTTAGGAAGATCTTCATTTTTAACCATAGGGATGCCGAAAATTTCCAAGCTATCAAGTTTAGCGGTTTGTTCTAGAATGTTAATTTTACGTTCAGAGGTTGACAGTTTGGACGCTAGATCTTTATAGTCAGATAGTAGCTTTTTATTATCATCCTTAATATCAAATACTTGCTTTTTCATATCTTCAATTTGACTATATGCAAATTCAAGGGAAATTTCAATGTTGGTGATTTTACTCGAGTTATCACCCAATTTATCTCTGATCCCATTTAAGGTAACTTCTAGTGAGTCATGAATAGCCTTCTGACGTTTTTCAAATTCATTTAATAGCTGTGTTAAATGCTGATTAGAAGCCGCAGACATTTTCTCCAAGGCAGCATCAACGGTTTTCTGAATAAGAGTAACAGTAGCAGGGCCCAACAGAGTCGAATTCGCCGTTGACTTTTCTTCTTTATCATCAGGATTGCTGACAGCTGATGGTCTGCACCGAGAGATGTCATCACCGTTCGGGACAGAGCAAGATATACAATACCATGGTTTTTTGTTAATATTTTTAATATTTTGAATTTTGCCAAAATCGTCTTTTGACATAATCAAACACTCACGATGTGAGAATGACTTGCACTTGCTGCATGTCAAGCTATCAGTAGAGCTACGGGCTACCACTAGATTACACTCTGCACACACAACCAAAACCATGTTGCACTTGGGCAAAGATGTTTAACAGTTTATAAGTTCAAATCAAAAAACAGCTACTGAGTTTATTTAATATCCGAGAAGTAAGCTTCCTTACATACAAAAATAACACTTTTTCGGAGAAAACAATTAAATAATACAGCATAGAAAAATACTGATTGACCGGTCTAGACACTTGTACACAGTTGGCAGGGCCGTATTTATATACGGCTGTATTAGGTTATATTTTAATGGAAGAGTGCTTTCTAATGTAATTAGTAAAATTCTATTGAAACCAATGATTTAATAAATAGTAAAATAAAAAATAATAAACCTAATTCACAATTAAATATTACAGCAATTATTTTTACGCGAGAAATTATATATTTAGGCATTATAAGACGTTTTAAAAAAAGCCACGTTCCCTTATGAGGGGGTAGGGGGTCTATCAAATGCTACGTTAAGTTACATGGGGGGAGGGAGGGGTCGAAAAGTTCGAAAATTGGAGCCACGTAATTTATGGATGGCCCCTTACCATTTCCGAGAATTTTGAATAATGTTTGAAAATTTAAGCAATCATTTTTATGTGCAGAGATGACAAGCATATAACCTTGAGATCAGTTATACATACCATTATTTTTAAGATATAATTATTATTAAATTAAATGTTTTAATATAAACGGAAAATTATTAGTTTGTATAAACATGTAAGTTACTCACTTGTTGATGAGTTGAGAATTAGGCAAAACTTTTTCTAATCTGTTACTGTTTTTAATACGAAATATCAGTTTTGCAGGACTTGGATTATTAGTTAAAACTGTTAAAATTCCGGCGGGGAATGACAACATCATATCACCACTTAATTTGACTTGGCAACGAGTTTCATTTGGACCTCTAAAATACGAGTGTATTATTTCATGAAATGCCACAGCCAATGGAATAGTATCAGCAAGACCAATTGTTAGTGGAGATGGACCTCTAGAAGTTCCTACTCCAACTCCTGAAGCACGGAATTCTAAACTTGCTACGCTGTCTGCTCTTGAAATTGTAGCAGGGGACATTCTTCCTCTATTAGATTGAGAGTCACCTCTGCGTGAAGGTGGTCTAGGAATATTAATAGTTCCAGTTGGAGTAGAAGAAGCAGACTGTTTTTGAGGTAAATCAAGTGTTATGTTACCAACTTCAGAAAACAAATCACCATCTAAAATATATAAAAATAGAATCGTATTATTCACAACAAAATTTAGCTGCATATTGTGATCGGTTGAAATGACGGTTTATTATGAAATTAACTTACCTTGAAATTTTGATGGAATTGTTTGAGAATCAAGTTGTAAAACTAATGTTGATGTCAAAAGTGTAGGACTTTGAAGAGGCGCATAAGGATGACTAGTAGTTGGAGTAGAAGTACTAGATTGTTTACTAGACAGACTGGATAAATTTAAACCAAGTAAGTCAGAACCTGATAACTGTTGTAAAACGGACTGCGACCTTTTTATGTGATAATCTGAATCAGCATTTAAATCCCTTCTAGCCTATTAAAACATGTTTTTTTACAATAGAAAGATATAAATTACAACACATAAGTCACATTTTTGCAGTTGAATATTATTCTAACTCTAAAAACACATTATAGTTTGCATTTATTGAAATAACTATAGTATATTACGACCCAAGGCCAGAAAGTTGGATTTCCTGATGTGCGTGATATAAAGGCTGAGGCGAAGCCGAGGCTTTTTATCAAGCACAACAGGGCATCCAACTTTCTTGCCGTGTGTCGTATACGATTTTTCTTCGACCCCAGCCGAAAGTACGTTCAAAAAGTATAGAAAATACTCAGTGGTTGACGGCTGCTAGCTTGCTGTCAACCATATTTGTTTACATTCTTACTTTCGTAGCCTGCTTCAGCACGTTCTACTGGCCACCTTGCAAAGCGTCACGCAAAATGTTCCTCGATCAGCTAAATGGTTGTATGGAAATTTGGACTGCCCGCCCGACTTTTGCAAAACCGAGGTTTTTACTGGTCGGTGCGGGCATCAACAAAAATAAAAACATAAAATAAAGTAAGTATCATGTCAGTCGTTTACAATTTTTATTTATTTTTATTTAAGTAGGCACAACCTTTTTAATGTATAATGTGTCAAAACAGCAGAGTTAGACTGATATGATACTTACCTGAGAAGTTATGATTAAGAATAAACAATTTTTTTAATCCTTTTTTTGTGAATATTGCTCGATTAATAAGCTGCACACAGTTCCTGTCAAAAATCGCAACATATGCGCCACGATGAATTTTGCTATGATACCGAGCCACAAAATCTGGTAGCCAATCAGAGCGCACGAGAACTTGATCAGGCCACAAAAGTCCAAATAACTCAGTATAATTTTTTCCCCTTAAAATTAACTTTAGTTATCATGTTGTTTATTGTTTTAGACTTATATTATTATTAATTAAGTAAAAATATTTGATAGTTGTAAGTAAATAATCGGTGCAGCACAGGTGCCATTTTATTATTCACGGCCCTGAATTAGCTCCCGATTTCCGGTTTGTCGCAGTCCCCGGAGATTGTTAATTTGTAAGTTCACGTGAGGTAATTAAACAAATTATATTTTGCGAGAGATGTTCGCGCGGTTTTTCCTTTTTCTCCCTCGTCAGCAGCAGAGCCCTGTTTTTCTGTTTCAGTCAGGACCATGGTGGGATTGAGGAAGATAGAGGCTAAGCGGTGTGCGAGAGAAGAAGAGGTAAACGCGGAAGGGCGAAGCCCCCAGCCCTACTAGCGATTTGTCACGGATCGATAAGCTGCTCAATTCGGTACTTGTTCCTCGTCAATTTAATAAACGATTTCCTTAAGTATGAGAATTGTGTATTATTTGGAGAGACTGTCCGGGAGCCCCAGGAAGTTTGCTGCAGTTTTTGGTGTCGTAGCCGATTTGGTTTCCTCCATAGTTGATCGACGTGGGTTCTGATAAGTCAATTTCGCAAAATATTTCGGGATGTTCGTTTTTTCGATTTCTCAGCGTGGACTTTGTTCTTCGGCGGAATTTCCATTTGGTGGAGGAATTTCGAGGGGAAATTTAGAGTAAAATAATAATGGTAGAAGATATTAATTGAAAAATTATTATAATTTATTTAACTATTATAATTGGGATCTCTTGTGGGAAAGCAGCTGAAAGTTGAGAAATCGGAGAAGCAAAAAGAAGAGTGTGTGTTAACGGTCGCGCGAATCAGAAAATAGTGCAAATCGTGGAAATAAAAATAAAGTGCCGGGTAAATGGCAATTTACCGGTCGCTATATAATATAGGTCTTAACATTTTAGTTAGGTAAACGAAATTTAGTGTAATGCTATTGGTTCATATTCAACCTCGTTCCAGGTAGAGTTTTCTGTTTTTATGCGTCCCACGTAAAGTTTTTTACTTACCAACTTTTACGTTTTTAGTACACTAATTTACGAGCCTAATTTTTTGGGTAAGTTTTTTTTATGCTCTCAGGTGTGCTCTTTCGATACACATGCTATTTTATTTATATGTATAAAATATTACTTGTATTCGTTTTAAGGTGTCAAAAAACAGAGTGGGGTAAATGGGCTCTCGCGACGGTGGGGTTATTCGGTTAATCATCTTAGTAGGCTTAATGCTTAATTATGATAAGATTATGACTATTTTTAATAATTACCAATAATAAGTGTACTAACTTTATTATTTTTTATAGAAAATAAAAAAAGTAAGATCTAATGAATTCTCTTTAATTTTAGGGGCCACAGTACCCCCAAAAATTTTGATCTTGATCCACCACTGCATAATTATAATAAAAATATAGGTAATTTTCATATTTACAAAGCAAAGGTCATTGAACTTTTCTATTTTTCGTAAAAAATGAAAGTCGCCGATATGCCACACAGAGTGAGCCGATTTACCTGCCAGAATTGCAGTTTGAGAATTTTGTATATCTGCATTCAAAGTTATCTAGAGCTAAAACTATAAAAGATAAATCAAAAAGTCCTTGTAAATTTGAAAGTGCAAATGATAGGCTACTAAATGATATATCCTTGTTTGGATTTAAAAAATAATTTTCTAACTTGTTTCCTGTCTGAACAAAAGTAAGCCGAATAGCCCAGGTTTATACTAATAAATATGTTAAATAATTTATTACAAAAGTTTAAACAAATAGGCGGCGAATAGAGTAAAGTGTAAAGTTTTGTGAAAAAGTGGTAGCGAGCGTGAGTGCAAAAGTACCGGAACTGCGGGCTCCGGGGAGTTGAAGTTAGATCAAACTGTAACTTGAAAATAAAATTTTCTTGTTTTTAAAGAGTAAAATTGTTGAAAAAGTGACCGTTTAGAATTCCGGAAAAATGTGTTAAAATGTTGCGGAAAGTTTTATTTTGTTTTAGCAAAATTAACGGGCCCTCGAGGAGTAATAATCCGTTGTCTAATTAAAAATGGATTTTATAGTAACAATTATTGGGAAAATTGTTCATGATTTCTAGAGGGAGACGATAATTTTGAGAATAAATTCTGTGAAGTGATACAATTTCGGAAAATACGTAATAATTTCCGAAGGTGTGTCGTGGAATCTAATCTCAAAGTAAAATTGCTAAATTTGTGTTTCGTTTTCTTTATTATTCCACTGAACTTAAAATGGAAGTTAATTCATAATCACATTCATAACGAATTCATAATTTTATCAATTTTTTTTTATTTTATATTATTTCCTTTCCATTGATTCTCCGCGTCACGAGAATTGTTGAATAAGCACGCGCTGTCGCCGATCGCTTTTCACATTATTTGCATTTTAAAATTGAAGACTCGGTGAGAAAAGTCAACTGTTGAGAAAAATCGAGTGGATTTTCCCTGTTATTAAATTTCTCTATCAATAAAAGAAGTTCCTAGGTAATTACCGTGCTGTCGTTTCCGTCCCAGGCGCGCAGGGACGATGTTTTGAGGCTTTATAAAGCTTGACTGAGGACTGGTCAATATTGATTGAGGATTGGTGAGTCGGAGGAAGCAAGACTCGTCCAAGCTAGAATGTAACAGCGATTCAAGCCTGACGCTCCAAGCTTGGTTGAGGATTGGAGTCCAAGACTCAATCAATGTTCGGAAGTCCGATTATGCTTCGTCAAGCCTGATTCCACTGTCGCTTACAGAAGACAGAACGTTAAATAATTATTAATATAATAATATTCTTGTTGTATTATGTTGTTAATAATGATAATTCTTATAATTATAATAATAATAATAGAAATATTATTATATTATTATTATATATTATATTATTTATAATTATAAATACAATAATAATATTATTATTATCATTTTTTCTTAATTACTGTACTGCTGCAGATTATCATAAAACTAATAAAATAAAAAAATTTTTTAATGATCATCTATAATTATTTAAATTGATATTCTTCAAATTGTTTTTTTTTATAATTTAAGATTAATTGCACATTTATACACTTAATTATTATCGACCTAAGATTAATTAACAATTTTAATACATATAAACACTTAACCTATGAAATAAAATTTCGCACGCTCAAGGGGGGATCGAACCCACGGCCCTATAGACGAATTCGCTCGCGGTGAATGCACGCTATTAGTACCACTCGGCTACGACGGGTAGTTGAGAGTCAATAGAAATAACTTTGTGAGGTTCAGACCTGGATTATATGCTATTTACATTTTAATAGTTCTGGAACATATTGATTATCAAAAATAAATGAATAGAATTTATTTATCCTTCGTTTATAGGTTTATACTGATATACAGTTTATACAATCCTATCTCCTAACTTATTAATATTTTATAAATAAATATTCTTATACAATATTTGGAAAATATGTAAACAAAATTAACTGATAATGATTAATTATTATTTAATTATTTATAACTTTAATTTAATATTATTATTTAAAAATTAAATATTATTTAAATAAATAAAATATAATTTATGTATCCTTTGTATTTACTGATATACAGTTTATACAATCCAATCTCGATCCTAACTTATTAATATTTTATAAATAAATATTTTTGTAAAATATTTGCAAAATATGTAAACAAAATTAACTACTAATTTATCATTTTTATTTATAACTTTAATTTAATAATATTATTTAAATAATTAATTTCAATAATATATAATGCAAAAGTAAATTATAAAAATTGTTTATATATAATGTATTGAAGGGCACTTTTATTTAAATAAAGAAATTTATTCAATTTGTATAATTAAAGTTTTTTGAAATGAATGATTTTACAAAATTACGCTATCGAGTACGTAATCATATCTTCAATATTTTTCAAATTTGAAAATTGTCTTTAAATTATTTCGTTTGGTTATATGATTCTTTGAAATTTATTTTTTTAAAATAAGAAAATAATTGTTTACAAATTTAATTTACTTCTAATATATCTTACAATTAAGTAAAATTACATAATTTTTGTTTGTTTATTTATAGTTTATTTTATACTAAATTAATAGTAAATATTCATAAAATTACTAAATCTGCAGCAGTTGTAATATTTATTATTTAATTAATATTACTTTTTATATGTATATTATACTTTAATATATAAAAAAATATGTAATATGATAAGTTGAGCAATTGTGTCACAGTTGATTTAAGCTTGAATCTAGATTGGATGTTCAAGCTTCGCGCATGAGGATTCAAGCAGTCTTGAATCAAGCATGGAACGAGCATTGGTGTCCAATCTTGAACCAATATTGAACGACAGTGATTTAAAGACTGTTCCCAGTCTCGGTTACCCACTCTGGGTGTCAAAGCTAGAATCAAGCCTCTACCCAGCGTCAGCATTGGTTTCTCGCGCCTGGGGTGTTTAATTGAGGGCCCGGATGCAATAACTACGTTTTCGCTCGAAGGCATAGACTGTCTCCTTTTTCACAAGATAATAATTTGACGGGAAAATTATCTGGAAAAAAAGTTGAAGGAAATTGAAATTTAAAAATTGATATCAATAGAGGAGATAAAGACGCACATTTTTTCTTAATAAAGTTTTTTTGTCAGACTATTATTTAGTTGAATAAAAATTAAAAACTAATTTTTTTTACACATTGAAAATAATTATATTTTTACAATCAACTCGTGATATCTCAGAGTCATATGGATAAAAAAAGTTGCAACTTCACCTGCATAATTAAAAAACATTGCAGATCCTAATAAAATGGTTGTAATTATGAAAAAATTGTAATTTGTTATTGATTTTTAATAATAATGTAGTCGCTATCATTACTGTGCTTTACTAACTTTGAGCAAAAAATCTCTGTTACAAAGTTTCGAATTTTGAAGGTTTGAATTACACAAGTTGTTCAGTAAGGTATTAAAAAGTTTTACCAAAAAGAATTTTTTCGATTCATTAAATATTTCAGCTTTTATAAACAATTTTGTTTGAAGCTACTGCGCGTCACGCGTTAACATTTGGTCAGCTGACTGGCTGAGCTCGAAGCCGTGAGCGGAACATGGAAGGATGCACTCCGGAGTGGCTATGGCGAGAGAGAGAAAGCGACAATAAAGTGTTTTTACTGTAGAAATCAACTTTTTTATTTTCTATTTACATAACTGTTTATAAATTAACACACTTTTAAAGAATAAATAACATAATGAAACCATAAATTATGGGAAATTAAATATTTTAAAAAATAACTTGTAAAAAACAGACCTATATTTTATGTTGTTAAAATAAGTTGATTTTTTTTAAACATTTACAATCTTGTACTCTTAATATTTTTAGTCCAGTTTATTTGTTTTCAAAAGTGTTTAAATAATGAAATTTGTACTGCAAAATTGGTTTTACAAAAATTGAAAACAAAATGTTTTGTTCTTAAAAGTACTTGCCGCTCTCGAAGAAAGATTTTGATTTAGTTGTTATAGTTTTATTATGTTATTTATTCTTTAAAAGTGTGTTAATTTATTAACAGTTATATGTAAATAGAAAATAAAAAGTTGATTTCTACAGTAAAAACACTTTATTGTCGCTTTCTCTCTCTCACCATAGCCACTCCGGAGTGCATCCTTCCTTGTTCCGCTCACGGCTTCGAGCTCAGCCAGTCAGCTGACCAAATGTTAACGCGTGACGCGCAGTAGCTTCAAACAAAATTGTTTATAAAAGCTGAAATATTTAATGAATCGAAAAAATTCTTTTTGGTAAAACTTTTTAATACCTTACTGAACAACTTGTGTAATTTAAACCTTCAAAATTCGAAACTTTGTAACAGAGATTTTTTGCTCAAAGTTAGTAAAGCACAGTAATGATAGCGACTACATTATTATTAAAAATCAATAACAAATTACAATTTTTTCATAATTACAACCATTTTATTAGGATCTGCAATGTTTTTTAATTATGCAGGTGAAGTTGCAACTTTTTTTATCCACATGACTCTGAGATATCACGAGTTGATTGTAAAAATATAATTATTTTCAATGTCTAAAAAAATTAGTTTTTAATTTTTATTCAACTAAATAATAGTCTGACAAAAAAATTTTATTAAGAAAAAATGTGCGTCTTTATCTCCTCTATTGATATCAATTTTTAAATTTCAATTTCCTTCAACTTTTTTTCCAGATAATTTTCCCGTCAAATTATCTTGTGAAAAAGGAAACAGTCTAGGCCCTCGAGCGAAAACGTAGTTATTGCATCCGGACTCTCAATTTAAGGCGAAAATTGTTAGAAAACTAGTTCTTTTTCTAGTTATGTAGGTTGGACCGGAAACAAAATTTAATAACTGTCGTTTTAAATTTTTTTTAATTATGGGGAGCAAAAGGGCCGTATTTCCCTTTTTGAGTGTATGTGTTTCCTATAAAGAAAAATTTTGAAACCTTTGATTATTTTTAGTTCGTATTATTTGTTTCCTGATTGATATAGTGTAACTGCCCCAGTCGTTGGCACTGCGTCAGTCGTTGGCACCTTTCTTAGTTTTCTCTAAATTATAAGAATCACGTAATGTTTAATTGGTCTTGCATTGGCTTATTAAATTCTGCCGCGATTTTTCATTTCAATAAATATATAATATTTTAAAAGTAATTACTTGTGTCGTAGGAAATAATTGAAATGATTTCGTTAAGGTGACAACGTTGGGCAAAAGAGGTTAAAGCAGTGTCCCAGTCGTTGGCACTTTAACAGTTTGAAAAGTAGTGAGGTTTGGAAACTTCGTTTATGCTTTACATCGTTATTACATAAAATATTAAAGTAACCCTTATGAAAAAATGTGACATGAAAATAATGACACAGATGCGTGTCATTACTTCATAATGTCATTGCCACGAAGTAATAATAAGGAGACTTCACTCTATAGGGATTCTGTTGAAAATATGTCCCCACTTTAGGGAACAAACGACTGTGAAAGTAGAATCTCGCAGAAGTGGCAGCCCTAGCGGGAAAAACGAGAAACTGCGCATTTTCCAGTGTCTGTGTTAAGCGTTTATATGTGTATGCGCGTAAGTTCGAAATGTTTGTTTTGTTGTGGTTTGTAAGGTATGTTTTGTTATAATTAAATAGAAAAGAAATTGTTGTCTACAACATATAATGTATTAATTAATAATAAATTTCATAAAAAGGAGCAAGAATAAACGAATTCATTCAGACAAAGTTGCTTAATGTTTAAAATTTGTTCTCCAACGTTTTAAAATCTAAATGATTTCATATGTTTTTTTATTAAAAAAGAGGGAAACAATAATTTAAATAAAATCAGGGATTTAACTAATTTTTATAAATGTTATGAAATATTGTTGAATTTTATTTTTGATAATTTAAAATAGACAATATTCATATTGCTTATTTCTCTGTAGTTCTCTTTAAACTAATATTGTTAATGTCCTTTAGTCTGTTTAATAAAATTTATGTTTGTAAATCTGGTACATGACTTTTATTATTTTATTTATTAATTTTTAGTTCTATTAACTTTGATTATTTTATGCGTTTTCATGTTTTATTAAACATATTCTTTTTTGTATGTGTCTTTTAATAATTTCTATTTTTAATTAATTTTACAAATATAATGAATTTTTGTTTTCTTATCTAATTTTAAAAATTCTCATATTTTTTATTTTTTTTTTTAGTTTCTCTGACTCCATACAATGGTTACCTCTAAAATTTTCGTATTTTTGTTATTATTATTTTTTGTTATTTTATTGTTAGACTCCCTGAAGAGGAAATCATATAGATTTCGAAACGTCTGAGAACAAATTTTAAGCAATTAACAACTTTGTCCGAATGACTTTGTTTTTTCTTGATGATTTTTAATAATTTACTCTCGGAAGTTAAAGAGTTTTTTAATAAAATTTTATAAATTATTACAAATAATAGCACTTGCCCTGAAACACTATATAAAATATCTAGTGTATTTATTAAATGATTTCCAAAAAACTGCTAAAATAATCACTTTCTCTTGACACGCTATATAACATAATAGTAGCAGACGACGCGCAGGATGTAAACAAATTGGAAAATTCGCAGTTTCTCGTTTTTCCCGCTAGGGCTGCCACTTCTGCGAGATTCTACTTTCACAGTCGTTTGTTCCCTAAAGTGGGGGACACTTGAGTCTCTAAATGAAGTCTCCTTATTATTACTTCGTGGTCATTGCGTGTCATCATTTCGCGACCACACGAAAAAAATGACACGAAAAAAATCAGATGACAAAGAATGTACCATTAAAAAACTTATTATTATTATTAGTTTTATAATAATTTCGTATAAACATACATTGTGCACCATTTAGGGGAGGAAAAAATTTACTGCGCAGCCGTAGGTGCTTCTTCTTCTTCTTCTATTAACGTTGGTTTGCACTTACTAGCATAAAGCTTTGTTCATCACCATGACCTGGTTGACGCCGTAGGTGCTGTAAATTAAGTAGAATACGTCTGCGCATCCTGGCATTTTTATGTATGCTTTGCCGTGTCATTTTCTCCCGTGTCATTTTTTTTCGTGTGGTCGCAAAATGATGACACGCAATGACACGAAAGTAATGACACGCGTCCGTGTCATTATCTTCATGTCACACTTTTCCATAAGGGAATTTTCCATTTTTTACATAATTTAAACATTGTTTATCAATCTTTCGTGATTTTAAATAAATTATGTGGATGTTTTAGAAAATTATGACGTGTTTAAAAGTGGAGTGCCAACGACTGGGCCTGACGTGCCAATGACTAGGGTTAGGGTGCCAACCACTAAAGCATTTCGACTTTTTCGAAAGTTTTATTAATTTCTAAATTCTCATAAAGTTTTAATGAAAATTCAATATGTCATCATATTCCTTATTAAATTGTGAAAACATATATCACTAAGAAAATATCATTATCTAAAATTTTATGTGCGATTTTAATTCTTAAAGTTGAAATTTCCCTTTAGGTGCCAACAACTGGGGCAGTTACCCTAGTATTATTTCTTGCGACACCCGGTAAGAAAGCCGGCATGGAAACGATTCAATGCCTTTTAATCCCGTTTTTGGGTGAATGCCCTTAAATACCTACGAACGCATTAATTGACATTGGCATTAGCTCGTTTTTGGTCGAATGCCTTTAAATGACTACAAACGCATTAGTAGGCATTGTAATGGAATGCTGAATATTTTTAAGGTTATGTTTCACTGTGACTATTGCCATTATCAATATTTTGAAGTTTTCCTTTGAAATATGTTAATAATTTAGCTTCACTTACTTTATAGTATAAGACAGAATAACATGTAAACACAAAATTTACGATTTAATAATATTTTCTTCATCCCCTATCCGAAAGTACGCTCTTCCTGGACTACCCTACTGTAAAAACGTGCATGATATCTGTCATAAGAAGGTAGCTGTGTAGTTAAATGTGTTCGCATATAAGATCTCAGGTGACACAGCCGAGATCTCGTATAAGATCTTATGTGAAAACGTAGGTACGAACGCATGTAAGTTCTTATATTAAGTTCCGTCATGCGTCGCGTATAACGTTACTCAATATGAAATTGAAACAGCGTTCTTATATGAGTTCGTATGTAATAACGTATGTGAGTTCGTATGTAAGAAAGTATGCAATATCGTGTTGGTTATTCAACGAAAATTTACTTCTTAAATATTTCAAGTAAAAAGCCACGTACGAATACACGCGAGAACTCACATGAGAACTCAGGTGCATACACACGTACGAACTTACGTGCGAACTCACGTACGAACTCATGTGCGAACACACCAAAGTACATTATTAAATTAAATATAATAAACAATATTAAATATTAATTATTCAATAATTATTAAATATTAAATGTATTAAATTAAATATATTTTAAAAAAAATTCTCGCCACCGGGATTCGAGCCCATCTAACCTGAGCCTAAGTACGCCTTAAGCCCCTCGGCCACCGTAGTTATAAGATTTTGTAAAGTTGTTTCTATAACTACGGTGGCCGAGGGGCTTAAGGCGTACTTAGGCTCAGGTTAGATGGGCTCGAATCCCGGTGGCGAGAATTTTTTTTATAAAATATATTTAATTTAATACATTTAATATTTAATAATTATTGAATAATTAATATTTAATATTGTTTATTATATTTAATTTAATAATGTACTTTGGTGTGTTCGCACATGAGTTCGTACGTGTGTACGCACCTAAGTTCTCATGTGAGTTCTCACGTGTGTTCGTACGTGGCTTTTTACTTCAAATATTTAAGAAGTAAATTTTCGTTGAATAACCAACACGATATTGCATACTTTTTTACATACGAACTCACATACGTTTTTACATACGAACTCATATACGAACGCTGTTTCAATTCCATATTGACTAACGTTATACGCGACGCATGACGGAACTTAATATAAGAACTTACATGCGTTCGTACCTACGTTTTCACATAAGATCTTATGCGAGATCTCGCCTCGGCTGTGTCACCTGAGATCTTATATGCGAACACATTTAACTACATAGCTACCTTCTTATGACAGATATCATGCACGTTTTTACAGTAGGGTAACTTCGCTCCAGGAACAACGACTTTTGCTGCCTGCTCGAACAGTCGGGCGCTCTGATTGGCTACGAGATTTTGTGGCTCGTTATCATAACAAAGTTCATCATGGTTCCTGTATTGTGATTTTTGACAGGAACTGTGTTTAATTTAATAACCACACAATATTTACAAAAAAAGAATAAAAACATTGTTTATTTTTAATTCTAACCTTCCAGGCAAGTATCATATCAGTCACTAAATTTTTATATTACTTAAAATAACTAAAAATATTTTTTAAATCATCTGTCAAAATGAAACAAAACAATAAATAATATTTGTCTTTCATATTTTGACACATTAAATACTAAACATTCTTCAGTATTAAAATTTGAAAAAATAAAAAATCTAGGTGACTGATAAGATACTTACTTTTTTATATGTTTTTACTTTTGTTGATGCCCACCCCGACTAGCAAAATCCTCGGCTTCGCCTCGGTTTGGCAAAAGTCGGGCGGGCAGATCAAATTTACAAACAAGAATTCAGCTAATCCAGGAACATTTTGCTAGACGCTTTGCAAGGTGTCCAGTAGAGCGCGCTAACACAGGCCACAAAAGTTAGAATAGTAAACAAATATGGCTGACAGCAAGTTAGCATCCGTTAACCACTGTCAACGCTTTTTTGCATATTTTTTAACGTACTTTCGGCTGGGGGCGAAGAAAAATCGTACACGACACACAGCCAGAAAGTTGGATGCCCTGGCAAGCGAGATATAAGTCCTCGGCTTCACCTCGGCCTTATATCACGCTTGCCAGGAAATCCAACTTTCCGGCCTAGTATCGTAATATACTATTTCTTCCTTGTTTTACATATAAGAAAAATACCAAAATGACTTAAAACGTTATGTTTGCGTTCACGCTTTTAATATTCACAGGTCAAATATTATCGTTAGAGACGAAATCACTTATTTTATTACTTTAAATAACACGATTTAGTTAAAATAGAACGAACGACACAGAATGAGACGAAGTCATGACGACGCGTTGCAAAGTATGAAATGCAACATATGGCGTGCTTTTCAATCTGACGCAGGGATTAAACGGCATTAAACCTCATGGATGCTCGAACAGCATTTAATGGCATTAACTAAGTATCTCCCTTATGGCATTGAAGGACATACAACTTTTCATTCCCAAATATGGTATTGGAAGGCATTGACTCAATTCAACACTTTATCTCTATTGTGGCATTGAATGACATTCAAAAGTTTTTCAATATTTTTAGGGATTAAAAAGGATTAAAACAAGTTGAGTTATAACCAAATGAGGGCATCAAATGGCATTCAGGACAAAAACGGGATTTATTGGCATTTAAAGGCATTCAAACGTATATTTTTTAAATGCCAAACAATGCATTTTAATCACAATGCACTTGATTTATTGAATTTGTAGTGGTTATTGTGTAATTTATATTTAAAATGTGTTTTCTGGTTTCTGTTCTGGTGGGAGAATAGAGGTGGATTAGGAAAAACTGAAGTAGGTAAAGACGTGCCGTGAATTTCAGTGCGCGGGGAAATCTTTTCTTTCCTTTCTTTTTATCGCTGCGTTAGTTCAGAGTGGGAACGCACCCGCAAGTCAAAAATGAAATTCGTGTTTTGCGGAAGTGGGAATAAAAATTGAGATTGTACTTCGTGATTTTGAATAAATTTCTTTTTTCCAACACCTGCACGCGAAGTAAGACTTCGGAGGTTAGTTGAGAGACGTCGAGTGTATCGATTTCTCGATCCATGGCGCACAGTGATACTTTTAGCATTTTTTTTTGTTAAAATTTACACTGAAAAGAAAGATTGGTTGGGACACCCATTTTTTCTTAGATAAGATATAATTGGCTCCAACGTTCAAGCAGAAAGGTGTAAGAACTGAAGCAGCTAGCTGCAGTGACAATTTTAAATGGTTCAACTGAAAATGGCTGCTGCACCTTTTAATATGCTACTGCAATCAATGAGTTGGACAGGACAACCAACTTGAAGGATATTCAAGTTGAGTGGGGAGAAATTCAAAATGGCGGCTACCTGGATGACCACTTATTCTAACCTAAACTAGAAATAATTATGTTTATTTTTGAAAGACATCATCATTTTACTAAATGCGATTTATTAGTAAAACATATAAATTAATTATCTACATTTAACAGTGTTACTCTGTTTTTAAAATATAGGAAGAAAGACTTCAAATTTTTTATGAACCCCTACAGCGTGCGATGCGTAGGTAGTTGGTTAGGGTTGCGGACTGTTAGTGGCAGGGTCGTGCGTTCGATTCCCAGAGAAAGGGAATTTTTCTGTTAGGTAAAAGATTATATAAATTACAATAAATATATAAGTGATAAAACAGAAAATAGTTCTGGGTTTAATCTTGAAAATAAAAAAAAATAATACACAGTAAAAACAAAAAAAAAATATATAAATAAATAAAATAAGTTACAACAAATATATAAGTGATAAAACAGAAAATAGTGCTGGGTTTAATCTCAAAATATATGGTTCAGAAACCGTGTATCAAAATATTTTTAAATTTTTTTTTCGTGTAAAATGTACACATAATTGGGTCGATTAAAGGTTTTAATATTTGAATTAACTGAAGGCCAGGGCTTATATTAAAATACAAATATTAGGCATAATTTAATTTTGAGACTCGGGCCGTAGTGACAGTCCAATATTGGCAGAATTATTAATATTGTTTCATAAAATTTTACGGCAAGACTCGACAAATTTACGGAAGAATTAAAAAGGGGAAAGGTAACCAAAAAAAGGCCATTTAAATTAAAGAATTTGAGTGACGACTCTCAACACGACAACTAACGCACAAACTCTGATGGTTCGACTGATTGTGATAAATAAAATTTTAATTAACATTATTGAATTTTAACTATTTTCAATATCTAAAATCATTGCACGACTCACAATTAGTCAGAATATTATGGGAAGAAAAAATTTAGACAAAATTTAGACACTCCCGAGAAACTCAATACTTTACCGGTTACAAAAGATCTACTTACATGATTCTTCCGACAATGTTGTTTTAATTAATTTTTCCCAGTAATAAGCTGAGGATTGAAAGGCATTGTTTAGCATTGAAAAAAACCGACATTTGAATGCATGTAAATGACAATTAATGCCGTTTTTGTCCTGAATTCTATTTGATGCCCTCATTTGATTATAACTCAACTTGTTTCAACCCCATTCAAATCCCTAAAAATATTGAAAACCATTTAAATGACATTCAATGCCATAATAAAGTTACAGTGTTGAATTGAGGCCATGCCTTCCAATAACATACGTGGAAATGAAAAGTTGAATACCATTCAATGCCACAATAGAGATGAAGTGTTGACTACGTCAATGCTAAGTCTTTAACACTTCATACTTTGCAACGCGTTGTCATGACATCGTCTCATTCTGTGTCGGTTGTTCTATTTTAACTAAATCGTGTTATTTAAAGTAATAAAATAAGTGATTTCGTAGCTGGCGATAATATTTGACCTGTAAATAATGAAGGCGTGAACGTAAACATAATGTTTCAAGTTATTTTGTCATTTTTCTTACATGCAAAACAAAGGAAGAAAATAACATCGAATTGTAAATTTTGTGTTTACACATTTGACCCTGTCTTATACTATAAAGTAAGTGAAGTTAAATTATTAAGATATTTTAAAGAAAAACTTGAAAATATTATTAATGACAATGGTCACAGCAAAACATAACCTTTAAAATGTTCACCGTTCCATTGCAATGCCTACTAATGCGTTTGTATGAATTTAAAGGCATTCGACCAAAAACGAGCTAATGTCAATTAATGAGTTCGTAGGTATTTAAAGGCATTCACCCAAAAACGGGATTAAAAGGCATTGAAACGTTTCAATGCCAGCCTTCTTACCGGGGTAATATTTCATCTATCTAAGATACTTTGGCAAGTCGTTTACAATTTTAGTTTCAAAATAACCAGCTGCTCCCACCAGCGAACATCTATATCAATCGACCGTTGAATTGAGAGTGATAAATCTTTATATCCGTCCTCAACATGTGCTCCTCTATTCTCTTTCTCCCTTCCACTTTCGTGCTTCCGCTTTCAGTTTTCTACTAACTCATACCACCGAAGTCAATTGGAGCGACTCCTGTCCGGGCTGAACTGTTAAAGGGCATCAGGGCACTATTCTTTCCTCTGGATTTGAGAACGTTGCCGATGTTGCTGATAAACTTTTCCATCCTGGACCGTCCTCACTCAGACCAGATTGTCACAGAGCTGAGGATTTTTGCTCGGAAAATCCTCAACCAAAATCAGGAAACAAAGCTACCTACGGCAGGGCCGTAGAGTCAGGGTTTCGGATCGATAGTCCAAAAATAGTGTTAAAAGTCTTCTTAACAGACTCTAACAAATTTACGTCATTTGCATAATTATTGGATTGCCAAAAACCAATTAATTTCAAAAACTTTGTCTTGTGACCACCCTGATTAAAATGACGGATAGAAATCGGACACAAAAACCAGATTACATTTCGGATAAGATCGTACAGAAGTCGGATTAATAAAGTATAACTTTCAGATAAAAACGTATGATGACGGTTGAAACCGGATGAAGAACGTTTAATTGGAATTTCGATTTTCTCCAACGCATACGATTCGTACACAACCGTATAAAAAACGTTTCTAAACTAATTTAAAAAAACAATTTCAATTATGTTTGACAGATTAAGGTCGGATGGTAACGAACAGAAAACGGAAATGTATATCCGGTTCTGTCCGAAAAGTAATCCGGTTTTTGTGTCGGTTTCTATCCGACATTCTAAGCAGGGCAGTATGACCGCGAGATTTTCATTTAATCGATAGGATTCAAAAAATTGAAATTCGGTAGAATAAGACAAGGGTTCGACTCGCGTAGAGGAGCACAAACTTGTAGATGACTCTTAGCACTTAAAAAACGAAGCGACCACAACCATCAGTCCAAAGGCCAAACAAATGAGAAGAGTGGAGCCAAGGCAAAGGCGTCTTACCGATCGTTGAGAGTTAATAGTAATGATAGTCGCAGACTCTGGAATAAGAATTTGTAAAGCCGGTCCACGGCTTTTGGTAAAACACTTGTAGGAATATCCAATTAGAGCAGAGTCTTAGTACAATAATAATAGATAGTACTTATCATAAACAACGGAACATTTATTGTCACAGAATAATTATTTAAATCACGTACAGAAGCTTACAAATAATTTGCGCGGTAGATCACCAGCCGGCAGCAGATGTTACATCGTCTGCTAGGTCGGACGCACGCGCCACCTAGCAGCAATAATCAGGTGCGGCAAATTTAATTTGAATTTGAATAGCGATGTGTTAATATCAGAAGAGCAAAATAGGAGAGAGACAGCGTTTGTAACCCTTAAAACGATAGGGATTGTTACCGGCTAATTTCTGGAAATAGTCATCATCTGATTTCAATTGTGTGAAGTAAGTTGAGGTTGGGTCCCGTGGCGGAAGATTTGAATAATCTTTAGTTCCAGCGTCAATATATTGATTTTCAGCACAGTGTTGACATCTGTAGCGCGCTGGGCGAGCTGCAGAGCCTCGTGGGCTATTCAAATTCTACTCGTGGATCCACAGAAAATGTATTGATCGTCCAGCCAGTGGTAACAACTACCTGCAGCAGAGAGAACGAAGATTCGGGTTTAAATTAAATATGGGGTTGGCGATCTCGGCATCTTGATGTCGTAATTTCGTGGTTAGTTTAAAGCACTCGGTTCTGGTTTGTCCGTTTTTTGACGCTCGTGGGTGGAAGCCTCGCGTAAATTTAAAGTCATTTAGCGGTTTATTGTGCGTGGAATTTTACAACGTCTCAAAAATTTGTTTAAAATAATTTGAAAGTTGTTACTTTTACTTTTTTCCCAGTATTTGTCTAAATAAGGCTTGAAAAATTGCATCACTGAGAAAAAGTTGCAACACTAGTTCGTTTTCATAAACACTTGAAAATTAACATTAATAATTTATTTAAACAATTGTGACGCGCTCCGAAGAAAGGGACCTTCGAAGCAAATCGGTAATTTTACAGGAGAGCAAAAAGAAAAGACGAACATGCATGGGACTCTGTACAAACCGCTGATGTTTGAATTCCCATATCTTCAAGAATAATTAATAAAACCATTTTCTGCCTTCAGATAATGAAAAAGAAACTTTTAATAAAGTTAAATCAACCATTAACCGAAAATCGATTTTTTGCTTCTAAGGTCCCTTTCTTCAGAGCGCGTCACAATTGTTAACAATAGTATTTTAGGTTGTTGTTAGTTTCTTGCCTTCCAGGCCTTGAAAAGTTGCAAAACTGAGAAAAAGAATTTGTGCAATTTTTGAAAATAAACAACATAATTTGTTTAAACAATTTTTAAAATTATTATTTTAACTTTATTGTTTTTGTTTGGCTTCAACGGCCTCAAAAAGTTGCATCTTTGAAGTTCAATTTTCGAACAAATTAAAAATAAACAATAATAGTTTGTTTAAACAAAGTTATAAATTACATGAAATAGAAAATCTACATCTAAAAATCTACATTTATGATAATTATTTAAAATTTGTCGAAATATTACCAAAAAAGTAGTGATAAATATTTGTTAACTTGTTAAATTTTGTTTTGGACCATCCTAATGGGCAGCCGTGTGTTGATGTCATCTTCGCGCCCTGAACGTCAATAGAAAAATGGTCATAACTTCTGACCTAATGAAGAATACTAACTTTTTTTAAATTACTCGTAACGAAACAGGGAATATAAATTGCTAAGAAATAACACGGAATTCGGATGTGGAGCTTAATTTATTTTTAATTGCCTAAAATAATTGTTGGTATTTTAAACAAATTTGGCACAACATTAAATTAATTTTTTTATCCTAAAGCAGGGTTATTGTGTATTACTCATACCAAATTTTATCAAAATCCATCAAATAGAACGGTAAAAAAATTTATTAATAACTTGATACTTGAAAATTGTTTAAACAATAACTCATGAAAAAATTTGAAAAACAACTTTAGGACAGTATTTTGGTTCGAAAATACTACAAAATTTTTTATAAGTCATAAAAAAATATCACCATAAGAAAAAGTGGCCCACTTCAGAAATTTTGAGCCAGGCCAAATAAGATTTAGGCCAAACAAGAATTAGGCCATGAAAGATTTAGACTAAATAATACTTAGGCCAAATAAGATGTAGGCTGAATAAGATTTAGGCCAAATAAGATTTAGGTCAAAAAAGATTTTGGCTTAAAAAGATTGAAGTCAAATAAGATTTAGGCTTTATAGGTACAACCTAGGTGCATAAATGCCTTAGCCAGAACTAGTTATCCCTGCGCATGAGAATACGTGAGTAAGAAGGAGAGGTCCAAGGTAAGGCATTTATGTACCTAGTTTAGGCCAAAAAAGATTCTGTGGGGGTATGAATTAAGAATCGCTCGCCCGAATCAAGTAAAACTTGACAGTTTCTTAGAGGCATACCTAACTTACAATCATTATGTGACCAAAACAAACTCACTGAACCTTAGCTTATTGTTAATTTATAGATTGGGGGCGGCCGTGTGTACGAATGTGTACCCAAGACTTAGACCTTACCGATACAGAATCATTGGAAAACTCATTGGCAAAACCACTGGTCGCTGGTCTCATTTCAAAGCGCTTTCAACGAGTATTTGAATCATTTGCTCATTCAAAAAGCATTTCGGCCACTTTTTTATTTACAACTCTTATGAATATTAATATTGACTTTTACCTGAGTAGCTGTATAAACCTTAATGCACCGGAAGCTCATTCAAGCAATGTGCTTCCAATGATTTCCCAATGATTTTGTATCGATAGGGGATCCTTTATTATTAATTTTTAACTAGATTTTTGACTTTTTCCTGTGACAAAGTGTTTTCTTTTTCTTTTAAAAAAAATTATAATCATTTTTATGCATGCATATAACCTACTATCTGATGAACTTTACGCCTGATACAGCGGCATGTCATAACCTAAAAAACACTATACGTAGTTAGCTAGTGGATCTCGTGTTCATGGCTTCTCATTCACACAACGGAAATAGACATATTTTGCAATGCAACAATGCAAACGTTTTAACGCTTTAGTTATACTTGCTTGAGTCTGCGCATGCACTTTTTTTAACCTCACAAACAAACAGAAATGTTGGACATGCGATCCAAGTCACCTACGACGGTAAAGAAAACCTCTGCCGACTCTCACAATGTTTCTGTTTAACTCTTTCGGCACAAAAAAATGTCAAGCCTAAATCTGAAAATCTTTCTAAAGTAAATCAAAAACTTACGTTCAAATTCGCTTATGATTGTTGCTCTCTTTCTATGGATAAGAATTTGTTAACCTGTACCTATAACCTGTTGTACATGTATCTTAGGAAGATAACGGTAGACGAATATGTGACCTGGACTGTGAAAATGGAGCTTACGTGTCAAAAAATCATTTTTCAATTTTTTGCCGATTCTGATAGATTTTAAGATGCTCTTTCACGTGGTGCAAACCAAAAAGTCATAACTTGCCAAAAAGTTTATTAAAACTAAAGCTAAAGAAGAGGACTTTTGCGATTAAAAAAATGTGTTTTTTAAAAATCTGAAAAAGGGGAAAAAATGATTGAAATCGCTTGAAACTCCTTAATTGGGGTTTTTTGGGGTCGCTGATTACAAATCTGGTGTCAGTTTCTCAAAATTTTAAATTTCGGATCCAACATTCCGGACAAAAATTAAAAACTTATTGGATTTACATAGCATTGGCTACTTGAGGGTTTTTGGGGTAGCTAATTACGAATCCGGTGTCAGTTTCTTAAAATTCAAAATGGCGGATCCAACATGGCGGACAAAAATTAAAAACTTATTGGATTTGCATAAAACTGGCTACTCGGGGGTCTTTGGGTTCGCTGATTACGAATCCGGTGTCAGTTTCTTAAAATTCAAAATGACGGATCCAACATGGCGTGTTATTAGAGTTATTCGTTTAGTAATTCGAAAGTAGCAACTTACGCGAAAAACCTTTAAGTGAGAGGATAAAATATAAGAATCTAAATACGAGTGTCAATAACAATGAAGAATTTAACAATCGGACAGATTCGCTTGAAACTCGATAATTGGAACTTATTTGAAGTTGCAGATTACACAATTCATTGAATTTGCTTAAAACCAATTTTAGATAATTCCGTTAAAATTTTTATTTTTTCCAACATTTTGAATTTGCTAGATTCGTAATCAGCGAACTCGAAAATCCCCGAGGTGTCAGTTTTAAGCTCATCCGATAAGTTTTTAATTTTTTTGTCCGACATATTGGATCCGCCATTTTAAATTTCAAAACACTTATGCTAGATTCAGAATCAGCGACCCCGAAAACCCCCGAGTAGCTAGTTTTAAACAAATCAGATAAGTTTTTAATTTTTTTGTCCCCCATATTGGATTCGACATTTTGAATTTTTAAAAACTAACAACTGATTTATAATCAGCGACCCCAAAAACCCCCGAGTAGCTAGTTTTAAACAAATCCAAAAAGTTTTTAATTTTTTGTCCGCCATATTGGATTCGCCATTTTGAATTTTTAAAAACTAACACCGGATTCATAATCAGCGACCCCAAAAACCCCCGTCTAAGGAGTTTAAAGCCATTAAAACGTGAAGAAGTATCAATATTAACTTTTTAACTTCAAGATCGTTTTTCTCGAAATCTGGTTTTTACTCGTAATTTCCCTTTTCACTGTCCAGGTCACATATATTCTGTAACTGCGCACACTGCTTTTTTACAAAACAAAACTCGTGCAAAATACTTTACTTAGTAAAATCTCTAAAAATATAATATATACCAATAGTACAAATGTAAACTCTCTGAACATCAACGACACGCTGTATTTAATATTCAGAAGGAACGAGAAAGGCCGCAAAATTTCATTTTCAAAATTCTTTGATTTTTCTCTGACTTTTTCCCTAAGAAAAAATTCCCTGACTTTTAAAGATTTTTTTGGAAAATCCCTGACTTTTCCCTGACCACTAAATTTCCCTGACTTTCCCTGATTCCCACATATTATTAAAAAACTCCATTTTTGGTATCCTGAGGTCGAAATATCTCGAGATATGTCCAAAAATTACAATCGCAAAAAATATGTTAAACAATACTTTCTCTATAGGAAAGCAAAAATTGTAAAAATAAATATTTAAAAAACAAATAAAAAAACATAAAAAATTTGTTTAAGAATGGTCTAGTTGAAAGATGACAATACCTATAGATTATTACGATAGTGTTGAGGAGAATATCCTCAGAATTAGAGATTTTATAAAGAGAGTTGAGACACAAGTGTGACGGTTCGTGATTGGTTGCGATTAAACCGGAACCAGAAGTGATTTTGTAATATTGCGACATAACCTCAAATCGCGTCAATTCAAATCAATTCAAATGTTTCGCACGTTTCTATGTGGACTTCTGGTTACTGTTTAATCGCGATGCGCAGAAAACAACTTTGTCTCAGCTCTCTTTATAGGATCCCTACTCAGGATATGTTCAGGATATTTATGTCAAATTCCAAATATCCTAAAAATATAAATAAAGTTATACTGTTTGAAAAAATTAGCTTGCAAATTTAAAATCCCGTATTAATCAATCGAAATTTGCTAATTTATCCTGTCTTTTAAGGGGTTACATCTGTTTACAATTTTTTTTTCTTTCGATTTTTTTTATAGGCTTAAAATACACTATAATATTCCTAGATTAATAATCAATAACGTCCTTACAAGAAAGCAACTTGGAAATGTTCTGAAAATTATTTTTTCTGGAGCAAATCCGAAGTGTAATGAAAGAAAATTTTAAATTCATAGGCATTTTTTTCGAAACCATATTTTTTTTATTGGCTTGAAGTACACTATAACATCCCTAGATTGATAATCAATAACGCACTTGCATGGAAAACAAATTGGAAATCTTCCTAAAATTAATTTTTCTGGAGCAATTCCGAAGTGTGAAAATAGATAATTTCAATTTCAAACGCCTTTTTCTCGAAACCACAATTTTGAAATCTGCACGCAGTAGAACTCAAAGAATTTTCATCCGATTGACTTGAAATTTTAACTGTAACTTCTTAATTAGATTATCTAAAGAAGTACACACGATTTTAACAATAGATGAAACAAAAATTTTTTTAGAGATATTTAAATAGCGATTTTTTAGTCGAAAAATCGATTTTTTTTCGAAGTCTCGCCATTTTTCGAAAAAATTTTATAAAATTATAATCGTGTGTACTTCTCCAGATAAATTCGTCTAGTTTATGAAAAAAAAAATTTTATGCTTACACATGATGGTCCAGGGGACTTCTACTGCGTGCAGCGGAGTCACTTTTTTAAATATCACGTTATATTTATCGTCAGAAAGCCGCCATTTTGTAAAGTCATGGCAATAAACAATTTTTTTCATATACCTGAAGAGTTGCTTAGTTGATCTATATAGTATTTGTTTATGTTCATTCGAAAAACTGCTCAGAAAAAAAATTTGAAAAAAGCCTCTTTTTTAGGCCTCCAACCAGATGTAACCCCTTAAGAGCGAGAGACGGCAACATTGAGATTGCATTAAGGGTACTTTTCGAGGGTAGGGGGACACTTTTCCCAAACCAATTTTCCCAATGGACATTTTTCCCAAAAAATCCTGTCCCCAAAAAAGAGTGGTTCCCAAAGGACTTTTTTCCCAAAACTTTTTTTCCCAATATCACATTTTCCCAAAATGAAGTTTATGAGAACTAATGTAAACTCTTTTATTATATCCATTGTAAAAACAAATAAATATGTTATAAAATTATATAATTTATAGATTAAAAATTCTATAACATAATGTAAACATGTAAAAATTGTAAAAATAATTGTAAAATGTAAAATTGTAAAAATGTAAAAAAACTGTAAATATATAAACAAAAAACAAATTTAGAAATGTATATTATAGCTAGTAGTTTGTAAATATCCGGTCATATCATTTTTATGTCGAAAGTCATCGTAAGAGAATACAATGTTCCAGATTTGCTCTTCTCTTCGTTTTCTGTCTTTGTTCCAACCTCTTCTTACTTTTTGTCTAAGTTCTATTTGTCGCAGCATTGTTTCGGTATCACACTGTTCTTTTGCTAGTTCCGTAAGGAAGGTATACAAGCTTGGGTGTTTTTTTCCTACTACCAATTGAAATCTATTTTGCCAGCCTTCTGACGCGTTATTAGTTCGAGCTCTTTTTTGTTTCACCGATTCATATTGTGACCATAATCTTGGTGGGTATCGGGGAGCTACAGCTCGCTTGCGTCCACGTGCCGGTACACCAGATACATAAGTTTTCTCGAAATAATCGTATATAGGTTTTAATTCTTTAACAAGATGTGGTTGCAGTGTTTCAAGTAGATGAGAAATATCATCTACAGGAGCAAAAGCTAGAGCACATATCATTTGCGCTCCTTTCTTCACTGAAGTAGCAGGGTCATTGTAGGCTACTTGTAAGTCTTCGTCTTGAATCCTGCGAAAAATACTCTGGCACAAGTGAAAAAAACAACATTTAACTTTTTCATCCCCTATCACTTGCTGAATAGAATTTATGATAGACAGATCAAAATCTGTCATCACCACATCCGGCATATCTAGAAATCCATATCGAAAATCCTTTCGAAATAAAATTTACGCTGCAAATATGTAATTTGGGAAAATGTGATATTGGGAAAAAAAATGTTGGGAAAAAAGTCCTTTGGGAACAACTCCTTTTTGGGAAAAATGTCCTCTGGGAAATCTGGTTTTGGGAAAAGTGTACTACAATCCTTTTCGAGTATTACATAGGCATGAACAAGGAGGAAGGGGGTTCCAAAATACTAACACTTCATACAAAACTGCTACTTTTATCGAGAAAAAATCTTCAATCCTCAAAGTCGTTCGACGCGTAGGCAACTCCTCTTTGACGATTTCAGGGACACTTTTATTCAATTCCAAATACTTTTGCAATTTATACTTGATACTCGGATACACGTTACACAGCACTGACTGGTGACGTGCGCATTTCGGAAAACAAACGACTTCGAACGCAAAGGTGTACCTCTAGCTGCGTATTAGTGTGCACATTTTGAGTGAGGAGTCTAATATGAATCTTAAATAGTAGCGAGATACAGTTTGTGAACTATTCCTTATTGTACAAGTTGCCATATAAGTATTTTTATTGAAAACAAAGTTTGTAATAAACTGCTTACCCACACAGCACAGTTCTTTGCCCGAAGTTTGAGCAAAGTTAGCACTGTTAACTTCGAAACGTCGCATAGAAAATTTATGAGAACTTAACCTAATCACGAAAATGTCCGCTTCTGTAGAAAGTTTGACGTTTAAAACTTGATAGAAACCAATTGCAACAAACTTTAATAAGCGATCATTGAACCAATTTCCGATTTGCCTGAGTAAAAAACTTTGCTGTGTGGGTAGAGGAATATAGAGATATACAAATTATTCTGTATAGTAAACAAAGAAATAAACTATTGCTAGTAGAACAGTCATAAAAAAGAATATTTACCATGGATGTAGATATTAATGAGAGACTTTCTACTGTCGCTCTTAGTTCATCCACACTCGCACTCATAGGTGTGTTTCCATTACTCAAAGGTTTAATTTCAACGTGAATTTTTTTATCTCTTTCATCATCCGATTCTGAATCAGAACTAGAATAGAAACACCTTTCACTTTCCCATGAATCAGCTTTTGGTTTAATGCAGAAGCCATCCTCGTCCACTTCAGGTGTTGGAGTTTCAGATTTTCTTTCCTCTTCTTTATCGTCTCTAAAAAAATATGTTACTATGTATATCGTTTAATTCAAGCGCATGTTAAACTGGATGGTTACAACATCGAAACTTCCCTAAAAGCTTTGAATTCATAGATTTAATCAGAATAAATTTGTGACTCCCCCCCCCCCCCCTCTAAACCAGTCTTACACGCGCTCCTGCTTTAATTTGACTTTATATATTTAACAAGTAGTAATTGATGCTTTAATATAATGTAGTTCAAAAATACATAAAAAATTTAATAATAAAAACCCTGACCACAAGATAAATTACAAATTGAAAAATACCTCTATTTTATTTTAAATAGGAGAATATTCACAGGTTACTCAGAGACCATGAAATCCATATTGTTTCCCCATGGAAAAAGCGCACTTTTTCTTAACTTTGCATATAAATCGTCAAAGATTACTCAAATCAGAAATATACCTGATCTTTCTTGAATTGTGTTTAAACCTACAAGTGTAAGGTGAAACTTTGTAACACGAAGCGTAAAGTAGGGTATTTTTACCCTGCAATGATTTTCTATTTGTATATTAAAAAAAAAGCTTGAAACCTTAAAAATTCTTGATCATACAGTCGACTCTCGGTAAATTGAATCTCAAGGGGATTCAAAAAATTTCAAATTATTAAGAGTTTTATTTATCGAAAGTTTCAATTGCCGAAAGAAAGGCAAGGGAAATTTAAATTAACAAGAGGTTTAATTGTCCTCAAGTTGTGGAAATTCTCCTTGCCGGAACCTTTTTTTTTCTTCACTGACTTTGAGACCAAGAAATTTATCTTTATTTATTGAAATATTCGAAAGTGTTGAAGGCAAAATACCGAATTCTTCTTTAGCTACACCTTTTTTTGTAGCGCCACTTTCCACAATATTAATAATTTTTTTTTTTTAGAAATCGGTAAAAATTTATATGATTTTAGAGACGACATTTTAATCTTTTACGTGAAACGACAAGTCACAAACTAAATTTAACAGTTAATTGATAAGTAATTACATTTACCGGAATAGGTAGAAACGAATGACTCATTATTTTGATTGTTTAGTACGTTGTTTACAATAAATTTCATTTGTAGTAGAAACAAAACTGTACATTTCTATTTTTAAAGGAAAATTAACGTAAATTAACGTAAATTTACGTTTCTGAGTAAAATCACATCGATTGTCGAGTGTAATGAAAGGACCCTGCAGCGTCGATGTGATTTCTCATCTACGCTGGATGTAATTTTACGTAGCGAAAACGTAAATTTCCAAAACACTTAAAAAAATTATTATTTGTCGGTAATTTTAAAGTCCAAAAATAAAATTTCGTTTTTGCTTATGAAATATTACTTATTGAAAAATAAATTTTATTTCTATTACTATATGTAAAAATTCTATTTTAAAATAAAATTAGTTATAAGATATAAGCCATGACGCCATAAATTGTCCGCACATGCGATCAAGTATAAACGTGGTCGAATTGTGCCTCAATTGCTTTCATCCAACTATTTAATAGGCATTGTTATTTATTAATAATATATTGTAAATATATTTAATAATATTTTATTATAAATTTTTATAGATTATGTCTTTTATTTATTTTTACATATTTTAAAATATTTTATTAAATATTATTCTATTTATACTAACTATTTTTAATAATACTTACATTTAAATTTAATAATGTAGTAAAATATATAGGGTTTATGAATTATTTTATTGCGGTGATTCATATAAGTTAAAAAATTTTGATATCAGTTGCGTTGATAGCCGAGAGGTTTAATGCGAAAGAATGCGTTTTCAGGGTTGCGAGATTGCGTATTTAGATATAGGTTAGGTAGTTCGATCCCGTGTAATTGTAAGACTTTTCCGAAATGTTAACTTATTAATTCTAAGTAAAAATAGAAGAATGAAATTTTTAAATTAATAAATTGAACTGTATTCAGAAAGTTCATAATGTAGAAATTTTTTTTATTTTTATTTGCATTGATTTATGTTATGAAGAATTGAAAGAAATACATTATTATTTCAGTGAGTAACGCGAGCACTGGAGCAGCAGAGTAGTATTTTTCGAGTAAATATCGTTTGTGGCGATGTAAATGCCACTCTGTTTCATATAATTCCTCTTAGATAGATTAAACTTTAGAATTCATTTGGGTTTTTCAATTTATCAAGAGTTTTTCAAGGGACCGGAAGAATTTTTCAATTTATTGAGAGTCATGTGAAGTTGGCACTCCATTTTCAAAAAATTTAATTTTTTATCGGAGTTCCAGGTGCAAAAACTTTTGCATAGTTCTGGAGTTCCTTAACAATAATTAGAATAGTTTCGGCGATTAAAGCAAAAAAAAAAATCAATTTAAAAATTTGGGGTGCTAACTTCACGCGGCACCCCTTTTTCGAGAAAAAAGAGTTCTGACAAGAAATTTCAACACACAATAAAGAGTTCTAGAGTTCCTTAATAGTTTTATAAATAGTTCCGGTAAATTTCAAAAAATAAAAAAAAATTTTGAGTTTTAAAAAATCTTGGAGTTTATACTGCAATTCTGTTAGCTTTCATCAAACTCTTCAAATTATCCCTATAAACTTTTTTATAAAGTCAAAATCAAAAAAGTTAGAGGCACTCAAAGTAGGACCAAAAATTTTAGTTTTTTAAAAAGACAGAGTTTCAGGAGTTCTGACTAGAGTTCTAATATCACTCTTCAGAGTTCTACAAATTATCCCTTTATACTTTTTTTATAAAGTACAAATCAAAAAAGTTAGAAGCACTCAAAGTGGTACAAAATTTTTGACATTTAAAAAAATCAGAGCTCCAGGAGTGCTAATCTGATGTTGCGCAATGTGTTTCTTTGCATGTAAATGTTTTGATCTTTTCTAAGAATAAATCGTTATTGAGGAAGAAAATGTTAACCTTTCATTTCTATGAAAGAATAATGTATTTATGGGGATTAGGGTGTTCTATAAAGACGAAAGTCTGAAATGTTTTTCTTCTACCACTCAAAAACTTTCCAAATCCAAAAAATGTACCCCTATTTTTATTTGTTTAAATCGAACAATATTTAGGGGTTGCTCAAATCGTTTGAAATTTCCTATCGATTTTACCTGAGGAAATGAACTTTTTCGTAAATTCGTTACAAAATCCTCAAAAATCACGCGAAACAGCAATATAGCGAATCACATCTTTAAAAGTTCTCAATAACAATATTCCATAATTTATTTAATAATTTATTAATATTATCAATTTTTTATAGGGTTTTAAACAACCTCCATAAATGCAAAAAATGATATTTTTTTAAAATTGCAAGTGAATAGTTTCTTTAGGATTTAGTAACAAAAAATTGTTGCATATCGACAATTTACGAATGTTTATAGATATTTTTATGTTTTTTTCATTTGTTTAAACAATTTATTATTGTTAATTTTCTGCTATTATTTAAATAAACCTACACTGAAAGAAAAGAGGTTATGCTGCTGCACCTTCGGAGGTTTCGTATCGCACTTTGACGTGAGTTCACCTACACACTCCAAAGGGGCGTGTTTTCTGACTTAAGGATGTTTATCCAAAAAACCATTTTCTATAGATTCTTAAAAAATTTTAATGACATATTAAACACATTACTTTACATGTACTGTTACAATTTTATTGAATTTTACCGTTCTGTTTTTAAGATATAAATTTATAAAGTTGGGACTTTTACATGGAAAAAGTAACAAAACGCGCAAAATGACTATATTTTAATTAATTAAAAAAACACGGTTCTACAGATTTTTTTAAAAAACTAATATATTTTAAACTGTAATGGAATACAACTTTTACAATAATATTTAATTAATTTACCGTTCCGTTGTTAAGAAAATGTTATTTAAGGATAGTAATCCTTCACTTTTTTGAAATAATCAGAAAGAAAAAATTTTAAAAAGTTGGAATTTTCAACAGAAATTTTTTTTTAAATAAAATTTGTTTGTGTAATGAATTTAACTACAAAATACTATTTAGAAACCAAATTATAAGACGAAATGAAATTAAAAAATATTGACTAACATGGTCCGATAGAATGAGAACCGCTTGAGGGTATAAGCGTCCTTAAATATTTTTTACATTTAAAATTAGAAAAAGTATTCTGTAAAATTAACCACAACAACAATTTGCAATTGTTTAAACAAATTATTGTTAATAATGACACAAATTTTTCCTAATTTTACAAGTTGTGTCGTTCTAGGATCATTTGTAAAGAATTAATATTTATTAACACTAATTTGTTTAAACAATTTTAAGTGGTAACTGAAGATAATTTTGCTAAATATCTTATAGTTAAGAAGTTAAGAAAACTACAAATCGCTAGGTGTTTTAGGATAAAAGTTATAAATTAACAATAATAATTAAACGAAGTAAAAGTAATAACTTATAGTCTATCATTTTTCGTATACTAACCAGAGATTATATCTATATCTATAAACATTCGTGAATTGACGGTATGCAACAATTTTGTGAAAAAATCCTAAAGAAACTATTTATTTGTAATTTAAAAAATAATTATCATTCCTTTTGCATTTATGGTGGCTGTTTATAACCCTATAACAATAATTAATATTACTAAATTATTAAATAAATGTGTTTGTCAGCGTGAAAAGGGTCCACTTTGCCGATTTTATTTTCCGAGATATTCGCATTTTTCTAAAGGAGGTTCAGATTTTCTAAATTTTTTTTATTGCTGAAAAACAAACTACGCAAAGTCCCACATCGAATCATGCATTCGTTATAACTTTATCGCAATTAAAAACACAAAATAATCTTATTTTGAATTTTTACTAATGGTAATCTTGAACTTTAAAGTCGTTTTTCTCAAAACTAGAGTTTTGACACTTCTAACTTTGAATGCTTGTAACTTTGTGAGTTTTTCATCTAAAAGAGTTGACGACCTCTCAAAATGTTCGAAATTTAATAAAAATACGTTTCATGTGAACTTACACAAATTATAGAATATTGATGTTTGAGGACTTTTCAAGATGTGATTCTCTGTATTACTGTTTTGAGTGATTTTTGAGGATTTTGTAACGAATTTACGAAAAAGTGCGTTTTTCCCATGTAAAATTCCAATAAAAAGTTCCCGTGTTAAATTGCTTTGAATTATTGTTTAAAATAAATTCTTTAGATTTTTGACAAACATGCAAATTTAAAAGAAATTTAATTTAATTCAAAATCTAAATGGATTTGGGTCAGAGAGTCCTTGTTAGGGGCATGCGCTGATAATGTAAAATTTAAAACATCCATTTAAAATACTAAATGTTTTGACATCAAACTTTGTAGACTTACTCAAAATACCATTAGAAAAGTCTTTCTGATCCAATTTTATTTCGTTTATGTCTTTACTTTTGCATTTAACAGATTTTGAAATTTTTTTTAAAAATTAGTGAATTTAACAAATTTTTATTTAAAGATAAAACTGAAACAAAATTGTGCCCGAGAGACGTTTCTAATGAAAATAAAGTAATTGTACAAAGTTTGGTGTCAAGATTAGAATTTTTATTGGAATTTTACATAAATGTACCAAATTTGTCAAAAAAATAATCAGCATTTTATAACAATTTAACAGACAAAATAAACGCATTGCGTAACATCAGATTAGTACTTCTGGATCTTTGACTTTTTAAAAAGTCAAAATCTTGTACCACTTTGAGTGCTTCTAACTTTTTTGATTTTGACTTCATAAAAAAAATTTATATTAAACATTTTTAGAACTTTGAAGAGTGCTATCAGAACTATAAACAGAACTCCTGGATCTTTGACTTTTTAAAAACTCAAAATTTTGGCTCACTTTGAGTGCATCTAACTTTTTTGATTTTGACTTTATAAAAAAGTTTATAGGGATAATTTGAAGAGTTTGACGAGAGCTAACAGAATTGCAGTATAAACTCCAAAATTTTTTAAAACTCAAAATTTTTTTTAAAATTTGCTGGAACTATTTATAAAACTATTAAGGAACTCTAGAACTCTTTATTGTTTGTTGAAATTTCGTGTCAGAAGTCTTTTTTCTCGAAAAAGGGGTGCCGCGTGAAGTTAGCACCCCAAATTTTTTTTGCTTTAATCGCCGGAACTTTTTAAATTATTTTTAAGGAACTCCAGAACTATGCAAAAACTACCTGGAACTCCGATAAGAAATTAATTTTTTTCAAAAATGGGGTGCTACCTTCACATGACTTTTATTCAGAGTTTAATTATCGATGGTCTACTGTATTTGTCTTATATTGCCAGTGGCGGATCCAGGGGGGGGGGTCATGACCCCTCCTGGAGCTAACTTAGATTTGCATGAGAGAGAGAGAGAGAGAGAGACAACACTATAGTGTTGTCTCTTTCTCTCTCATGTATAACCCCCTCCTGGAACCAAGTCTGGATCCGCCACTGTATATTGCCATTTGATGAACTTCATTAATGTCATGATAAATTTTTCATTTGTATGAACAATTTATTATTGACAATTTGCAACAATTCCAAAACCAATCCTTCCTAAATGAAAAATGAGAACCCTTTCTGCTACGTTCATGCGTAATTCATTTCTTGAGTTTTCTATTATGTTGGTTAATTACCCTTATGAAAAAGTGTGACATGAAAATAATGACACAGATGCGTGTCATTACTTCATAATGTCATTGCGTGTCATCAATTCGTGACCACACGAAAAAAATGACACGAAAAAAATCACATGGCAAAGAATGCACCCATAAAAAACTTTTTGTTATTGTTAGTTTTATAATAATTTCGTATAAACATATATTGTGCACCATTTTCGGGATCCTGGCATTTTTATGTATGCTTTGCCGTGTCATTTTTTTCGTGTGGTTGCGAAATGATGACACGCAATGACACGAAAGTAATGACACGCATCCGTGTCATTATTTTCATGTCACACTTTTCCATATTCAACGTCCCTCAACTAAATTACATGAGAAAGAAAAGGAGAATTTCAAAATATCGGAAATATTAAAAACTCCACTTCGTGATCGTGCACGAAGCGTATTTTATTCAAATAAAAGATATTACACTCTTAGTTTGAATCAGTCAAAATTTGATTGATTGAATCAATCAAGCAGATTTTGACTGTCGAATCAATGATTTTCATTGGCACAATAATCATGTTGAATGGTGATTCAATCGAATATTTTGATTGATTCAATCACTAACTGAATTTGATTGATAATCAGTCAAACAGAATGACTGATTTGTCTGTTAAATTTATCTACAAACTTAAATCAGTCATTTTAACTGGTAAATTAATAATTGTTATAAAATACAATAAACATTGTATAATGTGTATTTTCAACATACCCTTATGTTTTGTTGAGTATTTTTTATTATAACTATTATTATAACTAATCACAGTTATTAGACAATATTTTTGAAATAATAGTAGCGCGTAGCTTATAATGACAGTTCGTAAAATATATGTATTGAGCGTATGGCATAATGGTTAGAGCGTTGGGCTTTAGGCCCAAGGGTCGCGCGTTCGAGACCCCTCAGAGTCAAATATTTTAATTTGTAAGTTGAGCGTTTAGTATTAAATTTTGTATGTTGTGTTTGTCAACATATGATATAAGAATGTTATAAAACAATATCAATAATAAATAACAAGTATTCTGGATAGTAAATAAAAACGAAAAATCTGCACTACGGACAAAATGTTACTAGTTAAAAAAATTCAAGGATTATTTTGATTTCGTATTTTTATTTTTCAAAAATAAGGTGTTTTTTCTTAAAAGATATTAAAATTATAGCAGAATTATTAAATCAACAAAAATGATTGAATTCTTCAGTATATTTGACTGATTCAAATCAATCACGTTGTTTGACTGATTTAAAACAATCAATTTAATTGGTCCACCAGTGAGCGAGTCTACATTGATTGAATCAGTCAAATTTGATTGACAAACAATCAAATTTGATTGATTGAAACTAAGAGTGTACTTTTATTCTACAATATAATTATATACTTTGTCTAGCAATATCTACTAAGTATTTTGTGTTTTCATTGGTTCTTGAAGAAATACAGTAAAATATTCCCAATATTGTTTCCTAGGATTAAGTTAGTTTTGTGCACCATAGTATACTCCACTACGTGACCGGTCACAAATATAAGTATTAAATGAAAATAAAATTAGTTGGATAACAATGCACAGGGTCGAGTCCATACCAAGTGATCACACCAATTTCAGTCATATTGAGTAATATTTACGAAATTGATATTTTGGGTTCCTTTAGGAGTAAAAAAAATAAATTTTAATTATTTTTAAAAAATTCAAAATATTTTCGAAAATATTCAAATTCAAAATTTTGAGTACTATTTTTTTTGTTTTATCATAACTTCTGTAATTTTGAAGCAATTGAGATCATTTTTTTTAAATTACTCGTATTTAAATACTCTTTCAAGAAAAATTATAATAATTAAGAAATTGTTTATAATTAAATTTTTATTAAAAAAATTAAATTATTTATTTAAACAAAATCTAAAGTATATCATCGATCTTTTTCAAAAAATTCATAAACATAGCCTATAATGTGCTTAAAAATTTAAGCCAAAGAAAAAGATGGTATGTATTATAGTTTTTGAGAAAAAAATTATTAAGTTATGCTAGCGCGGCGCAGACCGGTGTCACCGCTACTCAACGCGTAGTTCCGTAGTAACCGAAATGTATGTATATTTTTACATAATGTAAATATAGTTAGTGTATTATATTTAAATTATAAGCTTCAGAAAGTCACACTGATCTTTTCATAGTACATGGACATCAAACTTTAGAATTAAAAAAATCGGAGAAAATAATTAAAGTAAAAAAAAGTAATTAAAAAATTGGTAATTTATAGAAAAATAATAAAAATAACTAAAAATTGGGAAAATTATTAAAATTTAAGAATAATAATTGAAAATTTGTTAAATCAATTGAAAAATAATTAATATAATTAAAAACTGGTAAAAATAAGTGAAAATAAGTGAATAATTAAAATAATTTAAAACTGAAGAAAGAAAAATAATGGACTGGTAAAATTATCAAAATTCGCGATGTTCAGGGGTGTTAATTTTTTTTCTTATGCAATTTT
This sequence comes from Ganaspis brasiliensis, assembly GCA_037103525.1. NCBI lineage: Eukaryota > Metazoa > Arthropoda > Insecta > Hymenoptera > Figitidae > Ganaspis > Ganaspis brasiliensis. The sequence goes on along the minus strand of JAZKLR010000841.1, from coordinate 494,437 downwards.
AGACCTAAAATTTGAAATTTGAAATTTTTTTTTACAAACATTGATTAAAAATAGTTATTTATAATAATCTTCAAATTTCATTCATTAATTCAATCTGTCAACACCTGCGAAGTTTGTCAGTACTTCGCAGTACTGACAAATTTTATGTTTCATACTTTATGTTTCAAATTTTTAATCATTTTTCTCCTTATAAAATGTTGTCATCTTTTAAATTTATTATAGTTTTCATTTCTTTCAACTATTTTCAAACTATTTTTATCATTCTTTAAGGGGAGAGATAGGTGAAATTTTAACTCAACAAAATTTTTGATGCTCAGAGGTGTCATTTTTTTTTCTTACATCAATTAAGATGTAGAATTATGGTATTACATAAAAATTAAAAAACAATATTTTTTTGGTCATTTTCGAAATTTTATTTTTCAAAATCCATACGATGGATTGTAGAAAATCATTTAAAAATCCCACAAAAAAATTGTCGATGGAAAAAATGAAAATTGTGAAAGAGGTTTAATTTTTAAAATTTAAGTTTTTCTTAGAATAAATTTCTCAAACTCAGCAAATTATTTGTTTCTCTATTTTTGACATTACCCCATAATTTTAGGTCTAAAATTGCATAAGAAAAAAAATTAACACCCCTGAACATCGCGAATTTTGATAATTTTACCAGTCCATTATTTTTCTTTCTTCAGTTTTAAATTATTTTAATTATTCACTTATTTTCACTTATTTTTACCAGTTTTTAATTATATTAATTATTTTTCAATTGATTTAACAAATTTTCAATTATTATTCTTAAATTTTAATAATTTTCCCAATTTTTAGTTATTTTTATTATTTTTCTATAAATTACCAATTTTTTAATTACTTTTTTTTACTTTAATTATTTTCTCCGATTTTTTTAATTCTAAAGTTTGATGTCCATGTACTATGAAAAGATCAGTGTGACTTTCTGAAGCTTATAATTTAAATATAATACACTAACTATATTTACATTATGTAAAAATATACATACATTTCGGTTACTACGGAACTACGCGTTGAGTAGCGGTGACACCGGTCCGCGCCGCGCTAGCATAACTTAATAATTTTTTTCTCAAAAACTATAATACATACCATCTTTTTCTTTGGCTTAAATTTTTAAGCACATTATAGGCTATGTTTATGAATTTTTTGAAAAAGATCGATGATATACTTTAGATTTTGTTTAAATAAATAATTTAATTTTTTTAATAAAAATTTAATTATAAACAATTTCTTAATTATTATAATTTTTCTTGAAAGAGTATTTAAAGACGAGTAATTTAAAAAAAAATGATCTCAATTGCTTCAAAATTACAGAAGTTATGATAAAACAAAAAAAATAGTACTCAAAATTTTGAATTTGAATATTTTCGAAAATATTTTGAATTTTTTAAAAATAATTAAAATTTATTTTTTTTACTCCTAAAGGAACCCAAAATATCAATTTCGTAAATATTACTCAATATGACTGAAATTGGTGTGATCACTTGGTATGGACTCGACCACAGGTAAACAATATTTATAGTATTTGTGCAGTTAAGGTCACTGCGAATTAGGATCAAAGAAAAGAAAGTAACCCGTATCAGTATGTTTTTCAATTTAATTGTGGTCGTCGAAATAAAGAAAACTCCACTTCGTGATCGCAAAATATTTTCATTTTTGCTAATGTACTGCTAAATATTGTTAATATTTCTTATGGCAGTTTCTTATCTAACTGAAATGTAGCAAATACCATTAACTGAATGTTACATTGAAAAAAATGTTCCAGTTAAAAATGCTAAACTAATTTAGTTAAATAAGTTCTGGTTAAAATAACCGAACTTATTGTTAAATTCACTAGAAAATCTGGTCATAAATTTTGGTTAAATTTTTCTGGTTAAATATTTTTCCGATTGAAGTTACCAAAAATTCCAGTAATTGATAGTTTTAATAATTGCGCCACTTATGGCGCAATAATAGGACCATACCATTGTCAGCGTCGTCTTGTAGTCACTGCCAGTCACATCACATTATATTATCAGCAATTAAGGTAAGTAACAGAGTTTTACACGCGATTTTCATTAGTTTTTCAGGTCGAGTCTACATTAAGAACTTTTGTGAATACCGACGTAAAGGGAACGCGCGTATGTATATAGGTAATGCTCCACTGCCAATACTGCCAACTGTTGAGAAAACAACGTGCCGTTCTGTCGTTCAGCGTTCCACATTCCTCATCCACAGCTCTAGCCAGTGGTCGAAACGTAAATTACTTGACAGTTGGTTAAACTTGTCTGTCACATGCTTACGTTCCACTCCCGTTTCATTCTGCTTAAGGCTTTACATATATAATTTATCTATGTAATTTACGTCTTGAATTTTATTCACCCGTGCTTTTTTTAGGAAGGGCGTGCATTATACGTAGTTCGTGAAGTTTTGCGAAAATGGAAATTAGAACATCTGAAAGAAAAGTTTACAGGTTTGTTTACCGTTGTGAATAGATATATATACATATAATACTCTAAAAATAAATTCGTGGAAATCTCTACAAATTTGAGTTAGATTTATTATTTAGGCCAGTAAATATTAAGGGGTTACACCACTGTAGACGGCAAAAAAAAAGTGTTTTTTTGCGATTTTTTTTTTGTAGAAGGAACAGAAAGAGGATAATTCTTTTCAAGGATATTGTTAGACATCTTTAAAAGTTTAGAAAAAAAAATTTTTTATTTAAAAAAAATACAACATGGCGGCGTAAGAGCAACTTCTGTTAGACGGTTTTTTTTAAAAATAGCTCTACTGCAAGCAGTACACAGGGTGTAAAAATTGATCTGTAACAAAATAAAAATGTTTTTCTTAATCTACATTAGAATGACTACAGAAATACGTAGGTGATTTTAAAAATATTCATTTTTGTTAAATTGGCGAGAATTCAAAGTAAAAGTCAAATTTTTGACCAAAAAAATGAGTACTTAATTGTGTCTAAAAAATCGAAATTATAAAATATCAAAAATCGGCTACGTATTTCTGTGCGGAATGTTGTTTTAAATAAATGATAAAAATTGAGAGTTAAAATAATAAAAATTGTTTGAGTTATACTGCTTGCAGATTTGCAAAAATGTGTTTTGAGAAAAACGCGTTGGCGTCACACCACTGTTGACGACTAAAATTAAGCTCTTTTTTGCGAATTTTTTTTTGTAGAAGGAAAAGTAAGAAAATAATAATATTATAGGATGTATTTAGGTATGTCTTACAGTGAACAAAAAAAATATTTTTGATTGAAAAATGTTTTAAAATGGCGTCATTAGGACGTTCTACCGAAGCATGTTTTTCATGAGACGCTTCGTAGCACCAAGCAAAGCTGTTGAAAAATTTAATCTGATGAAAAACAGGCACCAAACTTTTTTCCCTGTATTCTAGAGGGTTTAAAGCATCTTTTAAGCTAATAAAACAAAAATCGATTTTTTGAAAATTCTACAGTGGTGTAACCCCTTAATTTTTTACTCTTGTTTGAAGACGAGAAGCTAAAAATTAATAGAAATTTTCGAATAAATTAAAAACAATTTTACTTAATACAGAAGAAATATCCGAGGACGGAAATCAAATTAACGAAGATATGAATTATTCCGTTTGTGTAATTGTAAACACTGTTAGATATAATACATGAATTTAATAAACAAAGAAATTGATTTATTATATAATGTTTCTAATAAGAAATATTTAAGTATATTTAGATAATAGATTCCTAAAAGAACATCCTAACGATAAACGATTTACGCTCTTCGCGTTTAATAAAGGTAATGGGCTATTCCCTAAATTATTATTAATTCAAAAATTCAAAATTAATTGTATTCTGAGGAAACTTTTGACTATAGGTACTGAATAAACAACAATAAATTTGACATAATACATAAGTTATTTAGCTATATTATACACATGCTAATAAAAGTCATTGTTTATTACAATTTAAATAATTTTCTTTATCAATAGAGTTTGTGTATTAAATAACAATAGATGTTCGAAAAATATATAATATGTATGTGTGTGTGGGTGAGAGTGTTGTTTTAGTGAAGATTTCAAAACTCTTACCAATTTGCAAACGTTAGCAAATTTCTTTTCTATTTATTTCTCTTTCTTTCAATTCTGGCTTTGCCTTGTTTCTTTTATTTCTTACACTCGCGATTCCTTGAGGTTATTTATTAAAACTGATTTATCTTTTCATTACTCTTTTTACTTATTCATTACTTCTTTGTTTTATTCATTTTCAATATTATATATTCTCTTTATTATTTCTCTTCTTTTATTCAATAAAAATATCAAAAATAAACCTATCCGATTTTTGTGGCGTTGATTAACGTCGCGGGCCACGGGCACTATATCAGTTTCAAAACCCCGGCTCGACGGACCGCACAAATGTAGATTCAAGAAGAACTTTGCGAAAAATGGCCCAGAGTATACTCTGTGTGCCGTTTTTATTGACCAGATTCGGGTAGGGATTTTCTTACAAATTAGTGAATCTCGGTCATCATTGACCGAAATCTGTACATGTTGCAGAAATTATTTAGAGCACCTGATGCAACTAAATGCGTTTCTTTTCTTATTTTCTGCAAATCAAACATGGTGTATTACCATATTGATATCTTATTTTGCACTTTTGAAAGAGATTTAAATCAAAAGTGTTTAATTTGTATATCCTCCCCTTTGTCTGTGGATTCAATCGAGTATTTCATAATTACTTGAGTTTTAAAAGTAATTCTTTTACTTAGTAAATTTAAAGTTGTTTAAGTTTCCTTTTAAAGAAAGGTTTTGATTTCTTAACAAAGTCCGAATTGAAAGAAAATGCAATTATTGACGACATTTATCATTAAAATCTTATGACACGCTTGCATAAAGGTTTGTTGAAATGTGTACTTACATTAAATAAATATGATTTTTCAACAATAAATAAAGACGCAATTAAAAATAAAAATTAAATACCACGAATTTCGATCGTAACAAACACTTCGTCATTTATTTGATACTTGCTGCAAAAGCGCGATTAATTGATTCATAGTAAATTTTCACTCATCTTTTAATTTACTAATGTGAACTTACAAATATTAACTTTATTAAAATAAATTTCAACTCTAAAGCTTCAATGGATTAAGGCACAATTTTTCTATTTAAAATAAATTAATAATTTTAAACATTAGAAAAATTTAAAAATAAAAATTACCTTTAAGAGAAGAAATTCATGTTATTAATGAAAAAAAATTTTTAATTTGTTCTTACTAATTTTATAAAACGCTGTATTTTAATGTTCGTTTGGAGGATTATTATATTTTTAGATGAAAGAAGTATGATAATTAAAATAAAAAGAATATATTAAAATCTATCTTTCCTACCATAAGTTTTATATACCTATTTTATTTTGTAATTTACGTCTTGAATTTTATTCACCCGTGCATTTTTAGGAAGGGCGTGCATTATACGTAGTTCGTGAAGTTTTGCGAAAATGGAAATTAGAACATCTGAAAGAAAAGTTTACAGGTTTGTTTACCGTTGTGGATAGATATATATGTATATATATACATATAATACTCTAAAAATAAATTAGTGGAAATCTCTACAAATTTGAGTTAGATTTATTATTTAGGCCAGTAAATATTAATTTTTTACTCTTGTTTGAAGACGAGAAGCTTAAAATTAATAGAAATTTAGTTATTATTTATACTATTGTGATGGATTTTTACTAACAAAAATATGGACAATTCTATAATAAAAACAACAACAATTATCCTTATCTTTTTAGTTGAAGGCATCGACTGGAATTCTCTCCTTCTTCTGACTCCCTATTTGGTGAAACAATTAAATTTGAAGATCGGAGAACAGGTCTTACTTAATAATAATTTATCTCAATTGAAATTACTACGAAATGCGACTTATCTTCTGAGGTAAATTACTTTACCATTTTATTTTGTATTTTTATTGACATAACCTCAAAATTTCTCAAATTTTACATTCACATTTACATATTATTTTAGTTGGAGACTGTTGAAGTTCTGGTGCCAGTATCAAATAAATCACATATAAATGAATGTTACCAGATAATCGCTGAATCACCAATAACACCTTCAGGATCATCGAGAGTCTCAACACAACCAGTGACATCAAAACAACCAGAGTCATCAACGTTACAACCACCGGAACCTGTGCCATCAACATCTACGGCATCTGATGTGAATTTATCAGTTGGAAAGCACGTGGAATTTGAAAGTTCAAAGAAAACAACAAAAAGAAGAAAATTAAATTCCCGAAATCCATCAAATCATATAGAAGAGCCCATTGTAAGTAGATTTTTTAATTTAATTTATAAAAGTTATTTATAAAATTTAAGTGAAGCATAATTTCAATTATAAAAAGGATTCAAATTATGACAAGAAAGTTTGATTTTTCAAAGATAACCTTAAACTAAAATCTTATATTTTTGATAGCAAAAACAAATAAAAACATAAAAATTTTGAAAGACCTAGTTTTGTTTAATTTTCAGAAACAATTTTTTACTGGTATATTGTGTGTATTTTTGTTTAACTTTAGAGACAACCGCAATTTTTACAATAATTGTTTTTTTAGGAAATATTTTGTACAGTTCTAATTAATCGATTTTCTTTAAAGTAGTGTGTTAAGCAAAAAGAATTATAATATAGAGAATGTTTTAAAAAAAACTTAAAATTTTTGGGTGTCAAGAAAATATAATTTAATATTAAATTTCAATAATTTGAAGTCATTTTGATTTAAATAAATCCTAAACTTCAAATAATTCTAGTCTTTAATTTTTCCAAATTTTTAAATTGCAATTGTCGTAATTAATTATTATTTTATACAGTAACATATTCTTTATTAGATACTATACAAACTTATTTGTTTGCTCTCTTTTTTGAGTAGTCATTTTTACTTTATTTAAAAATTGCTCACTTTTTAACATCTCAATTTATCAACTTTTTTCTACCCACATGGAAAGAAATCTGGTAGAATTAAATCAGTTGATAGTCCGATAGATTTTTAGTACCAATAGACAAATAGAATTTTATTATCTAATGTGACTAATATTAATATGAAAACATGAAAATATTCTGAAAGAGCTTGAGATAGAAAGAAACCAACAGCCATTTATAAAATTTCCATCTATTTGATATTAAAAATGCTCGTAGGCCTTATTACAATTCCATCACACGCCAGCTAATATTATTCTATCGGCCACCACTAATTTTCAGGCCAAGTTTGTACAACACAAGCTAAGCTTTATATACATGTATGAACACACACACGCAAGCAATACATTGGCTGACGGATCAGCCATCAGGTCATCAGCCAATGTATTGCTTGCGTGTGTGTGTTCATACATGTATATAAAGCTTAGCTTGTGTTGTACAAACTTGGCCTGAAAATTAGTGGTGTCCGATAGAATAATATTAGCTGGCGTGTGATGGAATTGTAATAAGGCCTACGAGAATTTTTAATATCAAATAGATGGAAATTTTATAAATGGCTGTTGGTTTCTTTCTATCTCAAGCTCGTTCAGAATATTTTCATGTTTTCATATTAATATTAGTCACATTAGATAATAAAATTCTATTTGTCTATTAATACTAAAAATCTATCGGACTATCAACTGATTTAATTCTACCAGATTTCTCGGGCCCGTATCATTTTGACACAAATTTTTTCGTGCAACTTGTTATATTGTACTCCCGACGATGAATGTTATATTTTACTCCTACTAAAATCAAAGAATTTTTAGTATTAATTATTCAATAATTAAACTTACAGGATTAGTTAAGTCTTTTAATATTAATTTAATGAATTAAAATCAATTATTTAATAAAAAAGACTTAAAAATCTTTGATTTTAGAAGGAGTAAAATATAACATTCATCTTCGGGAGTACAATATAACAAGTTGCCCAACAAAATTTGTGTCAAAATAATACGGGCCCGATTTCTTTCCGTGCACTTATAATATTTTCCGTTGTCATTCTTTGACTATTTCATTAATTGCGTCTGATTTATTTATCACTTCTCTATTTTTTTTTACAAATTTCTAAAACATTTCATTTTCTCGATATTTATTAATTTTTCTCATTGTTAAAAGCTTTTTCTTTTGCTTCTGATTTATTTAAATTTTTTTAGTTAATTTTCTTATTTGTTTTCATGTTTCTTAAATCTTAAATCTTTTCCTGTTTTTTATAAATCTTCTTTATTTAACTGGATTTTGTTGAAAATTAAACTATGGTTTTCTTATTATTTTATTTTTATTTTTTATGGATAGGTGAGAGAGAATTAATTTATAAATTCAATTTGATTTTTGTAAAACTTGCTAATCTTTTTATAAATTTATTCAATTTTTTGTGCATTTTGTCTATTTTTTTCGCAAATTTCTTTTTCTTTATTTTTAAAATTTTTTTAAAACAATCTTTCGCTAGACACCTTAAATTCACGATTATATTTTAAATTAAATTTAACTTACTTAAAAAACACAAGATGCTAAATGATTATTATTTCACAAGAAGTATTTCTTAAAATAATTTATTTTCGAAATTTGTTTAACTAGCTCTTAAATTTTATGAAAATAATTTTAATTGTAATTTTGCAGTTGAAAGCCATTTTATAGTTACGAATTTTGTCAAAGAATCAAATCTGTTTAATGTTTCTTATCATGGAAAATAGACAAATGCTTTTTATTTAAATTCAAATTTAATTTAACTAACGCTTATAAAAAAGTGAATTAAATTATAAACAACATATTTATTTATATATTATAACGTAATATAGACATATTTTTATATTTAAGATTTTAAGATCGATACTGCAGCACAAGTCCGGCATACTTGGCAGAAGTTTATTAGGCCTGAGTATAGATATTTTTTATCTCGATTAAAACTAAGTGACTCAAGAATTCTTTCTAAAATTATTGTGGACCATGAATTGGAATTACATGAATATAATAGGTGAGACTTTTAAAATGTTAAACTATTCCGTCAAACTTGCTTAGAATGTTATTATTTTATTTTATTATTTATTTAACATTACTTTTATTTATTTATTTTTCCAATATTTGGGTTTTTGTTTGAAAAATTCTAAATTTTTGTTTTTATGAATATTTTATTTTTTCATAGAGTACCCCATTCACAATTTCAAGCTCGAGCCAAAGAAGTAAAAAAATTATTTTGTCAGGAATCAGAGGTATTTATATTTTGTCACATTTTAGATTCCCCCTCTGCCACTCTGTCTTGTAGTAATATCTTGAGTTGACGATACTAATCTTGATGATGCCTTGTTCGATCCGCAGTTAAAATAGCATTCTTGAAGACCTCCGATCGTTGACGTAATTCCTTTGTTTTCCTTGCCAATTTCAGAATCTCTGTAGCTACAGTTGGTGATCTGCATAAAATCTTAATGGGACGTGGATTAGGACGTGCCATTGAATATTTTCCAATTCTTATAAAAATTAAATCGTTTAAATCTATTGCTGAATTATCAGGTAAAATCATTGACAAAAGTTCAATAATTTTTTCAGAATCTAATTGCAAGTCAAAATCGTTATCTTAAATTGATTCCGATAATCCAAAAATCATTACATTAGATAATGTTTTCATTCTCAAAGAAATTTCCTCGTAGATATACTCACTCGGCTCATTGGTAGATTTCTCAATGTTTTGAACTTTCAAGTCTAATTTGTTTATTTTTGTTCCATGCGACTCAACTTTCTTTTCAACCTCAGAAAGGCGTCGCCCTATGCTTTTGACCTCTTTCTGGACATCAGCAACTGATTTTTTAATTTCTTTAAATCCTGTAGAGACCTGCGTAGCTAAATTTTTTAATTCTTCCGACATTGTTTTAATTGAATTAATAATAATGTCATTTGGCGACAGAGAAGTAGATCCAGTAGAAGATGATTTCCCACAGCACTTAGCGTACCCCACACCTTTAATAAACTCAGTTTTGGTTTCAGCGCAGCGGGGGTGATAAGGTGCACTGCAACCTGGGCATAATACTGGATCCTTGACATTTTTCCGACACACGCGGCATGCTTTCTCGTTTTCAGGATTTGAAGATTGCTCACTCATTCTTTCAGGCATGAATATACAGTTCACTTACACTGACAAGAAATGACTGATAATTTGAATTTGATAATTTGATACATTGAATAAGGCTTTGGATAAAAGTGGTTATCCGACTCAAGTTGTAAATGATAACGCATTACTTTCAGTCCAAAACGCAGGTATATTAATTGATACTTTGTTAAATATATTAAAGACGTTGGAACCCGAAAGCTGAGAGTGGCTCGAAAATTTCCCTTTTATGAATTTTTTTTAAAAACACTGGACACTTTTTCAAAAAAAGGGCTATGGCAGACAAAAGTATTTGAGATAAGGAATTTTTTAAACATTTGTTTTATGCAAACAAATGTGCCTACAAGCGTCAAAATTAACTCCCGTTTTGACATTGCAAGATTTTCAGTAAAAGATGGCCGTCACCATCTCACTTCAGGCCCATGTCACGTAGCCCGTGCTCAGCTGACGAGCAGCGGCCATCTTTTACGGAAAATGTTGCAATGTCTCTTCTAGTTTGAATCAGATTCCGATTTTAATACAGAAGAAATATCCGAGGACGGAAATCAAATTAACGAAGATATGAATTATTCCGTTTGTGTAATTGTAAACACTTCGTCTTTTATTTGATACTTGCTGCAAAAGCGCAATTAATTGATTCATAGTAAATTTTCACTTATCTTTTAATTTATTAATGTGAATTTATAAATATTAACTTTATTAAAATAAATTTCAACTCTAAAGCTTTAATGGATTAAGGCACAATTTTTCTATTTAAAATAAATTAATAATTTTAAACATTAGAAAAATTTAAAAATAAAAATTACCTTTAAGATAAGAAATTCATGTTATTAATAAAAAAAAAATGTTTAATTTGTTCTTACTAATTTTATAAAACGCTGTATTCTAATGTTCGTTTGAAGGATTATTATATTTTTAGATGAAAGAAGTATGATAATTAAAATAAAAAGAATACATTAAAATCTATCTTACCGACCATAAGTTTTATATACCTATTTTATTTTGTAATTCAATTAGCTATTTTTGTATTTATATTCTAATAAAAAAATAGAAAGCAAAACTTTGTAAATTAACATTTCTTTTTATAAAGTCAAGTAATAATCGATAATAAAACAATATTTACTTTATATATATTCCCTGACAAAAGTATCGGATTGAATTTCATTCTGTTTGAATAAGTTTTAATCAGTATTTTTCCGAGGCAATCCGAAATTTGTTTCCGAGCCAATCAGTTTTTATCCGAATCTAAAAATGAATATAACATGATGAAAAATTCTTTCCGAATCATTCCGAATTAATCCATTTCATTCCGAAGCTAAATTTTAATCTGTATAAATCTTGTTATTTCATTCCGAATCAATCCGTTACAATTCTAATCGGGTTTATTCGGGTTTGAAACAGATTGGTTCGGATTAAAATAAAAGGATTCAAACAGATTAAAATTTAGCTTCGGATTGAAACAGATTAGTTCGGAATGATTCGGAATAACGTTTCGTCGAGATACATCCATTTTTGGATTCGGATAAAAACTGATTGGCTCGGAAACAAATTTCGGAATGCCTCGGAAAAATACTGATTGAAGTTTAATCCGATACTATCGTCAGGGTTGGGCCTATTTTCTTATAGTCGTATCGAAAGCATCGTTACTTATGAAGTACTCGTCAGCTTTTGCAGTAACGAATGTAAAAGTTGGTCCTAAGAAATTTTAGCGTCCAAGTCGTCAAGAGATGCAAGATGGATTTCTAATCCATGTTAAAAGAGCAAAAAATTTCTCACTTAATTTTAATGTTAAGTTTTCTTGATTCTAAAAAACAAAATTGATTGTCAATTTGTTGCAAATAGAAATGTGTCAAAAACGTTTCTCTTCCAATTTTTTTTTGTTCGAAAAAAGCTTTATATAATTTACATATAATTCTTTTAAAGTTGTAAAATAATCTATAAATGATATTGCGCTTTTAAAAAAAAAAATACAGGAGTGCCACAAACTTGTGCCACTCTTCTATATAAAAAAAATATATATTTCTGATTATGGTTTTTAAAATCAAGAAAAGCAAAGAGTAAAATAAGGTGAGAGCTTTTGTTCTCAGTGTCGGCTGTCTTGAAAGCAATGAAATAAGATTATGGAAAAGACCAAAATAGTTTTTGAAGAACAAAATGTTTTAGACAAAGAGGCGCATAAATATTCCCTAAAACCCATTTAACCTAAAATGCATTAAGCCTAAATTTCATTTAATCTAAATCTCATTAAATCTAAAATGCATTTAGCCTAAAACCCACTTAACCTAAATTTCATTTAATCAAAATCCCATTTATCCTAAAATGCATTCACTCAAATTCCACTTAACCTCAATTTCATTTAACCTAAATTCCAATTAACCTAAAATGTATTTAACATAAATATTATTTAACCTAAATTAATGCATTTAATCTAACATGCATTCAGCCTAAATTTCATTTAACCTAAATTCCATTTAATCTAAATTTCATTTAACCTAAATTCCATTTAATCTAAATTACATTTAACCTAAAACCCATTTTACCTTAATTCCATTTAACCTAAATTTCATTTTATCTAAAAAGTATTCAGCCTAAATTTAATTTTAAATAAAATGTCTTCAACCTAAACGTCATTCAACCTACATTCTATTTTACCTAAATTCCAGTTAAACAAAATTTCATTTAACCCAAATCCCATTGAACCTAAATTCATTTAGCTAAAATTCCATTTAACCTAAAACTCAATTAACGTAACATGCATTTAGCCTAAATTTAATTGAACCTAAATCCCAATTAACCTAAATTCGATTCTACCTAAAATGCATTTAACCTAAATTTTATTAATCCTAAATTACATTTAACATTAAAGCCATTTAACCTAAATTCCATTTAACCTAATTTCCATTTAACCTAAATATCATTTAACCTAAAATGCATTGAGGCTAACTTGCATATAACCTAAATGTCATTTAACATTTACCTAAAATGCATTCAGCATAAATTCCATTTAACCTATAACCCATTTAATCTAAAATGCATTCAGCCTAAATTTCATTTAACCTCAATTCCATTTAACCTAAATCACACTTTACCTAAATTCTATTTAACCTAAATCCTATTTAACCTGAATCTTATTTAACCTAAATATCATTTAACCTAAATCCTATTTTACCTATAATGCATTCAGGCGAAAATCCATTTAACTTAAGTCCCATTTAACCTTAATTGCATTCAGCATAAATTTTATTTAACCTTAATTCCATTTAACCTAAATCCCACTTGGTCTAAATCCTATTTAACCTAAATATCATTTAACATAAATCCCATTTAGTCTAAAATGCATTCAGGCTAACTTGCATATAACCTAAATATCATTTAACATTTACCTAAAATGCATTCAGCATAAATTCCATTTAACCTATATCCCATTTAATCTAAAATGCAATCAGCCTAAATTTCATTTAACCTCAATTCCTTTTAACCTAAATCACATTTTACCTAAATTCCATTTAACCTAAATCCTATTTAACCTAAATATTATTTAACCTAAATATCATTTAACCTAAATCCTATTTTACCTAAAATGCATTCAAGCGAAATTCCATTTAACCTAAGTCCTATTTAACCTTAATTGCATTCAGCATAAATTTTATTTAACCTAAATCCCAGTTGATCTAAAAAGCATTTAGCCTTAATTTCATTTTACCTGAAATGCATTCACCCTAAAGGTCATTTAACCTAAAATGTATTCAGCCTAAATTCCACCTTACCTAAATTGCATTTAGCCTAAAACCACTTATCCTTAAACCTATTTAACCTAAAATTTACATTATATTTTAGGTAGAAGGGATTTAGTATAAGTGTTTTGAGACTAAATGCAATTTAAGTAAAGTGGAATTTAAGCTGAATGAATTTTTGTTAAATAGGCTTTAGGCTGATTGCATTTTAGGTATAATGGGATTTAGGTTAAATGAAATTTAGGCTGATTACATTTTTGTCAGGGACTGACACGAAAACCGAATTCTGTTTCTGTTTTGAATTGTTGTAACGAAACAAAAATGTACAATCAATATTGTTTTGTATTGAGCCTGAAACGAAAAGGCTCTGAATTACGTTTTCGTCTCATGCCCGAAACGAAAATCAACTCCGAATTTCGTTTCAGTCTCATGCCCGAAACGAAAAGACTCTGAATTTCGTTTTCGTCTCCTGCAAGAAAAGAGTTGTGTTTAAAATTGTTTTTGTGAAATTTAGAGCCTTTTTTATGAGAAACGAAAACGGAATTCGGAGCGGATTTTCGTTTCGGACATGAAACGAAAACAAAATTCGAAGTCTTTTCGTTTCGGGCATGAGACGAAAACGTAATTCAGAGCCTTTTCGTTTCAGGTTCAACACAAAACAAAATTAAATTTATATTTTGTTTCAGTTTTTCAAAACCGAAACGAAACAAAAATAAAATATATTTTGTTTCGGTTTTTGTGTCAGTCCCTGATTTTAGTTAAAATTAAATTTAGGTTAAATGGAATTTAGGGTAAATGGGTTTTAGGTTCAATGGAATTTAGATTAAATGGGATTTAGGTTAAATGAAATTTAGGCTGAATGCATTTTAGATTAAATGCATTTTAGGTTAAATGAGATTTATGTTAAATACATTTTAGGTTAAATGGGATTTATGTTAAATGGAATTTAGGTGAAGTGGATTTTAGGCTGTATGCATTGTAGCACAAGTGGGATTAAAATTAAATAAAATTTAGGTTAAATTTTTTTAGGCTAAATTCATATTAGGTTAAATGGTTTTAGGTTAAATGGGATTTAGGGTAAATGGGTTTTAAGGAATATTCATGCGCCTCCATACAAAGTGAATAATGAATTATAATTTTTTTAGGAAATGAGTTTTCACTTTAGTACAATACAGGACTTGACTTTAAGGTATTTGTAAATGGGAATCACGTTGCAACCTTTGCCTATTATAGAGGGAAAAGAGTTAGACAATATTACTATCTATCCGTAATATTGTCGATACGTTTGTTGATACGTTTGTTTGTTGATACGTTTGTTTGTTGATACGTTTGTTGATACGATTTTGTTGATACGTTTTTATCAACAAAACACAGTACAAAGTGGTATCTCCTTTGCGGGCAATTGATGTTTCTTTCAAATCGTGTTACGCCCTTAACGCAACATATTCTGTCAATGGAAAAAAAATGTGGTTTATACTACAAACGTGTGTATACAATATATCAACAAAGTGGGACGAATGGTCAACAAATGCAAATTCGCTAAAAAGTGCACTAATGTGAGGTGCCAAGTAAATTAAAACGGCGTCTTCTATCTTTAACTTTACGAATTTTTTAAGTTTTTAACTGTTTATTTTTTTCAACGTTGTGCCAAAGGGTAATTTTGATGATTTCTTAATGTTTATTGAGTTGAATTTTAATCAAATCACATCAGAAGGAACACGATCAAAAACCATTCAAAAAAGCCTATTTGCTTTCTTTGTCGCGAATTTCTTGCCTCTACAAATGTTTTTAGCTTTCATTTTGATTTCAATCACAAAGAGAAGAAAATCTCTTATTATAAATGCATCGAGATAAACTGTAATAGAAAGTTTAATAATCGAGCTCAATTGCGTAACTATCGCTAATATCATAACGTTCCACGTAATGCACCCTTAAATACAACCAGCACTGCTTCAACTTCTAAAGTAGTAGATACTGTAGAATTAGGAGAATTTCGGGATACAGAAAATTCTACTCTTAATAATTTAGTTGATAATAATGCACTCAGTCATGTTTCTAACGAAGAAATAAATTATCAATTGGAAATGACAAACGCTAATAATGATAACAATAATAATTTTCAAAATATGCCTGATGTAATTTAACATAATGCATCTTTAATTGTAGCTAAACTTTATGCAAATTCTTCTCTTCCGAGGAATCCCGTACAAAATATTATTGATGATTTTAGAAGACTTTCTAATTCGTTAAGTCCACATTTAAAAATAGAAATATCGCGATTACTTCAGGATAAAGCAGATAAAAAAACCGTTACAGAAATTAATTCTTTAGTAGAGCAAATGTTTTCGCCGTTTTCAAATTTAAGTTCGGAATATCGTAGATTTCAATTTTTTATTGAAAACGAATTTTTAATTGCAGCTGAAGACAGAGCAATCGGACAAAGATCTGAAATGGTTAGAGTTAATGATGCATTAACAATTGTTCCTTTTATAACTCATGCAAAATTTATACAGACTAGAAAAATCCTTAAAACTTTTTTACAACTTCCAAATGTATTTAATAAAATAATACAGTACATGAATGACTTGGAGAATGAGGAATTAGTTCTTCAGAATTATGTTCAGGGAGAAAGTTGAAAAAAAAACGAAGTAAATATAGTGAAAATGATATTGTTTTACCTATTATTCTTCATTTAGACGACTTAGAAATTAACAACGCTCTGGGCTCTCAAGCTGGTGTACAAAAAATGTATCTGGTTTATGTTAACCTTATTTGTATGCCACCAGAATTCGTAACCTCTTTAGAAAATATTTTTGTCATTCTTATGTATCATTCTGTTAATCGCGATGAGTTTGGTAATGCAAGAGTTTTTCGATGTCTTGTTGATGAACTGAACTATCTGGCAGAAAAGGGAATCTTAGTTAAAGTCGATGGCAATGAATTTCGTGTCTATTTTATACTCGTACACGGAGAGAAATCTGTTCCTAAAATCACACGATGGGCGGTTGCCATTTTTGCAAGGGAGTTTATGATGTAAGAATGGCAAGAGTCAGTAACTATTTGTCCACTAAATCGTACCTTACTAGTAACAGACTATTTCGTGCGTGAATTTCAAGACACTCATACGAAATTCCCCCCTACCTCTTTACAAGAAACGTTCTATAGTGACGCTAAAAACGCACGGCATTTAAGTGTACTATAATAGCGCCAAGTTCGTGCGCTTTTCGCACGAACTTCTTGCAATTGAATTTGAAAGTTTTGTGTACTGTGGTTAACGGCAAAGCGGTCAACATTATTTCGAGTATTTTGATCGAAAGTAAGTAAATTAACGTGTTATTATCTCTACAAATTGTATACGATGAAAAATAATACTTATAAATAAAAATAATACTAAACTAAATTTTTTTCTTTTTTAAGAATGACGCTAATATATTATTCTTTTATTTTTTTATTATAATTTAATATGTAAAATTATATTCAATACGTAGTTGACAAGTTTATGAAATTTACAGAAAAGCAAATAAAATGGAAGGAATAACGTTCATGAGTAGTAATGAAGGGGCATCTGAAAGTCAAGGTGAACATTATTTTATTTTTCTTAAAATATTAATTCCAAAACAGTCCTTAAAAAATATAAATAATACTTATTTTTTAAATTGAAATTATTGCAGGGTAACAACTTCGTGACATCAGTAATAGACTCACTCCTTTGACCTCCGTGCCGGTGGAAGGGTTCCAGCAAAATTTTGATAATTGCGTATTAGTAGATATTAGATCACCCTTCTTAAAAGGTGTGCAAAATCACGAGCAAATGATAGTTGATGACAATATTCAAGGTAAGTTATATTGAAAAAAACTTAATGCTTTTTTAAATTTAATTACTTTTACAATATTTTAGAACAACTGTTTTGTTAAATGAGACAAATGTAATGTGGGAGAATATTTGCTTTATTACCTTTTTACCTTGAAATATGAAATTGATTTAAAATTATGTTTTTTAAAAACTATAGCAGTAGAACGATTATGTATAATTTCATTACTCTATAACAAATTAAGTAACCATTATATAGCAACTTTATACAAAAAATAAATCATTGATCTAAAATGCTTTTATTTTATATCTTTTAATAATTAACTGATTTGCAAAAATAAATAATTATTTTATTTGTAACGGTTATTATTTTGTCTGTTTATTTCACTATTGTCAGGTTCATTTGATGTAATTATATGGAAACTTTCATATTTGTAAATATTTTGAATTTATATAGACAATGGAGATTCAAGAAATGGAAATTATGTTTACCAAATTTTAAATTCTTGTTATGAAGGAAGATTTCAAATTGCTGCGTATGATTTTGAACAGATTGAAGAGAACGTTTCAACATTATTAGAAACCAAAAAAAGAACATTTTTTTTCCAAAAGCAAAGTTGCAAAACTTGTAGTAAATCATGAATTTTTTGGCACCAACTGTTATAGGTAGTTATTTTTTAGTATAGACTTTTAATTCATATTTTAGTGAGCTAAATTTTCTATTTTTGGTTAAAGAATACTGCCTGATCGTTTTGAAGAATTAGCTGAAGCTGCTTGTCAATTATTTCCTTCACATTTGAAAGAAAGTTATTATACAAGATCAACACACGAAAAAAGCGCTGGTGGATGTTTCCAAACATACTACGGAAAACAAAGAGAAAAAGAGATAGCCATAGGTCGTTTATCGAACTTTGTAATTGAAAAAAGAAAGAAAGCTACAGAACGTAAGTATTTAATAAGCAATTATATTTTTATTAATTGAAATATTCTACTCTTTAAATCTAAATTAGTTAAAAACAACTACTTTGAAAGCAAAAGTTTGCAACTAATTCAAATAGTTATATTTCTACTAATCATGTAGCACAAAATAAATAATTATTAGTCAAATTAAATTTTAGATTTAGTCAAAATAACTAATATTTTAGTAAAATCCTGTTAACTAATTCAATTAGTCAAATTTTAACTACTTTTTAGTTCTTTTAACCAACTATTAGTCATATTTCACTAATCATGAATTATTTTTCACTAATTGATATAACAAAAAGTCAGCCATGATTTTGTTAATAATTACATATTTTTAATTAATTCTGATTAAGAGAGTATTTATTGTGTTGTTTTATTTTGTAAATTATTGTTTCAGATAGTACAAAATCGGACGATTTCAAAATTTTGCAAGTTCCTGTCACATTCATTGATGAAGATTACAAAAAATTGTGAAGTAAAACTACTTTTGATGAAAGAATATATTTCTACAGCCAGTCAGATCTCAAAACAATTTTTGAAACTTTTAGTAACCTAAATAATTCTTTGGAATACTATTTGGTAAGGAAAATATTAGTCAAATAATAATCAAAATGAATTTACTAAATTTTGAAAAAATAAACTCTTTATTAATAAAAAAAATTAATGTAGTAAAAATTTGTTGTTAAATACTAATTATATAAAAATAGGTTTTTTCCTTTTTTGATTCTTCTGTTTTTTTTTTTTTTTTTAAAGTGAACAATTTTAATTCTTGTTAATTATTTAAAAAAAATATTACCCCAAAAAATATTACTAAAAATAATCACTTTTTCTCAATTATTAATTTTAAAAAACTGTAATCTTTAGGTTCAAGCAGATTTCAAAGAGGTTTACAAGAAGCCAGATAACATTTTTGATATAACTTGGGCTTCTGCAGCTGATAAAGTAATTAAAGCGGCTAAGAAAAAGAAGTTTACAGACCCAGAAGTAAGAGAACTTTTGAATGATAATTCGACTATTAAAAATGCAGGTTTGTTTTTATAGTTTGCAAAAAATATACTACATTCTTAAGTACCATAGTTAATAATAATTTCTTTTCTTTCTTAAATGTTACAGAACATAAGAGCGCTCTAGCGTTGATGTTACTGCCTTATATATTTAAACGAGTAACGAAGTCTACTAGACGCTCAAAATCTAAAGTTGCCTGGAACCCACAAAAAGCTGAAGTTCTTAAAGCTTTTATTTATCACATTAAGGTATATTCTTCTATTATGTTTTATTATTATTTATCTTTCAATTTAAAAAAAAATGTATTCTATCATAAATTCTCTCGCTTATGTTTTTTTTACATATTGCAAAAACTTTTGCAATTAATAAAAAATTTATTGTCCGACTCATTCTACCAAAAATATAAATTCTAATTTCGTCATTAAATTGAAAGTAACATGTTATTTTAAAAAATAATGACATACCAAGTTTACGTTTTACATTTAAAAGTTATTTCTATGACCTTGACAACTTTTTTAAAATGGTACTAAAATGTTTAAAAAATATATCGTTATTTTAGTAGAAAATATGGGACTTCAATTTTTAGTTAAAAAAGAGCACGCCTCATTTTCTTAACATTCACACCTGTCTTGAATGAAAAAAAAGTTCGTCCCTTATGCCGAAAGAAAACTCTTACATATTTTGAATCCTTTTCATTCAAAGAAACAAAATTTTAAAGATACAAAATCATAACCGAACCTTCTGACTGTTTTTCATTACTTTTGATGTTCACTTAGTACATTATAATGAATACAATTTTTTTGAATCAGTCTAAAAGGACATATTGACAACTGTGAATATGAACAAAGATTTCTAAATGCTTTGAACTACGGTCGTCAAAAAGTTACTATTTTTTCTTAAAATTTTATTATTTACAATTTTTAATAACGCAACACAAGGAACATTGTTTAGAAATATAAAATTTAGTTTTACATAAAACTTTTTATTTTATATTCGACATTTTAGAAAAAAAAAGTTTTTACCTTGACTAACTCATTCAAACTATCCTCCTTAATTAAAGAGAATTATTAAAAAATTGAAGAAATAATAAAAAACTGATGAAAATAATTGAAATTTTAAAAAAATACCTTAAAAATTTAGAAAATTATAATAATTAACACTTGAGAACAATAATTAAAAAATGATAAAATTAATTCAAAATTGAAAAAAATTATTAAAAAATGCTGAAAATAATTTAAGATTGAGAAACAAAATTAAATTATTATTTACGGTAATTTTTATAAGTTATTTAAATTGTAAAAATAATTTGTTTTTAAATACATTTTTCAATTTTTTTATATTCCATTTTTTTAAAATAATGTAATATTGTGTTTATACAGAAAACAGAGAAATTGACGGAATTAATACAAGAAGTTCAAACAAATCTTCTACAAATGCATAATGAGCATCAAATGAAATTGCAGCCTTTTGTGATTATTAATGGCCCTTCATTGGATGATATGAAATCAGCGTATGTGATTTTAGGTAATTACAAATATCAAGTTCTTACGCCTACTTCAGCAGTGGATCTTTGCTTTCAGCGCATGAAAGTTTTAAATGAGAAATATTCAGCAGTTTATAATCATGTGTGGCAGTTTATAGAAAAAGAAATTTATAATTTTGAAGTTCAAGGTTTATATGCAGGAGTAACAACCGTGATTGAAACTTTGAAGAAACTTTAAGTTCAAAATTAATTAAAATAATGAACGCTCAAAAACAGCTTTATAAACCAGTATTATGTAGAGAATTGTTAGATAGAGAAATGCTTAAATTTTCTCTTTCACTTTATAATAATCCATTACGTTCCAGAATGGGTGTTTCCGACGTGATTACTGAGTTCGATAATTTTATTTCTGAACACTTTATTTCATTTTTACAAACTGAAGTTAAAAATAAATTAAAATATGAAACAGACGAAAAATATAATAACCAAGTCCAATTCATTTTAGAAAGTAGTAAGCATTGTTTTAAACAGTTTAGTACGAAGCACTTAAGGTTCAAACTTTTTGAAGTAAAAAGTTTATTTATTCCACCCCTTAATTTCGAAATTGGAGAAGAGTCTGTTTATGTGATCAAAGATACTGAAAAAATAGAAGTTTCAATGAAAAAAGTGTACGCAGTACATATTCCTTTACAAAAAAGTTTAAAATCATTTTTAAAATACCTGGAGTATTTAAAGAAATGGAGCAATATGCCAAGAAACTTTATATGGATAAATCTTTTCTGAGAAACTTACTTCAAGGAGACCTTTGGATGCAAAAATATTTTGTATTAAATGAACACAGAACTGTTTTTCCTATTGCAGTTTATTTTGATGAAATCCAGACTGGAAACCCGCTAGGTAGCCATGCTGGTGAACAGAAGTTTGGTGGAATATACGTGTCTCTTATAAGCTTACCCCCTCATCTAGTCGCAAAAGTAGACAACATTTTTGTTTCAACAATTTGCTATTCAAAACATTTAAAAGAATTTGGGAACGAAAAATTTTTTTCCAAAACAATTGATGATTTAAATCTTTTATCTCAACAAGGTATAACAGTCACCATTGATGGTCAAGATAAACACATTTTTTTTTTAATGCGTATTGGTACTTGGAGATAACCTCGGGCTCAATAGCATATGTGGCTTTTCAGAAAGCTTTAATGCTGGCCACTTTTGTAGGATTTGTACTGCCACATCTGCACAGTGCCAAGATATGATTGTGGAAAATAAAAAGCTTGTCAGATCAGTTCAATCTTACGAAGATGATTTGAAGAAAAACCACATGTCTGCAACAGGGTTAAAAGAAAGTTGTATATTCATCAAATTACGAAATTTTCATATTACCAAAAATTTATCAGTGGATTTTGCTCACGATTTCTCGGAAGGAATTGCAGTATATACTATTGGCGGAATTCTGGAGCACTTAATAAAAGATAAGTTGTTGCTACTTGATGTCATTAATAACAGAATTGACACATTTCCTTATTCAGAAATTGAAAAACCTAACAAACCCAGACCGTTATTTTTCATTCAAAGTAAAAAAGGTAGTACGTCGTTGAGGCTTAAGCAGTCCGCCTCTGAAATGCTATGTCTAGCCAGATATTTGGGACTTATGATAGGGGATTTAATTCCGCCAAATAATAAATATTGGAAAATAAATAAATGTCTTCGAAAGTTGATGGGTATGCTTATGTCTCCAAGTCTGTCTAGAGGTCAAATTCACAACCTGACTTATTTAATTCAAGAGCATAATTACTTGTACATAAACCTGTTTGGACCACTAAAACCGAAAATGCATTTTTTGCTTCACTACGTCAGGATTATATTATTGAATGGCCCGGTTATTCATTTTTCTACTTTAATGTTTCAGAGAAAAAATAAAAGGTTAAAAGAAATGTCAATTTGCAGTACAAGTAATCTTAACATGCCATTCACTATTGCTGTTTGTCACCAATTACAACAGTGCTATGCAAAAGAATTTTGTCCAAACTTAATTAGCGACTTTTTAATTGGCCCAATTGAAAATGACAATGCACTACTGAATTAAAAAAAAATAATTCCAGATGTAGCTGTAAACAGTATTGTGAAGACTGTAAAGTACCTCGAAATTTATGGAAAACAATTTTCTAAAGGGACATTCGTCGTTACTCGATTTACGGAAGAAAACCCAAACTTTGGAAGAATTAAGGAAGTGTTTAATTGGAATAATCATTTTTATTTTCAAGTAGAAGAATTTATAACTATTTACTTTGATAACTATTATCATTCTTATAAAGTAAAATCGAACTGCAATCATCGTGATATTTTATTCAATGTTAAATTAATTCCAACACTGCCACCTTGTTTATATATTAAAAAAAAAAGAACAGGAGTATATTGCAACAAGATACGACATATAAATTTAGAAAAATATGTTGTATCCTAAAATATTACTTTAACATTGTATGAGCTAGAAATTTATAAAAAAATATATGTTTCTATTGAAGTTCTTTTAGAACTCCACTGTATAGTTTTTCAAAAGTTTATATGAAGTTTGAAACACCCAGTTATCGATGTGAGAATTTGTCTTTTAAAAGGTGTATTAACTTATTGCAAATATGTATATGTCGTAGGCAGATGGAATAATCCGTCAGTTTGCAAACTGCCTAGGCAGTTTACAAAGCGCGGACAGTTAGTAGAATGATAATATTAAAATGGATTTTGACTGTCATTAAGCCAACTGCCCAACGCGTTTCGGGCAATTAGAATAAGAAATTCAAAACTTCAGTCTTTAATATTTTTCATTCAAAATCAAAGTATTATTTCCATCGTTTATAAATTTAAATAATAAATAATTAATAATAATTTAATCAATAATATTATTTACATATTTTTTAAATTATTTAAAATTATTTTTGCGTTTAGAAATTCTGCCATTTCCAAAAACCTTATATTTCACTTGATTTAAAAAACAAGAAACTTTAAAACGCTACTGAAGTCTGAGAACGGTATTCAGAAACAAAAATATTATGACATTAATTTCGTATTTAGAATGTTATCGTAATTAAGCTTCGATTATTATTGATATGATTTTGAATTAATTTTGTTAATTTGTAAATGCTAATAATAAAAGTATATTCAATTTCAATATTTCCAGTTACTTAAAATATTGTCATATTTCTAAACGCATAAATAATTTTAAATAATTTAAAAAATATGTAAATAATATTATTGATTAAATTATTATCAATTATTTATTATTTAAATTTATATACGATGGAAATAATACTTTGATTTTGAATGAAAAATATTAAAGACTGAAGTTTTGAATTTCTTATTCTAATTGCCTGAAACGCGTTGGGCAGTTTGCAAACTGCCTAGGCAGTTGGCTTACTGACAGTCAGAATCCATTTTAATATTGTCATTCTAATAACTGTCCGCGCTTTGTAAACTGCCTAGGCAGTTTGCAAACTAACGGATTATTCCATCTGCCTACGACATATATAACAAATGGAATATTTTTATTCAAAGTTGTAAAATACGTACTGAAAAAATATATTTTCTATACTTTCTAATAAAATATATCTATGTATATAATTATGTGTAATTGATTACAAGAACCAGCCTCCATAAAACTTAATTAAATAATTAAAAAATGTCACCTTTATTTATTTGGAAAAGTGATATTATAGTTATCATTACTTATTATTTATTACATTATAATTTTTAGACTATAAAATATAATTAAAAAACATTTACTTTTAACCAATATTATCGATAACTGAATTTCAGTATGTACAGCTATCGCCAGATATGCTTTAACATTTTAACACGTATAGTCCAGTCAAATTACACATTCAACAAAACAATAATTCCGATATGGCCAATTTTTTTTGGATTCGATAGGGGCATGTTTGCTGAGCTTAAATCCAAGTTTGTGACCTCTGGGGGAGGTAACTTTGTCCGCCATCTTGAAAAAAGGGGTGAAAATTTGTTTTCAAAATATTCCAAAATCTATGCGATTAACGAAAAAAAACTAAGAATACAAATTCATAGTAAATAAAATTGCCTATCACTTTTGTTTAGAACATTTTTTTCTAAGACTTTTATTTCTCGCTAAATATTGCAAAAAGTGAAAAAATAAGAGTTTAAAAAATTAAATTTTGCATTTTTATCGACTATTGTTCAATTTGTTGTAAAAAAACTTATTATAAAAGATGAAGATAACTTAAAATTGAACAACTTTCGATTAAACTTTTTTTAAATAAAATTAATAGTTAAGGCTGGAGAGCGCAGCAAAGAGCGCAAATGCCTAAATTGCAATGCATAACCGTCTTACCAAGTGGATCTTTCAATCTCATTTTTGAACGGAATGCATTATTTTAGATCACAATTTTATTTTTTTATTCGATAGGGGGATGTTTATTGGGCTTAAATCCAAGTTTGTGACCTCTGGGGGAGGTAACTTTGTCCGCCATCTTGAAAAAAGGGGTGAAAATTTGTTTTCAAAATAATCCAAAATCTATGCGATTAACGAAAAAAAACTAAGAATACAAATTCATAGTAAATAAACTTGCCTATAACTTTTGTTCAGAACATTTTTTTCCAAGACTTTTATTTCTCGCTAAATATTGCAAAAAGTGAAAAAATAAGAGTTTAACAAATTAAATTTTGCATTTTTATCGACTATTGTTCAATTTGTTGTAAAAAAACTTATTATAAAAGATGAAGATAACTTAAAATTGAACAACTTTCGATTTAACTTTTTTTAGATAAAATTAATAGTTAAGGCTTGAGAGCTGTTTGCTGAGCTTAAATCCAAGATTGTGGCCTCGAGGGGTGCTAACTGTTCCGACATATTAAAGAAAGGGGCGAAATTTTTTTCTAATAATAACTAATAATCTATCGCATTTATGAAAGAAATTAAAGAATATAAATTAATTTTAAGACCAAAATTTTTATATAAATAATTGTCTCGCTTTTTCTACGTGCGTACCAACAGAAATGCTAACAAATAACTCTCTTTTTTATTCCAGAAATAAAAAGTCGAATAAAAAACAATTATTTCTATAATATCTTACCGATTTTATTCTACTAACATTAAATATAACTTTTACATAAATTAGTTTTCTAAAGTAACGCATTAAGACAAAAATTCTAAAAAAAAAATATTTGATCAGTCGAAAAACATTGCAATTGTATTTGCGTTTGTGGGTATAGTATTTCCACAGTTAGGAGAGCTCTCCAGTCATAACTGTCTATGTTATTAAAAAATTTTTTTGATTTAAAGTTGTTTATTCTAAGGTTAAGTTCATTTTAATAAAAGGATTCTTTACAACAAATTGAACAATGGTCGATAAAAATGAAAAATTTAACTTTTGAAACTCTTATTTTTTCACTTTTTGCAATAATTAGCGAAAAATAAAAGTCTTGGAAAAAAAAGTTTTGAACAAAAGTGATAGGCAATTTTATTTAATATGAATTCGTATTCTTACTTTTTTTTCGTTAATGGCATAGATTTTGTATTACTATGAAAACAAATTTTCACCCCTTTCTTCAAGATGGCGGACAAAGTTACCTCCCCCAGAGGTCACAAACTTGGATTTAAGCTCAGTAAACATCCCCCTATCGAATAAAAAAATAAAATTGTGATCTAAAATAATGCATTCTGTTCAAAAATGAGATTGAAAGATCCACTTGGTAAGACGGTTATGCATTGCAATTTAGGCATTTGCGCTCTTTGCTGCGCTCTCCAGCCTTAACTATTAATTTTATTTAAAAAAAGTTCAATCGAAAGTTGTTCAATTTTAAGTTATCTTCATCTTTTATAATAAGTTTTTTTACAACAAATTGAACAATAGTCGATAAAAATGCAAAATTTAATTTTTTAAACTCTTATTTTTTCACTTTTTGCAATATTTAGCGACAAATAAAAGTCTTGGAAAAAAATGTTCTGAACAAAAGTGATAGGCAATTTTATTTACTATGAATTTGTATTCTTAGTTTTTTTTCGTTAATCGCATAGATTTTGGATTATTTTGAAAACAAATTTTCACCCCTTTTTTCAAGATGGCGGACAAAGTTACCTCCCCCAGAGGTCACAAACTTGGATTTAAGCCCAATAAACATCCCCCTATCGAATAAAAAAATAAAATTGTGATCTAAAATAATGCATTCCGTGCAAAAATGAGATTGAAAGATCCACTTGGTAAGACGGTTATGCATTGCAATTTAGGCATTTGCGCTCTTTGCTGCACTCTCCAGCCTTAACTATTAATTTTATTTAAAAAAAGTTTAATCGAAAGTTGTTCAATTTTAAGTTATCTTCATCTTTTATAATAAGTTTTTTTACAACAAATTGAACAATAGTCGATAAAAATGCAAAATTTAATTTTTTAAACTCTTATTTTTTCACTTTTTGCAATATTTAGCGATATTTGTGACCCAGAGGTCACAAACTTGGATTTAAGCTCAGCAAACATGCCCCTATCGAATCCAAAAAAAATTGGCCATATCGGAATTATTGTTTTTTTGAGGCTTTTTAAACGACAATTTGACTGGACTAGTAGGTCCAATGGAAATATGTTAAAGCATATCTGGCGATCAGTGTTCAAGGACTCCAATAAAATTCTTTGAAATCTTGAATGTGTATTGAATTTTGTATGCAATTGAGGCTTCGGATCAAAGAACCAGCTCTCCGCTCGGACCGAAGTCCCCTGGATCGGCGCGTACGCGCCATACTAGGGGACTCCCCTCTAACGCCAAGAGCTGGTTCTACGATCCGAAGCCTCAATTACAAAATGTAGAAATTGACTTGAACTTTTTAATCTCTCAAAAAACTAAAAATCTTTTTTAAGTTCAGTGCTTCTTTTCAATTGAATAAATTATTTGCAGAAATTACAATCTATAATAATAATCCGCAATTTCATTCATTCTTTCATTCATTCTGTCCACACCTGAAGTTGGTCGTTTTTCTATTCAATTGTTTTTTAATAATGTTTTGCTTCTTGGTTTTGAAATTTGTTATGTAGTTGAAAATAGGTTACGTTTTTCGTTTGTGTCAATTAGGTAAGTCCATTGTCTTTCGTCTGAGAACTGTTGCGGACTTATTTTAAAAAAAATATTGTTCCAGAACACTTGAAACTTTAATATTTGCTGGTTTCATTGGTCATAATATTAAAGGGTAAATTGTATTTCTTTTAATGCAATTATTAATCAAAAACCTTAAATTTTTGCATTTTTTTAAAAACATTATCATTCAAAAACTATTTAATATTATCTATTGGAACTTACCAGAAACATAAAATGCTTAATTTTTAATATTTTATTGTTGATATTTTTATTAAAAAAGGATTATTTTATTTTATTTTACAACTTTTTTACTGAACCTCCTACAAATTTCAGCTTTTGTAAATATTTGATTACATATTAATAAAATTTACTTATTATTAAAATTTTATGAACGTGTTTTACTTCGTTTTTGAGATATAAAATATTGAAATTTTATACTTAAAAAGGTTATTTCTAAAACTTGAAGTTAGTATAGACCAAGTTCACATCGCTCTATTCAACTTGTAATTCAAATTAGACAAGCATTATTACAACCTGCCTAAAGTTTAAAATATCAATTGAAAAATAGAAATCTAGATATTTATACCACCAGTTCTTTTCCATTTTCTCCATTTGTAGGAGGTTCCACAAAAAATTTGTAAGCTGAAAAGGATTGTGAAATTTTTCGAAGTAAAAATTTTTCTAATTTAGATATTATTTTAAAATAATCCTTTTTTAATAAAAATATCAACATTAATATATTAAAAATTAAGCATTTTATGTTTCTGGTAAGTTCCAATAGATAATATCAAATAGTTTTTGAATAATAATGTTTTTAAAAAATTGCAAAAATTTAAGGTTTTTGATTATAATAATTACATTATAAGAAATACAATTCACACTATAATATTATGACCAATGAAATCAGGAAATATTCAAGTTTCAAGTGTTGTGGAACAATTTTTTTTAATAATATGTCCGCAACAGTCCTCAGACGAAAGTCAATGGACTTACATAACTATAAAATTGGTAAATTTTTAAAATAAACTAATAAAATTTTAATAATAGGATTAAAAAAGAAAACAAGATTAAAATATATACATTATGCAGGTATATAACCTGCTTTGTATTTAACATTTTTTTACAATTTTAATTTAATTTATGTTAAACAAAATTTATTTAAGTTCTTATTATGTAAAATTAAGTTTTTCTTAAATATTTTGAGTAAATTGAATATTGGTTTTTTTAATTCAGAAAATCTAATATTTCTATGAAATTTCATAAATGATTTGAAGATATGAAATAATAAAATTTTATTATCATTTATTCATTCATTCAGTCTTTGATTCTGTTTACACCTATTTCGAGCTTTTAATTAATTCTAAAAAATACAATAAAAATAATAATAAAGAATGAAATATTATGAATTATATCATTGAAAAATAAGCTATGCACAGGTTTTAAACATTGCTTAAGGTTTTCAATTACCTTTTTGATTATTTGCTTTCCTTTTGAGAACTTTTTTTTCTTTAGTTTAAGGGTCAAACCACTGACTTTCGACCAAAGGTGGTCGCTTACGATAATGATTAATTTATGCACTTTAATTATATTTTCATTAGATTCAAGACAGATATTTATTTTATTGCTAAATAATACCACCTTAAAATTCCGGAATTAACCCCAAAACACATTTTTAATCTTATATAAGTTTCTTCTGGATGATATTAAAAAATTAACACTTTTTACATATCTAAGTTCTTATAAAATATTCAACATATTAAATTTTCGCGAGGGTAATTTGCTCAGTTTATGAATTATTAAAGTTTAAAAATGTAATGAAAAAAACCATATTTTTCATTGAACAAAATACACTCTTACATTTGTCGTTAAAATTATTGACAAAAATAATTTTGAATTTAAAATAAATAACAGATTGTCAAACTTTAGAGTGTATTTTGTACATTTTAAACTTGAATAATAATTCATAAACTGAGCAAATTACTCTCTCTAAAATTTAATATGTTGAAGATTTTATAAAAACTTAGATATGTGAAAAGAAATAATTTGTTAATTGCATCCAGAAAAACTTATATAAGATTAAAAATTTTGTGTTTTGGGGTTACTTCTCAAGTTTTAAGATGGTATTATTTAGTAATAAAATAAATATTTGTCTTGAATCTAGTGAAAACATGATTAAAGTGTATAAATTAATAATTATGGTAAGTTTGAATAATATTTATTAAGAAGGTTTCTAATAAATAGATTTTTAAAAATGGTTAAAAGTGACAGCCTTTTGATCAACTTTAAATTGATTTTATTATTATTCTTATCATTATTCATTATATACAAAATAACATTAAATAAAATAAATATTTGGATGTTAATTAAACATATTTTCTTTACAATATGAGAATGAAATGTTTTCTTTCTAAATAAAAAATATTTGAAATATGCATTAAAAACGCCAATTTTTCTTGACACTTTCTTCTTTAATTACAATTTACGGCTGGAAAATAAAAAAATTATCTAAAACAACTTCAGAACTTGAATTTAGACACATCAATAATACATATAATATGGGTTTTAATATTTATTAAAATATGTCAGCGACGAGCTTTAGTTGAAAGACAGTGGTTTGACTCTTGAAGCTTTTTTGCGCTATTAATTTTTAAAGAAAAATGGGTACTGCATTAAATTACTTTTGAAAAAATTTAGTATTTTTATCTAAAAATTATTATTTTTTATTGCGTGAGTAAATGATTAAACTGCTTTAATATTCAATTTAATTATACATTTAAAATTAAAGACAATTATAAATCTAATTATAGTTTAACTAGATTAACAGAAAATGAGATAGACTGAAATACAGTTTTTACTATAAAAGAATTAACTTTTTTTGGAAAGACTAAAATTATAAAATTAATCAGAAAATTTGGATTTATTTTAGTTTTAATGTATGTAAATTTTTTACAATTAAAACGTTTTTAGAAATTGGTTTAAGTTTGAAATTATTTTAATATGTATATTGTTAGAATTTGAAATTATTTAAAGTTGATATGATAATTAAAACATAGAATGATTAAAAATTGAAGCATTAAAAGTTTTTAATAATAATTGAAATTTATTAATAATAAAATTCAAATAATTCCAAGTTCCTAATAATTAAGAGGATGTGATAGATTGATCATTGACCACATGACCCACAAACAAAATTTTTCAGCGGTTTTCTCTAGAACTAGGTACTGAATATTTTTCAATGCAATTTTGTCGAATTACCTAAAATATCACCTGAAAGGTCTGCGTACCCCTAACTTATTTGGAGTTTGACCCAAAATTAACTGTTTGAGTTTTTTCTAATTTTGAACAATTTTATAAAATTAACTTTTTAGTCAAAATGAGAACACACGCTAGAGTCAGAAAGATCTTCCGGTTGATATTTTATATAATTCTATACTAAGTTTTATATAAAAATATTCATTAGTTTTATACAGAAAAATCGCTGAGAAATTTTGGCTTTGGGTCATGTGACTATACTGACATCATTCTCCATCACAAGCTCTTAAAGTTTGAAACACATTTTAAAATTGCATTAATAAAATTAAATTTAAAATATTTAGTTTATAAATATATAATAAAGTTAAAATACATTTTGTTTACATTGTTGAGAATCAAAGTGAAATTGGATTATATATGTCTCTTAAAACTTTGGTTAAATATTAAAATTTTGCTTAATTGAAGTTTAAAATAATTAGAGTTTGAATCTATAAAAGTTGGAAAATATTTTAAATTTGGAAAAATTAAAATCTGTGTTGATAAAAGTTTTGACGATTAATTTGCACCTAGAGAAGTTAGTAATTGAAATTTATATTGTTTAAAGAAAATTTAAGAATAAGAAACTTTGATTAATAGACGTTTGGAACAATTGAAATTTGTATAGAATTTTGAATATAATGTTAGTATATTTCAAAATAAATAATTCATTACGTTTTTCTCGTTTCCTTTTTGCTATAAACTTTTATTGTTTACTTTTTGATTAATCATTTTTTTGCATTTATGGGTCAAGAAATGCTAATAAACATTCAACTCAAAAAAATCATACCTCTTTTAACAAACCTTATCTTTCTTATTAAACTGGACTAAAATAATAATTATATGTTAAAATAAAATTTTTGTTTAATTTGTTTAGGATCTAATAAAATTAATTTAAACTAAATCGGATTACTTTTATTATTTAAAAATTTTTTATTATTATTTTATAATTAAATCAATTATGTATTAGGATGTATATTAATAATAATAATTAACTTTTAAGAAATGCATTTGACGGAACAAATCATAGTTTAAAGAACAAAACTCTTTTTCTGATTTAATAAAATTTAAATAATAATTATGTAACAGTAAAAAATGAGTTATATTTTTATTTAATTTAATAATAAATTATCTAATATAAAAAAGTTCATACTTTTTATATTTAAATTAGTAACAAATGCAAAACGTCATTCTCGCGCGCTGTAGCGCGCGTATATTTTGCTAGTAATAATAATAATATAATAACAAAAGTTTTAAAGAATAGAATAAAATAGAAAAAAATACTCTGAATATTGAACTGGTTTTTAGATTAATAAATCTTTAAAATTAATTGAATTGCAAACTTTTAAGGATTTTTAATATTATTATTCTCTTAATTTTCAATCATTAAGAATTCTAATTAATAGGGTTCAGCTTTACTTTATTTGTAAAAAATAAGGATTTAACCAATTGAATTATCACAGCCCCACAAAAAAAAAAAAAGTGTCATGAACTTTTGACCGGAATACCTTAGCCCTATGTATTTTGACGCGCTGAACACGAATCCGAAGTCCATTTTGCTCCATCACGTCAGGATTTTTTTCTAACCTCAAAAAACATGTCGGATTTTGAGAGGTAGGCGATTTTTTAAAAAAAATTATGGATTTACTTCAAACTTGGTATCTGGGGGTTTTTTGGGTCGCTGATTATGAATCTGAAGTTAGATTTTCAAAATTCAAAATGGCGGATCCAATATGGCGGACGAATTTTGAAAAAATTTGAAGATTTACTTCAAACTTGGTATCTGGGGGTTTTTTGGGTCGCTGATTACGAATCTGAAGTTAGATTTTCAAAATTCAAAATGGCGAATCCAATATGGCGGACGAATTTTTAAAAAATTTGAAGATTTACTTCAAACTTGGTATCTGGGGGTTTTTTGGGTCGCTGATTACGAATCTGAATTTAGATTTTCAAAATTCAAAATGGCGGATCCAATATGGCGGACGAATTTTGAAAAAAATCGAAGATTTACTTCAAACTTGGTATCTGGGGGTTTTTTGGGTCGCTGATTACGAATCCGAAGTTAAATTTTCTAAATTTAAAATGGCGGATCCAATATGGCGGCCGAATTAAAAAACATATTAAGATTTACTTGGCGGCAAGAATATGGCTGATGAATTTTTTTAAAATATTAAAATTTACATAAAATTTGGTATCTAGTGGTTTGTGGGGTGACTGATTGCAAATCTGAAAACAGATTGTCAAAATTCAATATGTCAGTTCTGAAGTATATAATTTTCCTTTATTCCTTTTTATGGTAGCGCACTCTTTTGTTTTCGAAAGATCTGTGTAGCGGTTTTTTCTTTAAGTTCACACTACCTGGTACAACATCCCTTTTCAGCATCCAGCAAAAGTCGGCCATCATATTTACGCCCCACCTTCCTTGATAACGACGTTCTATTTCTTTAAGGTCTTGATGAAATCGCTCTCCCTGTTCCTCACTGTAGTCTCCTAAATTTTCGGGGAAGTACTTTAGATGTGATTCTAAGAAATGTAGCTTCAAGCTCATCAAGCATCCTTGCTTTCCGAAGTTTGTTATCATATTATTTGCCATTTCTTCCCAATTCTCGCTTTTGTTATTCCCCAGAAAATTTTCAACAATTAGTATAAAACTAATCCATGCATTTTTCTCAGTTTTACTCATGTTTCTGACAAATTTCTCATCTTTTAATAATTTTCGAATTTGTGGGCCATCAAAAACTCCCTCATTTAGTTTGGCATCAGAAACCTCAGGGAATTTTTGTTCTAAGTATTTAAAACATTTTCCATTTTTATCTAAACTCTTAACAAACTGTTTTGCTGCTCCTAGTTTAATGTGCAATGGTGGAAGCAATACCTTTGAGGGATGAATCAATGGCTTCTTAATGATATTTTTCGATCCTGGTTTAAAAGATTTTCTTTTTGGCCATTCCTTTTTTTTGTAATGATTCTTTCTATCTCTACTATCCCACAGACACAAAAAACAGGGCGTTTTTGTGAAACCTGCTTGTTGTCCAAGCATAATACTTAAGATCTTAAAATCCCCACAAATTTGCCAGTTATGTTCTTGATATTTTATTTTATCTAAAACTAGTTTTACAGATTCATAGCTTTCTTTAAGTTCTGTAGAATGAGCCATAGGAATCGAACCTTAAATATTAGTATTATGAAGTAATACTGCTTTTAAACTTCTTTTAGAAGAGTCTATGAATAACCTCCAATCTTCATCTTTGTATACGCCAGGTTTTAATTGATTCATTAACCCATTAATGTCAGAACAATATACCAATGACTGCTTTTTGTCTTCTGTAAAATATTTTCTGAATTCCTTTTCCCTATCGCGATAAAAGGAAGATGTAGTTCCTTTCGATAGCATTTTTTTCTTCTTAAGTTCTTCTTAAGTTCTTCTTAAGTGCAAGATATTCTGCAACATCTTTTGGTAGTTTTAAATCTCTGATGAGATTGCTGAGTTCTTCTTGTGTGAACTTTTCAGGTATTTCTTCTTCCTGTTCACCAGTTGGAATGTAATAGTCATCTTTGTCATCAATACTCATGTCGTCATCTATATCACTAAATACATCTTCTACTTTTGAACAGTCGATTTCAAAATTTCTTGAAGAAGAAGGTGTATCACAAAAAATTTCTGGTTTTGTTACAGTTGTCACATCAGCGTACAATATTTTTCCTTTATTCTTGTTAGTATAACCTTCTACATTGGTCATGCAAAAGTAACAATCTTCTTGTTTCAATGGTTTTTTCCACAGCATTGGTTTTTTAAATTTAAAGTACTTATCCTCCTTAGTATTATTCCAACGAGTTAACATTATGTGACAGGATAAGCAAATTTTGTGTGGAACCCAATTTTCATTTTGATCGGCTATCTCTAAATCAAAGCAATCTTTGTAAATTTGTCTAATATTGTCATTGATTGGTTTACAATTCTTTGGAACATCGAACTGTCCACATATATAACAAAATGCATCTGCATTGCTATTGCATATGTGTTTTGATCTTAATGCTTTAAAATTAATTTTTGAAGCATTTGAAGTTTTTGTGTTGTTTTGATTTTGAAAAGCCATGATTTATTGAATAACCCGCACGTTAGAGATCCTGGTCCGATCGCAGGCGAGTCCACCGTCCTAGGGGTGATAACTCTCATACCTCCCCAGGCCTAAGTATGAGAGCTTTCCGACTTTGACGAGGACAATGTCAACTCGTCGTCGGACACACTACGGTATCATCCTCACACCCTAACGCCCACCTGCAAGGCAGCGCGCCTACGCTGGCTTCGTTACTTCGATAAACAGGAAGCGAATCATTCTACACATCCCCTTTTGGGGCAGTTGTTATCGTCTACTACATTTATCGAAGCAGCAGGATTTAAATTGTGCCAAAGCTTAATAAGAACGTTAGACATAGAATGACAATGATATGTCCATCAGGAATAAGATGCAGAATGGAACAATGTACTTTCTTATTTGGCTTCTGCACCAAACATATCCAATCTGTTACCAAGGAATATTTTATGATAAAATTGTAATAGAAGTCATATTTGAAAATGTGAGAAACTCGCTTCGAAATCACATTCAGCAACTTAAAAACCTGAAGATACCAAATTTCATAAAAATTTCGAAAATATGACGTCAGATTCGCAATCAGCGACCCAAAAAACCCCCAGATACCAAGTTTGAAGTAAATCTTCAAATTTTTTCAAAATTCGTCCGCCATATTGGATCCGCCATTTTGAATTTTAAAAATCTAACTTCAGATTCGTAATCAGCGACCCAAAAAACCCCCAGATACCAAGTTTAAAGTAAATCCATAAATTTTTTTAAAAAATCGCCTACCTCTCAAAATTCGACATGTTTTTTGAGGTTAGAAAAAAATCCTGACGTGATGGAGCAAAATGGACTTCGGATTCGTGTTCAGCGCGTCAAAATACATAGGGCTAGTGTATTCCGGTCAAAAGTACATGACACTTTTTTTTTGTGGGGCTGTGATTATTAGTACATAATATAATTATAATTTACAATCACAATTTGTATTTTTCTATTTTCAGTAAGTACGACTACTATTGAATATTAATTTATTATATATTTAATTACTTTTTTTATGATTAATAATAATCATCTAAATGTTATTTTACAAACTTCTTTATTTTTATTGCTCCATCAACTAACAATATTAATGTAATTCTTTTTCATTAAATAGTCGCAGGTGACACCTAAAGAGCAGTTTATATGCACATACAAATGTCACTAGAAACCAAGTGTAAGAAGTTCGTGCGAAAAGCGCACGGACATGGTGCAATTCTAGTACACGAAATTGACGTGCGCTTTCAGCGCCATTGTAGAACGATACTAGTAATGAGGCGTTTACTATTAGTGCACAGACCTTTGACTTGCTACTAATTCATGGAATGAGGCAATAAAAGCACGGCACGTCTGTTGCGATTAGCGAAGGCTATGTTTCCATGCGTTAATGACAACAGATTTCCCTCCGTGTAGGAATTTTGAGTGATAACTTGGTTTATAATACAATTTTAGGATTTCTCAAAGGATTTAACACGAACTATTATTGTCGTTTTTGCACAAATTCTAAACGCGATTGTCAATGCGGAAAAGCTGATTTAACAAAAATGAGAAAAAAGGAAACTTATTTACGAGATTTAAAAAAAGGATCAGAGATGAAACAGACATTTTCGAAAATTCTATTTGGAACGAAGTAAAACACTTTCACGTTTTTGAAAATTATTTTGTTGATATATTACATGATCTTGATGAAGGTGTTGGAAAATATGACATGAAAGAGATCTTACATTATTACGTTATTGAAAAACAATATTTTACGGCAGATATTTTAAATAGTAAAATGTTTGGATTTGATTATTTGAAAAACGCTCTAGGTAACAGACCTCCTGCTATTTCTCATGATGAAATAAAAAAACAAAAATTTGTCTTTAACAGGAAGCGAAATGCGTTATTTCATTTTAACATTCAGTATGTTGGTTGGAGATCGTGTTCCTCCTGAAGATGATGTTTGGGAATTGTACCTGTTATTGCGTAGAATATATGATTTGACCTATGTTAAAATGATTCAAAAATGAACCTCTGGGTTACTGCATTGTCTTATTCAAGATTGTAATCAAATGTATTCCGAACTGTTCAAAATTAATTTAAAACCAAAATTTCATTTTTTAGAACATTATTGTTCAATCCTATTACAATCAGGGCCATTTTGTTATTATAGTTCTTCAAAATTTGAAGATAGCATAGTGAATCTAAGAAAAGCGGAAAAGCCACACAATCTCGACGTAAGGTTTTTCACACTTTACTTTTAAAGCAACAGTTAAAGGTATGTTACCGTCTAATTAGAAACAAGGGTTTTGAATTGTCCCTAGAGATAGGTCGCACAATATTTAAAGGTGATATTTCTCAACTAGAAGAATACCCACAATTTTCTAATAATTTACCGGCTAAGTTTAAAACGTCGTCAGTAGTATCGTGGGTACTGTCGACAAAGAAAAATTTGTATAATACATTATTCATTGTATCACAATTGTTAGACTATTAATTCAGAACGGCAAATTTATCACCTTCAATTGCATTTAAATTTCTGTCTTACTTGCTGCAAAATTAATTGAATGAAATCTACTTTAAACTTTTTGACACTACCATTGGTTATTTATTCATAAATATTTATTTCTTTCTTATAATATTCATAGATAGTAGTCAGGAATAAATCATTGTAGTTTATTCGTTTACAATATTTTTAAAAACAAATAAAACTCAAAAATCGTTATGCTCATAGGATAGAAGACGTGAAGCGTAATACTCTTTTGCCGATATCTCGAGAACTAAGAAGACCCTCCATCAATTTTTTTTTAAATAAAGGTAAAATAAAAAGCTTTCATTATATATTATATATTATTAAATACCTTATAGTTTTTTATATACACCCTATAAATTTCATTGAAATCAGTTAAAAACTCTTTAAATGACGAGAATTTGAAAAAATTAAGGGTAAAGAATTCAAAGTGACGTAATTCCTAAAATTTTGGAAATTTTTCAAAAATACTTGACTAAGTTATTACTACCCCTAAATACTACAAATTGACCAACTTTGATCAAAATCAAAAACTTGACTTGCAACTTTGATCTTTTTGGTATGGAAACTCTCCATAATATTCCATCGACTGGAAAATGGAGAATCATTTGTTACTTTGAAATATGCGATTTGATTGAATTTGAATATTTTCTTTTAGAAATAACTGAAATGTTAATTTGTTAATTTTGAAATTGTTATTTTCACAAAGTTATTTTAACTAGAAAGTTCAGTTCAATTTACCGGAAAATTAACCATTAAAGAAAACCAGAATTAGTTAACAAGAAAATAATTGATTAATTTAACAAGAAATTCCGGTAAAATTTACCAGAATTTCTTGTTAATATAATTCGAAAATTTTAACCAGAATTTTCTAACACTTTTAACCAGAATGTTTTTGTAAGGCCCTATTTAACATTTTTTCCAGTTAAATTAACCGGAATTTCGGTAAGTTTAACCGGACAGTTTTTTCAGTGTAGTAAAATTTATTCTTTTAATATTAGAATCGAAAGAATCAGTATATTTTGGAACAGAGACTCCTCTTCGTGACCGCCAGTACGTATTTTTATAGGTATATTTTAAAATGTGCATAAACATTATAACAAAGTATTTAATGGTTTTATTTAGGTCCATGTCTTCACATAGGACTAGTAATATAAGAGCTTTACAAATATTTTTCACGTAAAATCTTAATTCTGAAATTGCTCTTTTTGAGAGAATGACCCATATATATTTACATTAATTTTGTGGAAATTGTTGTTAAAATGAATTGTCGTTCACTTAAATAAATATTCAAATTTTCCCTGAATTATGACGTCAAACATTTTTAAATCGTAAGCAAGTTGTCCACTTGGTTTGTGTGACGAAACCTACTATACCGACTTTTATTTTGACAATTCAAGGAATATTAAATGTGATCTTTTTAAATCAAGTTAAAATGATTAAATTATTTAAATTTTGAAATCTGTGAAAAAATATCAGACATTTAGCTCCGCCGGGATTCGAACTCGGGTCTTTCAATTGGCGCTTGACTGCTCTAAACCACTAAGCTACAGAGGTCCATGTCAGATATTTTTTCACAGATTAAACGCTTCATTCAGCTATGACTTTTCGTCTTTATATTTCTAATTCAAATTTTCCCTGAATTATGACGTCAAACATTTTTAAATCGTAAGCAAGTTGTCCACTTGGTTTGTGTGACGAAACTTACTATACCGACTTTTACGTTGACAATTCAAGGAGTTTAGTCCACAGTTTAAATAATACTTAAAAAAACAAAAAAAACTGGGCCCTGTGCAGGTGGTGCAGTTTTGTTTCATTTTTCTGTGAGAATTTGACTGAATCTGCTGGGACTCGATGTGACAATTCTTTCGCTGCCGTTTTGTGTAGTGATTCAGAACAACAGTGTCAATATTATTACCTTTTGTTTTGTGAACGCTAGAACGATAACGATGAGTGATCCAAATTTAATCAAACTAATTTTTGAAATCGCTTACCGCTTCACATAAAGAATTAAAACAGGATATTAAGGACCTCCGACAAGAATGTGGCACAAATTCAACCAGGTTCGAGAATTTACAAGCGAAGGTCGACACATTTGAGGCCAATCTGCTCTTCTTTCAACGTCAGGAACGGGCCAAAAACCTTATTATTTACAACTTGGAGGACAGTTCAGAAATTAATAATAATCTCATCCTATCTGTTATGAATGTCTTTGAAAATGTGAATCTACAAATTCCTGATACTGCAATTTCCGCTGTTTATAGACTTGGCAAAATGATTAATAAACGACCAATTATAATAAAATTTATTTCTTCTCGCTGGGTCAGTTTGATTTTCTCTAAAGTATTGGAGCTACGAAAACTAAATCTTTCCATCGCGAATGACCATACTAAAGAAGAACGAGAAGAAAGAAAAAATCTTGTGGAACTTACAAAGAAATTTAAAAGCTTTGACTTGGCTGCCAGAATCAAGGGGAGAAATATTGTCATCGATGACAAAATTTTTACGTTTGGGGAAGCGGAACGTTTGATACATGAGTTTATAAATAAAGGTGAAATAAATAAACAGCAGAACAACGTTGATAAACTCATTGGCGTAATCAAGACCCCAACTCGCAAAAGAAGCCGCCCAGCTAAAGAAAATAACGAAGCATTAACTAAATTTCGGAAATATTTCTCTAAAGGCGGAACAGAGACCCTATCTTAGGAGTCAAACCACTCCTCAATTCAGGGGAGCCCCCCGCTCCAAACAGGAATTTCGTATCCCCCAAAAAGGAATATGATAGCAAATTCGTGCCTCTACAAAACTTTAATCCAAGACCAAATACAAAAAATTGTTTTCTAAGGATATTGTTCTGGAACATCCATGGGTTTTCGAATTTTGGAGACAACAAACACAGCTTTAGAATGAGTGATATTTTATGTTTATCAGAAACTTGGATAACATTGGATGTGATATTGCTGCCAACTCCTTTCGACGGGAACCTGTATCTTCACTCACCTGCAACCAGATGCCTAGCCCAGGCCCGCCCTAAGGGTGGGCTCCTAATCTGTTATAATAATGACTTTTTCAATATTCTTTTAATCAAGGCAAGTAGCAATTTTATTTTTGTTAAAGTAGAATACAGTGGCTCATGTTTTATTTTATGTATTGTTTATTTTTCTCCTAGTATATGTTTAATTAATGCTCTTAATAACTTCGAAGAATCGTTAAACGAAATTTATATAAACCATCCGAATCTGCCAATTATAATAGGCAGTGATTTTAACAGTCGTGTTGCAAATTCAAACCAATTGAATTCTGAAATTTTCTGTGACACTTCATTCAATCCTGATCGTTCAAGTTTAGACCAATTTATAAATCATCGAGGCAAATCCCTAGTTAATTTTATGGAAAAAAATAACTTTGTATTACTAAATGGTCGATCTACTAGTGATTCGCCTGCTTGTTATACATTTAATGGGTACACTGGATCCAGCGTTATTGACTTAGTATGGTGTTCACATAATGCTCTGTTTTTGTTTAATGACCTCTCAGTTTTAACAGATTTTACTCTACCTGACCATTTTCCTGTAATGATCCAATTGGCGTCTTCCTTCTCTCTCCCTCAAAAAACAAATTTAACAAATAAATCTAATAAAGCTTAAAAACTGACTTTTGATATCTGAAAGTCAATTAACTTTTATGAATCTATGTTGGAGAGGGGGAACACGGTAATCATGGATGGAGATTTGAACACTTTAAATGATAATTTAATTAATACTATTGAAACTGTAGAAAAGGAACTTGGAATGGGAATGATCGTGAATTATAATAGCGATAACCAAAAAGAACGTAGACCATGGTTCGATGGGGATTGCGCGACATCTAGAAAGATTGTTTGTGAGGCACTGAAGATGCATAGGAAAGAAAATTTTTCAAATGAAACGCGGAATCAATATCAGGTACTTAAAAAACAATATAAAACACTAATCAAACTGAAAAAGATTTCCTACGAAAAATCTATCACACGGTCACTCGCGAATTCTCGTAACTCAAACGAATTTTGGAATGCTATTCGTGCTTTTCGTCAAAGGGTTGTTGTTCGCAGCGATATTAACATCGAGACTTGGTCTATGTATCTGAATAAAATGTATAAGCCCAGTCAAACAAATATTATTGCACATAATGTAATTTTGAAAAATCCGATTTTAGACTCTTCTATTAGCATCCACGAAATCAAGAAAAGCTTAGCAAAATGTAAAGAAGGAAAGGCTTTTGGAACTGTAGTTTTTATAAGAGACTCCCTGAAAACTGGCTACTATATTTGGAACATTTATATAATAGAGTCTTGACTGCTGAAGAGGTTCCAAACTCCTGGAGTTAACTGAGCATGTC
Source organism: Ganaspis brasiliensis (assembly GCA_037103525.1). NCBI lineage: Eukaryota > Metazoa > Arthropoda > Insecta > Hymenoptera > Figitidae > Ganaspis > Ganaspis brasiliensis. The sequence continues at coordinate 451,960 of JAZKLR010000841.1, read as the reverse complement.
AATGATTTATAAAAAAGGCGACAGGAATGACCCATCTAACTATAGACCAATAACCCTGGTCAACTGTATTGCCAAGGTTTTTACACAGATTTTCTACAACAGACTGACTGACTGGACGTCCGACAAAAATCTTATTCCAGAATTTCAATCAGGTTTCCGACAGGGAAGGAGCTGTCTAGACAATTTGTTTACCCTCATGACGTTAACCCAGATTCATACAATCTATCCAAAAAACGCGGCATATGTCGTGTTCGTTGACTTCAGGGGTGCATTCGACTCAATCTGTCATGCAAAACTTTGGCAAAAACTGTACGATTTGGGCATAAGTTCAAAATTTATTAATATAATAAAAAATCTATACGAATCGGCAACTGATTTTATTAAATCTGGAGTAAATTCAACCCCATCTTTCAAGGTTACTAAGGGAGTTCTTCAGGGTGAAGTCTTAAGTTCAATACTCTTCATATTATACATAATATGCAATAAATATTCTAAATAATTACTTTTAGAACTTCATCATAAGCCCGATAAAATCTGATGGCCCTTGGTGCTGTAACCATATTTATTCTGCATTGCCCACCCGGTAAAAAGAGGTTGATTAAAACGCATAAATTGGCATTTAAAAAAACAGTCATTTGAATGCTGACAGATGCCTACTAATTCCGTTTTTGACCTCAATGCCATTTAACGCGTTTTCTTGATTGATATTTGTTTCATTTTAATAATTTTGAATGCTCACAAATTTTATGAAAAAAATTGAATGCGTTTCTTTACCGTCAAGCGAAACACCACGAATTAGATCCAAATGCTATTAAATGTTTTCTGATAATGTATCAAATTAAATGCCATTTAATGCCTTCAAGAAAACAATGTTGAACGTAGTGAATGCCTCAAGAAGTTTAATGCCGTTCTATGCCTATGTCAGCAGATTAAAAATACGCTATCGTTAACTTGTTCATTCTTTGCAGCGCGTCATCGTGGCATCTTTCTATTTTGTGTCTAATACTAATAGTTTACCCAAACAAAGTGAAGGAGTGAACGCAAACATAAGTTTTAAAGTCATTTTGTCATTTTTTGTTGTATGCACGACAAAATACTAAAATGATATTAAGTGTTATATTTAGTGCTCATGTTTTAACTATTTTGGCCTACTATTAAGCTGAAGTTAACTTATTAACATATTTAAACTTAAAAAGTAAAATACTGATAAAGACAATAATCACAGTAAAACATAATAACAATCACATGTTCAATTTTCCCTTGCAATGGCTGCTGATTTGCTTTTAGGCATTTGAAGGCATTCATACAAAAACCGAATCAAAGCGCATTGAAACAATTCAATGCGTTTTAATCATGTTCTTTTTACCGGGTTCCTGTCTTAACTTTAAAACTATAGCTATTTTTCACAATAACGAAAATTCTATCTATTTCAGTCAACTAGTTTCAATCTTGGTCCATCCCTTACTATCATTACTCTATCTTTTTCTTTATTTTAATAAATAAATTGAGTTACAACCTATTTGATATATACAGTCGAACCTGGATAAGCGAGAACTGGATAAGCGAGAAACCTCTATAAGCGAGAGAAATTTGTCGGTCCCTTCATTTTTACATGTAAAAACCTCTATAAGCGAGATTCTGTAAGCGAGAAAATTTTCTCGCCCGGACCTCTAAAAATAAGAAAAGTCGATTTCGGCCCTCTATAAGCGAGAAAATCTTGTCTAAAAGTTTTTCGAAATATCTTTTGTTTCTAGTTTCATTGATATCTTTTTACTTTTCGTAAATGAAAATAAAGATAATCAAGTATTAGCGCAGTTACTCGCGCAGTGAAAACACAGAAAATAATTTTCTACTTAATAAATTGAATTAAATTTTGAAAAGTTGAATAATGTAAAAAAAAATTAATGTGCTTTCATTAAGTGACAAACTTAAAATTATAATTTAACTTAGCTAAAATTTACTTTCTTGAAAAACAAGTTGAGATTATTAAAACAACAAAACAAAGAAAGCTGACAGAGTTTTTTAATCAAAAACTCTCTAAATCTAATGTATGTATCTAATGTATGTTGTATTTTTTTTTTAATAAGGATACTTCATTTTAAATTAAATACATTAATATCAAATCAATTATAAATTAATATGTATAAATATTTGTTAAAATATAATTAAAATATAATAAAATAATAAGAGTAATAAATCTTGCAGAACGTATAATAATTAGTGAGAAACCTCTATAAGAGAGAGAAAATAGCCGGCCCCTTCAACTCTCGCTTATCCAGGTTCGACTGTATTTGAAAAGGATATCCTTTTTATTCTTTGTCTATGTCTTATTACCTCATCTGAATCTTTTTCTTTGACTTGTCTATCAATCCCTATCCACTTTTATCTTCTTTCTATATACCTTCATTCCGTTCAATCACTCTGTTTATATTATGAATTGCATATCTCCTCCAATCACTTTATTTCCATCTCACCCTATTCTATTTTATCGCACTCTATTGCATTCTATCTTCTGATAAATAAAATATATAGCCTATCCTCTTCAATCGCCTTTTTTCTATCTTAATCTATTTTCTTAATGAATACAGATTACTTTTTCTATCTTTTGTCAATAACATCAACATCCAATCTCTTTTAGTTCCTTCTTCTCTATTCCAATTTATTTCGTAACATTGTAACTGCAAGTATTTTTCATAATTATGAATATCCTATCTATTTTAATCAAGGATTTTCAATCTTTGTCAATCTATTACTGCTCTAACTATATATTATTCTTTTTTTTCAGTAAACAAACTGAATAACTAGTTCCTGCTAATCATCTTTCTTTAATCTCACCATATGCTTTCTAAATTGCTCTCTATCGCATCTTATATCTCCTAATGAATAAAATGAACGTCCTATTCTTTTCAGTCTCATCTTTTTTATCCTAAAAAATTTTCTTAATCCCTATTAATTACTTTTCCTGTCCTTGGTCAATGACATCAATATCCAATCTCTTTCAGTTTTTCCTTTTCTATTCCAGTCTATTCCCCAACATTGTAACTGTAGCTATTTCTCATATAAGCGCTTTGTGCAAACCCACTAGGATAGATGTCCTGCAATTTGATGATAAAGGATGGAGAGATATAAAATACTTTAAATTTGAGTAATAGAGCTAAGGATAGAAAAGATAAGATAGACATACTTAAGGGGTTAGACCACTGTGAACTTGACAAAAAATTGAATTTTTTTTTTTTTAGTTAGAAAGGTGTCATAGGGTCTTAAAAATAAGAAACAATAAACATTATAGAAAGAAAACACCTTTAAAAATTAAATTTTAAATCCGCGCGAAGTCCTACTGTGCGCAGTGCATTAGAAACGTCTATGCTCTTAAACTTTAAACGCGTTTTTCTCGAAACCACATTTTTCAAACTGGCCGGTAACTTTTCTCGCACAATTTTCGACCGATTTACTTAAAAATTGGTATGTATGATAACATTCTTTATGGAAGTACGTAGGGGTTTTGCTCTAGTAAAAAAAATAATTTTTTTATTAACAATTTCCTACCGATTTTTTACCGAAAAACAAAATTTTGATTCAAATGTGTGCCATTTTCACAAAAACCGTTTTTTTCAAAATCCCCTACGTACTTCTCTAGCTTTTGAGTTGCAAATTCATAAAAATTTTGGGTTTTGGTTCTACATAAAAAATTGACAAAGATTTTCTACCGGCCGTAGACCTCAACTTAAAAAACTGAATTTTTTAAATCGACAATCTAGGCCGCCATTTTAACGTTTTCAACATAGCAAAATAATTTTTTTATACTTCAATAGATGTCTAATAATAATAACTAAAACCTGGTTTTATCTCATTTTATCTTGCTCTTGTAAAAGAATCTTAAAATTAGGTCTAATTTTCGTGTTTTACAGTGGTCTAACCCCTTAAACTCAGATTGTAGAGATAGCTTAAAAAACATAACAGAAAAAAAGAGAAAAAACCTGACGTCATATTGAGCCCGTTTGTTCTCGTTTTGAGACGCAGCGGAAATAAGATTTCAATTAATATTCTTAAGTTTTAGTCCAAAAAGTTGCAAGATGACTTTTTAAGCCTGAAAATGTCATTTTATAACTTTTTTGACTAAAATTTAACAAGAGAAAAGAAAATCTCATTTTCGCTTCGTCTCAAAACGAGAAAAAACGGGCTCAATATGAGTTCGGGGTTTTTCTGTGAAGATAAGCTAAAAATAAACTATAGTTATGAAGAACAGATAAGATAGATATGCTTTAAATCAGGTTATAGATTGAGGCATACAATGAGATAAAAATAAAGGATAGTTATGAGGAATTGAAAAATATCCATCCCTGCTGGAAGTAAACGGATTCAAATTTTATCCGTTTTTTTTTTATCTATTTTTTTCCTTTTTATATCCGTTCAGCTTATACGAATTAATCAGCGCAAATCATTTTCAAACCGATTTTATCGTTTGATTAAAAAAGTGTCTGGCTATCTGTCTGAATCCGCAGTTTTCTATCCGCATCTTGATCCTTGTCTATCCCTGAGCAACTTTACTTTACTTTACTTTTTAAATAGGTCCGTTGCGTTGTAATGAGATAGAAAAGGACAAAGTATATCTGTGTCCTGTTCATACTCATTACAACGCAACGCATAACGGACTACAGATTCGAATGGATATAGGAATATTTTTTTAATCAATGGCATGAAATGGATATAAAAAGATTTGCGTAAATTCATCTTTTATTAATAACTGTTTACGATAAATATTAAAATAGCTGACGGAGAGGAAAAATCGGGTGACATATTGAAAACTGCGGTTTCAGACGTATAAAAAAACGCTTTTATACTGAAAAAATTAAAGCGGATAGAAAATGGAAATAAACTGTAACTTAACATTCATTAGACTCTCTTTGAAAAAACTTTCATAGTCTTAGGTGGTCCAGTGGCTAGCAGCAAGGATTTCGACAACTAGAGTCCCGCGTTCAAATCTTCATACTAGCTGATTTTTCTGTTTCAGGTTTGATTTCAATTTATGTATTTCGGTATTATGTTTACTATGTATAACTTGTAATAATTTACTATATTGATTTATAACAAATAAATAAAAAATTTACAGTTGGGCAGATAGAAAAAGAGATAAAAGAATAAAAACGAATAGGCGCAGAGATTCAAATGGATAGAAAAGTTTTATCTTTTTTATCCGTTATTTTCTATTCGTTTAAATACGTCTACTTTCAGCAGGGATCATTTACTTTTAGTTATATAGTTAGAGATAGAATGAAATAAATGAAAAGAATATAAAAGACTAGATATTCTTTTTTGGTAATAAACGTAGGCATAGAAAAACATAGATATTTTTAAATATGGTGGATTTCACAGAAATTGTCCTGCCCCAAAAATAAAATATTTCCAATCTATTGCAAATTTTATTTATGAGTTGTCCTATTGGATTCACTCTTTTTTTCCTGTTTCCACTGTTTTAATGAATACATAAAAAATTTTATGTGACATGATTTGTGTAGATTTTTGCATAACCTTTCGATTGAGAAGGTCCATTTTATATTTTTTAAATAAATAATTTGACCTTGATTTTTTAAAATTAAAAACAAATTTGAGTTTTTCCCAAAGATTGGCCTTTTTAATTTTTTTAAAAATATTTTTAAACGAAAGCTGAGGTTTTTTCCTATAAGAACCCACAATTTCAAAATTGCGTTTTTTTCATTTTCGAGAAATTAAATGATGAATACCGCGCGACGCAGGATCGACTGAAAGGGCCCGCGTCGACGCTGCGATCCGACGTCGATCCTGCGTCGCGCGATATTCATAATTTAATTTCTCAAAAATGAAATAAAACGCATTTTTGAAATTGTGGGTTCTTATAGGAAAAAACCTCAGCTTTCGTTTAAAAATATATTTAAAAAAATTAAAAAGGCCCATCTTTGAGAAAAACTCAAATTAGTTTTTAATTTTGAAAAATCAAGGTCAAATTATTTAAAAAATATAAAATGGACCTTCTTAATCGAAAGGTTATGCAAAAATCTACACAAATCATGTCACAGACATTTTTTTTATCTATTTATTAAAACAGTGGAAACAGTAAAAGAAGAGTGAATTACCAAAACACCCTTAACTTTCTCCCTCTCTCACTGCCCCAATTTTTAAAATTTTTTAAAAATATTTATAGGATAAATTACTATCCAATAGGACAACTCATAAATAAAATTTGCAATAGATTGGACATATTTTATTTTTGGGGCAGGACAATTTCTGTGAAATCCACCATATTTGGGATAGATTGAATGATTGAAAGATATAGAAAAAGATTAAAGCCGTAGAATAGATCAGAGATAGGAAGAGAAAGCGTTTTAGGAATGCAAATCGCGTATTTCCGGGACAGAGAAAATTCAATATCTTTCTATCACCTATTTTCTATCTCTTTCTATTTTTTACTTTTAGCAGGGCACTTTAGCCTAAGGAAAAATCTAAGAAAAATTGTGCAACAATAGTAATGTATTTTTTAAATTTTATAGAAAATTATCTTTAACCCATTAACGCCCAGACGGACGAAAAATTTCTGTTGACTTTGAGGACCTCCCTTTTAAAAAAAATGCCTACAAAAAAATTAGCACTTATCATTTTTAACGTAAAATTTACTCCTCTTTTAGATTCTGAAGTTAAAATTTGTTTATAACAAATCGTTAAAAAGTTATAAACAATTTTTTGCAAAAAAACACGATTTTTTGAGAAAAAATTTTCATTTTAGACATATTTTCACCGGAAAAAAGCAAGTAGATGCTCTCAAAAGCTCAAAATATCGCGTCCATGGACCCCCAGCTATAAGACCCTGAAGCAAAAAAATTTTTTTTTCAAAATGGCGGACGCCAATATGGCGGCTAAAACTAAAAAAATGGCTCAGATATGAAACAGGGTGCTCCAACTTTTTCATGTGACTGAAATCGCCTAAAACTCTTTATACGGGGGTTTTTGGGGTCGCTGATTACGAATATGATGTCAGTTTTTAAAAATTCAAAATGGCTGATCCAATATGGCGGACGAATTTTTAAAAAAATTTTGGATTCACTTGAAACTCTCCACTCAGGGGTTTTTGGGGTCGCTGATTACGAATATGATGTCAGTTTTTAAAAATTCAAAATGGCGGATCCAATATGGCGGACGAATTTTTAAAAAAATTTTGGATTCACTTGAAACTCTCCACTCAGGGGTTTTTGGGGTCGCTGATTACGAATATGATGTCAGTTTTTAAAAATTCAAAATGGCGGATCCAATATGGCGGACGAATTTTTAAAAAAATTTTGGATTCACTTGAAACTCTCCACTCAGGGGTTTTTGGGGTCGCTGATTACGAATATGATGTCAGTTTTTAAAAATTCAAAATGGCGGATCCAATATGGCGGACGAGTTTTTAAAAAAATTTTGGATTCACTTGAAACTCTCCACTCAGGGGTTTTTGGGGTCGCTGATTACGAATATGATGTCAGTTTTTAAAAATTCAAAATGGAGTTGGCAAATTTTTTAAGTCTTATTATTTTTTTTGGTTATTTTTGTTTATTTGACGCTGATTTATTTGCTGTGGTGCTGTATAACTTTTAACTATGCTCACAACTAAGACGGTTTTGCGCTTGTTGTTTCCGCTAAGATCTGGCATTTCGAAGTCGGCGCATTACTAGTTTTGCAGAAAATGCAATGGCATGCAGTTATTCTGCTGTACTGCTTGTTGGCATTGTGCCAGAATTTGCTTGCAGCTCTGGCTATTGTTACTGAGCCAGCATTTGCTTCCACCACTGGTTGTCCTTACTGTGCCAGCGTTGCTTGCAGCTCTGATTATTGTTACTGCGCCAGCATTTGCTTCTACCACTGGTTGTCCCCTTACAAAAAAGGAGTATTAGAATGAGTATTGAATAATGAGTACTGCAGTGAGTATTGCAATGAGTATTGCAATGAGTACTGCATGAGTACTGCAATGAGTACTGCAATGAGTATTGGAAATTCCAGTACTTTTTTCGCCACATGTATTTTTTAAGTACAGTAAACAATTTTTTTTAAAATTATAATGAAATTGTGATTTTGCGTTCCATGTATTTCTGTATATTTAGTTTACAACAAAAAAAGTAGTGCGCAGACGTAGGAGCCGTAGAAACTTAGTGCGCAACATATTATATTTTCAACAATGTTTGGCGAAAAAAGTACTGGAATTTTCAATACTCATTGCCGTACTCATTGCAATACTCATTGCAATACTCACTGCAGTACTCATTATTCAATACTCATTCTAATACTCTTTTTTTGTAAGGGTCGTTACTGTGTCAGCGTTGCTTGCAGCTCTGGTTATTGTTACTGTGCCAGCATTGCTTGCAGCTCTGGTTATTGTTACTGCCGAAGCATTTGCTTCCACCACTGGTTGTCGTTACTGTGCCAGCGTTGCTTGCAGCTCTTGTTATTGTTACTGCGCTAGCATTTGCTTCTACCACTGGTTGTTGTTACTGTGTCAGCATTTGCGTGCAGCTCAGGTTGTCGTAACTGTGCCAGCATTCGTTTGCAGCACTAGTTGTCGTCATTGTGCCAACATTCACGTGCACCACTGGTTGTCTGCACTGCGCCAGCATTCTTTTATTACTGGGTCGATTTTAAAAATGTCAACAAAGCGTAAGTCGAAACGGCAGAAAGTTGTAAATGACGCCGAGAGTTTCGAAGTTGAAGAACATGACGAACACCTAGATGTGCTAATGCTACCAAACTCGAATGATTCTGGCGAATCTGATTGTGAATCTGATTCAGATGATGATGCTATTCATGAAGAGCTAGAAAATTCGCTTAAGAATGAATGTGCCGATTTACCGCAAAATTCATACCAGACGATTCGAGAAAATTATACTTCAAATCAATCGAAGTTGGAGCCAGATCATATTTTTGAATGGGTTGATGGTGAACAGAAGTATGATCCTCAGTATAAAAATGAAACTTTTATACCTGATAGCGTTGCAAAAAAATTCGGTCATCCTCGTCAACTGAACTATTTGAATTTTTCTTTTCCAAGGAGCTAAAAGAATTCATATTAGACGCAACACGTCTGAATGATTGTCAAATTTCGTTGACTGAATTAGACAAATTTCTTGGAATAATTATTTTGTCTATTTTCAACGAAAGGAAATCTCAACGAGATTATTGGTCTCAGAATCATCTTCTAGGTTGTGAAGCTGTAGCTGGAGCTATGAGTCGCAACAAGTTTGAAGATATCAAGTCCAAGCTAAAGCTATCCAAACCTGAAGATGAAAATGCTGATGATAGAGCTTGGCGAGTGAGAGGTCCTTTGGAGATTTTTAAGAAAAATGCGAGGCAGTTTGGGTATTTTTCATCAGCTTTGTCAGTTGACGAAATGATGGTAAAGTTTCGGGGAAGAACTATTTTGAAGCAGTTTATAAGAAACAAGCCTGTCCGTTTCGGTATCAAAATGTGGGCTCTTTGTAGTTCCGAAGGATTTTTATTCGATTGTGACATTTATTGTGGCAAGAATTCAAAAAGTTTTTTTTTTGGCAATGAAGAAAAGCTAAATAAATGTGCTTTAGGTAGCTGCATTGTCGTTGGTCTTCTCCAAAACCTTCTTTCTTCAGTTGTACCCAGAAATGTAGTGAAATATCACGTATATTTTGACAACTTTTTTACAAGTCCAGATTTACTGGTTCATCTGAAGAAAGTTGGTTTGCGGGCAACAGGGACAGTCAGAGCTAATCGAATTCAAGTAAAAAATCCGATTACGGAAAAGGATCCAAGAGGGACATTTATTGCCAAGCATGACAAATGCAGTGGTGTCAATTATGTCACAGTAAAAGATTCGAAAGTAGTGTCTATACTGTCAACACTGATAGGTGTTACACCAATTAGTTCAGTCAAAAGATATTCTTCGGAGACAAAGAGCAAAGTTGATATAGCATTTCCTAATGCTTTTACAACCTACAACAAGTTTATGGGCGGAGTAGACTTGCACGACGCACATTGCAGCAATTTGATGCCATGCATAAGGTCGAAGAAATGGACTTGGGTTATACTTATGAGACTCGTTCAAGCATCAATTGCAAATGCAACTGTTCTAAGAAACTTAGTTGTCGAAGAAAAAAAAATAGGTACTAAAGACATGGCTCTACAGATTGCAGAAGCATATCTAAAAAAATCTGAATCCATCAAAAACCACAAAGTTCAAAGAGTTGAACAAAAGAAAAACTGCTCTAATTTCTCCAAGTGCACCTGTAGAACGCAACAAAAGTGCGTGGAGTGTGATGCATATTTATGCGTTTCCTGCTTTCAGGATTTTCACACCTAAAATGTAAAAATGTAAAAAATATTAAAACAAAAAAAAAACAAAAAAAATAAAATAAAAAACGAAAAAAACAAAAAAAAATAAAATAAAAAACGAAAAAAAAAAAAGACTCTTTATTGTCCACCTCCTCGCGGTAAGAGTCGGGCAACGGCGAATTATTCGACGGCAAACGGACCAAAAAATTCTTATTCATTGTATAATACTTATTGAAATTCAAACAATTTGACTCTGCTATTTTGTATTTTCAAGAATTGCCATCAGATTTGCAATTAGCGACCCAAAAAACCCCCGAATAGAGAGTTTCAAGTAAATCCAATAATTTTTTACAAAACTCGTCCGCCATATTGGATCCGCCATTTTGAATTTTTAAAAACTGACATCATATTCGTAATCAGCGACCCCAAAAACCCCTGAGTGGAGAGTTTCAAGTGAATCCAAAATTTTTTTAAAAATTCGTCCGCCATATTGGATCCGCCATTTTGAATTTTTAAAAACTGACATCATATTCGTAATCAGCGACCCCAAAAACCCCTGAGTGGAGAGTTTCAAGTGAATCCAAAATTTTTTTAAAAATTCGTCCGCCATATTGGATCCGCCATTTTGAATTTTTAAAAACTGACATCATATTCGTAATCAGCGACCCCAAAAACCCCTGAGTGGAGAGTTTCAAGTGAATCCAAAATTTTTTTAAAAATTCGTCCGCCATATTGGATCCGCCATTTTGAATTTTTAAAAACTGACATCATATTCGTAATCAGCGACCCCAAAAACCCCTGAGTGGAGAGTTTCAAGTGAATCCAAAATTTTTTTAAAAATTCGTCCGCCATATTGGATCAGCCATTTTGAATTTTTAAAAACTGACATCATATTCGTAATCAGCGACCCCAAAAACCCCCGTATAAAGAGTTTTAGGCGATTTCAGTCACATGAAAAAGTTGGAGCACCCTGTTTCATATCTGAGCCATTTTTTTAGTTTTAGCCGCCATATTGGCGTCCGCCATTTTGAAAAAAAAATTTTTTTGCTTCAGGGTCTTATAGCTGGGGGTCCATGGACGCGATATTTTGAGCTTTTGAGAGCATCTACTTGCTTTTTTCCGGTGAAAATATGTCTAAAATGAAAATTTTTTCTCAAAAAATCGTGTTTTTTTGCAAAAAATTGTTTATAACTTTTTAACGATTTGTTATAAACAAATTTTAACTTCAGAATCTAAAAGAGGAGTAAATTTTACGTTAAAAATGATAAGTGCTAATTTTTTTGTAGGCATTTTTTTTAAAAGGGAGGTCCTCAAAGTCAACAGAAATTTTTCGTCCGTCTGGGCGTTAATGGGTTAAAATCACACCAAGAACATAAAGAGATCTTTATTATTTTAAAAGTTATTAAAAATGAAAAAATTCGCTGTAATTTACACTTTTTTTACAATAATTTTTTTTTAGAGTGAACAAAACGACTTCATCCTGGGCTCATTTTATTCAGAATTTAATTAGTTTTAAACCAATTACAGAGAAAATATTGTATTTTAATATTAGATCGAAGAAAAATTTATTTAACTGAATCACTCAAAACAGGTGGCCACATACTACTGGCCGGTAGGGAAGGGTGGTCCCAAACCGACCCCCTAAAAGGCAAAAGCCAAAAAGATGCCAAAAACTTGTTTCATTACTGAGGTCAAATTTTTTTTCAGTAAAGGAATCATTTTTCCATGTTTCCACTGGTTGCCGAAACTCTGGATCTCATTAAGTGGGAGATACAGAGAGAAAATCGAAAATTGACGTTTTCGACAATCTCAAAAAGGGTCGTCTAAAACCGACCCCCTATTTTTATTGCAGGTAATAGCGAAAACAAACAAAATTTTGAACTTGTATTGTAATTTGAATTAAAAAACAACAAACTAGAATGAACTTAAATTACTTTTACTGTATTTAAATACATCATTTAGGGAATTTTTCAGAATAAGAGTAAAAAAATTATCATTACAATAAAAAATGAGTGTTTTTAGTCTGATCTTAATTACAAGCTATATTATCTTAGCTTAATTATTGTTTTTTTATTAAAATACATTTGTAGGTATTATTTGGTAATTACAAATAATTTAGTTACAATTACAATGCAAGAAAAGGGGAGGGGTCGGTTTTGGACCACCCCCACTATTTTTACATAATCTCTTGCCGATCATTCATGTCAATGAAAGCGTTTGAATTTGAATATTGTGTATTAAAGTTGAGGCAATAAGCAACCAAAAAAACTTGTACTTAAATTTTCCTGAACTCAATTCAACACTTTTAACTTAAATTCAAGATATGTAAAAACAAAAAATTTTATTGCAAAAAACTAATTTTACGTAAAATTCCTAGATATAAGTGGACCAAGAGATTATTACTTATGGTCAATATGTCCAAGTTATGAAAGTATTCTTTTGATGGTATTCACGATTTGTCTAGTTACACGATCTCTGAGAAACAGAGGGAGTCGGTATGGTACTACCCTCCCCTACTGTATTCTACTCAATTATTACAATGATTGAATTGTTACATTAATGTCGAAATTGTTTCATGCATTAAGTTTGTTAAATATTTGTATAAGAACATTTACAAAGAACATGATTCTGTTGCTGTTGTTATTACTGCATCTGACAGTACCAATCTTATTTTAGAACATAATAAAATAAATCACTTTATAGATACACACTACCTTGGACCAGTTGAAGCGTGTGACAGAATATTTGGAAGACTACTACAAGGTAAAAATCATGCAATCACTCACATACCAGTTCATTTTCCTAATCAACAAACTGTCGTTATTCATCTGGGAGACATTAGAGATTCCATTACAACTGTCTTAGAAAGGCAAACCATGCTAATTGATTATTTTCATTTAAATGAACGTGATCCAGAAGGTCGACATTTCGCGTATCCTGAAATACCATGCCATTAACTGTTTAAAAAAAAGTGAAACTACATGCAAATGGTTAACACGTGAAACAGGACTTAATGTTATTGGTCGCATGTACACTGAAAAAATTAAACGACAGTTGCTGCACTGTGGACAGTATTTAATAAATCAACTAACTTCACAATTAATATTTTGCATGTGATTTCCTTGGTGTGAAGTTAACTTTTTTTAAAAGGTTCAACAACTGCCCTTCAAAAGTGCAGCAACTGTCTTTTAATTTTTTCAGTGAATTCTATAAGTCCGACACAAGTAGAACTTTACTATTTTATCTTTGATTGTTACTTCTTACTGTTAAGGAAGCTACAAGTTTTGAACACATTCTAACAGTTAAGGGTGAACTTTATGACTATTTTCGTCTTGCATGTCCAGCTTCAGATCTAATTGAACATGGTGCAGAATGGCATAATGCTAAGAAGGAATGACGAACTTGGATAATGCCTATAGAGTTAAGACATCTATTTGTTCGTATCTTAATTCAATGACAATCAATTAGTTCACATAAATTATAGGACACATTTAAAGACGCCTTATCAGATGATTGCAAAAGGGAGTTTAGTAATAAGAAAGCTTATCAAAAAGCTTATGAAGAAATTAATAACTTTCTTTTCAAAGATAGTTCTGACCTCAATCAATTTCCTAGAATGATTCAGTTACAAAATTATAATGTTCATTCCATCAATAATATTAATGTAAAAAATTCCACAATTGATTTTGCGCACATTAGCGAAACACAATATTTAACATTGAATTGCCGACAGAAGAGTGTCGTTAATACCATCTTCAAAGTTGTTATGCAAACCGAAAGAATTATTATACATATGTATACATATACATTATTACATATTGTAATTTGTCGAACAGTTAAAATATAATCCAAATGCTACAAGCATTTTGTCAAGACTGAGTTGAAAATATTTTTAAAAATTTAAAGAGCAGTAGAAATTCGGAGTCAGTGAACTTAAAAGTAAACAAAACAGAGACGGATATAGAAAGAAAAGTACAATCACAATTTCAATCGATTGATTAATGGAAAATAGATTTTGTTCAGGTATAAAATATCTTCTTTTTTGTTAATAGTAAAACCGTGATTTTTAATATGCAACATTTCAGAAAAAACAGGTTTTTTATAATTTGATTCGCGATCTATAATATGAGAGTTCAGGATTTTGATTTGATTCAAGATTTTGTTTAGGTATAAAATATCTTCTTTTTTGTTAATAGTAAAACCGTGATTTTTAATATGCAACATTTCAGAAAAAACAGGTTTTTTATAATTTGATTCGCGATCTATAATATGAGAGTTATTCCAATCGAATTCATGATTGTACATAGATTGATGTGTACTGAAAATAGGATCATTGTTATTGCAATTTGACTTGTGTTCATTAGTACGTTTTTTTAATGTACGTTTTGTTTCGCCAATATAGCTCGCAGGACAATCTTTACAATTAATTTTGTATACCATATTCGTGGTATTCCATTTATCTGTAGTATCTTTGCCCAGTTTTACGATATTTTTAAAATTTTTTTTTACAATTGGAATTGGTTGAATGTTGGCAGATTTAAAAATTTTTGATAATCTAGTGAAATCAACATAATTAAAAGGTATACCAACTTTCGGCATTTGTTTATACAAAAGTACACGTGGATTGTTAGAATTATTTGCATTAATGTTTTTATATTTAATATTTTTAAGACGTTTAGTTATATGTTTATTAATAAAATCCAAAGGATTAAACGATGTTAAACGATGAATTTACTTGGAAAATTTTTATAATACATATAATACATATTTCAGTTAATGGAAGTATTTTCCTGAAAGTGACAAATATTTTGAATATAATAAAAGGCATTAATAAAAATGACTACATAACAGTAGATAAATTATTATTAGGAAACGAAATAATTTTTGTAAATCTACAATCATAAAACAATATACAATTTTAAATATTCTTAAATAAAAAAATACATATTTGCTAAAAGTAATTGAAAACCAAACAGAGGATCTTGGAAACAATTTATTGAAATATAAATGATTTTGTAGATCATGAAACTGCCCTTAAAATTGACCTAAATTTTGAGGGCAGAATAAGGATATTCTTTCCCGTTAAGTCTTTACCTTTAGGTTAGAACTGCCCTTGAACTTGACCTACGTTTTTAGGTTAGAATAAGTCGGAGAAAGTTTTAATGTCAAGTCTTGACCTGTAGGTTAAAATTGCCCTTAAATTTGACCTAAATTTTTAAGGCAGAAAAAAGGGGATTCGATTCGTGATTGCGACTTCCATAAAATGAGCATGTCAATTTTACAGAATTTTTTCGGAAAAATATCCATTTGGGAGTTTTGATTCGTGATTGGACATGTCCATTTTACCGAATTCATTCGGGAAAATGTTGATTTGGGATAGGCCATTCGGGAGTTTTGATTTGGGATTTTGAATTCAGTAAAATGTCCATTTGGGATAGGCCATTCGAAAGTTTTGATTCCGGATTTCGAATTCGGTAAAATATCATGTCCATTTTACCGACTATTTTCGGAAAAATGTCCATTTGGGATAGGCTATTCGAGAGTTTCGATTCGGGATTTTGAATTCGGTAAAATGAGCATGTCCATTTGTGATAGGCCATTCGGGAGTTTCGATTCGGGATTTCAAATTCGGTAAAATGGGCATGTCCATTTTCTCGAATTCTTGATACAGCGGCGACGATATATATATATATATATATCGTCACACATATATATATATATATATGTGTCGATTCAGGGTGAAAGGGACCTTAGCTGCAAAACATTCGATTTTTAATTTTTATTATGAATTGCCATAACCTAACATAGCCATAACCTAACAATAACATAGGCAGGCACAAGTTCAAACTCCCTTCCTGTAAAATTCAAAACATTTAACTTTTAATTGTTATTATGAATCGATAGAATTTGAGTTTCTTTTTCACATACATAAATCAAAACTTGTTTATGTCTATTAGTTTCTGTGTTATAAGAGGTGAAACATAGGCATAACCTAACAGCAACATAGGGAGGCTCAACTTCAAACGCCCGTACGCGTAAAACTCAGTTCTGCAGCTAAGGTCCCTTTCACCCTGAATCAACACATATGTCTATATATATCATTGAGCTCAAATCTTGAAACAGCGGCGGCGTTGGTGGCGATATCTTTTTGTAATATAGGTTTTTTTTGTATATATACATATATATATATATATACAACGCTCATCATATCTACACTCTTTAATAAGTAAGAGTAAAATTGTTTGTACAATGGCCTTCACATGCATTGCAGCCATTTTACTTTCATGTGATAAAACCTTACATAAAAATTTCGGTTTGCCAGTTCCACTGTTTTATAATTCCGTGTCAAACATTAAATGCCAGTCAAAAGAAGCTGACTTGCTTAAAACAGTAGATATTTTTATTTGGGACAAAACTCCAATGGCATCACGATATGCTTTACAATTAATTGATCAAACTTTACGTGACTTCATGAATATTGATTTACCTTTTGGAGGAAAAACTGCGCTACTAGGTGAAGATTTTAGACAATTACTTCCTGTTAAACAAAATGCTAATCGATCACAGGGTACAGACATCGTTAAAGAAATATTTGGAGAATTAATTAGAAATCGTTCATACAATGATGTTGCATATGTTGCCATATATCTGCTAGAAATGTTGATGTTGAAGAAATGAACAGAAAAGTTGTTGAATTGCTAGATAAAACAACAGATCGTATTTACAGAAGAATTGATAGTACTGACGATTGCAATAATGGTCATATCGACGACTTTATTTTACCTAAGTACTTAAATACTTTAAATCCTCCAAGCTTCTCACCTTACGAATTAAAATTACCATTAAATTGTTTTGTAATGTTAATTCGCAATCCAAGTATACATGAAGTATTGTGAAATGGAACACGATTTCAAATTTTATAGCTTGAAAATAATGTATTATTATAACAGATGATAAGGCTGGAAATATTGTTTTCATTAATCGTAGTACATTACATTGTGAAAACATTTATTCTTTTACTTTTAGCAGAGAAAATTTCAAGTAAGTATTGCATTTGCAATGACAATAAACAAAAGTCAAAAGCAAATGTTCAAAAAAATTGAAATAGACCTTCGTAAAAACGTTTTTAATGATAGACAAATATATGTTGCCTTCTTTAGAGTAAGATCTTGGCAGTCATTATGTATTTTCATTGGAGATCAACGAAGTAATTCAAAATGATAAGAATAACGTATACAAAGAATTATTCAATGATGTTACAAGTAGCATTTAAAACACATTAAAAAAAAAATCGGGCAAGTACGAGTTATACTCGTACCAAGTCGAAGGGTTCCGTACCTCTATAATTTTTTTAACTATATGAAATAGAGATTGAAATGCAATAGCAATTGTATATATATTTCAAATAACAAAGTCATTTTTCTATAACTTTATATACTAATATAGTTAAAATTATTTTAAAACTTATAACAAATAACAAAATTTTAATGCACTATATTGAATTTTTTATTTAATTTCAATGAAATCGGCAAATTACTAATAAAATAAAAAGTAGATTATATCCCCGGGAAAAAGGGTTTAGATATAATCAGATATATTTCAGATATCATCAGATATATTGTAGATATAATCAGATATATTTCAGATCTAATGATATATGATTTGATCTATTCAGATATAATCAGATATAATCAGTTATTTAAACATATATCTGCTTATATATATTTAGATATAATCAGATCTGATATTATATCTGTTTATATCTAGATAGATATCGCCTGATGTGAGGTCATATCTAACTAGATATATTTTAACATAGTCAAATCTGATATTATACCTTTCTATATCTAATTAGATATTGTCAGATTTGAAGTCAGATATAATCATTTTGTTAACAGATTTAATCATACATAATATCAGATCAAACTATATCTAATAAAAAAATAAAAATTTTTGAAATTTGAAAAAGTCCAAACTATATTATTTATATATATTATAAATAAATTATTTTTTTATTAGATATAGTTTGATCTGATATTATGTATGATTAAATCTGTTAACAAAATGATTATATCTGACTTCATATCTGACAATATCTAATTAGATATAGAAAGGTATAATATCAGATTTGACTATGTTAAAATATATCTAGTTAGATATGACCTCACATCAGGCAATATCTATCTAGATATAAACAGATATAATATCAGATCTGATTATATCTAAATATATCTAGTTAGATCTGATTATATCTAAATATATCTAGTTAGATCTGATTATATCTAAATATATATAAGCAGATATATGTTTAAATAACTGATTATATCTGATTATATCTGAATAGATCAAATCATATATCATTAGATCTGAAATATATCCGATTATATCTACAATATATCTGATGATATCTGAAATATATCTGATTATATATAAACCCTTGTTCCCGGGATCCCAAGTCAAATACTACAAACGATTTAAAAGGGGGGGGCTCGGTCATTTTTTCGAATTTTCTTTAAAAAAATCGTAGGTTTTGGCTAGTAAACATTGTGAAAACCGCCTTTACAAAAGTTCTCTATGATTTCCTGTGATCTACACGTAAATCTACATATGTGTATCAAATTTCAGCATCCTAGGTCAAATAGTTTGGAAGATTAGGGAAGATTTGGAAGATTTTTTTTTCAAAAAATCGTTTTTTTTTGGTTAGTAAAGACTATGAAGACAGTCTTTACGAAAGTTCTCTATAATTTTCCTGTAATCTACACGTAAATCTACATATGTGTACCAAATTTCAGCATCCTAAGTCAAATAGTTTAGAAGATTAGGGGGGGGGGGGGGGGACATGGTCATTTTTTTGAATTTTTTTCAAAAAATTGTACTTTTTGGCAAGTAAACACTATGAAGACCGTCTTTACGAGAGTTCTCTATAATTTTCCTGTAATCTACACGTAAATCTACATATGTGTACCAAATTTCATCATCCTAAGTCAAATAGTTTAGAAGATTAGGGGGGGGGGGACATGGTCATTTTTTTGAATTTTTTTCAAAAAATCGTACTTTTTGGCTAGTAAACACTATGAAGACAGTCTTTACGAAAGTTTTCTATAATTTTCCTGTAATCTACACGTAAATCTACATATGTGTACCAAATTTCAGCATCCTAGGTCAAGTAGTTTGGAAGATTAGGGGGGGGGGGGACATGGTCATTTTTTCGAATTTTTTTCAAAAAATCGTACTTTTTGGCTAGTAAACACTATGAAGACAGTCTTTACGAAAGTTCTGTATAATTTTCCTGTAATCTACACGTAAATCTACATATGTGTACCAAATTTCAGCATCCTAGGTCAAGTAGTTTCGAAGATTAGGGGGGGGGGGGGGACATGGTCATTTTTTCGAATTTTTTTCAAAAATTCGTAATTTTTGGCTAGTAAACACTATGAAGACAGTCTTTACGAGAGTTCTCTATAATTTTCCTGTAATCTACACGTGAATCTACATATGTGTACCAAATTTCAGCATTTTAAGTCAAATAGTTTAGAAGATTAGGGGGGGGGGGGGGGGGAACATGGTCATTTATTTCAATTTTCGGGCAAAAAAGTGGTTTTTGCTGGATTTCGGCATGTTTTATGAGCTGGAATCGCGTTTTCCATATCATTTTCGTAAATCCAAGGTGAAATTACATATGTGGACTAAATTAGAAGACTTTAGCTCATATAGTTTAGAAGTTAGAAGGGGTGCGAAAACGGACACACATAGTGATTTTAATAGGGTTCCGTTTTACGGTACGAAACCCTAAAAACAAATTTTAGGCCATTAATTCTGTTTTTTTTTACATTTTGATGTTTAACCCTATCAAAAAAATATTCAGGAATCATGACAAATCATCAGGAATCCTGATGATTTGTCATGACTCTGATGTTTTCTGATGCTCTTGATTATTTCTGACATACTTTTATGGTACGATTCTGATGTTTTGTGAGAGCTCTGTTGATTTCTCATGACTCTGATGTTTTCTGAGTCTCTTAATACTTTTATGGAATGGTTCTGATGTTCTGTGAGAACTTTAGCAATTTCTTATTTTATTTTATAGACCTGGTATAAACCTTATTGTTCTCACCTAACAATTGATCTTCGAATACTACCGGGCAGGGGGTAAGAAGGGGTGAAGCTGGAATTTATATTTCTATATAATATACATTTTGGGTACCTTAGTTTATTTTCTTAGATTGAGATAAGATACGGGATTTTTGAACAATTTAAAATTATCTAATATTATTTATTGTAATCTGCATATCCTCATAAATTAAAATATGAAAATAAAAGGTATATAGTTTATTCTTGAAAATTATAGTCTTACTGCATAAAATTTTCTTAGTGTAATTTTTATGCCTTCTCTACATAAGATCAGAAAATTATCAGAGAATATACCATCCAATAATTTATTTATAAAAAATATTTATTATTTTAAAATTGAAAAACTGTGAAAAAATGAACCTCTACTGCGCTGGGGATCGAGCCCAGGTCTTTTAATTGCCGGTCGAATGCTCTCACATTGAGCTACGCAGGGTCACTGGTTACATCTTCTTACAGTCTTTTTCACCTATATCGGTGTCATATTAGTTTTAACTATTTCAAATTTTCCCTGAATTTTTGACGTCAAACTTATTGGCCAATCAGGAGTAACATTCACTTGGGTTTGTAAACTAGAAACCTACCTGATCGGCACGTTTGAAAATTCAGAGATATGGTGATTTCCACCCAGATGACTCTGATAATTAATTTTAAAAATTGAAAAACTGTGAAAAAATGAACCTCTACTGCGCTGGGGATCGAGCCCAGGTCTTTCAATTGCCGGTCAAATGCTCTAACATTGAGCTAAAAAAATTCAGGGAAAATTTGAAATAATATTTATTATTATTTTTTAGATAGTTTTGTTGTAATATTATGAATTTCGCAACTTTTTATGCTTAAAACAACCAAAAATAAACAGTTACATTAAAATTTATTTATAACAATTATTTAAACAATGTATTGTACTTATACGTCGACTTATGATACAATTAAGTGAAAGTCTTGCAATTTTTTTTTAAATTCCGCAACCTACTATGCTTTGAACGGTCAAAAGTTGATAAATAACAATAATAAATTGTTTAAATAATTGTTATAAATAAATCTTAAAGTTATTATTTATTCTTGGTTGTTTTAAGCATCACAAGTTACAAGTATCTAGCTTTAATCTTTAAAAGTTGATAAATAACAACAATAATTTGTTTAAAAAAATTAATAATTAGAAGGGATTAATTAGTAATTTTGCAAAATGTTGCAAAAGCTGCCAAAAAATAATTAAAACTGCTTTTTAATGCTTTTTCCATAAATTTCCAATTTTAAGGGGGTTTTACGCCCCCGTAAAAATAGTTGATTTGTATTGACTTTGTAAACTTGAGTGATCAAAGATAGTTTTACAATTTGAGATTTATTAAATTTTCTAGAATAAATCTAATATTATAATTTATAAGTGTGGAACGTGTGTACATTAATATTTTAAATTTAGTTTTGAAAACTTCTTTTCTTATCTTTATTAGGTTTCTATTAAGATAAAACTTCGAAAAGAAATACTGCTCTCTTACAATATTTAACTTTTGACTACTACGTCATCATGTCGTGTTAGCTCAGTCGGTTAAAAGCGTTGCGTCGAATGCGTTAGGGCGAGGGTTCGATTCCTCTAGTGCGTGCGATTTTTCATTCATAATATATATAGTGTTATTGGTAGGTACCCCATAGTTGTTAAATAAATAAAAATGTATGTAAGTAAAATAGAAATGTAAAAAGCTTAAAAAATGAAATTAGGCTTTTTTTGTTTCATAACAATAGAAATATTTGTTATTTATTTTTTCAAGCCAAAATGTATCCAGAAATCAACAGAAAATAGTCAGAAATAATGAAAAGTCTGTCAGAAATCAACACAATATTTTGAAAAATAATCACATTTAAACACAATGCACACAGGAATCTTCAAAAATCATCAAGAATAAAGCGTCGATAATAATTTATTGCCTTGGTCCTAAGAAGATCCGGAGACCCTAATAAAACATCTGATGATTTTTGACGATTTCCTGAAGTTTCTTCTTGCTTTCTCATGCTTTTTGACAGTAAATGCAACAATTACTGTCAAGAATCAACAGAGATTCTGATTTTTTTTCTGATGTTTTCTCATTATTTTTTTGATAGGGAAAACAACTTCTTGATTATAGATTTGTGATACATTGTAGTAAAATTCGTTGTAATTATTGTTGTTAAAGTAAAAATTATTGTATTGTTTATTTGTATTTAAATAATTTGTTATTTTTGAGATTGATGTTGCTTGTAAAGAATGAGTCTGTTGTTGCCATGATGATAAAGTTGATCGCTCTTATAGGTTATGTTGGTGGTATAGGTTATGGTTCATATTTCGAAATCTTGTATTATAGTTAATCTGTTGCATATTTGGTTGATAAAGTTGTTGTTGTGGATTATTATAAATATTATTATAATACTTATGTTTTCCATAAAGTTGATTAGATTTCTCATTAAAATTAAAAGACCATTTTTGACGGTATCCATGTGTATAGTGTGTATGATGATATGTTTGGATATTGTTAAAATTCATATTCAGTATTTTATTTTATTTATAGTGCATATGATGATATTTTTGTATATTGTTAAAATTCATATTAATAATAATGGTCTAAAACTTGTTTTTTATTTAACATACACAAATCCCCAAAAAACTGACACTTATTATTTAAAATACATTTTTTATGAATAATTCATTTAATTATAAAAACAAAGATTTAAGTGTTATATTTTCAGTCCATTCATTTAAAATGAAGAAAATGAACATCATAATCACTGTCCATTATCGTCCATTATTCTTCCTTTATCATGACAGCAATAACATGCTTACACTTGGACATGAAATGCCCTTAAATAGTACTGTTACGAAGTTTCAAAAGAAATATATTAATAAAAAATATATTAATATTTTTTATAACCTTTTTTTATAACAGTGATATTGAAAACTTTCAATACCAGGTTACACATTCTAGCTTTATTTCAGAATTTGTTTCAAATTGCTAGACTACCCCCAAACTGAAAGCACGTCATATCTTATATACACGGACCGTACTAAACAAACCTGTTCACAACATTTATTCTCCTTACAAAAGTGAAAGGTATTAAATGTCATTATTCCAAAATTTTCTCCCCTCCAATTGTCGTATTCTATTTTTTATATGTACATTCTTTTAAAACGAGATATTAATTAATAAACTCATTTCATTTTTAATTAAATCATTAAAACAATAATTGCTATTCTCATTTAGGTGCGGAATTTTACAAGTCAAGCTTGTAATACATTCTATGATTCTCCAACATAGCAGGTATGAATACGTAAGCACGCGCGCTGAAGCGCGCGTTCGGTTTCGTATGGAGAAAAGTGAATTTGTATCAATTATAAAAACCGATAAATATTAATTTAAAATCGATATTTCAGCAACTGTTCATACAAATAATTGTTGTTATTTATTAACTTTTTTCTTATTGCATCTAGAAAGGTGTAGCTTTTCTATTTTTGCAATTTATAAGGCTAATTTAATAACCGATGAATATTAAATGTGAAATCGCTATTTTAGCAACTGTTTAAATAAATAATTGTTTTTTTTTTTAAATTGCAGTTTTTTTCTAATATTGCAATTTATAGAGCTAACTTTAATAACCAACAAGTATTAAATGTGAAATCTCTATTTTAGCAATTGTTTAAACAAATAATTTTACTATTGTTATTTATTAACTTTTTTTCCCATTGCACCTAGAAAGGTGCAGTTTTTTTTAATTTTGCAATTTATTAAATAGTTAATCAAAAACAATAATTATTTGCTTAAAAAATTGCTAAAAAAGCGATTGGACATGTAATATTTATCGGTTATTGAATTAGCCCCATAAATTGCAAATTTAGAAAAAAAAACGGAACCTTTCTAGGTGCAATGGGACAAAAGTTCATAAATAACATCAATTATTTGTTTAAGCAATGCTAATTAATATTCTAAACGAATTTACCATCATTTCTTATTTATTTTATTGATTTAATACTAAGTAATGTCAAAAAAACACTTTACTGACCATTTTTCATAAATATAAGCAAAATCCCCCAGCGCTTTTTTTTAATTCAACTTTTTCTGTTTTTCTACTCAAAATTAAAAAAAAATTGGTTTTGATGATTACATCACTTGCTTTCAAATGGCCTAATATTGTTAAAAAATATAAAAATATTTAAGGAGGTTAGTTCAAAATCATGAATCATAGAGATTCGTTTGAAATTTGCAGCAAAATTAAATGACATATTAATGCATATTATTGTTAAATCTGAGCCAATTTGACTGTATAATTTTCGAGATATTGACGGCCAAAGTTCACTATTTTTCTCAGTATTTAGCATTGAGCTAATGGCCGCAAAAAAAAAAAAATTGAAAAAAAAATAACAACTTGGTTAATAACTTTTGACACAGCGGAGAGATTCAACTCAAAATTAGAGCAAACTTAATTCAATGTTTAAGGAACATAATACTTCAAAGAGAATGAAATCGACTGTTTAGTTGCAGAGTATTATTTATCCAAAACTTAAAGTTACTTGTAATTTTTTTTTGACGTGAGTGACGCGGAGT
The DNA here is from genome assembly GCA_037103525.1 of Ganaspis brasiliensis. Classification (NCBI taxonomy): domain Eukaryota; kingdom Metazoa; phylum Arthropoda; class Insecta; order Hymenoptera; family Figitidae; genus Ganaspis; species Ganaspis brasiliensis. The sequence continues at coordinate 426,962 of JAZKLR010000841.1, read as the reverse complement.
GCGTGGCAACATCGCAACTGTTGAGAGCGGTGGGAAGAGAACGGTGGGAGAAGCGGAGTAACGCGGTAATTCAAATAAAGCTGAGTACTGAAAAATACTCTATTTCAAAAAGTGAAAAAAAAAACAATTTATTAAATTGTCTCTTCATTTTACGTAAAAATATTAATGCATTTAGTATCTTATATTTATCTTGAAAATAAATAAGTTATTAATTAAATAATATGAAATATTACATTATGATTACACATTGAAGTATATATTTTATTATTAAAAGTTTTGAAAAGCTCTGTGTATCCAATAATTATTGCATAATATTTCGGATTAAGAAAATATTTTTAAAAAAGTTGGGTTTCAAAACTTTATTATAACAGACAGAATTTTTGGAAATGAGTAAACTGTAGTTTATGAACTGAAAATATAATAATACCTTTTAGTTAATAATTCTTTTATTCAAAAATAATTTTGCTAATGTTTGGATTTAACACCCGAAATTTTAATTCAAAATCACATATTTTTAATTTTTTAGCGTAATCGCTAAAATAAAGATTTAAACATAAAATAAAGTTTATTAAGAGTACGCTTGAATTAAAAACTAGACATAAAAGTTTTTAATACATAAAACAACGCTTATATTTAAAGTAAAGTTTGATTTTTTTTGCTTTTATAACATGAACATACAAAATCGTATATTTTAATTTTTTTTAGCGTAATCACTTTCTTAATGGTTTTTAACACAAAACAAAGTTTATTAAAAATGCGCTTTAATTGAAAGCTATACATAAAACTTTTTAACAAATAAAACGCAACGCTCATATTAGTTTAAATTAACGTTTGATTTTTCTTGTTTATACAACCTGAACTAAGTCCTGTATTTAAATCACATATTTCAATTTGTTTAGCATAATCGCTTTAACATAAAACTTTTTAAACTTTAATAATTACTTTAATTAAAGCTTCAATAAAAAGTTATACTAAAAACTTTTAAATATATAAAACAACGGTTATGTTATAAATAACGTTTGACCAAAACAACACTAATTCGCATGCGCTCGCATCAGCTGTTCATGCCATGTTGCCAGATCTCTAACTGCAAAGCACTACGTTCTTCAAAATATTACTGTTTTTTTTAAAAATGTTAATTATTTACAGATTTTTACATAAAAATGTACACAACATTATTTTAAAAAATAATCTTTTAATTTACATATTAAAATTTATTTCATATTTGAACATTTAAAAAAAAAATAGTTATCTTGACTACCGTCGTGAACCTAACCTCCTTAAATGAAAAAATAAAAAAAAATAATCTAATTTTTATTATAAATCCTTTCATAGATTAGGGGTCTTTTATAAACCACATAGCCCACTTTTTAAGCAATTTAACCCCCCCCCCCACCCCTATATAGCACACTACTCCATACATTAGCGCTATTTTTTCCTCTTAGAGTACCCTCTATCTTGACCCCCCACCCCCTAAAGAGCTACGAGGTTTATGGATGACACCTTATAAAAAATTTAATTAAATTAATCAGAAATAAAAGCATTATATAATGTTCAATTTTAAGCTTTTAACTTTAAATTTGTCGCCAATATTATCATAAAGAATGTTTATATACTTATTTAAAAATACTAAATGCCAGAGTAATAACATTAAAAAAAGGTATTTTTAATTCTTTCTCACTTAACTTTTATTTTCTTGCAAAATAAATGTTTAAAAGTAAATTACTTCTTTCTATTATTTGAGATAAATTAGTTCTTTGGCAATAATTATCCTTGAACAATGTTAATTCTTATTAAATGTAAAACGAAATATAATTTTTTAAAATCAGATGTTCGTCTGAAATTTGTATTTTTGGTAATCTTTTTTCTCAAGATTTTGTCACGTTTCAAAACTTAAATTTTTTATGATAAACAGCTGCAGATTTTCTCTATAAATTATCAAGAAATTTAGGTTGTTAAACGGGGTATGTTTAAAAAGCTATTAACCCAAGGTCTACAGATTTACTAAATCTTTTTATTGCACTAATATTTTATCATAAGCTTAAGTGCCTTTTCCAAATTTGTTGCCTCCAACCATGACCTTCAGTGACCAATTACTCCCCACTTACACTACCTACCCACAGTGGGATGAATCTGGAATTTACTGTTCAAAAATGTCCAGAGCCTCTAATTCTTGACCAAATTAAAAGTTCTTTTTTTTAAATTAAAGCTTAATAAATTTCTAAAAACATTGTCGGAGCCGATTTTTGAAAAAAAAATTTGTTAACTTTTTTATTAATGTTTAAATGTAATAAAAGAAAATAATGTATCAACATTCCACACGTTTAATCTACGTCACTTAGTGATATTTGAGCAAAAAAAAATTAATAACTTTACTTTCAGGAAAGTAAAATTTTATTTAATATTATGTGATCAGATAGAAAAAAACCTTACTCATGGCCTTTAATCTTAATAAATACTGAATATATGCCTCAATTGCAATAATTTGTTTATAACAATCAGGAAAATTGTGAAAGTTTATTTATTAACCCTCCTGCGTATAGGGCCGAGTATACTCGTCCAAACGAAGTCGTTCCCGTATGCATAAAGACGAGTATACTCGTCCAAACATTTTTATTAATAACTCGTGAACAAGTTAACTTAAAGACTTCTCTTAAATGGTAAATTAAAGCTTAGGGTTCACAGATTGTTATACAATTATGTTAATGTGTGCATTTTAAACTTTTTATAATAACAAACAAATTGAAATAATAATAAAAAATAGGAAGCAGATAGACAGTCTACGAATATCAGGTCGAGATGAATTTTAGAAATATCTTATGTAATCATGGAATTTAGTATTTTAAAACTTCTGAGGCGCATTATCCAGAAAAATAAGGTCCGAAAATTAAAATTCAAAATGGAGGACCCAATATGGCGGACGAATTTTCAAAAAATTGTTGGATTTTAATATAACTTGGTATTAAGGGGTTTTTGGGGTCGCTGATTACGAATCTGTGGTGAAAATTACAAAATTTAAAATGGCGGATCCAATATGGCGGACGAATTTTAAAAAAATTGTTGGATGTTAATATAACTTGGTATTAAGGGGTTTTTGGGATCGCTGATTACGAATCTGAGGTCAAAATTACAAAATTCAAAATGGCGGATCCAATATGGCGGATAAATTTTAAAAAAATTGTTGGATTTTAATATAACTTGGTATTTAGGGGTTTTTGGGGTCGCTGATTACGAATCTGAAGTCAGAATTACAAAACTCAAAATAGCGGATCCAATATGGCAGACGAATTTTAAAAAAATTGTTGGATTTTAATTTAACTTGATACTTTTGAATACGTATATTAAAAACTATACGTATATATGTAAAGCAACATCCAAGTAAGACACGCCTTTTATATGCGTTCTAGGCTTCACGTCTTTTATGAGAAAGACACGCACATGGCGGCATTCTCAGAACTAGAGTATTAAGCCGTAATTTCAAATCATTTTTAAACAATACTTAAATAACCTTCTTAAAAAATTTAATTTTAAAAATGTATTGTCACTGTAAAAAGAGAGATAAGTTATAAATGCAAAAATAATTAAATATACTTATAATATATAAATTGTAGATATAATTTCATTTAATATAAATTCTTATTATCTATATAAGTTTTCACTTCATATTACAGTTTTAATTCTCTTGTATTTTAATTAATGAACATTATTTATAATAACTATTTATTATCAGTTTATAACAATTATTCTTTTTATTATAAATAATAAAATATATAAATATAAATAATAAAAAATCAAGTAAAAGAAATTGAAAAGCCTAAAAGAGTTTCAAAAATATTTGAAAATAAAAAAATAAAAAAAACAGATAAAAAGAGATTTCAAATGGTTTTAAACTAGAATAAAAAAGATTCAAAAATTTGTCCTAAAACGTTTACAAATTTAGGAAAAAAGTATCAAAAAGCACAATCTTCGTAAAAAAGTAATTACAAACTTTATTACAATTTTTGCTGCAAGTTATATGAAAGTTTAGAATTACTTAGTAATGCTTAGTAATAAAATAATTACCTTCCAGATTAGTATATTTTCAAAACTTAAACTCGATCCAAGAAGGACAATGAAATTTAACTCGTAACTGAGGGTTGCTAATTTTTTTTCTGACATAATTTTCGACTTAGAATTACAGTATATTGTTAAAAATTTATAAAACAAATTGTTTAACTATTTCAGAATTTTTTTTGCACTCTAAATTTGAATCAGTAGTATACGACTGACAATCAGTGAATATAACTCATTCTTAGATGCTGAATTTTCTTTACTTCAATCAGTTAAATTTAACTGATTAAAATAAACAAAATCAGCTACTGAGAATCAGTTATAGATATTCACTTAAGGTCAGTCGTATATCACTGATTCAAATTTAGAGTGTATCTGTATTTAATAACTTTTTGAAATTCAGTCGACATAAGATTTTGACAATAATGAAAAAATTGAGACAAAAATACCAAAGTTATATTAAAATCCAACAATTTTATGAAAATTCGTCCGCCATATTGGATCCGCCATTTTGAATTTTGTAATTCTGACTTCAGATTCGTAATCAGCGACCCCAAAAACCTCTTAATACCAAGTTATATTAAAATCCAACAATTTTTTGAAAATTCGTCCGCCATATTAGATCCGCCATTTTGAATTTTGTAATTTTGACATCAGATTCGTAATCAGCGACCCCAAAAACCCCTTAATAGCAAGCTGTATTAAATTCAAAAAATTTTTGAAAATTCGTCCGCCATATTGGATCCGCCATTTTGAATTTTGTAATTCTGACTTCAGATACGTAATGAGCGATCCCAAAAACCCCTTAATACCAAGTTATATTAAAATCCAACAATTTTTTGAAAATTCGTCCACCATATTGAATCCGTCATTTGGAATTTTGTAATTCTGACTTCAGATTCGTAATCAGCGACCCTAAAAACCCCTTAATACCAAGGTATATTAAAATCCAACAATTTTTTGAAAATTCGTCCACCATATTGGATCCGCCATTTTGAATTTTGTAATTCTGACTTCAAATTCGTAATCAGCGACCCCAAAAACCCCTTAATACCAAGGTATATTAAAATCCAACAATTTTTTGAAAATTCGTCCGCCAAATTAGATCCGCCATTTTGAATTTTGTAATTCTGACTTCAGATTCGTAATCAGCGATCCCAAAAACCCCTTAATACCCAGTTATATTAAAATTCAACAATTTTTTGAAAATTCGTCCGCCATATTAGATCCGCCATTTTGAATTTTGTAATTCTGTCTTCAGATTCGTAATCAGCGACCCCAAAAACCCCTTAATACCAAGGTATATTAAAATCCAACAATTTTTTAAAAATTCGTCCACCATATTGGATCCGCCATTTTGAATTTTGTAATTCTGACTTCAGATTCGTAATCAGCGACCCCAAAAACCCCTTAATACCAAGGTATATTAAAATCCAACAATTTTTTGAAAATTCGTCCACCATATTGGATCCGCCATTTTGAATTTTGTAATTCTGACTTCAGATTCGTAATCAGCGACCCCAAAAACCCCTTAATGCCAAGTTATATTGAAATCCATAAGTCTGAAAAATGTATGCATTTGGAAACGACTTTCTAGGTAGAAGCTCATGCGCAGGAGGGTTAAATAAAATTTAACTTTCCTAAAATTAAAGTTATTAATTTTTTTTTGCTCAAGTATTACTAAGTGACGTAGATTAAACGTGTGGAATGTTAATAATTAGCTCTTTTATTACATTTAAACAATAATAAAAAAGTTAACAAATTTTTTTTCAAAAATTGGCTCCGACAATGTTTTTAGAAATTTATTAAGCTTTAATTTAAAAAAAGAACTTTAAATTTGGTCAAGAATTAGAGGCTCTGGACATTTTTGAACAGTAAATTCCAGATTCATCCCACTGTGCTACCCCTCTTGACAAAATATCCCACTCTAAATTTTGTTCCTTTAAACTTCTAATTTTTCTCCTCCCCCATAGCCTCTCGTCACTTTCTGTACGTCATTTTTCTGACAGATTTTTGTAACTCGTCGGAGAGAGCAGTTCGGCTCTTCGAAATTTCAAATTATGTATACCTTTTTTTGCTCATTTTTTAAATTAATGTTCAGTTAAATGTTAAATATCCTGTGTACAATCATTTCGCAAAACCTGTTGAATTATTGGATTCTAAATTTAACAACTCACATTGAAATAAATGTTGAGGAATTAACAAACAATATATATTATTAGATACTTAAATCTTTCGGTCTATAAAAGAATTTCTAATAAAATCAGATAATTATTTTTTTTTTATTTTCTTTTAAATATTTTTATATTTTTTAACAATATTGGATCATTTATAACCAAGTAATGTAAATCAAAACAATTTTTTTTCATTTTGCGTAAAAAAACACAAAAAGTTAGATTAAAAAAAAGCGCTTGGGGATTTTGCTTATATTTATAAAAAGTGGTCAGTGAAGTACCTCAAACAAGTTTTAATAGAAATCTTTCAAGAAATGCAACTTTAGGGTTAAAATGTTTCCCAGCCAACCGTGGGCTCACATGCCTATGGCCATTAGAAAGGTTAAATTATGACATTTAAAACGCTTTTTTAAAAATTGTTTTACGATGATTTTTAAAGAAGATATGATGTTTTACTTAACTTATAACTTTTTTTAAATGTTAAAAACGCGTGAATAGTTAATTATGAAAAAAAATTATTTTATGTAAAATACAGCCCTATCCAACTGAAATAAAAGTGTCCGTACGTTAAGCGTAACCAGATCCGGTTAGACATTTCACCGTTCCTTATCAATCGCTAGTGAACAGTGACCTTGCTTTAGCATTGAATTGTATTATGAAAATGTTAAAAAATTAATGGAACGCCTAAGTCTCCCTAAATCAATTGCAAAAAGAGTCAACTTTGGGTACACTTTTTTCGAAAACTATTACTCCAATTGCATTCTTCCTTATTTTATTCGATTACAAATATAATCAATTTTATGACCCTTATGAAAAAGTGTGACATGAAAATAACGACACAGATGTCATTACTTCATAATGGCATTGCGTGTCATCATTTCGCGACCACACGAAAAAATGACACGAAAAAAATCACATGGCACAGAATGCACCCTTAAAGAACTTTTTATTATTATTAGTTTTATAATAATTTCTAATAAACATACATTGTGCACCATTTTGGGGAGGAAAAAATTTACTGCGCAGCCGTAGGTGCTGTAGAATAAGTAGAATATGTCTGCGCATCCTGGCATTTTTATGTATGCTTTGCCGTGCCATTTTTTTCGTGTGGTCGCGAAATGGTGACACGCAATGACACGAAAGTAATGACACGCATCTGTGTCATTATTTTCATGTCACACTTTTCCATAAGGGGAATAAGGGGCCATCCACAAAGCATGTGATACTTTAGGGGGAGGGGGGGGGGGGTGTCAGCAAAATATCACGCTACATGTTAAAAAATTTTAAGACCATGGGAAAAGCATCATGAGGGGGAGGGAGGGGGGTAAATTTACAAAAATATGTATCACATGCTTTATAGATGACCCCTAAGAAGTAACAAGACGTTATCTTAAATAGATACTTTTTTATAAAGATTTATACCATAATGTAAAAATAATTCCCAATTTATCTAATTAAATGACTCACATCTCCGTTTATATAACTGTAAATAATGTCAAACTTCTTATTCGTTGTCTTGAAACCTTACTCAAAAAATTAAAAAAAATAACTTGTAAATCGGTTTAATCGTATAAGAGAAAAGTGTTCCGAAAGATAAAAAAAAATTAAAAAATCAAATTTTACAGGAAAGACGAATAACTAAAAAGAAAGAAAACTTATGAATTTCAGAATCAAATAATCTAAAATTTATGAAACTTGGTATACTGGGGTTTTTTGGGTCACTGATTTCAAATTCAAAGTCAGATTTTCAAAATTTAAAATGGCGGATCCAATATGGCGATCGCATTTTCAAAAATTGACTGAATTCGCATGAATCTTGGTGTTTTAGGGTAGTGATGTAGTGTACTTACCTCAAGATACCCTGTGAGTTTCAAAATGGAATTAGCATAACTTTCTACGGAATAAATAAAAATTTATGACTAATAAGGCTAATTCTTCGCTAAATCAATTAAAAAAAATAACAAATGAGCATCTCTCGAAAAGAACAAAGTTCGAATCATACAGATTTAACGTTACTTGTAATACATTTTTATTTATTTCTTGGAAAGTTATGCTCATCCCATTTTGAAACTCACAGGGTAACTTGAGGTAAGTACACTACATCACTACAAAAAATATTAACAAAATAAAAATTGGAGATTTTTCAAAAAACAGAAAACAAAACTTTTTCTTTAAATATCAACAAAACTTTAAATTAATATTATTTTAAACTTAATTTAGTAAAAAGTGTCTTTTAACGAACAATTTAAAAAAAAGTTGACCCTTATTTCTCTTATCATTCAAAAGTTGTGTGGTCTCAAAAATAAAAAGTTCAAACATTTTAAAGTTGAATATCTCCTACATTTATTAATATTTTTTAAAAGAAGCTTTACAATTTTTTTAGTCACATCAAGGACTACAAGTAAGCGAAGTTTGATCTAAATCCCATAACATAAGGAAATTTTCATGATCACTTACCATGGAAATGCTCTTGTTATAAAACTTAGTATCTGGAGGTTCTTACGGTCGCTGATTACTAATCTCTAGTTGGTTTTTAAAAATTGTAAATAGGGGATCCAATTTTGTAAACAAATTTTTAAAAAATGATTAAATGTGCATGAAACTTTTTACTTTGTGGTTTTGGGGTTGCTAAATACGTATTTGTTATTTATTTTTCAAAAATTAAAAATCTCGAATCTAATGTGTCGGATCCATTTTCAAATATTTTTTTAATTCACCTGTATCTTGTTATTCGGAGATTTTTGAGTTTATTGATTTTAAATCTTAAATCAAACTTTAAAATTTTTAAATTTGCAAACCCAATATAGAGGACGAATTTTAAAAAAATATTGTGCCGCTTGAACTTTGTTTATTGGGAGTTTTTAAGCTTGATAAATATGAATTTGATGTTTATTTTGAAAAAATTAAAATGCGGTTACAACATAGCAGGCAAAAATTCTAAACATGATTATAGAAATGTATCAGTTTCTGAAGATAGAAATCGAAAACAGATTTTGAAGTCAAAAGAATATGTGTATGATCTGTTTTTTTTTCTTATGAATCGATCGTGTTTTTATGTTTGTCGATAAATTCAATTGTTTTTGTTTCAATTTCTTAACCTTAGCTAAGATTTTATATATTTATTTGGGCGACCGGATAACGTACATCAGTGTTTCGTTAACGTGGATTGTTCATCCTCAGTGTTTTACGTTCTTGTGACAGTTGTTCCTACAAAACTTATATATTTTAGATATTTTCAACAAAATGTGACAATAATGCTTAGAATAAAAATATTCAACAAAAGAAAGAATACTCAGGGAAAGAAAAGGCAAAGGTTCGCATCCTCTATTTCTAGTTCCGATCGTTCGCGTTCGATTTCACCAGTTTCTCATTTGTGTTGCTTAGAACAAAAGATTTTAAATAATTTTGATGAATATAAGGAGAATAATTCAAGTGAAAAATATAAACTTATTGATGTGAATGTTCTCAGTGACGCACTAGCTAAAATAACAATGTGTACATTCTGCAAAGGAGAAGTACGTTTATCTGTTGTTAGAAGATTTGGACTAGCATCTAACTTACAATTGTTGTGTGACCAATGTTCAACACGGAAAAACCTAACGAATTACAAGCTAATTTCTGTGAATATTTCAGGTATTAATATTTTAATCGATCACTGTTCATGCATAAATTAACAGTTTTTTAAAGTGTGTTTTTTAATAGTTTACTGACTATTTTCCAGGAAATGACAAAAAATTGTACGACATAAACCTCAGGTTCGTGTATGCTTGTCGAGCAATTGTAAAGTACCATACAGGAGGAAAAACCTTTTGTGGTATTATGAATATGTTTTCTCCTCCAACTACGTGGGCATCATATGAGAATATTCTAGCATCTATAGCCAATGTGGTCTGTAAACACTCAATAAAGCAATCTATAGAGGAGGCATTCATTAAAAATGAGGGCCAGAGGGGTATATCAATAGCATTGGATGGAACGTCGCAAAAAGAGGATATTCATCACTCAATGGAGTTGTTACAGCTACAATTCTAGACACTGGAACAGCAGTTGGCGTGAGCATATTATCAAAGTTTTGTAAATGTCCTGAAAAAACCAACGGTGAGCATCTTGACGATTGTGTTGCTACTTATCAAGGAGCCAGTGGTGGTATGGAAGTCGAAGGTGTCTGAGAAATTTTTAATAGATCTCAGAAAGAGTACAATGTTAGGTATATAAATTATCTTGGTTATGGAGACAGTTAAGCCTACAACACCATATCGTCTGAATCTTCTTATAGAGACGACTGTCCAATTGATAAGCAAGAATGTGTGAGCCATGTTCAGAAAAGAGTTGGGAGTCGACTGAGAAGATTGAAGAATGGAAACAAAAAGAAGAAGCTAAGTGATGGGAAACCACTTGATGGAAAAAACAGGTTAACGGATGCTGCAGTAGACAAATTACAAGTTTACTATGGCTTGGCTATTAGAAGAAACACAAAGAATTTGGAAGCAATGAAAGACGCTGTCTGGGCAACATTTTACCACGCTGATTCGTCAAACGAAAAACCAATACATGACTTACGTAGTGATTCATGGTGCAAATACAAACAAGCCAGTACCAGTGGGGAAATTTATAACCACGACGACCATTTTCACTTAGACGAAGCTATAATTGATATTATAAAACCGATTTATCTAGATCTCGCAAATCCTACTTTACTTTCATAATGTTTACACGGAAAAACACAAAATATCAATGAATGTTTGAACAATGTAATTTGGTCAACAATACCAAAAAGAACGTTTGTTACTTTATATACACTAAAATTAGGAGTAGCTGATGCGGTTGGTTGTTTTAACGATTGAAATATTTTTCGCTGCAGAACCCTGAAAGAATTAGGAATTACACCTGGTGATTTTTGTTTGAAAGCTATGCATCAACTTGATGAAAAAAGAATAAGAGCTGCTGAAAACAAAAACGAGGCAATTTTTAAAAAGATTAGACAGAAGACAAATCGAGCTAAAAAGAATTTAGAGGAACACTTGCAAGAGGCGGCAGACGAAGTCTCATATACTGCTGGGTTATAATAAACTTTTTAATTTTTTTGTTGTACTGAGCTTCACTGATAAATCTATTTAATTTAATTTATTGAATTTAAGATTCAACTTTCAAAAACTATGGTTATTATTACACATATAAATCATAGATACACATTAAAAATATATTAAATTTAAAGTGTTTTACTTTTAATTTTACGCTATATAAAAGCTGCCATTTTGCAGCTGCATCTGCATTTTTAAAATTCGTTCTACATATTGGATCCGACATTTTGAATTTTCGAAAGTTGACTTCAAATTTGAAATCAGCGACTCCGAAAACCCCAGTATACCAAGATTCATGCAAATTCAATCAATTTTTAAAAATTCGTCCGCTATAGTGGATCCGCCATTTTAAATTTTCTAAATTTGACTTCAAATTTAAAATCAGCGACCCCGAAAACCTCAATATAACAAGATTCATGCAAATTCAGTCAATTTTTAAAAATGCGACCGCCATGTTGGATCCGCCAATTTGAATTTTGAAAATCTGACTTTGATTTTGAAATGAGCGCCCCAAAACACCCCATTAATGCTGGGACCGCAATTGTAGTTGCTCTATAAGACGATTCGAGATTTCCCTACACTGAAAAACTCCTGGGACATCAGATGTACCTACTGGGGCATCAGACGTATCAAGGCATAGAATAAATATTGTCCCTTCCATTTGGCTCGTGCGACGCCCCTTTCAGGCGCAACTGACGCACGCGCGCGGGCATCCTGTGTCCTAATTTGTGCACCAGAGCTCTCAAGTGATGTTGTATCTCTTGCTCCGTACATATGTTGGACAAACAAGCGGTGCGCCTGACGTGACACAATTTTTTCAGAGTAAATGCGCCCGTTTTCCACACATAATTTTCTATAATCCCTTGAGTCAAGAACTCTACTGAAAACGCAGTTTTTAATGATATCGATGTGAAGAATTCTACGGTTTATATTTAAATAATGAGGCAATTTACGAGTAATGTCCCAAGTTCAGAGATCATCCCCTTAAAAAAAGATTAAAACTTAGGGAATTTATTTTATCAAATTTGCTTGACAACGTCTTATTTCTCAATTTTTCTCTGTCTTTACATGTAGAGGAGACCGAGGCTAAATGTTAAACTTTCAAAAAATATTTTTCTACCACATATACTGTGGTATATGTCCATTTTTTCCCTAGGGAAAAAACGTGAAGCCATTTTCACACAGTCGAACAAATTAATGCGTTTAGATCCTGTATACGCTCTCTAAATTTCAATCAGTGAAATTTCACTAGTGAATCAGTGCGAAAGAAGCCACTGATTTGAATCAGTAAAAATTTCAATGGAATTTCACTGATTCTCAGTCAAAATGTAACTGATTCATTCAGTGAGGTTACTGATTCAATCAGTAAGATATTTTACTGAGAATTAGTTAAATTTGATTGATTCTCAGTCAAAATCTTACTAATTGAAATCAGTGGTTTATTTCGAACTGATTCGCCTGTGAAATTTCACTGCGAGTCCAATTTAGAGAGCAGACATCTAAAAGCGCCATGTTTCTGCCTGTAACAAAAACTACTTTTTAGCCTTCATAAGTAACAGATAATTTTAAAATTATCCTTTATCTTCATACTTAGTTATTGTAGAAACAAAATATTTCAAAATATAGAAAAAACAAAAAATGTGTATGATTATTTTCAAGAAAATTTAAAATTAACAATAATAGATTGTTTAAACATTTGTTAAATTTCTGAAATCATGTAAGAGAATACAAATTTAAAGTATTTATAAAAATTTTAGCAAAAATCTTTAAGGAATATAGAAAAAATTGAACTTTTACTGATTATGCGGTTTTTTCTCTTTTGTATTTATTTAAATAATAAATAAAACGTCAACAAATGGATTTCAAATTAATATTTTTTAAAATTTAATGCCGCAAGACACATTTTTCAAAAAAAGATCTTATTCTTATATCTTTATACTATAAAATATAAGTTAGTAGTTTTTATTTTAAAAGCCTAAAGAAAGTTGCTTGCGTGGTTAGAAAAATTGTATTTTTTAACCATGTCTTTTACATTCTTCCATGTTAAAAGGTTGAACTTCATTCTCAAATATCTTAATAAGTAACACTGCTTCCTACCTTAAAAAAATTATTGTATTAGCTGAATGTTCTTTTATTTGATATTTCAATTAGAAAAATATTTATAGGAAAATTTTTTTCAGAGAACTACCTTAAGAATTTACGCCAAAATCGTACCTGTAGAGTAATTTAAATAAAAAAAACTACATTTAACCCCACTGTGTCGTGGCGCGAGTTGAAACGACCGCGTCTCAGCGCGCCGTAATCTGTTTTTGGCTTCTAATATTTTAAAAATAAAAAAGGGCATTCTAAAAATTTCTATATCGATAGGAAAAAAGCTCAGGCTTCGTTTTGCAATACTTTATTTTAAAATTAAAGTGACCAATTTTGGTGAAAATAGCAAATTAAATGTTAATTATAAAAAATTATGGTCAAATTTTAAAAATGCTAAAAAATAAATTTCACCAATGAAAAGAACATTAAAAATGCTCTTCAAAAAAGTCAAAAGAATTTTTGGATTTTATTAGGACAAAATGGGCAATAAATTCCCCACGTGTTATTATTATTTTTTTTTTTTTTAAGAAATGAGTTTTGAACTTGGAACATTACACTTAAAAATGCCTCTAATACTAAAAAGATTCAATGAGGAAGTAAGCTTGATCATAAAACTTTTTGTACAACGAAATTTTTGAGAATTTTTACAAATTCTTTGGTATCTATAAGTCTTTTGCCTAAAACTTTAATTTTGCCAAAGGCCGTAGCCAGATAAGCATGTGTCTGCGGCCCCCACTCGGATTTCGTTCATATTCATGGGATTGAGTACCCTCAATATGAAAAATTCTTTTCGCCAAGTATTAACTTTTGAAAATTATTTTTTAAAAAGTTATGGCACTTTTTTGAAAAAAATTAAAATTTGATTTTTTCTTAAGTGACTAAATCGATTTAATCGGCAAAAAAATATGTTATAAGGGAATCAAAAATGCATTTAAAAAAAAATTGGCTATTAATTTTGTGCAGGGTAAGGGTAATAACAAATGATCATATCCTCAAAAAAAAATACTCAGGAAAAAAATACTAAAGGGAAGAAATATGGTAACACCGGAGAAATATTTTGCTAACATCAGTTTGTCTATCCAACACCGAACTCAGATATGCTTTAATAGAAAGATGATTTGCTTTATTAAGTAATAGTACACATAGGTATAAGGAAAATGTGTCTCCAGAAGCGAAAAAAGCAGCAATTGTTCAATCTACATTGAAAAAACGGTCCGGTTAATTTTACCAGAATTTCAGGTTAAAATAATCTGAAACTCTAGTAACGGCTCGTCCATAAACTACGTTACCAATTTTCCAGATTTTTCGGCCCCCCACTCCATTGACGGCTTTACATGAATTTTTAAAATTTATAACATTTAGCGTAGGTTCAAGCCCGACCCCCCACCTCTCATAAGTTGATAACGTAGTTTATGGATGAGCAAAAGCTCTATGTAACATGACTCTAATAATTTTAACAGGACTTTCTTTCAGTGTAATGCAAGATCTCAATTACTATTCAGGAAAACATATAATATAATTGGCTAATTTTAATAATATATGACTCGTATGTTCATAATTTATTTCGGGATGTTCATTAATGAGACAGGAAGTAAAAACTTAAGTAAAAAATTGGTTGGCCCATCCTTTCCATGATATATCATGTATTTTAGAGGCCAAAAATCAGTTATTTTTAATTTTCACAGTCAAGTACCCTTCAGATAGAGCTGCTCAAAATATATGTTTCTTTTTAGATGAAAAAGAATGTAACAAAAAAATATGGTAATTGTTCCAAGTCAACTACTACGAAAAAAAAAATTATAGAAAGTAAAAATGTTTTTTTTCTACCCCTTACCCTGTACAAAATTAATAGCCAATTTTTTTTAAATGCATTTTTGATTCCCTTATAACATATTTTTTTGCCGATTAAATCGATTTAGTCACTTAAGAAAAAATCAAATTTTAATTTTTTTTTTCAAAAAAGTGCCATAACTTTTTAAAAAATAATTTTCAAATGTTAATACTTGCCGAAAAGAAGTTTCATATTGAGGGTACTCAATCCCATGAATATGAACGAAATCCGAGTGGGGGCCGCAGGCACATGCTTATCCGGCTACGGCCTTACAGAATATTTAATCACTTCGGCGGTATGACGCCAAAATTGGCGTCATGCGTTAAGTGGCCTAGAGCGGTGAAAATGAGCAACATGGCGTCACGACTATTTCTCGATTATTAATGTCTGTTGTGATTTTTTATGTATGTAAAAAAAACTTATATTTATACACTCTTATGTTTATAATGTAAACATAAGAGTATATATATATATAAGTTTTTTAAAGAAAATAAACGGAAAATCAAGGATAATACCTGAATAAACGTATGTCGCAATTCGCGAAAAGTATTGAAAATCGTCGATATTCAACTTGCTAAAAAACAATTAAAATATTTAAAAATTTAATTTTTAGTATTATATTCGTGATCACCGAATCCTAAAATATAAGAATACTATGTTTACATCCATAAAAAATGACAACAGACATTAATAATCGAGAAATAGTCATGACGCTATTTAGCTCATTTTTACCGCTCTGGGCCACTTCACGCATGACGCTAATTTTGGCGTCATACCGCCGAAGTGGTAAAAAGAATAGTTGCAGACTGTGATATTTTTAAATATCCTTACCCATATATATTGTTATATTAATATCGTTTCTTCCATCAGCGCTACAACTATTTGAGATACGAGTATAATATTTCTGCACTGAGAAAAATCTATTGCGAATAACGCATGAATACGTACCGTTCGCATTTTGCAACACATACACTTTGCCTTTCTTGCTCAAAAACGTGCTTAAAGCTCATGAAAAGTTTCAGTGCACTAATAGTAAGAAAACATGTGCGGACTCTTCTCACAAGTCTTGCCGAAAACGCTCTCCAGCTTTCAGTGAAAAAATTGTAAAAAATCGGTGAGATTTTGGCATGAGTTTCTAGCAAACATGATTAGAATTTATATGCGCATGCGCGGCGAATTTCAGTTGTATCGTTGTTCGTTTAAAGGGACCGCGCCTGCGCACATCGTTTTAAGACTAAGTGGCAAAAAAACCATGTAGAAATTACACCGATTCCTTGCAACGCTGGATAAAAAGGTAAGGAGCATTTTTGGCACATTTGTGTTGCATTGGGTGTAAAAACTTGGAGATTAATTAGTAATATAAAGTTACTATTCTCACACGAAGCATTAATATGCATTAAACTCACGATTTCGTGTACGAGTGTCTCCAGTTTTGTACGATTTCTGCATTAAATTATACCTTGTAAAAGTAGTAACAGTCCTTGGTGCAATAATAGCAATATATTTTTCTCAGTGTGGTACACGTTTGTTAATATCCACTGAAAAAATTATGGTGCAGCATCTACACTATGAAGTTTACCTGTTGTATATAATGTCTGACAGAGTTTGCACTTCAGTTAAGTACAGATGCAGTTTTAGCTTGGCACTAATACTGACCCATAACAGTGTAAATATAATACCATGTCAAGGTTAGGAAGTAGTTCACTTTTTGGGACTGATGGGGCGTACTTCCGAATAGAACCCCTGACCGATTTTAATGAAACTTGGTATACTTACGTATTTCGATGCGCTAATTACGAAAATCATAATGAAAACTGGCGCAAATTTTATTATCATGGTAAAAACCTTAAAAAACCATGAAATTGTAAGTTTTTTACATTTACTTCTTTAAAAATTTAAAATATCAAAAAATGTTTCATACAAAAGTTGTAGCCCTCATTAAAATTTAAAATACACATTTTATGTATTTAGCATTTTTTACTAAAACTGATTAATTAAGGAAAAAAATGCAAAAAACCAGAAATCACCATAGGAGGGACCAAATACCCACATTATATCAATATTAAATTACCTACAGCCGTAATTACGTTATTACGTAATATTACGTTCATTACGCTGCAATACATTCATTACCTATTAGTACGTAATAACGTCAAATTACGTATTTACTACGTATTTACGTACAATTATGTAATAACGTTAACTTACGCATTTACGTACAATTATGTAATAACGTAAACTTACGTATTTACGTACAATTATGTACATATATACAATAACGTGAAATTACGTCAATTACGTAATTTACGTAATTGCATGAACAAATTACGAAAATCATCTTTAAAAAAATGGTTAACTTGATCATTTTTATGATAGTATCATAAAAACCAACAGAACTATAGATTTTTACACCGTTGTCTACATTCCACTTTCAGTGTGGCATCCCAACCCCCCCCCCCCCCCCTAGATTGTCCAAGACATGAGAGGAATTAGAAGAAACTAGGTAAAAACCAACAGAACTATAGATTTTTCCACCGTTGTCTACATTCCACTTTCAGTATGGCACCCCAACCCCCCCCCCCCCTAGATTGTCCAAGACATGAGAGGAATTAGGAGAAACTAGGTAAAAACTAACAGAACTATAGTTTTTTCCACCGTTGTCTACATTCCACTTCAAGTGTTGCACCCCAACCCCCCCTTAGATTGTCCAAGACATGAGGGGAAGCCATTTGAAGCAAGGTAGGCTTAACTTATCAGAAAATTTGGCTATGGTCAAAAAAATCGTTTTTCTGTTAAAAAGTGAAACTACTTTCGTTCACGATGTGTCCAGTAGGATATAGAACTTTAAAAAACAACCTTTGTAATAGGTTCAGGGATAGTCCAACAGTAATTTTGTTTTTAAATTAAAGATGACTAATGAAAAAAGTCCGACAAAAATATCGTTATAAGTAACAAATTATTATATATACTGGGTATGCCACCGTTGGCCTGTAGGTCGCAATACAATATCAATCGGCCTTTCTCACAGCCACCAAATCCTTGCAGTATGTAAAACAATATCAATCAATGTCAAATCAACCAAATATATTTAAATTTGTATAGACCTTACAGAGACATGAATAGATGATAAACACTTGCGTTATGCTTTATATTCATAACGTAATAAAAAACTGGTCTTTCTACATGTTCGCTCCTGTCATTATCGATCGGCCCCTCTTCGCGCTTCATTAGAAACTTCACTAACGAGTTCTTAAATAATTATTAAAGATATTGAAAAAACGCACATAACAAAATATATGTATTTTTGGAAGGCCTACAAATTTTGTAAGAAACATTTTCCGAAATTTGTAGTCTTTCTTAAAATAATTGCAAAAAACTATGTTTTTATGGGGGTTTTCAGGTTTTCACCATGATAATAAAATTTGAGACAATTTTTACAATGATTTTCGTAATTAGCGCATCGAAATACGTAAGTATACCAAGTTTTATGAAAATCGGTGGTACGCTCAACTTGATATCGTTAATACTGTCTTAGGTTTCTATTTGGTCGTTTCTATGGTGATTTCTGGTTTTTTGCATTTTTCTCCTAAATAAGTCAGTTTAAGTAAAAAATGCTAACGATATAAAATGTGCATTTTAATGAGGGCTATAACTTTTGTATAAAACATTTTTTGATATTTTTAATATTTAAAGAAGTAAATGTAAAAAACTTAAATTTGCATGGTTTTTTAAGGTTTTCACCATGATAATAAAATTTGCGCCAATTTTCACTATCATTTTCGTAATCAGCGCATCAAAATACGTAAGTATACCAAGTTTCATTAAAATCGGTCAGGGGTTCTATTCGGAAGTTTATCCACCTTTAGTTCGGGAGCTCTCCTATAAATAGCGCAACTGCTGCTCGGAGGTTATAAAGTTACTGCAGCACTTAGCACAGTTCCGATGTTGCATCATAATTTTTTCAGTGTATAATACCAAATACTCGTCTACGGAACCACAGTTTTTGGTGTGAGTGTAACTCGCACGTGCCCGATTTTTTTATTAGTCGCTGACTACTCCGCTAATCCACTAATCTGCTCCATCTGATTATACCCTGACCATCGAAATAGTTAATATAGTAATGAAACTAAAACGAATTAATACAGTACTTACAAATCAGACTTTTCATCTCTGTAACTGGTTGCATCT
Source organism: Ganaspis brasiliensis (assembly GCA_037103525.1). NCBI lineage: Eukaryota > Metazoa > Arthropoda > Insecta > Hymenoptera > Figitidae > Ganaspis > Ganaspis brasiliensis. The sequence continues at coordinate 407,547 of JAZKLR010000841.1, read as the reverse complement.
AGGGATTCTTTTTTCTTTTTTGCTTTTTTCTCTTTCCGTTTCTCACGTCGACTTCGAAGGAAACCTATTAAAATAAGATTTGAAAAAATTTACATTAATATATCTGAAAAAAATGTCACTGAATCAAGAAAATTTTATTTGCTTTAAGTATATCGTCGGCTTGAATAGGGACAGGGGAATTATGATATTGGTTTAAGAAAACAATGGTTTTGCTATAGCACGATTGTGCGGTGCGCAAATATTCTTGAGCCTAGAACATATAGGATCGCGTTGACAATTTAACAAGCTTGCAAGAAACGTAAAAAATATTGACTAGAGAAAATATTATCACAATATGGGAACATATTTTCTTGATCTAAAATTATCTTTTTTTTAATTGCAAAAATATTTTCTCGTTTTAATAATCCTCTGACTCCCTTCATCCTTCTCTCATACTCCTTTTATTCTTTTTATCATTATATTTGCATTTTTTCATATTTAGAGCATCTTTAATTTATTTATTTATTTAAATAATACTGATTTTACATATATACTTACATTTAATTAACAACTATTGAAGCTGAGTAAATAAATTACAAAATAAAAATTTTTGGAGTCCAGTGGGATTGAACCCGCGACCGCACGACGCCGAGTTCAACACGCTGTCCACTTTAATACGCCAGGCTTGATAACAAAATCGCAAAAACTCTTATTGAAGCTATTGGTGGCAAGATATTCTTGGATCAAGGACATCTGTGTTGTTGCTACGCTCGTGCTACACTCGTTCTTCGAACATTTGTGCTCGCCAAAAAAACACGGCCTTCCCTCCCTTGATGCATAATATACTATTACATAATATACTAATATAAAAATAATCTAATATTATTTTTATATACTAAATATATATTAACAATATAAATTAGTGGATTGCAAAACTGTTCGAAATACAGAGGGATTCTTTTAGGTTTTTAGGCGAAGCGGGTTTAAATTTGTGTCCAACTCTGAAGTTGGCAGTTTCAGGGTCAAAACGTATTCTGGCAAATCGACTCTCTGTGAAAACAATTGAATACCGTTTTTTTCAAATTTTGAACAGTTTTCTAAACGCCCCGAGAAAAAAAAGGAAATGGCGAGGTTAATATTAAGAAATTCGTAAAAAATGAAACAATTTTGCTCGCAGGATCGTTTTCTTTTAACGAGGAATGGTACACATTGTCGGAAAAAAAGTTTGTCCAAATGCAATATTCTGATTTTTGAAATAGAAAAATCATAAATTCATGTTATATTTGTTTGTGGAAGTGTAAACAATTATATTTTTTACAAAGTGAGTAATTAAAAATTGCAATTTGATGAAAAATAAGCATAATTTGATGTATAGAAATTTAGCATGATCTAACTTCAATTTAGATAAAGTTTTTAAATGATATTTTTTTTTAATTTTCATTAAATTGCAACTTCTAACTACTTATTTTTGAAAATTAAAATTGTTCACACTTCTATTGAAAAATATTATAATTAAATATAAATTTTCTTTTTCAAAAATCAAAATAATTCATTGACTGCACTTGAGTTGGGTCCGCGGTTCGGTCCCAGAATGCGGCTGAAGGGGTACTCATTCTCCCACTCTTTGTCTACTCAGTCAGTCCTTGTCTCTTTCTACCTCCCTTCTTTTGACACTGTGTACCTGGGGCATTTCGTGGGAAGGCGACTGGTCATGTCTCAGATTTTCTGGATTTTCTTGTATGAATAGTCATTAAGGTACTAAATAAGTGTACCAAGTAGGGGAGAGTCGCCAGTTGTGAGACGGCTCCAGTTGTGAGACAGGCAATTTTTTTTAACACGAAATATAAAAAGGCTGATTAGTATACATAAAAACATTTCTTTTTATACGAGCCAACTTTTGCGTGTACACCGAAGCGGATATATGTATTTTTTGTGTTAGATGCCAACACTGTGTGTGAAAATCGACTAAAAAACTTTTTTTCAATATGTGCAAAGTACTTTTTTTTAAGTTAATTATTTGGAAAAGCTAAATGTTATGCATTTTTATTTAGTATTTTCCTTATATTTTGTAATGCAATATTGCATTGTTTCAATCTACAGTTGGAAATATTTTTTTTTCCTTTTTCAAAATAGCGCCAATTTCCGGTTGTGAGACACAGCAAGTCACCAGTTGTGAGACGGTGACCCATCTGGGATAGCCTATATTTTTCGTTATGCAGCATAAAGCGCTCTGTTCAGTTTAGTTCGTTACGTACATTTGATAACACAACAATTATTATTTAAAGTGTGGGAACATGTGCACAAGTTATTTCATTTGCCTACATTGCGACAGCGATTTCGATGAAGATAATTGATAGTCATATTTTAATGAATAAATATTTTTATTTAGTATATAATAATATGTATTATCAATATATTTAGTTATTTATATTAAACATAATGTTTCATGCCAAATTTTTTAAATTTTAGCATTTTTTATAAGTGTCTCACAACTGGACACCTTTTTTTTTCGACTAAAAAGATGTGCTCGGAAAATTGATTATAAAATTTTTCGAGTTCATCTGAACACTACACTTTCTATGAATAAAAGTTGCGTATTTAAGTTACTTTTTGAACGGTGTATTTTATTTACGATTTCGTTTACCTATTTCCAATTTAGAGGTCAAAAATAAAACCCGTCTCACAACTAGCGACTCTCCCCTATTAATTAAAAATTATTACAATTTTTCAAGATATTTGCAATGTAAATTTCAGGCTACTTTTTTCATCTTTAAATAACTTTCTTATTTTCGAGAATTATGAAAAAATTATGAAGACCTTTTTTATTCAAAAGACATTAAATTTTAATAAAAAAAATTAAAAAATTAAAATTTATGTAATTATTTATTTGAAAAAAAGAAATTGTTTTTAATTTTTAAGTACCAGCACCACCTCAGATCGACTTAAAAAAAATATCATTTTAAAGCTTAAGGTATCCTTAAAAAACCCTCCAATTTTCGAGATGGCTTCTGCTTTTGTTTTTGAGTAATAAATTCTCAAAGTTTTGAATCCTGAACATCCAGTACTGCGCCGGCATTACATACCTACTTATAAGGGTCCCACATAACACGTAATATTCTAGGGACATTCCTGGAATATTTTAGTGACGTTAATGGAACGTTGCTATGTTTGACTCAAGGAATATTTCGCTCAAATATTACTGGAATATTCCCCTAGTAGATTTAAAATTATTTTTGTTTCAATAGCACATTCCATGAATGTTAAATTGTAATGTCTCTGAAACATTACAATATAACATTGCAGGAATATTCCATTGGAATATTCATAAGTTTTTTAAAGCAAAAAAAAATTTAGTCTTTAAATTTATTAATTCTTATTAGAATTATTTATCATTTTATTTTTTGTCTTAAAACAAATTAAAAATTCCAAACGCGACGGGAGGATTCGAACCCTAAACCTAACACCTATCTAACGATTATCGCTCGCAGCTATTATCGGTATGAAAATAAGAATCTAAACCGAGTAGATATACTTTTAATACATATCTAAAATAGTTGAAGTTTATCCGGCTTTATTGTAAAATTTTTTACCGATAAAATAGCCGCGAGCGTTAATCTTTAGATAGGTGTTAGGTTTAGGGATCGAATCCTCCAGTCGCGTTTAGAATTTTTAATTTGTTTTAAGATGTAAAAATAAAATGATAAATAATTTAAATAAGAATTAATAAATTTAAATACAAAAAATTTTGTTTTTGCTTTAAAAACTTATGAATATACCAATGAAATATTCTAGAGACATTACAATTTAATATTCATGGAATGTGCTACTAAAACAAAAATAATTTTAAATATACTAGGGGAATATTCCAGTAATATTTGAGTGTAATATTCCAGAGACATTACAATTTAATATTTATGGAATGTTCCATTAAAATATTCACTGAGTCGGACATAGCAACGTTCCAGTAACGTCACTGCAATATTCCATTGGAATGTTCCGAATGGCACAAAAAAATATTCCAGGGATGTCCCGGGAATATTACGTGTTATGTGGGGAGTAACCATTTATAGCCAATTTAGAGAATTTAAAAAAATTTTGTCCGCCATCTTGAATCCGCAATTTTGAATTTTTAAATTTAACAAACATTCGATTTCAGAGACCCCAAAAACCCCCAAGTAACCATATTCAGACAATTTTAACGATTTTTAAAATTTTTGATCGACATCTTGAATCCGACATTTTGAATTTTTAAATTTAACAAACATATTCAAATTCAGAGACACCAAAACCTCCCGAGTAATCATTTTCAGACAATTTAAAGAATTTTAAAAATTTTTGTCGGCCATCTTGAATCCGCCATTTTGAATTTTTTATTATTTATGAAATAATTGAGTTCATTCAAGTAAAAAAAGACAAGAAAAATCTTTGTCCTTATGATTTGATGAAAAAATAAAGTTTGGACTAAAGTAGAGTGAATAATGCCAGTTTTTGAAAATTCAAGACGCTATTTTGAAAAAACAGGGGTGGGGGGTTTTTTCGACATGAAACTTATGTTTTATCAAAATAAAAGCTTTGAAAAAATGTGGTTTTTTGCAAAAAAGTGTAAAAAAACGATAAAAATAATTTTTTAAACAAATTTTCAATGGCATATTTCGAAAGGGCGCATTTAAATACATAAGAAATGGTACTTCCGATAAAAATCTTCTTTCTCATTTGCAAAAGAACTGGCCTCGAATTCGCACTAAAAACTCTCTGCATTTGGGCGTCAATGGGTTAAACAAAAACAAAAGATCTGCATAATGAAATCTGTTTTCAAGTTTGGGTATATTTAATTGTGACCTTAAAATAGAATAATCATGAGAGTAGAAATCAAATTCAATATTCAATTGTCTAGCAGCAAATCGCAAAAAGCAGTTTTGTACACACTCAAGTCTAAGCGTATGAACACTGTAATATGGACACCATGTAACAGAGCCATACTCCAAAACAGAGCGGACAAATGATAAATAAAGTACTCTCAATGAGTAATGGTTATTTGTTATTTGACCTAGAGTATTGAAATTTGGTACACATATGTATTTTCACGAGTAGAGTTTAGGAAAAATATAGAGAACATGATTGGAGGTGATAGTCATAGCGTTGGCAAGGAAAAACTTTTTTTTCAAAAAAACCGTGTCCCCCCCCCCCCTTATCTTCCAAACTATTTGACCTAGAGGTTTGAAATTTGGTTTACCTAGGTATTTTTACGTGTAGATTACAGGAAAAATATAGCGAACGTTGCTGGACTTATTTTTCAAAAGTTATTAATGAAAAGTTGAAAAATGACAAAAAACCCCTATGCTAGCGCACAGCGTATTTATCCTGAAAGGTTGGGAATTGGTTAAAAATGTGTAATTTTATGCAGAATTTTTTATAAAACCATAAAAATTGTGGTTTAAATTTATTATCATAACATTTTTTCCAAAAAACTGAAATTTTACCAAAAAAAATTTTTTTTTTCTAAACAGCTACAATATTTTTTAGTTTCAGTTTATTTTTTTTGTACAAAATGTTTATGTTTATGTTTAAATTACTTTAAAAGTTAAAAAATAAAAAAAATTTTTTTTGGCTTTAAAATTTAAAATTATATAAAAAAGTTTAGTCTAAGTTTTTAATCTTATAAAAATCATTAAGTTTATACTTAAATTTCTTTCAAAATAAAAAAAATTATTTTAATTTATCATTATTTAAATTATTATTCAAATAATCTCTGACTCATATAATTGAAAAAAATTAGAGCGGTACGGAACCTTTCGACTTGGTACGAGTGTAACTCGTACTTGCCCGATATTTAGTTTTATGTCCTAAGGAGGCCTTCTTATTAGTTGTCGAAACGTTAACGATAATTATGTTGTGATTATCATAAATAAACTTTTATATCAACTGATTTGCTTCGTGTGATCTCTTCTAATGTAACCTACGCACTTTTCAGGATTTTGAATCATGTACTTTAAGTTCTCGTAATGAGCAGTTGCGTTGTTTACGAGATACTTCAATGAAACTACATAAAAATTAAAAATTTTGCATTTTTAACTTAATGTACTTTCTATTTGGTGTGGTCAATAAAATTAATTTTTTTAAATCATTTGTTTTATTTTAATGAATAACTTAGTAGTTTTTTTTGATTATCTATAAATGAATATAAGGGACATTAAATACGTGTTTTGAGTGCTAGTGCATGTAAAAAGTATGAACTTTAAGTTAATAGTTTGAAGCTCAAACTAAGTCGAAATTGATGGGATAGGTCTCGTTTCATAGATAAATACTTCAGGAATACTGATGCAAATTTAAAAAAAAAATCTGACAAAAATCAATCTACACGACTAATACCTTAAGTTACTACAATTAGTAAGGTTTGTGGAATTTTTTGTTTTAAAAAAACGGTCTATTATAGGGTTTACCAAGGGCCCCCTGTGCTCAATGGGGCCTGCCCTTGAGCCCCACTTTGCTCCTTAAAAGTTACGCCACTGAGAGCAGGTGTTACAATTTTGTTATGAAACAGTACTAGAATGTAATTGTAACGAAAATTCTAGAATACTGTAACAAAAATGTGATATACTTTTTCTGTCACTGTGTTCTAGATTTGTTCTGTAACACATGTTCTATGTGAGTTCTAGAACATACATGTCACATTCGTTCTAGAACAGAAGATCCAATTTAGTAATAGCATTTTAAGTGTAACATTGTAACTAAAAATCTGAAATATTCTATAACACTATTGCCAAAAATGTGATATGCGTGTTCTATCGATGTGTTCTGGATTCGTTTTGTAATACTTGTTCTACTATCGTTCTAGAACAAACATGAAACGTACGTTCTAGAATAGATGATCCAAATTAGTTACAGCATTTTGAATAAATAATTTCAGTTGTAATTAATTAATACCTATAAATTAATATTAAAAATTTAAAATATTGCTTTAATTCTTATCTAAACTAGAAATAATTATGTTTATTATTGAAAGAAAACATCAGTTTTGTTTAAATGCAATTTATTAGTAGAACATACACTACCGTCGGAAATTGTTAGTCCGAACGATTGGAGAGGATTGAAAAAACACAACTCAAATAAAACCATGATATCTTGGTTAAAAATTAAGATAGAAATTTGGCTTTTAAAAATTTGGAAAGCTTATTAAATTCTATTTTAGAATAGCTATTAGTTGAATTTTTTAGAAATTTCAAAGTCATTTTATTAGCTGATGAGTTAGAAAAAAAATTCTTGAATTTTTTAATTATCGTTCACGAAGTTCAATTCGTTGCCTGATGTTGAAAAATTGAAAAAAAATTAAAATTTATACTATTCTTTTCACGCTTAGCTTCAAGTAGATTTAGGCTTTGCAAAAATGGTGACAAAATCGGGTAGTGGCATTTCATTCCTCTTTATTTAGAGCTTTAAAAATCATGAAAACCAAAATCCTAGCTGATCCTTTATTCGAGTTATGTAAAATATTTTTTTTTAATGAAATTTATGTATGAAAATGATACAAGATTAATTATTTTACATCAGTTTAATTGGAAAATTAAATGTTACTGCTAAAATAAACTATTTCAAAAACAACAAAAATTAGATTTTTTTAAATTATTTTTGTTTTAATTAACAATTTAGTGTTTTAATCAAATTATACACGTTCGATCATCAATGAGATTCATCTTATAACGCTCCCAAAATTATAGAAATTCTGGGTGAATTTACTCATCGGCTTGTTCTGACAACAAACCTAAACCACAATTTTCTAAAAAGCTTAAACAATCTTGAATGTATGATGTGCGTTAACAAACTTACCAGTTATTGAATGACAACACTTAACAACAATAACAACAACAAAAATTTTGAGGTTTTGAATGGGTCAGATTTTTATTGCAGTAGTTAGTGCATGTTTAGTTTGGATGTAATTTGTTTCTGGGCTTGGGTTCATGGTGGAAACAGTGGTGGTTTTTCTGTTGTGCATCATCAGTTCTGCAGGTTCCGGATAGCAGGTCAGACTTATAAGTCTGACCCGAAAACAAGTTAGTATACTAACTTTCTTTTCCTTGCAGTTCCTGATGAGGGCACTAGATGAGTGCGGAAACGACGGATTTTTTTTTACTAATAAATTTTTTTTTTTCAGCTAAGGGAGATTCGAAGGTATTAAGTAGTAGGCAATGTGAATTGAGGAGATTTCTATTCAACTTTCATCTCCCTTTCCAATTTTTTCATGCAGAGATTTTGTCCAATAAGGTCGTTAAATGTTGTTATTCAATTTTTGAATTTAGACGTTAAGATTGTTTCAACTTAGGGGTCGCCCATAAACTACGTTGCCTCATTTTTTGGAAAATTTAACCCCCCCCCCCCCTCCGCGTAGACGCTGTTACATGTATTAGCGCCATTTTTTCCTCTTATCGCAGACAATAGATTGACCCCCCCCCCCCCTTGAAGTGCTACGTAGTTTATCGACGACCCCTTACCAGTTGTTGTTTTTCTGTGAAAACAGTTGGTCCTGATTTGGATAAATGCATTGACGAATTAAAAATTGCTCTTAAAGATACAGATGCTTCCGAAACTTTAAAAAATAATGTTTCTGCATTACACATTCAAGATTGTTTAAACTTTTTAGAAAATTGTGGTTTAGGTTTGTGGTCAGAATAAGCCGGTAAATCAATTCACCGGGACTTTCTAAAGTTTTGGGAGCATTATAAGATTAATCTTATTGGAGATCGAATGTATATAACTTGATTAAAAAAAGCAGTAATTGATTTTTCTTCAAAGCACATTTAAGAATATTTTTAATGATTGCGATAAATGTGCGAAACACTAAATTGTTAATTGAAACAAAAATAATTTATAAATATGTAATTGTCGTTGTTTTTTAAAAATAGTTTATTGTAGCTGTAACATTCAATTTTCCGAGGGGCTATTCACTAAGATCCAAGAGATTCCAAAGAGGACGCAATCGATTTGTGATCTCAAGAAATCTGTTTGTCGTCGCTAGCCGTCGCTGGTCGTCTCCGGCCGTCTGATTGGTCGTCTCCTTATTCGTCTCTAGTCATTTCTAGAATCATGCTGGATAGCGCAGAGAAAATCATGTGACTGCAGGTGTCTTGATAAAGTTTAATCCAGAATACTTTTGATTTATTGTTTGACTAATAATACCGAGCCCTATTTTGTGTACAAAAAATTGTTTGGCCGTTTTTGTTGTATGAATTTACGAATTTTTTTCTGATTTCCGATAAAGAATTAAGTTATTTTATTTAGTACTTACTGTAATCTAGGTATAAAAAAATGTTTATACCAAACAGCAAACTTAAACAACTGAATATAATAAAGATTTTATTGATTAAAGACCTCGCGTGCACAAAATAGCCTCCCTGGACCGTAATATATAGTTTTCGTTAGTAATTTGAGGTTATGTTTTTTAGCAGCTTGCTAAAAAACCCAATAAATTTGTGAATAGTACAAACAATAAACAAATTTGAAAAGAAGAAACTAATAAAAACTACAAACTAATTTATCGTCTTTGTTTCTTTTATATTTCATTTAATTTTTTATATTTTTATTGTTATGTCCATAACCTATATTAAAATATTATATATCTTTAGTATGTCTTTTCTTGTAAATCATATTGAATCATAATATATTTAACCTCATAATGGTACAAGATAGAAATCCATTCAATACTTGTATGCATAGAAATTACTTGGGAAAGAGAAATAACAGTCTTACATTCTAAAATCATCAAGTACTGGTGAAGCGAGGACCCTACAAATTATAGTAAGAAGGAGTGGTAATCGATAACAGCCAGATGCGGAACCTGCGTTTGGACTACAGGAGATAATGATAAATTCGTGCTAAGAAGAGAGGTTTTGATACACCTCAAACGTGTATTTTTTAGAACTGCAGGAAGGGATTGATACACAATCATGCTAAAAGAAGGGTTTTGATACACACCATACGTGCGTGTTTTAGAACTACGGGAAGGGATTGATGCACATGAAACGTGCATTTTTTTTTGTACCACACGAAGCAATATCCCTTACTATAAAAGCAGGCTAGACCAGCTCAGTAAAGCATGATCATGAGTAAAAGAATCTACATCATCAAGAGAGTTAACCTCAGCGCGGTATTCATTTAAGCAGTATTCATTCAGTCCGTAAATATCAGCAGCTAGTCGTGATCATCATCAACAGAACCACGTTAAGTGAAGAAACAGTGAACTCTAGTAACAGCAGTTATCATCATCAATTCAGTCTTGACTAAGAAAGTTTTGTCAAGCAGTCAATCAACTCAGTTAGTTTACTCGAGAATCGGAAGAAGAATTCAGTTCAAGTGATTAAATAATAAAAACCCATTCGAAATTTAGTGAAATCCCTGTTTCATCTCGAACTATAATAATAACCGAGAGGAAACCTATAAGCATTAGCGACCCTTCCAAGACTTTCTTCAAATATTAAAAGTGTAGTGCCATTAATCCCAACACCAGTTGCAATCTTGTGTCAACAATCAACCCGAATAATTCCCGACTACGAGAGCTACGCCTAATCGTCCACTCGAAGCAGCTGAAGACCACTATCTCCGCCATCCACACGCAAGATAAGGATCTTCACGGATTAAGGATTCACAAACTGTTTTTCTCTTCCCAAAAGTAAAACTCTATTTCTAATACTAATTTTCATTGTAACATTTTCTATCTTGCCAGAAATAAATATACTCTTTAATAACCTAGCTTGCTCATTGACTTATCCTCATCCCAAATCAGATTTCCATTGAAACTGATTTAAAACGAGGAAATTAGGGAAGATTAGAAAGGACTTCTACTTCTGACGTAACATTATTATTAAAAACGTTCGAGAATCAAATAACATAATTAGAATATAATTTAAATCTAAATGTTTTTAAATTATTTCCACTATTAAACAACTCAAAAAATAAAAAACGAGATAGAAAAACGATAATAAAGTTCACTAATTTCCCTAAAAATTTATGATATTGATTAATTCTTCATTATACAAAATATTTTCTGATGAAGACTAAATAAAAAATTATAAAAAAATTTTATCGAAAAGTAATATTCTTAGACGAGAAAAGTGTTTGAGAAACTTATTTGAATATTTTCAAAAATTCCTGTGCCTAAATAATGTATCATTTATCAATTCAATTAAAAAAAAATTACAGCGAAGAGAAAAAGTTAAAAAGAATTTAAATCGTTTTAAAACCAACTACTTAAACATACTGTTTTATATACATTTATACCGCCTTCCCCTCACAGGTTGTTTAGATTTCACTATTTGCACCGATTTGCACATTTTCGCTAGGTTAAAAGGCCCTGATTTATACATATATATTCCCTTAGCGTCAACGCGATCTCTCGCCGTGTCATCAGTTGGGATCACTCGCCGTCTCTTGCGATCGCCGCACGTCACTAGCGATCGCTAGTCATCTTTAGCAATCTCTTCATGCGATTCCTCAGTGAATAGCCTCTCGCAATTTTCCAATTAAACTGATGTCAAATAATTAATCTTGTATCATTTTCATACATAAATTTCATTAAAAAAAAATATTTTACATAATTCGAAAAAAGGATCAGCTAGGATTTTGGTTTTCATGATTTTTAAAGCTCCAAATAAAGAGGAATGAAATGCCACTACCCGATTTTGTCACCATTTTTGCAAAAACCAAATTTACTTGAAGCTAGGCGTGTCTTCGTTCAATTGCCAGCTTTAATTTCAGCCAAAGAAACTTAAAAAATATTGAGTGGTTCACGAGATATGACTAAATATGTCAGAGCATGTTTTTCTCAAAAACCTTCATTTTTAGGCAAAAACCACGGTTTTAACTAATTTTCGAGGAAAACATGCTCGGACATATTTAGACATATCTCGTGATCCACTCAATATTTTTCAAGTTTCCTTGGTTGAAATTAAAGCTAGCAATTGAACGAAGAGAATAATATAAATTTCAATTTTTTTTTCAAATTTTCTACATCAGGGAACGAACTGAACTTGGTGAACGATAATTGAGAAATTCAAAATTTTTTTTTCTAACTCATGAGCTAATAAAATCACTTTGAAATTTCTAAAAAATTTAACTAATAGCTATTCTAAAGTAGAATTTAATTAGCTTTCCAAATTTTTTAAAAGACAAATTTCTATCTTAATTTTTAACCAAGATATCATGGTTTTATTTGAGTTGTGTTTTTTCTATCCGCTCCAATCGATACCAACTTGTCATCAACTTTTAATTTTCCTAAAAACTGATTCTGTTTTATAAATTATTATAAAAAAATTCCAAAGTTCCCTGATAATGAATTAGAAATAAAATAGTTGATAGCTGACATAGTAACGAAGCAGCGCCGTAACTGGGGTAGGGCTAGTGGGGCGGCCGCCCAGAGCGCAACAAGAGGAGGGGCGCAATCCTAGCTGCCTTACATATGAGACTTGGAAAGTTAAAAGGGACCTTACGTCAAAAAATCGATTTTTTTTAACCGATAGATGATTCTAAAAGAGAAAAGTTCACTCTTTTGAATGAACTAAACATAAAAAAATCGATTTTTTTGACGTAAGGTCCCTTTAACTTTCCAAGTCACATATGGGTGATTATTTCTCAAACGTCCCAGCTCAAAATTAAAAGTTTTTGGATTAGCTTCATATTTTGGTAAAATGTTGTCCTATACGAAGGAAACAAATCCCTAAAATGTTAACTTGTTTTTTAAAAATTTGTAAAAAGTAGGGGGGTTGAATTTTTGACTTTTTATGTTACCTTGTTATTTTCAATTCCGTGTAACTTTGACAAAACTTTATGGATTTTAATTTTTATATAGTGCCTTTTAAAGCATTTTTCATGCACTTTTTCATACTTATAACAAAATTTTCAACAAAAAAAAATTTTCCCCCTTTTTTTCAAAATTAACATTTATTTTTCATTTTTGACCCATTTGGATGAATTTGTTTTTTGTTTTTTTTTTCATTAAAAAGCTGAGATTTTTTCCTATAAAATATGTAAATTTGGAAATGGTCTGGAGATAAGTTTGCGAGAAAATTAATAACAAACTAAGCGACGCGCCCAGCGTCACTGACGCCATTGACCACACAGCACCGCGACACAGTGGGGCAAAATAAATGTTTGTGGACAAATCAACTTTCAGCCCGCAATTTTCAATCGATTTACAAGTTCTTTTTTTCAAATTAAAGCTAATTAAATTTCAAATCGATACAACGAGAGACATTTTTTCAAAAAAATTTTAAATCATTGTTTATTTAACAACAAATTTGTTTTAAAAAAATTTTTGACTTTACGGTGCCACCATTTTCTGGAAAATTTTGATATTTGATCATGAATTATTATTCTCAATTCAAAAACTTCTTAGAAAACAAGATTTATAAGGGCCAAGAAAATAAAATTTTTTTTTTAAAAGTTATTAACAAATTAGTAAACAAAAACAATATATTCCGTAAAATCAATTACAGATTAATGACCTTTAAAAATATTTACTGTGATACTTCTCTTTTACTTTTTTTATAACAATGGCTAATTTTATAAACAATTTTAATTAACAAATTCATGATTTACCTATTTTCAACGAAAACATTTTTTGAAAAATCAATTGCAATATGGTAGCACTACAATAGTTTCTACAATAGTTTCCACTTTGAGTGCTACCATACTGCAATTGATTTTTCAAAAAATGTTTTCATTGAAAATGGGAAAATCATGAATTTGTTAATTAAAATTGTTTAGAAAATTAGCAATTGTTATAAAAAAGTAAATGAGAAGTATCACAGTAAACATTTTTAAAGGTCATTAATCTGTAATTGATTTTACGGAAAAAACGAAAGTTATTCTCCTAAAAGTATCCAACTTATAAATTTGTTAATTAAATTTGTTTAAACAATGCGCAATTGTCGTCTGATATAAATATGTATCAGTGAAACACCACTGATAAAATACTTGTAGCCGTTAAAGTTTAAAAGAATTTGTTAGAGACCTAAAAATTGGTATTTCATTAATTTGTTTGTTATAAACAATGAATTTTGTTTATAACAATTAATTGTTATAAAAAATAAAACTGTATTACGTTGTTTATAATAATATAACAATCGTTTGTAACTAAAAGCGATTAGTAATTGTTATAAAAAATTACTAATTGTTATAAACAATTGAAAATTATTGTAAAAAATAGCAAAACTTTTAGTAGGAATTATTATTTCCATTAAAAAAAAAGAAATAAGTTTTTTTAAGTGTTTAAATATCACAAATAATAAAGATATTGTTTTTGTTTACTAATTTGTTAATAACTTTTTAAAAAAAAATTTTATTTTCTTGGCCCTTATAAATCTTGTTTTCTAAGAAGTTTTTGAATTGAGAATAATAATTCATGATCAAATATCAAAATTTTCCAGAAAATGGTGGCACCGTAAAGTCAAAAATTTTTTTAAAACAAATTTGTTGTTAAATAAACAATGATTTAAAATTTTTTTGAAAAAATGTCTCTCGTTGTATCGATTTGAAATTTAATTAGCTTTAATTTGAAAAAAAGAACTTGTAAATCGATTGAAAATTGCGGGCTGAAAGTTGATTTGTCCACAAACATTTATTTTGCCCCACTGTGTCGCGGTGCTGTGTGGTCAATGGCGTCAGTGACGCTGGGCGCGTCGCTTAGTTTGTTATTAATTTTCTCGCAAACTTATCTCCAGACCATTTCCAAATTTACATATTTTATAGGAAAAAATCTCAGCTTTTTAATGAAAAAAAAAACAAAAAACAAATTCATCCAAATGGGTCAAAAATGAAAAATAAATGTTAATTTTGAAAAAAAGGGGGAAAATTTTTTTTTGTTGAAAATTTTGTTATAAGTATGAAAAAGTGCATGAAAAATGCTTTAAAAGGCACTATATAAAAATTAAAATCCATAAAGTTTTGTCAAAGTTACACGGAATTGAAAATAACAAGGTAACATAAAAAGTCAAAAATTCAACCCCCCTACTTTTTACAAATTTTTAAAAAACAAGTTAACATTTTAGGGATTTGTTTCCTTCGTATAGGACAACATTTTACCAAAATATGAAGCTAATCCAAAAACTTTTAATTTTGAGCTGGGACGTTTGAGAAATAATCACCCATATACATTAAGTTAAATTTTATTTTAAAAAAATTACTACAACTGTTTCAGAAACAATTTTGTTTAAGCCTATAAAATGATACATTTTTTAGGAAAATTTCAAACCTTTTTCGAAAAATACTTATTTATCTCAATCTAATATATGTGTCACGGTTATAAACGTTTGTGTCGTACACTGAGAAAAATGGATGTTTACCCTTAACATCTGGATGTTAACGCTTATCATATTTATCACTTAACAAGGGACAGCTATCTAGACGTTCAGGGTTAACATCTACATATTAAACTTGAATATCTAGATGTTAAAATTTAATATTTAAAATTAAAATTAAAATTTAATTTTCCGCACTAGGTCGATATTACTTTTTGGACTTTTGAAAATGTTGATATTAGCTCAATTTTATCATGTAAAATGCATGTGAAAAATTTTAATTTTCGGAAAACCAAAGGGAGCATTCATAATGAACTTTAAAAATTATTTATACTCACCCTCATCAAAACTCATTTTTTTCTTATATATGAATTAAATTAAATTGTTTTATTTACTATATATCTTTATCATCAGATATAATTAACACGATTATAATCTTTGCCCGTCAGTCTTTTAAAGTTTGCTTTCTCAGCGATAGGTCCCTTCTCTCGTGGAGCGTCACATATTATATAATATTAATTTTCAGAAATGTATCTATTGCTGACTTTTCAAACTAAAGTCTCAAAGATGAACAAAGATAACCACCTCTCCCTTGTTGCAAAAGGTTGCATTTTTGGACCATCTCTCCTCCCCTTCCCTTTAAAAGTGGAACGTTTTTTATGGATGCTCCCGAAATGGTTCGCAACAGTTTAAAAAAAGTTAATATTAAACTTCTGGATCTTAAAGCTGACTATTTGACTGTTTAATTGTTTAAACAATTAATATATTATATTATTATATTATATTATTATTATCTTATTACTGGGTTAAAACATTCACAGGTGATACAGGTATTTTATTACCAAAACAAAAACAGATGTAAGATCTTCCCAAGTAGCACGTAATATTACGTGAATATCGTAGTAATATTACACTCAATTTTACTAATATTACGGGATGATGTTACAGTGATATTGATGTGATATATAAAAACGTCCGCGTCAAGATAATATTACAGGGCAATATTAAAAAGTAATTTTAAGTTAATATTACAGTAATATTACAAATCTTCCTGTAATATTACAGTAATAATACAGTCAGCGTGACTGGGTGAAATAACGCAGTTCCACCTGTGTTCTCAGTAATTGTAATATTTAAAATAAAAATATAAGTTTAAAATAAGATGTTAAAATACGTTAAGAGCAAATTATATAAATAATTAAAATAATCCTTCGTTGGTTTGTTAAAAAAAAAGAAAAGAAATAAATGAAACTTAAAAATATTGATTCAATGTAATTAAATTATTAATTGTTTACTGCTTTGCTTTGAAGTTGTATATTTCTACTTAGATATTTTATTTCAAAAACTGGTAGGGCTCAGACGAGTTTTTTATATGTAGGGCACTGATATGCAAAAGCGTTACACCCTTGCAAGACACTTACCAGTTTTCCCGACAAGGACCTTACCAGAGATATGGAAAACTGACAAGCACTCCATTAGGCCCATATCGAGATTTTCGCAAGGAAACATGTAAGAAATTAGGAATACTCTAGTGTAATGTCTCGGATAAAAACTTTATTTTTTGTGAGGCTGATGTGTAATTTTTTGAAATTAATTTGACAAAAATTAAATAGTAAATAAATTATAATTGTTTTAACAATTTCAAAAATTTTTATAGATAATTTGATCAAAAACATTACTGCAAACCATAAAACAGTCATTTGTATGATTGTTTAGAAAAAATTAATTGTTTAGACAAATCAATATTTTTAAATATATTCAAAAACTTAAAAATATTAATGAAACATATTGACTAAACAGTAAACAAAAACCTGCGATAAATAATAAGAACTCTTTTTGTTGATAATAGGTACTGTCAAACACCTAACTGTTATCTCTTAAGTGGGAAATTTATATACATTAGCATTAGCATAGGCCATTGTTAAATCCCAATAAACAATTTTAAAATAAAAATTAAGAATTCTTTAAATAATTGCCAAAATTTTAATTATTGCAAAATATGTGACGCGTCGCGAAGAAAAGCACCTAAGAAGCAAAAAATCGATTTTCGGATTTTGATAATATTAGGTTCATTAAATGTCTCTTTTTCATTATCTAAAGTCAAAAAACATTTTCATTGAATATTTTTCACGTATTTAAGACTTAAGCATCAGCAATTTGTACAGAATCCAATGGCGCGCGCGCCGCTTCTTTTCACTCCCCTGTAAAATTGCCGTTTGGCTTCTTAGGTGCTTTTCTTCGCGACGCGTCACATATATTTTAGTTTGATCTATAAAATATTACATTTTTATATGATGGGGGGGGGGGGCGCAAATCATGTAGTTTGCCCAGGGCGCACAATGAGCTAGTTACGGCGCTGTAACGAAGATATTTTATTAACTTATTATATAATTGACAATTTATTTGACAGCTAGAACACGACAACCTTGTTACTGACTTTTTCATAAAAACAATTCACTTTTCCACAAAGTTGACAGTTAATTTGACAGCTGTCATTTGTCAAAGTGTCGATTTGACATTATATTTGTAATCAGCGCCCCTAAAAACCCTAGTACTATCACTTTTAGCAAAGTAAATTGCTTTTTGTCAAAGTTGAGAGTTGATTTGATAGCTGTCAACTGTCAAAATGTCAATTTTACATCATATTCGTAATCAGCGCCCCCAAAAACCCATATACTGTCACTTTCATAAAAATACATTGCTTTTTGACAAAGTTGACAGTTGATTTGACAGCTGTCAACTGTCAAAAAGTTAATTTACCATCATATTCGTAATCAGCGACTCCAAAAACCTTAATATACTTAGTTACATTAAATTCCAAATGTAAGAAAGACGTATGCATTTGGGAACCACTTTTGGGGTAGAAACTCGTGCTCAGGAGGGTTAAACTCTCTAGTATGAGCAACCCCCCTCCCCCCACTTGTTTTCCGCTACGCGAGCCAGGAAACGGAATGCTCCTTTCTCTCAATTCATAAAAAATAATTTTGTTAAATTTATTGCAAATTTCAATCTTGTGACGATGTGAAATTTGGAAATTTAGAAATAGAGAAATATACTATATTCACATCGTCACTATAGTAAAGTTCAGGTCGGCTCGTGACCCCGAGTCAGTGCGACCGAGCCTGTACCTCTACCGCTCTCCACCTGTGTGCCTCACCGGCACATAGGTCACGAGAGCTTGACTATATTAATCGGCACGCGCTGCCGAATATTGAGTCGTCTGGTTGCTGGGACCGAGGTCCTTCTCGATACCAAGCTAGGCTGCTCAGGTAAAGCGAGAGATGTGCGTGGGTCCTTCCGACACATTTTGCCTTTGCTCTGGGTGACTAGTAGACCAGATTGACCCCTGCGAACGTGCGAGGATTAGGCAGAGGTTCTTCTCTCCTAAACCTCGCACAGAAAATCCGGAACCTTTAAGGTGAAGGGTTACCTAGACGTTCACCGAAATAGTAGAGGTCCTTCTCTTTAGTTTAGTCAACGAAAAAGTAAGATTTGCAGCGTCTTTGGGTCCTTTCATGGCGTTGTCAAGCCGTATTATTCTAGGTTCTTCTCAGTTCTTGGCTAGAGAGAGAAAATATAGGTCCTTCTGTACGCTTTCTCTCTGCCCAAAGAATAGATTCGACTCTGCCCTTGGAGGGCTTCGTTGAAAAATAGGCGGTAGAGGGTGATAGAATTTTTTATAGACGGTTATTTGTAAATTTTAAGGGTAAAAGTATAAAGTCGAAAAGTTTGAAGCAGAAAACTGAGATGAAAGTAAATTTATTAAATTCGGTTATTTTTGTAAAAAAAAATATTATTTTGTTCAGACTAGGAAAAGAAAATGAAATCTCTGTTACAGATCCAAGCTTAAAAAAATATTCTAGTACGGCCAGTTTTAGTTTATATCGTCAAAAGAAGATGAAGAAACAAAACGTATATATATTCTCGGGATGATCAAAAGAACAGATTATTGTTATTAAATTATTTTGTAATTTTTGTAAGCTAATTTTTATTTTTTCTAAATATATTTTTCTACCGTATTCTTAAATTAAGAATATTTTGAGTTTTTACTGACTACACCTGTCCTTAAGAAATTCATTTTAACGATAAATGCCAGCCAGCAGGCTAAGATTTACTTTGTATTTGCTTTTATTTTAATTTTTAGCTAGAAAGTAAGTCAAAAATCATCGTTGGGTTGTAAATTTCATTTAAATTTTGAGGTTATGAACGCTGGACAATCTGACGAGTGTAATCCGGAGCAACTTTAATAATTAAGAAAAAGTCCTATCATTACAATTTTTCGATAGTTACGTTTGTAGTTACGATGGCTAATTAGTCAGCCAGGCGCCTAACAGATTTAAGTAAGAAAAAAATTTCATTTTTTTATGTAAGCTCAGTCAGTCAGTCGTTACGATTATAGTTATTTCTTTTGGATTTTGAAAAGGAAAAATTATTTTTGATTTTTGAATCTACACGGTTCCCTGGAATGACTTTTAGGTATGAGAAAATTGACCAAACGTTTGGCCCCTACTGTGCTTTTGTATGACCCTAACAGTATTCAAAAATACAGTTTTCAAAAAATTTCATCGAGGTCAAAAGAAAAAAAATCATTTTATGCATTTTGTATTCCAATTAACGAGATAACACACATAACACTGTGTAACAGTTAAAAACTACTTTGAATCGGACCTAGCCTAAGTTGTTCGTCATGAAACTTATTATATTTGTAACATATTATATAACATGTTACGTCCCCCCCCCCCGCCCCAAAATTTAATTTTAGAGCTAAAAAACAGTTTTTCTGCAGTTTTTGTATAAAATATACTGTTACTTTGTCATTTTTTGTCAGATTTCAAAATTTTTTTTTAATTTAAAGCTGAAAAACAAGGCTTTTTATTCCTAATTGAGGTTCATGTTTCAAGTAAAATTTACGGTAGAAAAAGAGAAAAATAGTTCGAAAATTGTCAATTTTTTAATATTTTTTCAACTTTAGCAACATCGAAAACATTTATGTATTAAAATAGTTTGCAGCGCGATTGTTTTAAGCTAATTTTATTAAATTGGTGATAAATTAACTGAATTATTGCATTTTTTTTCTTTACTTTCGCAGTATTTTGTTTAAGCAAAAAACAGTAATTTCTTTTTTTTGCCTTCTTTAATAGTTGCAAGTGGTACTTATCATGTTCTAACAACTATTTTATACTTATTTTAGTAAATTTTGGTAAAATTTTGAAAATTAAGAATGTCACAAAAAAATTTTAACATTGATTTTCCCGAAAAATACTTTAATTATAAAGACAAAAAATGCAATAACTTAGACAGTTTCTCGACAATTTTATCAAGAAAAGCTCATCCGACGCAGAATTAAATACACATTAAACAATTCAGTACAGAAAAAAACATTCTAAATATAATTGATCCGTAAATCATTCCCGCAGTTGAAAAAATATTTAAAAACTGACAATTTTCGAACTTTTTTCTCTTTTTCTACCTTAAATTTTACTTGAAACATGAACCTCAACTAGGTATAAAAAGCCTTGTTTTTCAGCTTTAAATTACACCAGAGACTCGATTTAGTGGACCTCGATTTAGTGGACATTTAACGAGCTCACCGAGAAATCTCACTTACTTTCAGTAGCGTACACACAAATCTAGCCCCTTAGTCATGTAATTCCTTAAAATAGTTATATGTATGCTCAATATAGTGTGCTTGATTATAATTATTTATTAAAAAGAAAGTATAAAGACCAAAATTAATTATGATAGTAATTAAATAAATGATTTTTATGATGATTGCACATCATCATTTCAGGGCACCGCTCCACAGGGCACAATTCTCCACAGAATTGAGACCTACGGGTCTCAATTCTTAACCGATTTAAACTTTTTTTTTTTAAATACTCTGCATTAAATTCTTAACAAACGTAAGAGAAGCGATTTTTAGTTTAATTTGTAATTTAAAGGTTATGTTAATAAACGTAGCATTAAATATTTAAAATGGTGAAAAAGTGCATCGAAATATTTTTTCAATCAAAAAAAAAACTTGTTTTTGTATTTTTTTTAGGATAACTAAACATTTTTATTTGAATTAAAATTATTTTAACAACTTTCTAAGACAAAAATGTATCTTTTCTATCTTTTACAATTCGAAAATTTTATTTTTTATTTCAAATGAATATACTAACTTTACAAATATAATTCTTAATGTAAAACTTTTGTAAAATATAAAAATTTACAATTTTTATAGAGATCAAAAACTTTTTTTTTTTTAAATAAATTTTAAATAAAATTATTTTTAAGAAACCACATAAAATACATTGTCCGAATTTTCATTTTTGATGTACAACTTTTATGGTAAATATTTTTAACATATTAGGAAAACTATATTATTACAAAATTGTTTTTTTTTTAATTATAAATAAAATTATTTTTAAGAAACCCCATAAAATATAACATACTCATAGTCAATTGTACTATTGTATCAGTTGTTTAATTATCCTCAAAAAATACAAAAACAAGTTTTTTCTTTAATTGAAAAAATATTTCGATGTACTTTTTCACCATTTTAAATATTTAATGTTACGTTTATTAACATAACCTTTAAATTACAAATTAAACTAAAAATCGCTTTTCTTACGTTTGTTAAGAATTTAATGCAGAGTATTTAAAAAAAAAATTTTAAATCGGTTAAGAATTGAGACCCGTAGGCGTATCTGTCCACGGAAATTCATTTCTGGACCACTGTGCGCTCCCAGAGATGTGCAGGGTTGCACCAATCAGAATGCTCGTGACGTCACGCTCGATTTAGTGACATAGAACCCAACTGTCCACAAAATCGAGTCTCTGGTGTAAAACAAAAATTTTAAATCCGTCCATAAATGACGAATTAATAGTATATTTTATACAAAAACTGCAAAAAAACTGTTTTTTAACTCTAAAATTAAATTTTGGGAGTGAGGGGGGAGGGGATTTAATACAAATTTGTTTTTCATGACGAACAACTTAGCGGCTAGGTCCGAATCAAAGTAATTATTAACTGTTACACAGTGTTATGTGTGTTATTTCGTTAATCGGGATACAAAATGCATAAAATGAAGTTTCTTCTTTTGACCTCCATGGAACTTTTTTAAAACTGTATTTATGAACACTGTTATGGTCATACAAAAGCACGGTAAGTGCCAAACGTTTGGTCTATTTTCTTATACCTAAAAGTCATTCCAAGGAACCGTGTCTAGTTATGTATTGACAAAATTGAGAACACGGTGTGCCTGGAGCAACTTTAATTAAATGTAGTAATGATAAGAATTTGTCACTTGGTAAAATAATATAGATGAAAGATAAAAATTTATCAGTCCTTCAAGTCCTTTTCTAAGTTTCTGCGAAACGTTAAAAAAAAAGGATTATGTGTTATTGATTTTTTTCAACACCTTGACTTGGAGGATACATATATTTTTATTTTTCATCCTTATATTAAAGTGTTTTGTATATGGGATTTTTTGTTTACTGCTAGTTCCCTCACACACTACAAACTTTTTAAGACCAAAAACTCACATGTCAGAAATATTTTTAGATTAAAAATAAAAAATTTCTTTATGCGGTTTATGAAATTTTTTTTTTTTAAATGTTTAAATATTGATTTTTTACAATCAAGTGTAATTTTATTATTTGTTAAAGTTAAAGTTAGGGCGAGGTTGAGGGTTTTTGAGTTTGCTAACTAGAGCTTCAAGTCAGGAGTGAAACACCCAAATGCCTTGTCTTTTTCCACTTTCCTTATTGTAATCCTTGTTGACGTCTTTTTCTATGCCTAAGGAAAACACACCTTTTCAAGACTCGTTTCCTCAACCTTAACTTTGAATCCACAGAACAACTTCTATTAGGAGTACTCGCATTTGCTTGGACCTCCTGCAGAGGGGTTGGGAAACTGTGGCAAAACCACCCTACAGTAGAACCGGTTACCAACAGTCGAGTTTCAGAGGTGTGAGCCGGATAATAAAGCGACAGCGCACATCGTTGATCCTCGACATCAAACCTCCTATTCGGATTATCTCACGATCCGGAAAGAATCCAGGATAACGGAGTGTGAACCAGCGATGTTTGGCTCGACGTGGCCGCAAAGCCTGCGCTTTATCCAACTGAGATAAACTGAGCTACTTCCGTTGGTTTATTATTTATTATTTCGTCTTTATTTCCTTCACAAAGTTATGACTAACATCTCCAATCATTTTTTTGTTGCGTGTCAGTAATCCTAGGTTATAGTACGAGTATAACTTTTAGTTGCCCGATTTTTTTAGTATCTAATAATAATATTTTTACATTATATTTATAAATTAAT
Source organism: Ganaspis brasiliensis (assembly GCA_037103525.1). Lineage (NCBI taxonomy): Eukaryota > Metazoa > Arthropoda > Insecta > Hymenoptera > Figitidae > Ganaspis > Ganaspis brasiliensis. The sequence goes on along the minus strand of JAZKLR010000841.1, from coordinate 383,973 downwards.
TACATAACATGTATAGTCGTTTCATATAAATATAATTTGTAAATGAAATTATATGAAATTTGACACTAGAATTCCAAAAAATGTACCTAACCTAAAAAATGCACGCTATTTAAATTGCAACTATAATCATATAATAAATTAAATTTACCAGCAACTCCTGTTTCAGAATTAGCATTTTTGGGTACTTCCTTCAATGGTTCAGAAGTTTTTAAGTTTTCAGATGAGTGGCCCGTAATTTCTGCTAAACTAGTCATCACTTCTTCATATTCTATTAGTCCTATTGAAATAAGTAAATGTTCATTAAACTTTAAATTGTAAGATTAACATGTAAACAAAGACATGTAAATTTAAAGAACTACAATATATATCGCTCACCCCAAGTCGCATATACGTAACTGTTTTAGAATGTTAAGAATTGTTTGGAAAGAATGTATCTTTCGTGGTATTTCTAGAAACTGCTCACATTCTGTACAAAACCTATATAGATACACTGTTTCCAATCCATTCTACAAAGATAAATAATTTCTGCTCTGTACATAAACCTTACGCGTTTTCCAAATTGTCACAAACAATTACGTACATTTGAATTAGCGTAAGGATTATGTTTCTTATTCTCCAACAGTTAGAATTTTTTGGTCGACGACAGAAATTCACTTTAAAATGAAAAAAAAGGAGCTGTGCACAAGAACAGACATCTAATAAATATTAATCCGTGCTACAAAGGGTTTAAGTTTAAGGGGATTTTATACAAATTTAGTCAGTTTTGTCTCTCATGGAGAAAGCTTTTCATCCCTTCAATTTTCCAATTTTTTAAAATGTTTCAGAGAAACCTTTTTTTATCAAGAAATGTGTTATATGAGTTCCGGATCATATGTTCATTTGTATGTACGTTGATGTGTGTGGATACTTTTTCTTGTGAACTTGGTAAATCGAAACTACAAGACCAAAAATAAAACCTTTATCTGTTTCAAAATTTTGACCGCTATATTTCTATGGATTTTTCTAGCTGAACTGACCTACTCGACCATTTACACTGAAGAATCTAGGACAATAACTGCGGACTTTTTGGAAATTATTTTATTGTATATTTAAAGGAATTGTAATCTTTGTTTAGCCCTCTAGAGTAATAAGCGAACTACGTATGGATTAAATCACGAAAAGAGAAAAGACGATAAGAATATTTGGGACATATGACACATAAATATCTTCACAACTGCGGAAATCCGGAGTTGCGGAAGAGTAGCAAGCAGAAAAAGTTTAGAGACTATAAATTTTATTTAATAATAGCTCTTGTGGTTAGTGTTTTGGTCAAATAATACTGCAATTTCCAGCTAATTATCGTGCGATTTAGAAAAATTATTGAGGAGCCTAATTTAAATTTAAATTTAAATAGTGTTTTCTGTCATAGCGCACAGACGATATTTAGTGCGCACGCCCGAATTTAACAAGTTAGGTATATTGTATTTTTGTGTTGTATGATTAATATTATATCTCACAATTAAAGCAATATAATAAAGAATAAAATTTATTCAAGAATTTTTAAAGTTCTAATTTAATTTTTTAAATATTCGACAAATTTAAAAAATGTATTTTATTAAATCGACATTTTGAGTCTGGAAATTAGGTTTTGTTAATATTGTATATATAGCATTTTAACATAAACCTAAAATAATATTTTGAAATTTATTTAAAAAATTTTATTTTTATTTTTAAAATAATATTTATATTATGATAAATATTTACCTGGTTTTTCAAAACCTGTACATTTACTCTGAACAAACTGTTGTAACAATTCTTCAACTGTCATGTCAAGGAAGTGACGTTTGAAATCTGCATGTATCCGCCCAACTTCATCGTGATTTTTTTGAAGTACGTCCATGTAAATTGCCACAAATTCTTTCATTTGTTTTAAATGCATTTCTTCTATTGTTTGGAATCGCTTTAAAATGTAAGAAAATATACATTAATTAAGATCTTTTATTTACATTTTGAATCGTTACATCCCTTAATGAACAATAACCTGACTCAAAGTAATCGCTACTCCATGGACGGAGTACCACCCTACACTTAGATTTTATTATACTTTAGTATTTTGTTTAATTTGTTGTTCTTTTGGACCACAAAAGCATATCAAAGGGTTTTACAAAGTTTCAATTATTTTGCAAGACATTTTTAATTAAATTTTTTAACAATTTAATTGGAAGTTTTTTACTTGTAATCTATTGTTTCTTTAAAAAAATATTGTATATAAAAAGTACAGGAAAAATGTCAAATTTTAATAAAATAACGTAATAAAAATTTAATTAAGTCTTGAGCTAATTTGTTTAAACAATATTGTTTAATTTTTTTTTTTTTTACTAGAAGTTCGTATTAGAATTACATACAATGTTTTTTATGAAACCTTGAACTATATTTAAAAAATGCTGTAAATTACAGAGACTGATTTTTCCATAGTTTGGAGAAATTAATTTTTAAATTTTGGACTGCATGGTTCGATCTGCAGTCTTGTCCGTTATTGCAAAATACTTGCGAACCGAAAAAAATTACTTTTTTTAATTGTACTTTTGTATACCAGAACTTTCGTTAAATAAATTAACGTTTTTCACAAACATAAATACCATTTTTTACACCACTCAAAAGGTATAGTATATGAGGTGCGCTTTAAAAAAATGATAATTAAAAAAAGAGGTGGTATCCGCAATAGAACTAATCCAACAGTTTCTGTTTATATTTGTGATTCATTTTTGTACTTTAAATTTTAAAAGTTATAAAAGGTTTTGTTAGAGAAGTATTTTATTCAAAATTATTATTGTTGAATATTCAAGACAGAAGATAACCGTTGATATGGCTCAGGTGGCGATGAGCCTGGCTTCGCGGTCTTGCAAGTTAAGCCACCTCCGGTACGGTTAGTACTTGGATGGGTGATCGGCTGTACTCAGTAGGGAGTTTTCCGTAGTTAAACTATTCCTATTAAAGACAGAAGATAAACTATCGTCAAAATTTAACATTTTTTTACATTATTTTTTTTTATCAAGTGGAGTAAAAGAATACAAACTTAGTGTACCAGAAATTCGCTTAAATGTTGAAAATTGGTCTGATAAAATATTTTTTACATTGTAATGATTTTCATTGCAACAATAGTTAAATGTTTTTGTATCAAAGTTGTTTTTAACTAAGTTAAGGGGTTAGACCACTGTGAACCTTCCAAAAAACAAAAAAAAAATTTTTTAGTTAGAAAGGTGTCATAGGGTCTTAAAAATAAGAAACAATAAACAATATAGAAAGAAAACAGTTTTAAAAGTTAAATTTTAAATCAGCGTGAAACACTACTATGCGCAGTGCATTAGAAACGTCCATGTTCTTAAACTTTAAACGCGTTTTCCTCAAAACCACATTTTTCAAACTGGCCGGTAACTTTTCTCGCACAATTTTCGACCGATTTACTTAAAAATTGGTATGCAGCTACATGATAACATTCTTTATGGAAGTACGTAGGGGTTTTTCAATAGTAAAAAAAAAATTTTTTTTTTAACAATTTTCTATCGATTTTTTATCAAAAAACTGGAAATTTTCATTTAAATGTTTCCCATTTTCACAAAAACCGTTTTTTTTCAAAATCCCCTACGTACTTCTCTAGCTTTTGAGTTGCAAATTCATAAAAATTTTGGGTTTTTGTTCTACATCAAAAATTGACAAATATTTTCTACCGGCCGTAGACCTCTACCTAAAAAACTGAATTTTTTAAATCGACAATCTAGGCCGCCATTTTAACTTTTTCAACATAGCTAAATAATTTTTTTATTCTTCAATAGATGCCTAATAAAAATAAATAAAACCTGGTTTTATCTAATTTTATCTTGCTCCCGTAAAAGAACCTTAAAATTAGGTCTAATTTTCGTGCTTTACAGTGGTCTAACCCCTTAAAAACTGCTCCAGAAGTTGAAATTGGCACAGTGACTGGTCTTCGTTGACTTTCACAACTAGCGTACCAGTTCAAAAGAATTTAGATACCATAACATTTGACTATATTGTTCCAATGAAAATCATCAAGATGTTAAAATGATTTTATCAGACCAATTTTCAACATGTAAGATAATCTTTATTACACTTAGTTTTTATTCATTTATTCCACTTGATAATAAAAAATTAATGTAAAAAATGTTAAATTTTGACGACAGTTTATCTTCTAAATTTAATATTTAACAATAATTTAGAATCAAACACTTTTCTAACAAAACAATTCCTACAATCAGTGACGTCATCATCACGTGATATAATAGTTTGAACATTTCCTCTTAGCCAGCGGTCAAGTTTTTTGCTGCATACAGTCAGATATTGCAACTGCACGGTACCCTTTTCAGGGTCATCTCACACTTTGTGCCAGACCCATAAGTATGTATGCACCTTTCTGCATTCTTATACTTGAATACGACACTGGCAGTGTGTCACGTGACACGACACTGTCAAGTCCAGCGATGGTGGAGGGAGGCGTAAGTTACGAGACCCGTGCAGTTCCAAATCTGGCAGTTGCAAGATCCGACTACCCAGTTAAAAATTCCTTTAAAGGATCTTTTAAGGATCGTGTCATGAACCTTTAAGGAACATTAAATGTTCCTTTAAAGATCTGGACAGGTCCTTTAAGGATCCTTTAAGGATCCTCAAAGGTCCTGCAATAATTCCTTAGACGATCCTGACACGATCCCTTGACGGAATTTGGAACAACGATCCTGCACAGGTTCCCCGAAGGAACGCATAATGTACATATTCTCATGCAGGTTCCCACGCAGGATCCTTTAATAAAAATTTTTTGGATAATTTTTTTTATCTGGTAATTAATAAAAATTAAATGTTATATTTAACGTAGGATTCTAAAAAATTAAAAACGACTGCGTAGCCGTAAGTATAATAGAAACCAAGTTCGATCAGTGCGCATCATGTATTCAGTTCTTTGAAATACTACACATGTTCCTACATAGGAGCTTACTTATGTTCCTTTAACGAGTCCTTCGTAGGACCATAATGCAGCTTGGAATCCTGTACAGGTACAGGCAGGAACCTGTGAAGGATCGTTGTCCCAAATTCCGTCAAGGGATCGTGTCAGGATCCTTAAAGGAATTATTGCATTAAAGGATCCTCAAAGGACCTGAACGGATCCTTAAAGGAACATTTAATGTACCTTAAAGGTTCATGAAACGATCCTTAGAAGTTCCTGTAAAGGAATTTTTAACTGGTTGTACTGCAGGCGTTTCATTTATAGAATTTAATTATGCAAAATTGTGTTTTTATAGTGTCGTGTTAATGACCATCTTTTATAATTTTGAAAACTTCCAGCTGCCTTTTTGAAAACTCATTGTATACACTTTAAAAGATAATAGAGACTAGTAGTTCTCTGGATCTAAAGTAGCATGTTCGGTTCTTAGTAAAAAAATTCCACTTGGATTTAAATATTGGATCGTTTGTTTTTTATTGAAAAAAGTTGACGACGAAAGGAATCTTTGAGCTTTTACATCTGCCTAACGAAATTTTCAATTTGTCCTGAAGAGGAAGTCATTGAGAGTTCGAAACGTTAACACCATGACAGCTAAATAAATTATATAAAAAAAATTTTGTCTAAAACAATCGTTTTTTCTTCTAATAATTTATCAATATTAAAGGTCGCCTGACGTTTGCTACCGATAAAATTGAGCAGAGATTGAGGAAGAGGTACAAGTTACTGCAAAATATGTTCCTTTCCTAAGGACTTTGCACCTGCTCAGTAGGCGACCTATTGTGTTTAGAGTAAAGAAAAATATTTAAAAATAGTTGACGAATCCATCGACTTCTTCAAACTAACATGCTTTTGAAAGAATCATTTCCAATAAGCGTCTAATAAAATACTAGAAGGAAATACGATAATTTTTAAAATCCATGCGCAGCGTTATTTATGTCTTCAAATTTTGTTTAAAAAAGTTCAAGCTTTTTTTAGATATACAGAAATATTTGTTAAGGGAAGACACAACCTTTATTTTGACCTCACTTAATTTTCACATCCACAGGGGTTTATATATATATATATTCTTTTTGCATAATTTTTTACCTAAAAATATACAAGGTGACCCAAAATAAAAAATTTCAATTTTTGAATAGTTTGGAATTTTTTATTTTTCACCTACTCAGGATGATTTGCTTTTCCGTGGGGAAATTTCAGGAATTAAATTAATCGCTTATTTGCATCTTTATACAAGTTTTTAGTCAAAGAAGCCATTGTAATAAATCCTTATGCTTTTGGTGAATGGAAAAAGTAATTAAGCAAGGTTTAAAATGTTTTTCATTGTTATGGTAATTTTCAATATTATGTAATTCATGTTTATGAAATTTAAGGATTTTTGACTCTATGACATAACCTTAAACTTATAAGTGGTTTTTAACACGAAAATAAAATAAAAATGGTTTTTAACAATTTTAAAAGATCTAGATTTCTTTTAACCCTTTAACGCCGGGACGGACGCTTTTTTAAAACATTTTCGACGTTAATTATTTTTGTTATTAGGCATGTAGAAAGTTTTCGGATTAACATTTTCTTACGTATTTTTTATTGCTCTTTCAGAATCTGTCATCAAAATTTCAAAAAAATAAAATTCCAAAAAGCTATGGTCACTTTTTTGGACAAAATCCAAATTTTTGACATTTTTGATTCAAAAATGATTTTTTTTTCCATGTAACCAATAATCAGGAAACTTCTGCACCTGAAAATATCGCGTCCACAATATCCAAGCTTCAAAGTGATGGACCATGCATTTGAAAATTTCAAGATGGCGGATCAATAATGGCGATGACAGAATTTTCTTTTAAAAAAATTGACACCCAGTGAACACTTCTTTTAAATCTCTTTTTATTTATTTGAAACTTGCTACTCGGGGATTTTTGGGATCGCCGATTGTGAATTTAAAGTTAGATTTTAAAAATTAAAAATGTCGGATCCAATATAGCGGTCGATATTTTTGAACTTGATTTGATTTATTTGAAACTTCTTACCCGGGGGTTTTCGGGGTCGCAGATTTCAAAAATTCAAAATGGCGGATCCAATATGGCGGTCAATATTTTTAAATTGATCGGTTTTTATTTAAAACTTGCTACTTGGTGGTTTTTGGGATCGCTGATTGTGAATCTAAAGTCAGATTTCAAAAATTCAAAATGGCGGATCCAATATGGTGGTCGATATTCTTTAAATTGATCGGTTTTTATTTAAAACTTGCTACTTGGTGGTTTTTGGGATCGCTGATTGTGAATCTAAAGTCAGATTTCAAAAATTCAAAATGGCGGATCCAATATGGTGGTCGATATTCTTTAAATTGATCGAATTTATTTAAAACTTGGGGGTTTTTGGGATCGCTGATTGTGAATCTGATGTCAAATTTCAAAAATTCAAAATAGCGGATTCAATATAGCGGTCGATATTCTTTAATTTGACCGAATTTCTTTTAAACTTTTTTCCCGGGGGTTTTTGGGGGCGTTGATTACGAATCTGAAGTCTAATTTTGAAAATTCAAAATTATGAGTGTTGTCAAAGAGAGTATACGTTTATGTTGTAGATTGACATATCATAATTACTGTTGCGAAAGACGTTACAACTCAGTGCTAATGCAGAATAAATGACAAATAAATATTATAGCTAGAAGGCAAGAGCAATGAAGTGGCAAAAGAAATGGCAACCGACCAGGGCCGTGGAGAGCCAACTCGGGCCCCGGAGAAAAAATACAAAGACAGGCCGCCCTATTGGCTTGTAAAAAATTTTAATGACCCCTTCTATTCATATTTTTTTTTAGTAGCCGATTTTTGGAGGCGGACCCCAACGAGACCCTGGCCCCGAGGGAAAAGCAGCTGCTGCCCTCCCTCTCGTCGGGCCTGCAACCCACAGATACTGCAAAAAAATTGTAAGCATTGTCAAAGAAAGTATAAGTTTATGATATGCATAGACATATTATAATTACTTTGTTGTCAAGGAAATGGAAAAGAAATATGTAATGCTGTCGAATGAACATGAACGACGTGCAATTCCATTGGAAATTATATTTAAATCCTGTCTTCAAAGAACTAACAAGTTGGAGGTTTTAAAAACAATCGGTCGATTTAAAAAATCTCGACTGCTGTATTGCATCCAGAATTTTAAATTCTTCAAATCTGACTTTAAATTCATAATCAGGGACCCCAAAAACCCCCGAGTAACAAGTTACAAATAAATTCGATCAATTCCAAAAATATCGACCGCCATATTGGATCCGACATTTTGAATTTTTAAAATCTGACTTAGAGTCACAATCAGCGACCCCAAAAACCCCCGAGTAACAAGTTTCAAATAAATCCAAACAATTTCAAAAATATCGACCGCCATATTGGATCCGACATTTTGAATTTTTTAAATCTAACTTCAGATTCACAATCAGCGATCCCAAAAACCTCCGAGTAACAAGCTTGAAGGGAATTAGATCAAATTTAAAAATTTTGAAACGATCTTTTTATTTTGTTAATTAGCTTTTTGTTTATTTATAACACTATATTGTATAAAAAAAGTTTTGAATTAAAAACGCCATACGCAAAAGTAACTACAGATCACAAGCTACAATTTTTTTAAAAAGATCGGTCATTTATTTTACATCCTTTTTGGTCAGAGAGAGGAGGGGGGTGGTCCGTTTCACAGAGGCTGACCCATATATGTGAATGTATGTATAAATAAACACATGTGCGTCAGTAGAGTCTAAAGTTATAGCGATCAATTGAGTATTTATTTTTATAAAAAAAAATCCAGGCGGGTTTAGGAGCTTTATAACGTAAAAAATAAATACTTTGAATATTATAAATCGAACTACTTCCACAATTCTTACTATTTTTTATGCCTATTTTCTTCTATCCTTATTTTGCAATTTTGAACAACTTCTCGCATGGGTTTTAAGAAATATTGAATAGGTGAAAAATAAAAAAAATTCCAAATTATTCAAAAATTAAAATTTTTTAGTTTAGGTCACCCTGTATATTTTTAGGTAAAAATTATGCAAAAAAAAATATAAACTCCTGTAGATGTGAAAATTTCTGACTAACTACTAATTTGATAAGTTATCATATTTATCGCTATATCATCGTATTTCACAACGTTTAAGTTTTAATTCCACTACTCGAACAAATGTCTACCACGTCAGGTGGTAGACCTTCAAAACCGTAATTTTTGAAGGTTTCAACTCTACGTTTCTACAAAATTTGATCAATAGTAAATTTTTATTTCTTGAAATTAATAAAACTATGTAGTTGCTATTGTTTACTTATATCACAATTATTTCCACAAATACACCAGAAATTTAATACAGGTTTTAGACAATTAAAAAGTCATTTTGTTAAATAACAGACGATTTGTCTTAAAAATATCGTATTTTGAAAATCTTTCTGTAAACCTGAGAATTTTGTACCTAAGATTTCCTGTGTAATTTTTCCTTCACAGTTTATCCAGGCTTAGGATTGGCATCATATTTTATTTATAATACTGGCGTGTTTAAAAAATGTGTGTTTATTTATAGTAAAACACTTAACCAATACGAACAATATTTAAAAATTATAATGCAATTTGAATCTTAATTATTGAAAATTACAAACATATATCAGCTTAAAAAGTGATTAAAATTATTTAATAAGTCATGAGTTATAAGTTCTGTTTAAATTTTTGTTTCCAAAAAATTTCCAATTTCGACGACAAATATTTCAAAAAATTTTTTAATTTAAAGCAATAACAAAATTTTACATTTCTGAAGATTCTTTTAGTTTCTGATTAAAAATTATTGTACTCGTTTAACTCCAAAACTATACGTTTTTTGCAATTAAGTAATTGTTCACAAAAATTTAAATATCACTTATAACTCACGACTTATTAAATAATTTTAATCACTTTTTAAGCTGATATATGTTTGTAATTTTCAATAATTAAGTTTCAAATTACATTATATATTTTTTAAATATTGTTCGTATTGCTTAAGTGTTTTACTATAAATAAACACACATTTTTTAAACACGCCAGTATTATAAATAAAATATGATGCCAATCCTAAGCCTGGATAAACTGTGAAGGAAAAATTACAAAGGAAATCTTAGGTACACAATTCTCAGGTTTACAGAAAGATTTTCATAATACGATATTTTTAAGTCAAATCTTCTGTTATTTAACAAAATTACTTTTTAATTGTCTAAAACCTGTATTAAATTTCTGGTGTATTTGTGCAAATAATTGTGATATAAATAAGCAAGGTTAACTACATAGTTTTATCAATTTCAAGAAAAAAAAAAAATTATTAAAAACACTTTTAAAAATGGTTAAATTGTTTATAATAGTGAACATAAATACATATATAGCAGAGAACTTTGTAACCATTTTCCTTTTTTATTTAACAATAAGAAATTATTATTTACATAAATTGTGAAAAAATTAATTTTTTCGATTTTTTTTTAAATTACAAAAATTTGACCTGTTTTCTATAACTTTGTATAAATGACTTTTTCCTGTAGGATCAATAATTTCTGAGATAAAAATTCATGAAAAAAGGCATTTTTTCAAATTTCAATTTTTCAATTGCAAATATCTTGTAAATTTTTTTCTTTTTTGCAAAACCCTTGAAAGTACTTATTTAGCACCCCAAATACTATAATTTATGAAGTTTAAACAAAATAGACGATCCAAAAGTTCCCTTTTTCTATGGAACTGCCCTTCTAGATAGGTGTTCTAAAATAGTTACAGAATTTCGAAGTAACATTGTTATTGCAGCATTCTAGAATACTGTTAGAAAAATGGGATATAAGTTTTCTATTATGGTCTTCTAAAATTGTTCTGTAACGCATGATCTGTGTGAGTTCTAAACCATGATGCAACATTCGTTCTAGAACAGAAGATTAAAATTAGTTATGGTATTGTGCATGTAACACTGTTACTGCAACATTCTAGAACACTGTTACCGAAATGTGATGTAAGTGTTCTATAATTGTGTTACACACTTATTCTGTAATACATGTTCTACGATTATTCTAGAACGTATATGTAACGTAAATTCCAGAACAGAAGATCAAAAGTGTTAATTAGTGTTAATACAGCTCCCTTCCAGTTTGATGCAGGTTGTTTTTGGTTATTCTAGTGCTCTCTTTATTGATTATTTATTAAAAATTTAAGAAATGACTGACATCTGTACTCTTTCTGTGACTCTGTTTCCAACAATCTCTTGACAAATTGAGTGACGTGTTCAAGTGTTTTTGTGACTTTGTGATATGGTGTTCTGTGAAAAGCATCAAATTCTTTTTTGCTATTTCAACATTTTTAATATTCTTCTACATCTCTTGACGTCATATCAGTGACTTTTATCGTTAACGGCATCTTAGATTGACATTGTGAAGTAATTGCTTAATCACCTGCTGTGTTGATCCGTATTATCGTCGTTACTATAATTCTCGTGTACTTAAATACTTCTTTGCCCTTTTGTTTGCCTACTGCACAGGTGCTCTGCTTAAACTTGCTATATCTATTATTTTGCTTACTGTCAAGAGCGTAATTCTTTTATTTGGATAATTCCTTTTTGGCCTCTATGCTACTATTTCTCAAACATGCAGATTTTGTAAAAAGGAGATAATTAATCTTGCTGCATACTGCAAAAAGTGTGATAAATATTTTCATAAAAATTCCACATGATATACACATAAAATTTACAACGATAGTAATGATCTTGTTGTATGTTCACAAGAGCAAACTATAATTAATCTGAAGGAAATGTCTCATCTCAATACTATATGCAGCCTCAGTCTGCCAAGGTTAATGCTCCTCAATCCGAGATGGAAGTCCCATCATCTCAATTTGATCAACTTTTAGCGGCAATAACTCAATGTACAACTCAGGTTCAAACACTGAGTACCAATCAAAGTGAGCTCCGTGCGAACTTAAAGAAGATCAGTTCTAATGTTGAGTGTCTTCCGGAACTTAAGAAAATGATCAATGATAATAAGACAAAACTTAACAATATCGCTAGCCTTAGTAAGTATCTGGATGTTAGAGTGACTAAACTTTCAGAAGAAAATGAATCTCTTCGTGAGCAGATAGTGGCTCTACAGTGTGATCGTGATAAAGTTGAACATCGATTAATAAGAACTGAAATTAAGCAGTGTTCCAATTTCTTGGTCGTTTCTGGTCTTCCTGAATCCAGTAGCAAGGATTTAAAGTTACTTATCAATGCTACTGCCTCTGTACTTGTTGCGATGCGGATGACAGTAAATAAAATAACGTCATCACTCCTTCAATAAATTAATACTAAGGATCACAATTAAAATAGAGAACTGGTTAAGTTACGATACATTTATTCTGTGTAAAAAAGATACATAATTTTGTGAGTGATCTTTTGAGAGATCCGATCACGTTGTTTCCCTCGAAACTCTCGTTTGTAACTAACTGTAGAAAATTGACAATCGGTCGTTCAAGGGGTATTTTGACTACAAAATTAAGAGTGGGGTGATGCTAATAAACAAATATTTCGCTCAGGTAGAAGTACAAGAGATTGACCAGGATTAAAGATGGAGGCGCCGAAGGGCGTCGTCTTTGAGTAAAGTGGTAATAAACCTAATGGTCGGAAAATCCGGCGATAATAAAACAGATAATTTTTTGTAAGCAATAAAATAGGCAGATGTTACAGATTTTTTACAAAAGGAAAAATACTTGGACCTTAACAAAATCACGTACAACTTGTAAAATATTATAATAGTTCCGCGTCTTTCGTTAAAATACTCGAATTCTAAATATGATATGCTTTTTCACATAGATATTTCTCAAAACATCTAAAATAAGGATAAAATTAATTTACACTTCAACAGTACTAAAGGTAGATCTGAAAGACTCTGAAGTTTTGATGATTTCTCGAATGTCAGCAAGGAATTCTACTAATGTCAACACACAGGAATCACTCGATAAGTCTTGTTCCATCCTTGTTCGATTTGTATTTTCTGGGCCATGTGAGAAGTTCATAGCTGCATGGTGAGGACGGTGAGGAAGCAATTATGATAAGTCGCGTTAAAGATCTTGAACAACTTACTCAATGACAACTATTGGAGTCTTCTGGGTCAACTACGGGAAATTCGTCAGCTGTTTCTTAGGATCTTTTGGAGTTCTCATCATTGAAGATTTGACACATTAATATTGACTTTCTCAGGCAGAACATTGATCTGTTGCATGCAAGTTTAGTTTTGAATGATTTTCACATTGTCGCCTCGAGCGACAATGTGACATTAGGAGCTGTCTAGATTCAAGAGTTCTTTATTCATCCCCTAGTTCTTTTGATAACAAACCAGAATTTTTTATTGTCGAAGTTTACAAAAATGGTTCTAAGCCTCTTCTTCTAGCTATAGTTTATCGTAGACCAAGAGGTGAAAATCTTTCAGATTTCGAACACCATTTATCAAGATATGTCAATGCTTATGTAAATATCGTCATTTGTGGGGATTTCAACTATAACCTTAATAAAGCCTCGCTTGAGTCTAGCTATATTAACGACTTTTTTAAACCTTTTAATTTTTTTATTGTTCCTTATTCTGCAACCCACCACACTAAATCCTCTCAATCATGGCTTGATTTATGTGTAATTGATAGTGAGGACAAGTTAATCTCCTCTTCTTAGTCTCGGATTCCCTTTGTTGCGGGTCATGAGTTTATCTCAATTATTTACAAATGGAATGTTAATGTTGCCTCATGTAATGTCAAGTCTTTTAGGAATTTAAGAAGAATTAACGATAATGATTTTCTGGCATCCTTGGACTCTATCAACTGGAATTACTTTGTTGCGCTCCATTCACTTGATTGTAAATTGGATTTTCTCAATAGGCTTATCAATTTTCTCTTATAACAGTTTGTTTCAGATTTCTCTGTAAAGAATAAATCTACATGTCACAAACTTATATATGTAGTGTGTTTACGAAAACTTCATTTATATTTAGAATTACAATTTTCATTCATTTGTTTCTGAGAACATTGAAATGGTTCATTGAAAAAACTAGTATATTGATGTCCATTCTCTCCTACACTTATTAAAATAGTAGAAATAAGTCAATATTCACTAATTCAAGTTTGGTGCAAAATGTAAACAATTCATATTTTTGAGAATTTTTTTTTTGTATAAATAAATGTATTATGATATAAATAAAGAATATTTAGGGAAATGTTCCAATAAAAAGTTTTATTCGCCATTTTCTCAGTAAGCCTATAAGTATAAGAAAATTAATATGCATGAGTCCATATCATACAAATTATATATGTATTCCAAACAAAACGTGAGCACAACTAGACAGTAAACCGGGTTCGTTTTAAAATTAAGGGTCTTTTTGAGTTTCTTTAAAATATCTTGCACATGGCACTATATTTTGGTTATAGATTGAAATCAATTCATCACATGTAATGAAAATAATATTAGGTACTTGAAATAACGTTAAAATGTGTAAATTAATTTTCAATTCTTTTGTTATTTTAACGCCATTCAAATATTATTTCCCTTACCCTATAAATCTGAATAATTGAAAACTCGTTCTCTCATTTCAATAAGTGCATATATACACTTTCAATAAGTGAATATTGACTTATTTTTAATACGTGGATGACTTTTGACTTACAATAAGTGGCCTCACCAAGGCCACAAATAAGAAGAAGAATTTCAAAATCTTATAATTTCAAGTGTCCTCTCGTCTAATTAATGACTGTCAGCATCTTGCACAGAATCTTACTGCGCAACAATTTTCCCTTAACGGCCCTGAAGTCTGCAATTTCAAGCCCTACCAAAATATTGAAATTAGAGACGCTTTTCAGTATAAGCAAAATATAGTAACATGTACTAAATATTTTGAAAAAACTCATAAAGACCCTTAATTTCGTAACGATTTCTGATAATAAAGAACATAATTAACATAATGTTGTTCAGTATAATAATCAGTAAGCAAACAAAGTAAAAAAAGAAAAACTGTTAATATTAAGAATAAAGAAAACCAGACGTAACTGATGATACCAGGTGGTCAAGAGTAGATCCTCGCTACTTCATGAACTGCTTCTAGAACTTGTTACTTTCCGTCCTAGAAGCCTTACAGATAGTTCTGGATGTGTTACATAAATGCTGTAGGACGGTTTTTTAAAAAATTATGTTGTTACAAAAATGTTATGGATTTGTTATAGAACAATGTTCCATGACGTTGATATGGATCTGTTCCAGAACACTGTCCCTATAGGTACAACATAATTATCAACCAGTTTATGAACTGGTTCCAGAACTTGTTACTTTCCGTAAAAGCACCTTTACAGACTTATTCTGCAACCTTGCACACTGGGAAACTTAGAAAATATTTTTAAAAAAAACTTTTATCACCGTTAAAATTATTAAAACTGATGAGACATACGTTGTACGTGCTTCTAAAATTGAAAACAGCTGATTATATTGTAACGAGTTATTAATTTAATTAAACATTTTGCATTTAACCCAAAGTCAGATAAACTCGAAATTTCTATTCACGAAACCAACACAATTCAAAGCATAAAACCAAAGAGGAGATCCCCGGAAATCGACGTGATGCGAACGACGATCAAGCACGATTAAAAGACCTGCGGAAATCTTCGAAAAAACTCGCCAAATTTCAGGAATGAGCGAACTTGACTAAACGCTGTTCACTATTACGTGGATATCAAAACAATGACTGACATCACATGCAGAAAACAACAACGAGAAACGATCAATTTCCAACGTGCAAAATGAAAAAAAAAACGCTTCTCTTTAAAATACTACATGAACTTGAAAAACAAAATTTCTCTGTAACATATTTAAGTATCGATTAACTTCGTTACAATCCCCCGCCCCACAGTAAGGAATTCTTGGAAATTGAGGTTCAAAATACTTTACAGCTCATAATTTTTTACCGATTTAAACTTTTTTTTTTAAATGAAAGCTTAATAAATTGTCGAGAAACACTGTCGAGACCGATTTGAAAAAAAAAAATTTAGAATTTATTTAAGTCAAAAGTTTAAAAAAAAGCGTAATTTTTTAAAATTTGATGTGCTAGATTTTCCATATTTTTAAAAAATTTTCGGAAATCATCTGGAATTGGTAACATTTCAATCCCGGAATTGAAATAATTGTCATACATGCGCGTCCGTGATTTTATGTGCGATTCCCACCCGTACGGGTCTATACCACACAGGTCCGCCTACGGTCCCTTTACGGGGTTGATAACGTCAACCAAACGCGGTTGTGTAGTGCAAAACACCCTGAATTGCAGACGGAACTCCTGTTACCTTTAAGTTCACATTTCGCTAACCGTTCAACCTAGTTACCCCGAGCTCAACTATGTCACTCGAGGCTTTCAGCATACTAGGCTAGTTACTTTGATCGCCGCCGGGTCAGCCTGCCGTGCGTGACAAAGCAGAATGAGATTGCAGCTGGGCTTATGTTTCCATTGGGTTACCTTTCGCTACCCGTTCTACCTAATTACCCCGAGCTCAACTAGGCCACTCGAGGCTTTCGGCATACTAGGATAGTTACTAGGGGTGGCCGCCGGGACATCCTCAACAGTTCGCTACACTACCTACCGAATTTCACACTTTGGTGGATTGCCCTCAGTGTGACCCCTCGGTTTGGGGGCGGGTGCCTTCCTCACCCTCGCGATTTGTGCATAATCGCTAAACCGAGTCGAGACATGCAACTCACACATCGACACATCAGACACTGACTCCTTAACGTGCAAAAACCGTCAGGCTCAAGTGTTCTTCAACATCTTGCTCAAGCATAGAGCTTTCAACCACTACCACCACGAGTCCGACCTCAAATTACCGAGGGAAGGCAACGCCTTCGGGCCACCTCGGTCGCCCATGGTACCATTATACCCAGGTGCGGGTACCTAGGTGGGGAGCCGAATTCACTCCCTTATTTCTAGGATTTTACCTAACATACTTGCAATGTGCACTTCCCCCGCGGCCCTACAAGGGACGAACGAAGAAAACCATTCGCACGCCCTTGATCGGGTCCTAACACGGCAAGAGCACACACCGCACGTCCATTAACCATTAGCCTATAGATTTCTTCACTTTGACATCAGGCGGCATTTTGGGACGCTAAATTCTCGGTTGGCGGCTGCATAAACAGCAACCAGGATCGTACCCTAAAGACGTTCAGGCCGTTTTCCCAGTATTCCTCCCATACACCACGGGGAGACGCTCGCTACAGCATGAATTAGGAATGCCCAGTTGCTCACCACAGAGGCGCCTAAGCGGACTAAGGCTAACAATAAATTATCTTAACCTCTTAAGTTGTTATAAACAATTTAATAAACAAATTCAATAAATGGTAGAACCCAGCGCCGCTGCGCTACGCCGACGCTCACTTACTATGTACACCAGCGCGCAGCCGATTGACTATCGGCGTGTCGGCGTTCATCGGCGTTGTTTCGTAAAAGCTAAATTTGAGATTTTAATTATTTTCATACGTCATAATTAATTTTTTTTAGAATTTAAAACTCAAAAGAAAAATTTATCCATTTTTCGCAGTGAACACGAATCTGTTATCAAAAATAGCCCATCACGTCAGGGTTTTGAGTAATTCTAGGTCAAATGTCCCAAAAGTGTCTATTTTCAACATTTTTGTGATAATAATAAAATAATTATTATTATTTTCACAATGATTTTAAAAGAAGTTATGAATGTTTGAATTTATGACATTTATAACCACATTAACGTCTGAAATCACAAAAATCGCAGTCTTACTGTGGAATATTACTACAAATAAAAACATTTTTTTTAAATTATGGGAATGGGGTTTCTTTACGGTTTTAAGATCGCTCTACAAGCTTGCGGGCTCAGATTTCATTTTTATTCATATGCAAAACCAATATGGCGGCTTTTTTGAAAAAATGTACAGATTGATCGACAACTTTCTCTTTTTATAATCATTATTTCTTACCGAAAACATTTTTTTAATGTGTACAAAAGTGGCACAAAATGGCACAAACTGTTAACAAATTAAAAATATGTTTTAGTTAATTCATCAAATTCAGTATGGTGGCGACAAAATGACGTATATTGTAAAAAAAAAGTAAAAAATTAATATCTGTAGAACAAACTTTAAATTTTATATTGCGAAATTTTAGACTAAATTTATGATACTTAGTATACTTAGTATGAAACTTAGTTTGCGGGGTCGATTATAACGAATCCATTTACAATATTTTAAAATTCAAAATGGCGTATCAAATATGGCGGACGAAAATGCAAATTTTTTTCCAAAATTTATGAAACTTGGTATATAGAGGTTTTTGGCGGCGCTGATTACGAATCCGTTAATATCGATTATCAAGCGAATACAATTACCTTTTCAAAAATCTTTCGCCATATTGGGTCCGCCATTTTAAATTAGTATAAATCGGCGCGCCGCTAGAAGCCGGTTGTTTTTTAGCTGAAAGCCCCCGCCGTTAAAATTTTCCTCGGCGCAGGATTCTAATAAATGGGTAATATTTAAGTTTAAAACGATATAAAATCGTATTTATTTATTTTTTATTACTGAATTTTGTTGTAAATAGAAAAAAATTAAATGATTAACCATTATTGTTATAAAAAAATTTTATAAGCAAATTTACTAATTTTGTGTATTTATTCGAGTAATTTGGCGTCCGTCTTTCACAGTCAATAGCTGTGCATTTTAGGTTCCGTGAGAGAGAGAGGAAGATAAAGAGAGACAAAAATTCGGTATATCCAAGTAAACTGGAAGTGAAATGGAAGTGAAGTGTAATTGAGCTGGAAATGAAGTGGACTTAAAAAAGAAGTAGAAGTAAAGTGGATATGCAGCGGAATTCAAGTGGTTGTGAAGTGGGAGTAAAAGTGAAGTAAAAGTGAATTTCCTTATGGAAAAGTGTGACAAGCAGAGATGCCAGCGAGAACCCCAATCGACAACTGCGCATGCCTCCCAAACGTAACCTCATTGGTCCAAATGAGCGGTCTAGTTTGAAATGCTTAATATTAAGACTTTTCAAACTAGACCGCTCCTTTGGACCAATGAGGTTACGTTTGGGAAGCATGCGCAGTTGTCGATGGGGGTTCTCGCTGGCATCTCTGGTGACAAAAAAATAATGACACGGATGTGTGACATTTTTTCACGACCACACGAGAAAAATGACACGAGAAAAATGACACGAGAGAAAATGACATGGCAAAGAATGGACTAATAAAATTTGTGATAATTAATAATTTTATATAAACATACATTGTACACCATTTTGGGGAGGACAAAAATTTACTGCGCAGCACACGGTACAGTAGAATACGACTGCGCATCGTGGCATTTTTATGTATCCTTTGCTATGTTATTTTCTCGCGTGGTCGCGAAAAAATGACACGCATCCGTGTCATTATTTTTATATCGCATTTTTCCATAAGGAAAGCATTAAAGAGAGATTGAAGTGGACGTGAAAAATTCATATCTTATGTAGTAATTTTGCCTCTGAAGGCCTTTAAAATAAATACATTTTAATTTTTTAATTAATCTTCAAATGAGTTAAATAATTTCATGTTTAATCACATAATTTATAAATAATTTTTTTTCTTCTATATTTGCGGCGGTTTTAGTTTATTTTACCCCATTTTCAGGAGATTTTTCAAGGGTGCCTACAACCGAATTTTTTTTTTCGCTAAAAACGACCACTTTATTAATTTTTTAATAAGATTTTTCTATTCTACGGAATAAATTTAGTTCCTTCGTCAGTAGTTAGCTAAAGTCTCTAACTTCTCATACATATAACATCACAAGTTATAGGCCAAAAACAAAAGGATCCCCACAACCGTACCTGTTCCCCTACTTCCAACTGGAGAGTTCAAATTTCTCTGACTCATTTCTACTTCGAAAGAGACAAACAAAAAGAATACTTCATCACATTCTCCAAGAAATAATTTGCAAAGCATAAGACTAAATATAATAAAATGAAAATTAGAAAAATGAAAATTAAAGAAAAAAGTTTTTGCTAACACACATTAAGTGTTCATCCTTACACAGAAACGAAAAGAAGAATACACGTAGTTGATTTACGACTAAAGCTTTTTCTCTTTTAGGAATTAAACCACGGCTTGCTCGGCTATCTCAGGAAGATAATCTTTGAGCAACTCTTTGAACTCCACGAGCTACGCCAGAAATTCTCGTCGCTCTAATTGAAGCAACGATTCTTCCTAACGCAGAAAATTTCTTGATTTTCAGAGCTCCACCTTGCGATGGACTTAGTGTGGAATTATACGTGGGGTATTATTCTTGTCCAAGAACCTTTGAAAACACTGCTTCAGGAATTTTTCCCACGAAGCTTCTTCTTCAGCCGCGAAAACCTTGACCATTGTCCAGGTGAAATCGGACTTTTTCTTACACGCCACATGAGAGAGCACCTTGTCCTCTTCCAACCCTTCAACCTCCTGCACATCGGTCTTTGAGCTCCCAGCCAACGGCACAAATGCCTACTTCTCCACAAAGTGGTCGCCTCCATAATCTTGGCCCTCCTCTCTCTTGCGCAAATAAAGTTGGCGTTTCATAGACTACCTTCCTAAACCCTTCTCTATATCGAAGCGGTGGTGTTCTGCGCAACGAGGTCAAAATTTTTTTTTCCAAAATGGCCCCGCAACGATTACAGTACCAGAAGTACATGCTTCTGACTGGATTAGGGCACTTCTTTTGGACATGACTCGTGGGTCAGTAGTTTAAACAAATGCCATAGAGTTGGTCCAGTTCCGGGTCTGCTCCTGCTGAGAGTAAAAAGATAGAAATCCTATCATTTTGAATAATTTTTTATCCGTGTGATAGAAAGAGTTAAAAAAATTTATTTCATTCTATTACACGTTTATTAAATGTTATCTGATCATATCTCTAATGTCTTTAAACCTATCCCATTCATTCTTTTGTCTTTGTCTTATTACCTCATCTCAATATTTTTTTAGCCCTGTCTAACAATTCTTATCTGCTTCTATCTCCTCTCAGTATTTCTTTTTTCAGTTCTATTTCTCTGTTTATATTACGAATTGCATATCTCTTCTAATATCTTCACTTCAATCTCACTCTATCTTTGCTTTATCGCACTTTGACACATTCTATCCTCTAATGAATAAAATGTACAGTCCGTCCCTTTCAATCACCTCTTTTAAATCCTAATCTATTTCCTTAATACATACTTATTACTTTTTCTATGCTTTGTCAAAAATATCAATAACCAATCTCTTTTTGTTATTTTCTCTATTCCTGTCTTAATTTTGAATCTGTAGCTATTTTTCATAGTAACGAAAATTCTATCTATTTCAATCAAGTAGTTTCAACATCCCTTACTATCATTACTCTATCTTTTCTTTCTTTTAATAAATAAATTGAGCTAAAAGTCACTTTTAATCACTTTTTTAAAATCTTATCCAATCCTTTTTCTATTGCACTCCATCACATTCTATCACATAATGAATAGAATGTAAAGCCTATCTCTTTCAATCGCCTTTTTTATCCTAACCAATTTCTTTGATACCCCCTGCTAAGAATAAAAAGATAGAAATCCTATCAGTTTGAATAATCTTTTATCCATGAGATAGAAAGAATTAAGAAATATTATCTCATTCTATCACACGTGTGTGTATCATGTGTTATCTGAGCCTATCTCTTGTGACTTCAAACCTTTTTTATATATTTGAAAAGGATATCCTTTTCATTCTTCGTCCATGTCTTATTACCTCGTCTGAAACTTTTTCTTTGCCTTGTCTATCAATCCCTATCCACTTTTATCTCCTCTTTATATACCTTTATTCCGTTCAATCACTCTGTTTATATTATAAATTGCATATCTCCTCCAATCACTTTATTCACATCTCACCCTATTCTTTTTTATCGCACTCTATTGCATTTTTTCTTCCGATAAATAAAATATATAGCCTTTCCTCTTCTATCGCCTTTTTTCTATCTTAACCTATTTTCTTAATGAATACAGATTACTTTTTCTATCTTTTGTGCATAACATCAACATCCAATCTCTTTTAGTTCTTCTTTCTATATTTCAATTTGTTTCGTAACATTGTAACTGCAAGTATTTTTCATAATTATGAATATCCTATCTATTTTAATTAAGGATTTTCAATCTTTGTCAATCTCTTACTACTCTAACTACATATTATTCTTTTTTTCAGTAAACAAACTGAATAACTAGTTCCTGCTAATCATCTTTCTTTAATCTCACCCTATGCTTTCTAAATTGCTCTCCATCGCATCTTATATCTCCTAATGAATAAAATGAACGTCCTATTCTTTTCAGTCTCATCTTTTTTAACATAAAAAATTTTCTTAATCCCTATTAATTACTTTTCCTGTCCTTGGTCAATGACATCAATATCCAATCTCTTTCAGTTTTTCCTTCTCTATTCTAGTTTATTCCTTAACCTTGAGGCAGGTTACAGCAACTACCGTATGATACCCTACTTTCGAAGAACCATCTTATGATACGCTCTTTTCCTATGTTGGCGTCTGCGCAAAAGTTAGTTGTCATGGCGACGAACTAATGCGCAGTCGCAGTACTGTGTATAAGTTAGCTTATCATAAGGTGATTTTTGAAAGTATCGTATCATAAGCTAGATGGTGTAACCTGCCTCATAGTAACTGTAGATATTTCTATGATAATCAGAGTGTTTTAGTGATCTTGGGAAGGTAAATCTAATAAAAATTATAACAAATTTTTATTTTTGCATAAACGCAACGTTCGTTGGCCAGGGTTTATATAAATAAAGTAAGAAAAACAAAAACACAAAATTACCTAATTGGTTAAAACAAGAAAATTTGTTTAACACGTCACATTATAAAACGGAATGTAAAATTATTTTTTCTAATTGTTCTTTTATCATCACCGTCATAATACTTCCAAACATTTTGTCGGTATTATCAGAACTGAAACTAAATTTGACAATTCTTCGTTTATACGAGTACAGGGTCAATGACTACAGAAGTCATTGAACTCACAAGAAAACAATAACAATCAAAAATACGTAAAAATTGATTATGAATTCATTTTTTCTGAGCAACGGGAAGAAAATTTTATTAAAAATTCTCTTTTTTTCCAATTTGATTCATAATCTAAAATTTTCACGTTGTCCCAATCAAATTCATGACCAACCGCTGTGCGATGATGACCATTAACAGAAAGTACATTAGTGGTACTTCGGCGTTCATTAATTTATTTTTTTAAGGCGCGTTTTGTTTCACCTATATAACACACTGGGCAGTCCTTACAATTAAATTTATAAACAGTATTGGTCAGTTCCATATTTACTGTTATATCCTTACCTAATCTCACAATCGAATTTAAAATTTTTTTAACTAATGGAATCCTAGAGAACTGATATTGACTTAACATATGTGATAATTTAAAAAAATGAGAATCATTATAGTTGGTAAACCAACTTTTAGGAATTGAAAAATATCCATTCCTGTTGGAAGTAAACGGATGCAAATTTTATACGTTTGAATCCATTCTTTATCCATTGATGTCCGTTTGAATAATTTTTTTATACTTCTCCATCCATTTGATTCAGCTGTCTATCCATCTATTCTTTTAAATCCTCTTTATATCCGCTCAGCTGATACGCATTAATCAGCGCAAATCATTTTCTAACCGATTTTATCGTTTTATTAAAAAAGTGTATGGTTATCTATCTGAATCCGCAGTTTTCTATATCCCTGACCAACTATACATTTTTCTATCACCAGCTCCAGATAAAAGATGTAGTCGCATAAATCTTTTTTAATCGGTTTGAATCTTTTGTTAAAAATGTGTCTTGACATTAGTCTGAATCAGAAATTTTCTATTCTTCTATCATTACTTGTTAATCCGTGAACTATTACATGGATAAAAGATTTATCCGTGCAAATGATTTTTTATCCGCTTCAATCGTTTAATGCAAAAAGTGTTCGACGGTCTTTCACTGAATCCGGAAACTCTGTCCGTGAGCGCGAACATGACGACAAAAGGTGTCAGAAAAGTAATTTGTGATGAGCAGATGAATGAAACAAAGACAGAGCTAGACATTGACATGGCGCCACCTCATGATTGTGCAACACTCTAAAAGTATTGTAAACTTCGCGAAGAATGATTTGCGAAGACAGTTTTTTATCGTCAATCAAGATTTTTTGAAAGTAACTTACAGACAGAGACAAATCGAGAAAAGTTACAAATTTTACAGATTCAGATGGATATAGGAACATTTTTTTATCAATGGAATGAAATGGGTATAGAAAGATTTGCATGAATTCATCTTTTATTAATAACTGATAACAATAAATATAAAATCGTTGACGGAGAGATAGAATCGGGTGAAGGATTGAAAACTGCGGATTTAGACGTATAGACAAACGCTTTTATACTGAAAAGATTAAAGCGGATAAAAAATGATTTAAACGGATAAAGGAGAATAGAAATTGGAAATAGACTGTAACCTTACATTCATTAGACTGTATTTGTAAAAATTTTCATAGTATAGATGGTCCAGTGTCTAACAGCAAGGATTTCGACATCGAGAGGCCCGGGTTCAAGTCTTCATATGATAGAAAAGCTTTATTTTTTTAGCCGTTATTTTCTATCCGTTCAAATACGTCTACTTTCAACAGGGATCATTTGAGAGATAGAATGAAATAAATAAGAAGAATAGAAAAGACTAGATTTTTTTTTGTTAATAAACTTAGGCATGGAAAAAGTTAGATATTCTTTAATATTTGGGATAGAATGAATGATTGAAAGATATAGATAAGGATTCAAGCCGTCGGATATATCAGAGATAGGAAGGGAAAGCGTTTTAGGAATGCAAATCGCGTATTTCCAAGGCATAGAAAATTCAATTTCTTTCTATTCTTTTACTCTGAGCAGGGAGTGTCAACAACTATGAGGCTCATCTAATTACTAAGTTCGAGTCTTGACCTAAAGTTGGCAACAGTGTCATAACAAACAAAGTGTTATTAACCTAAAACTCATCTGTTACCATGCTCGAGTTTTGCACTACCAGAAAATGAATCTGGTCCTGAACCTCCTCTCGTAGTGCTCATTTGTTACGGTGCTCGATTTTTGAGGTGATGGAGGTTTAGTATCATTTCCAAAACGTAATACGCAACGATACCCTGTTGAGTCCTTTTTATCGTTACAGAAGCTGGCTGGTCGGGAATAAGTCTTGAGGTTAGGATTGTTGGTTGATGTTTGACTTCTTCCTGGAAAATGTGTCCCCGCAACTCGTCTCCTTCTTTGTCGGAGGCAGCTTGATTCTCAAACTAATTATATATATATATAAAAAAAAAAAAAAAAAAAAAAACGTTAGAAAAATAACCGATACATAATTTTAACGCATTCGTGGCCGGTTCGGGGAACAGTTTCGGCGAGAACCTCTCTCGCAAAAAATTAAAAATTAATTAAAATTAATAAAAGGTAAGTATTAGTGCAAGTTCATTATTTTAAACGCATTTTTTGTGACGTTCTAAATTGCAACGTCATATGGTGGCACTGATTCTTCACCACCTTTGAGTCACATGGTGATACTGGCTCTTGAAACTCTTGTAATTTCTGGAGGAGTTAGGGTGGTTTTGGGAAACAGCTCCAGGAGCTGATCAACTCAATTGAAGGGATTCATCGGTGCCAAATATTCTCAGCCTGCCTCTCACCAAGTGCCTAAGCTTCTGCTTGGCTTTTCGTTCCGAAAGTTGCACAGTACAGCCCAAACCCTCCACAGCCAAATGGCTTTGCCATTGATCATAGGATTCTCCATTCCGTCAAGGTAAATAAGACATGCCTTGTTTCTTCCTAAAGTTCCGTCTTTCACCGTGTGAAACATCACGCTCATTAGGAATAGAAACTTTTGATTTATGCTTAATCGACCATTCCTCGAAGGCTGCATCGCTGGAAACGACCAGAGAGGGTGTTACTCAATCCGCAGAGATATCCTCCTCCAATTCCTCATCAACCGATTTCTCTTTTTCTACCGGTTCTTCTTTCTCTGCTGGTTCATCTTTTTAGAGACTAGTCATATAGGAGATTCTTCTTTCTTCTCAGCGCCATTTCTTGTGCTGCCATTAGGCCAGAAATTCAATCTGCAAACGAAACAACATTATTATTAAAAACAAGTTAATTTAATTATTTGAGGATGCAGATCGCGTTTCAAATCAAATACGTGAACTTTAGCGACACGCCGAGTATTTTTCGTACAGAGTAAGTATACTGAAGGCGATAGGTTCTTTAAAATCTCGAACAGTCCTTCGAATTTCGAAACTGACTTCGCTGAAAATTTTTGACTCTCGTTGAAGAGTTTATGGAACTTCCATAATACTAAATCGCCAACGTTAAAATTCGCCTAGCATTTGTTTTTATTATATCACCTCGTTTGATTCTCACGCTTTTCATAACGAACTAGATCTCGAAACGCCTCAAGCAAACGATCCGACCACACTTCTGGATCGATTCTAGTCATCGATGTTTTAATCTCCACTTCTCTACGCAAACTTTTTACGGGTCTGTCTCACTCACGATGGTCAGCGGTTATAAAAGTCTCAATCATGGTTTTGAGAGTTCAATTGCTTCTTTCGACACGTTTAACCTAAAAGTGATAAGGGAGAAGCGTCTTTTTAAAAGACGCAGAAAAAGATAAGGAATTTTAAAATAATTTATTCGTAAACATTACTCATGTCTAAAGAAAAAACTAATTTCAAAAATTTTCTGGAGTTTTTTTGTGTAAAATTTTTGAAAAATTTAAAACCTTTAAAATACATTTCGAACAGCTATAAAACATCTATCAACCCTGTAAATATGAAGTAAATCCATACATTAATCAAAACCCTGTAACTTCAATAATTTTGAAAATTTTTGAAATCCCTTTGGCCTACAAACAACACTTACCTAACACTAAAATTCTGCCAATTTTCAAAAAAATCAACAGACCCCGAACCAACTTTGATCTTTCTGAGAAATTTGTTCCAGTTCCTTTTTCATTATGTATAATTAAAATCAGATTCTTATGGAGCATTTTGGATAGAATATAAATTAAAACATCAATGGTTTGTATTGAGAATTATTCCTCTTTGAGTATTTATAATTCAAAAATCACAAGCATGACCTAAAAGTTTTTGCTCCTATGCTCCCATCCTTCATATTACGTGACACATTTTCTTTCACTTTTTTTCTGACCAAATTTGAAAATTGAATATTTGGTCGGCAATTAACATAAAATACACAATATTGACTAATAAAAAAACTTTCGATTTAATAATAATCAAGTTATCGATAGATGAAAAATAAGTAAAATAAAAATGCAACTGCTATGACTCACAATATTTAATATGTTGAAAAATCCTTTGATGTCGAATTACCTTTAGTACAAGACTATCAATTTGCTGAATATCATTGAAATTGAAGGACCACATACAAAGGTTTTTACATTTCAAAGAAATGTAAATGCAAGTGGTCCTTCTATTTTAATGTTATTTAGCAAATTTTTAGTTTTATACTAGAGGTAATTCGACCAGAAAGGATTTTACAAAATATTAAAAATTGTGAGTTCTAGCAGTTGGCATTTTGATGTTACTTATTTTACATTCATCTATAACTTGATTATTATTATCAAACCGGTTTAAATAATTTAAACATCAATTATTAGAGAATATTTTAAGTTTATGATAATTGTAAACTAAACATTAAATTTTTTAACTTAGGCAACAGAAAAAGTAAAAGATAATAGGGTCAGTTAGGGTAATTCCGGACTAAATTCTTAATTTTCATTAATGACGTAAGTTTTTTATTTTAAAAGGCAATACTTTTGGTTTTCTTTTGCATTAACTTAGGGGTCGTTCACAAACTACGTCACACGCTAAGGAGGGGGGAGTCGAAAAATGACAGTTTTCCCATGTAAAAGTGTGCCATTAGAGGAGGAGACGGTCCAAAAGGGTTTCGTTCAGAGTGACGTGGTTTGTAAACGACCACTTATTACATCACTTCCCTAGAATAATTCTATGGGCTAATAGATTTTACAGGAGGCCCTGAATCGCGAAAAACTGCTGTTGGCAGGAGGTAATTTTTGAGTAAATTTTTATCGTATTTTAAAAATACTTATTATGAATAAGTGGTTAATTTTAGGCCCATTTGGCTGATTGTGATAATTAATTGAATAAGATTAGCTTAATTTTAGTGTTAGACATTTTATTAATTACTTCAGCCTGAAATAATTACACCTGTTGGAAATTTTTACTATCAACTGTTGGTTGGTCTCTCCTCACGTTTTCCAGTGAATCTTTTCTTTCTTAAAATAAGTAATTTCCAATAATAGGTTCAAGATTTTAAATTTTCCTAACAAGTTTGTAATTTCCCTGACATTTCCATGACTTCACTAACACAATTTCCCCCCCTGACATTTCTTTAATATTGCGGCGATGTGTATCTTCATCAAGGGATTCAGATCGTTTTATAAATATAATAGTTGATTTTAATTGAGCGGTTTTGTCGAGAGTCGAAGTTGACCGTGATTTAAAGTTCAGAAAATCTCGGAAAAATTCGAATTAATTACTTCGGACGCGACAGTGTCCAAGAGTTTCTGGAAAAGAAGGGCGAATTCGTGGAATGGAGGGGTCGAGATTCGTAATTTAATGAAAGTAATATTTCGTGCGGGGTTCGGTCTGATTCATTCAACACTGGAGACATGTAATTCGGCTCAACCACAGTTTCTGCGTGTCGCCGACAGCACAGAAGCTAACAATCGTGATCTTCAGTTTTCTTTTAGTTTATTGATTTTGATTAAATTCCTGCAATTAATATCTATACAATTTTATTTTTGTTAAATTTTAAGTGTGGTGCTTATGGTGGGTCGTGACCGGGCGCATTGGTCTCTATTTTGCTGACGAATAATATTCATAATAATTTATTGAATAATCGTGGACCTAAAGTTCTGGGATTCCAATCCGTATCGCTAGAGATTCTTGCTTTTCCTGATTTTTGGTACCAGATTTGTGACGAAGGATAAGCAACGAAGTTTTAAGGAACGGAAATTTTTATTTGCATCGCCCAACAACTCTCCGTCTTCCGCTCCAAATTCATCGTCTCATTCATGTTATATATCTCAAGTCAATTTATTAATTTTGAGTTCCTTATTATTATTTGACGGCTAAATTCACTTTTTTGAGTTTGTTCATGTGAGCATATTTAATTTGATTGATTTATATGTAATTTATTCATTACAAAAATTTTATACGGATTTGAATTATTGATTGAAGGTTTGTATCATTTTGTTGTTACGAGATTTTTTAAATATCTAATATTTTTATATGCTTGTATATTTGTTTTTGATGGTGTATTTATTTTTATATCTGTTAACACGCCTATCCTTAAGGGCGAGTAGGTTTTTCAAAAATGAATCAAATTTTGGTCTTTGTAGTGAGTTTACTAAACTTCTAAATATTCAAAATCCATAAACCTTAAAATCGTAGCTTCTCCCTTTTTCAATTTTTTTGTAATATAGGGGAGTGGGTCCCAAGATGGACAGGGCCTTAAGATGGATATTTCGTATAAAATTTTTGTTTAAGGTGACAGCGCCTGATGCTTTCTGTCATTTTTGTTGCTTGTGTAGACGAAGATTTTGATGCACATTTGAAGAAAAAAAAACCAGTTGGTTGTTCTTCTACACATAACACGTAATTTTGTGTTTAAAAAAAATTTGTAATAGTTTTTTCTCAAGGTGGTAAAGTTATTTAAATTTATGATTTAGAATGAGTACTTAACGTTATTATATTCTTTATTTATCGTATAATAATATCCTTAAATGATTTTACTAATTCAGTGTTCGTATCTATATATATTTTTACTGGGGATTAAAAAATGGTGTCATGTACCCTAAGATGAACAGGCCCCAAATCTCAATGTATTTATTTACATATTTTCGATTTTCCACTTTTTTCAATAATTTTTTGAGCCAATTAATTAAAATTTTTTATTTTCCACCATAAAATGTGATTTTATCGTCAGAGAATTTGATATATCGATGTTTTTCGATATTTTATTATTTTTTACTGTTAAGCTATTAAATTGAAGTTTTTAGATATGTTATTTCTTGATAAATTCCGTAAAATAATTAAAAATTAGTTTAAGAATTGTTACACGATTTTAATTTTTTATTTACTACAATTTTAGAAACTTTTAAGAAGGTGTCCATCTTGGGGCCACTTTCTTTTAGACCAAAGATTTTAACAATTAGAAAAAATGCTTTAAAAAAAGTTTATGTTCAAAATAAAATTTTATTCCTGTGGCCATAGGTTACCATATAAATTGTACTTTCATTCGGAATAAAACATTTTAATATATTTTATTTGGTTTGGATTCTACAGCAATAAATCGAAAGGATGTCCAACTTGGGGCCTTCTCTCTTACGTATGATTCAGTTTATTTAAGAAACTTAAAAAGATTTTAAACATTTTTCATTCAAAAAAGTTATATATAAATACAGACATACATATATATGTGACGATTTCTGGTAAAAAGGACCTTACGCGACAATAACATTAGGTTCAGTATTCCGTTGCACAGGGCACGAGAAGTGAGCCTAATGTTCATGTTGCGTAAGGTTCCTTTCACCATAAATCGTCACATATATATATGGGGCAAATTTTCTCAAGTGTCCAGCGTCAAAATTAAAAGTTGTTGAATGGGACTAATATTTGCACAAACTTTAGTGCTATGGGTAAGTACTTTAACCACAAAATATTATGCAATTTAATTTAAAATTGTAGAGGGGGGAGGGGATTGAAGATTTGGGTAAAGTAAGAACATTGAGTTTTTCAAAAAATCGTAGCCGCTAAATAACAAAATGAAAAAAATTTTCACCTATGGTGGATTTCACGTCAACTGTCCAGCCAAAAAAAAAATGTTGTTTAATCCTTTCCCAATTTTTGTTATGAGTTGTCTTATAGGTAAGTAATTTATCAGCCAAATATTTTTGGATTATATAAAAAATTGCCCGAGAGGGAGGGGGTTAAAGTTTTGAACTTTTTGTTAAGACGCTCTCATTTGTTTATTTATTGAGCTTAAAAAAAATGATAAAAAAATTTTTTGGTACATGATTTTTCTAGATTTTTTCATCAGCTTTCGATTGGCGTGGTCTATTTTAAATTTTTTTTTATTTTGACCAAAATTTTTGAAAATTAAAAATAAATTTCACTTTTTTTCGTCTTCGGGCTCGTTTTATTTTTTTTATTTTATTTTTAAAAGAAAGCTGAGATTTTTTCCTACAAAATATGTAATTTTCAAAAAACCCTTTTTTTTGTTTTTGAGAAATTTAATGTTGAAGTTAGCGCGCCACGTTAAGGCGAAGTCTCACTCTACCGCCCGGCTTGTTGCTGTGCGCTGTTTGCATCATTACGTGGATATTTAATTTTTCTAACCCTTAATTGAAATTTTCTCTGCATTTTACAGTCCTGAGACTGACATGAAAACAATTAAGTGCCTGCACTATAGTTCTTTTGTTTATTTTTTTATGTTTTAATTTTTTTGGTAATTTTTTGATATTGGTTTCTCATAGAGAAAGTATTGTTTTACCTCCACAGGATCGATTGAGATTTTCTGAAATATCTTGACACATTTTGAACTCAGGATGTCAAAAATAATGTTTTTAAAAAATGTCTTGCTTATGTGTGCATGTAGTTATGTATGTTAAGATTATGTTAGGCTCTATATTTCGAAAACAATAATTTAAAACAATGTTTTTTTTGAGAGATTATAGGTCTTTAGGGGAACAAATTATGCCCTACTTTTGAGTCTGATCTATCACTTCTAACTACATTTTTTTGAAATTTAAACATTTTGAAAAAAAAAATTTTTTCAAAAATGTACATATTTTTTGAAAACAGTAAAATCAGATTATTTTATTTTTTGTTATCTTTTTAAAAATGCATCGATTAAGCTCTTAGCGATCCTTTTAGTGCAAATTGATAAAAAGTTATTAATATTCTATAAACAAAAAATATTGAAAATTGTGT
Source organism: Ganaspis brasiliensis (assembly GCA_037103525.1). Taxonomy (NCBI): domain Eukaryota; kingdom Metazoa; phylum Arthropoda; class Insecta; order Hymenoptera; family Figitidae; genus Ganaspis; species Ganaspis brasiliensis. The sequence continues at coordinate 351,928 of JAZKLR010000841.1, read as the reverse complement.
TCTTTAACAATTTTATTTTTATATTTTGTTGCTTTTTTAATATATTTCTGACTACTTGTAGGTCACTAAAAATTAATCAAATGAGCTCTTTGCGAACGGTCTAATGTAATGTTATTCAGAGTTATCATTGTTTAAAAAAAAATTAAGTTTCGTAACTTACGGAATCTTATTTACATTTTTTAAGAAATTATATATACACCTATTTTGCTGAGTAGTCAGAAATATATTAAAAAAGCAACAAAATATAAAAATAAAATTGTTAAAGAACATAATTTTCAATATTTTTTGTTTATAGAATATTAATAACTTTTTATCAATTTGCACTAAAAGGATCGCTAAGAGCTTAATCGATGCATTTTTAAAAAGATAACAAAAAATAAAATAATCTGATTTTACTGTTTTCAAAAAATATGTACATTTTTGAAAAATTTTTTTTTTCAAAATGTTTAAATTTCAAAAAAATGTAGTTAGAAGTGATAGATCAGACTCAAAAGTAGGGCATAATTTGTTCCCCTAAAGACCTATAATCTCTCAAAAAAAAACATTGTTTTAAATTATTGTTTTCGAAATATAGAGCCTAACATAATCTTAACATACATAACTACATGCACACATAAGCAAGACATTTTTTAAAAACATTATTTTTGACATCCTAAGTTCAAAATGTGTCAAGATATTTCAGAAAATCTCAATCGATCCTGTGGAGGTAAAACAATACTTTCTCTATGAGAAACCAATATCAAAAAATTACCAAAAAAATTAAAACATAAAAAAATAAACAAAAGAACTATAGTGCAGGCACTTAATTGTTTTCATGTCAGTCTCAGGACTGTAAAATGCAGAGAAAATTTCAATTAAGGGTTAGAAAAATTAAATATCCACGTAATGATGCAAACAGCGCACAGCAACAAGCCGGGCGGTAGAGTGAGACTTCGCCTTAACGTGGCGCGCTAACTTCAACATTAAATTTCTCAAAAACAAAAAAAAGGGTTTTTTGAAAATTACATATTTTGTAGGAAAAAATCTCAGCTTTCTTTTAAAAATAAAATAAAAAAAATAAAACGAGCCCGAAGACGAAAAAAAGTGAAATTTATTTTTAATTTTCAAAAATTTTGGTCAAAATAAAAAAAAAATTTAAAATAGACCACGCCAATCGAAAGCGGATGAAAAAATCTAGAAAAATCATGTACCAAAAAATTTTTGTATCATTTTTTTTAAGCTCAATAAATAAACAAATGAGAGCGTCTTAACAAAAAGTTCAAAACTTTAACCCCCTCCCTTTCGGGCAATTTTTTATATAATCCAAAAATATTTGGCTGATAAATTACTTACCTATAAGACAACTCATAACAAAAATTGGGAAAGGAATAAACAACATTTTTTTTTTGGCTGGACAGTTGACGTGAAATGCATCCTATACATTTTCGAAAGGGTTTTTCCTGCTCTTTCACATGGAGAAACAGTTTTTTTTTAAATCAAACTTTAACCCTTTTTTTTAAATTATAATTTTTTTTTACTTTTTTTTTAAATGGATCCTTTTTTTTTGTCTTAAAAGAAAGCTCTACTTGTGTACTTTAAACATACTAAATGAACAAAATGACGTTTTTTGTTGTTTTCGAATTATTAATTAATTAATTAATAAAAATTTATAAAAATTAAAATAATTTACAAAAAAAAATTAAGTTACGGCAATTCTGAATACACCACTTTGAAGCTTATCAAAATGCGCATCCAACGAGCCCTATATGAAATATTTTGGATAATTTTATGATTTGTAAATAAATATTTATAAAAAATTAATAAACAAATAAATATAATCCATAAAAATAAAGGTAGAGTGTTAAATTTTTTTTATTAGGAAGATTTAACAATCCTACATTAAAATATATCTAGCTAAAGTATTTTCAACCATTAAAAATTTAAATAAGACTTTTTTATATCAAAATTCATAACACTACATTAAACGCGCACTAAAATTCAAACATCTATAAATTAAGTTTAGATGAAAAAATGTTAAATATTTTCTCCAAGAGGAAGCAGAAAATAATTAAATCGAGTTTTAAATATGATGCACATAATATTAAATATTAGGATCAAAAAATTTGAATTATTATTATAAAAAAATTTAAAGTTTTGTAATTTTTTAAACGATGTATATAAAATTAAATTATACAAATTAAAAAATTTGAATTATTATTATAAAAAAATTTAAAGTTTTGTAATTTTTTAAACGATGTATATAAAATTAAATTATACAAATTATCATTAAAAAATATAAAATTAAATTATTAAAAACCAGGTGAAAGAGCAGGAAAAACCCTTTCGAAAACGTATAGGTGAAAATTTTTTTCTTTTTGTTATTTAGAGGCTTCGATTTTTTGAAAAACTCAATGTTCTTACTTTACCCAAATCTTCAACCCCCTCCTACCTCTACAATTTTATATTAAATTGCATAATATTTGGTGGTTAAAGTACTTACCCCTAGCACTAAAGTTTGTGTAAATATTAGTCCGATTCAACAAGTTTTAATTTTGACGCTGGACACTTGAGAAAATTTGCCCCATATATATATATATATAACATTAAAAAATATAAAATTTATATATATATATATATATACACATATATAGGGCATTCCACCCCAACCGGAGAACCTTTGCCCTCCAAAATTGATTTAAGCGTAGAGGATTATAATAGAGATTACAATTTTTGTAATTTTGTCTACTTTTAAAAGCAGAGTGGCATATTAAGGAATTCAAGATCGCGAATTTAATAAAGCGGAAATGTAAACAGAATTGATCAAATTAATTTTTATTTACTGTGCCAACAAAATTCATTTTGACACAAGAAGTTGCACAAGGTCTTAAAAATAGCTATTTATGTCCTTTTTAAAGGACAAAGCAGAGAAATTAAACAATATTGCTTCAATAATCCACAATTTCACCAAATTAACTTTCCGGTCTAAAACAAATTGTAAATCAAAGTTTTGGGGTTAAGAGATTATCATGCTCATGATTTTAAGCAACATTTAAAATTTTTATTAATAAATAGTATTATTAAAAAATAGTTTAAAAAATAGCAATAGTCCAAAATTTTATAAATTTCATACTTGGATAATTTTTTTTTAAATCATCTTATATTCATGAAAATTGAAAAGAAAGCGATTTTTGGGGTCGCTGATTACGAATATGATGTCAAGTTAACATTTTGACAGTTGACAGCTGTCAAATCAACTGTCAACTTTGCCAAAAAGCAATTTATTTTGATAAAAGTGACAGCATAAGGGTTTTTGGAGGCGCTGATTACAAATATGATGTAAAATTGACATTTTGACAGCTGTCAAATCAACTGTCAATTTTGCCAAAAAACAATTTATTTTGACGAAAGTGACAGTTGTAATGAAGTGATTTTTTCGTGAAGGCTCCGGAGTACCGCTCGCCGATCCAGGATTTTTGAGTTGTCACTTCTCTGGAACTTATATTTAATTCTAACCTTAAAAATCTTATGATTTATATTGAACTTTACTAGAAATCAATTTTTAGGTTAACTAGATATTCAAATATTCTCATTTAGCAAATCTTATCTAAAATGTAAATTTATAATTTTTATTTTTAACTTGAATTCAAAACTTAGCGCCAAAAGTTAACTTGCACGCAACCTTTAAACTTTAATATCTGCCTACTCAACATAACCTTAAAGTTTTTTAGAAATTTAATCGCCAAAATTTATATATTCAAAATTAAATTGATCTAGGCAAGAATTATAAAAATCTTATTTTGAATATTATTTAGCAAAATCTTTTCAGTCATAACTAGTGAAATATCTTGTCAGTCGCATAGGTTAGGAAAACACAGTGAAACACAGATTTAAACAAAAGTAACAAAAGTATATTCTTAATAAACTTAAAATCTAATACATAATGAAAAAGAGAAATAATAAAACAAGAAAATAAAATTGGAGCCAAGACTCGATATAAAAAATGAAATTTTCAAAAATAAGACTCGATATAAAATAATTGTATTTTGGGCTAAAAAAATGTCAACTGGTTGCCAAAAAGACTTCTTGTTTTCTATAGAAAACTGCAGGCCTACCGCATACAATTCTATCCGCTAGGTGTTATCTGTTAACAAAATTTTAAAAATAGTATTTAGAGAAATATTTCTACCTATTTTAAATTTTGTTTCTACCTATATTAGCTACTTTACTCAACCACATTTCTAAAGCTCAATTTCCCTAAAGATTCTAACAGAAGATTTCTCGAAAGAATCTTTCTTACTTTAAAGCACTTATACTTATCAAAATATTTTCCCTGTTCAAATCTTAAATAAATTCTAGGTAGAAAAGAACGCGAAAATCTAGTAATTACAAAGTTACGAATTAACAAATTATTCTAGGCATTAATTCGATCGAGAAATCTAGACTTTGTAATTTATTTTGATATCTAGAGAAAAGCTTTATTTTAAAATGAGGATTCACCCCTAAATTAAAATTGACTTGACTAAATGCTTTAAAATGTCGGGATCCGACAGACCTTTATTTTAACCAAGGAGCGCCTTAGTTAAAAATACCGGCTTAAAACTCTCTAGAAATGAATATACTAATGTACAGACATTTCAGAAAGAAAATCGGAACAGAGCTTTGTTAGAAATCGATATTACTTCCCTAAATTTGCCAAGGGGCGTTTTGAACCAATTTTAGAAAATTAGATTCTCGATTTCTAAAATTTTAAGAAAAAGGTAAAAAATTTAAATTTATTTAGATTAGGCCTGAGCAAAACGTGCTCCGCGAGCACTTTGCTGCGAAGCTAAAGTTCCCTTTCCATGCGTCCAGTCAGTTCCTTCGCCTTGTTGCAGGCCACAATTCATGCGTGAATCCTACCGCTGGAGATTCACGCGGGAAAGAACACGGGGGAACTGACTGGACGCATGGAAGGGGAACTTTAGCTCCGCGGCAAAGTGCTCGCGGAGCACGTTTTGCCCAGGCCTGATTTAGATAGAAGAGGAACGGCTCAACTAATTCCCAAAATTGATTGAAATCTTTCAATTCATCTAGGAGTGCCTAGGGGGCCATTCAAGTATTACGTAAGCATGTTTTAGAGCATATTTGATACCCCCTCCCCCAAATAAGCAACAGTAAGGTTTTTGTAAACCCCCCCTCTATCTTACGTAAGATTTTTCTCTACCCCCCTCCTTTTTTTAAATAGTTAATTTTAAGAAATTAAAAAAAAGATAAATTACACAGGCCTGCAAAATTTCGTTCATGTCTGTTAAAAAAAATAAGGAAGATGATTCTTGTAGATTTTTTGACGCAGAATCAGAATCTGACCTTAAAAATGGCCTATCACGTCAGGGTTTCTTGTAGTATTATCTTAAATGAACAAAAAATAGCAACTTTAGCCATTTTTAAGACTTTTTTGTGGCTTACAAAATTTTTTTCTTTATTTTCCTAAATGGTGTATAGAACTATTCTTCAGCTTCAAAACTCTTTTTTGAAAATTATTTTAAGATTTAAAAGAAATTATGCAAATTTGAAATTTTTTTATTTATTGATATAGTTTTTCTAGATTTCTGGGAGTGAGTTTTCAATCTACGAAGAATAAAAATTGAGCCACTCCCATAAGCGTGAGAAAACCACTCTAAAAGAGTGAATTAGTACCTACTCCAATTCGAGTGAAAATTCACTCCAAGCAAAAAGTGTACACACAATCTAATTTTGGAGTGAACTTCCACTCTAATTGGAGTGGAAATTCACTATAGTTACTCTTCTCTCACTCTTTTAGAGTGGTTTTCTCACTCTGATTGGAGTAACTCAATTTTCACTTTTCGCGAAGTGAAAACTCATTCCTAGATATCTAGAGAGACTATATCTGTAAAAATTAAAAATTTCGATTCTGCATAACTTTTTTTCAAAAAATCGTAAAATAATTTTCAAAAATTGTTTTTGAAGCTTAAGAGTAGGGGAAGAGGTTCGGTTGTGGGCATGGTTCGGTTGTGGGCACCCCTGCAAAACTTTTAACTGAAAAGTGATTTGTCAAATTTGACAAATGTCAAGTGTATGTTATATCCGCACGTAGTTTTTGTGCGAGTACAAAATTAAACGGACACCTGTACTCTTTGCTACAAAGAAATTAATTTTTTGACACGTTAAAATTAACACAAGAGTTTTTTTTTAACATTTTTAAAAGTGGCACAAATCGAAGTGAGGAAATAATTTAAATAACCTACATATTTTCATGTTTAATCATATAATTAAAAGTTAAATTTTAATTTTTTTCCATATTAGCGGTGGTTTTAGTTCATTTCTTACTATTTTTAGCAGATTTTTATAAGGGTGCCCACAACCGAACCAAAAATTTTTTGGCGAAAAATTACCATTTTGTTAAATTTTTAATAAAATTTTTCTATTCTACAGAATCAATTTAGTTTCTTCGACAGTAGTTAGCTAAGGTCTGTAGCTTTCCATACATATGCTTATGTCCGCATCATATTTATTGGGCACAAGTTATAAGTCAAAAACAAAGGGTGCCCACAACCGAACCTGTTCCCCTAGTACTATATACGACACCATTTAAGTAAACAAAACAAAAAGATTTTATAAGACACAAAAAATTCATGAAAATGGCCAAAGTTGACATTTTTTCTCAGGGTCGCTGATTACGAATTTAATGTCAAATTAAATACAACTTGACATCAACTTTCGACTTAGCTAAAAACTGATTCTGTTTTATAAAATATTGTAAAAGAATTGGCAGGGTCTCTGCAAATGAATTTTATAGTCATTTTAACAATAAAATGGTTAACAGTAATCATAGTAACGAAGAGACTTTATTAAATTTTCGTTTAATTGACAGTTGATTTGACAGCTAGAACACGACAACCTTGATACTGACTTATTCATAAAAACAATTCACTTTTCAAAAAAAAAAAAAAAAAACTTTTTGGCAAAGTTGACACCTTATTTGACAACTGTCAACTGTCAGAATGTCAAATTCACATTATATTCGTAATTAACGCCTCCAAAAACCCCTGTACTGTCACTTTCAGCAAAATAAATTGCTTTTTGGCAAAGTTGACAGTTGATTTGACAGCTTTCAACTGTAAAAATGTCAATTTGACATCATATTTGTAAGCAGCGCCATCAAAAACCTTTATACTGTCACTTTTATCAAAATATATTGCTTTTTGGCAAACTTGACAAAATGTAAATCAAACGTAAATGTAAAATCAAATGTAAGGAAAACGTATGCGTTTGGGAACCATTTTTGGGGTAGAAACTCGTGCGCAGGAGGGTTAATCATAATTTTAACTTAAATGAACCAAAAATTTTGGATTATGAATCAAATAGAAGAAAATTGAATTTTTTTGGAAATGATTTACATTCAAAATAAAAACAGTATTAATTTCCGGTCAGACATAAACGGACTTAGTAATATTTATTCTAATATTATTAAGTTCATAAAAAAAATTATTTTTATCTAATCTATTGGTTTTTTCTATAATTTAAAAATTTTAAATAATCTGCATAATTTAATTTCAAACGTAGTACAAATCTCAAACGCAAGAAGTCACTTACTAGTTTCACTATAGTTTAATTGATGAGCATTTTAACTATGCCACTCATGGATTAGGTCTGAATAATTGACCACTTTTTCTTTTTTTTTCTTAAGGTTTCATTATTCTGTCAAAATGTAATGAACAACGATATATTATAATTTGGATTTTATATCCAAATTATATTAATAAATCCATAAGAATGTTTTCGTCAGCGCAATTAGAAGTAATTATAACTTAAACGACGTATATAACCTCTTTATGTTGTGTTAGAAATATTATAAATTGTATATTTGTTTATAGTCTTGAAAAAGGTTGCAATCCCAACCGAAACGTTGACTTGAAATAAAAACTATCAAAATCAAACCAGTACAGGCCATCAAAACAATTATTAATATTTCTCGGAAACGGCTGAATCGATCAGTCTCAAATTTTTACCCAACCTTCTTAAATATATTTTTTAATAATGAATCGAAAGTATTTTCTCACCAATATATTTTTTTTTTAAATAAAATTTAAAGCCAAAATTTTGATTAAAAAACGATTTTTTTACAAGCCGAAATTTTCTCAAAAATTATTATTTTGCTTATTCTTTCGATCAAATACAAGATGATACATTCTATTAACGAAATTTTTTTTGTTTTTTCATATTAGTTGAGGCTCAACATTTCTGAAGTGGGCCACTTTTTTATGGTGATATTTTTTGTCTTATAAAAATTTTTGTAATATTTTCGAACCGAAATACTGTCCTGAAGTTGTTTTACAAATTTTTAATTTTTTCATGAATTATTGTTTAAACAATTTTTAAGTATCAAGTTATTAATTAATTTTATTTGACCGTTCTTTTTGATGCATTTTGATAAAAAAAATTAATTTGATGTGACAAATTTGTTTTAAATTGCAACAATTATTGTAAACAATTAAAAATAAGTTAAACTTCTCATCCGTATTTTTTCTAAGCAATTTAGATTCTCTGTTTCGTTACGAGTAATTTAAAGAAAAAGTTAGTATTCTTTATTAGGTCACAAGTTATGACCATTTTTCTCTTGATGTAGCGCGCGGAGACGACAGGGATCGTCCATAAATCACGTGATAGGTTTTATTCCAATTAGGTATTTTCTCTTCATATTAATTATTTTTTATTGCACATATCGAAAGTTCGAGAAATTTCCAGTAAATTTCGTTTATAGCATACTATTACTCATTTTTTGTTATTAACGAAGAAAAACGAGTGCAATAATTTATAACTTCCGTAATTTTTATCAAACCACGAACTACAAAAAACACGTATGTTTATGCTGCAATAAAGATTTAAAAAAAAAGTATTCCAAGAAAATCTAATTTTTAAATGAAAATAATCCGAAGAATTTCCCATTATGTAGAACTAAGAAAGTCTCTGTTTTTAATAAAAATTTGAAGTTAAAATATCACGTGATCAGAGGGGAAACCCCCTACCCCCCAGGTGATGAATCGCAATAATTTTCATGACCCCCACCCCCCTTATTGGCTCACGTGATTTATGGACAACCCCACACATAGCTGCCCATTAGGGTGGTCCAAAACATAATTTAACAAGTTAAAAAATATTTATCACTAGTTTTTTGGTAATATTTATTTAATTTTACACTCGTTTTTGGGCATTACGTCCATACAAGGATTTTTATTGACAAATTGTTTCTTTGATTAATTCTACATACTTTAAACAATGTTTTTGCATCTAAAGAACGGCTTGAAATTTGGAGTGCGCGCATTTGCCTGGACCACCCCTTATTGGGTTTGCTCGCCAGTGGAGAGGGAAAACTGTATAAAAACCTCTCCTGAGTACAATGGATTTATCGATACTCGAGTTCTAAAGATTTGTACACTTAATAAATCTCACGAGCTGGAAAAACCCCAGGCTCCCCCAGGGCACGAACCAAGCGAACTTGACTTGGAGTGACCGCAGAGTCCAGGACCTTAAACAACTGAGCTAACACCGTGATAATTTTTTTTGGGGTAAAAAAAGTGTCCCACTTCAGAAATTTTGAGCCTTGATCCAGTTCATAGATATCCTGCTCACTGCATGACACCTTGTTTTAGAGGAGCTCCAGGAAATAAGCTATAGCGCTATTAAAAATGATAATTTTTATAAATAAAAAATAATAAAATACAACTAAAAGATGCCATAATATGTAGAAAGAATTGTAGATTAAAAAAATAAAAAGTCTTCTCAGAAAAAATTATTAAAACATCGATTTTTTTGGCCCTCTAAATGCGTATAACCCCTTAAAATATATATCTATTCTATATAACCAAATCATAATTATAATAACACAGGCACACAAAAAAAATAAAGTTCTCTGAGCTGGGTATGAGACCAATATTTTCTTATGTATTTTGTTGCGCTGAATCCAAATCCGTCATCAGAATTGACCCATCACGTCACGTTTTGACCCTAACCTTAAAATCAATAAAATGACAGTTTTTGTTTATTAGAATCTGAACCCAACTTAACTTTAATGCATATCTAGGGCCAATGGAAAGCTTGATTTATGACCTATAAAATGTTTTTTTAAAAATTGTTCTATGATGATTTTTAACGGAGATACGGTATGTTTATCATAAAATAATTTTTTTTCATAATTCACTATTCAAGCGTTTTTAACAATTAAAAAAAATCATATGTTACGTAAAACATCATATCTCCGTTAAAAATCATCGTAGAACAATTTTTAAGAAAGCATTATAAAGGTCATAAATCAAGCTTTCTATTGGCCCTAAGTATGCATTAAAGTTAAGTTGGGTTCAGATTCTAATAAACAAAAACTGTCATTTTATTGATTTTAAGGTTAGGGTCAAAACGTGACGTGATGGGTCAATTCTGATGACGGATTCGGATTCAGCGCAACAAAATACATAGGAAAATATTGGTCTCATACCCAGCTCAGAGAACTTTTTTTTTTTGTGTGCCTGTGTAATTGTTGTTCTTGAGCCTTAAAATAGTACTTATTTATTTCCAACACGGGTAAGTAAAACAATGAAACTAGAAAATTCGAAAAAAATTGATCCTATTGATTACCCAATATCAAACAAGATTTTAAATTTGTTAAATAAATGATAATTTTTTATAAAAAAAATTTGTAAAAACCGAATTTTACAGACATTTTTAAATTAACAGTTTATTTTAGAAACATTACAAACCAAAAGTAATATTAGTCAAGGTGAAGATATTCACTCCGAGTCAAGGATGGTAAAAAAGAAAAAAAAAACAAAAATTTCTTTTTATGTTTCTACAGCACTGCTGTCCTCTTCAGAAACGTTAAGTAAAAAAAAGATAGTTATACATAATTAATTGCGTTTTTTTTTTAAAAAAAAAGACGTCAGAGAATTAGCAGTAACGACAAGACACTAATAATAGTGTCCAGTAATATTGTTTCAAAAATTTGTCGATATTTTTTAAGGAAATTAAATTTAAAAACTAAAATTATAAAAAAAGAAGTTAAATTCGGACAATTTTTCGAGGAGTTATGAGCATTTAAAAAAATAACGTAATTTTTCAAGACAATAACAACATATATATGCAAACTAAATTTAATTTGTAATTTAAAATAATACATACTTTACATGCTTGACTTATTTTGCTTTCAAAGTCATTTCGAATAATACCATATTTTTCAACAAATGTCTTGTAATCGTCTTGCGCTTTCTTAAACTTTATTTCAGCTTTTTCAATATCTCGTTGACTTGCGTTATCTTTTCTTAACTTTTCTAATTCCAAACCTTTTTGAAAGCAAATATCTCTAGCTTTCTGTAATGTAACAGTTACATTTTGTATACTTTGCACAATTTCTATCGTTGATGATTCTTCTTCTTTTACCTACAAATAAAATTATTTTTAAGTATCAATTAATAATTAATAAATAATATTTTTATTCAATATAAACATGTAATAATTCATTAAAACATTAAACATATATAATTTAACTTTAAAGAAAACTTTTTAAAATCACAGAAGGAGGTCATCAAAGTGGAACTAGAAATAGGTTTAGGCGTAGAAGGGAAAAGCTAAAAAGACCATGGGGTAGAAGGAAAACGTGTGAATGAAAGAATAGTGAGATTGGGATGATTAGATGAGAAACATTGAAAGTTAGCGATTGGTTACGAGTACAGTGTATGAATGGTAAAGGTAGAACAGATTGGGAATTGAGAAGTAGAGTTGATGAGCAAAGAGGAGTGAAAGTGTTAATGGTAAGGAGATGAAAGAGAAAAGTAGAGTTATATTAGGTATAAAAGGGTGATCGATGAAGGGGATGAACCCAGTATAGGAAAAAGGAACAGGAAACGGAAGCTCAAGCACTTGGCAGTTAGGTGGATAAAATATTAGAAGAGCGGTGATTAGGTTTAAGTTGATTATGTATTTAGAATAAGATTAAATAAGTGGTATTTATAAGCGTTAATTGTATCTGAATGTAAAGGGAATGGAGGCCCTCGAACCCGTAAGGGATGAGTAAATAAATAAATGCATTTTAAACTGTAAAGAAAAATTTTGTGTTTACTACCTGATTGACAATTCATGTATATTGTACAGAAACTCTAGTGGTATTAGAACAAAAAACATGTACGTGATTATGTACTACTTAATGCATTTGTTCCTGGATTTCATATAGTCTAATAATTTCATGTGCATGAACATAGACACTAATAGTTATTTATGATACAAGGCCTCTAGACGGCACATCATGTTTAGCAGCCGAGGCCGATAAGACGTAGTTTCGTTCTGGTAAATTACACGAGTAACTAAGTGCTTTTTGAAGAAGCCATGTAACATACAAAATTTTTTGTCAACTCCCACCATGAGAACGAGGTTATGAACAATCTGCGCAAGTCTCTAGAAAGTCGTATGATTGGTCAAGTGAACGGGGTAATTTGAAATAGCTTAATTTAAAGCTTTTCAAAGCATTCCGCTCACTTGGACCAATCATACGACTTTCTAAAGACTTTCGCAGATGCGTCGAGTGAGGGTATCTGGCAAGACTGGTATGAATGTTTTGCTTACTATACCAGGCATAGGTTCGCCAGCCAATCAGAACGCAGTTCTGATTGCATAGTGACCTAGTCCAGTAAGCAGAACATTAAAGCATCGATGATCGTCCGTAAACTCGTGCTTATGTTGCGAGTATGACAAAAAATGAATGTTTTTGTAAAATTAAAATTAAAAATGACGAGATTAGATAATATTTTTTAGATGATCACAAAAAACTGCTCATATACACAAAAAAATCGTTTTTTTTCTTGAGGTTGCCACAAATTGTTTAGCTAATCTGGTTTTTTTTTTCAAATTTCTGTAACTTTGTCGCATTTCATGCTATTCCAATAGTCTTGTTCTTGATTTACTCGAAATTGAACACTCTATAAAAGTGCCCATTGGCGCGAAAATGTAAGTTGTACTGGTAAGTTCATACGGATCTCTAAAGATGATTTTTACATAAAATTTACGTTTTTTGGCTGTTATCTCCAAAAAAATTAATTTGACAAAAAAAATGTAAATGCAAATTTGTTGAAAATTTAATTTCCTACAAAAAAGTCTTATAGAAATAATCGCTTAGATTAATATTTCTTGAGATACTAGACTTTAATTTTGTGTAAAAATGAACTTTAGAGACCCGTGTCAACTCACTTTCGCGCGAATCGGCACTTTTGTAGAGTGTTCAATTCCGCGTAAATCAAGAACAAGACCAATGAAATAGCATAAAATGCGACAAAATTACAGACATTTGAGAAAAAAGTACTCGCAAAAATAAAAATATACACAGAAAAAAATTAAATTTTGTTTTTGAAAAAATATATTTTTTTTAAATTTGAAGACGAATTAAAAACTTTTTTAGTTTCCAGAATTTAATTACATTCAAGATAATATTAAATTTGAATCATATCTTAAAAAAATGTTGTTCTTAAATTTAGCTTTTATAAAACGGCGGCTATTCTTAAAAACAATCATTTAAACAAATAAAAACATGAACAGCAAAACCTCTGAGTTTACTTTTAAAATTAAAAGATAAAATATAATTGAGGGGCCGGATCTTCTAAACTATTTGACCTAGAGGTTTGAAATTTGGTATACCTGGGTATTTTTGCGTGTAAATTACAGGAAAAATATAGCGAACGTTACTGAACTTAGTTTTCCAAAGTTATTAATGAAAAATTGAAAAATAACAAAAAACCCCTATGCTAGAGCTTTATCATGCTCAGCTTGCTCATCAGCTTTATTTATCATGAAAAGTTGGGAATTGGCAGAAAAGTGTAAATTTATGTAGAAATTTTTATGAAACCATAAAAATTGTGGTTTAAATTTATTATCATAACATTTTTTCCAAAAAAACTGAAATTTTACCAAAAACAAATTTTTTCCTTCTAAACAGCTACAATATTTCATAGTTTCAGATTATTTTTTTTTACAAAATGTTTATTTTTATGTTTAAATTACTTTAAAAGTTTAAAATAAAAAAAAAAACTTTTTTAAATTTTAAAAAAAAATTTTTTTCCTTAAAATTCAAAATTAAATAAAAAAACTCGGTCTATTTGCCTGGAAGTTTTTAATTTAATAAAAATCTTATAAATATCTTATAAAAATTATAAATTTTAATAAAAGTAAAAAAATTATGGTTATAATTATTGAAATGAATCATTAATCATTAAATACAATTTTAAGTTCGTGGACGGAACCCGGAACTCGGAAATCTGTCCGAGCATATTTTTCTGAGTGTCAGTCGTCGATGCGGCACCTCTCGCTCTTCTTGTTCGTTGTGTCAGGGCCGAATAAGTGTCAATTCAAGGGGGTGTCTGTTTGGCGCCCATGTGGTACATTTCATTCATAAATGCAATGTTAATAACTAAATGCATTAATTATTATTGAAGCATAATTTTTTTCTTTTTTTACAAAACAAGTTTAGGAGAGGAAGAAATGCACAGGTTTGCCAATATGTTCCTGAAAGAGAAGCGAATGTTCTGCTTTCTTGACACGCTTTTTAATCATCAGAGGTGTTAATGATGCTATGCCATGTTCTATATCACTCGTTTCAAATGGGAGACTAAGTTCATTTGCAGCTCTTTCTGCCGCTCGATATAAAAACGCCCCAACATTTGCAATTTCATGATGGTGAACAAATTGCAAAAGAGGACCTCTACTGTTTATGGCTGAGCATGCCGCAGATAAAACAATTCTACGATGAAGTCACTCTAAATTTAAAAGACCTCTTCCTCCCCGATCTCGTGGAAGGTAAATAGGAGGTACGGAAGACCTAGGATGATGACTTCGATGTACTGTCATCATCCTGCGAGTTTCTCTATCGAGATCCTTCAATTCATTCACATTCCACTTAACTGCTCCAAATGTATAGAGTAGTAAAGGAATGGCTAATGTATTTGTGGCCTGAATCTTATTCTTCCCAGATAATTCGGATGACCAAATTTCTCTGAGAAGACCACGGTATTTTATATGGAGATGATCTTTAATCCCACACACATCTTAACTTTCTGATTGTGGAATTCCAAGATATGTGTAAGTCTCCCCAACACCAAGATGATGAATGGTGTTGCCACCAATGAGTTGAATATTCTCCGATTCGCTCGGCATTTCAGCTGTTTCTCGTCTTCCTTTAATCATATGGATAACAGCACATTTGTCCAATCCAAAATCCATTCCTATAGCTCTGAAATACTCGGCCACTTTAAACACCAGAATTTTTAGTGATTCCTTACTGGATCCATAGAGCTTAAGATCGTCCATGTAAAATAGATGGTTGATCTTATAGACTCTAATTCTGGGTTTGACACACATGTATCCAGAGTGTTTTTGCCGGAGTACTACAGACAGAGGGAAGAGGGAGATACAAAAAAGTAAAGGACTGAGAGAGTCTCCTTGGAAGACGCCTCTTTTGAATAAGATGATGTTAGTCATCACCTGTTGTTTGTTGGATGTTATAACAAACCTTGTCCTCCACATGAGCATTAGCTCCTTTAAGCATCTCACGATGTTCGGATGTACCTCTAAACATTCAAGGAGCTTGATGATCAGCCCATGACTTGTTGAGTCAAATGCCTTTCGGTAATCAATCCAAGCCATTGACAGGTTACGTCGATAAAAAATCAAGTCTTGGGTAATACACCTATCAATTAATAGGTTTTCCATACAACCTGCCAGGCCCCTCCTGCACCCTCGCTGTTCGCTTATTGCACTCCAAACTGGCTTGATTGATGTCAAAATACTCTCTTTGAGGATGCCAGTAAATAGCTTGCAGCAGGTGTTTTGGTCTATAATTTTTTGGATCCGACAAATCTCCAGATTTTGGTAAGAGTACCGTTCTTCCTTCCACCAACCACTGTGGTATTGGATGTTGACCATTGAGAAAGTTAGAGAATATTCGAGCCAAATGTTGGTGAGTTGAAGTGAACTTCTTCCACCAAAAATTATTAATCTTATCCGGCCCGGGTGCTGAAAAGTTCTTCGTTTTAGCAACTATGTTTCTTACTTCCTCCTTAGTAATTGGTGGACTTACCTCTGCAGGATGGTCAAGCCCCTGTCTAAAACAGAAGTTACGAAAGATGTTAAGAAAGAGTGTTCATCGTTCACTGAATGGGCTTTCCCAGAGATGTTACTCCAGAAGTTTTTAATCTCTTCACGATATGGGGATTTTTCGACAGTTGGCGATGGTGAACTGAACAGGCGAGAAGGATTAGTAGCTAAGGTATTATTTTGCTTTATCCATTTAACCCGCTGTTTTAAACGCTCTCCTATCACAACAAGAGAACGTATCTTCTCAATCCAATGTTGCTTGATGGTCTGCAACTTTGATTTCTTCAGAGTGTGATGCAATCTTTTTAGAGTCTGGGCTATTTCCAAAACCCTGGTTGTAACTTTTCTCCTTAATGCCAGATATACAATCACACTCCGCAATTGAGAAGCATGCCTTCGAGCCACCCCAATCTTAAATTGTACTTGTCTGATTCGTTTAAAGGTCCTATCGACGCGGTCTGAAACGGACTTTCTGTTACTTTCACGAAGCAGGACCTTTGCTTTTTCATACACAGCACAATTTAATGTCTAGAGATCTACATCCTCTGGGAGTAATGAGAGTTCGTTATTCCCTTCAGCGATTATGTCCATTTTAATGGAAACCTTTAGATGGACTTTGGTTTCCCTAGACCTCATGTTCCCTTCTTCGGTCGTTGGCGTGGGTGTTACTCTTGGAACCTGAAGGTTCTCGGAGGGTTCTTCTTCCTGCTGAAGAAAAGCTTCATGTCCCTTTTTTCGCAGAGAGGATACTTGATCTCTTAAATACTGAGGTGTCATTTGAGCGTATTGGGGGTACATATTGACCCATCGCTCATGCAACCTTAGCATGTATCCTCTTCTGCAAGGACTACTGTTTTGCCAACTTAACATGATGTCCTTCCGAAGTTGGTCCGTCCATTTAAAACGTACTCTAGCTTGTCTCGGGTCAATGCCTGGTCGTTGCCTGGGTTCTGTCCTATTGCTACTCCCAACTGAACCCTGATCTCCATCCGAGAGAGACCTATTGTGGGTGGCACTGCGCGTTGCAGTCGTCGTAACCGCAAATAATACCGCCCCGGGTATTCTAATTTCCTCGGTACCTCCCATATCTGACAGGCCTTCCCCTATCCGCCACCTGGGGAGGCGCCCGATTGGGGTATCAGAAACCTTATCTCAAATGACATTCAAGTACTTGACCCAGTCGGCTAAGAAACTCTGTGATATCCCGTAAAGGGTACCACAAGTCCCTCACCAACCCGATTAAATACCTACACGATGTTCTGTAATGGTCATCTTAGTACTGAGCCAAGTCGGACCAGTATCTTTGAGCTGCTTGGTAACGGATAAACCAAGCAACCCATTTATTATTACCCATAATTAATTTTATATAATTATAATTATAATTACCCATAATTATTATTATTATATTATTAAAGTATCTAATTGCTTATTATTATTATTATTATTATAAGTTATAAATAAATAATTATTAGTTAATATTATTTAATTATTATTATTAACTTTTCTCAATCATATTAACAAAAGACCCTTTTTAACAATTATGATAAAAAAATATTTTCATTGGTAAAAAATTAATATTTTTGTTCTTCTTAAACTGACTAAATTTTATGTTATTGTTTTTGAATAATAATATTATGAAGTCATAAGTATTTCGAGAATCTTCAAATCAAAAAGAAAAACAACCAAAACCTTATCATTGATTCTTGAAAACAAAGTCTTATTATAAAATCCTATTTGTAAATCAAACAGTACTTGGTGATGCTCTAACCCTTACAGTTGATTTTTCAAATAGTTAAAGTACTAATAAAATATTTATGAGTGATTTCTTTGAAAAAATAAAATATAAATTATAAGCAATTTGTTTTGGCTCATATTTAAAGTAAAATTTGCTTGGAGTTTTATTCTTATTGTATAGAATATAGTATTTTTAAAATAGGAAGTTGAATTCAAAATTGAAATTAATGCATAAGTTCTTAAAAAAAATTATTTTTATTTTCAAATTCAGCATCCTATTTTAAAAATATTATATTCTATACCATGAGAATAAAAATCTAGGCAAATTTATCTTTAAATAGGAACCAAAACAAATTGCTTATAATTTATATTTTTAAAGAATACAAGAATTTTTATTAATAAAAATCTGAGAATTGACACTTATTTGGCCCTGACACAACGAACAAGAAGAGCGAGAGGTGCTGCATCGACGACTGACACTCAGAAAAATATGCTCGGACATTTTTTTGAATTTCTCGAGAACTACTTAATATTTTTTAAATCTCAAAGCATTTTTTGAAAGCTGGGACTACAGTCTTTAATTCCATGTAAGTTTCAATTTTTTCTTTCAATTTTTCTAGAAAATGCAGGGCCTCAAACAAATGAATCAAAAATGGAAATTTTTTTTAAATATTTTGAAAAACGTATCAAGTGATTTAAGGAGGAATCGGACGAAGAATCGGAACAAAAGTTAGTCTAAATGAATAATTTTGATTTTTGATATAGAAGACACATAAGTTAATGAATTTTTTTTCAGTAAAAGTGTGGACACTTGTATTTTTTACAAAATGAGGGCTATTTTGTAACACGGTGCGCCTTAACCAGACTCAACCCGAATGTCCTTGCTCAGTAAAAGTTTTTTTTTTCCGTGAAAGTATATGAAAAATGGAAACTTTTGTTACAAAAATCAAAATAATCTGTGGAGCCGTTTTTGAGAACGGTCCCTTTAAATATTTCTAAAATTGAAATATAATTTTTTTAAAAAATTTTAAACATATATTCATAATAATTAATAGAATTATTTATTATTTCAATATTCTTTAACTTCAATTTGTCTTATATAATGAATAGGTAAAATTACACGTAGTGTAAATAAAAAAAAAATTTAGCACGAAGCCCCCTTTTCACAGTCCAGGTCACATTTGACTTTAATTCGTTCAATTATTATTTATTTCGATATCTAATTTAATAATACGCTCTACATTAAAGATGAAGACTGTTGTAGGCACAAGTTGCTCGTAAGAGTTTTTCAAAATATTCAGGATGCTTCTTTGCAACTTTGTGTTGCTCCCAAATTTCGTTAAAATCATGGTGAACCGATTCCATTGCTTGTTCGCTAAAATACCCGAGACCCATGTTTTTTATTTCGCAAAGCTGACTAACATGAAAAAAACTGCGTGTATTTTTGGAGTAACCGAAGTTCCTAATAACAGGTAACTTACTTTAAAAGCATTTATACAATTCTTATAATCAGAATTCAACTTATTTCCAAAACACGAATTAACTACGTTTTTGAAATCATGAAATACTCTGACATACTTTAAGATGCCAATGTTTTTTTGCGCACGTAAAATATCAACACTATCCAATAGTTTTTTACATGAATTGCCTTTGAAAGCTGGGCTGCCATTAGTTATTTCACGCTCAACATGACACGCACTTGTCCAAGCCAAAGATTCATTCTCAAATTGATTCATCATATTTGAATACAACGTGTTGACGATACCAATCATTAAATGTAACTTGGGTGGAGGAATAATCTCGAGAAATTTTTTACTTTTACTTGTGTCAAAGAGGGGTGGATGAATACAATTTTTGAATTCTTTCGCTTTAGCTTTTGAGGCCCCTGCTTTGATCCAAGCTTCATAATATTGCAGTGTATTCCCAACAGTTCTATACGTGTTACAAACATCGAGTTCATCTTTTTTTGCGAAACAATAAGTACACGGATATTGACTGCTATATGCCATAAGCCCTGTTAATATATTCGCTAATTTCAAATCGGTTACTATTGTACAATCAAAAGAGCTAACATCCAAAAACGACCATAACTGCGCAACATTTTCATAGTTCTCTTGCGTTTTTGGAGATATTGCTAACAAAAACAATTTGTTTACACTACTGTCTTTAAATTTTTTTACAGCAATACCATCTTCATACTGGCGACGCTTACTCTCACTGTGCTCTTCAAAATCATTTCTTGTTTGAATCGAAAGGCAGATCTTCAAAAAGCCCCCACCACCATCTATGCCTAATTTTAGATGAGTCTGCTCTTTACTGCCTCCACTTGAATTAAAATCAATTTGTCTTCGGTTGTTGACAAACGAAATGAACGTTGGAACATCTTTGCAATATACCGCCGACTCAGTAGCGTCAGAAGAAGTGTTACCCTTTTTATTCATAAATGGAAATTCTTCATAACTAAAGAAATCATCGACAATGTGAGTTTTTTGAGCAAGTTTCAATTTTAAACCAGTTTCTACAATTTTTCTATTTTTTGTTGCAGTACGCAAAGCAGAAGAAATCCCAAACACTGCTCGATCACTCAAACTTAAATCCGTTTTGATTTTCGACATATCCTTTACAGAAAGTAAAGGTTTTTGAAAACATGGTTTTTTGTCTATACCTACTTTGACGGTTAATGGCTGTCCACCGCGACTTTGAATTAAACTTAATTCGGAATCTCCAGTCTCAGAAATTTTTTCTTTAAGAACCATTGAAACTAATTGACTTTGCTTTGTAGGTGGCATACTTTTTACACAAGTTGATAATGTTTCCAGCATTGAAGTTTCATTGCAAGCGTGGGATTTTTCTTTTCCAACTATAGAGTAACATTTACTGCGACGTTTTTCAACACTAGATTTATCATTTGACTGACCTATTAACCAAAAGTGTTGTAAAATACATCGAGCAAATAAATTTTTTTTTTCAAATTTTTTCAGACTTACTCGTTATTTTTTCACTATAAAAAGCACAAAATTTAGTAAGTACACTGTGAGCTATTTCGCAAATTTTACAATCACAATTTAGATTACTTTTAGATCTGGTTTCAATTCGTTTAAACATTAAAAAAATCTGGCAATTTTCGTTTTTGATTTTCCTCTGTTCGATACATATTTCTTCTGCATGTGCAACATAATGCTCCAGGTAAATTTTTATTGTCAACATAGTTTTCATACAGATTCTCAAATTTAATTTTTAGTGTTTTCGTTCATGGAAACATCTCTTTTTTCTTGCAAAAGCATAATAAACACACGTTCAAACGATTTTCATCATGCGTTAACGCATGATCTTTGGACATTTTTAATATTTTCTTGATTCACACTCGCATACAATACAAGACGATTATTATTTCGTTTTGTCAAAAATAATTTGACATACAAGACATACAACATGAAGTTTGAAAGCAAAATCATTATAAGTTTATTTGTTTTTTTTCAGGGGCGAAGGCAAAAAAAAAAGTTTTAGAAAAGATTTTATGTTTGCTCAGATGTATAAAAAAAATTCAAAATTTCACGATGGGTGGAGGTTTTAATCTCAAACCCCCCACTATCTTTTTCGGAAGGGGGGGCACATGTGACCACCCTGGATTCGCGCCTGAAATTATAATACAGTAATAAACTTCTATTTGCTATTTTCATTTAAAGAAGTGTATTTTTAATGGCGAAAATATTCAAAGGGACCGTTCTCAAAAACGGCTCCACAGAATATTTTGATTTTTGTGAGAAAAGTTTCCATTTTCCATATACTTTCACGGGGAAAAAGAAATTTTACTGAGCAAGGACTTGTGGGTTGAGTCTGGTTAAGGCGCACCGTGGTAAACAAGTGTCCACACTTCCACTGAAGAAAATTTTATTAACTTATGTGTCTTCTATATCAAAAATCAAAATTATTCATTTAGACTAACTTTTGTTCCGATTGTTTGTCTGATTCCTCCTTAATCTCTCCAGTAGATTCAAAAATTTTGAATTATATATTGTTAAATGCAGAATTCTTCAAGCTTTCAAACAATCTAAGATTCAAGTCTCTATCTTTTTCCTAATTCAAATTATCATTTTCTAAAGTCAGCAGACTTTTTTCTATGTCCGCGCACCGATCGTACCGACAATCGCCGACGTAGTATAAATCTAATATTATTTTTAAAATTAAAATTTTTTATAGATACTTAATTACAATTTTTAATTTTTTAATTGAGCTTTACATTTTTTTCATCTAATATTCATTTTTTATTTAAAAATTTAAAAGTTTTAAAGCAATTACCAGTTTTTTTCTGGGCATACTTTTATTATTTAAAAAAAAAAACGTTTTACAAAAGCTCAATTGAAATAAATTATATTTTTAAATTTGAATCTAAATTTAATAATATTAATAATAGTATTAATTTTTAAGTGCTAAACATTTTTTTTATTTTCTTAACAATTTTTAATTAACAATTTTTCAATGCTTTATTTATTTTTTTTTTAAATTTCAAAATAAACTGTCATATTTTTCTGTTCATCTTTTTTTTTAATCGTAATGACTTTATGAATCCCGGATAAAATCCACTTTCCAACCGGTTCCACTTTTGTCATACAACACCCGGATTGAACCGGATAGACGCCAACACTATTACTTTCGGATTGAAACCGTGTAGTTTCTGTATCGTTAGCTGGTTGAAAATTTTTACTTTTATTTTCGTGACGGGTAGGTCCCGAATAAAACCGAGTAGAAACTATTTCTGTGTTGACAACCATATGAATCCCGGATAAAACCCACTTTCCAATCAGTTCTACTACTGTCATATAAAACCCGGATTGAACCGGATAGACGCCAACACTATCACTTCCGGATTTAACCGTGTAGCTTCCATATAGTAAGATTGTTAAAATTTGTTAATTTTATTTTCTTGCCGGGTAGAATCCGAATAAAACCTGGTAAAAACTGTTCTTGTATTGACAACTACAAAAATCCCGGATAAAACTCACTTTATAACCAGTTCCACTTTTGCCATATGGTTGATTCTTGCGTAACTGCCAGATTTCAAGATAAGTTTTGGTAGAAAAGAAATTTTTTTATTCAATGTTTCTCTGCACTTATTTTACTTATTAGGGTATAATAAATTCATAAATTATTTTATATTCTAACAGTATTTTAGATATTAGTTAACATATATAAAATTTTATAAAAGAACAAATACAGTATTTAATAATGAATATTTCGTTTTATTTTTTGGATAATTTGAAATCGAGATCGAGCAGTGTAATCCGGCATTGCTAAACTTTGCGAAATTTTAGTTTTTGATTTTTCAAAAAATGGCCGCCATTTTGTTAATTTTCAAAATTTTTCTAAATTTCAAAATTGGTAAGAAAGAGCACCTAAAACATTAATAAAATCAGAAAACAAAATTGAAAAATATCAATTTTTGAAAAAACTAGAGTGATTTTAAAAAAATTTGTTAGCGTTTTCCTTCAAAAATCACTCTTTGTCCTAAAACTTTCAAATGCTTGTAAGTCTGCAAAAAATTTTTTTTCTCAAAACAAAAACATACGTGTCTTATCATTTGCCCTAAAAAACAATAAAAATCATGTTAAACATGATTTTGAATTTTGAACATATTCCGCCTGTATGATTTGAAATGAAAACAGCCATATACATCAGACGATTGGAGAGGGTAAGTAGGCGTGGGCCTAATACCTCGTTGCACCGGAATAACCGTCTAATCCTGTTATACTCTTTGCTATTGCACTATACGATGTTTCTTGCTTTTGTCCTATAACGTCTTTGCGTTTAGACTATCATGTTCTTACTATAAAAGTAAGTCTATGATAGTTATTTCCTATGGCGATATCTAATACTACAAAACTATATATTGTTGCTTTTATAGGTCAGCAAACGCAAATAGGAATGTACTATAGAGTAATGTAATGGTACAAAACCAATATATTTCTTTCCGTGTAGAATAATATTTTAAAATAACCACCACAGATAGAAAAGTTTCTCTGCATTAAGCACACTGAACGCTTCATATAGGCCATGGAGCTAAAATTTTACGTGATACCATGGAGCTGAAATTTGAAATTTATTCTAACCTTACTTCTACAATAGGGCATTTCCACGTGTGACGCAAGGACGTTTTCGCGATATTTTTACTATTTTACCCCACCTTCTATCTTTCTCTAAATTTATAATACAAAATAACTTTCAAAATCTTAAATCCAGTAAACAGACCTATCTGAAATCTGTATTAAAGTTATTTTTCTTCTTTACTTTATGCATTTTTTACGTAAAAGAATTTAATGTGACGCAAGGACTTTTTTTGGACACGAATTTTAATATATCTAAATATAATGCATGAATAGTTTACAAATTATGAGAATTAAAATGTTCTAAGGCTATTTAATATTTTAATATAAAGTGTAGAATGAGAATAAAAGGTTGCGAATAAATTGAGAAACTTTTACCATATATGATGGAACTTAAAAAAGCGTAAAAGTCTGTGATGCACGGACATTTTGTTGGTATCCCACAATAAATAATTGATTATATCTTTTATAATATTTGTGATAGAATTAAAAACCCATTTGGTATAGTTCCTAAATCCTTGTATTTCTTACAAGAAAGTGCGTACACATGCGATTTTCACAAAAATAATTTTTTTTTTAAGTAAAAATTTTTCTTTTTTAAAACTTTTTTCACGTGTGATTTAGTGCTAATGGATCAAAATTGAGATTTAACTTATTAGAAGGCGTAATAACTATACACGTGACACCTTAATTATAAGTCTACAAATTGCGTTCAAAAATTGGAAAAATTGAGGGACAAAATATTTTTACAGATTCTAAGTATGAAAAAGGTATTATGAAGTGCAATATAAACCTAAATTGTTCATAAATATATACACTTTATGCTAGAAAAAGGCTGAGTTATAATAATGATATTTTCACCGAAAATTATTAAATTAAAGTTAACATTTTGCAAAAGGGACACGCCACGAAGCTGAAATTTTAGCAGTTATAGTGCAATATAATAGAAGTTATAATATATATATTTATGTGTATTTGGTTTTTAGTTACTCTCATATATACCTTTAAAATTCACTAATACACTTCAGAATATATTTTTAATTTAGGTGTATTTTTCCAACGCCGCCAAGTAGGCCAATTACGTAAGAATCGCCTATATAAAACCCGGATTGAACCGGATAGACGACAAGATTATCACGTTCGGATTGAAACCGTGTAGCTTCAGTATAGTAAGCTGATTGAAATTTTTTAAGTTTATTTTCCTGACGGGTAAAACCCGAATAAAGCCGGGTAGAAGTTATACATTGTTTTGACTGTCATATAAAACCCGGATAGAATCCGCATCAAAAACGACATTTGTGTTATATTTTTATATATGTTCCGGATTAAACCCGTATAGAACCGTACAGAATGTCACCACTTTCTTTTATTTTAATTTCATAACCCGGATAAAACCCGACTTCAACCTTATTGGATCCGTAGATTTTAAATAGTTTCCGAATAAAAACCGGATACAACCAACAAGAACCCGAACTAGGTTTTATCTGGTGTCTTTCCGGATTCTATCTGTTTCTTATTGGATTTTTTAGCAGGTTAATTTCTCTAATTTATTAAGAAATTTTCATTAAGACGTTAACTTTCGATGAACATAAAAGATTTTTGCCACTTTTGAAAATATTTGTCTTTAACCCTTTAACGCCGAGACGGACGCTTTTTTTCAGTCTTTTTCAACGTTAATATTTTTTGTTATTAGGCACGTAGAAAATTTTCGGAATAACATTTCCTTACGTAATTTTTATCGCTCTTTCAGAATCTGTCATCAAAATTTCAAAAAAAAAATTCCATAAGCTATGGCCACTTTTTTGGAAAAAAATGCAAATTTTTGACATTTTTGATTCAAAACTGATTTTTTTTTTCATGTAAGCAGTAATGACAAAAATTCTTCACCTTAAAAGTTATGGACCATACATTTAAAAATTCCAAGATGGCAGATCCAAAATGGCGATGACAGAGTTTTTTTCAAAAATTTGACACCCAGTGGACACTTCTTTTAATTCTCATGTTATCTGTATGACAATGAGTGCCTAAACGTTTTTAGGATCGCTGATTGTGAATCTAAAGTCAAATTTCAAAAATTCAAAATGGCGGATCCAATATGGCGGTCAATATTTTTGAAATTGATTGGATTTATTTAAAACTTGTTACGCGAGGGTTTTTGGGGTCGCTGATTGTAAATCTGAAGTCAGATTTCAAAAATTTTCAAAATTCAAAATGGCAGAACCAATATGGTGGTCGATATTTTTGAAATTGATCGGATTCATTTGAAACTTGTTACTCGGGGGTTTTTGGGGTCGCTGATTTCAAATCTGAAGTCAGATTAACAAAATTCAAAATGGCGGAACCAATATGGCGGTCGAAACTTTCGAAATTGATCGGATTCACTTGAAACTTGCTACTCGGGGGTTTTTGGGGTCGCTGATTTCAAATCTGAAGTCAGATTAACAAAATTTAAATTGGCGGAACCAATATGGTGGTCGATATTTTTTAAATTGATCGGATTCAATTGAAACTTGTTACTCGGGGGTTTTTGGGGTCGCTGATTGCGAATCTGAAGTCAGATTTCAAAAATTTTCAAAATTCAAAATGGCGGAACCAATATGGCGGTCGAAACTTTCGAAATTGATCGGATTCACTTGAAACGTGCTACTCGTGGGTTTTTGGGGTCGCTGATTTCAAATCTGAAGTCAGATTAACAAAATTCAAAATGGCGGAACCAATATAGCGGTCGATATTTTTGAAATTGATCGGATACATTTGAAACTTGTTACTCGGGGGTTTTTGGGGTCGCTGATAGCGAATCTAAAGTCAGATTTCAAAAATTTTCAAAATACAAAATGGTGGAACCAATATGGCGGTCGAAACTTTTTAAGGTATTAGTCGCGTAAATGCTCCTGCAAAACTCCCGCAAAATAAAAAGAACAATAAATAAACTTTTATATCAACTCACTTGCTTCCTTGTGACCTCTTCTAATGTAATATATGTAATCTTCACGATTTTGAGTCAGGTACTATAAGTTATCGTGATGTATTGCTCACACGTTTTTGACATTTTTCAATGAAACCACGTGAAAATAAAAAATTATGAATTTTTAAATTATTGTATTTTTTATACGGCGTGGTCAATAAAGGTAATTTTTTTTTAAAGGACTTATTTTATCTCAATGTGTAACTTAGTAGTTTTATTTGAAAATCTGACGACTTGTTTTTTTATAAATGAATATAAGAGACATTTTTTACATGCATTTTGTGCTATTGCATGTAAAAGGTATAAACTTTGAATTAATATTTTGAAGCTCAGAAGTGGTCAAAGTTAATAAGATAGATCTCATTTCATAGATAAATACCTCATGAATACAGATACAAAGTTTTAAAAAAATCTGACGAAAATCATTTTACGCGACTAATACCTTAAATTGATCGGATTTGTTCAAAATTCGTTAGTTAAAGGTTTTGAGAGTCAATTTTAGGAATAGAAGACTAAATTTCATTAGAGCATTAGTTTAAATTTATGTGAGACAAAGTATCATACATTTATTAATAATGTATTATAATAGATGCATTTTGCACGTTCTTTAGCCATTAAAATTATTTTAATGTTGCCCGACTCAAAAAAAAATTGTGAGTGTTGTCAAAGAAAGTACAAGTTTATGATATAGATAAACATATTATAATTACTACGTTTTCAGGAAAATGGAAAAGAAATATGAAATGCTGTCAAATGAATGTGAACTTGTGTCATTACATCGTAAATTACATTAAAATGCTGTTTTCAAAGAAGTAACAAATAAATAATGATGTCAAACTAGTGCAACATTAAAATACTTTTAATGCCTTCAGTACATACAACCATGTATCTAATACTTAGCCCAAGATGACAAACTTCATGTAAATGCGATCAATATTGAAAATATCGACAGCCATATTAGATCTGATATTCTGAATTTTTCAAATATGACTTTACATTTGTTTTTGACGGACCAAAAAACCCCTAACTAGCGAATTTAAACAAATCCGATCAATTTCAAAAATATCGACCGCCATATTGGTTCCGCCATTTTGAATTTTGTTAATCTGACTTCAGATTTGAAATCAGCGACCCCAAAAACCCCCGAGTAGCAAGTTTCAAGTGAATCCGATTAATTTCGAAAGTTTCGACCGCCATATTGGTTCCGCCATTTTGAATTTTGTTAATCTGACTTCAGATTTGAAATTAGCGACCCCAAAAACCCCCGAGTAGCAAGTTTCAAGTGAATCCGATCAATTTCGAAAGTTTCGACCGCCATATTGGTTCCGCCATTTTGAATTTTGAAAATTTTTGAAATCTGACTTCAGATTCACAATCAGCGACCCCAAAAACCCCCGAGTAACAAGTTTCAAATAAAGCCAATCAATTTCAAAAATATTGACCGCCATATTGGATCCGCCAATTTGAATTTTTGAAATCTGACTTTAGATTCACAATCAGCGACCCTAAAAACGTTCAGGCACTCATTGTCATACAGATAACATAAAAATTAAAAGAAGTGTCCACTGGGTGTCAAATTTTTTTAAAAAAAACTCTGTCATCGCCGTTTTGGATCCGCCATCTTGAAATTTTTAAATGTATGGTCCATAACTTTGAAGCTTGGATATTGCGGACGCGATATTTTAAGGTGAAGAATTTTTGTCATTACTGCTTACATGAAAAAAAAATCATTTTTGAATCAAAAATGTCAAAAATTTGCATTTTTTTCCAAAAAAGTGGCCATAGCTTTTGGATTTTTTTTTTTTTTTTTTGAAATTTTGATGACAGATTCTGAAAGAGCGATAAAAATTACGTAAGGAAATGTTATTCCGAAAATTTTCTACGTGCCTAATAACAAAAAATATTAACGTTGAAAAGGACTGAAAAAAAGCGTCCGTCCCGGCGTTAAAGGGTTAAATCGGGTGACACGTGACGTAGTGCGCGAACGGACAGGCCTAGACGCGGCGCAGCTTGTTGTGGAATGTTAATGCAAAAAACAGGAAGAGTAAGTACTTTTATACATAAAATTTTTCCAATTTTTTATGTAATCATAATAATATATGTGATAGATATAAATTGTGAAGAACACTTGAGGCCTTGGGTCCGTGGTTGTAATAATTAAAACAAAATTATTTAAAATAAGATGTTATTGTTTGAATGCATTTTCGCTGTGAACACAACTCATCAGGACTACAAAAAAATATTTAAATTATTACGGAAACACTATATAGAAATATTTAAAAAATAAAACAATAATAAAGACAAAATGTAAATAAAAAATTTACACGCATTTGCACATAGAAACAAAAAAAAAAGAAAACAATGTTATTTGGTTACTTTTTAAATTTTTCATTTTAAAATTGTGATATATTCACTTTCAACACTAACAAGTGACAAAAACATACTGACTAAATTTAATTACACATCACCTCTCAATAATTAATTGAAAGTCCTGATGGCCAATTAGAAATCAGAAACTCAAAACAAGATTCTACCTTATTTAAAATTTATTAAGTTATGTTTATTTATTTGAATGTATTAATAATATCAAAATATATTGCTGACAAATTATCTACGTCCGTTCTAAAATTTATTGAATTTTTATTCTTTGATATATGGTACATTTCCAAAAATGTCACTTGTTAGTGTTGAATATGAATATATCACAATTTTAAAATGAAAAATTTTAAAAGTAACCAAATAACATTGTCTTCTTGTTTTTTGTTTCTTTGTGCAAGTGCAATGTTATTAATGTTTGTTGGATTAATTTTGTAATGCGTCGTTATTGCAAATGCGTGTAAGTTTTTTATTTACATTTTCTCTTTATTATTGTTTTATTTTTTAAATATTTCTATATAGTGTTTCCGTAATAATATGAATATTGTTATTAAATATTTTTTTGTAGTTCTGATGAGCTGTGTTCACAGCGAAAATGCATTCGAACAATAACATCTTATTTTAAATAATTTTGTTTTAATTATTACAACCACGGACTCAAAGCCACAATTGTACCTCACAATTTATAACTGATAATAAGGTCCTGAAAAATAGCGACTTTATAATATGTGACGCGTCGCGAAGAAAAGCACCTAAGAAGCAAAAAACCGATTTTCGTATTTTGATAATATTAGGTTAATTAAATGTCCCTTTTTCATTATCTAAAGTCTGAAAACATTTTCGTTGAATATTTTCCACGTATTTAAGACTTAAACATAAGCTATTTGTACAGAATCCAATGGCGCGCGCGCCGCTTCTTTTCACTCTCCTGTAAAATTGCCGTTTGGCTTCTTAGGTGCTTTTCTTCGCGACGGGTCACATATTTATGATATTCTTGATTAAATTATAATTTTCTTATTTAAGTAATATTTATATAAAATAAGTATTAGTGTAAGTTTTCTTATAGAAACACTAAAGACGAGAGTAATTTCTAATATCAGAAAGAAAGAAAAAAAGTAGAATTTTGTAAAAAATTTTGTCTTTTCGCTTTATTGACGGTCCAACTATAGAATTCTTGTGAATCTTTTGTTTTCAAATATTCGTAAATATACGAGTGCTGTGCATGATTTCGTCAATTTTTGGGAATACAACTAAAAGGGTGAGTATATTAATACCTTTATTTTTTATAATTTTTGCACTTTTTACAATCGTTTAGTGTAATGTGTTGCGGGGCTATACGAAAATATCCTTTATTTCTTTCGGTTTATTTGCAAAATGCAAAAAATATATACCTATATATTATTAAAAAACAGTGATACTAAATATTTATAATCTATTTGCTATATTTGTAATGTAATAAATATATTGTAAGAAAGCGAAAAATGAGTTAAATATTTAACGATTTTAAAAACGAAAAATAACAATTTTTATTAAACGTAATTAATATAATGTTATGTTCGGAAGGGACCAACTACAATTTATTAATTTTAATATTTATCCCTGATTTATTTATAAAGCCAGGATGCTTTGAACTAAGGAAACAGGACAAAAAAAAGTCCACCGAACAATGCGTTAGAAAGCGTGATAAGTTCATTTATTTATATAAATTACATAGATCGTCGAGTTGAAAAGATGAGAGGAATAAAACTCCATGAAAACCTAAATACTTGTTCTTAGTCGCCACAATAACCAGAACAAAAGCGACTTATTAGCCTAAGGCATCAAATCATGGGAGACAAAAATAGAATGTAAAATATAACTTTGTTAGTGAATCTGCAGCGTGCGAGTCGTCCCCTTTAAATCTCCAATGGCAGGTTCGTGAGACACCCAAGGTAATTTGTGGGCTGCATTCGTCGACGACGAAGTAAGTGGAAAGGCCCCAGCCACCGGAAAAATACTTGTAAAGACCCAAATCCAAGTTACATTGTAAGGGAATAGTTTATGAATCCTAGTCGTCTCAAGTTATAGGGACAACTTCTTTTCCAACCAGAAATTTTTTAAGCAGCCATTTTTTTTCAAATCATGCAGCGATAATAAGTTTGAAATTTAAAATTGATGTTCTCATGATTTTTAATGTTCTTTAGCTCAAAAAAAGAGATACTTATTTTTATGTTTTTCTAAAAAAAAAGTTTGTAACTGAGTTACGAGCATTTAAAAAATTATGTGTAAAGAGCGGTTTGTAGTATTTTTTTTCAAATCTCTCTATTTTCTTTAAAAATCAATATTTTTTAACTTTATTTCTTGATTTTAGTAGTGGTTTAGGTACTCATTCTTTTTCTTCCTGAAATTTAAAAATTTTTCAAAATTAAAAAAATGGCGGCCATTTTTAAAAAAATCAAAAAATTATATTTTCTCAAAAACATCAATTTTCGATAAGAATTTACAAAACAACTTCTTTGATTTTTGGTTTTTATTCTCCAAATGTACATAAAGTTTCTTTTAATTAACAATTTCATTTATTTCGCAGAATTTTCTTCAAACATTTTGAATGAGTAAATTGATAAGGATTTAATTGTCCACACATTTGAATAGAAAATTTCGAGAATTTATTTTAAAACAAAATTCCTTTATTTAATTCCTTCATGAACACTTGTGTTAAATGAAAAAGTTGCTATATCTAGCCAATCATCCCATGGCGAATTTTCACTAACAAATTGTTTTAAATATTCCGCTAAAACATGATGCGATCTTTCTAGCGAACCGTTTGATTGTGGATGGTTTGGTTAAATTATCTTGAATTGCAAGTATATACTCATTACCATTTTTTGCAATTAGTTTCAAAGGACCTACAATATTTTAACAAACTTTCTCAAACGCAATACCTGGTGTTTCAGTAATAATCATAGAATTTTTTGTTTTTACACGAACCAGCTTTTTTAATTGACATTGCAAAAAAGTCTGTATGTATTTTTGTATATTTGTTTTTATATTTTCCCAAAAATGTTTTTGTCTGATGCGATTATAAGTTTTGCTTACACCTTTATGGCCACCTAATGCTGAGGAATGAGCTTCTTCAATTAAAATTTTATTTTGTTCGTTTGTTGCATATTGAATATAGCCATTACAAATTATTATTGTAGTTTTGCAACTTTGAAAAATTTCTCGAAGCATTAAAACAATTTCATTCCAGTCTACGTGATTTATTGCCATTGTTCTTGCAATGCTTACAGATCGAAGTTTTAATTTTTCAACTAATGTTTTAAAAGACAGAATAGATAATTTTATATTTCCATGCATTTCAGTTAGGCTAACGCTAGATTCTGAGATAATAATTGGTAATGCGATATGATAAAAGTTACGCTTTTTGAACTTTTTAGCTTCACTGATTTCAAAATTTTTAAATTTAGGTAATTCGTTTAGCTTAAGCAGACTTTTTGAACCATTATCCTGAGGTACGCATGTCTTTGATAAAATTCATACATAGTTATCCTTATTCATTCTTAATTGATCTTTACATTCAACAATATTGCAAGAATGGATATTATTGGCAGAAGTAGAAGGACTGTCTAAGGCTGGTAGTTCGGGAGGGGTCGTTTGTTACTTTCTAAACAAAAATTTATATTCGTATATTCGTAATTTTCAATGTTATCAACACTGTCATTAAAATCTTCTTCATCTTCATTATTTTCATTAGTTTCGTAATTTTCATAAAGGTTCCGTGGTACCTCATAATTATCATTTTGAACAAAATATTCTGGATCTGAGTTTTCGCTGTCTTCATTTTCTTCAGGAATTAAATCTTTCTTGGGTCTATCCCTTTTCTTCTTCATTGAGAAACTTGTTTTATTATCAGAATTTATTTTAAGCGGCCTTCCTCTTTTCTTCTTTACCTTTGATTGACTATGTTTTACAGAATTTTGCGTATAATAAAAATCTGAATCTTCATCAGAATTTTGTGAATTTCGCGAACTTTGACTTTTACCTTGAACTTAAATTTCTTGATTTATTATTTCTTCCTCATCTTCGTCTTTATCGACCATGGAATCTGAATAATATTTTTTATTTCGATTTTTCTCTATGACTTCGACTTCCTAGATTTCTCGTATTACTCCGACTTTGAAAATTTTCTATGATTATTCTTTTCATCTTTATTTCTTTCAGGATTCGATTTCTTTGATTTTATTTTCAAACTTTTACAATTAATTTAACCTTCACTTGACTTAGTATACATAGATTTAGCATTTTAACTTTTTTGATTTTTCTTTATTTCACTTGATTTAGTACCCGATTTAAGATTTCGATTTTTACTTGACTCACTTGACTTAATATTCATAGATTTATAATCTTTATTCATTGGATTTCGATTACATCTTAATTCACTGGATTTTATTTCCCACCCGACTTACTTTACTGATTTTCCACAGATTTAGTATTTTTATTCCCGACATCTTGATTTGAAGGGTCTGCAGTCTAAAGTTGTTAAGCGACATTTGACAAATTTTACAGGACGGGGAAAAAACGTTTTCATTTTCACAATTGTTGTTAATTTTTTGAAGTCTAAAGCATTTTTCGTTCATTCCGGGAAGATATACGTAAGTTTCAATAGATTAAACCCAAAATTAACGATTGTACAACACTCTAAAGCTATATACCTGTTATCTGCAAGTGGTCCCGCGGTCTAAACCTGTTATGAGCCATGTTCTACTCTTTTTTCTTTTTTAAAATGCAATCATTGGGAATATTACACATTTTTGACTACGAAATATAATTAATTAATACAAAAAAAACATTTCCCAGGCATGTTTTCGACAAAATATTTTTTATTATTTCCAATAATAATACAAATAAATTATTCGTAAAGAAAGTTTAATAAAAAATAAGCCATATTCTGGACTCCAGGCCTTTATTTATTTTGGTGTCGCGGATAACGAATATAATGTCAAATAGACCATTATGACAGTTAACAGTTGTCAATTCAACTGTCAACTTTGCTAAAAAGTAATTTATTTCTATGAAAATGACAATCTAAGGATTTTCTGGGCCGCTGATAACAAATATAATGTCAAATTGTCATTTAGACTGTTGACATCTGTCAATTTAACTGTAATAAAAATAAATAATTTTGATATAAATGACAGTCTAAGGGGTTTCGGGATTGCTGATAACGAATAAAATCTCAAATTGACATATTGACAGTTGACAGCTGTAACAGTTGGGCAAACGTGGAATTTACTATTGAAAAAGGTTCCAGAAAGAAAAATTGGTTTACTACAAAAGTTCGTTTTTACAACTTTGTTTAAAAAGAAAGTTATCATAAATATAAAAAATTCAAAAAGTAGCTCCTAAATCTCTCAAAGATTTAATAACCTTCCAAACTTTTGCATTAAGTACAAAAAGAGAAATTTGTTTACTGCAAAATTTTCCTTTTACAACTTTGTTAACAAAAAAATTATAAAAACTAATAAAAATTGAAAAGTAGCTTCTTAAGGTATTAGTCGAGTAAATGCTCCCACAAAACTCCCGCAAAATAAAAAGAACAATAAATAAACTTTTATATCAACTCACTTGCTTCCTTGTGACCTCTTCTAATGTAATGTATGTAATTTTCATGATTTTGAGTCATGTACTATAAGTTATCATGATGTATTGCTGACACATTTACGACATTTTTCAATGAAACTACGTAAAAATTAAAATTTTTAAATTATTGTATTTTTTATTCAGCGTGGTCAATAAAGTTAATTTTTTTTTAAATGATTTATATTATCTCAATGTGTAACTTAGTAGTTTTATTTGAAAATCTGACAACGATATGTAAGGAATTGCATTGGTAGAACTTTTTGAACAGTAAATTTCAAGTTTGACCCACTGTTAAATAGACAGCTGTCTGAGCTGTAAACAGTCTAAATATCAATTTGACATTATGACATTATGATTATGATTTTTGGCAAAGTTGGCAGTTAAAATGACAGCTGTCATATGTTAAAATGTCAATTTAACATTATAATTTTTATCAGCGACCCCGAAAACCCTTAGATTGTCATTTTCATAAAAATAAATTGCTTTTTGACAAAGTTGACAGTGGAATTGACAGCTGTCAACTGTCAAAATTTCATAATCAGTAAATTATGTATCTTCTATGATTATAAGTAATATAATTTAAACTCATTTTGAGCACAAATAAAGGCCTGGATTGTCACCGCGTGGATTGTCTTTTTATTTGTCGCTGTGTATTACTCGCCTTTGCAACGAACCTCCCGATTTTTTTCGCGTGTACGCATTTTTCTCCGCTCTTACTCTACCTACAAACAAGTGTTGTACATTAAAATGTTAGGAATTTCATGTACAATATAAATCTGCATGCAAATTTTGATTATTATTTATTGTAAAAATTTACTAAGCGCGTAAAGTCCAGACACGCTCTACTGACGGTGACCCGTCTTTTGAAGATCAAGCGAACGAAACTGCCGAATATTTTTGAAAAATGTAAAAAAGTTTATTTCGAAAAATTACCTGATTCATCTTGATTTCCATTTTTCCCTTCATTTAGTTTCTTGAATTGTCTTCTAGTTACAGTAAGGTCGCAATAAGCGTCTACTTGTCGGGACCAGCGATTTCAGTAACTGTCCATTCCTTAAGCCACGCCCCAGAATCTTTTCGAGGGTTAAAGCAGGAGCGTAATCTGCGTTCGAGCAGGTGGGTTTTGAAATTGTTCAAAAGCCTCGTGCCACAGCGAAATAGACAGCACTGACGGTAGTAGTAGAGGGGGGACACTTTCTGAAACATGCTCCGTGACACTTGCTGAAATGGACAGTTACTGAAACGGACACTTACCGCGACCTTACTGTACCGCCTTAAAATGAGAATGATCTTTTTTGTTAAATATTTCCTAAAAAAGATCATAATTACATTCTTCATGACAGGTTAAGGAATTTCTTTTTCTCTATTGCTAGTCAAAGCAATGCCCATTTAAGTTTTCATTTGAGTCACGCAGTGCTAGTAGAACGCTTG
This sequence comes from Ganaspis brasiliensis, assembly GCA_037103525.1. Taxonomy (NCBI): domain Eukaryota; kingdom Metazoa; phylum Arthropoda; class Insecta; order Hymenoptera; family Figitidae; genus Ganaspis; species Ganaspis brasiliensis. Next base: position 315,601 of record JAZKLR010000841.1, on the reverse strand, counting down.
ACAAAGTTGCATTTATACTTCCCTCTTTCTGTTTTGTGTCGTCTGCAATTAATATATACAATTGATATTACTTTCAAATTTCACGCCTTTTCTATACCTAACCTGTAAGAAGCAACGTTGTCAAGCGTTCTGCTAGGTAACTACTGACTGATAAAATACGGTGTTTTTTTTAACAAAATAATTAATTTTGAGTCTTCTAGTCGAGGTTCGATCAATGTTTTTAAAGTAAGTGAACATTAGTCATTTAACTTTACGCATAAAAAGTTTAAGTAACATACGTCTATCATATTTCTCACAATTTGAGATTGAAGACTATGAAAAAGCAGTTTCCCATAAGACACCGTGTAAAATATTAAAAAAGAAAATTGTTTATAAGTTTTCTTATAATCGACCTAACCCTCTAAAAATTTAACTACAATCTTTTTGCACCATTATCTATTAGTACACAAAAATTCATAATTAACTGTATTAATTCTGTTTGCGAGAGAACCTCCCTAAATCTTCTTCATTTTCAAGTTCATCTTAAAAATTTATATCATCTTCATCATCATTGTTGACATCGTCATCGTAATCATTATTATTTTCCTCGGCTTCATGACTGTATGCCCTGTGTTAATTTTCATTTTCATTTGAATCTTCCTTTTCAGATAAGTATTCAAATAGATTATCTATTTTATCTTCTTCTACTCCAACTATTTGCTTCACTTCAACACTATCATTATAAAATTGTTTTGAAATAATTCTTCTTGCAATATTAACAGGATTTGTAGATAACATATCGGCGTTGACGTTAATTTTTTTTTGCTTTATGAATCATTTCAAAATCTTAACAAGGGTCGCTTGTATTTTTAAACCATAGCAGGAGTTTATGGTCCGTAACAATCTTAAATTTCCTACCATACAGAAAGTGCCTAAAATGTCAAACACAATACACAATTGCCGAGGCTTCTTTATTATAAGTTTTGAATTTTAATTCGTGCTCATTTAAAGATCTAGAAGCGTAAGCAATTGGTTTGTCCTTTCCAATCTCACCTTAAGATAAAATTCCATCGATTGCAAAACCCGAAGCATTTGTGGTTAATATAAAGGGATGATAAAAATCAGGTCTTATTAGTAAAGGTTCTTCGCAAAGTTGATCTTTGACATTTTCAAAAGCTTTTTGTTGTTTATCGCCCCATTTAAAAGTTATATCCTTTTTTAGTAATGGAGATCCTCACAGCCAAACTGGGTCACTAGAGACATCATCAACGCAAGATTTTGCGGCACAAAATTTTAAATAACATTTATAGCAAAATGAAATTTTTAAAAATTTAGAAAGTACAATAAATATATTAATTCGTAACAAATGATGAAACATCATCCAATTTTCAAGATAATCGATCCTTTCTAATATAATTATTTGTTTAAAAATGGTGCAATTTTGATGTTATGTATGAGAGTTTCAGTGTCTACAAGAAAAGATCTAAAAATGTGGTGCAAGAGTTGCAAATGCATTAATAGGTTTTTATCTAATTAATTTGATCAGTAAGTACTGTTATTTTTTATAAAATCAAAAGAATTTACAAATAATTAATTTTTGATATTAAAAATAATGCGGCAAAAAATCTTGCAATTGTGGTGCCCTCTTAGCTGAGCTTCACATATAATGATCTCCATTGAGTTAAAGGTCTAGATTTCTTTGAAAATGTCTCAATAAAACGCTGATAATAACCTGCTAAACCTAAAAATTGTTTAATATTTTTAATAGTTTTTGGAGTTGGAAAATCTCTAACTGCGCTAAGCTTTTTCGGATCTGGTCTTAGACCGTCTTTATCAATAATGTGTCCTAAATAAACTACTTCCGATAGAAGAAATTCACATTTGACTGGCTGTAATTTTAAGTTAACTGTTTCTAAACGAGTCATAAAATTATCAAATTTTTCTTGATGTTCCTCTAAAGAATCTGCAAAAATAACGACATCATATTAATAAACAAATAATTATGTTCCAATTAATCCAGATAAGCACGAGTTCCTTAATATTTGAAAACAACTTGGAGCATTTTTAAGTCCGAATAGCATACGATCCAATTTGTAATGACCATAAGATGTTGAAAAGGCTGTTTTATGAGAATCTTTTGCGTTCATTTTAATTTAATGAAAACAGGAAGCTAAATCAAAAATAGAAAAGTATTGCACATTCCCGAGAGTTTAGAGTACTTCATTTATATTAGGCAATGGGAAAAAGTCAGTAGTTGTCTTTTCATTTAATTTGTGAAAGTCGAGTACCATTCGATATTTTTTATTACCTTGTGAATCATGTTTCTTTGGTACAATCCAAACTGTAGTATTATACGGAGATTGGGAAGGTTTAATGATTTTATTTTTAATTAATTCATTTGTTTGTTTTAAAAGTTCTTCTTTAAGAACAGGTGGAAATCGATATTGACGCGTGAATACAGGGTCTTCATCATTAGTAGGAATATTATGTTCTAATACATTTGCAGCCGTAAGATATTCACCTGGTGAATGAAATCTATTAGAATATTATTCAATTAAAGCTTCTACATGTTTTAATTCTTCCGGTCTTAAATGATTTAAGCGAAGTAAATCTAAAGTTTGTTTAACTCTTTCTTTACCCAAAATCTTTTTAAAAGCATATTGTTTATGATTTAAAACTGAGGTAGAAAAGAAAATATTTAAAAGTTTTTCGACTGAATTTCAATTGATTTTAGATTTTGGTGATACGGTTTGGTTAATTTCGTTTTTTATTTCTTTAAACTCCTAAAATTCTAGTAATTTAATTCTTGGTATTTGAACTTCAATTGATCTGGATGGTAAAACTATTGTATCTTGAAGTGAAAAAGAATAAAATTAACCACTAACTTCTAAGCATTTATCTGCCTAATTAATTTTTACATTGTCATCTGTGAAAAATTATTAACCTAATACTCCATCTTCTTCGATAGGTACGTCATCAGGTATTATGTAAAATACAGTCAAATAGCCGAAAATTTCGAATTTGAATTGCTCCAAAGTATGTAGGTACAGATTGTTCATTAATTCCACTAATTGTAAGCTGTATTTTTATAGAAGTGTTAACCTGCATTAAGGAATTGATTACAGTGCCGCTAAAAAGGATTTGCCCACCCTACGGCATGCAACGGCATTACAAAAAGTTTTGTATCTGCATTAAGGGGTTAAACCACTCTAAAACATCAAAAAGGGCCTAATTTTAATAATTTTTTTAAAGAAAAGTTTAAAAGTTATGAAAAATATGTTTATATATCATGATTAGGTAAACTTTAAAGAAAAAAAAAATGTACTTCATAAATTTTTTTCTTTTTTAATATCAGATATATAGGTACGTGATGGAAACCGTTTTTGAGGGGAATGACCTCGCGGCCGGAAAGGTTTTTGCTACAATTTTCATTGCAGAATAAAAAATAATTTTTTTTCTATTTTTACATCTCAAAAGCTAGAGAAAGATGTAGGGGATTTTTGTTTTATCGATTTTTGCAAAAATGGTGAACATTTTAAGAAAACACTGAGTATTTTCCTTAAAAATTAAGAACTGAATTGTTTATAACTACATAAATATGCAAGATAAAAAAAATCCCTACGTCTTTCTCTAGATAATGTTGCTTAAAAGATACTCTCAAAATTTCATGTCAATCGGTAAAGAATTGAGCGAGTTATGTTTCCGGCCATCTCTAAAAATGTAATTTTGAGGAAATGCGTTGGGACAACTTCATTTTAGGCGGGTAAAATTAAGCAGTTCTTGTAAATTTTTTTTTGTGAAAGAAAAAGCAAAAGAATAATAATATTACAGAATGTTATTAGACATGTCTTGAAGTAAAAAAAGATATATTTTTCATTTAAAAAAAATTTCAAAATAGCGGCACTAGAGACGTTCTCTTGAAGCATGTTATGTATGATGATTTTGTAGCACACAGCTTGACTGTCTAGAAGTTGAATTTAGAAAAGATATATACTAAATTCATCTTTTTCCTCTTATTTTAGAAGGTTTAAAGTATCTTTTAAGCCAATAAAAAAAATTAATTTTTGAAAATTCTAGAGTGGTGTAACCCCTTAAAAATCAAGATATTTTTATATTTATCCCTAAAATAATAAATAACTCATATATACTTTTTACGTTCTTACATTTTCTTCTTTATTTATAGCCAAGAAATAATTTTAATAATCTAAAAGTCTCTCATTTGATTGCTTCGTAATTGATAGTATATTAAGTATCAAGGACCTACAGGCAGCCATTTGTTTACGTTCATGTTTGCAGTACGAGTGGGACATACAACGAGTATGTCCCACTCGTGTATGTTGTGGGAGTACAACATACACGAGTACACAATTATCAATGTAAACAAATAGGTCTGCCTTTATGTCAGTGTTGCTTACGATACTTTTTATTCCAAAGTTTTTATACAAACAAGGCGCTTCTAGATACCTAATGACAGAGATTGAATGCCGTTCACTTGTTTGATCATATGAAAATGAAGTCTATTTTTGTCCTAGAAAAAATTAACCATGGGCTAGACTTTCATTTTTTTCCGAGAAAAAAATAGACGCGATTTTCATATGTTCGAAGAAATGAACGACTTTTCAATGCTTGTCTCCAGGTATTTAAAGGCGCTATTTTTGTGCCTAAGGAATAAAAACATTTTTTATTGCAATTTTTGTAAGTGTAAACTTAGGTCTAGGCACTAATCTTCAAATTTTTTTGCATTAGTTAATGTTTTTAGTTAGCGATTTGTCAGGTTTAATTGGTAATTTCGCTAAAATGTTGGATTATGTTCTTTTTTTTTCATTCTTTGTTTTCGTTTTATAAGTGTATACTTATTATTTATAAAAAAGTGCTAACACAAAAGGTTTTTAAATTTGCATTAGAATAAAATTCGTAAAACATATTTTTTTGCTGTCAATAAATAAAGAGTTACACTTTTTATTCATGCGCTCACCAGAATCCCGGCCCAGGTATTGACGTTCATTTTTAAGTCAAGCTTGCTTGGTTCGCGCCCGATAGTCTGGGATTGTTTCGTCGCGTGAGATAATTTCAGTGAAAGGTTTGACGTTAAGGTATAATAATGTGCACTGTCGGTAAGTGACCTGTGCAGACCATGAGAACTCGACTGTCGATAAACCGGTTGTACCCAGAAGAGGTTTTCTACAGTTTTCTTCTCCACTGGCAAGAAAACCCAATACTAGGTGGTCCAGGTAAATGCGAGTACTTCTAATTGCAAGTCGTTCTGTAAACTCAAAATACTTAGTACTTCTTTTTCAAGTATAATTGTAGGTAATTTCCAGGGGAACACTCGTAGTTGTGTATGGCCAAAAGACAAGTGTATAATTAAAAATATAAAAAACCGCTGCCAAGTTGTACCGCAAGTATTTATTTGGTGTAAGTAATTGTTGGTATTCATTTTTTTAAAACATTGCTTCCTCATAGACAGTAGTACAAACATCACTAAGTTTTAATTAGTAGCTCGCAAAAAAATATTGAATGTGCCAATTGATGCATTTTTGAATTGTCTACAAAACGAGCAGAAATTATTCTTTATAAAATTTATATAAAAAGCAAAAAAACATAAAAAAATTTATTTTTATAAAAATGTTCAATTTTTGAAACCCTGTTAACTCAAAACAGTATTAAAGTAGAAGGTTCGTAAATAGCTTATTCGATGTGTTCTTTATCACCTACATAATAATAAAAATATGTTGAAGCTTGTAATAAAGCATAAAAATAAAATTATTAAAAAACAAGATTTTCAAAATTTTTTATTTTTAAAATGCTAATAACTTTAGATTAAATTGCACTAGAGGGTTCGCTAATATCTCAATCAATACGTTTTCAAAAAATAAAACGATTAAAATACTTATATTTTAACTTTTTTTAAAAAAATATAGAATTTTTCAAAAAACCATTTTTTTTAAATTAATAAATATGAAAAAAAATAGTTAGAATTGATCGATCGAGTTTAAACGTATATCATAATTTGTTCCTGAAGAACCTATAATTTCGTAAAGAAACGTAGTTTTAAGTATTATAGTTTTCGAGATATTGGGAAAAATGTAATGTGGACATACACGCACACACGGACATTTTTTAAAAACTTCATTTTCGACATGCTGAGGTCGAAATATGTCGAGATATGTCAAAAAAACGCAATCGATAATTTGAAGGTAAAACAATACTTCCTATGTGAGGAAGCAATAAATAAATAAGAATGTCAGTAAATTAGTTCCCAGTGTCGCTGAGGACAAATCTGATATTTATTTAAAATTGGACATTTTGTAGCTATCTACTTAAATGTTAACTTTATACTAAAACGTTGGTTGGAATAAAAATAATAGTCAAAATTCGTGATCAGTGACCCTCAAAACCTTTTAACTGTTATTTTTATTCAAATAAATTACTTTTTAGTATAAAGTTAACATTTAAGTCGATTAGATAGCTGCAAACTGTCAAATTTCAACTGGATATCAGATTTGCCATCAGCGACACTTGTTTTTAGCAATGTTGACAGTTTAACTGACAGCTGCCAACTTTCAACTTGACATCTTGAGAATTAATTGTTGATCTACAACACTATTAACTATTTTACTGTACGGAGGGAAATTTAGGAGAGAAGACGCGCCAAAAAGGTCTGCTGCTGTCTTTTCTTTGCATTTGGGAGGAATGCGCGCCCCAGAAAATACAAGGCAAATTCAGTAGTAAAAGTCGTGGATGAGCAGCTGTCCCACAGCTAGTGCATTAGATTTCACCAGTCAAAACTGTGGGAGGAATGCTCTCCCACAGAAGAGACAGCAACTGTTCCAAATTTTTCTCCGTGTGGCATTTATAATCAACCGAATTTTATCGATATATAAAATGAAGTACATAAAGTCTTTTTTATCCCACAGGCACCAACATGGCGCTTTTAGGGAAAACCTTAGGGAAAAAATAGACGCCATTTTCATACGGTCAAACAGATGATCGCATTTAGACCCTAACCTACAGGCATTTCAAAGCACCCCGTTTTTGCCTTTAGAATAAAAAGTATCGTAAGTATCGTCTTAAAAATGACTTGATTCGGTTCTCTGTAGATAACCAGAAAGTTGCAGATTTAGGAACGATTCACTATGTGACTTCAAAGTGCAAACAAATATAGTCCAAATTGCATGTCTCCCACTTTTCTACTTTTCTTGCACGCACTGTTTGACCAACAGAACAGAGTCGATGTCTTTAGCGTGAGTAGTACAGCATCAAAATCTAACCTGACGGTATCACTAGCGCGGCGTGTTGACAAGTAAAAAAGTGTGAGACATTCAATTTGGATTGTATTTGTATACACTCTGACGTGACATAGTGAATCGTCCTTAATTCTGCAATTTTCTGGTTATCTATACAGAGAACCGAATCACGCCTTTTATGACTTTGTTATGAAAAGTATCGTTCGTAACTGCGTGAACAAAGCAGTCGTTTTGAAACTCGCGCAATTTTTGCAACTCGTTTCACTCGTTGCAAAAACATTGCACTCGTTTCAGAAACGACTACTTGTCACGCATGTTACGAAATATACTATTATATTGGTCGTGCGCGTCAAGATGCAAAAACTGTTCCCAACTGTTTAGCGTATTAGGTACCTAATTCTTTGATTTTGTGCCTCAAAGGACAAATATCAATCTCTCAAATAAATGGCGGCTTTAAGCTACTTATAGCTAAATATACTATTAAGTTCTTGTGTGCGAATAAAAGTACACTTATTATGGAATTGTCTGATTTTGACTAATAAATAAAAAAGAGTTGGAAAGTTGCGCAATATTGTGCGTAAAATATGTGTTCGTGCAAATCGGACATCGCGTCGTGTTATATCGTGAATTATGCATTTCAGAGACGATAATTATAGGAGAATCGAGGCTGTGTCCCTCGAGAAATTTTTATCTCATTTTGGCCAATACCCTTAAGCAATTGAAACCTCATACAGTGGTTTATTTCAGCTTAATTTATATAAACTTAATTACAATACTAACAAATAAAAAAAATGAAACATACCGTTTTATGTTTTTTATGTAGTTCATCTGAATATTTAGACACATCTTTAATTAAGTCACTGACTTTTTGTGCCATTTGAAAATGTAATCCTGCCAGTTTTTCGAGAACACCCTTCAAAGAGACCCACACAGGTGCAAATGTTCCTTGCACAGAATTATTATTGCTAACTTGTTTTGCCAATTTACTAAAAAGTTTATAATTGTTATCTTCAATAGCTGATCGTTCTCGAAAAAAGTCAGCTAACTCCTTACTTGTCACAACGCCATGCTTCATGTTATGATATAGTACGTCGAATCCATTATTTTTTTCTCCCTGTAAAAATTTAAAGGTTCAAGATAAAAATTCCTTAAAATGAAATTTTATTATTAGGGTGCATATAACAGAATATAATTAAAAACATTTTTTATATTTTTTTTTCGGACATTATTTTTAGTGATGCCGTCGAGCGAGGAAATCGAGGAATGAGACGATATGAGAATGAGGCGGTCCAAATTTCTCAAAAATCCTCGTCTCAAACTGTCTCTTCTTATTTCATCTCATCTCGAACCGTCTCTTCTCGTTCTCGCCTCGATTTTTTGAGGAATTTTTGCCAGATGTTGCTTTAAGCTGTCAGAAGTTCATCTATAGAACATGTGTGCGTCAGCGGACAGACACTGGATTCTTAGTGTTAGTAAGCCAGTGGAGCTCAAAGTTTTTCTACTGTAGAAAGAGATAGAGAACGCTGATTTCTTTTCTTATAAAAGTCCAGACGGAAAAAGTACCACTGAAGTAATATCTGGTTAGAATTTCTCAAAAAACCGAGAAGAGATCGAGAAGAGACGGCCCGAGAAGAGAAAAATTCTCATTTTTCCTCGTCTCGAACGGCATCACTAAAAATTTTGGGCCAGAAATCATGTGAAAAGGAAAAAAAAATTGCAAAATTTTTTCTGCAATTTTAACATTGCAACTTTTGACAAAATTAAAATTTTACAAAATCCATACCTTTAATTATGGAATGAAGTCTAAGAAACTCAATAAAACAAAAATCATAAAAAAATAATAAAATTTGTAGAAGAAGCATTTTTTGGTAAATATATAGTATAATGTCGAACATTTAGTATGCATAAAATTTTATTTTCATTAAATAAACTTTTATTTTTTTAAATGAAAACATGTCTACTCCATACGTGGGACCTTCTGCTTCAAGTAGATTTTTTTACCTGTGAGTTTGAGCTAAGCTTATTGTTCTACGTGCGCGCTTGGATTTTTCTATAGATTGAGTAATGTAATGTTTATAACGCTCACTGTTTCTTTTTCTGCAAATCTCCGTTGTTCATTCTCCGAGCTCTAAGCCGATTTCACGTTGAATTTCAGTTACTGTTCTCATTTTATCGCTCAACCTTTCATAGACAGGTAAAATTTTTTAGTAATACAGTAAATGTAATGGAGTACCAATATTTATGCCATGAGAACCAGGGGATTCGTTTTTTGCAATAGCAGATTGATAGAAACACCATGATGAAGAGCCAGATGGACACTTTCTATATTTTGGTTTGACATCAATAGGTTGATGTATATTGAATGAAAGTGAGTTTCATTTTTCATATCCTGCGAATGAAAATAACTTAAATAACTATAGATGTTATCAGGATTTTCCAGATGTGGAAAATCACTCCAAACTGGATCCGCCAGCCTTACACCAAAAAGAGGTTAGGAAATCTGTCAAACTCAATTCCTTACAGCAAAAGTATTATAACCTAATAATTTTTCTCCTCCTCCTCCTTCTCCTCCCCCTGGTTATTCTTTTGGTACATATATTGTACCAAACGTGTCCCCCAGGACGTAAGACTGCTGACGCTCTAAACTTTGGTAGGGCTTCCGTACCAAACTAGGACAGCTTTATTACCAAATTGTAATCATCTATCAGAATAGGACATTTCGAACGTACCCAGGGTCGGCCTAACACATTTTGCCGCCCTAGGCAGTTATTAAAAATTGCCGCCCTTCCAAGTATACTTTTTTATTATTATTAATTTTTTTTTAGTGTGGCTTATCGAAATCTGCCGCCCCTAAAAATGTGCCACCCTAGGCAGCTGTCTACATTGCCTATCTAGTTAGTCCGCCACTGAACGTACCGTGTACCAAACTTTTTTCGGTATAGAAGTTATCCTGCAAAATTTGTACCATTATTTTTTGCATTTGTCAAAATGTCAAAGTGATTTTATTTATCGTAAACTCGGGGGATTCTTCTACCAAACAAAACCGGACAATACTTAGACATGACATGTGAGTCCAGTACGTAGCCAGTAAGCATGTCCACAACATACATTTTCGTTGGAATATAGTCATGTTCATGATCATGGAAAACTTCTCAATACCTGTGTACCCTTAGCCTAACTGCGAAAAAGCCCTGACAATACGCATGTTGAAGTAAAATGTAGGTCTTGACGAAGAGAAGTTAGAAACTCGTTTCGAAGTAAAAAATTTATGTTTTCTCATGTTCAGAACCTTCGTCTTTGCAATCCTCATACACAGTACAATGTTTGTGAACAGAATCTTGTTTTTCATTACGAACAACAATTTCCGGGTTCGTTCTACCACAATCATGTTAATTTACATTGGAAAAAAGACTTGACAAAAGTCTTGTACCCACTAGAAGGTATTCAAAATTACTCTTAATTTTTTGAGCAGCATTAGAAGCAGAAGATAGATTTTTTACTCAAACATTTAATTGTGGCGATCCTAATTAGTTAGTTTACAATCTTTTGGGCTCGTTGACGTTATGCATATGTGAATAATTTGAATGCACTTGTTCTTTTCGGCAGCTGCACATTCAAAAGTATTATTCAATTATTTGAATAACTTTAATTAGAAGGACAATTTGTCAAACCGGTAAACAAAAATAAACGGTGACGGTTTTGTGAAAAAGTGTTTTCAAAATGTCAAAGAAAAGAAATTCCGAGTATTACACCAATAAGGTGCAAAAAAGATGGAAAAATATGAACAATACTGTTGAATGTGAAGTTGCTGAAAAGCAACACGTAGATTTAAATTATTCAGATATCGTCAATGAGCCCGTAACATTGCAAACTAACCAATTAGGATCGCCAAAATTAAGTGTTCGAGTAAAGAATCTACTTTCCGCTTCTAGTGATGCTCAAGAGGTGCAGAGTAATTTTGAATACCTTATAGTGGATACAAGACTTTTGTCATCTCTACTTTCCAAAGTAAATTGCCAGGATTGTGGTGGAACGAACTTGAAGATTGTCGTTAGTAATGAAAAACTAGGTTTTGTTCACAAACTTTGTACTGTGTGTGAGAATTGCGAAGACGAAGGTTCTGAACATGTGAAATCAGAAATTTATACTTCAAAACGTGTTTCCAACTCCTCTTCATCAAAACCTCCATTTGATTTGTACATGCGGATTGTTATGGCTTTTTTGCAATTAGGCAAAGGATACGCGGGTATTGAGAAGTTTGCTATAATCATGAACATGACTACATTTCAACGAAAAACTTTTGATACGTGTACAGACACTTTACATACAGCGTGCAACAAAATTTTAGACTCAATTTATAAAGAGTGTCGAGGTCATGTCAAAGAATATAACGAAATTGTTGAAGATGATTCTAACCCAAATGATTTAGTAAATATTGGAGTGAGTTATGATGGATCTTGGCTGACACGCGGTTACAAGTCAAAGTATGGTGTAGGATGTGTTGTTGACATGGTAACTGGCTACGTGATTGACTTACACGTAAAATCGTAATCTCCTGAATTTTCAATATGGATGGAAGGACATGTTGATAGGTGTCAAGCTGACCACGAAGGCTCTTCTGAATCGATGGAGATTGTAGCTGCAACATTCATATGGTTGCGATCTGAAAAATTTGGTTTTCGATACACAACAATGTTATCAGACAGGGATTCGAAAACTTTCAACCACTTGACTTCATTGAATGTGTATGGTACCACAATAAAATTGAAAAAAGAAGAATGTTTCAATCATGTATCCAAAAGGTAAGTCAACAACAATGAAGCTGTGTAATAAATTTTGAATTTATTAAATTTTTGCATAAATTTGCCGAGAAACTAATCTTAAGAATTATTTTGATTTTCTAAAGGGCATACACTGGAATCAAAAACGCAGTTACATTATGGAAAGCTCGTAAAGTAACACTTGGTGGAAGAAGTCACGGTTCCTTGAAGAAAACAACCATTCAAAAGTTATCTGGATACTATAAAAATGCTTTGTACAGGAATAAAGGAAATATTCAAGTAAATAAAAATAAATAAATAAAACCACTTTGACATTTTGACAACTGTAAAAAATAATGGTGCACAATTTTTAGGATAAGTTCTGGAGTTATCTATCAGTAATTTTTCTTTGCAGGATATGAAAAATGCAATTCTCGCAACAGTTGAACATGCATCTTCTACTGATGTGAATCCAAATCACAGTAAGTGTTCATCTGGCTCTTCGTCATGGTGTTTCTATCAAGCAGCTATTGCAAGAAACAAATCCCCTGGTTCTCATGCAGACAATGTTGGTACTCCACTAAATTCTCTGTGTAATGAAAAAATTTTACCTGTTTACGAAAGATTGACTGACGAAGATTTGTTACTTCGTTGTACTTTGGGTCTAACGCAGAACAGCAATGAAAGTTTTCACAGTACAATATGGAATAAGTTGTCCAAAAGAAACTTTTGTTTCTAAAGTCAGAGTTGAAATTACTATTGCTGAAGCTATCTGTGAGTTCAATGTTGGAGTAATGAGAACGGTAGCTGAAATTCAACGCGAACTGGGCTTAGAGCTTGTAGACCGAAAAGCAGAGATATGTACAAAGAGAGACAGTGAGCGTTATAAACAAAGCGTCAAACAAGCTTCAGAAAAATCCAAGCAGGCACGCAGAATAATAAGCTCAGCTTAATCGCGAAGGGACAAATCTCTATTCGAGGCAGAAGGTCCCACGTATGGAGCAGGCATGTTTTGATTTAAAAAAATCAAAGGTTATTTAATTAAAATAAAGTTTTGTGCATACTAAATGTTCGACATTATACTTTATATTTACCAAAAAATGCTTCTTCTTTTACAAATTCTATTATTTTTTTTATGGTTTTTGTTTTATTGAGTTTCTTTAACTTCATTTCATAATTAAGGGTATGGATTTTGTAAAATTTTAATTTTGTCAAAAGTTGCAATGTTAAAATTGCAGAAAAAATTTTGGGATTTTTTTTTCCTTTTCACATAATTTCTAACTCAAAATAGTGTTCGAAAAAAAATATAAATTTTTTTTTTAATTATATTTTGTTATTGTTGGAATTTCGGGTGCGGGTCCCTTATAGAAAATAAATTACAATCAGTCCTTTCCAGGACTTCTCTTTAATAAAAAATTTTTTTACTCGAGTTATTTCGTTATTTTAGTAGATTTTTTTTTAAATTTCCCTAACAACTCCGTAATCAGTGACTCCAAGAACCTTCCAGTAACAATATTCAGCTGATTTAAGTAATTTTTTAAAAAAATGTTCACCATATTAGATCAGCCATTTTAAATTTTTAAATTCTGACATTGGGTTCGTATTGAGTGACCCCAAAAACCCCCGAGTAACAATTTTCAGCTAAATTCAATAATTTAAAAAATAACCTCCGCCATATTGGATCCGCCATTTTGAATTTGTAAATTCTGACGTTGAATTTGTATTCAGCGACCTCAAAAACATTAATATTAGAGGGTTTAAATATTCTTAGTCACAAGATGTAAGATTCTCTAAGTTTCAGAAACGCAAATTTTTAAATTATTGCACATATGTGGCTGTAGTGGCCGCCATTTTGAAAATCTAAAAATCAGCTACTCGTCATTCGATTGCACATAAAAAATTCTAAATTTTAAACTATATATAGTAAGGATTCTGTAAAGCTGAACATAGAGTGTTGCATGTTAAAGCAAATATCCCTGTAAAATACAAGCAAGCACAAAAAAATTAAAATTGATGTTGACCAGGGGTTTGCACATGCTTAGATTCTGGGTCTGTAGAGTGGAGGGGGTACATCATATTCCTTCTTCTTAATTTCTGTGTAACTGGTACGAGCAATGTTCAGCTTTAGAAAATTCTTACTGTATATATATATATATATATATATATATATATATATATATTATAATTTCACCCCAACCTCTTCTAATCCGTTTCAGAAGTTTCCAGTTATGTTTACGCTACTTTTTTTTGTAAAAACAACCCCAACTTTAAAGAAAAATTTACCTTCCGGTTTATACATAAGCTGTGTTGATAGCAATCCATGCATATGTGCTATAGATTTCGATGCCCACCGAAGGCGGGCTCCAAAGCTTGTTATTTATAATCTTATTGAATAATCACCACAAATAAATCTACAGTTTTATTTTGAGTGATCATTTACTAATTAAAAGAAATAGAAATTAGGAAAGTAAAGGTTATTATTTTCTACACATTTTTTTCGTTCTAAAACAAATCTACCTTCAAAAGATAATTGGATTTATTTATTGTTTCATTATAATATAAAATATTAAGAAATAATATCGTATTTTACGCAAGAATTTAGTGAATTATTTGGCCCCGTAAATCCATATCGACCCGCCCTGCCCTTTAAAAAATTATCACTTAACACTTATTTGATAATAATTAACATGAATATACTTCAAAGTGAAGTTCAGTAGCGAAATTGCATTTTAATTTTACCATAGAGTAAAGGCTGCATAGAGCAGCCTAGTTTTTTAATACCTCTCTGGAAATTGAAAATACACTGGAATTCCAGGTGGGACATTGTTCCTTGGTACAATGAATCCACATGACATTAGCAACAAATGTAACTTAACAAAATAAAAGAAACAAATTTTTTAACATCAGACACATTTTTAAAAACAAATATTGATGAAAACTCATAGAATCTAGAAAGTTTATCAGAGAGTAAATAAAGCGAACAAATAGACAAAATGTAAAAAAATTAATAAATTTGCAAAAAAATCGAGCAAGTTCGAGTTACACTGGTAATAAAACCGAGGGTTCCATATACGAAACAAAATAATTTTTAATATATTTGATACCCCCGTTCTTCCAAAATATTTTACTTCGAAAGTTTAAATTTGGTACACGATTGTTTGTCAGGTGTACATTACATGAGAATGATAATGAACGTGATAATAAGAACGTGATAGTGATATCGCTATTAATTAAAAATCAAGAGATTCCAGCCAATATCAATAAAAAAATACTCAAAAATCTTTTTATTTCCTTAACAACGCTATAATCAACCCATACAATCATATTCTCTACACCCGGTGAGAAGGCTGGCATTGAAACGTTTCAATTAAATGACTTTTAATCCCGTTTTTGGGTTAATGCCTTTAAATACCTACGAACGCATTAATTGGCATTGGCTCGTTTTTGGTCGAATGCCTTTAAATGACTACAAACGCATTAGTACACCAGAGACTCGATTTAGTGGACAGTTTGGTTCTGTCACTAAATCGAGCGTGACGTCACGAGAATTCTGATTGGTGCAACCCTGCACATCTCTGGGAGCGGGGCCCTGAAATGATCATATACAATCATGATTAAAATCATCAATTTAATTACTATCATAATTAATTTTAGTCTTTATACTTTCTTTTTAATAAATAATTATAATCAAGCACACTATATTGAGCATACATATTACTTTTTCAAGGAATTACATGACTAAGGGGCTAAATTTGTGTGTTCGCTACTGAAAGTAAGTGGGATTTCTCAGTGAGCTCGTTAAATGTCGACTAAATCGAGTTCCACTAAATCGAGTCTCTGGTGTATAGGCATACAATATTTTGAATAAATTTTATTTTGAATTTTAATAAATAATATTTATATTAAATTATATAAAAAATTATATAATATTTTGAAGTTTTCCTTTAAAATATGTTAATAATTTAGCTTCACTTACTTTATAGTATAAGACAGAATGAAATGTACCAAATTTGACCTCTCTATGTCAAATCGCTTGAAAGTTAAGGGGGGGATACGGTCATTTTTTAGCATTTTTTAAAAAAAATCGTTCTTTTTTGCTCGAAAACACTATGATAACAGCCTGACACAAGGTTTTCTGTAGTTTTTCTGTAATCTACACGTGAAACTACATATGTGTACAAAATTTCAGCACTCTAAGTACAATAGTTTGGCAGATAGAGGGCAGGAATGGTACAAATTAAACGCATTTTTTTTAACAAATGTATTGTCATGTGAAGATTATAAAAAACATAAAATATGTAAAAGAAATGACAAGAGTTTTCAGCCAAAAAATATCAAAATTTCTCAAAAATCTTGTTATTTTCTTGACAACGCTATGATCAACACATACAATCAAGTTCTCTATAATTTTCCTGTAATCTATACGTGAAACACATTTGTGTACCAAATTTGAACTCTCTAAGTCCAAATTTGGAAGTTCAGGAGGGGGGGGGGGGATACGACCATTTTAGCATTTTTTTAAAAAATCGTTTTTTTTTGCTGAAAAACGCTATGATAACAGCCTGCAACAAGGTTTCTATAGTTTTTCTGTAATCTACACGTCAAACTACATATGTGACCCAAATTTCAGCACTCTTAAGTACAATAATTTGGCAGATAAAGGGCAGGAATGGTACAAATTCAACGCATTTTTTCGAAAAAATGATCGTATTCCCCTCTTATTTGCCAAAATATTTGACTTAGAGAGTTCAAATTTGGTACAAAAATGTAGTATCATATGTAGATTACAGAAAAATTATAGAGATTGTTGTGGTGATAGCGCTGTCAAAGAAATGGCAAAAGTTATCAGCCAAAAAATATCAAAATTTCTCAAAAATCTTGTTATTTTCTTGACAACGCTATGATCAACCTCTAGAACCATGTTCTCTATAATTTTCCTTTCATCTACACGTGAAAATACATAATTATGTGGGCCAAATTTGAACTTTCTAAGTCAAATAGTTTGGCGGCTAGGGGGGGGGGGATACGATTTTCGACAAGTCTTACCAATAGGGTTCCGTGCGTACACTTGTGGTGTACGGAACCCTGAAAATTAAGAAATTATAGAAATAACTGTTGGAAATGATTGCAAATTAAAAACTGAATTGAAAATCGACAAAAATGATTGAAATTGAAGAAAATAATAAAAACTTGAAGAAATAAATTGAAAATTTAAGAATTTATTTAAAATTTGAAAAAATAAATAAAATTGAAAACAAAACTCTAACAATGGCCAGATTAATCCAAAATCGAACAAATAATTATTGAAAAAATTAAAGAATAATTAGAAAATTTTAAGAGAATATTTAAAAAATTGTTGCAAACAATTGAAAATTGAGGGAAATAAATAATAATTGAAAGAAGTAGTTGAAAAGTAGATTATCTCTCAATTGGAAAAAATAAGTCAAAAATCAAAGAATATTAAATTTAAACAAAATAATTCGAATACTATGAAAATTATAGGCATACCTAATTGTTGGAAATAATTTAACATTGAACAACTAGATTGCAAATTGAAAAAATTATTAAATTAAAGAGAATAATTAAAATCGGGCAAGTTCGAGTTACACTCGCACTAAAACCGAGGGTTCCGTACAAAAACAAATAATTTTTAATATATTTGATACTATTAAATATATAATATATGAATTATATTTATACATATTATATATAATATAATATATAAAATATAATATATAATGAATTTTTTATAAAAAATGGACCACTCCCCACCCCCCCCCCCCTATCTTCCAAATATGTTACTATAGAGAGTTCAAATTTTGTACAGGAATGTATTGTCAGGTGTAAATTACATAAAAATTATAGAGAACGTGATGGTAATAGTGCTGCAAAAGAAGAGGCAAGAGTTTTCAGCCAAAAAATATCAAAATTTCTCAAAAATCTTGTTATTTCTTGACAACGCTATGATCAACCCCTAGAATCATGTTCTTTATAATTTTCTTTCATCTACACGTGAAAATTACAGGATTACAGGACAAAAAGTCCAAACCAGGAAATCCAAAGCCGAAAAGTCCAAATTCATTAAAATCCAAAATTAAATAAATAATTTCTTTTCGGCAGTGGACATTTTGGATTGGACTTTTTGTCGCACTTGGTACAAAAGTCCAATTCTTAAAGTCCAAAATTGGACTTTTAACTAGGAGCATAGTCTAATCGCCTATTCATTTTTTTCGGTGCAGGATTATGACTGCTGACGCTCTAAACTTTGGTACGGCTCCCTGTACCAAACTAAGACACGAATTTGAAGGGACTCTTAAATTTAGCTGTTCGTGTTAAAATAATTCATGTTATCGAGGCATTCATAATAAATGACATAAATTACCATGATTCATTATTCGTGTACGTCACGTGAAAAGGGCCGACTTTGGCACTATTGGACTTATCTATAGACCATATTCTGAAATTTCATAATTTTGAACATTTTGAGAGGTCTTGGACCTTTTTAGATATAAAATTTACAAAGTTATAAGCATTCAAAGTTAGAAGTGTCAAAACCATAGTTTTGAGAAAAACCAGTTTCAGGGCATGTGATGGAATATGACGTCACTGTATAGGAAAAATTTGTCCGTGACTTTTCTTTTAAAATATTGAATATTTTATCACGAAACTTGACATAATTACTTAAGATATCATTAGAAAGGTCTCTCTGACCCAAATTTGTTTGAATTTTGGAAAATTTTCGAAAAATAGCAAATTTTTTAAAAAATAATTTGGAGACAAAATTCAAACAAAGTCGGATCAGAGAGACCTTCCTAATGATATCTTAAGTAATTTTACCAAGTTTCGTGACAAAATATCCAATATTTTAAGAGAAAAATTACAGACAAATTTTGCCTATATCAGTGACGTCATACTCCATCACATGCCCTTAAAGTTAAAGATTACCATTAGCGCCCATGCATTTAAAAATTAAATTAATTCAATTGAAATTAATTCAATTTATAGATTGACAAGTTAACACTTTCGATGGTCAAGTTAATTCTTTGGATGCTGAACCTAAACACGCATTGTGTCAGTTTGAGCTATAAAAATTTTAACAGTAAATTTCACCCTCCAGTTTTCTCAGTGTAGGCTTGAAATAATCTTTTATACTTTTATTGACATAAAGGTTTTAACTTATCTCCACACTCAAAACATATTTTTTCCAAACTTTCTACAAATGAAGTGAAAATGTCAGTGGTAGCTGCATATTTTTCCATCACATAACCAATTTGTACGTGTTAACCGAGCTAAATACGAAAATGGGACCGCAAAAACTGTTCGAGTTCCCCCCCCCCCTCCCCCTGTAACCGTTTTTATAATGTAAACATTTGACAGTTTACACAGGTGTAACAACTTTTCAGACCCCCCCCCCCCTCCTCCTCTAGAGCGTTACGTAATTTAAGTATGGTCCCTAACCGAGGAACGCTCAATGTATTTTACGCATGTCTCTGCCAGGACCACAATCTTTATTCATGTAAAGTGAGTGTTCGTGTTATCCGAGTACGTGCTAACGAGGGTTTACTATACTTTTACAACTTCTTATAAAAAAGACAGCTGCAACGTCTAAAACGTCTTTTCATATTCAGTATAATAATTTTTATAATCATACCTCGAATATCCCTAAATTCTTAAATTTTATTTTACATAATGATAAGCAATAAAGCAGATATTAAAATAAAAACTTTCTCAGTGCACTACAAGTGTATGCTCGAAACCCTATTGGGAAGACTTTGTCAAAAATCGTATTCCCCCCCCCCCCTCACAGTTCTTCTCAGGAAGAATTGAGCTATAAGCCTTGGGTGCTACTTTTTTTTAAATTTTGTAACATCAAAAACATGTTTTACATGTATATGCATGTTTTACATGTATATGGCTCGAATACCAAAACTAATGTCAAAAATTATTTATAAAATACAGTAACTGAAAGATTTTGAGTCCCTCAAAAAGAATCTAGCACAAAATTTGCAAAATCCAAAAAATCGTATCCAAGATGGCGTCCGATACATAAGACAAATTTCTTTACACCTTCTAAGTATTAAAACTAATTACAAACAAATGATACTCTGTTTATAAGGGTTTTTGGGATCGTTGATTACGAATTTGATGTCAAATTGGCATTTTAACAGATGACAGCTGTCAAATAAAGTGTCAACTTTGCCAAAAAGCAATTTATTTTTATGAGAGTGACAGTATAACGATTGTAAGGGGTCGTTAATTATGAACATGATCTTAAATTGCCAGTTTGACAGTTGACAGCTGTTAAATAAAGTGTCAACTTTGCCAAAAAAACAATTTATTTTGATGAAAGTGACAGTAGAGGGTTTTTGGGGTCGCTGATTACTATTTATTTTTTTCGGTGTGAGGAACAAGATTGGTACAATATATGTAGGGGATTGGGTCCCTAGATGGACAGGGCCCTAAGATGGATATTTCGTATTGTAAAATTATTACCTTTAAAATGCCTTTTTAGAAATTGTTTTGCGATGATTTTTAACGAAGTTATGATGTTTTACTTAAAATATGACTTTTTTCCATATGTTAAAAACACATCAATTATTGATGTGTTATTGTGTAATGGAAAAAAATGATTTTAAGTAAAACATCATAACTTCGTTAAAAATCATCGCAAAACAATTTCTAAAAAGGCATTTTAAAGGTAATAATTCAAGCTTTCTATTGGTCCTAGGCATGTATTAAAGTTAAGTCGAGTTCAAATTTTAATGTTCAAAAAGTGTCATTTTATTAATTTTGAGGTTAGGGTCAAAACTTGATCTGATGGACCAATTCTGATGACGGATTCGGATTCAGCGCATCAAAATACATAGAAAAATGTGTGTCTCTTACCCAGTTCAGGGAACTTTGTTTTTTGTGTGTGGCTGTGTTATCGCTGTCGAAAGACATTACTCCTGATTACCATATCGTATCACAAAAACTGAACATGCAATCTCTTCTACATTAGATGTAGTTTAAAATAAATTTGCTCATTTTTGCTCATTTTTTATTTTAATACAGTTAAAATCAAATAAGCAACCTCTTTTCAGTTTTTCCTAAAAATGTTAATTTCTACAACATGAACTGCATTGCGCAAGTCGATTCATTTTTGTTTTATCTGTTTCTTTGTTGTATTTGTCAGTACGTATGGAGAATTAATGGTTGCTTTTCAATTTTCCAAGTTATATTAAATAATAAAGTCTTCAAGACAAACCAAAGTACCATTGTTCCTTTTATTTGTGTTTTCGTTTCTTTCGATAGATAGTTAGTATGTCTATTAATTCGATTTTTTTGCAAATATATGCAGTATTTCTAATGAATTTAGTAACGTATTTTTATTTATAAATACAATAATTAAATTTATTATTCGAATAGTTTAATTTATTAATCGGATAATCATACTTGTTTAAAATAAATTTTATTTTTTATCACCTTGATATAATAAATGGAAGAAACATAAAAAAGTTGTTACGAAAATAAAAGAAAAAGTTCATAATAAAAACAATTAAACATATAGTTAGTTTCACATAATTTCAAACAAATAATATTACAATTTTACACACAGCCCTTCTTTCTGGATCTACCACATTAAATTTTATAAATCTGAATTTAAATTTGTAATCACTGAAAAAAATACTGTGATGAGATTAGACATTTGAGTATGGTTGACAGGTTATGTAGAAGTTTGACAACTATACGTTCGAATTTCCCATAATGCATCGGTGCGCCACTGTCCATTTTACCTAACCTTACAATATGACTCGCGGTTTCACACATCCGTATGGCTAAAACACCAATACGTATGACAGTTCCCAAAACAGCAATAAAATTTTGCCAATCTGCCCATAATTATCGCAGTTCCACGGAAATATTTTTTTCAGTGATCAGCGACTTCAGAAAACTTTTAATACCAAATTTAAATAAAATCCGATAGAAATTAGTGAAAGAAGATCACCATTTTACATCCGCTATTTTGAGTTTTATAATTTGAACCTTAAATTCGTAATCAGCGACTTAGAAAACCTTTCAATATCAAGTATCATTCAATTCTGATAAAAATTATTTCAGAAGGGTCGCTATTTTGGATCCGCTATTTTGAATTTTATAATTTGGAAATCAAATTCGTAATCAGCGACTCAGAAAACCTTTCAATACCAAGTTTCATTCAAAGCCGTTAAAAATAATTTAAAAGGGTCGCCATTTTGAATTTTGTAAAACTGACTTCAAATTCGTAATCAGGGACTTGAAAAACCTTTCAATGCCAAGTTTCATTCAAATCCGTTTAAAATAATTTGAAAGGGTCGCCATTTTGGATCCGTCATTTTGAATTTTGTAAAACTGACTTCAAATTCGTAATCAGCGACTCTAAAATTCTTTTGATACCAAGTTTCAACTAAATCAATACTGTTAAGCTATTAAATTGAAGTTTTTAAAATTTTTGTATTTCTTGATAAATTCCGTAAAATGATTAAAAATTAGTTTAAGAATTGTTACACGATGTTAATTTTTTATTTACTACAATTTTCAGATACTTTTAAGAAGGTGTCCATCTTGGGGCCACTTTTTTTTAGACTAAAAATTTTAACAATTAGAAAAAATGCTTTAAAAAAATCTTTATGTTCAAAATAAAATTTTATCCCCGTGGCCATAAGTTACCTTATGAATTGTACTTTCATCCGGTATAAAACATTTTATTATATTTTATTTGGTTTGGATTCTACAGCAATAAATCGAAAGGGTGTCCAACTTGGGGCCCTCTCCCCTACCAAAATAAGGCAGGAGCGACAACAAAGTGGAGCTGACATTATTCGGAGGTTATAATACTTCTGCTGTAAGGAATTTAGTTTGACAGATTTCCTAACCTCTTTTCGGTGTACATAACAATATTACCTCTAAAGAATTTTAGAAATATAAAAATAAAGAATTGCAAGCATTTTAAAACTTTATTCTAAAAATTGGAATTACGTGATGCTGTCTGTGCGCGCGCAGCAAAAAGAAAGATGGAAGTATTTGTTTGACAGGTCAGAAATGCAGATTCGAGTTCGTCTTTGATATATGTATAGTTACAATTATTATTCATCTTTATCTCTGGTGGTATTTGACGAAATCTATGTAACGAACAATCTACACTATATGATATATATATATATTTCGCACACTTAATCCTAAACTACAAATATAGAACATTTCGATAATGTCGAATAATCGCTCGAGTAGATATCGATGGAATAGAGTATTTTAGTTGTTCTTATGTACTAACTAGCAAAAGTTTTCATGTGATTTGAGAAGTGGTTTTTTACTATATTGAAGTGAAAATGTCTGTGTTCAGTATTCCGGATGCTATGAAATTTTACCAGAGATCGATTTTTTTCAATTATATTTTTTAATAAATATTGTAAAGTCGTAAAGTTATTGGGAAAAACATTATGCACATTGGGAATTATGCACATTGAGAATGATGCACATTGGGAATTATGCACATTGGGAATTATGCACATTGGGAATTATGCACATTGAGAATTATGCACATTGAGAATTAGGCACATTGAGAAATATGCACATTGGGAATTATGCACATTGAGAATTATGCACATTGGGAATTATGCACATTGGGAATTATGCACATTGAGAATTAAGCACATTGAGAATTAAGCACATTGTGAATTATGCACATTGAGAATTATGCGCATTGGGAATTATGCACATTGGGAATTATGCACATTGAGAATTATGCACATTGGGAATTATGTACATTGAGAATTATGCACATTGAGAATTATGCACATTGAGAATTATCAACAACTAACAATCAGTGTTAGAGCAGTCAACCGGCAGTTGAAAGGTCCTGGGTTCGCTCCCAGCGCAGTGGAGGTCCATATTTTTTCACAGTTTGAAAATTTAAAAAATAATAATAATATTAATTTTTTTTGGGCGATCAGTAACTTATAATTTTTGGTCGTTGGTTTTAAAATTGGTCATTCAACGCTTTTTAAAAAAAGATCTGCGGATTAGCTACAATTGATTAGAACTTAAGTAAAAACAAAAAATCATAAAAATGGTACTTAAAAATAAAATTTGACTAAGAGGTCAATCACTTCTTAAATTTTAAGAAGACGAAGATTTTAAATTAGGCCAATTGACGCGTTTTTAAAAGATTTGTTCATCAGCGCCATTTTGGTACCATAATTTAAGGCTCATTTAACCTGGCGAGCGTAAGGTGAAACTTCGTAACACGGAGCGTAAGGTAGGGTATTTTTTACCCTGTAAAGATTTTCTATTTGTATATTAAAAAAAAGCTTGAAATCTTAGAAATTTTTTAACATATATTTGTTTTATATTGCCTATCAATGTCCTTCATTAATGTTATAATAAATCATTCATTTGTTTAAACAATTTATTATTGCGAGATTGTAACAATGACAAAACTAATATAGAGAAAACTGAATTTCTATAAATTTGTTTAAACAATTGAAAAATTAATCGCAACAATAGTAAAATACATTATTAACCTTTAGTAAACAATTACAATGTTTAAACTTAATGATTTAAACGAAAAAAACTCTTGGTGTGTTTTATACTCAGCGTATATGTGTTCAGAATTGTTATAAATAAACAATAAGAAATAAAAAAAAAAAATTTTTTAACGTTATTGCTTTGTTACCGTCACACGTGCAGCTATTAAAAATTACAGAGAAATTCATCATGTCAAATTCAAATTATTGAGGAATAAGTATTTCACAGGGTAAATTTTACCCTACCTTACGCTCGCCGGGTTAAGGCTCTATAAAAACCCTAGGCCGAAAGTGGTCCGCTCATTAATTATTCAATTTTTTATAATTAACCCCTTGAATGGGTTTAGTGCAAATTTTACATTTTTCAAAGTCATAGAAGCTCGTTTTGCATCAGCGCTATTTTTGTACCATAATTTCAGGCTCATTTAAGGCTCTAAAAAAACCTTAGACCGGAAGTGATGTGCTCATTAATTAATTAATTTTTTTTAATTAAAGCAGTTAGTGCAAATTTTACATTGTTTAAAGTCATAGAACATCAATACACGTCAGTGCCTTTTTGGTGCCATAATTTAAGGCTCATTCAAGGCTCTAAAATGACGTCACGCTACAGAGGGGAGGGGGGAGTCTTGATCAAACGTGACAAAACGTGACATGGGGGGAGGGGGTTGTACTAAACGTGACGTCACGAAATTGTCTTTAATTCAGAAATTTATTCAAACTACCATTCAAATTTTGTAAGCAATAAATAATTGGTTGCAGTATTTTCCTTTTTTTATATAAGAATTGTTTAATACTTAAAGTTTGAGGTATATGATTTGAAATAGTCCTTAATGTATTAATTGTTGGAAAACTAAGAAAATTTTGTAATCTCAGTTAAATAATTATTATTAACGAAATATCTGTAGTTAAAAACGAATGACTGCAAGTTTAAAATACACGAAATAAATGTTCCGGTAACTTTTACTATATTTATGATAAACCTAGGATTAATTACACTCAAATTTTTAAAAAATTATTTCCATAATTCTGGTAAATTTAAGCGAAATGATCAGAAACATGGAAAAAAGTTTCTAAAAACTAGAGTACTATATTTTGCTCTTTTGTGACTTTAATCTGAGATCTATCAAATATGATAAAATTTACCAAAAACATTTTTTTAATGTACTAAAACCGATAAAAAATTGTTGCTATTGAAATTTTATTATTAAAATTCCAAAAAAATAATATAACAATAAGAGGGGCGGGGTCATGAAACGTGACGTACATTTAAAGGTAGGTGTCTTCTTTCTTCGTGACAGTACGTGACAGGGGAGGGGGGGGGGGGGGGATAAAAAATTGGAACAAATGCGTGACATCATATGTGAACGCTACCTAATTAATTTTTTTTATAATTAAGCCTGTTAGTGCCAGCTTAACGTTCTTGAAAGTCAAAGAAACTAGTTATGCATCAGCGCCATTTTGGTACCATAATTTAAGGATCAATTAATGCTTTAAAAAAATCTTGAACCGAAAGTGCTCCACTGAATACATTTTTATGGCCTTTCAAAAAAACAAAAAAAAACTACAACGTCACGAAAAATTACAAGAATGCAGATTTTCATTTTAAATAAATAAAGAGCATTAAATTCGTCAATGTGGCATTAAATTAGCTTTAAATGAGCCCTAAATTATGACATAATTTTTATTTATTTTTGAGGATGTTGTTGTGCCAGCTTAACGCACCTTGAATTAGTTACTACATTTTAGAGCTTCAATGAAAATTAATTACAAAAAATCAACAGAAATTCATATTTTTCAAAATTGTCAGTTTTTAAAATGTTAATAACTTTAGATATATTGACAGTAGAAAGTTTGATGGATCAAAAGATGCGTATTAAAAAAGGCACCCAACTGAAAAAACATGCATAGGTGCCTCTACATTTATTTTGAGATGCCGCCAAAAACTTTGTTTAAAAAATTTAAAATATTGAAATACATATTTAATGTTTATAAACTAGCTTAGAAAACAAAAATTATTATATCCGACAAGGAGATCTATCAATAAAAAAAAAGTTGAAATAAAGAATTCTGTAACACTGTAACACACACACACACGTATCTATACAGACGAAATTATATTTTTTTAAAATGTAATTTTTGGACTTCTCATGCAAAAATATATCAAAATAAGTCAAAAAATTGAATTTGAAAAATTTCGGTAATACGAAAAAATAAATAACAATTACAACAAAATAACAGTTACAATTATTGAAAGTAAATACTATTTATGTGACAATACTAGGTTAAACTACAGGTTAGGAACGTAATCCTTGAAGTTGGTTGTAAGTAGATCAGATGTTTTCAGGATTGCAAACTAACAACAACGAAGTACCTGGGGGTTATATTAGATTATCCTACCCCCGGTACTTCATACCCTGTCGGTAGGAAATACCTAAAAAATGATTGGTTAAAATCACTAAATGAATTCAGTCATTTTTGAGATACAATTTGAATGATTTCGTGCTTAGAAAATGTCGAACGAAAAAGGGATCAGAAATCATAGTTTATGGTTATTTATGACCGTAAATCAGGGGTGTCCAGAAACGGCAAGTGCGAAGTGACATTACGGTAGCAAGAGTGACAGGGAATTTTTTTCGTCGATGTTCGAAAATTCGAGAAAGGGCTATTGTACGACGAACAGCAGTCAGTCCTGGGTTTTATGAGTTTCACAATTAAACTCATAAAGTTTAATGCTTTTAACTCGATAGGGTCGATACGATTTAAAAGGCTTGGGTCTCCCAAAAATTAATAATATTACTGTTTTTATTTTATAAAAAATATTAAAAATACATTAAATTAAAAAAATATGAAATACTTTATTTACAAAAGTTCTTGAATAGTAATATTTTTCTTTTCTATTTTAACTAGACTAATGGGAACATTATCAACCTGGCCAATTCCCTGTTTAAAAAAAAAATTGGAAATTATTCTTAAAGATTAAATCATTGAAATTTTTTTCCAAAAAATTGGGAAATCGTCTAAATGCGATGAATTTTTCCCCAGAAGTAAAAAATATGAATCCTATTTCTAGATGAAAATATTTCCGTAGTTTAGAAAAATGGACTTATTCACAAAAAAAATCGGAAATTGGTCCTAAAAATTAGAAAATTTCCAGAATAATAAAATGGATTTCCTCCCAAAGTTCAGAAACAAATCCTACAATAAACCACAATACGTTTCCTCTTTTTTGGCTTCTGGTTCAGTCTTTCGGTCATTTTCTTCCGTCTCAATGAAAATAATTTTTAATAATTTTATAATTTCAACCAATTAAATGCATTTTTTATAATTGAATTCTAATAAAGAAAAGGAGAGCAGGCAAATACTTAGAGACTTGAGGTTCCGGTTTGAGATTGTAGTCGAGTACACGCGTATTTAACGGTCCAGTTAAAGGCATTAAATTTATAAAGTTTTAGTAAAGTTGAAAGTGTAAAAAGTATTAAAAGTGAAACAGGAACAACAATAGAAGAGAATAGCAAAGTACAGTAAAATAGAAGGTAAAACTAAATAGAATGGGAAATGAAAAAGTGTGATCGGTGTTTTTGAGGTTAAGTGAAATGGAGGGAAAAGTGTGGTGATAGTGAGTTGACAGTTTGACTAGAGTGGTACAGTGGCTTAAGGGGTTGAGTGTGAGAGGGAGCCAGTGAGCTGTGTCAGCTGTGAATTTAAAAACATGGCAGGACGAGGCGGCAGAGGTAAAGGTCAAGAGACACTGGACAGATTTGGAATGTCCAAAAAAGAAGAGGAAATGTTTGAAAAAAGAATGAGAGATGCGGTGAAAGAGATAGGTGAAGATATTAAGAAGCAGTTGAAAAAACAACAAGAAGAAATAATGACAGAATTCTTCCAGAAATTAGAAGAAAAAGAACTAGAATGGAAAAACGAAAGAGAAGCGTGGAAAGAAGAGAAAAAAGAATTGATTGGAAGAATTAGGAGATTAGAGTGGGAGAGAGAGAAAAGTGAAAGAGAAAAAAGGAAATTAAATATTATAATAAAAGGCGAAGAATTCATAGAAGATGAAGAGAAAATGGAAGAAAAAGTGGAAAGATTTTTTGAGAAGAATTTAAGTGAAAAAGTAAAAGTCGAGAATGCATACTTGCTGAAAAAAGAAAAAAGTGAATTTAAAGGTGAAGTAGTTTTAGTGAAACTACAAAACTGGAAAGTGAAAAAGCAAATAATGAGTAAGAAAAAAAGCCTCGAAAGAGGAATATATATAGATGATGATTTGACAACGAAGGAAAGAAAAGTACAACAAGAAGTTAGAAGGATGGCAAAAGAAGAAAGAGAAAAAGGAAAAACTACGAAAATAGGCTACATGAAATTGCAAGTGAATGGAAAATGGACGAGGTGGGACGAATGGAATGAGTGCTTCATAGATGAAATAGACAGAAGAGGATAGGAAGGAGAAGAGGGAGAAAAGAGTAGAGAAACGGGGTTAAAAATTTGTATTTGGAATATAGCAGGTGTTTTAAATAAAGACAAGGAAACGTGGAAGTATCTGTGTAATTTTGATGTAATAGCTTTAGTGGAAACGTGGTTAGAAAAAGATAAATGGGAGAAAATTAAAGGACAGTTATCAAAAAATTTTAATTGGAAATGTGTTTATGCAGAAAAAGATTGTAAAATGGGAAGAGCAAAGGGAGGAATAATAATTGGGGTTAGCAAGAAGATAATAGAAGATGGGTACACAGAATGGAAAAACAATATAATAGAGCAGAAGATAAAATATAATGAAAGAAATTGGAGATTTGTGATAGTGTACAGTCAAGACATTAAAAATACTTTGGAGATTATAAAAAGAGAGATAGAAGAAGATAATGAAGAGATAATGATTTTAGGAGGAGACTGGAATGCACGAACGGGAGAGGAAGGCGGATTGGTAGATGAAGAAATGGGAAATGAAGAGGTACGAATATCTAAGGATAAAGTAATTAACAATGAAGGAAAAATACTAATAAATGAGATGTCTGAAAGAGGGTGGTCAATAATTAATGGAAGTAAAGGAGAAGAGGGAGAATTTACTTATGTGGGAAAAAGAGGAGCAACTGTAATAGACTATATAATAGGGAATCAGGAAGCGGTAGATCACATAAAACAAATGAAAATTGGACATAGAACGGAATCAGATCATTTACCATTAGAATTGGAAATAGAAGGGCGAGGAATCGAAAGAGATAAAATGGTTGAAAAAGAAATCATAGAAAGAAGAGACTGGTCAGAAGAAGGAATAAATACATATCATGAAAATTGTAAAGAATGGGAAACAAATGAGGAAACTATAGAAAGAATATGGATTCAAATTAAAGAAAAAGTAAGAGAGGAAATTCCTAAGATAAAAATAAGGAAGAAAAAATGGAAAATGGGAGAAAAAGTATGGCAGGATATAAAATGGACACAGAAGAAGAGAGAATTAAGAAGAGAACTGAGAAAGTGGAAGAAAGGAAGGATTACAAGAGAACAGTATATAGAAAGAAAAAAGGAATACAAGAATTGGTGCGATGAAAGAAGAAAAGAATATGAGAGAGGCGAAGAAGAAAAAATAAAGAATATAAAAACGGAACAAGAGGCTTGGAAATACATAAATAAAAGTAGGAAAAGAAGAGAGCCAATAAATGAAGAAATAGACATGGAAGAATGGAAAGCACATTTTAAAGTTAGGTTTGGGGGAAAGGAGAGTAGGGAAATTCTAAGTGACACAGAAGAAGAAAAAGAGCAAGAAGAAATAGAAGAGATAGATAAAGAGAAGGATGATGGAATTGATAAGGAAGAAGTAATTGCACAGATTAGGAAATTAAAAACAGGAAAAGCGCCTGGAGAGGACTTGCTAGAGAATGAAGTATGGAAGAATATGCCAATTTCTATAGGATTAGTATTTTGGAGAATGATTGACAAATTGTGGAGAGAAGGTGGAATACCTGAGGAATGGAAGATTGGCATTATTAGTCCAATTTATAAAAAGGGAGAAAAGAATATTGTCAAAAACTATAGAGGAGTAACTCTGATGGATACAGCTTATAAAATATACGCAGGGATTTTAAATAAGAAATTAATAGATGAGGTGGACAATAAGTTAGAAGAAACGCAGTTTGGGTTTAGGAGAGCAAGAGGGGTGGCGGATGCTGTGTATGTGCTGAACCACTTAGTGGACAGACAATTAGGAGAAAAGGGAGGAAAGGTGTTTGCATGCTTTGCGGATCTAACAGAAGCCTTTGATAGAGTAGATAGAAAATTATTGAGAAAAGAATTAAAGAAGATAGGAGTTAGCAAGAGACTAAGAAAACGAATTATGGAAACCTACAGAGAAACAGTTAATAAAGTAAAAGTGAAAGACAGATATTCAGAAGTATTTTGGACGACAAGAGGAGTAAGACAAGGGTGTCCATTAAGCCCAACACTATTTAATATATATTTAAAAGATCTAGAAGGAGAAATGAGAAAGGGACAGATAGGAGGAATAGAAATAGGGAAGAAAAAGGTTTGGACAATATCATATGCTGATGATATTGTACTAGTAGCGGAAAGTGAGGAAGAGTTGAAGAGTATGCTACGAAGGCTAGAAAAATACTTAAAGAAGAAAAACATGATTCTTAGCCCAGAAAAAACTAAAATTTTGGTTTTCGAAAATGGAAATGGTAAAAAGAAAAAGAGAGAATGGAATTGGGGAAAGGAAAAGCTGGAAGAAGTAAAAGAAATGAAATATTTGGGGTACATTGTACAAAAAAATGGAGGAGAAGAAAAACAAATGAGAGAAAGAAAAAGAAAAGCAGTTATAGCGATGAAGAGTACTTGGGGTATAGGAGAAAGAATTTTCAGGAACAACTTTGAGAGAAGAATGAAGATGTATACAGCATTGGTGGAAAGTGTGGGTTTGTTTGGAGCTGAGATATGGGGTTGGAAGCAAGATGAAAGATTGGATGGAATAACAAGGAAATATATCAAATGGATATTAGGATTGGACAGGACAACACCGAACTACATTGTAATGGAAGAAACAAAAGTGGAAGAGATGAAAGTGAAAGCACTGAGAAGAGCAGTAAGATACGAGGACAATGCAAGAAAATCGGGAAAGGAATTAGTAAAAGATTGTATAAAAGAGAGAGAAAGTGAGGGAAGAAAGGGAGCGAAAGGAAAGGGGGCAAAATTAGGAACGGAAGTGTTAGAAAAAATGGTTGGAAAAATAGAAATGCAAAGAATAGTTGTAGAAGAAGAAAATTTTGAAGAGAAAGTTTTGGAAAAAATGACAATAAAAGGAGCAGAAGAAAGAAAGAAGAAATTAGAAGAATCTCAATATAATGACATGTATAAAGTGATTAGAGAAGAAGAAAGACCAAGATATCTAAAAGGAAGCAGAAAATATAAGGACAGAAGAATAATAGCGAGATATAGGTGTGGGAATGAATCAAAAGCGAAGGAATACTGGAAGAAAACAGAAGATAAAGTATGCAGAATTTGTAAAAAGGAAGAAGAAAGTATTGTACATATAATACAGGAGTGTGAAAAAACAAAAACGGTAGAAGAGATTGGAAAGGTATTAGGAGCAAATGGAGAAGGACTCGAAGTGCTGAAAAGAATTGAAAAAGAAAGAAACCTGTTAAGTGGAGTGTAATTTTATTTTAAATCAGTTTGAGTGATTATTTTATTTATTATTTTTTTTTTATTCTCTGTGTTCCTATAAATTTGAAAACTATAAACAATAAACTATAGTAAATAATTATTTTCAAGAGTTAAGTGAGGTAATATGTTAATTGAAAATTTAGATTATTGATGTAATTGTTCGTTGGCTTTAATTAGCATTAATTAATTTTTCTTTTGTGTTTAATTATATTTAAATAATTAAGTTTAAATAAGAACTGAAAATGTAAAAAGTGTAAAAACTGGAAGTTCGTCCAAAGCCGAAAGGCAAGGACTATGAATAAAAAAAAAAAAAAAAAATACTTAGAGACTTATTAAACATCTGAGTTGAAAATAGTGGCCTTTTTTAAAAAAAAGTGTCATTAGTGGCATTTTTTTTAAAATAGTAGCTAAATAGTGGCATTAGCTGAAAAAAGTGGCAATAATGGCATGAGTATGAGGTCTGTTGCAGAGATATTTTTATTTCGCTCCCAATACCTGACGAAGCTTCCCTCTCTCTACTACTACCCCTCAAACGGTTTACTATCAGGTGAGGTAAAAAAATTGCCACATGATTTCTTTTTGTGATAATAACTGCTGCCCTGGTATCTTTTGGTAAAAAAACCACTGTGGGCGGCACAAGAACACCCCGGTACTTCGTAAAAAAAAGTACAGAAAATTGTACATCTCCGTCATTGTCAGATATTACAGATTCTAAGTTTAAAGAAACCGAAATTCTAACTTAAAAATTTGAAAAATTTTATTTATTAGGAAATAAATTTTTTTTACCATCACATTTGTTGCATTTCAGATGTCGAAAAAGTAATGAGCTACGTTGTAAAACTTTCAAACATCTGGAAAGGATTAAAAATCAGAAATAAAAGTTTCTTTAATTTTGTAATTATAAATTATAACTTGAAAATTTGCATTCTACGTGTTCTAACGATTATATTTATGTATCTAATTATTTTACCGAAAATGTTATTTTTTATAAAAAATAACAACATTTATAATAATTGTCATTTAATTTTATTCATTTTGAGAAAATTTTTAGATATTTATAATCGTGAAAAACGAAAGATTTATAATCTTTTAATTTTCAAATTTATAGATTGCAAAATTTTGAGTCATAAAACTTTTGGGTTACCGAAGCCATAAATGAAAAAATATCCTGGTAGGCATTCATATATTCCAGTTCAACGTATTTATGATCCTATTATAACATAAAAAAGTACTCTCCAAATTTAAAGGGACTTCCCAGTTAAAAATTTCGTGTGTGTTTCCATGTGTGCTCCCGTATGGGATCCCTTAAAGGTTCCTACATGGGATCCTGTGTGCCAGGGAACTTTGGCACGAACCCTCGAGGGAACACTGTACATAGGATCCCATGTGTATGTGTCCCCTTACGGGACCCTTAATCTATTAAATAATTTAAAGAAATCTACAAGAAGAATATTGTTAAGAAAATAATTCATTTTTCAGTAACTGCCCTACTGGAAGTGAAGGGATAGAAATCTTATCACTTTTTATCTTTTCTTATCTTTGTTATAGAAAGAGATACAGAAAAGCTATCACTTTCAAACTCGACTCTATACCTCCTTATATCTGTCTATCGACCCCAAACTCTTTCAATCTCTACCTTAATCACAATGACCAGCTTATCGCCATTAATCGCCTTTTCCCTATAACTTTCAATCTCTAATCTTTACCATCTTATCCCTTTCTATTGCCTCCAATCTCTTTCAATCTCTACCTTAATCATAATGATCAGCTATCACCATTAATCACCTTTTTCTATAACTTTCAATTAATTTCTAATACTTTCATATTATTTCCAAACCCTACCAGAATGAACATGATAAGCTTTCCCTTTAAATCACTTTTCATCTATACTTGTCAATAACCTATAACAAATCCGCATATTTTTTGCTATTCCGCTCTAACCAGCATCATCGGTTATCTCTTTTAATCACCTTTCTTCTATAACTTTTAATCTTTCACCTATTACTTTCTATCCCTTCCTATCCCTTTCTATCCCTACTTATACTTTCCCATCCCCAACTGAAAGAACATGATCACTCACTAGATTACTGAAAGTAATGAAAGGAAAGTAATTAAAACCGAAAACTGATCATGTAAATGCAGGTTAGATAAGAAAGTATAAAAAGGGATAGAAAGTGATAGGTGAAAAAAAAAAATTTATTGAAAGAAATTGATTAAAAGCGATAACTGATAATGCTGGTTAAGAGAAGAATAGCAAAAAATATGTGTATATGACGTCGGTTATTGAAAATTATAGATGAAAAGTGATTACACTGAGAAAATAAGCCTCTAGCCAATTTCTAGGTTAAGGGACTCTGAACAAAACACACAAGATACCGGCGATCACAACCAATCTTCAAGGTTAACAGTAGTATTTAATCTGCTAATAATAAACAAAGACACAGGTACACAGGATCCCATATGAGAACTCATGTAGGAACCTTTAAGGGAACCCATACAGGAACAAACGCGGGAATACACACGAAATTTTTAACTGAGAAACCTACTCGGAACAAAAAGTGGTACCTGCCATTGTTAGAGTAAAAATGACTAAAAAATGTCTAACCAGTCATATTTTGGATACATTTTAGGTATATCCTATCAGAAGGGTAGCGCGCTTGTTAGGTTACAATCCTGAAGACATCTGATCTACTTACAACCAACTTCAAGGCTTACGTTCCTAATCTGCAGTTTAACCCAATACTGTCAGTTGTGCGTCACTTCGCCGAAAGCGGAGTTGAAAATTAGACCATTTATTTACATAGAATTTTTAGGGTTTAATGAAAAAAAGGTGACGAATCACCAAAATAGGTGAAGTAGTTGACAAATCATCAAAATAGATGACAAAATTAAAAAAAAAAAAGCTGAATAGATATCACGACTTGCGATTTAATAAAAAATTTTACATTTTTATCTAAAATGTTTTCTATTAAACATTTGAAACAGGGATCGCAACAAGTGTGACATCGATTAAATAAGTCAAAATAATAAAGCAACACATAAACATTTTAAAATTTCATTACCTTCAAATTTTAAAGTTCTACATTTAAATATTTTAAATTCGATACAGAGAAGTTAAACCAATGATAATTATGAAGCCTCTTATTTCAATATTTCAATATTTTAACTTTTAAATGATGCGCACAAAAATCTTCTATCTTCCAAAACTTAATTTGATTGTCTAAAAGTATTTAAAGCTGCTGTTTACCCAAAAATGGTAGAAAAATGTATTATACATACCCAAAAATAATCGACAAAATCAACTGTCATGGTGAATTATTTCAGATCATATTTTTCTTAATGTTTAAAAAAATTTGTAATCCAAGGATTACATGCAACAATATTAAGAATTTAAAAATATCTTATATTTTGATGAACCACAACCATATGCCAATGTACAATTTTTAAAATCTTGTGTCATTAAATTATAATGTACTTGTTAAAACGCTGAAAACAAAGTAATATAAATTGATCTCTTCTTCAAATACGAGATGATTTTCTCTAAGAATACTAGTTTAAAAACGAATAACAAAAACTTATATTGTAAACGAAATCAAAAATTAAAAGTGGGAGAATAGGCACAAGAAGATCTGAGTATTAAAGCATTTGAAAACAGGTTAATTTTGGTTGGACATTCACACATTGTCCCACATGCACTGCTCACCAGCTCACTGCAGCACTGCACTGAAAAAAATGGTTCGGTAACTTTACCACTATGGAAGTAGGAGCGTTTATGGGCGCAATTACATGCTGCGTCGAACGTTGCGTTTGTGCGTTGAATGGTGAGAGGGACAAAGATGTGACTATATTTCTGTCTTCCACTCTCTTACTATTCAACGCAAAAACGCAGCGTTCGACGCAGACATATAATTGCACCCTATTACCTACTTTTATAGTAACACATTTACAAATTTAACGGATTTTACGCGTAGAGTTGGGAATAAATTTGACCCCCTAATAGGGATGGGTAAAAGTGCTTTTTTCGAGGTTTTCTACGTATAATACGTAAAAAACGTATTATACGCAGAAAATTGCAGAAAACCTAGTTATACATGTCAATTTCTAACACATTTAAAAATAATTTTAATCAAATAAATATATTTAAATTTTTCAATATTGTACGCGACTAATCTTTTCTTATTCATATTATTAAATCTTTAATTTGTTGGTTATGTTGCTCCTTCAAATTATTATCAACAATTCAACAGTGCAATGTTTGTTGCCACTGGTTAATTAACTTTAATAACAAGTAAATTGTTATATTTTCCAACATTTATTTATAACTTATCGCTATTAAAAGTGTATTTATCACAAAATTTGAAAATCCTGCATGTCTTAAGTCAAGATGTATAATACACGAAGTGTGTAGAAAACTGTCGATGTATAAAACATAGGTTGAAATCTCATGGACGCGCGAAGCGTCGCGTTTTACGCGTTGCCCTGGGAGAGAATGAGAGAAAAGTGTATATGTGTCTTTTTCTTTCTCATTACAATGCTAAAAAAAACGACGCTTTGCGTGAGCATGGGATTTCACCCTTAAGGTACGGCCACACCTCGGGAGGCAAGAAGCCGGCTTCCTTCCCGTAAGTTAGAGTAAGAAAGACAGAAGTACTTTTGTCCTTCTTACTCTAACTTACGGGAATGAAGCCGGCTCCTTGCCTCTCGAGGTGTAGCCGTACCTTTATACGTGTAGAAAACCATGTATAATACATCATGTATATTAAGCCCAAAGCACAACGAATACGGTTACGGGAGCAGGGCATGAGATAATAAAGGACAGAGACTGTTTCTGTCCTTTTCTGTCTCATGCTCTGGCCCCGTAACCGTATTTCTATCTGCTTAGGCCTTATCTCGTCACTTCTGGTAGCGAGAACGCAAAAGTGTACACTTTTGTGAAAAGTGTAGAAAGTGTAGGTAGCGAGAACATACCTAATGGTTTCTCCACTTGCTTATGCCTACATGTACGGAAGCGCCTATGTGCCACGTCAAGGCGCGTACTTATGTGTTCTGTTTTGTTGAAAAACGAACCAACGAACGCGAGAGCACGTTCATGTGTTCCCTTTCGTAAATTGAGTCCAGGGTTCGTTAATTACAGTCGGATTTGCCAAAATTCATTTAAGAAGAAGAAAGAAAGAGAATAATTTAATGACGAGAGAAAAATTAAGAATTTAAAGGTAATTGATTACTTTATTTTTCGTTCCTTTAATTAATTTAGACATTTTCATATGTACTTTTATAAAAATAAACTTTCTTGACGGACATAATCAAAAATTATTTTCAAAAACATTTCATTAAAGCATTTAAAGTATTTCATTAAAGTGTATTTCGATATAAATTTTACGTTTTGTATTTATATTTATTAAAAAATTGTTATTTTTAAATCATATTCAATTATTAATTCAATTCTATACAACATTTTTCCAACTTGAGTGTACCTATAATTTTAAAAGATCATAAATTTCTTTATTTAACATTTCTATAGGATTGTTGGTTTATATACGTAAAATATAAATATTTTGTCTTTAAAAATTAGTATCTAGACGTTATAATTGATAAGTTTATTTTAATTTGTAGATGGAAGCGAAGTCTAGCAGACAAATTAAAATAAAATTAAAGGACGAGGTGCAGAACGTTATTGTCGAAAATAACGTTCTTAAAAAGTGTTTTATTAATGATTATTATCCCAAAGGATTTAAACTCCATTATGCCATTAATGGAGAATCATTCTTATTAGAAAGTGACGAAAATCACATCTATTTACGTCCTGAGATTTACCTATACGACATCGTTGTACCAAGAGGACTTCGCTTCCATCTACAAATTAAAAGAAACTTATCAATTATAACGTCTAGATACTAATTTTTAAAGACAAAATATTTATATTTTACGTATATAAACCAACAATCCTATAGAAATGTTAAATAAAGAAATTTATGATCTTTTAAAATTATAGGTACACTCAAGTTGGAAAAATGTTGTATAGAATTGAATTAATAATTGAATATGATTTAAAAATAACAATTTTTTAATAAATATAAATACAAAACGTAAAATTTATATCGAAATACACTTTAATGAAATACTTTAAATGCTTTAATGAAATGTTTTTGAAAATAATTTTTGATTATGTCCGTCAAGAAAGTTTATTTTTATAAAAGTACATATGAAAATGTCTAAATTAATTAAAGGAACGAAAAATAAAGTAATCAATTACCTTTAAATTCTTAATTTTTCTCTCGTCATTAAATTATTCTCTTTCTTTCTTCTTCTTAAATGAATTTTGGCAAATCCGACTGTAATTAACGAACCCTGGACTCAATTTACGAAAGGGAACACATGAACGTGCTCTCGCGTTCGTTGGTTCGTTTTTCAACAAAACAGAACACATAAGTACGCGCCTTGACGTGGCACATAGGCGCTTCCGTATACATGCCTGTCCATGCCATCAAGTGGCGCGTAGGATCTTCCGTACGTATGGGATTTTACCCTTAGGGCGCAGTCCCATGATGTGGAATGGTAGAATAGTGGAATAGATTTCTGCCAATCAAAATTTAGTCTCTAGCAGAAAACATTACTTTACCGCCAGCCAATTTTGATTGGCTGAAACTATTCCACTATTCTACTATTCTATTCCGCATCATGGGACTGCGCCCTTAGGCTATATTTAAGATCTCGAGGCGCAGACATGCGCAAAACCTCCGGGGACCTGAACCGGCCATATTTATTTTCCTAGAGTCGCAGAAGTTTTGAATTTAAAAGCTATTTTGTATAAGGCCTTAAGCAGATAGAAATACGGTTACAGGACCAGAGCATGAGACAGAAAAGGACAGAAACAGTCTCTGTCCTTTATTATCTCATGCCCTGCTCCCGTAACCGTATTTGTTGTGCTTTGGGCTTAAGGATATTCAAGTTGGGTGGAGAGAAATTCAAAATGGCGGCTACCTGGATGACAGGTTTGCATTACAGTCAATGGGACGAAATCAGTTTTTGTACAATAAGGGCGCAATTACATGTCTGCGTCGAACGCTGCGTTTTTGCGTTGCATAATGAGAGAGAGGAGGAAAGAAATATAGTCACATCTTTGTCACTCTCAACATTCAACGCAAAAACGCAGCGTTCGACGCAGACATGTAATTGCACCCTAAGTTTTAAAAAACAAATTTTCGAACCTATGTTTATTAACAAATTATTTTTCATTTATCGAAAGCTATTTTTTAAAATAATAAAATTGTGTAAAATTTTTATATGAGTTTTTATTATTTTAAAAAATAGCTTTCGATAAATGAAAAATAATTTGTTGATTAACATAGGTTCGAAAATTTGTTTTTTAAAAGTTATTGTACAAAAACTGATTTTGTCCCATTGACTGCAATGCAAACGTTTCATCCAGGTAGCCGCCATTTTGAATTTCTCCCCAACCAACTTGAATATTCTTATTCGCTTTCGAGCATTTTAAAAAGTCAATATTTATCTTGCGTCGTGATATATTCTGCAAAATATATCTTTAATCTATTATTTCCTCTTATTTTCGAATTAATAATTTTACATGCTTCTCGAATTTAATTTTTCGAAAGCCGCCGCTGAATAATGGCTGGCTCAGGGCTTCATTCTGATTGGTTTTAGTTTTTTTACTTGCGCGTGGCGAGACCTTACTACTTGGATCAGGCCTGCTTTTTTACAATATATAAATAGTTTGGTTTGGAAAAAATAATATCCAGTAATCAAGAAGAAAAAGAATAAGTCATTTAATATTATACATTTAATCAATTTATTATACATTTCAAACCTGGATTATACACTTTGAAGGTACATGCATGATCCTTGCAAGAAAATAGCTTGCAAGTTACAAAAATGTTTAAAAGGTTAGAATTATGAGAAAAATATTCTGCTATTATTGCATGTAAGGTAGGGCGGCTCAAAAATGCATTATAATTTTTTTTCTTGGAGAAGGACATGACACCCCCGCAATTTCTTCCAATCCGAAAAAGTGTCTTATTATTGGATTTTTCAAAAATTTTGGTATTAACTGGTGCCGCCGTGCACCTCAATTTTCCCATGTAAAATCCATGGAGAATTTTTCAATTTTTGAAAAACAAAATCGTTTACAAAGTTTTGAAAGAAGATAACATTAATCTTCTTGATCTTAAAGCTGACTGACGTGTGATTTGACCTACGTAACTTTAAATTTTGACAACCCTAACCCAGTATACAACTAGCCTCAGTGACTCGTAGGGTGACCAGACGTCCTGATTTGGAAGGACATGTCCTTTTTTACCGTTTATCTGCTTTTCGGTTTTTTTGTAAAATGTCCTGCTTTTTTATGCGATTCAAGAAATTTGTATTTTTTTTTAGTATTATTAGTGATCATTACAGATTTTGATAACACGTGTTATGCAGAACTAGGTTGGATGTTTCCTTTTAAGTATTTTGCAATAAAAATATATTCAGATATGTTTTTACATAATAGCAATAAAATTGTGTATTCAACTTTATTCATTGTTTTAATTAATTAATTAATAATAATCGCAAGCTTCATTCATTCATTCTGTCTATACCTATAATTTTTTTTTTAAATCAATAACTTTTAAAAAAATTTATTTTTATATATATATATATGACTTCTGCTTTTATTTATTTATTTATTAATTCTCCGGAATTTAAAATTTAAATTAAATAATAAATTTATATTTTATTTTTAACAATAGTGTATTAAAATAAAAATGCGTGTTTTACTTTAGTCTACTTTACAGATTTTAATAAAGATTTACACCACTTTAAACATAATATGTAAATTAATGAAAAAATATTTTTAAATAATTCGAAATAATTTAATGTTTCCAATATATTTGACGATTTAATTATAATTTTATGGAATACAACATAAATAAGAATATGACCGCTGATATGGCTCAGGTGGCGATGCGCTTGGCTTCGCTGTCATGGTAGTTGTACTTGGATGGGTGACCGCTTCTGTGATCCGCTAGCCTGGTGTTTTTCGCTGCGGTTGAAACATATCAAGGGAATGATTAGATATTGAAGACTGGTTGTGTACCATTCGAGACTTCGAAGGTATT
This sequence comes from Ganaspis brasiliensis, assembly GCA_037103525.1. NCBI lineage: Eukaryota > Metazoa > Arthropoda > Insecta > Hymenoptera > Figitidae > Ganaspis > Ganaspis brasiliensis. Next base: position 274,307 of record JAZKLR010000841.1, on the reverse strand, counting down.
CATCCCGACTCCATGTCAATTAATCGGCTGTACTTAGTAGAGCTGTTTTCCGTAGTCTTCCTATACTCTGATCAGAGAGGGTCAGGCAAATGCGAGTACTTCTAATAAATAATAAATAAATAAGTTTGGTTGAAAAAAAGTATGGTTTAACGTTTCCGTGCCTCAACGGCTGATTTGTTGTAAAATAAAAAAATAAAAAAAAATAACATAAATAAGAATAAAAATGAGATATCATGCCCTGACGATTTAGCGAGAATCGGTTTGGAAGCGAATTTGATTCCGTTTTGATTCACTTTGATTCCAGGTAGAATTTTGTTATCAATTAATGAAATTTAATGAAATAAACCATTGATAATGAAAAAATATTAATATTTCAATTGTTTTTTAGAAGAATTGAGTTAAACTGAGCTTTAATAAAACTTTAGAAGAATTAAGTTAAATTGAGCTTTAATAAAGCTCAATTCTAAAAAAACAATTGAAATATTAATATTTTCTCATTATCAATGGTTTATTTCATTAAATTTAATTAATTGATAGCAAAATTCTACCAGGAATCAAAGTGAATCAAAACGGAATCAAATCCGGTTCCCAACCGATTCTTGCTAAATCGACAGGGTGAAATTAAATTGAAAAAAGCGAGCACAGTTTTCCAATATTTTAAGGCTTTTGAATGCCGTCTTTATAATTTATTCCTATTTTTTGGTAGACTTATATTTGTTAAATTAAATATATGTAATTCGGTTGATATAAAAATTTCTTAAAATTTTAAACGTAGAAGTTTAAATTGAATGATATTTAGATTTTTGGAAATTGAGATTTTAAATTGTTTTAAAGAATCTTGGGAAAAGAAGTCTTCATCAATAAAAAAATTTAGAATCGGTAAATTCAAGTATTAATTGATTAAAGTTCGAATAAAATATAAGTTTGAATCGATTTGAAATTTCTATAAATTTAAATTAATAGTTTTTAAATTTGCAAATGATTTCAGGTTCCATTATTTCCAAATTTTTAAAATATTTTTAGATTCAATAGGGGGTCGTCCACATATCACGTGATATCTTTGGGTGTGGGAAGGGGTAGGGAAAATATCACTGTACATGGAAATTAAATTTTTTAACAATGGAAAAAGTATCACGCAGGGGGGGGGGGAGTTCAAATGAGCTAAAATTTGTATCACGTGATATGTGAATGACCCCTAAAGGAAATTGTAATCATACGATTTTTCTTAATAGGTATATCTCTTGATTACATTCACTCTCAAAAATTTATCAAGCAGTCCATATAAAGTTTACCTTCACAGCATATGACATATGCTAAAAAAATTTTCAACTGACTATCGCTTGAAAACAATGTATTACATTCACACTCAAGAATCATTCTAGTATTCCATTTCACTATTCTAAGTGGCTACGTCGCCCGTTAACGGTCGATATAACAAGAGAATACTTTTCGTCGCCCGTCAGAGAAAATATATATATTTTGTTCGTCAAACATTAAATTAATTTTTGGTGTACACAGTTCAGATTTAAAATATAAAAATATTGACATAACCTCAATCTTATGAAAATTTTCGAAAAGAGGTGGAAAAGGGTGACAAAAAGAAGCGGGAAATTTGGAATGAATACGGATCCATCTATAATAACATTGAAATGATTGAAGGTACTCTCTCACCTCGTCTGCTGCCTGCCTGCGCAGGCAGCCGCCATGAAATAAAGGGAGAGAAAAAATTCAAATTTCAGGCTTCATACTCATGCCACTATTGCCACTTTTTGCCACTTTTTTCAGCTAATGCCACTATTTAGCTACTATTTTGAAAAAAATGCCACTAATGACACTTTTTTTTTTAAAGAAGGCCACTAAAGACACTATTTTCAACTCAAATTTTTAATATGTCTTTAAGTATTTGCCTGCTGTCCTTTTCTTTATTAGAATTCAATTATAAAGAATGCATTTAATTGGTTGAAATTATAACAAATTATTTTCATTGAGACGGAAGAAAATGACCGAAAAACTGAAGCAGAAGCCAAAAAGGAGGAAACGCATTGTGGTTTATTATAGGATTTGTTTCTGAACTTTGGGAGGAAATCCATTTTATTATTCTGGAAATTTTCTAATCTTTAGGACTAATTTCCGATTTTTTTTTTTTTTTTTTTTGAATAAGTCCATTTTTCTAAACTACGGAAATATTTTCATCTAGAAGTAGGATTCATATTTTTTACTTCTGGGGGAAAATCCATCGCATTTAGACGATTTCCCAATTTTTTGGAAAAAAAATTCCAATGATTCGATAAAAATATTTTTTCTTGAAACATTGGAATTTTTTCCACCAATTCCTGGGATTTACTTACGAATTTTCGGATAAAATCCACTGTGTTCGGAAATTTTTCCAATCTTTAAGAATAATTTCCAATTTTTTTTTTAAACAGGGAATTTTTCAAAACTTTACGAAATAAATCCACTAGTTGGAAAGATTTTCTAATTTTCGGGGAAAAAATTGAAATCAAGGGTTCTGAGACTTAAAATATACCTTAAAATATTGGAGACTATTAAAACATCACAAATCACACAAAATTAAAAAATGGGCAGGTTGATAATGTTCCCATTAGTCCAGTTAAAATAGAAAAGAAAAATATTACTATTCAAGAACTTTTGTAAATGAAGTATTTCATATTTTTTTATTTTAATGTATTTTTAATATATTTTATGAAATAAAAACAGTAATATTATTAATTTTTTTTTATTTTTACAACCATAAGATGAAATAAATAAAAAAATTTATATATATTTGTTAACAAAAATATGCGACTATTTTGACACCTTTTTGAACAGTTTATGCCACTTTTGACACTATTTTTTATTGCAAAACTGAGTATGAGGCCTGAAATTTTCATTGTCTGTACTCTTCACTCTCACACGTTACCATGGTAACTCCGGCAGGCTGGCAGGCAGCCAAGAGTTGTGCGAGTACCTTGAAATGTACAAAGATAGGGTAAGTGCTAGTAAGTTCGGCCGGTATCAATAGTCGGACAAACATTTATTTTCTTTTAGAAATAAAGTGTTAAAATATTCAGTGGCGTGCGCAGACTGTTTGATTTGGGGTGTCCCGGCTGACTGAAGTCCTTAATATCGTTTGTTCGCGCGGCCTTTTATACAAAAAAATTTGTTTCATGTGTCCTATATATTTTGTTCGAGGCCTCAAGTGGACAAAAAAAATCGTGTACCAGCGGCCCAATACAACATTTTGGATTCATTTGGGGTCTCCTGGGACACCCTGGACACCCCCGTGCGCATGCCACTGAAAATATTTCAATTATAGTAAAAAGGCAAATTAACTTTGTACTAAAATTTAAAAAAAAATAACCAAATTAATATAGTTTAGAAGTTATAACGCTCTGAAAGTTGTGGCCGACTTCAGAATCACAGGGCGACTACTGTATCTTTCACCCTATATGTACATTTTTCAAAATAGGTCAATTATATTTTTATATGTACTAATTGAATTTTTAAAATGAGTATTAGAAAAGCAAAAAAAGAAAGCAAATTAGAATTATAATTGTGCTAAAAGTCTATTTCAAGTATTTTGCAACAAATCAAAAAAAAAAAAGATAAAACATGAAAAACAAAAAATTGTTTTTTATTAAATAATATTTACAATATCACATGGTAGTAATTAAATGTAACACATTTTTCTTAAAACATGTTTATAAATTTTAGAATTGCAGTTAATAGTATTTATTTTTATTTTAGGATTTTTTTTAATTTTTCTCTTTTTATGCAATTTATTTAATATTACTTTACACAATTTTGTTAGTATAACATTCACTAACTTTTTTTTGTTGATTTTCATAATTATTTCCATATTTTTAAAAATAAATACTTTCTTTTTTTTTTAAAACTTATTCAATTTTTTTTACATCTTGTCTATTTTTTGCTAGATTTTTTGCAAACTTACTTGTTCTTCCAAAAAGTTTTTATATTTTCTTGTTTTTTAAATTTATTATTGGACTTATTTTAAGTGTAATAATATAAAAATGTGTTTGGATTAATTTGCTTAAACTGTTTATTCTTACAGGATTTTCAAGTTTCTTTTGTGGACTTTCTTTTTATTTATTTTGATATACAGTCGAACCTGGATAAGCGAGAGTTGAAGGGACCGGCTATTTTCTCTCGCTTATAGAGGTTTCTCACTAATCCAGTTTCTCACTTAAAAAGGTCCAGGTGCGATTTGTCTCGCTTATAGAGGTTTATGAATTTGTAATCCATTATGACACATTCTGCAAGATTTATTAGTCTTATTATTTTATTATATTTTAGTTATATATAATATTTATATAAACATATTAATTTATAATTGGTTTGATATTAATGTATTTAATTTAAAATGAAATATCCTTATTAAAAAAAATACAACATACATTAGATACATACATTAGATTTAGAGAGTTTTTGCTTAAAAAAACTCTGTCAGCTTTCTTTGTTTGTTTGCTCTGGAGTCCTACTGGCTTTGGTGCTTGAGGTAGCCTAAATTTGGGATGTCATACGCACCAAAAGGCGACGTCCCAACGCGCAGGCAACAGCGGCAAAAATTTTGGGACGTCAGAGCTCCCACAGTGGGGTGTCAGAAGTCCGATATGGGACTTCTGGTCTCCCAAGTCGCGAGTTTACTTGAGGACTATATTTAATATTGCAGAGGGCTCTCTTGGGACGTCTGACGTCCCACACTTCTCTCAGTGTAAATTAAATTATAATTTTAAGTTTGTCACTTAATGAAAGCACATTAATTTTTCGTTTTGACATTATTCAACTTTTAAAAAATTTAATTCAATTCATTAAGGAAAAAATTATTTTCGGTGTTTTCACTGCGCGAGTAACTGCGGTAATACTTGATTATCTTTATTTTCATTTACGAAAAGTAAAAAGATATCAATAGAACTAGAAACAAAAGATATTTCGATAAAATTTTAGAACAGATTCTCTCGTTTATAGAGGTCCGAGAGCGACTTTTCTCACTTATAGACGTCCGGGCGAGAAAATTCTCTCTTTTACAGAATCTCGCTTATAGAGGTTTTTACATGTAAAAATGAAGGGACCGACAAATTTCTCTCGCTTATAGAGGTTTCTCGCTTATCCAGGTTCGACTGTATAAATTTTTTAATTTTATTTTTTGTACTTTTTACATTTTTTTAGTTTGTTAGATTAAGGAAGAAAACATTTCTCTATTTCCTTCCTATTTATTTAATTTTTTTTCTTTAATTTCCGTCATCATTTTTCTATCTCTAAGAAGCATTTTTCCTTCTTTTCAATTCTTTAGTTTTTATCTTATTATTACGAATTTTTGATAACATTCATTTGTTGCTTCGATCTTCATTTTTTAAATTTCCCAATTTTGTTCTTTTTTAAAAGCTTTTATTCTTTTATTTTATACTATGTGAATTTAATCTTGTACTAAATATTCTCATTTGAACACCGTTCTTATGTGTATTTCATATCCCTTTATCATATCTCTTTAGTAAGATAATTTAAAGTCTTTTTTTTATTATCTTCTTATTTATTATTTTATTAATAATTTAATTTTATGACTTGAAATTTCTGCAGTTTAATTATTTGACATTTGTAATTAAAAAATTTAGAATCTGTAATACTTAACGATTCCAAATATCTAAAATTTATTGTGATAATTTTATATTTTAAGAAATTATAAGGTATTTAGTAAACCATAAATATTACGTTAAAACTGATATCATTTTTGAAATCAAAGTCAAAGGGATATATGTAGTAATCATAATAGAATCATGAAAATAGTTTCATTAAAATAAATATAATGTTGAAATAAATAAACATTATTTTCAGCGTAATTATTTTTATTCCCGAAGGTCACCAAAAGTATTTATGTTGGTCATAAACCGCAAAAAGGCCCAATAAATTATTTTTACCTCTTTAAGGGTTTTTAGTGGTATTTCTCATTGCCATAAATCAGACTTAAAAGACCCAATAAGTTTTGAGTGAGTAAATGTTTCAAATACTATCTGAAAACGCATTGAAATGGCCCAAAAAACTTAGTGATTTTCGCCAATGAGTTTTCAGTGAGTTTGTATCGGTAGGGTTGAAGGCGCGAAATTTAAATTCTATTCCCTCCACTCAAAGTTTTATGAAACTTTGAAACTTTCGTCCATAAAACAATTCACAGCTTACAACCCTACTTATTACAGATTTTACGTGTAAAATGTGAAATTTTAAATTTTAATATCTCCATTATCGTCCCGCTAGTCGACTTGGAATTTTGCAGGTACATAAATCATATCTTTTTTAACTAATTTACAAAGTTTAAAGAAAATCTAAAGAAAACGACTTTTCGAGAGATATACCTTAACATCCGGTCAAAAGCACGTTTCAAAATTCACTTAAACTTATTAAAAACAATTGAACAACGTTTTAGCTGACAAAATTGACAGCCTGATTGCGCGGCCATCTTTAATTGTTGCGCACCTCTGTCGAAGACTCGTGAAAGTTTGATGCCTATAGCGACAATTGGCGGCAGGAGCGAAGCGAGTGCTGCTGGTCGGTGTCAGGCATCAAAAACACATGATGTATTTCACGTCAACTGTTCAGCCAAAAAAAAAAATGTTGTTCAATCCTTTCCCAATTTTTGTTATGAGTTGTTTTATAGGTAAGTAATTTATCAGCCAAATATTTTTGAATTGTATAAAAAATTGCCCGAGAGGAAGGGGGTTAAAGTTTTGAACTTTTTGTTAAGACGCTCTCATTTGTTTATTTATTGAGCTTAAAAAAAATGATAAAAAAATTTTTTGGTACATGATTTTTCTAGATTTTTCATCAGCTTTCGATTGGCGTGGTCTATTTTAAATTTTTTTTTATTTTGACCAAAATTTTTGAAAATTAAAAATAAATTTCACTTTTTTTCGTCTTCGGGCTCGTTTTATTTTTTTTATTTAATTTTTAAAAGAAAGCTGAGATTTTTTCCTACAAAATATGTAATTTTCAAAAAACCCTTTTTTTTTTGTTTTTGAGAAATTTAATGTTGAAGTTAGCGCGCCACGTTAAGGCGAAGTCTCACTCTACCTCCCGTTTGTTGCTGTGCGCTGTTTGCATCATTACGTGGATATTTAATTATTGTAACCCTTAATTGAACTTTTCTCTGCATTTTACAGTGCTGAGACTGACATGAAAACAATTAAGTGCCTGCACTATAGTTCTTTTGTTCATTTTTTTTTGTTTAAATTTTGTTGGTAATTTTTTGATATTGGTTTCTCATAGAGAAAGTATTGTTTTACCTCCACAGGATCGATTGAGATTTTCTGAAATATCTTGACATATTTTGAACTCAGGATGTCAAAAATGATGTTTTTAAAAAATGTCTTGCTTATGTGAGTATGTAGTTATGTATGCTAAGATTATGTTAGGCTCTATATTTCGAAAACAATAATAGTTAAAAGTAAAACAATGTTTTTTGCGAAATTATAGGTCTTTAAGGGGGACAAGTTATGTATACCAATCGATGTGGTTTTAAACTCTCCGCAAAATAGGTGTATATATATACAGGGTGTCTACTCGCCGGGAATTCCGGGAAAACCGGGAATTTGCCGGGATTTTAGTTCGACCGGGAAAAACCCGGGAAATTGCCGGGAAAAAAAATTATATCCGGGAATTTCTAAAAATTTCAGCTAATTTGTTTTCATAATTCTTCAAATTCGCTTGAAACTTATTACTCGTTTTCGAAGTCTCTGATAGTGAAAACGATGCAGGATTTACCAATTTTTCAAAATTCAAAATGGCGGATCCAATATGGCAGACATATTTTGCAAAATTGCTCAAATATACTTCAAACTTGTTACTCGGTGGTAATCCATGTTCCTGGTTACTAATCTGAAGTTAGATTTTCAAAATAATAAAAGTGTAACAAGTTTCAAGCGAATTTGAGCATTTTCAGGGCTGCCAGTGACTTACTTTTCTCATTTTTATTCATGTTTTTTAAAATCACTCACTATTACTCAGTTTAAAAAAAAATCACTTTTCTCACTTTCTTAGTAAAATAATAATTACACAGGCCGACAAAATTTCATTAACTGCATGTTGCCTGAAATGTCACAGCCGATTCTTATAGGATTTTGTCCGTAGAATACGAATTTAGCCTTGAAAATATTGGATTAGCTCTAGTTTTCGAGCAATTTAGGTTTTAATATGCAAAAAAACGCCTTTTCGGCATTATTTGAATGTCTGTAAAACAATAAACCACAACAGTAAATCTTCCTGCATAGGACCAAATGCAAGCTTAAACATTGCTCTTTGAGACCCAAAAACAAAAAAATTTAAGTATTGCATACTTTAACAGCATGTGATGGTGAATGACGTCACTGGTATAGGCAAAATTTGTTCGCAAACTTCCTCTTAATCAAAAACATACAACATATTTTCATACAGAACAATTTTTTTTTAATCGAATGTATTCAATAGTTTTTGAGGTCGCTGATTACGAATTCGACATCAGATTTAAAAAATTCAAAATGGTGGATCCAATATGGCGGACAATAAAATTATAAATCTGCCGGATTTAATTGAAACATGTTACCTTGGGGGTTTTCGGGGTTGATGAATACGAATCTGACATTAGATTTTTAAAATTCAAAATGGCGGATCCAATATGTCGGACAAAAATTTAAAATCTGCCGTATTTAATTGAAACATGTTAATTGGGGGTTTTGTGGTCGTTGAATACGAATCTGACATCAGATTTTTAAAATTCAAAATGGCGGATCCAATATGGCGGCCAAAGAATTAAAAATCTGCCGGGTTTAATTGAAACATGTTACTGGGTGGTTTTCGGGGTTGATGAATACGAATCTGACATTAGATTTTTGAAATTCAAAATGGCGGATCCAATATGTCGGACAAAAATTTAAAATCTGCCGGATTTAATTGAAACATGTTAATTGGGGGTTTTTGTGGTCGTTGAATGCGAATTTGACAATAAATTTTTAAAATTAAAAATAGCGGATCTAATATGTCGGACAAAAAATTAAAAATCTGTCAGATCCAGTAGGAACATGTTACTTGTGGGTTTTTGGGGTCGCTGAATACGAATCTGACAGATTTATAAAATTCCAAATGCAGGATCCAATATGTCGGACTGAAAATAAAAAATCTGCCATATTTACTTGAAACACATTACTCCTGAGTTTTCGAGGTCGCTAAATGCGAATCTGACATTAGTTTTTTAAAATTTAAAATGGCGGATCCAATATGGCTGACAAAGGATTAAAAATCTGCCGGATTTAATTGAAACATGTTACTTGGGGTACTTTACTGGACGGGTAAAATCATTTTATCTAACCTTAAAATGTCGGGTAACGACAATTTTGACTTACCTTTGTTGGGTGGGTCTGGAAATTTTTATCTCTCCTTCACTGGACGGGTGAAAGTAATTTTATCTTACCTTTAATGGTAGGGCAACGATAACTTTATCTTAGCTTTCTTGGTTGGGTAAAGACATTTTTATTTCTTCTTTACAGGACGGGTGAACGACATATTGTATCTGCCATTTTGAATTTTGAAAACCTGATCACACATTCGTAATCTGTATTCGCAAAACCTCCAAATACAAAGTTTCATTAAGATGTGCATTTTTTTAAAAAATTTTTCCGCCATATTAGGTGCGCCATTTGGGTTTTGAAAATCTTAGAACAGATTTACAATCAGCGGTCTCAAAAACCTCTATATACCATGTTTCATAAAAATGTAAATTTAAAAAGAAATTGTCGCCCATTTTGGATCCGCCATTTTGAATTTAAAATTTTTGATAACCGATTTGTAAGCAGCGACCCTAGAAATCCCCAGATACAAATTTTTACGTAAATTGGTTTACATGATCAAAAGTTATGTTGTTTTAATCACTTTTCTGGGACTAGGTACATTACATTGGATATTAAAGGTTATGTATAATACTTAGGTTTTTGTTTTTGGGTCTAAAAGGGTAATGTTTGAGCCAACATTTTGTCCAATGCTGACAGATTTATTGTTTTGCTTTATTGTTTTACGTACACTCAAAAAGTACCAAAAATGCGTGTTTTTACACATTTAAACCAAAATTGCTTGAAAACTAGAGCCAATCCAAAAATTTCAAGGTCAAATTTGGATTCTGAGGACAAAATCCTATAAGAATTAGCTTCCATTGATTGGGCAACAAAATTTTGTCGGCCTGTGTTATCTTTTATTATTATATACAATTATGTTCTTCAAATTTCAATAAATTTTTAATTTGTTTAATTAGTTTCCTCTAATTTTAATTACTTTTTCAGTTTTTTAATTAATGTCTACGAATTTTTAATTTTTAAACCAGTATTGTCAATTACTTTCGTCGTCTTTAAATTTTTCCATCAAATTTCAATTATTTTCTGCATATTTCTATTAGTTTTAACATTTAAAAATTATTTTTATCAAATTTCAATAATTATGTTCAATCTTTTTTTTATGGTCATCAATTTCTCAATTTATTACACAGTTTTCAATTTTTTTCTTCAAATTTCAGCAATTTTCTTCAATAATTTTATTATTATATATCAATTATTTTTAAATACTTTACACCAATTGACAATTTTTTTTTCAAATTTCAATTTTTTTTTCAGTTTCACATTTTTTTAATTATTTACACCAGTTATCAATCATTCATGTCATTATTGAATTATTTATCTCAAATTTTTATCATTTTTTGGTATTTTTCATGTATTATCTTCAAATTTCAATTTTTTGTAATTTCTCAATTTATTTTCTTCAAATTTCAATTTTTTTTGTCATTTCTCGACTATTTTTTCCTATTTTCAATTATTTTTGTCATTTTTTAATTTTTTTTTTAAATTTTGAATTAATTTAGTAATTTCTCAATTATTGTAAATATTTTCGACGTTGTTTTATTACCTTCTCCAAATTTTGTATTTATTTTCTAATATCTTTAAATTATTGTCATGGATTTTTTAATTTCTTGCTTCAATTTTATTTTTTTTTGGCAATTCTCAATTTCTTTTCAAATTTGAAATATTTTTATCATTTTTCAAGTCTTTACTTTAAATTTTTTATTTTTTACTTAAATTTTTAAGGGAAGGGACCGGTGAAATTTTAGCCCATCAAAATTTTTTATGCTCAGAGGTGTCAATTTTTTTTCTTACATAATTTTAGATGTAGAATTATGGTATTACATAAAAATTAAAAAACAATATTTTTTTGACCATTTTCGAATTTTTATTTTTTCAAAAAATAGAAATTTTGCAAAATCCATACGCTTGATTGTAAAGATTCATTAAAATCGCGTGAAAAAAAATTGGCGATAAAAAATAATGAAAATTGTAGACGGAGTTCAATATTTAAGATGAGAGACCAAAAAAATTTAAGCCTATGCTCAGGGGTGCCAATTTTTTTTCTTACTTTATTTTGGATCTAGAATATAGATATACAATCAAAAGGTGTAAAAAAAATTTTTTCTAGCATTTTTGACCATTTTAGTATTTTACGATTTTTTATTTTTTTGAAAAATTAAAATATTTTAAAATCCATACGAGAGATTGTAGAAAAACATTTAAAAAGGCCACAAAAAAATTGGCGATGGAAAAAAATGAAAATTGTGGAAGAGGTTTAATTTTCAAAATTTGCATTTTTTCCAGAATATGTATCTTAAACTCCGCAAAAAATTTATTTTTATATTTTTGACATTATCCCATAATTTTAGGTCTAAAATTACACAAGAAAAAAAATTGGTAACCCTGAACATCGTGAATTTCCATAAGCTAAAATTTCACCGGTCCCTCCCCTTAATTAGTTTTGTCACTTTTTAATTATTTGTCTCAAATTTTTATTATGTTTGTTGTTTTTCACATAATACCTTCAAATTTAAATTTTTTGTGATTTCTCAATTATTTTCTTCAAATTTCTGTTCTTTTTGTCATTTCTCGATTATTTTTTCCTACTATAATTATTTTTCTCGTTTTTTAATTGTTTTTCAAAATTTCAAATAATTTAGTCATTTTTCAAGTATTATCAATATTTTCGACATTTTTTTATTACTTTCTCCAAATTTAACTTATTTTCTTATATCTTTAAATTATTGTCATGGATTTTAATTTCTTACTTTAATTTACATTAAATTTTTCATTTTTCAATTATTTTTGTCATTTGTCAATTGCTTTTTATTTTTAATTTTTTGTTTTCAAGTATTTTCTTCAAATTTCAAATCTTTTGGTATTTTGCAATTGTTTTGTCATTATTTAATTATTTTCTTTAAATGTCAATTTTTATCTCCAATTTTTCAATTATTGATTTCTAATTTTTATTTTGTTTCTCCATTTTTCAATTATTTATGTCATTTTTTACGTCTTTTTTTTCAAATCATAAATTTTTTACATAATTTTAAATTAGTTTTATCATTTTTTTTCAAGGTTCAATTATTTTTGTCATTTCTCTATTTTTTTTTTAATTTTAATTATTTTTCAAGTATTTTTTTCAAATTTCTATCAATTTTATGATTTTTCAATTATTTAATTATTTTCTTCAAAGATCAATTTTACCTTAAATACTTATATATTACGCTCTTAATTTTTTCACTATTTTAATATTATAGATAATAATTATACATAAAAGAAATCCGGGAAAAATGTGATTTTAGATCCGGGAAAACCGGGAATTTGCCGGGAATTTGGAAATCATGTTTCGGTAGACACCCTGTATATAGTTTCTTATAAAGTGTAAATAAGATTCCGTAAGTTACGAAACTTAATTTTTTTTTAAACAATGATAACTCTGAATAACATTACATTAGACCGTTCGCAAATAACTCATTTGGTTAATTTTTACTGACCTTCAAGTAGTCAGAAATATATTAAAAAAGCAACGAAGCCCGTGTGGAAAAGCCAAGTAGGCCCCAACTGGCGCCCACTTGGCCCACCTGGCCCAGGTGGGCTCCAACTGGCGCCCACTTACAAACTGGGAAATACTGGGAACTTTTCCACACGGGAGTATAAAAATAAAATTGTTAAAGAACATAATTTTCAATATTTTTTGTTTATAGAATATTAATAACTTTTTATCAATTTGCACTAAAAGGATCGCTAAGAGCTTAATCGATGCATTTTTAAAAAGATAAAAAAAAAAAACTAATCTGATTTTACTGTTTTCGAAATATAGAGCCTAACATAATCTTAACATACATAACTACATACTCACATAAGCAAGACATTTTTTAAAAACATCATTTTTGACATCCTGAGTTCAAAATATGTCAAGATATTTCAGAAAATCTCAATCGATCCTGTGGAGGTAAAACAATACTTTCTCTATGAGAAACCAATATCAAAAAATTACCAACAAAATTTAAACAAAAAAAAAATGAACAAAAGAACTATAGTGCAGGCACTTAATTGTTTTCATGTCAGTCTCAGCACTGTAAAATGCAGAGAAAAGTTCAATTAAGGGTTACAATAATTAAATATCCACGTAATGATGCAAACAGCGCACAGCAACAAACGGGCGGTAGAAAATTATCATTTTTTTTAAGCTCAATAAATAAACAAATGAGAGCGTCTTAACAAAAAGTTCAAAACTTTAACCCCCTTCCTCTCGGGCAATTTTTTATACAATTCAAAAATATTTGTCTGATAAATTACTTACCTATAAGACAACTCATAACAAAAATTGGGAAAGGATTGAACAAATTTTTTTTTTTTGTTGGCTGGACAGTTGACGTGAAATCCACCATATATAAAACATAAATAAAGCTAAGCAGGTCTCGAATCGACAAAAGGAACAAAAAAAGTTGTTTTATTCGCATTTTAACACAAAATCAGAGAGATATCCACACTTTCTTTAAATAAAAATATTAAATTTAATTAAAGAAATAAATAATTATTTTTAAAACTCGCGCCAGCTCGCACAATGTATTCGCTTCCGGCAAACTGCTTTTAGTCCCAGTAAACTGCTTTTACTCCCGCTGATTTAGGTGGCGCACGTGTGCATCCAACAATGAGCAAATCTTTGGTTTTCCTATTCGAAACCGAAGCCGAACGTTCGTACTTTCGACCAGGGTGTTAAGAAAAAATATTTATAGGTTTATAATAATTTCAACATGATTTGATTAAAACTTGAACCATTAAAAGTTTTAAATAATAATTGAAGTATATTATTATTCAAATTCGAATAATTCATAATTCCTACACATCTCATTTTAAGACACTTATTGCGCCTCAGATACAATAAAGATACCATAATATCACAATTTAAGACATTTTCGAGACACTTGTTTTTAGTGTGCTAATTAAAATTTGAAACAATTTGAATTGGTATTAATAAAAAATCAAGTTTAAAATTTTTAATTTAATTTAATTTTTAAAAGTTAAAGATTGAAATAAAATAAAATAAACTCATTTTTTTTATTTTAATTCCTAATGATGGGAACCATAAATTCGGTTATATTGCAATTTTGATCATAATTTAAATTTGAATTAATAGGGTTGCATTCACAGGGTTAGGTGTACGTAAAAAGTAGTCGTCTGCTCTTTTTTCGCATGCGTATCACCGTGCTCTGGCGAATTTAAATAAAATTTTTAGGTAAATAAGATTTTCAAGTCGATTCTGTTTCTAGGTGATATTAGAAATAAAATAAACGTAAAATGAAAAAAATCCACTTGACGCTTTTTTTGCAGCGAAAATAAGATTTTTTGCTTCATTTTCCAACTTTGATCTATAACTTCTTTCGAGACATTAATAATATTAAGGGAGCGTACACATATGACGTCACGCTATAGAGGGGAGGGGGAAGTCTTGATCAAACGTGACAAAACGCGACTTTGGGGAAGGGGGGGGGGAGGTCATGACGTCACAAAATTTTATTTTTATGTTTAATATGAAGTATTTAATACTTAAAGTTCGAGGTATATGATTTGAAACAGTCTTTAATGTAATTGTTGTGCGAAAAATAAGAAAATTTTTTAATCACAGTGTAATCTATTTATTAACCAAATATCAGTAATAAACCCAAATGACTGCAAATTTAGAATAATAAAACAGATTGAAAATTATTACTATTGAATTTTTTGTTATTAATGTTGATAATAAAATTATCGTAAAAAGAGGGGGCGGGGGCAAGAAACGTTACGTACTTTTAGGAGTACGTGATTACTTTCACGTGACAGCGTGACAGGAGGGGGGGGGGGGGTAAAAAATTGAAAAAATGCGTGACGTCATTTGTGAACGCTCCCTTATCACCCTAGCAGAGCATTTTAAGACAAAAGTTTCCAGTATATTTTGCAAAAAGTAAATGTCAGCTTTAAAAAAAAGCTTATTTGTGGTACTAAAATTATGTTTTTCTGGAAATTTAGAATTTAAATCGTACAATTTGCAAAAGTTTTATTATTTTTCGACTTTTTGGACCAATTCAGTCAAGAAAATGAATTATTAACAGAAACATTACATTTTTTCTAATAGACATAAAGTATCTGTATTATGAACAAAATCTCTCAATGATAAATATTTTTTATTAAAGTTTTTTTACAATAAAATATAATGTAACACAACATCAAAATAATGTAATTTTTTGCATTTTTATCTATTATTAAATCATTAGGAGATCATAATAATTATAATATAATTATAATAATATAATAATTATAATATAATTATAATAATATAATAATTATAATATAATTATAATTATATAATAATTATAATGTAATTATAATTATATAATCATTATAATTTCATTTAACCTCAATATCGTTTAACCTAAATCCCATTTTACCTAAAATGCATTAAGCCTAAATTCCATTTAACCTAAATCATATTTAACCTAAAATGCATTCAGCTTAAATTCCACTTTACCTAAATTGCATTTAGCCTAAAACCACTTATCCTAAATCTCATTTTACCTAAAATTTACGTGGAATTTAGGCTAAATGCAATTTAGGTTAAATGACCTTTAGGCTAAATGCATTTTAGGTAAAATGGGATTTAGGTTAAGTGAGTTTTGGCTAAATGCATTTTAGGTAAAATGGAATTTAAGTTAAATGAAATTGAGGGTTATTCAATTTAGGTTAAATGGGATTTAGGTTAAATGGAATTTAGGTATAATAAGATTTAGGTTTAATGGAATTTAGGCTGAATGCATTTTAGGTAAATTGGGATTTAGGTTAAATGATATTTAGCTTAAATGACATTTAGGCTACATGCGTTTTAGGTTAAATGGGATTTAGGTTAAATGGAATTTAGGCTGAATGCATTTTAGGTAAAATGGGATTTAGGTTAAATAGAATTTAGGCCAAATGCATTTTAGGTTAAAGGGGATTTGAGTTAAATGAATTTTGGCTGAATTCAATTTAGGTTAAATGGAATTTAGGTTAAATGAAATTTAGGTTAAATGAAATTTAGGTTGAATGCATTTTAGGTAAATTGGGATTTAGATTAAAGGATATTTAGGTTAAATGGATTTTAGTTTAAATCGCTTTTAGTTTAAATGGAGTTTAGGTTAAAAAAAATTTAGGCTAAATGCATTTTAGGCAGAATCGAATTTAGGTTAAATGGGAATTAGGTTAAATGGAATTTAGGTAAAATGAAATTTAGGCTGAATGCATTTTAGGTTTAATGGAATTTAGGTTAAATGAGTTTTAGGCTGAATGCATTTTAGGTAAAATGGGATTTAGGTTAAATGGAATTTAGGTTAAATGGAATTTAGGTTAAATGGAATTTAGGTTAAATGAGTTTTAGGCCGAATGCATTTTAGGTTAAATGAAATTTAGGCTGAATTGAATCTAGGTCAAATGGAATTTAGGCTGAATGCATTTTAGGTTAAATGGGATTTAGGATAAATGGAATTAAGGCTGAATGCATTTTAGGTAAAATGGGATTTAGATTAAAGGATATTTAGGTTAAATGGATTTTAGTTTAAATCGCTTTTTGGTTAAATGGAGTTTAGGTTAAATAAAATTTTGGCTAAATGCATTTTAGGCAGAATAGAATTTAGGTTAAATGGGAATTAGGTTAAATGAAATTTAGGCTGAATACATTTTAGATTAAATGGGATTTAGGTTAAATGGAATTTAGGCTGAATGCATTTTAGGTAATATGGGATTTAGGTTAAATGATATTTAGCTTAAATGAAATGTAGGCTAAATGCATTTTAGGTTAAATGGGATTTAGGTTAAATGGAATTTAGGCTGAACGCATTTTAGGTAAAATGGGATTTAGATTAAAGGATATTTAGGTTAAATTGTTGTCAGTGTATCATTTTTCTAGTGTGAGCCGAAAGGTTACCAGAACATTTTTTTGATTCCATTTCCGGTGTACGCCTAAAGGGTGTCGGAACATCTTTAATTTTATTTCCGGTCTACGCCAGGAGGCTACCGGAACTTGCATTTTTCAGTCGTTCCCCATTTGGAGTTGATCCTGGGTTGACTATGGTGTCTGCCTAAACACTTGCCGCTTATGAGTGCGTTTCCACCGGAGAACCGTGATGTTTATCCTAGAAGAAAAATAACAGTGAATTCATTTTATAGACAATATTGAAAGTTTAGTTTATCTTTTATACTTACTCTATTTTGATGTGTGCGTTTCCACCGGAGAACCGTGATGTCAAACCTGTAAGAAAAGTACAGTGAACTTATTTTATAGACAATATTGAAAGTTTAGTTTTCAACGTTTAGTTTGTTTCCTATACCTACCCTTATTTGATGAGTGTGCCACTTCGGATGAATATTGTTGAATCAAAAATAAACATTAATATAAGAAATACATTGTGTGTTAATTAAAGTCTTTCTACCTCTCCATCAGGCCAATAAAAATCTATCAATCTCAAAGGAGATCAATAAACGAAACGTTACAAAATTTAGGCTAAATGCATTATAGATTAAATGCATTTTAGGTTAAATGATATTTTAGATTAAATGCATTTTAGGTTAAATGAGATTTTTGTAAAATACATTTTAGGTTAAGTGGATTTTAGGTGAATGCATTTTAGGATAAATGGAATTTAGATTAAATGAAATTTAGGCTGAATGCATTTTAGAATAAATGCATTTTAGGTTAAATGAGATTAAGGTGAAATAGAATTTAGGTTGCCTGCAGTTTAGAATAAATGCATTTTAGGTTAAATGAGATTTAGGTTAAATACATTTTAGGTTAAATAGAATTTAGGTTAAGTGTGATTTAGGTTGAATGCAGTTTAGGCTAAATGCTTTTCGGCTAAATGCATTTTAGGTTAAATGAGTTTTAGTTTAAATAAAATTTAGGCTGAATGAATTTTAGATTAAATGCATTTAGGTTAAATACATTTTAGTTTAAATGGGATTTAGGTTGAATAGAATTTAAGTTAAATAGGATTTAGGTTAAATGCATTTTAGGTTAAATGGTTTTAGTTAAATGGGATTTAGGCTAAATGGATTTTAGGGAATATTCATTCGCTTCGTTTTTATGCAGATAGCGTAGAATGCCGGCGAGCTGACGAGTAAGATAAAGAGAAAAGGCGAAAGGCTTACGAATTTGCAAAGGCTTGCAACAGTTTAGGCCGGTAACTCGGCAAAAATAATGGCTCAGTGGCGATTGAATAAAGAGACAAGGGATACAGGTCTGACAGGCAGGAAAAAAGACAGTTATGAGTGTGACAGATGAAGAGGAGGAGGAGGAGGAGGAGAAGGAAGTACGGGTTGATTAAAAAACTAAAGGAGTCCATGAGTAAGAAAATAGATGAGCTCGATAAAGGTTTAGTGGGAAAGATGGAGTAGGTGAAAGAAGAGATTAAAAGAATGTACTGAGTGGGAGGTGCAATGGAAGAAGAAAAAGTAGAAGGAGTGGGGGAAATTGGAAGGATTAGAAAAGAAGCAGAATGTTGAATGTAGAGATAGAAGCTTTGAGGAAGGAGTTCGGTAGGATAAACAAAAGGGTGGCGAGGTTAGAAAATCAGCGGAGAGAGGTAGTAGACGGAAGTAGGTCAGCGAGAGAGGAAGAGTTGGAAAGGAAAGTAGGAGAGTTGAGTCGGAATATGGAGCAACTAGGGAAAGAGAAAAAGAAATGTAATGTAATAATTAGGGGAATAAGGACAAAGAAAGGGAAGGTTTTATGATCATTCCGCATGCGGAATAAAATGAGGAATATATTTTTTTTGACACTTTTGCATGCGGATTACGCAATTCCGCATTATAATTGCGCATGCGGAATACTGTTGCATAATAATTCCGCATACGGAATAGTGGTTTATGACAATTACGCATGTGGAACCCGGCTATAAATCCGTGTACAAGATTGTCTACTGTACTTGTACATGGTTCTGGATAAAATCATGTACAGGTGCATTGACTTGCCTTGTACATAAACTTGTAAATCGTCAGCACATGAATTTGGAACAACGAAAACGTACAAGAACATGTGCATGTTTTTCGAAAGTCAGTTCTCGTGCGCAGGGGAACATGTGCGTGTTCTTGGTAGCTACAAAAAGACAGCAAACGTTCAGGTAAGGGAACGCGTTCGTGATCATGCACAAGTTCTTACTGAGTTGAAGAACACGCATAAAAAATTGTACGTGTCTCTGTGCGTGACCATGCGTAGCTACAAAGCTGATTTAGCAAAGCAAGTTCCTACATACGTTCTCTTGTATTTTCATGTACACGTTCGTGTGCGTAGTTTATGGAAAGTTTATGTGTCCGAATAAGCGTGGAGTCCTCCAGGAGAGTACACCGTCAATTTTTTTAAGTCAATTTTATAACTTAATATTTGTTTTTCAATTAAAATATTAATTTTAAAGTTACCTACATATGTTCCTTATCAATAAATAAAATTGCTCAATATTCTTTTGTTCAACTTAGAGCATTCTTTCTGTCATTTTTTTGGAGGAAATATCTCCCCATTAATTGGAACTTTAGTTCTAATTAAAAAATACTATATGTCTTCTAATAAATCTCTTTTTACAGGAAACTGAAGTTTTGCATTGTAATAAACTATTCTTAAAAAAATAAAATTTGCATTTTATTATATAAACATCCTAAAAAAAGTACCTATAGAATATCTTATGCAAGTTCCTGCTCAAGAACTTAAAAAACAGTCATTAGTAACGTAAATGAAAGTCTACTATTTATTTTACATGTATCTGTAAAAGTTCTGTTACAGGAACCTGTGAATCGCCTCATAGGAAACTTGTACATGTTCGTGTACCAGAATGTGCACTATGAAAATTCATTGCGGAAAAAACAAATATGTTCTTGCACCTGATAGGGTACAACATCCAGTACATGTTCTTCCTTTCGAAAAATTTTATTTCTTGATTTCTCTACACGGTCCTGTACAAGATCTTTTATATGTGTGTTTTTTATGTGTTCTTCTACTCAGTAAGAACTTGTGCATGATCACGAACGCGTTCCCTTACGTGAACGTTTGCTGCCTTTTTGTAGCTTCCAAAAACACGCACATGTTCCCCTGCGCATGAGAACTGACTTTCGAAAAACATGCACATGTTCTTGTACGTTTTCGTTGTTCCAAATTTATGTGCTGACGATTTACAAGTTCATGTACAAGACAAGTCAATGCACCTGTACATGATTTTATCCAAAACCATGTACAAGTACAGTAAATGATCTTGTACCCACAAGCACAATTCCTTGCCTGAAGTTTGAGCGAAGTTGGCACTGCAAACTTCGCAAGTTTGCATTTGATATTTATGAAAACTTGACCTAACCAACAAAATGTCCGCTTGTGCAGAAAGTTCGACGTTTGAAACTTGCTGGAAACTTTCACTGCAAATTTCAACTTGAGGCCTTGCGCAGTTAATTTCTATGATAGCTAGGGCTGCGCAATAGATTTTTTTAAACCTCCCATAGGGGTCACAATGATGTGTTACAAATTCATTCAATCCACACAAAAAAAATTTTTACCTTTAAATCGAACTTTTCTAGAACCTTTCCTGAAACTTGCGAGGAAAGTTTTCAATTACCAACCAGGTTATACTTGCCGCAAGTTGGCCCGTCAAGCTTTCTGCACAAGCGGACATTTTCTTGGTTAGGTTAACTTTTCATAAATGTCAAATGCAAACTTGCGAAGTTTGCAGTGCCAACTTCGCTCAAACTTCAGGCAAGGAATTGTGCTGTGTGGGTACACGGATTTACAACTGGGAATAGCGTTTAAAAAATACTAAAAACACTATTCCGTATGTGTAATTATAAAAAAAAATACTATTCCGCATACGTAATTATCTTAAAACTTAGAATCCATCGGAAATTTCTTTACGGGGTATTTATGCTCTAGAAAACTAGTGTGAGTTGAGGGCATATATATTTATTCAATGGAATACTTTTACCTATTTATATATGCATTTTGAGGTACTGGAAGTATAGTGCTAAAGCGTTAGTTGTTACAGCCAAAGATTTAGTTGTTGCTGCTAAGTGTTACGCACGGTTCTTGTCACAAAAAATTGTATTGTACGCACTTGTAAAAAATTGTTTTCTCTAAAACTAACTAAACCCAAGAATTTTTATTACAGTACAAAATTAGCACATAATTTTGTCCTATAAAATTTTTTGACTTTTTTTAGTGGGGGTGCTAGCATGATGGAGCGGATTCTGTCAAAATACCTAAATTTCGTCATAAAATTTTAACATTAATCAGTAGAAATTGTAAAGTGTCTGAAAACTGTATGATGACCAACAAATTTAGGATTTTTTATAATTTTTTTTTAGAAATTTATTTTATGCTTTAGAAATAAAAATGTAGCTTATCAATTGTAATTCATTATCAATTTTAGAAAATCTCTATCAACCGTCAAGCTGTGAAGAAGTTTTGGAACTACTTAGACAATGCTGTATTAAATATTCATCAGAATCTGTTGTTTGTGAAGGAATAGATACATCAAAGCCATATAAACATAATACTGTTGATTTTGTAAGTTTCTTTTTTAATGTAGAAACTATACTTGGCTGACTCCAGAAAAAAGACGAAACTGTCTTTACCGAGTTCATCAATTTTTTTTTACTCATTATTGAATTTTCTTTTTCTCAAGCCGTATTTTATGTCTTATTTGATTAAAATATTATAATGGTCCCCAACTTTTTTGAGTTTGAATTTTTCAATGGAATATAAAGGTAAAATTTAGTGAGGGAATGATGATGAGGAAATGACGAATCGAAACAAAATGATCATAATCTCAGAAACATAACCTTACTTTCCTATGCACTGTGAACAATGCGATATAAATACTGGAAACGCTAGAAACATATGGAAATACACTATGATTAGTAAAATAAAATGATATCATGAATCATTGATAAATTAGTTTTAACAAAATATCCTTTCTACAAACTTTCGCTGCAGTATAGGTTGTCAATAACAATGTTGCCAACTTTCAAAAAATTTAAGAAGGGACTTGGTAGGCATACAAATTTTGCTCCAATCACACTGTTTCAAAGCGGTGAGGAAATGATAAGTTTTTCAAGGACAAATTTTGAAGTACATTTAAAAATATTTCCATTCGCTGTTTTTAAATTATAAACTCGTGTAGTTACAGTCAATACTATCTTATATAAATTAAAAATAAAATAACAAACAATTACTAAGGAATTTTACGTTTTGAGTTAATTATTCTCTTCAAATTCAGCAGTTGGGACATAGTGAGGGAATGGTTTTCAGGGTACTCTCTTGGACATATCTTGTTTGTTTATCATATAAGAAATAAATTTGTTTTATAAATTCGTACATCTAGTATAGTAGTATTATTAAAAAAAATAACTTTTCATAATCAACAATCCTGATTTACAAAAATCATTAAGGACATCAAATTCGATTTTTTTCTGGAATCAGCCACTTACACAAAAATGTAATGCTTTGTGCCCATAAAACTTTTTCTTTATCGTCTGGTATTTCGCACCGACAGTTTTTCCTATAAAAATTAACATATCGTGGATTCACGTCAAATGTCCAACTAAAGCAAACTATTTTGTTAATCCATCCCCAATTTTTTTATATGTTATTCTACAGGTTATTAATTTATCAGAAATTATCTAACCTTTTTACTTATTTTAACTAAATGAATGGTTAAAAAATTGGTAATTGTTTAGATAAGAGACTTTTTCCAATTTTATGAGTTTTTAATTTCGACCACGTCTAACTGGTGTATTTTTACATCAAAACAAAGAATCCGGTGGGGAGGTTGAAAGAGTTTAGTAAAAAAACTTCATTTTTTAGGCTGTAAGGATAAATCTTATTAAGACACTTTTTTGGAGAAAATCATTTTAAAATAATATATTTTAGAACCCTGCGCCGAGGAAAATTTTAACGGGGGCGGCGTTCAACTAAAAAACAACCGGCGGCGCGCCGGCGCGCTGATTAATACTTTTTCAAAATTCAAAATGGCGGACCCAATAAGGCGAAAGATTTTTGAAAAGATTCGCTTGATACTCGATATTAATGGATTCGTAATCAGCGCCGCCAAAAACCCCTATAACTAACTTCATAAGTTTCATAAATTTTTCATTTTCGCCCGCATATTTGATCCGCCATTTTTAATTTTAAAATATTATAATTGGATTCGTAATAATCGACCCCGTAAACCCCTATATGGGGAAAAATTCCTGAACTGTCCAGGTCAAAAAATAAAATTTATTCAAACTTTGCTAAAGTGTTTTTATTGTTAATGGAAGTGTAAATACCAAATATTTTCAAATTCCATAAAATATTTTTTGAGTTACACAGTTTGAAAATTTTGAATTTTTTCAAAATGTAGTTTTTTAAATTTATTATATTTCTAAGTAGATTGCATAAAATTTAACATATGGGGGATTATTTCTCAAGTGTCACAGGTCCGAAAAGCAAGTTTATTCTATCGAGCTGAAACTTGGACAAAATGTTGTCCTATTGAATAGTAATGAATAAAAAAAAAATCTTGACTATAGAAGAAATATTAAGATTGGGGGAGGGGATGAAATTTTTGAATTTTTTAAAAAACTGTTTACTTTGATAAAATTTTTGTTCTTATAATTTAAATTGAAAAAATTCTTGTAATACCAGTTTCGATAGATTTTTTCACGCTCTTTCGATCGGTCATATTGTTTTTTACGAGAAAAAATTTTTTGATCCCTAAAAATGGAAAATAAAAATAAAAATGACTTTTTCTTCAAAAAGGACAATTTTTAATTTTTTTTTTATTTTTTTAAATGAAAGCCCTACTTTTTTCCTATAAAAAATCTTTGGAGTAAAATGTTGGATGAGAACTCCTAATCATCGAAAATAAATGTTGAATAGAACCTAACGCCTGTGACGCTCGCTGCCACTAGCACACACTGTGGCCAAAAGCACTATTTTTGATAAAAATCAGCCGACAACTCAAAAATGAACCGATTTTAATTATTTTTTTTTAAATACTCAAGAATGTTTGTACTATAACGCTTAACTGCTACAAAATCAAGATTTTTTTTATAAACTAAAATAAATGTTAATAACTTTTAAAAAGTAAAAAATTGATTTTTGAGAAAGTGATTTCCAGATACTTTGATGCAAGAAACTATATAAACTTATATATTTTACACACAAATTTTGTCTAAAATATTTTTAAATGGTTCCAGTTATAACACAACAATTTTTAATTTGTTTAAACAACCTTAGTTAACAAATAAATAACTTCCAAACTTTTCCTACCTTAGACTTCGTTTCTTTTGTAAAACTAATTAATTACTATTGGCCTAGAGTTCTAATACAGTTGGGGATAATTTCTAACAATTTTTAAATTGTTTAAACAATCTTAGTTAACAAATAAATTACTTTTAAAGTTTTCTTTATTTAGATCTTGTTTTTTTGTGAAATTAATTAATTACTATTGGTCTAATATTCTAATACAGTTCAGGTTGTTTATTAACAAATTGTAAATTGTTTAAACAATCTTAGTTAACAAGTAAATTACTTTGAAAGTTTTCTTTACTTAGATTTCCTTTGTTTTGCAAATTTAACTGATAAATTTTGGCCTTGATTCATCATAGAGTTTAATATGTTCAGTAATAATTAATAATTAACAAAGATATAGTTTAAACAATAGAATAATTGTTAGAAAACATCTCAAACTGTATTATAAATCTAGGTCAATACTTAATAATTAAATTTGCAAAAGAATCCAAATCTAAGGATTACTGAACATCTTAAACTCTATGATAAATCAAGGCCAACAGTTATCAGTTAAATTTGCAAAACAAAGGAAATCTAAGTAAAGAAAACTTTCAAAGTAATTTACTTGTTAACTAAGATTGTTTAAACAATTTACAATTTGTTAATAAACAACCTGAACTGTATTAGAATATTAGACCAATAGTAATTAATTAATTTCACAAAAAAACAAGATCTAAATAAAGAAAACTTTAAAAGTAATTTATTTGTTAACTAAGATTGTTTAAACAATTTAAAAATTGTTAGAAATTATCCCCAACTGTATTAGAACTCTAGGCCAATAGTAATTAATTAGTTTTACAAAAGAAACGAAGTCTAAGGTAGGAAAAGTTTGGAAGTTATTTATTTGTTAACTAAGGTTGTTTAAACAAATTAAAAATTGTTGTGTTATAACTGGAACCATTTAAAAATATTTTAGACAAAATTTGTGTGTAAAATATATAAGTTTATATAGTTTCTTGCATCAAAGTATCTGGAAATCACTTTCTCAAAAATCAATTTTTTACTTTTTAAAAGTTATTAACATTTATTTTAGTTTATAAAAAAAATCTTGATTTTGTAGCAGTTAAGCGTTATAGTACAAACATTCTTGAGTATTTAAAAAAAAATAATTAAAATCGGTTCATTTTTGAGTTGTCGGCTGATTTTTATCAAAAATAGTGCTTTTGGCCACAGTGTGTGCTAGTGGCAGCGAGCGTCACAGGCGTTAGGTTCTATTCAACATTTATTTTCGATGATTAGGAGTTCTCATCCAACATTTTACTCCAAAGATTTTTTATAGGAAAAAAGTAGGGCTTTCATTTAAAAAAATAAAAAAAAAATTAAAAATTGTCCTTTTTGAAGAAAAAGTCATTTTTATTTTTATTTTCCATTTTTAGGGATCAAAAAATTTTTTCTCGTAAAAAACAATATGACCGATCGAAAGAGCGTGAAAAAATCTATCGAAACTGGTATTACAAGAATTTTTTCAATTTAAATTATAAGAACAAAAATTTTATCAAAGTAAACAGTTTTTTAAAAAATTCAAAAATTTCATCCCCTCCCCCAATCTTAATATTTCTTCTATAGTCAAGATTTTTTTTTTATTCATTACTATTCAATAGGACAACATTTTGTCCAAGTTTCAGCTCGATAGAATAAACTTGCTTTTCGGACCTGTGACACTTGAGAAATAATCCCCCATATGTGTATAGTGATTTGTACAGCTTTTTTTACAGGCTATTCGATTATAATAAATGTTTTTTTGTAAAAAGAAAATTTGACCTTGAAATTCAAGGTCAAAGTGTTAATTTGATTGTATCTCGAAATCGGATTTTTTAAAAAAATTTTAACCTATCTCAATGATATTAATGAAGACATATATAATTACATAATTCACTTGTTATAAATTTAGTTACACAAATATAATGAGACGAGAATGTAGAAATTTAATATTAATGAAAACCTGAAACAGAAAAATGTCATTAGTCATGAAGATTCGAACCCGGGTTTTCTAGCTGCCAGTCCAGTAGGCTAACCACCAGCCCATGAGAGATATGAGTGAACAATAACAAATGAACTGGTATTAGATTTAATTTAGTTTTTATTTATAACGGTCGGCATGCTTGGTTGGCCCAACTTAGGTGTTTCTGGTCGGGCCAACTTTGGGTGCCGACCAAATTTGCCAATCAAGTACTGACGGTCGGACCAACTGTGGCCAGAGTTGGCCAAAGTTGGCCTAACTTAAGTATTTCCGGTCGGGCCAACCGTGGGTGCCGACATTCTGGCAGCCAGAGTTGGGCCAACTAGGGGTCGACCATTCAACTCTGTCAGCCGACCGCAATTCGCACCTGGTCTAATTTTTACATATCTTATAGGAGAAAAGTCAAGCTTTCCATTGACATAGGTTAAAATTTTTTTTACCTTGAATTTCAAGGTCAAATTTTCTTTTTACAAAAAAACGTTTATTATAATCGAATAGCCTGTAAAAAAAGCTTTACAAATTCACGATATACGTGTTAGCTTTTATGCAATCTACTTAAAAATATAATAAATTTAAAAAACTACATTTTAAAAAAATTCAAAATTTTAAAACTGTGATGCAGGTTACACCGTCTACCTTAAGGTACGCTACTTTCGAAAAATCACCTTATGATACGCTTTTTCCCTATGTTGGCGTCTGCGCAGAAGTTAGTTGTCATGGCGACGAACTAATGCGCAGTCGCAGTAATAATGTTTTTCTTTTCAAATGCAGAGTAATAAGCGTAACAAAAATTGTTTAAATAAAAACAATCTTTTTTTTAATTCAAATTTTTTCTTTTATTTTAAAATTAAAATAATTTAGATGGAGTACCTAAGAATTAAATTGCATATGTGATCTGCATAGGGAAAAGGGAAATTACGTGTTAAAACAAGATTTCGAGAAAAACGATCTTAAAGTTAAAAAGATAATATTGATACTTCTTCACGCTTTAATGGCTTCAAACTCCTTACTCGAGGGTTTTTGGGGTCGCTGATTACGAATTTAACATCAGATTTTAAAAGTTCAAAATGGCGGATCCAATATGGCGGACAACAAAATTAAAAACTTATCGGATTGGCTTAAATCTGGCTACTCGGGGGTTTTTGGTGTCGCTAATTACAAATTTAGCACCAGGTTTTTAAAATTCAAAATGGCAGATCCAATATGGCGTACAAAAAAATAAAACCTTATCGGATTCGCTTAAAACTGGTTACTCGGGGGTTTTTGGGGTCGCTGATTACGAATTTAGCATCAGGATTTTGAAATTCAAAATGGCTGATCCAATATGGTGGACAAAACATTAAAAAGTTATAGAATTCGCTTAAAACTGGCAACTCGAGGGTTTTTGGGTTCGCTGATTACGAATCCGATGTCAGTTTCTTAAAATTCAAAATGTCGGATCTAATATGGCTGACAAGAAAATTAAAAACTTATCGAATTTGTTTAAAACTGTCTACTCGAGGGTTTTTGGAGTCACCATTTTGGATCCGCCATTCTGAATTTTAAGAAACTGACACTTGATTCGTAATCAGCGTCTCCAAGAACCCCGATCAAGAGGTTAAAACGTTAAAACGCAATCATGGGACTTCACCCTAACACCTTTCGGATTTCCGCTTTCACGCTTTTACGTCGTCATAGGACGGTACCTGAAAACGCTTTTATAGCTCGTCTCGTAAATTTAGCTTTGTGTATCATTCTGCAGGGGCATAAGTTTGTCTCGTTCTTGTTCTAATTATAATCACTGTGTGACAGTGAAAAATTACTTTGAATCGGACCCAGCCTAAGTTGTTCGTCATGAAAAACTAAAAAAAATGAGTATATATTAAATATCCCCACCCCCAATTTAATTTTAAAGCTAAAAAACAGTTTTTCTGCAATTTTTGTATGAAATATACTATTACTTACAAGGAGAGGTTGTCAACCGTCCCCCGCCGATATCACTGGGGCTGAAATATGGTGTTCTATATCGAAATCCATTAGACACGTGTTTATTCATTGTTGCCAATGAGCATTTCTTAACAAGATATTAGCAATAAACAAATTATTTAAATAATTTTACAATTCTTAGTAAAAATTCATCAAATTGAGCTGAAATTCGTTACTCGGGAGTTTTTAAGGTCGCTGAATTCGAATCTGTGATCAAAAATGCAAAATTTAAAATGGCAGATCCAATATGGTGGACATTATTTTTGAAAAGTTATTAAATTCGCTTAAAACGAGTTACTCGGGGGTTTTTGGGGTCGCTGAATTCAAATATATGATCAGAAATGCAAAATTCAAAATGGCGGATCCAATATGGTGGACATTATTTTTGAAAAGTTATTAAATTCGCTTAAAACGTGTTATTTGGGGTTTTTGAGGGTCGCTGAATTCAAATATATGATCAAAAATGCAAAATTCAAAATGGCGGATCCAATATGGTGGACAATATTTTTAAAAGTTATTTAATTTGCTTAAAACGTGTTACTCGGGAGTTTTTAGGTTCGCTGAATTCAAATATATGAAAAAATATTTAAAGTTCAAGAAGGCGAATCCGAAATGGTGGACAATATTTTTAAAAGTTATTTAATTCGCTTAAAAAATGTTACTAGGGTGTTTATGGCATCGCTGAATTCGAATCTACTATCAAAAATGCAAAATTTAAAATAATGGATCCAATATGGCAGACATTATCTTTGAAAAAATACTATTTCGCTTAAAACGTTTTACTCGGGGGGGTTTTGGGGTCAGTGAATTCAAATATATGATCAGAAATGCAAAATTCAAAATAAAGAATCCAAAATGTCGGACAATATTTTTTAAAAGTTTTTTAATTCGCTTGAAATGTGTTACGAAGGGGTTTTGATGACGTTCAATTGGAATCCAATATGACGGACGAATTTTTGAAGTGATCGGGTTTGCTGGAAGTTCGTTACGCGGGTGTTGTTGGAGTATCGTGAGTTCAAATATGTAATCACATTTTGAAAATTCAAAATGGCACATCCAATATGTCAAACAAATTTTTGAAAATTGATCGACTTCGCTTGAAACTCGATATTAGGAGGTTATTGGGGTCTCTAAATTCGAATATGTTATGACATTTTTAAAATTTTAAATTATGGATCCAATATGGAGGACGATTTTTTAAATTGTGATCGGATTCGCTTGAAATTTGTTACTCGGTGTTTTTGGGGTCGAATATGATATTACATTTTTAAAATTCAGTTTGGTGGATGCAATATGACGGACGAATTTTTGAAAAGTGATCAGATTTGCTTTAAACTCGTTACTTGGGGGTTTTTGGAGTCACTGAATTCAAAAAAGTTATTACGTTTTTAAAATTAAAAATGGCAGATTCGAAATGTCAAAGAAAATGTTCAAAAGCAACAAATTAGGCTATGAATGCTTACATAGGTGTTTTTGGGATCGCTGAATTCGAATATTTCATTCAATTTTCAATATTCAAAATGGTGGATAAAAATTTTAAAATAATAAATTATGCTGAAAATAGTTGCTCAGGGGTTTTTAAGGGCGCTGAATTTGAATACACGGAAATAATTAGTATCAGAATTATTTTAGAACTTGTTCAAAAACTATGGATACGAGAATAATTTTTGAATTTCGCAGGTATTTCTATAATGACATTTAAAGAATCCAAAACGATTTCTAGAAATCTTTATACGAGTTTCGGAAGTCATCTCGAAATAAATTCTAATTTTTTTAGAAAAACTTTTTGGAATATTACAAAGAATTAGTAATATAAAAACTTCCGAATTATTTTCGTATCCACAGTTCTTTAACGAGTTCAAGAATAATTCTGGTACTAATTTTTTCCGTGTATGTTTGTTAATAAAAAGTGCAGAGGGAGAACCAGAAAAATTTGCTAACTGTTGCACACAATATTTTTTGTGATGAGTGCATCAATGATTTACATGCGTAAAAGTAGAAAACTTTTTTTTTAAAAAATTCATCCGCCAAATTGGTAAAATACAATTGTTTGGTAGTTCAGGACGCTATTTTGAAAAATTGGAGAGGGGATTAGTAAGGTAAAGTAAAGTATAGTAATATAGTAAGTATAGTAAAGAGTTTCTATATTTTTACAGTAAAACTATTGAGTGCACGATTAGCCTAACGCACAATGAATCGTAATCGCTAATCCTTAATCGTAAGAATGAGAGGAAGTAGGACAGACATATATCTTTGTCCTGCTTCCTCTCATTATTACGATTAAGGATTAGCGATTACGATTCATTGTGCTTTAGGCTATTTATAAAAAAGAGAGCTGTGAGAAAAAAATTCTCTTTAATATTTCCGTTTTTTTGTGGAAAATCATAAAAAATTACGCATTTTTGTAAAAAAGTGCAAAAATACTCGGTTCAGATTAGACATTTCATTATGGTTAACAGGTTATCTAGAAACTTGACAACTATATGTGTGAATTACCTATAATGCATTGGTGCGCCACTGTCGATTGTACTTAACCTTAAAATGTCACTCGTAGTTTCATGCATGAAGTAGGATAAGGAGATGAAACGCCTGTAGTTTGTCGCGGGAAAACTTGACACCAATCAGGGGGGTCCCAGTAGTACACGTCTTTTTTTCCCTGTTGACAACAGCATTTGCTGTGGTGATTTTTATAACTATAATTTATCACGTGACCATATCACATGTACATAAGACACAGCCACGCACACAATGAAAATTAATTCTACTTTTCCCCTGAAGGGGCGCATAGTCGGCAGGGAAAAAGCAAAGCTGTCTACTGTGACCCCCCTATATGGGGGCCAGTAAAAATACGTCGTTTCATCTCCTTATCCTACTTCATGGTTTTATGACAGTCGAATGGCTAATACACCAAACTCTATATGGCAGTTCCCAATCAGCAATAAAATGTGGTCGATCTGCCCATAATTATCGCAGTTCCATGGAAATATTTTTTTCAGTGTATAAGAGCGTGAAGATGGACGAAAAAATCAGTGCATTTGGGGCTTAATGGGTTAAACTCGAGCCGGGGCAGGTTGGCGCACTTTGAAATACTCTAAATAAACTGTTCTAAAAACAAAAATAGAGAATGTTTAGGAACTGCCTTTTTTTAAATCAAAGCTGAGATGTCAAGCAAGGTTATTGTGAAGTATAGTTTTCATTAATTCAAAATTAACAAAGTTAATCAACAAAGAGTGAAAAGTGCACGAAGTAGCCCCGGTTTCTCCTATTGTATTTTCCAGTAGTGCGAAAAGCAACCTATTGTTTCACTATCAAATTGGTACCCCGTTTTATACTCTTTTAATAACTTTTCGAACATTATGTCCTCCATATTGGATCCGTCATTTTGAATTTTGCTTTTTTGATAGTGGATTCGAATTCATTGACCACAAAAACCCCCCGAGTAACAAGTTTTAAGCGAATTAATTAACTTTTATAAAATAGTGTCCGCCATTTTGGACCCGCCTTTTTGAATTTTGCATTTTTGATCATATATTTGAATTCAGCGACCCCTAAAACCCCCGAGTAACTCGTTTTAAGCGAATTTAATAACTTTTCAAAAATAATGTCCGCCATATTGGATCCGCCATTTTGAATTTTGCATTTTTGATCACAGATTCGAATTCAGCGACCTCAGAATTCCCCGAGTAACGAATTTCAGCTCAATTTGATGAATTTTTACTAAAAATTGTAAAATTGTTTAAATAATTTGTTTATTGCTAATATCTTAAAGACGTCGAGGTATAACAGTGGCGGTTTTACGGGGAGGCGATTGGGGCGACCGCCCCCCCCCCCCCGAGAATCTTATATTTGTATAAGAGAGAGAGTGCTATCTATGGTGCTATCTCTTTTTATCCCATATATCGCCCCTCCCGAACACTTTGCCTAAAGCCGCCCCTGAGGTATAATGATATGCACTGTCGGTAACCGACCTGTGCAGATCACTAGAACTCGACTGTCGATAAACCGGTTGTACTATGGAAAGGTTTTTCTACAGTTTTCCCTCTCCACTGGCGAGCAAACCCAATATACCGGGTGGTCCAGGCAAATGCGAGTACTCCTAATTTCAAGCCGTCCTGTAGACGCAAAAACACTTAGAGGAAATAAAGAAAAAAGTACTGAATTCTAGGAACTCCCTACGGGGGACACTTATTGGGCCTGTGAGGTCGTTAAAACGAGTGTATAATAACTATTGCTAATATCTCGTAAAGAAATGCCCATTGGCAACAATGAAAAAACACGTGTCTAATGGATTTCGATATAGAACAACATATTTCAGCCCCAGTGATATCGGCGGGGGACAGTTGACAACCTTTCCTTGTTAATCATTTTTGGTCCGATTTTAAATTTTTTTCTCTTTATTTTAAAGTTAAGAAACGAATTTTTCTATTTTAAATATAGGTTTGATGTTTTAAATTTAATTTATGGTAGAAAAAAATGTAAAACAGTTCGAAATTTATTAATTTTTTTTGAATTTTTTCAACTTTGTTAATGATTTACAGCCCACTTTTATTTAGAATGTTTTTTTCCGTAGTCAATTATTTAAAGTGTATTTATTTCTGAGTGGAATAAGCTATTATTTAATTAAATTGATAAAAAAAAGTGACTGAGTTATTGCATTTTTGTCTTTATAATCACTACTTTTCGGGAAAATCAAGTTTCAAAAATTTTGGTGCCATTCTAAATTTTCAATATTTTACAAAAATTTACTAAAATATGTATAAAAAAAGTTGTTAGAAGATGATAAGTACCCCTTGCAACAATCAAAGAAAGCAAAAAAGAAAGAAAATAATTTTTTTACTTAAATAAAATACTCTGATTTTTAATAGAAAAAATGCAATAAATCAGTCACTTTTTTACCAATTTAATTAAATAAAAGCTCATTCGACGCTGAATTAAATACACTGTAAATAATTTACTACAGAAAAAAACATTCTAAATAAAATTGGTTCGTAAATCATTGCTAAAGTTGAAAAAATTAAATAAAAATTGCCAATTTTCAAATTTGCTACTCTTTTTCTACTATAAATTAAACATAAAACCTCTATTAGTTATAGAAAAGTTCGTTTCTCAGCTTTAAAATAAAGAAAAAAATTTTGAAATCGGACCAAAAATGACGAAGTAACAGTATATTTCATACAAAAATTGCAGAAAAACTGATTTTTAGCTCTGAAACGAAATTTTTGGGGGTGAGGGGGAAATTTAATATATACCATTTTTTTAGTTTTTCATGACGAACAACTTAGGCTAGGTCTGATTCAAAGTATTTTTTTTCTTATTTTTTGTAACACAGTGTTATGTGTCTTTTCCCGAAATTTAGAAAAACTTGTGCGAGATTGAGACAAACTTATGCCACTGCTGTGTAGTAGAATGAGACAAAGCTAATGTTACGGGACGAGGTATAAAAGCGCCCTTAGAAATTCACAACAATTTTCTGGAAGAGAAAAAAAACACGTGCGACATTTGCGCAACGTACTGAAAATTATAAAAGACTAAAGTATTCGAAGAATATTAAGCGCTTCAATTTTTAACTTGGACCAAAGCAAAGGAAACAATCAATGAATCCACCAATAGCAAGGATAACGGTACTAGATAATAGAGTAAGTCAAGGAAAGATGGATCAATTTTTATATTTTTTTATCTACAGCCCAGAAATCGTAAAAAAAATCGATTTTGAACACAAGTAAGTTTTAGTTCCACTTTAGAAAAAAGACATACGTATAAAAATTTATTTCTGTCAATATTTTAAACGATAATAGACGTTCGAAAAAAAAAGAAAAAATCGAGAAGAGATGAATCTTTCGAGAAAAGATGGATCAAGAAGCAAAAATGAGTGTTACTATCGTTTTTCATACATTCATACAAATATGGACTGTTAACTACATATTTTAATCTTAAAGATACTGGAATATGGTACAAGGATGCAGATAAAAAAACTGTTTGTAAATTGATTTGAGATGTAAATAAGTAAAAATATCATTTATTGATAAATGAAAATTTTATTTTTTCATAAGTAAGAAAAGTGTATTATTGAAAAAGGTTTTGTTTTACTTAGTCATATTTATAGAGAAGTGAATCATCTCTCCTCGAACATCGACAAAAAGTAATGTGCGCGATAAATTGAAATAAGCTTTAGAATTATGTTTAATAACATATATTCACCTTACAAATAGCAGTCGCACTTCGACGTACGTACTACTTTAGTAACCAATCATAACGACTAAAATAGAAACGTATTATTTTTTACACATGACAAAAATTCCAGATTGTTTTCTGGTCGAATAAAAAAGTGATTGTCCTATTGCTTCCTAAATAAACTTGGAAATGACAAGACTTTCTGAACTATTAGTCTATGTATCATGATACACTAACTGACAAACAACCAGATGAGTAAGTGCGAAATACTGAAAATTGCGAGGAGTGATCTATCTCTCCTCGTGGTCCATCTCTCCTCTACTTACCCTAACCTCCTAGATGCGTCCGTGTTCCACACATAATTTTATATAATTCCTTGAGTCAAGAACTCTACTGAAAACGCTGTTTTTAGAGTTCTGGGGATTAAAAGGAAGAGAATCCTACTTTTATCACAGTTTAAACCCAACAGCAATGCTATTCAAGCACTCTTGCTATTTTAACTTTGTACTTGTATACTTAAAAATGTAATAATTAATTATGTGTTTCAGAGAAAAGCAAAAAAATAGGCCATGAAGCGGAAGCCGATATTAAAACATTCTCCATTTTATATGCGGTATCCGAGATTGTTTGTCATACCAACAGTTATTCTTTCTGTAGGAATATTTTATAGTAAACAGATTTACGATGTTTGTAACTCTCCATCTTTAAATAAAATTGAGTTTGAGAACGAGTTAATAATGGAGAAATCAAACAATGACTAACAAAACAGGCTACACATGTGAATTAGAAATTTTATTCAGAGCAAAATAAGTGTTATTTTATAAGTTTAGATATGATTTACTGATATATGCTATGAATCACAAAGTATAAATAAAAAAACACGTATACATTTGTTAAAGAATTTTTAAAAATTGGTGCAAATTATACATAATGTATGACATTTAAATTAATTCAAAGAAAGATTTTCGTGCAATAAATTTTGTTTTCATTTCTACATAGT
Organism: Ganaspis brasiliensis; assembly: GCA_037103525.1. Classification (NCBI taxonomy): domain Eukaryota; kingdom Metazoa; phylum Arthropoda; class Insecta; order Hymenoptera; family Figitidae; genus Ganaspis; species Ganaspis brasiliensis. The sequence goes on along the minus strand of JAZKLR010000841.1, from coordinate 238,533 downwards.
TTTAAAATTAAAATGGAAAAGTTTACCTTAAAATGTCATTGTGCACTTGGTTTTCTGTTACGTTTTCTTTTAATAGTTTACTCAACTTACCATGATAAGTTTTTTAGCGTACCATATACCGATATAGATTATAAAGTATTTACAGATGCTGCTCGATACATGCTTGATGGTTGTTCTCCATTTAAACGTCATACTTATAGGTACAGTCCGTTATTGGCTTTACTTTTAACACCAAATATTTTGTGTTCTTCACTTTATGGAAAAGTCTTTTTTTCATTTATTGATATTTTAGTTGCAATGCTAATTAGCAAATTAATACTTATGAATAAAAATAATGACGTAAATATTGCAATTAAATGTGCATGTTTATGGCTCTATAATCCTCTAACAATTGTAATTTCAACTAGAGGAAATGCTGACTGTTTAGCTGCGTTTTTAGTGATTTTATCTTTATGTTTCTTACAATCAGGATATTTTTCATTAGCTGGTTTAATACATGGAGCTTCTATACATTTTAGACTATATCCTTTACTTCTAAGCATGGCTATATATTTCTCTCTTCGTATGCCAAAGAGTTTCTTTGTAAACATGAATCAATTTAAATTTACTTTTGCTTGTATTATATCATTAACAACCTTAACTGCAGTCAGTTACTATTTTTACGGCTATAAATTTCTACATGAGAGTTTAATATATCATTTAATTAGAAAAGACACACGTCACAATTTTTCTATCTTTTTTTATCCCCTTTACTTATCTGTTAGTAACTCACTGTTTCAAAATTTTCGAATTTTTAACGTTGTACCTCAATTTTTATTATTAGTATCGACTTCTACTTTTTATTCATCCAAAAATAATCTACCGTTTGCCTTAATGATACAAGTGTTCATTTTTGTAACTTACAATACTGTTATAACATCACAGTATTTTTTTTGGTTTTTATGTTTATTTCCATTATCTTCTCAGCAACTAGATTACAACCTTCCTAAATTCCTAAAACTTTTCGGAATTTGGATAAGCAGTCAATGTATGTGGTTAGCAATGGCATACTCATTAGAATATCGGTCTATAAATACTTTTAATTTTATTTGGCTAGCGAGCATACTATTTTTTGTTATTAATATTAAGATTTTAATTTATGTACTTAAAATTTTTAGAAAGGAATAATGTTTCAAACAATAATTCAGGTCTTTAATATAATGAACTCCGAGTTACATTAAACTGTTAATTTGTACATAAAATAAAGAATAAAGTAACTATTAGAATTTCATTTTTTAGATTATTCAATAACTATTCCATAACATTGAGGTATGGACCTCAATGGAAGTGTACTCTTTTAGAGTAGCTGTTAAAAACGTTTTAATTCAAGATTTTTGATAAACTTTGGATCTTTTTTTACTTTGATTTATTTAATAATAGTGTTTAATAAAAACATTGTATTGAATTAGCCAAAAAAATTGAGATTGTACGTTACTAACAGTTACTCAAAAGTAGAAGAGTACCAAATGGAGGTATCGATGGTTTTTCCTAATAATTAGTTGTATGTTATTCAATCAACTAAAAAACTTTTTTTCAATATGTACAAAGTACTTTTTATTAAAGTTAATTCATTGGAAAAGCTAAATGTTATGCATTTTTATTTAGTATTTCCTTATATTTTGTGATGCAATATTGCATTGTTCCAATCTACGGTTGAAAATTTTTTTTTCTTTTTTCAAAATAGCGCCAATTTCCGGTTGTGAGACATAGCAAGTCACCAGTTGTGAGATAGTGGCGCCGCCCATCTGTGGTAGCCTATACTTTTTTTTATGCAGCATAAAGCGCTCTGTTCAGTTTAGTTCGTTACGTACATTTGACAGTACTACAATAATTATTTGAAGTGTGCGAACATGCGCACAAGTTATTTCACTTCCCTACATTGCGACAGCGATTTCGATGAAGAAAACTGATAGTCATATTTTAAAGAATAAATATGATTATTTAGTATATAATAATATATATTATTAATATATTTAGTTATTTATACTAAACATAATGTTTCAAGACAAAAATTTTTCATTTTTTTATAAGTGTCTCACAACTGGACACTTTTTTTTACTAAAAAGATGTGCTCGGAAAATTGATCATAAAATTTTTCGAGTTCATCTGAACACTACATTTTCTATTAATAAAAGTTTCGTATTTAAGTTACTTTTTGAACGGTGTATTTTATTTACGATTTCGTTTACCTATTTCCAATTTATAGGTCAGAAATAAAACCCGTCTCACAACTGGCGACTCTCCCTTATATATATTAGGGTGATTTTTGTTTTTGACAATTTTTTTTCAGTCCTCACCCGAAATTTGCTTGGATATATCGTAAGAAAAATTGCCTGGTTATAGCCCTTAATATTAATTTTAAGTACTCGCCCAAAGCATTAAAAGATTTTCCATGTAAAATATACGTAAGTCGACGTACTTTTTTTTCAAATTTCTATAACTTTGTCGCATTTTAGGCTATTCCATTGTCTTGTTCTTTATTTACTCAGAATTGAACACTCTACAAAAGTGCCCATTGACGCGAAGTATAAGTTGTACTGGTCGATAAAGATGAATTTTACCCTTAAAAATTTTTTAGTATCTTAAGAAATATTAATCTAAGCGATTTTCTCTATAGGACCTTTTTTGTAGGAAATTAAATTTTCAACAAATTTGCCATTTACATTTTTTTGGTCAAATCAAATTTTTTGGAGATAACAGCAAAAAAACGCTAATTTTGGGTAAAATTCATTTTTAGCGGCCTGTGTCAACTCACCAGTAGAACTTATACTTTCGCGCCAATAAGCACTTTTGTAGAGTGTTCAACTCTGAGTCAATTAAGAACAAGACCAATGGAGTAGCATAAATGCGACAAAGTTATAGAAAATTAAAAAAAAGTACGTCGACTTACCAGTGTTTTAGATGAAAAATATTTTAATGCTTTGGGCGAGTTCTTAAAATTAATATTAAGGGCTGTAAATTTCAGCCATTTTTTCTTACGACATACCCAACCAAATTGCGGATGAGGACTGAAATAAAAATTGACGAAAAAAACCACCCTAATATATATATGGGCGATTCTACGTGAGATTTTAATGCAGATTTTAAATTCGGTCAAACAACCCACACAGCACCAGAAATTCCCTGAATTTCCCCTGAATATTGGTCCACATTTCCCGAATATTCGAACCTAATATTCAGGGAAGTTTCGTGGAAGCATCAAAATGTCCGCCATAAAGAATATTGGACGCTAAATTTCCCTGAAAATGTATTTCTAATTTTCAGGGAATTTCCGCATCTAATATTCCTAGAATATTCAGGGAAAGTTAAAAAAAATTTCCAAAATTTTTTTGATCTGGTAATTGATAAAAATTGTATGTCATATTTGGCACCCGTAGGATTCTAGAACATTAAAAACTACTGCGCAGCCGTAAGTGTCACAGAAACCAAGTTCGACCATTGCGCATCATGTACAGAAGATTTACGAATACAGTACTCTCTCACTAAGTGACCGAAAACGGGGCTGTAGGGGAATAAAATGGTTACTTATCGAGAGCCCCCACTCTCTTTTGCATTATATGTAGATTTCATGTCAAAACAATTGAATGTAAATAAACTCGAAAACGAAATAGTTCGCGGTAAATTTAAAATGACTCAAGAAAATATTTAAAAAATGTTTAGATATCTTTGTTTACTAAAAATTAAGAGTATAAGAAAAAATAAAATTAAGGAGGGTCACTTGTCAACTTTTAACCCTTTCATATTGGTAATGTTTTTTAATATATAGTTTAAAGATCTAAAATTATCGTATCATAAAAAAATAGGAATATAATTTTGACCAGCTTAGCATCTGTATTCTTAAGAAAATTGTAATGTTTGGAAAGAGAATTATTATCACTGAAACTCATAAATTTCGATGGGTTAAAATTTTTATTATTGACTCGTCCACGAAGAATACATATAAAATAATAAATTTAGTTAAAAATTGATAAACGATAAATTTTATCTTTTATTTTAGAATTCAAATTTTTTATTGTCTACAATTATTAATTCTTTGCAAAGAATCTTTATCGAGTTTACTCTTAGGTTTGTTTACGTCTATTTTTGGTTATTTAATTATCTGTCATTTTTCTAACACTTGAAGTTGCTAATTTAAACTTAACTTTCATTTTATCGCATTTGCTATGGTGGGGAGCAAATAATGTGTGTGTAAAAATATGTGTGAAGGGGAACGGCTACTTACTGAGCGGGCACTTAGTGAGAGAGTACTGTACTGTGAATATTGAAGGGATATTAGATGCGGAAATTCCCTGAAAATTAGAAATACATTTTCAGGGAAATCTAGCGTCCAATATTCTTTATGGCGGACATTTTGATGCTTCCACGAAACTTCCCTGAATATTAGGTTCGAATATTCGGGAAATGTGGACCAATATTCAGGGGAAATTCAGGGAATTTCTGGTGCTGTGTGGGAAATTTCTTTTCATTCTTTATTGAAAAAAAATACGTAATTTTTTTATATTGTTTTTGGTAGCCTGGTTTTTGAGTTATGAAATTTTAAAATTTTTAGTTTTTAAAAGTATACCTATTTTTAAACACATATATCTCTGAAACTGTGCATTATAGAAAAAATTTTCTAGAAGAAAAAAAGTTTAGTTTTTTCTCAACTTTTAAATAATTTTAACAAACAAAAAAAAATTTAATTTTTAAAAAAAAATGACAATTTTTTATAGACAAATTAATTTTTTTTTAAAAATTTTTTTTTAAAGATACTTGGGAGAAATAAGTAAAGTTTGCAAAAGGATTCAGAGGGAAACCCGGAATAGTAGTATCCACCTTATTCGCCGGGCCTGAGTAATATTACTGTAATATTACAGTGATATTGAGGTAATATTACGATGACATTAAGGTAATATTACAAATTTAATTTACATTAAATAAAATATTTTAAAAAAATTGGGCTCACCCAGGGTTCAAACACCCAGGGTTCGAACACACAAGGGTTGACACGGCGCACAGTGGTCTGAAACTGGAATTTGCTGTCAAAAATCGACTAGGGTAAATGTAGGTATTATCGCGGATTTTCAGATAAGTCGAACTTTGAAGTGCTCGAGAAAACTAATTTCAGTAGATCCCATGATATTTTTTGCTTTAATTAAAAATTTAATACTATTTATTCTTTGAAAAAATTTGACAATGGTATCAAATTATATTTTAATAATTAAATAGAAGATTAAATATTTAAATAGAAGATTAAGTAATTCAATAGAAGATAAAAAAATCAATTGCATGTATTTTCGCGGCTCTTAAGGGGAAGTTCTCATTGCCGTTTTTTAAAAATTCGATTTTTATTTTTTCCATATTTTGAAAGCTACATGTGTTTAGAATATGTCAGTAAAAGGGTATTTACGTAAAAAATATTTACGTTTATATAGTTTTTGGAACGCACCGACATCCCGTGGTATTTACGTGGTTTCAAAGGTTTAAACTTGCTTTTCTCGAAACAAGATTTTTTATAAGTGCATAATTTGAAAGCTAATTATGTCTAGAATATGAGGGCAGATGGGTATTTTAGACCAACAAATAATAACAATTCCAGAGCATTTTTAAACCATTAACAGCCCGTGCATTCACATCATCCAACGCGTTTTTCTCGAAACCAGGTTTCTCAAATTGGTGGGCAGCATTCTAGCATCTAAACTTTTCAACCAATAAACTTATCCTTTTGGGTACTTATACACGATTATTTTCTGCTGGGGTTATACCTATAAGGAGCCATCCATAAATTATGTAAAACTTTTAGGGGGGAGAGTGGGTCCAGGAAATCTTACGACCAATAGAAAAAATGGCGCTAATGTATGTAAAAAATCTTACGTAGGGGAGGGGGGGGGGGTTCAAATTACTGAAAAAACGTCTTACGTAATTTATGGATGGACCCTAATATGTTATATTTGTTAACATTAGAGATTTTTTACAAGGGGTCAAAGATAAAAAAGTAGTGTGAAAAACGCTTCTTTGCTTTAAAGTATCCGTTATTTTATTATTTTTCTAATTTTTTACTATATTTTAGGTATAACCTATTCTTTAGGATGTCTACTTTATAACAATTTTTGGTTTATTGTAATAGGATAGAAATTGCAGAGTACAGAGTGACCACCAGATGTATCATTTCGAAAAACTTCGCTCAGGAGATTCCCCGGTAAGAAGGCTTTCATTAGAAAGTATTAAAATATTTAATACAATTTTATCCCTGATAGTAGCAGACGTTTTAATGCAAAGAAAACGAATTAAATTAGTTTCAGTTTAATGCATTTTAATCATTTACTTAAAAATGAAAAAAAACCCGAAGCTATGAGACTTGAACTCGTGAACCCTCGTTCTTTAGTTCTGAGCTGCATCCATGAGGCCATTGACGCACTTGCAGATCGTTGCAAATACGTTGCTTACAATTTACGGTTAGGTGTATGTCTGATAACAGACAATTATTTAACTCAGATGCTAAGGTTAATGACAAATTCAATAACTTTTAATATTAATTGTAAACACATAAATTTAAAAATTATTTTCCAAATAACTATAATTATAATTTGTTTGTTTTAAAAAAGAGTTAATTTTTTTTTCAAGTTTCAAAAATAAATTTTAAGAAATAATATTTATTTTATTGCTACATCAATAACATTCAGTTACCCCAATTGTGCGACTCTATTATTTCTAATTAATCGACAGTTGCTAATTTATATTGTCTTTTACGATCGAGAAACGTCAAATTCAAATCAGGTAAAAGCATTTTTGTCCACTTTAGGTTCGATCGCTTCTTAAATGCAAAAAAACACTATTAGAGTGCTTTCACTGTAAAAACAAGTGTCTTATTTTAAGACATTTTTGTCCTCACTTTTAAGACGTTTTAAGGTGTCTTAATTTTAAACCAATGAGAAAGCATCTTTCAAAAATACTAATTAATGAAATAGCTTGAAATAACCGTAAGACCCTTTCTTAATGTCTTGTGTCTTAAAATAAGACACTTAGAAGACAAAAGTTTTTGCAGTGTTAAAATTTCGTATGGAGCTTTCAAAATTTAAACGTATTAAAGCTAATTGTTCAATTATCAATATTTGACATAAATCGTATTAAAATATCCATATTCATACAGCTACTTAAAAGTAATAAAATGAGCTAACCTTAAAACAGCATTGAAAAGCAATAAAATATATTTCTGAAAAATGATGTCTTTTCATTTGGAATTAAAATGCATCAAATTCACAACAAACTATTCTCAACTTCAGGTATTAAAAGTACTTGGCACAATCAGGGATTAAATAATATTGAATTGCATTAAATTTGGCATTAAGTCTGGAAAATTTAATACTCACTAATGCAAGGCTTGTTACCGGGTCGCTATATTAGCCGCCGTTTTAAAGTTTTATGAAAATAAAACATAATTTTAAATGTTCAAAAATACATGTATATTTGCAGAAAAAATCTAGATCTCTGAGTCTTAACTGTCCCACGCAAAAGAGGGTCAAAGTTTAGCTGTTTTTCGTCGTCACAATGCGAACCTCCCCTTAAATTGCAGTTGAAGGTATTTTCTAGCATCAAATATCGCGGTTGAGAATATTAACGTATATTAAATAACGTTGGTTTAATAATGGTTTAATAATTTCTTGTTATTGAGAAGGTAAAATATTAAAATTGGAAAAAAGTAAAATGAATAAGATTCATATTTTTTGCAGGAATAACCATTTAAATATCAAGATTATTGAATAATCTGTATATTTAAAATTTTTCGATAGATGACTATTACATATTTTTATTTTTAGAAATCTTTGAAAATACATATAAAGAATAATAGAATTTAAGAAAAAAATTAATAAATATCTTTACTTATTTTTTCTTTTTGTAATAAACTGTTTCAGTGATGCAGTATGTTTTTAGGTTTGTTTTGATTTTCAAAGTATAAAAACAAAGAAACTACTATGTCATTTTTGGTTAAAAATTCACGTAAGTATACAATTTTCAAAATTTCTATTATGAATTTAACTATTATTAACTTCATTTTAATCGATTTACAACTCGTTACAACAACAATATAAAATCTTCTAAAATTTATAACACGACGTAGTATAAGGAGCTCCCACTCTGTACGTTTTTTTGGTTTGGTTTGGTTAGTGGCCTTAGGCTCCTTTCCTGATCTTACTGAATGACAACCAGGTGTGGTCCAATAGCCATAGAATATTTAAGAGTGTAGTGTTGTCCGCTATGTAGCACTGTATGTATATCCAATTCCATAAATGAATAGAGATTAACCATAAGTAACTGTAAAAGAGTCTGTTGACTTGGAATTGTTGTTTAGTCCTATTCCTATATAAGAAATCAGCTAGCTATGGGCTTGTAACGCAAAAAGCGTTACGCTTAATGGTATAGAGAGAGGAAAATTGAAAATAGTTGATGTGAGAGAGATAAGAAAGGTAGGTATAATTAAAAAATTTTCTTCGTCTAATGATCCTGATCCTAATTGGGGATGGCAGGTAGCGTGAAGGTGATTCTCTAATACAAATATTCACGTCGAAGTCGCGTCGACGCGGCGTCGATTGGCAATGCAAAAGTTACTGTTGCCAACTATCTTGAAAATTTATTTTTCACGTGTGGTTAAAATTCCGATATTCCTGTTAGTTAGCAGTGACAGTGTATTTGATATCTTTTATCAAAGATACTTTTATAAATATAAATCAAGGCATGTATATACATATTTTGAAGTTTATGTATACATATGTCGATTATTTGTGATTGTGTTGTATATTTACCAATTATTATTTATATTATTTACCAATTATTGGTAAATTAACAACACAATCACAAATAATCGACATATGCATACATAACCTTCAAAATGTGTATATACATGCCTTGATTATTTTTTCATCTTTTTCATATTACTTTAACACTTTTTACTGATATTTCCTTATCAGAAAATGTTATAGGAGGCCTCTACATATTTACAATTACATAGGTTATGCGGTACAGACACTTTGTATAATTACAAGTGTAACAATAAATAAGGTGCACTCGTTGAGAACATATTACGATTCATGTTCTCAACAAATCTGTCTCAGTGCTTAATTAAAAAATAAAATTACCTGAATACTTGAAAATCCGAGAAAATTAGCTTATATTTAGGAGAATCCATATATTTTTATAATTGGCAAATTCTTTCATTCATTCATTCATTTTGTCAGTCGACAACTCAAGTTTGTCACTCAGATATTTTACGTTTTAAATCAGCTACTTTTTAAAAAATGTATTATTTACATTCATTAACTTTTTAATTTAAAAATATCAGTTGAAATAATTTTAATTTTGTTATTAATAAATCTATAATTCTTTCTATAATTGCCAACAGTTTCCAAATTACAATTATTCTCCTAAAATTTTGTGATTTTATTCTTAATTTTTTTTAATTCATTTCTTCTGTTGTCGATTATTTTCGTCAGTTTTAGAATTTTTTTCAATATTGTCAATTAGTTTCCTCATTTCTCAATTATTGTCTTTAATATACAAATATTTTTGTCATTTTTTAATTTTTTTTTCCATTGTCAACTACCTATTTTCTTAGTATTTAAATTTAATTCTCTAATCTTCAATTTACTTTTCTTAATTTTTAATTTCTTTCTTCAATTCTCAATTATTTTCCTCAATTTTTAATTATTTCATACACTATTCTCGCCTCTGTTCAATTATCAATTATTTCCTTGAAATTTCAAATTGAAAGACTATATTGAAAATCAAAGAAAATATCTGAAATTGAAGAAAAGATTTGAAAATTGAAGAAAGTTATAAAAAAATGAAATCAAATCAATAGAAAATTTTAAAATTGAATTGAAATTTGAAAAAATAATGAATAATTTAAAAAAAATTACAAAGGCGAAAGTAATTATTGAAAATTGGAAACAAAATTCAAAAAATTGCTAGATTAATACACAACTGAAAAAATTTTTTAAATAAAACAATAAAAATTAAATTTCAAGAAAATAATTGCAAAAAGAAAAGTTAAAATTTGTAGGAATACTTGTTGAAAATAATTGTAAATTGAACAACTGGACTGAAAGTAGGAAGTAACTAAAATTAAAGAAAATGATTGAAAATTAACGAAAACAATTAAAATTTTAAGGAAATAATTAAAAGTTGAAAAATGAAAATGAAATTTAAAGAATCTCAATAAAAGATTGAAAAGAATAACTGAAAAAAGGCGAGAACTATTGCTAACTGAAAAATGGTATTGAAATTTGAAAAAAAATTGAGAATTGCAGAAAATATTTGTACAATTGAATTTAAAATTAAAGAAAATTGTTAATAATTGAAAGAAGAAGCAACCAAATATGAGAATTAAAAAATATTAATAAAAAATTAAGAAAATTATAGGAATAATTGTAAATTGAACAACTGAATTGAAGAAGAAAAAAAATTAAATTGACGAAAATAATTGATGATTCACGACATGTTCTTTAGGTTCAACTCCTTTAGCAGTGTGATGAGGTAAATTGCCTCTTTTGCAGCTTCGCTGAGGCTCATATACTCCGCCTGAGTCGACGATAGTGCTACGGTCTTCTGTTTTCGAGAACACCAGGACACGGCTCCGCCAGACACGATGAAGCTATAACCGGTGTATGATATTCGGTCCATAGGGCAATTTCCCCAGTCTGCATCAGCATATCCGGTTACCTGTTGATTATTCCGTGAGTAGACGAGTTTCATGTCAGCTGTGCCTTTGAGGTAGCGTAGGATTCGTTTGGCTGCCTCCCAGTGACGTCGTCCATGATCGTTATTGAACTGACTCAGTAGATTCACTGCATGAGCGATGTCGGGACGAGTCCCGATTGCCACGTATGTGAGAGCTCCAATTAATTCCCTGAATGGAAGCGATGTCGTCTTCTCGGATGCTGTTGGTTTTTCCAACTTGTTTCCACAGACGAGAGGAGTTCTTACCGGTTTGCATTCGGTCATGTTGAATTTGGCTAATGTGTCGTTGATATATCCGGTCTGACATAATGTTACCTGGTTTAGGGTTTGTTTGATCTCGATTCCTAAGCAGTAGCTGGCGACTCCTAGGTCTCTGACGTCGAAGTGAGATGAGAGTCCCTTCTTGATGTCGTTCACCTTTTCTTGATTTTTCGAGACTATTAGAATGTCGTCGAAATACACAAGTACATATGTCGGATTTTCTTTGTTGTTGTCGATGCCAAGGCATGGGTCAGAATTTGTTGGCTTTAGACCCATAGATTTTAATGTCTGGTCCAATTTTGCGTGCAATCTGCGACCTGATTGTCGAAGTCCGTAAATGGATTTTCGAAGTTTGCACACTTTGTTCCCAGTTTTTAATGTGTCGAGCATTCTCTTTGCTTTTTGAAGGATGACTGTGTCCTTTTCGGTTTTGACCATTTCTTCGAGAGATTCCTCTAACATTTCGGGTACTTTCATGTAGAGAAGAGTGTCGATTTCTCCATTGAGGTAGGCTGCTGTAATATCCAACTGATGGATTTTTAAATTGGATTCTGCTGCGAGAGCTACTAGCAAGCGAAGAGTCTCAAGCCTTGCTACCGGGGTGAAAGTGTCGACGAAATCAATTCCGGGTCTCTGGGAGAATCCTTGGGCAACTACCCTCGCCTTTCTCCTGTTGACCGTTCCGTCTGGATTGTATTTATTTCGAAGCACTGTTCTGCAACCGATGATCTTCTGATTGATTGGCTTGTCGACGAGTTCCCAGGTGTCATTAGTTATTAGGCACCTGGTCTCTTGATGAATAGCTGTCATCCATTCGTCGTGTTCGTTTCCAGTGATCGCGTCCTTCAGGGACACTTCTGACACATTGAGGGCAAAGTTGACGTCGAAGAATTCGTCATCGCTGTTGCTCGAGCTGTTGGAATCTTCCGCTTCCACTGTATCTTCTGATCCAGGGGAAATTGAGGGATCGTTGATTGAATCTTCGTGATCCATTTGTCTCTCGAATCCAAGGAATGGTGATCCGGTGCTTGATGACAGCTCGTATTCACGTTCTCGTTCGAATCCGAGGAATGGTGATCCGGTACTTGATGACAGCTCGTATTCACGTTCTCGTTCGAATCCGAGGAATGGTGATTCGCTTCTTGTCGAGTTGTTTCGTTCTTCCACTCCGGATGAGTGTGGCTCATCGCCTCTGGGTATTGAACTTCAAATGATTGGTTCAATTTCGACGATTTTAGGAACGTCAGTTGAAGCGTTGTCGATTTTTGATGATCCTATGATCATCAAAATCCTATGATCATCCTCCTTCCTTCAGGAGTGGAGAATTGTCACTTTCCGGCTCAAAAGATTCGAGAAATTTTACGTCTCTGGACAGAACAAGTTTTCTTTGCTCTGGTATCCAAATGCGATACGCTTTGGATTGATCTGCGTAGCCCATAAAGATTCCTTTTATTCCCCTTGGATCGAACTTGCCTTTGGTGGGAGTTTTGTCCAAGATGAAGACCTTTTCCCCGAAGTTTCGCAGGTGAGAGATGTCAGGCTTTTCTCCTATCCATCGTTGATGTGGAGTTCCTCCCTCGATTCCTTTGGTGACACAGCGGTTCCGGACATAGTTGGCGGCGGCTACGGCTTCGGCCCAAAAGGTGAGAGGTTTTCCGGACTGTATCAGCATGCAGCGAGCGGCTTCAACGAGCGTTCTGTTTTTGCGCTCTGCAACGCCGTTTTGTTGCGGCGTGTGCGGCACGGTTAGACGATGATGGATTCCAAACTTTTTTAACACGACACTTAAACTTTTGTTGATGTACTCGTGGCCGTTATCCGATTGAACGGCTTTTATTTTGTGTCCCGTTTGGTTTTCCGCCATATTTTTAAACTCTATGAATTTTTTAATCACTTCATTTTTCTTGCGAAGAAAATACACTTGGCACCACTTATTGAAGTCATCGATAAACGTGACGAAATAGAATTTTCCTCCGAGAGATTCGTTTCTCATTGGCCCGCACAGGTCGGTGTGGATTAATTCCAGTGGTACTTTTGACGCACTTTTGCTTTTGGGGAACGGTGTACTCGTAAATTTTCCCGATGCGCAAGTTTCGCACTTACTTAAATCAGTCGATACGTTGTAATTGAAGCCGGTCACGTGTTCATTTTTTAGCATGTCGATCATGTCTTTTTTATTTAAATGTCCGAGACGGTCGTGCCAAATTTCGGTATCACCTTTAATGTTCACCGCAGCACTCGCGATATTTGATTTACTTGAGTCTTTACACAGATAAAATAAATCCCCGATTCGGTTGGCTGTCAGTTTAACTACACCTTTCGCGTCGGAAATCGTGCAACGATTTTTCTTGAAATTCACTTCATAATCGTTGTCAACAATTTTCGAAACAGAGATCAAGTTTAATCTTAAGTCGGGCGCGTATAGAGTATCTTTTAGTTTGACTGAATTTTCTGAATTATTTATATCAAATTTCACGTTTCCCTTCGCGATTACCGGGGTCGTGGCACTACTCGCGAGTTTCACACAAGATTCTGTTTTGACGATGTCGGTGAAAACACTTTTGTCATGTGACAGATGAGAGCTGCATCCACTGTCAATACACCATAGGTCACTCGTATTTTTCGACGTTTTTTCGGAAAGAAAACAGAGAGACGATTCTGCTACACTCGCGGATTGATTTTCATATCTACGTTTAAAAAAGCACTCACTTTCTTTGTGTCCTTTTCGCTCACAGAAGTTACATTTTCCGTTAAACTTAGGTTGCTTTTTCAAGTTCCGCGTTCCTTCGTTTTGATTTGCGACTGTTCGCGTTTCGGGGTTCCGAGTTCCGTCGTTTCGCGTTTCGTTTTTCGGTTTGTTGAACGAATTTCGCTTCGGATTTACGAACATGGCCGAATCGTCTTTGTCTTCTTTTCGTTGTCTGGCGTTGTATTCTTCCATGATTTTGATTTTGAGACTCTCCGGATCGGGCAGCTTGTCGCGAGACTCTATCGCGCAGCGAAAATTCTCAAAGCTGTTCGGAAGGCTGTACAATAATATAATGGATAGAAAGTCTCCGTTTATCTCAATTTCCATGGATTGGAGTTTGTCGACTACATCGAAAAATTCCCCGAGATGTTGCTTCGCGTCGTCCCCCTCCGCCATTTTATGTTGAATGAGTCGTTTGAGCAGGGTGGCCTTTCTAGCCGGTCCTTTCGACGCGTAGATTGTCTCGAGCTTGGTCCAGATCTCGTTGGATGTGGCACATCCTTTGATCTGTTTTAGTTCAGAAGGGCTGATATAGAGTATGAGGTCTGCTTTGGCCATTTGGTCGGCTTTCAACCACTCCTTAAGCGCGGCTTCAGCTGCCGCTCGTTGTGCTTCCGCTTCCGGAATCACGGGTTGTGGCGTTTCTCTTGAGACGTAGGTCCATGTGTCATTTTTTATGAATAATGCTTCGGCCTGTATCCTCCATGTGTCGTAATTATTTCGCGACAACATTTCGATCCGAATGGGGTTCATGCTTCCGCCGGTCGCCATTTTTGGTCGAGGTGAGGTTATGCACTAACACTTTAGGAACTATCTTTGATTTCAAGTGGAAACGGCACTTCCGAATTTACTTCCGTATTTACCAAATTATAACACGATTTTCGCGGGGCCTGGGCCCATAACCTGATAAGAAAAAGGTTTAAGGTGTCTCATTTAACGTTAGAAACGATTTATTGAAACTTGCCAGAAGCGGGGTTTTTACAAATACAGACCGTTACAATGCAAAAACGGGGAGTGCGTTGATTTAGGCGACATCTATAATTTTACTGGCGGCAAACATAGAATGCTTTAAAATGGAATACTTGAATATGTGTTTAAATGATTCTCTAACAAATTTAATTTGGATGGATTGACAATTTAACTTACGATTAAGTTTTAATTTTTAAAGTTTCGAAAAACCGCTTTCCTAAAGTCTTGAACCCAGAAAAGTGAAATTAAAAAATTTAAATTAAATTTTTATAAATAAAGTTAATTGTTCTGTCTCTCAAAATATTTATATCTTTTTGTTTTATTTATATTTTAGTAACATATTTAAAATATTTTTAAACGTTTAATAATTTTTTCAAGCATAATATCTAAGAATTTAAAGAAAATTTTCGGTTTTTACTGTTAGAAAATATGCTATATGTCAAATTATATTTAAAAAATTGTTTAACATACTTATTTCAGTAAGTAAATTTAATTAAAGAAATTTTTTTTGACTTTTTTATAGTTAGAATAGTGTATAAAATAGACCTTAAAATGTTTGAGGATAAAAATAAATTATTACTATTATAGCTTAAAAAAATATGGTAATAATTTTTTAATATTTCAAGTTTTAGTGTTTCTCGAAAGTGGAAAACTTTTATAGTAGTTAGTTTATAAGAAGACTAAAAGTCATGGTAAACATGTTAAAAGCGATAGATAATGCGTGATGCGTCGTTTAGGTTTTAAATCGTATTTAAGTTAGGTATAGATATATAAGCGAAATTATGTATAATTAGGGTATAATACAGTTGTCTAGAGTAACAATGTAATTAAGTTTGAAGTTGGGAGTCTTGTAAAGAGTGAATTAATTTGTGTATAGTAGTCGAACTAAATAAAAAAGTTTTTATTATTTTTATTAGATAAAAATGTGCTTTTTCCGTTTACAACAGTCTTTGAGAATCAAAACTATATTGCTACCTTAGTCAGTACAAAGTACTATAGTAAAATAAGAAGGCCGCTTTAGGTCATCTTATTTTACTATAGTGCTACTGTACTGACTACGGTTGTATGCAGTAAATGTGAAATAGAACTTTTTGACTTCCTTTTAACGCAGACTATAGTAATCATTAACTTAAAATTTTTGTAAAAATAGTTGTGTTTAAAAAAAAATAATAATACTGACACATATTAACCATCAAAATCATATTTAGCAATCGCTTAAGGTATAATCAATTGTAAATGGGGCATTCTTTCTCAAAGTCGCCACCCACCTGCGCATTTTAATTTTAAAGATAAATTGCTTTATAATAGCTTAAAATCTTCGTCTGAAACTCAGTTTTTTTATACTGTATGGCACTTTTCATTTTATTTTAAGGGTGTCAAAATGCGACCGAAATATTGCTAAAACCCTCCCCAAATACTGGACAATAGTGCCAATAAAGATGAGGAAACAAAAAAAAAATATCAATTTGGCTGCCATTTCCTTAGAAAACCAATCATGACACTCTAAATAAATAATCCTTAGACCTCACACCTTTTATTATAAAAATCAACCCTTAAAAATCATCCCTTAATCATTATTTTCACAAGTTAAGAATTATTCTTTGTAAAATTATCTTGAAAAAATTTTGACGACTCTACAAGCTGCAAAATTATTTCAAGGTATTATTTGATCAAAGAAAAATAAAAGATAATCAAAAAACATCCCTTAAAAATCATCCCTTAAGAATTATTAACAAAAGTTAGGCAATATTTATTCTAAAATAAATTGTACAAATTTCAGGAACTTCTACAGGCTATAGAATTGCATACAGATATCATTTGATCAAAGTAAATTAAGATTAATCAATAAACATCCCCTAAAAACCATCCCTTAAAAATTATTTTTGCAAGTTAGCAATTATTTTTTGTGAAATCAACTAAAAACATTTCTGCCACCTCTAGAGTCTTTAGAGTTCATTCAGAAAGTCAACCGATCAATAAAATGGCAAAAGCAATGGAAAACATCCATTAAAAACCACCCCCTAAGCATAACATTCACAAATTAGCAATTGCGCACTGTGAAATCATTTTAAAAAATTTCTGTCAGCTCTACAATTCGTAAAATTCTTTTATCATGTCTATCAATCAAATTAAAAACCACCATAATCAAGGAACATCCCTTAAAAATCATCCGTTAAAAATTGTTTCCACAAGTTAGGCAATATCTATTCTAAAATAAATTTTAGAATTTTTTGGGATTTCTACAGACTTTAGAATTGTACACAGATATCATTTGATCATAGTAAATTAAAATTATTCAAGAAGCATCCTTTCAAAATCATCCCCTAGGATTTATTTTTACATGTTAGGAATTACTTTTTGAGAAATTAATTATGAATATTTTGCCACCTCTGCAGGGTCTGGAAATCTTTCAGAATGTCAACTTATCAAAGTATAGTCTCAGATAATCAAAAACACCCTTTAAAAATGATCCCCTAAGAAATTTTTTTACATGTTAGGAATAATTTTTTGTGAAATGAAAATAAAAATATTTCTGCTACTTCTACAGTCTTTAGAATTCTTTTAGAAAGTTAACAGGTCAACAAAAATTAAAAGATAATCCCTCAAAAATTACCCCCTAACACTGAATTATAATACTACTGGAACAGGCACCACGCATGTTGAGCTAAAAGAGAGCAGCGGCAGCGAGACAGACAGATGGGGGGGCATGCTTTCTCTCTTGCAGAACGCGTCATTTCAGTGAATGCTAAAACTTTAAAAATAATGCGTTGGTCAGTTTCGAGTGTTGTGAGTGTTGATGATCATCATTGATCATCATTGTAGGGTGTTTTACTGACATTATCCATACCATGAACGAGTGTTAAAAAAATCTTAAGGCTAGTGATTCTTACCTAACGAAGTATAGCTAGGGTATATCTAGGGTTGGTCGGACAGGGTTAATTGTTGATTATCATCATTGCTCATCGCACTAAGGTGTTCTACCGACATGATCCATACCGTGAACAAGTGTTAAATAAATCTTGGGGCTAGTAAATCTAAGCAAAGGTGGTAGTGCTAGTGTATCTTCATATCGGTTGGTCGGAAAGGGTTAATTGTTGATGATCATCATTGATCACCACTCTAGGGTGTTCCACTGACATACCTTATACTCGGCCGTGGTATAGATCGTGACAGTAGAACACTCTACAATGATCATCTATGATGATCATAAAAAATTAACCCTTTCCGACCAACCCATCTTGAGATACCCTCGCTATACTACCTTAGCTCAGATTCAATAGCCCCATGATTTTTTTAACACTCGTTCATATTACGGATAATGTCAGCTGAACACCGTAGAGTGATGATCAATGATGATTATCAACAATTAACCCTTTCCGACCAACCCATATTGAGATAACATAGCTATACCAAATTAGCTTAGATTCACTAGCCCCAAGAATTGTTCAACATTCAGTTTGGGTACGGATCATATCTGTAGAATACCCTAGAGTGATGATCAATGATGATGAACAACAATTAACCTTTTCCGACCAACCCATATGTAGAGGCCCTATCTATACTACCTTAGCTCAGATTCACTATCCCCATGATCTTTTTAACACTCGTTCATGGTATGAATCATGTCAGAGGAACACCCTAGAGTGATGATCAATGATGATCATCAACAAATTACCTTTTCCGACCAACCCATATTTAGATACCCTAGCTATACCAACTTTGCTCAGATTCACTAGACCCAAGATTTTTTTAACATTCGTTCATGGTATGGATTATGTCAGTGTAATACCTTAGAGTGGTAAATATGGGTGTGTCAGAAAAGGTTATTTGTTGATGGTCATCATTGATCATCACTCTAGGGTGTTCCACTGACATGATTCATACCATGAACGAGTGTTAAAAAATCATGGGGCTAGTGAATCTGATCTAAGGTAGTATAGCTAGGGTATCTACATATGGGTTGGTCGGAAAAGGTTAATTGTTGATGATCATCACTGATCATCACCCTTGGGTATTCAACTGACATGATCCGTACGATGGCCAAGTGTTAAAAAAATCTTTGGGCTATTAAATCTTAGCAAAGACGGTATAGCTAGGGTATTTAAATATGGGTTAGTAGGAAAAGGTTGATTCATGATGATCATTATCGATCATCACTCTAGGGTGATCCACTGACATGATCCATACTATGAACCAGTGTTAAAAAATCATGGGGCTAGTAAATCTGAGCTAAGGTATTTGAAAGAGCGAGTAAATGATCGTAGGAAGGTCAAATAGAATAAAAGACTCCAATTTTTCACTTCGTTTCGTCGACCTGGGTTTGTCGACCTCATCAGGCTGTAATATTTATTGCACACTTCAAACAAACAGTTACACAAATTTCATAAAATAAGGAAACAAAGATTGTAATACCTATTTAGTTAAAACATTACACACACTGTTTTAACATGTCAAACAATTAAAAAAATAAGTTGTCAAAAATTAAAAGAGTTTTTTTTAAAAAAGTATAAGATCTTCGTTTCATTCTCGTCAACGGTTGAACGATAACTAAAGTTCGAAGTGGTAAACGTGACAAACTATATTTTAAATCAAAACAAAGTCGACGACATTTGCAAGTCAATGAACTCAAAGCAAAATAAACGCACGTGGGTCTAAGAATACAATCTACTAATCAACGGAAAATAAATCTTATTCAACGAAAAAGCATCATCCTTTTTATTAATGGAACCACGACTAGACTTAATCAAATTATATTTTAATAATTAAATAGAAGATTAAATATTTAAATAGAAGATTAAGTAATTCAATAGAAGATAAAAAAATCAATTGCATGTATTTTCGCGGCTCTTAAGGGGAAGTTCTCATTGCCGTTTTTTAAAAATTCGATTTTTATTTTTTCCATATTTTGAAAGCTACATGTGTTTAGAATATGTCAGTAAAAGGGTATTTACGTAAAAAATATTTACGTTTATATAGTTTTTGGAACGCACCGACATCCCGTGGTATTTACGTGGTTTCAAAGGTTTAAACTTGCTTTTCTCGAAACAAGATTTTTTATAAGTGCATAATTTGAAAGCTAATTATGTCTAGAATATGAGGGCAGATGGGTATTTTAGACCAACAAATAATAACAATTCCAGAGCATTTTTAAACCATTAACAGCCCGTGCATTCACATCATCCAACGCGTTTTTCTCGAAACCAGGTTTCTCAAATTGGTGGGCAGCATTCTAGCATCTAAACTTTTCAACCAATAAACTTATCCTTTTGGGTACTTATACACGATTATTTTCTGCTGGGGTTATACCTATAAGGAGCCATCCATAAATTATGTAAAACTTTTAGGGGGGAGAGTGGGTCCAGGAAATCTTACGACCAATAGAAAAAATGGCGCTAATGTATGTAAAAAATCTTACGTAGGGGAGGGGGGGGGGGTTCAAATTACTGAAAAAACGTCTTACGTAATTTATGGATGGACCCTAATATGTTATATTTGTTAACATTAGAGATTTTTTACAAGGGGTCAAAGATAAAAAAGTAGTGTGAAAAACGCTTCTTTGCTTTAAAGTATCCGTTATTTTATTATTTTTCTAATTTTTTACTATATTTTAGGTATAACCTATTCTTTAGGATGTCTACTTTATAACAATTTTTGGTTTATTGTAATAGGATAGAAATTGCAGAGTACAGAGTGACCACCAGATGTATCATTTCGAAAAACTTCGCTCAGGAGATTCCCCGGTAAGAAGGCTTTCATTAGAAAGTATTAAAATATTTAATACAATTTTATCCCTGATAGTAGCAGACGTTTTAATGCAAAGAAAACGAATTAAATTAGTTTCAGTTTAATGCATTTTAATCATTTACTTAAAAATGAAAAAAAACCCGAAGCTATGAGACTTGAACTCGTGAACCCTCGTTCTTTAGTTCTGAGCTGCATCCATGAGGCCATTGACGCACTTGCAGATCGTTGCAAATACGTTGCTTACAATTTACGGTTAGGTGTATGTCTGATAACAGACAATTATTTAACTCAGATGCTAAGGTTAATGACAAATTCAATAACTTTTAATATTAATTGTAAACACATAAATTTAAAAATTATTTTCCAAATAACTATAATTATAATTTGTTTGTTTTAAAAAAGAGTTAATTTTTTTTTCAAGTTTCAAAAATAAATTTTAAGAAATAATATTTATTTTATTGCTACATCAATAACATTCAGTTACCCCAATTGTGCGACTCTATTATTTCTAATTAATCGACAGTTGCTAATTTATATTGTCTTTTACGATCGAGAAACGTCAAATTCAAATCAGGTAAAAGCATTTTTGTCCACTTTAGGTTCGATCGCTTCTTAAATGCAAAAAAACACTATTAGAGTGCTTTCACTGTAAAAACAAGTGTCTTATTTTAAGACATTTTTGTCCTCACTTTTAAGACGTTTTAAGGTGTCTTAATTTTAAACCAATGAGAAAGCATCTTTCAAAAATACTAATTAATGAAATAGCTTGAAATAACCGTAAGACCCTTTCTTAATGTCTTGTGTCTTAAAATAAGACACTTAGAAGACAAAAGTTTTTGCAGTGTTAAAATTTCGTATGGAGCTTTCAAAATTTAAACGTATTAAAGCTAATTGTTCAATTATCAATATTTGACATAAATCGTATTAAAATATCCATATTCATACAGCTACTTAAAAGTAATAAAATGAGCTAACCTTAAAACAGCATTGAAAAGCAATAAAATATATTTCTGAAAAATGATGTCTTTTCATTTGGAATTAAAATGCATCAAATTCACAACAAACTATTCTCAACTTCAGGTATTAAAAGTACTTGGCACAATCAGGGATTAAATAATATTGAATTGCATTAAATTTGGCATTAAGTCTGGAAAATTTAATACTCACTAATGCAAGGCTTGTTACCGGGTCGCTATATTAGCCGCCGTTTTAAAGTTTTATGAAAATAAAACATAATTTTAAATGTTCAAAAATACATGTATATTTGCAGAAAAAATCTAGATCTCTGAGTCTTAACTGTCCCACGCAAAAGAGGGTCAAAGTTTAGCTGTTTTTCGTCGTCACAATGCGAACCTCCCCTTAAATTGCAGTTGAAGGTATTTTCTAGCATCAAATATCGCGGTTGAGAATATTAACGTATATTAAATAACGTTGGTTTAATAATGGTTTAATAATTTCTTGTTATTGAGAAGGTAAAATATTAAAATTGGAAAAAAGTAAAATGAATAAGATTCATATTTTTTGCAGGAATAACCATTTAAATATCAAGATTATTGAATAATCTGTATATTTAAAATTTTTCGATAGATGACTATTACATATTTTTATTTTTAGAAATCTTTGAAAATACATATAAAGAATAATAGAATTTAAGAAAAAAATTAATAAATATCTTTACTTATTTTTTCTTTTTGTAATAAACTGTTTCAGTGATGCAGTATGTTTTTAGGTTTGTTTTGATTTTCAAAGTATAAAAACAAAGAAACTACTATGTCATTTTTGGTTAAAAATTCACGTAAGTATACAATTTTCAAAATTTCTATTATGAATTTAACTATTATTAACTTCATTTTAATCGATTTACAACTCGTTACAACAACAATATAAAATCTTCTAAAATTTATAACACGACGTAGTATAAGGAGCTCCCACTCTGTACGTTTTTTTGGTTTGGTTTGGTTAGTGGCCTTAGGCTCCTTTCCTGATCTTACTGAATGACAACCAGGTGTGGTCCAATAGCCATAGAATATTTAAGAGTGTAGTGTTGTCCGCTATGTAGCACTGTATGTATATCCAATTCCATAAATGAATAGAGATTAACCATAAGTAACTGTAAAAGAGTCTGTTGACTTGGAATTGTTGTTTAGTCCTATTCCTATATAAGAAATCAGCTAGCTATGGGCTTGTAACGCAAAAAGCGTTACGCTTAATGGTATAGAGAGAGGAAAATTGAAAATAGTTGATGTGAGAGAGATAAGAAAGGTAGGTATAATTAAAAAATTTTCTTCGTCTAATGATCCTGATCCTAATTGGGGATGGCAGGTAGCGTGAAGGTGATTCTCTAATACAAATATTCACGTCGAAGTCGCGTCGACGCGGCGTCGATTGGCAATGCAAAAGTTACTGTTGCCAACTATCTTGAAAATTTATTTTTCACGTGTGGTTAAAATTCCGATATTCCTGTTAGTTAGCAGTGACAGTGTATTTGATATCTTTTATCAAAGATACTTTTATAAATATAAATCAAGGCATGTATATACATATTTTGAAGTTTATGTATACATATGTCGATTATTTGTGATTGTGTTGTATATTTACCAATTATTATTTATATTATTTACCAATTATTGGTAAATTAACAACACAATCACAAATAATCGACATATGCATACATAACCTTCAAAATGTGTATATACATGCCTTGATTATTTTTTCATCTTTTTCATATTACTTTAACACTTTTTACTGATATTTCCTTATCAGAAAATGTTATAGGAGGCCTCTACATATTTACAATTACATAGGTTATGCGGTACAGACACTTTGTATAATTACAAGTGTAACAATAAATAAGGTGCACTCGTTGAGAACATATTACGATTCATGTTCTCAACAAATCTGTCTCAGTGCTTAATTAAAAAATAAAATTACCTGAATACTTGAAAATCCGAGAAAATTAGCTTATATTTAGGAGAATCCATATATTTTTATAATTGGCAAATTCTTTCATTCATTCATTCATTTTGTCAGTCGACAACTCAAGTTTGTCACTCAGATATTTTACGTTTTAAATCAGCTACTTTTTAAAAAATGTATTATTTACATTCATTAACTTTTTAATTTAAAAATATCAGTTGAAATAATTTTAATTTTGTTATTAATAAATCTATAATTCTTTCTATAATTGCCAACAGTTTCCAAATTACAATTATTCTCCTAAAATTTTGTGATTTTATTCTTAATTTTTTTTAATTCATTTCTTCTGTTGTCGATTATTTTCGTCAGTTTTAGAATTTTTTTCAATATTGTCAATTAGTTTCCTCATTTCTCAATTATTGTCTTTAATATACAAATATTTTTGTCATTTTTTAATTTTTTTTTCCATTGTCAACTACCTATTTTCTTAGTATTTAAATTTAATTCTCTAATCTTCAATTTACTTTTCTTAATTTTTAATTTCTTTCTTCAATTCTCAATTATTTTCCTCAATTTTTAATTATTTCATACACTATTCTCGCCTCTGTTCAATTATCAATTATTTCCTTGAAATTTCAAATTGAAAGACTATATTGAAAATCAAAGAAAATATCTGAAATTGAAGAAAAGATTTGAAAATTGAAGAAAGTTATAAAAAAATGAAATCAAATCAATAGAAAATTTTAAAATTGAATTGAAATTTGAAAAAATAATGAATAATTTAAAAAAAATTACAAAGGCGAAAGTAATTATTGAAAATTGGAAACAAAATTCAAAAAATTGCTAGATTAATACACAACTGAAAAAATTTTTTAAATAAAACAATAAAAATTAAATTTCAAGAAAATAATTGCAAAAAGAAAAGTTAAAATTTGTAGGAATACTTGTTGAAAATAATTGTAAATTGAACAACTGGACTGAAAGTAGGAAGTAACTAAAATTAAAGAAAATGATTGAAAATTAACGAAAACAATTAAAATTTTAAGGAAATAATTAAAAGTTGAAAAATGAAAATGAAATTTAAAGAATCTCAATAAAAGATTGAAAAGAATAACTGAAAAAAGGCGAGAACTATTGCTAACTGAAAAATGGTATTGAAATTTGAAAAAAAATTGAGAATTGCAGAAAATATTTGTACAATTGAATTTAAAATTAAAGAAAATTGTTAATAATTGAAAGAAGAAGCAACCAAATATGAGAATTAAAAAATATTAATAAAAAATTAAGAAAATTATAGGAATAATTGTAAATTGAACAACTGAATTGAAGAAGAAAAAAAATTAAATTGACGAAAATAATTGATGATTCACGACATGTTCTTTAGGTTCAACTCCTTTAGCAGTGTGATGAGGTAAATTGCCTCTTTTGCAGCTTCGCTGAGGCTCATATACTCCGCCTGAGTCGACGATAGTGCTACGGTCTTCTGTTTTCGAGAACACCAGGACACGGCTCCGCCAGACACGATGAAGCTATAACCGGTGTATGATATTCGGTCCATAGGGCAATTTCCCCAGTCTGCATCAGCATATCCGGTTACCTGTTGATTATTCCGTGAGTAGACGAGTTTCATGTCAGCTGTGCCTTTGAGGTAGCGTAGGATTCGTTTGGCTGCCTCCCAGTGACGTCGTCCATGATCGTTATTGAACTGACTCAGTAGATTCACTGCATGAGCGATGTCGGGACGAGTCCCGATTGCCACGTATGTGAGAGCTCCAATTAATTCCCTGAATGGAAGCGATGTCGTCTTCTCGGATGCTGTTGGTTTTTCCAACTTGTTTCCACAGACGAGAGGAGTTCTTACCGGTTTGCATTCGGTCATGTTGAATTTGGCTAATGTGTCGTTGATATATCCGGTCTGACATAATGTTACCTGGTTTAGGGTTTGTTTGATCTCGATTCCTAAGCAGTAGCTGGCGACTCCTAGGTCTCTGACGTCGAAGTGAGATGAGAGTCCCTTCTTGATGTCGTTCACCTTTTCTTGATTTTTCGAGACTATTAGAATGTCGTCGAAATACACAAGTACATATGTCGGATTTTCTTTGTTGTTGTCGATGCCAAGGCATGGGTCAGAATTTGTTGGCTTTAGACCCATAGATTTTAATGTCTGGTCCAATTTTGCGTGCAATCTGCGACCTGATTGTCGAAGTCCGTAAATGGATTTTCGAAGTTTGCACACTTTGTTCCCAGTTTTTAATGTGTCGAGCATTCTCTTTGCTTTTTGAAGGATGACTGTGTCCTTTTCGGTTTTGACCATTTCTTCGAGAGATTCCTCTAACATTTCGGGTACTTTCATGTAGAGAAGAGTGTCGATTTCTCCATTGAGGTAGGCTGCTGTAATATCCAACTGATGGATTTTTAAATTGGATTCTGCTGCGAGAGCTACTAGCAAGCGAAGAGTCTCAAGCCTTGCTACCGGGGTGAAAGTGTCGACGAAATCAATTCCGGGTCTCTGGGAGAATCCTTGGGCAACTACCCTCGCCTTTCTCCTGTTGACCGTTCCGTCTGGATTGTATTTATTTCGAAGCACTGTTCTGCAACCGATGATCTTCTGATTGATTGGCTTGTCGACGAGTTCCCAGGTGTCATTAGTTATTAGGCACCTGGTCTCTTGATGAATAGCTGTCATCCATTCGTCGTGTTCGTTTCCAGTGATCGCGTCCTTCAGGGACACTTCTGACACATTGAGGGCAAAGTTGACGTCGAAGAATTCGTCATCGCTGTTGCTCGAGCTGTTGGAATCTTCCGCTTCCACTGTATCTTCTGATCCAGGGGAAATTGAGGGATCGTTGATTGAATCTTCGTGATCCATTTGTCTCTCGAATCCAAGGAATGGTGATCCGGTGCTTGATGACAGCTCGTATTCACGTTCTCGTTCGAATCCGAGGAATGGTGATCCGGTACTTGATGACAGCTCGTATTCACGTTCTCGTTCGAATCCGAGGAATGGTGATTCGCTTCTTGTCGAGTTGTTTCGTTCTTCCACTCCGGATGAGTGTGGCTCATCGCCTCTGGGTATTGAACTTCAAATGATTGGTTCAATTTCGACGATTTTAGGAACGTCAGTTGAAGCGTTGTCGATTTTTGATGATCCTATGATCATCAAAATCCTATGATCATCCTCCTTCCTTCAGGAGTGGAGAATTGTCACTTTCCGGCTCAAAAGATTCGAGAAATTTTACGTCTCTGGACAGAACAAGTTTTCTTTGCTCTGGTATCCAAATGCGATACGCTTTGGATTGATCTGCGTAGCCCATAAAGATTCCTTTTATTCCCCTTGGATCGAACTTGCCTTTGGTGGGAGTTTTGTCCAAGATGAAGACCTTTTCCCCGAAGTTTCGCAGGTGAGAGATGTCAGGCTTTTCTCCTATCCATCGTTGATGTGGAGTTCCTCCCTCGATTCCTTTGGTGACACAGCGGTTCCGGACATAGTTGGCGGCGGCTACGGCTTCGGCCCAAAAGGTGAGAGGTTTTCCGGACTGTATCAGCATGCAGCGAGCGGCTTCAACGAGCGTTCTGTTTTTGCGCTCTGCAACGCCGTTTTGTTGCGGCGTGTGCGGCACGGTTAGACGATGATGGATTCCAAACTTTTTTAACACGACACTTAAACTTTTGTTGATGTACTCGTGGCCGTTATCCGATTGAACGGCTTTTATTTTGTGTCCCGTTTGGTTTTCCGCCATATTTTTAAACTCTATGAATTTTTTAATCACTTCATTTTTCTTGCGAAGAAAATACACTTGGCACCACTTATTGAAGTCATCGATAAACGTGACGAAATAGAATTTTCCTCCGAGAGATTCGTTTCTCATTGGCCCGCACAGGTCGGTGTGGATTAATTCCAGTGGTACTTTTGACGCACTTTTGCTTTTGGGGAACGGTGTACTCGTAAATTTTCCCGATGCGCAAGTTTCGCACTTACTTAAATCAGTCGATACGTTGTAATTGAAGCCGGTCACGTGTTCATTTTTTAGCATGTCGATCATGTCTTTTTTATTTAAATGTCCGAGACGGTCGTGCCAAATTTCGGTATCACCTTTAATGTTCACCGCAGCACTCGCGATATTTGATTTACTTGAGTCTTTACACAGATAAAATAAATCCCCGATTCGGTTGGCTGTCAGTTTAACTACACCTTTCGCGTCGGAAATCGTGCAACGATTTTTCTTGAAATTCACTTCATAATCGTTGTCAACAATTTTCGAAACAGAGATCAAGTTTAATCTTAAGTCGGGCGCGTATAGAGTATCTTTTAGTTTGACTGAATTTTCTGAATTATTTATATCAAATTTCACGTTTCCCTTCGCGATTACCGGGGTCGTGGCACTACTCGCGAGTTTCACACAAGATTCTGTTTTGACGATGTCGGTGAAAACACTTTTGTCATGTGACAGATGAGAGCTGCATCCACTGTCAATACACCATAGGTCACTCGTATTTTTCGACGTTTTTTCGGAAAGAAAACAGAGAGACGATTCTGCTACACTCGCGGATTGATTTTCATATCTACGTTTAAAAAAGCACTCACTTTCTTTGTGTCCTTTTCGCTCACAGAAGTTACATTTTCCGTTAAACTTAGGTTGCTTTTTCAAGTTCCGCGTTCCTTCGTTTTGATTTGCGACTGTTCGCGTTTCGGGGTTCCGAGTTCCGTCGTTTCGCGTTTCGTTTTTCGGTTTGTTGAACGAATTTCGCTTCGGATTTACGAACATGGCCGAATCGTCTTTGTCTTCTTTTCGTTGTCTGGCGTTGTATTCTTCCATGATTTTGATTTTGAGACTCTCCGGATCGGGCAGCTTGTCGCGAGACTCTATCGCGCAGCGAAAATTCTCAAAGCTGTTCGGAAGGCTGTACAATAATATAATGGATAGAAAGTCTCCGTTTATCTCAATTTCCATGGATTGGAGTTTGTCGACTACATCGAAAAATTCCCCGAGATGTTGCTTCGCGTCGTCCCCCTCCGCCATTTTATGTTGAATGAGTCGTTTGAGCAGGGTGGCCTTTCTAGCCGGTCCTTTCGACGCGTAGATTGTCTCGAGCTTGGTCCAGATCTCGTTGGATGTGGCACATCCTTTGATCTGTTTTAGTTCAGAAGGGCTGATATAGAGTATGAGGTCTGCTTTGGCCATTTGGTCGGCTTTCAACCACTCCTTAAGCGCGGCTTCAGCTGCCGCTCGTTGTGCTTCCGCTTCCGGAATCACGGGTTGTGGCGTTTCTCTTGAGACGTAGGTCCATGTGTCATTTTTTATGAATAATGCTTCGGCCTGTATCCTCCATGTGTCGTAATTATTTCGCGACAACATTTCGATCCGAATGGGGTTCATGCTTCCGCCGGTCGCCATTTTTGGTCGAGGTGAGGTTATGCACTAACACTTTAGGAACTATCTTTGATTTCAAGTGGAAACGGCACTTCCGAATTTACTTCCGTATTTACCAAATTATAACACGATTTTCGCGGGGCCTGGGCCCATAACCTGATAAGAAAAAGGTTTAAGGTGTCTCATTTAACGTTAGAAACGATTTATTGAAACTTGCCAGAAGCGGGGTTTTTACAAATACAGACCGTTACAATGCAAAAACGGGGAGTGCGTTGATTTAGGCGACATCTATAATTTTACTGGCGGCAAACATAGAATGCTTTAAAATGGAATACTTGAATATGTGTTTAAATGATTCTCTAACAAATTTAATTTGGATGGATTGACAATTTAACTTACGATTAAGTTTTAATTTTTAAAGTTTCGAAAAACCGCTTTCCTAAAGTCTTGAACCCAGAAAAGTGAAATTAAAAAATTTAAATTAAATTTTTATAAATAAAGTTAATTGTTCTGTCTCTCAAAATATTTATATCTTTTTGTTTTATTTATATTTTAGTAACATATTTAAAATATTTTTAAACGTTTAATAATTTTTTCAAGCATAATATCTAAGAATTTAAAGAAAATTTTCGGTTTTTACTGTTAGAAAATATGCTATATGTCAAATTATATTTAAAAAATTGTTTAACATACTTATTTCAGTAAGTAAATTTAATTAAAGAAATTTTTTTTGACTTTTTTATAGTTAGAATAGTGTATAAAATAGACCTTAAAATGTTTGAGGATAAAAATAAATTATTACTATTATAGCTTAAAAAAATATGGTAATAATTTTTTAATATTTCAAGTTTTAGTGTTTCTCGAAAGTGGAAAACTTTTATAGTAGTTAGTTTATAAGAAGACTAAAAGTCATGGTAAACATGTTAAAAGCGATAGATAATGCGTGATGCGTCGTTTAGGTTTTAAATCGTATTTAAGTTAGGTATAGATATATAAGCGAAATTATGTATAATTAGGGTATAATACAGTTGTCTAGAGTAACAATGTAATTAAGTTTGAAGTTGGGAGTCTTGTAAAGAGTGAATTAATTTGTGTATAGTAGTCGAACTAAATAAAAAAGTTTTTATTATTTTTATTAGATAAAAATGTGCTTTTTCCGTTTACAACAGTCTTTGAGAATCAAAACTATATTGCTACCTTAGTCAGTACAAAGTACTATAGTAAAATAAGAAGGCCGCTTTAGGTCATCTTATTTTACTATAGTGCTACTGTACTGACTACGGTTGTATGCAGTAAATGTGAAATAGAACTTTTTGACTTCCTTTTAACGCAGACTATAGTAATCATTAACTTAAAATTTTTGTAAAAATAGTTGTGTTTAAAAAAAAATAATAATACTGACACATATTAACCATCAAAATCATATTTAGCAATCGCTTAAGGTATAATCAATTGTAAATGGGGCATTCTTTCTCAAAGTCGCCACCCACCTGCGCATTTTAATTTTAAAGATAAATTGCTTTATAATAGCTTAAAATCTTCGTCTGAAACTCAGTTTTTTTATACTGTATGGCACTTTTCATTTTATTTTAAGGGTGTCAAAATGCGACCGAAATATTGCTAAAACCCTCCCCAAATACTGGACAATAGTGCCAATAAAGATGAGGAAACAAAAAAAAAATATCAATTTGGCTGCCATTTCCTTAGAAAACCAATCATGACACTCTAAATAAATAATCCTTAGACCTCACACCTTTTATTATAAAAATCAACCCTTAAAAATCATCCCTTAATCATTATTTTCACAAGTTAAGAATTATTCTTTGTAAAATTATCTTGAAAAAATTTTGACGACTCTACAAGCTGCAAAATTATTTCAAGGTATTATTTGATCAAAGAAAAATAAAAGATAATCAAAAAACATCCCTTAAAAATCATCCCTTAAGAATTATTAACAAAAGTTAGGCAATATTTATTCTAAAATAAATTGTACAAATTTCAGGAACTTCTACAGGCTATAGAATTGCATACAGATATCATTTGATCAAAGTAAATTAAGATTAATCAATAAACATCCCCTAAAAACCATCCCTTAAAAATTATTTTTGCAAGTTAGCAATTATTTTTTGTGAAATCAACTAAAAACATTTCTGCCACCTCTAGAGTCTTTAGAGTTCATTCAGAAAGTCAACCGATCAATAAAATGGCAAAAGCAATGGAAAACATCCATTAAAAACCACCCCCTAAGCATAACATTCACAAATTAGCAATTGCGCACTGTGAAATCATTTTAAAAAATTTCTGTCAGCTCTACAATTCGTAAAATTCTTTTATCATGTCTATCAATCAAATTAAAAACCACCATAATCAAGGAACATCCCTTAAAAATCATCCGTTAAAAATTGTTTCCACAAGTTAGGCAATATCTATTCTAAAATAAATTTTAGAATTTTTTGGGATTTCTACAGACTTTAGAATTGTACACAGATATCATTTGATCATAGTAAATTAAAATTATTCAAGAAGCATCCTTTCAAAATCATCCCCTAGGATTTATTTTTACATGTTAGGAATTACTTTTTGAGAAATTAATTATGAATATTTTGCCACCTCTGCAGGGTCTGGAAATCTTTCAGAATGTCAACTTATCAAAGTATAGTCTCAGATAATCAAAAACACCCTTTAAAAATGATCCCCTAAGAAATTTTTTTACATGTTAGGAATAATTTTTTGTGAAATGAAAATAAAAATATTTCTGCTACTTCTACAGTCTTTAGAATTCTTTTAGAAAGTTAACAGGTCAACAAAAATTAAAAGATAATCCCTCAAAAATTACCCCCTAACACTGAATTATAATACTACTGGAACAGGCACCACGCATGTTGAGCTAAAAGAGAGCAGCGGCAGCGAGACAGACAGATGGGGGGGCATGCTTTCTCTCTTGCAGAACGCGTCATTTCAGTGAATGCTAAAACTTTAAAAATAATGCGTTGGTCAGTTTCGAGTGTTGTGAGTGTTGATGATCATCATTGATCATCATTGTAGGGTGTTTTACTGACATTATCCATACCATGAACGAGTGTTAAAAAAATCTTAAGGCTAGTGATTCTTACCTAACGAAGTATAGCTAGGGTATATCTAGGGTTGGTCGGACAGGGTTAATTGTTGATTATCATCATTGCTCATCGCACTAAGGTGTTCTACCGACATGATCCATACCGTGAACAAGTGTTAAATAAATCTTGGGGCTAGTAAATCTAAGCAAAGGTGGTAGTGCTAGTGTATCTTCATATCGGTTGGTCGGAAAGGGTTAATTGTTGATGATCATCATTGATCACCACTCTAGGGTGTTCCACTGACATACCTTATACTCGGCCGTGGTATAGATCGTGACAGTAGAACACTCTACAATGATCATCTATGATGATCATAAAAAATTAACCCTTTCCGACCAACCCATCTTGAGATACCCTCGCTATACTACCTTAGCTCAGATTCAATAGCCCCATGATTTTTTTAACACTCGTTCATATTACGGATAATGTCAGCTGAACACCGTAGAGTGATGATCAATGATGATTATCAACAATTAACCCTTTCCGACCAACCCATATTGAGATAACATAGCTATACCAAATTAGCTTAGATTCACTAGCCCCAAGAATTGTTCAACATTCAGTTTGGGTACGGATCATATCTGTAGAATACCCTAGAGTGATGATCAATGATGATGAACAACAATTAACCTTTTCCGACCAACCCATATGTAGAGGCCCTATCTATACTACCTTAGCTCAGATTCACTATCCCCATGATCTTTTTAACACTCGTTCATGGTATGAATCATGTCAGAGGAACACCCTAGAGTGATGATCAATGATGATCATCAACAAATTACCTTTTCCGACCAACCCATATTTAGATACCCTAGCTATACCAACTTTGCTCAGATTCACTAGACCCAAGATTTTTTTAACATTCGTTCATGGTATGGATTATGTCAGTGTAATACCTTAGAGTGGTAAATATGGGTGTGTCAGAAAAGGTTATTTGTTGATGGTCATCATTGATCATCACTCTAGGGTGTTCCACTGACATGATTCATACCATGAACGAGTGTTAAAAAATCATGGGGCTAGTGAATCTGATCTAAGGTAGTATAGCTAGGGTATCTACATATGGGTTGGTCGGAAAAGGTTAATTGTTGATGATCATCACTGATCATCACCCTTGGGTATTCAACTGACATGATCCGTACGATGGCCAAGTGTTAAAAAAATCTTTGGGCTATTAAATCTTAGCAAAGACGGTATAGCTAGGGTATTTAAATATGGGTTAGTAGGAAAAGGTTGATTCATGATGATCATTATCGATCATCACTCTAGGGTGATCCACTGACATGATCCATACTATGAACCAGTGTTAAAAAATCATGGGGCTAGTAAATCTGAGCTAAGGTATTTGAAAGAGCGAGTAAATGATCGTAGGAAGGTCAAATAGAATAAAAGACTCCAATTTTTCACTTCGTTTCGTCGACCTGGGTTTGTCGACCTCATCAGGCTGTAATATTTATTGCACACTTCAAACAAACAGTTACACAAATTTCATAAAATAAGGAAACAAAGATTGTAATACCTATTTAGTTAAAACATTACACACACTGTTTTAACATGTCAAACAATTAAAAAAATAAGTTGTCAAAAATTAAAAGAGTTTTTTTTAAAAAAGTATAAGATCTTCGTTTCATTCTCGTCAACGGTTGAACGATAACTAAAGTTCGAAGTGGTAAACGTGACAAACTATATTTTAAATCAAAACAAAGTCGACGACATTTGCAAGTCAATGAACTCAAAGCAAAATAAACGCACGTGGGTCTAAGAATACAATCTACTAATCAACGGAAAATAAATCTTATTCAACGAAAAAGCATCATCCTTTTTATTAATGGAACCACGACTAGACTTAATGTGGATCATTTCGGAAATTCTCCGCCTTTTCCAATCCGATTCAAAATCAAGAATAATCGCATTGTCCCAATCAAATTCATGGCCGATTGAGACCTGGTGGTTACGTACAACAGTGTCCACATTTCTGGTTTTATGTTCGTTAATACGTTCACGCAAAGTACGTTTAGTTTCACCGATATATGAAGCTGAACAATCCTTGCAATCGAACTTGTAAACCACGTTTGTACGATCCCATTTTTTCATAGTGTCTTTTCCCAATTTAACAATTGAATTAGTATATTTTTTTAAACAAGGAATTAGAGAAACTTGAAATTCTTTTAAAATGTTCGACATTTTTGTGAAATATGGTTCAATGGACGGTAAACAAACTTTGGGAAGACGTCTAAAAATCTCTGCATTATTTTGATTGTTATTGTTATTTGATCCAGATAATTTAATTTTATTTAAACGAATTTTTAGGTTTTTTTCTTTAAAGTCAATCGGGTAATTTTTCGCTATTAACCCTGGCTAATCGGTGGCACGAAAAGCGGACGAAAAAAGTCCAGAAAAAGTCCACATTTGGTCCTGATGTTAAAAATAATAAAAAATACAAGTCCAATCGACTTGTAGAGTATAGAATTTGATGGGAGCAATAAATATTGAACATTTTCTATGTTATTTGTACTGATAATTGTTAATAATTTAAAGAAAAAGTAAAAAATAATGAACCTTTTTGTTTGTGGGTTTTTCCTACACTTGTTCGTGTCAACCAATCAGAGACGATCATCTATTTCATAGAAAATGTTCAATATTTATTGCTCCCTTCAAATTCTATATTCTACAAGTCGATTGGACTTGTATTTTTTATTATTTTTAACATCAGGACCAAATGTGGACTTTTTCTGGACTTTTCTCGTCCCCCTTTCGTGCCGCCGATTAGCCAGGGAACATTGTCTTTATCTTGTTTAAATTAGTAAAATGAAACTTTTTATTAGATAATAAGATGGATCTGTCAACTAGGTTGAAAACAATGTTTTTCTTTTGTTGGAGAGGATGATCAGAGTAAAAGTTAATTAATCTGTCTGACGACGACGGTTTTTTATACCAATTTGTGATAAGGTTACTATTATCTTTAATTAAAGTCAAATCTAAAAAATTGATATTGTTATTGTCTTCCAGTTCAAAAGTAAATTGTAAATTTTTGTCATAATTGTTAAAAACTTTTAAGACTAGATGTGAATGTTCTTTTTTAATACTCAAAATTATGTCGTCAACATATCTATAATAAAAAACTGGTATAATATTATATTTATCTTTTAAAATACGTATACAATCAACCTCAAGATTATCCATAACCATGTCTGCGAACAAGGGGGAAATCGGCGAACCCATAGGAGTTCCATGAATTTGTTGGTAAAATTTTCCATCAAATAAAAAGTAGGTGTTACCAAACAAGAACTTAGTACAATCGACAACTTCATGAAAGGGTATTTTACATTTTTGATTTATAAGATTATAACGTCGATCTAGACTATTTATAACCGATATCATAACAATGATTTAACTCTCTCAGACACTGAATTAGCCAGGGCATATGGCCTTCCGAAAATACATAAAAAAGATGTCCCTCTACGCCCGATTATCTCACTTGTAAATAGTCCGACATATTTTCTTGCTAAATCACTATATAACCAATTAAAAAATATTATTCCTAAACCTTCCTCTCACATTGACAATAGTTTCCAACTTAAATCTAAGCTAAATGACATTACTATTGATGAAAGTTTGATTTTGTTATCACTCGATGTTAATTCTCTGTTCACCAATGTGTCATGTGAATCGGTTATAAATAGTCTAGATCGACGTTATAATCTTATAAATCAAAAATGTAAAATACCCTTTCATGAAGTTGTCGATTGTACTAAGTTCTTGTTTGGTAACACCTACTTTTTATTTGATGGAAAATTTTACCAACAAATTCATGGAACTCCTATGGGTTCGCCGATTTCCCCCTTGTTCGCAGACATGGTTATGGATAATCTTGAGGTTGATTGTATACGTATTTTAAAAGATAAATATAATATTATACCAATTTTCTATTATAGACTAGGGGGGCTCCGCCCCCCTGCGCGCTTCGCGCGCCAACCCCCTGTTTTACAACTTTAAAATTCAAATTTCACTTTATTTAAAAAAAACCTCTTATTTTTCTTTTATTTTTTAAAATAATTATAATATAATTGGTTTTTAGCCAAATTCATTGAAATTTAGCTCCTCATTTGGTATTAATTATTATACTAAATATATTAAAAATATTAATATTTATTTTTAGTCAAATTCAAATATAATTCAATGAATTTGTTTCCAAGATACACTTCGGGGAAGTAACCAATGTCGTATCTCAAAACCTAGAATATAAAAATATTAGTAAATTCTTTAAAATCATTATTAAATTTGTAAAAAATCCAAATTTATTATATCTAAAAATATAAACTTCTTATAAAGTTATATATAAATTTTATGAGTACATCCAAAGTCATTAATATTTTTTTATTTGAAAAATAAAAATATCGTTTTAAAAGATATTTATTTAATTGTTTATTTATTATTAATTGTTTATTTAATTAATTGTTATTTATTTAATTGTTTATACAATTTACACTTAAAGTGTGTTCCATATCCAAACCAACAACTTTTATAATTTTATAGTTTATTGCTTAAACTAATTAAATGCTAAACAAATGCTAACAATGCTTAACTAATTAAACAAAATTATTAAATTTGATCGCTTGGTTATAAAACATACTTAAAATTTATAATTATTCAATTTTTTAATTTTTTGAAAATGAATCAATTATATTAATTGATTAGGAGAATCCAATTAGGAGAATATTTAAATTTGTTTATTCAAAAATTTCTTCCCATACAATATTATTTATTAATTTTGAATTTTCACTATCATTACATTCAATAAACAGCTGATTTGGGTTTGTGCATCTAGATAAAGCTACATATAACTGCCCATGAGAAAACAAAGGTTTATTAAAAAATATTCCTAATTTATCAAAACTTTGACCTTGCGATTTGTTAATAGTTATTGCGAAAGCTAAAACTATGGGGAATTGTTTTCGAAATAAAATAAACGGTAAACTTGAGAATTCACCAGAATCTAAAGTTATCCGAGGTATAAATACTACGGTACCTTCTTTAGTTCCAGTTAATATTAGAACTTTTATATTAAACTTATGCATTTCCAAAATTTTTAATCTTGTACCATTGCATAACCCATCATTAACACTTAAATTTCTTATAAGCATAACTATTGTACCAATTTTTAAAATTAATTTATGAACAGGCAATCCTGGAATTTTTAAAGAGTTTAAATATTCAATCGGATAATTTAATTGTACATTTTCGTCAGTTTGATCCATTCCCTTTTGTTTTACACTATCTATACTATAATAAATTTTTTTTTCCACACAATTTATTCAATATTCTATTATTTAATTTAATAATATCAGTATTATGACAGGTTAGGATAGCACATTTTGAAACATCATCATTTTCTGTTATCTGTGATCCAAATATTTCAGTACAAACATCATTTGTTCTCCAATTAGTTATAGAAAATGAATTAATTTTACCATCTCCTATTTTTAAAAGAAATTTAGAAAAATTGATATTAGATGTTCTCATATTTTTTGTTAGATTAAATATTTTAAAATTACACCAAAGATGAGAAAATTTTATAGTTTCTTGAACAATAATTTTTCTACAACCATTTTTAATCACTGGTAAAATCTGTCGAAAATCCCCACCTAATATTATGAGCTTCTCAGCAAAAGGTAAATTTTCAATATAAGTACAATCTCTTAAAGTTTTATCAACTATTTCTAAAGCTTTCTTTGGGATCATCGAAGCTTCGACCCAAATAATAATATCACTTTCTCTTAACTTGCGTTTATCTGATTGTAATTTTAAAAACGATGTTTCAATATTTGTTAAATCTAATGGTAATCTAAAAGTCCTATGACTTGTCATACCACCAGGAAGTAAAATAGATGCTATTCCTGTCCAAGCCATTGACAATACTTTTTTTCCAATACTAAGAAAATAATAAATTAATGTTTTATACAAAAATGTTTTACCTGTGCCTCCAGGTCCGTCAATAAAAATCATTTTGATTCCCTTTTGTAATTTCATTAAAAATAAAAATTTGATCATTATTCAATTGATAAAAAAATTTTAAAAAATTTTCTCTATTTTCTTTCATAAACAATTCTTTTTCTTCGAGTGATTTTAAATTTTCCATTATTTCAGGTTCAGGTAAACCGAAATTGGAACACGTTAAATTTTCAAAACCTAAAATTTCACTGATTTCATATAAAGCGTTTTGTTCATTATTATTAAGAAATCCCTCACAGAAATTTTTTTTAAATTTATTCCAAATATTATATTGTGAAGATGAACTATCAGCAATAAGAAACCAAGCAAAAAATTTTCTTAATTCTCTTGGCATCATTATATTACAGGCTTCCTCAAAGATTTTAAAAACTTGAGTATCTGTTTCTATTAGCCCCATGGCTATAGCTGCATTTTGAAATGAATTGAAAGTAACACCTTCGTAAGTTCTTAAATCCTCAAAAGATGTTGCTCCTTTTACACGATTTAAAATTAACTTTAGATGAAACCTCTCAATGTCTTTAGGACTCACACTGTTCATTCTGCCTAAAGATTTACAATAATTTTGTCTTTTAACCCATTTCTTTTTTTTTATTAAAATAATAAAATTTAGGAATATTGGAATATTTAATATTATTTGCAGTTTTATCTTTTAAATTCAATTCAAACCAAGCTGTTAAAGTTGTATTACAATTATTTTGTATCGCATCATGTTCTTTACTTTCTTTAAAAACAATTTGTTGTTGATTTTGAGTATGAACCGCTAAACGAATAATAGAATGTGATCTTCCAGACATTGGTAATTCTTCTATTCTCCATGCAGCTTCCATAGGACTAATATATCTAGCGTCAATATATTCAGTAATTTCGTCGTAAATTTCTTTATCGATTTTTTTTTTAAATCCAATAAAATCTTTATCATGTCCTTTATGTAAATATTTATAAATATATTTAATGCTCATAATAGAAGCGCATTATTCAACATTAATATGACAATTATATTTTTTTAAAAGTGATGGATTATACGAAACGACCATTGAATTATCTACACTTATAAATTTTCCATTTTGCTTTACATTATATGTACAAAAATTACTTCTATTATCTGTACGTTTATATTTTGGAAAACCATTTTTTTGAATTTCAGTATGATCACAAAATTCTTTAGGAAATTTTTTGGAACAAATATTATTATCTCTATTTATTAAACACGGAGAATTTTCATTATGAGGACCATGTAACATAAATTTTAAAACTAAATTTTTTAAATTATTGTCATTATCTGGAATTTCTGCAGAAATATGTTTATCTATATCTTCTGGACTCAATAATTTATTTTTATAATTTAGAATAAATAATAAATGGCTATGAGGTAATCCCCTTTTTTGAAACTCTATAGTATAAACATAACCTAAAATATCACCAAAAATCGAACCGCTAATGATATCTGCTATTATACATTGTAATTTTGCATAAAATAATCTAACTACAATATTTGGAATATCATTACACGTTGTACCCTTCGGAAAATTAAGAAGTATACTTTTTAATTCCGGCCAATTTGGATTACATGTTACTGTAATAAATAAATCAGGTCTACCAATTTCTCGATTTATAGTCATTGCATCTTGATAATTTTGATGCATATGCCGAGGACTGCCTATATGAGATGACGGTAAAACAAATATATTTCCCAAACGCTCTTTATTTTCAAAATTATTAGAATTATTTAATGCACTACGACCAACATGATCCATTAAACCCTGATAGCATTCTACTCTTAATTTTTGTTGATTATAACGAAGATAATTTAACCGTGTATTTTCAATTATTATATAAGCTTGAATTATATATTGTTGTGTAAGTCGTCCACAATATAAAATTGGACTAAATTTACTTTTTGGACGATACGCTAAACGATAAGAGTAATATTGCAAAGGTGTTAATCTTTTACTACTACTAAAATTTTGTTTTAAATTTAAATTCCAGCCCAAATCTCCAGAAGGGAACATAATTGGAAAAGTTAATGGATCTAAATGAAAAGATAATTTATTCAAAAAAGTAACTGACTCTTTACCTGTTGGTACATTTCTAGGGTAAATACACATATCAAATATTTTAGGTATTTCTCCATTCTTTGAAACTATTAAAGCAGCACATTCTCCAGTTCTTAGTTCATTATAAGTATTTTTATTTAAATTAATATTTCTAACGAAAAATAAATTATATTCTGCAAGATTTTTTTTATTAGATAATTCAAATAGTTGTTTGTATTTAATAACATAAGGATTACTATTCATAATTTTTGTCAAGATTTTAATATGATCTTTAACTAAATTTAGACTATTTTTTAATCTTTCATTAATCGCTTTAACATCATCATAAATGTAAATTTGGCCTAATTTAGGAGACTCTCATTTTTTTACTAATAAAGTGGTTGGAATAGAATGACATACTTGACCCTGAATTTTTAAATTATAAATCCCTTTTTTAAAATCATTTTTTATATTTGCATTAAAACTTACAAAAGAAAATCTATTGTTATAATACCGAATTAAATCTCTAAATTTTGAATTATATAAAAGTTTTTTTAAATCCTCATTATAATCTTTCAAAGGAGATATTTTTACTTTTCCATAATGACAACAGCTTTTATATGAAAATTCTATTTTCCAAAATAATGCTGAACAATATGGACATTTGTAATCCATTTTACCAAAATTATTTATGTCTCTAGAATTTACACTTTTAAATTTTTTTAATAATTGGTTTTTTCTTTTTTTTAAAACTCGTTCTTTAGTCATGTGCAATACTCTTTCTTTTTCTCTTTTCTTAATAATACATTTTTTACTCATATTTTCAATTAAATCTTTTTTACGTTTCACATCTATCCTTTTCTCACTCATATTTTCAATCAAGTCTTTTT
This sequence comes from Ganaspis brasiliensis, assembly GCA_037103525.1. Taxonomy (NCBI): domain Eukaryota; kingdom Metazoa; phylum Arthropoda; class Insecta; order Hymenoptera; family Figitidae; genus Ganaspis; species Ganaspis brasiliensis. The sequence continues at coordinate 197,718 of JAZKLR010000841.1, read as the reverse complement.
GACGTTTCACATCTATCCTTTTCTCACTCATATTTTCAATCAAGTCTTTTTTACGTTTTACATCTATCCTTTTCTCACTCATATTTTCAATTAAATCTTTTTTACGTTTCACATCTATCCTTTTCTTACTCATATTTTCAATCAAGTCTTTTTTACGTTTCACATCTATCCTTTTCTCATTCATATTTTCAATCAAGTCCTTTTTACGTTTTTTATTCACCCTTTTTTCAGACATTGCAGAAATACAATCATTCTTTCTTTTTTTACATAAACGTTCTTCTGGCATACATCTAACAACATTACCCTTCCTTTTTTTTTCTAACTCTAATTCTGTTAAATTTGCAACCTTTTTCTTCTCTAAAATAAACTTCTTCTTTTTTTCATAATACATATGATCAGAATATTTTTTATAGTCTTTAGAAAACGAAGAATTCAAACATTCTAAAATGTCGTAATGGCCTTTATCGATATTTCCAGTTAAAAGCAATACTAATTTACAATTACTATTTAAACTTCCATATTCTCTAATATTTTCAAACATGTTATGTTGAATTCTAACATTCACATCATAAATAGAAACAAAAGCCTGAACTTCCACTTCTCCTCCATAAATACTATTTTTTGACATCAGATTTTGATATGAATTTTTATCACTAATAATTTCATCATACGATTCATCTCCTATTATAAAATTTTCATATAAATGCCAGTTGTTGATTATATATTTAACAATTTTGGAACGTACTCTTTTATGCTTATCTTGATCATTATATAGAGAATAAGAAAAAGATCTAAATAAACAATTACCATCTGGTTTAATGTGTACTTTAATATCCATTTTAAATATATAGACAAATTAAAATATATCCAAGTAATAAAAGTTTCCACTCACTAACTAAAAGAAGATATTATTTAGAAGATATTATTATTTTTATTAAAAAAGAATTAAATTAATAAATTAAAAATTATATATGTTTAAAACCTTAAATTAACTTACATTGATATATTGATACATTGATATACAATAATAATTTTTAATACCAAAATACTCTTCTGCTTTATTTTTTAAAAATTCTTATCAGGTTATAAAGATATCAATATAATGAATATCCTCACTTTCAGACTATCTTTATAAAAAAGTAAAAAATCCTATATAAAAAACATTAAACAATTAACTATAATGTTACTACAATGATTGGCAAATAATTTTTAAATCGAAAATTCCAAGAAAAATTCAAATTTATTTTGATTTATTTTTATAACTTAATGAAGATTTGTATAAATTTGTATAAATTCTTATCAGGTTATAAAGATATCAATATAATGAATATCTTCACTTTCAGACTATCTTTATAAAAAAGAAAAAAATCCCATATAAAAAACATTAAACAATTAACTATAATGTTACTACAATGATTGGCAAATAATTTTTAAATCGAAAATTCCAAGAGAAATTCAAATTTATTTTGATTTATTTTTATACCTTAATGAAGATTTGTTAAAAACGTTAATTTACATCTTTTAATAGTTGTCTTCTTCAAGTCCATTAAATATATTTCAAATTTGTCTTCTTATTTCCTTCGTATAACCATCGTTAATTACTTTTAATTTTTAAAAAAAATTTATAATTTAAACTGTCAGTTTTAAAACAATTCAATAACAAAACTGAAGTTGTCTGAAGTTGTTTTGTTTATTTTCAGTTTAATATTTTTATTTTACAAAATCACCTGTGTCAAAATTAAAAGTTTTAAGTTTTTCAATAAAAAAATGTCTAAGAAAATACATAACAACTCCGATGATTTTTCTAATGATAATAAACAAAAAAAAATGAAAATTGACGAACTTGAATTCACATCCTCAAATTTTTTACAACAAAAGGTTAATGTTGGAGCTAAATTTGTGTGAGTTCTAAAATATTTTTTTAAAATAATAAATAAATAAATAAATCTATTTTAATCTATTTTAATAAATCTATTATTATCTTATTTATTTGTATCTATCTATCTAAATCATCTATTTTATGTTCACTTTAATCAAAAATAATAGGTCTGTTGTGGGTTATGTAGAAACTATACAAAAAATTAAAAATGTAAAATCAAAAAAAGATCAATCAGAAAACGAATATCAAATTTTTAAATTTATTTTGAACAACAACGATAATTGTAGAATTTCATGTTTATCATGGAACAATAATGCTTTAAAATTTTCAAATCTTGTAAAAGAAAATCAAGTAAATATTATTTTTTCATTTAATTAATTAATTAATTTATTTATCTGTTATTATTTATCTAATTTATTTATTTATAAAGAAACTTCTTCTCCAAAATTTAACGGCAAAAGAATCATCAAACTTCAATGATGGAAACATGGAATATGAATTATTATTAAACACTTTTTCTAAAATAACACTTTTGGGAACTTATGATATTTTGAAAGAACAAAATAAAATAATTGAAATAAAATTTACCACAGAAAATGTACTAAAAACTACTGGATATATTAGTAAGTAATATTTTAACTTAAATTATTTATCTCTTCAATTATTATTAACTTAGTTCGATTTACTTCCCACAGAAATTGAAGGTTATTTAAGAGATGAATTTATCCCTACGAAAATTAATTCAAATAACTATTTTGGATCTATTACAAATGGCAAAAATAAGATTATTATCACAATTCAAAATTTTTTCGAGGAATATAACTTTCAACAGGGACAAAAACTTCAAATTATTGGACAATTATATGACAATGGTATAATACAAAAAAAATACAAAAAAAATCATCAAAATCAATTTTTTAATAATTTTTTATATACAGATGATTTAAGTATTCAAATTCAAGTCCGAAATGAGAAAGAAATTACAATTCTTACAAACGAACCTGCCATGTCTTTAAATCATTTGTTGGAAGGAGGAGAATTAATTTATAGAATTGCTTAATTAACTAATTTAAAAATTAATTTGTATAATTATTTGTATAAATATAATAAAATTATATTTATATATTATATATTATATTATCTCTACATTTAATAATTATTTAATATTTAATAATATTTCAGTGAAATACCCAATTCTTTCGGGAAAATGTCCGATTCGGGATTTCGAATTCGGTAATACTGGAAATGGACATTTTCCTGAAAGAATTCCCGAATTGCCAAACTACTTTGAATTCCAAGCTTTCGAATTCAGTGAAATACCCAATTCTTTCGGGAAAATGTCCGATTCGGGATTTCGAATTCGGTAATACTGGATTCTTTCGGGAAAATGTCCATTTGGGTCATATATATATGACATATATATATATGTCATATCTAAAATTCCTGAAACTGCGGTGGCGGCGGCGGCGGCGGCAGCGAAATCTTTTTATAATATAGAGAGAAGAGAGATATGTTGACGACATAATTTTGTGTATTAAAAAAGAACATTTTTACATCTAGTCTTAAAAGTTTTTAACAATTATGACAAAAATTTACAATTTACTTTTGAACTGGAAGACAATAACAATATCAATTTTTTAGATTTGACTTTAATTAAAGATAATAGTAACCTTATCACAAATTGGTATAGAAAACCGTCGTCGTCAGACAGATTAATTAAGGGACGCATGACTATACCCCAAAGATCATTATTTCGAATTTTCAATGAATAAAATTTCACAATTTCGGAAATCAATTTATGCGAAGTATAAGAACTATAACTGTTTTATATCTGACTTCTTATCTTTTCTAATTATGTTTTCAAAGAATATTAAAAAAAGCGATTTTTTGTTTAATCTAATTATTATTTGAAAGACTATTTTTGTATAAGAAATTGAAAAGTGCAGTCATTGTATTGGATTGAATTTTACATAGTAGGAAATTAAATAAATATAAATTACAAAATAAAGGAACTTTAAAATTTCCGAACTTACAATCGTCTGAATTTTGAAATTACCGAACTCACGTTTGGCCGACCTCTTAAATCTCCGAACTTGCATTTGGCCGATCTTTTAAGTTACCGAACTTGCATTTATCCGAACTTTAAAATCACCGAACTTACATTCGTCCGAAATTTGAAATCACCGAACTCACGTTTAGCCGATCTCTTAAATCCCCGAACTTGCATTTAGCCGAACTTTGAAATTACCGAAGTTGCATTTATCCGAACTTTGAAATCACCGAGCTTGCATTTGTCACACTCCTTAAGTCACCGACCACGCAAGTCACCAAATTTTTATTTGTCCGAAACTCGGAAAGTAGGTTTTCTAAAGGAGTCTTCTGATTGGCTGGTAAATTTATCGGTATCATTACCAGCCAATCAGAAGACTCCTTTAGAAAACCTACTTTTCGAGTTTCGGACAAATGAAAATTCGGTGACTTGCGTGGTCGGTGACTTAAGGAGTGTGACAAATGCAAGTTCGGTAACTTAAAAGATCGGCCAAATGCAAGTTCGGGGATTTAAGAGATCGGCTAAACGTGAGTTCGGTGATTTCAAATTTCGGACGATTGTAAGTTCGGAAATTTTAAAGTTCCTTTATTTTGTAATTTATATTTATTTAATTTCCTACTATGTAAAATTCAATCCAATACAATGAACTGCACTTTTCAATTTCTTATACAAAAATAGTCTTTCAAATAATAATTAGATTAAACAAAAAATCGCTTCTTTTAATGTTCTTTGAAAACATAATTAGAAAAGATAAGAAGTCAGATATAAAACAGTTATAATTCTTATACTTCGCATAAATTGATTTCGAAATTGTGAAATTTTATTCATTGAAAATTCAAAGTAATGATCTTTGGGGTATAATCATGCGTCCCATTAATTAACTTTTACTCGATCATCCTCTCCAACAAAAGAAAAACATTGTCTTCAACCTGGTTGACATATCCATCTTATTATCTAATAAAAAGTTTCATTTTACTAATTTAAACAAGATAAAGACAATGTTAATAGCGAATAATTACCCGATTGACTTTATAGAAAAAAACATAAAAATTCGTTTAAATATAATTAAATTCTCTGGATCAAATAACAATAACAAACAAAATAATGCAGAGATTTTTAGACGTCTTCCCAAAGTTTGTTTACCGTTCATTGAACCATATTTCACAAAAATATCGAACATTTTAAAAGAATTTCAAGTTTCTCTAATTCCTTGTTTAAAAAAATATACTAATTCAATTGTTAAATTGGGAAAATACACTATGAAAAAATAGGATCGTACAAACGTGGTTTACAAGTTCGATTGCAAGGATTGTTCAGCTTCATATATCGGTGAAACTAAACGTACTTTGCGTGAACGTATTAACGAACATAGAACCAGAAATGTGGACACTGTTGTACGTAACCACCAAGTCTCAATCGGCCATGAATTTGATTGGGACAATGCGATTATTCTTGATTTTGAATCGCATTGGAAAAGGCGGAGAATTTCCGAAATGATCCACATTAAGTCTAATCGTGGTTCCATTAATAAAAAGGATTATGCTTTTTCGTTGAATAAGATTTATTTTCCGTTGATTAGTAGATTGTATTCTTAGACCCACGTGCGTTTATTTTGCTTTGAGCTCATTGACTTGCAAATGTCGTCGACTTTGTTTTGATTTAAAATATAGTTTGTCACGTTTACCACTACGAACTTTAGTTATCGTTCAACCGTTGACGAGAATGAAACGAAGATCTTATACTTTTTTAAAAAAAACTCTTAATTTTTGAGAATTTATTTTTTTATTGTTTGACATGTTAAAACAGTGTGTGTAATGTTTTAACTAAATTGGTATTATATTCTTTGTTTCCTTATTTTATGAAATTTGTGTAACTGTTTGTTTGAAGTGTGCAATAAATATTACAGCCTGATGAGGTCGACAAACCCAGGTCGACGAAACGTTGTGAAAAATTTGAGTCTTTTATTCTATTTGACTCGCTCTTTCAAATAAAACTATAATGGAAGGAAATAATTCTTTGATATTAAGGTTAATTGTTGATCATCACTATTGAACATCACTCTAAATTATTTAACACCATCAACGAGTGTTAAAAAAATCTTAAGGCTAGTGAATCTTACCTAAGGAAGTATAGCTAGGGTATATATAGGGTTGGTCGGACAGGGTGAATTGTTGATTATCATCATTGCTTATCACACTAGGGTGTTCCACCGACATGATCCATACCATGAACCAGTGTTAAGAAAATCATGGGGCTAGTAAATCTGAGCTAAGTTAGTATCGCTAGGGTATCTAAATATGGGTTGGTCGGAAAAGGTTAATTGTTGATCATCATCATTGATCATCACTCTAGGGTATTCTACAGATATGATCCGTACCCAAACTGAGTGTTAAACAATTCTTGGGGCTAGTGAATCTAAGCTAATTTGGTATAGCTAGGTTATCTCAATATGGGTTGGTCGGAAAGGGTTAATTGTTGATAATCATCATTGATCATCACTCTACGGTGTTCAGCTGACATGATCCGTAATATGAACGAGTGTTAAAAAAATCATGGGGCTATTGAATCTGAGCTAAGGTAGTATAGCGAGGGTATCTCAAGATGGGTTGGTCGGAAAGGGGTAATTGTTGATGATCATCATAGATGATCATTGTAGAGTGTTCTACTGTCACGATCTATACCACGGCCGAGTATAAGGTATGTCAGTGGAACACCCTAGAGTGGTGATCAATGATGATCATCAACAATTAACCCTTTCCGACCAACCGATATGAAAATTCACTAGCTCTACCACCTTTTCTTAGATTTACTAGCCCCAAGATTTATTTAACACTTGTTCACGGTATGGATCATGTCGGTGGAACACCCTAGTGTGATGAGCGATGATGATAATCAACAATTAACCCTGTCTGACCAACCCTAGATATACCCTAGCTATACTTCCTTAGGTAAGAATCACTAGCCTTAAGATTTTTTTAACACTCGTTCATGGTATGGATCATGTCAGTAAAACACCCTACAATGATGATCAGTGATGATCATCAACAATTAACCCTTTCCGACCAACCCTTTTTGACATATCCTCGCTATTTTACAATGCGCAATTGCGAATTTTTGAATGTTATGCTTAGGGGGTATTTTTTGAGGGATGTTTTCGCTTATCTTTAAATTTTTGTTGACCTGTTAACTTTCTAAAAGAATTCTAAAGACTGTAGAAGTGGCAGAAATATTTTTATTTTTATTTCACAAAAAATAATTCCTAACATGTAAAAAAATTTCTTAGGGGATCATTTTTAAAGGGTGTTTTTGATTATCTGAGACTATACTTTGATAAGTTGACATTCTGAAAGATTTCCAGACCCTGCAGAGGTGGCAAAAATATTCATAATTAATTTCTCAAAAAGTAATTCCTAACATGTAAAAATAAATCCCAGGGGATGATTTTTAAAGGATGCTTCTTGAATAATTTTAATTTACTATAATCAAGTGATATCTGTGTACAATTCTAAAGTCTGTAGAAATCCCAAAAAATTCTAAAATTTATTTTAGAATAGATATTGCCTAACTTGTGGAAATAATTTTTAACGGATGATTTTTAAGGGATGTTCCTTGATTATGGTGGTTTTTAATTTGATTGATAGACATGATAAAAGAATTTTACGAATTGTAGAGCTGACAGAAATTTTTTAAAATGATTTCACAGTGCGCAATTGCTAATTTGTGAATGTTATGCTTAGGGGGTGGTTTTTAATGGATGTTTTCCATTGCTTTTGCCATTTTGTTGATCGGTTGACTTTCTGAATGAACTCTAAAGACTCTAGAGGTGGCAGAAATGTTTTTAGTTGATTTCACAAAAAATAATTGCTAACTTGCAAAAATAATTTTTAAGGGATGGTTTTTAGGGGATGTTTATTGATTAATCTTAATTTACTTTGATCAAATGATATCTGTATGCAATTCTATAGCCTGTAGAAGTTCCTGAAATTTGTACAATTTATTTTAGAATAAATATTGCCTAACTTGTGTTAATAATTCTTAAGGCATGATTTTTAAGGGATGTTTTTTGATTATCTTTTATTTTTCTTTGATCAAATAATACCTTGAAATAATTTTGCAGCTTGTAGAGTCGTCAAAATTTTTTCAAGATAATTTTACAAAGAATAATTCTTAACTTGTGAAAATAATGATTAAAGGATGATTTTTAAGGGTTGATTTTTATAATAAAAGGTGTGAGGTCTAAGGATTATTTATTTAGAGTGTCATGATTGGTTTTTTAAGGAAATGGCAGCCAATTTGATATTTCTTTTTGTTTCCTCATCTTTATTGGCACTATTGTCCAGTATTTGGGGAGGGATTTAGCAATATTTCGATCGCATTTTGACACCCTTAAAATAAAATGAAAAGTGCCATACAGTTTAAAAAAACTGAGTTTCAGACGAAGATGTTAAGCTATTATAAAGCAATTTATCTTCAAAATTAAAATGCGCAGGGGGGTGGCGACTTTGAGAAAGAATGCCCCATATATATATGCCTAAAATAATGGTTATAAACAATTTGCTTAACTATTTAACTTCCGAGTAAAACTGTTATTAATTATAAACTATTGCATATAATTTCCAAGGTTTTTGGGTTTGCTGATCACAAATTTGATATCAAATTGACAAATTGACAGTTTGCAGCTGTCAAAAAAATTGTCAACTTTTTTATAAAGTAAGTATCTTTGACAAAAATGACAGTAATAGGGTCTTTTGGTGTTCCTAATTACGAATTTGATGTCAAACTGACAATTTGACAGTTGTCAAGAAAGCTGCCAAATTGTTTAAAAAGTCATTTTTTTGTAAAAAAAGTAAGATGGTTTTTGACATTGATAATTACAAATTTTATCCTAAATTAGCAATTTGACAGCTGTAAAAAAAACTGTAAAATGTTTTAAAATGTCATTTTCTTGGTTAAAAAGGACAGTCAGATTGTTTTTGGCATCGCTTAGCACTAATTTTATGCCAAATTAACAATTTAACATTTGACAGCTGTCAAAAAACTGTCTATTTTTTAAAAAGTCATTTTCTTCGATTTAAATTACAGTACCTCCGAACAAAAAAAACCACTCTCGCGTTATACGCCTAAATACTCCTCTCTGACGTCGGTTGTCTAAAACAACCACTGTTAAAATGAACTTCAAAAAACCACACTTGGTTTTTCCAATTTTTCCAGGAAACTAATTTCTAAAATTTCAGAAACTTAAAAAATTCAAAATCTCAATAAAATATTGTATAGATTGATGCATATTTAAGTTAGTCTATTTCAAGTGCTGTTTTGATTTTAATTGAAACATTTTGACATTTCATTTAACCAAAAAAACGTAGTAGTTGTTTTAGACGACCAACGTCAGAGAGGAGTTTTTAGGCGTATAACGCAAGAGTGGTTTTTTTTGCTCGGAGGTACCGAACTGTTTCGAAAATTGTATTTTTTTCATGAAACTGCTGGTAAAAAATTTCGATATGTTTGGAATTGTAGTAGATAATTACAGAATTTTGCATAATAGTAATCCTAGACAGTATAATTTTTTTGATTTTCAAACTGTTTCATTTGTTCTTGCAACTCTTTATCCAGTTCCTCATCTTCTTTTTTCCATTCAGGTCTTTTAGAAGCAATTAGAAGAAATAATAATGTAATTTAAGTGATTGTCAAGCTTGCGAAGCGTTTACAATTTGTGCATTTTTCAACGTTTATTAATTAAATAATATTGAATAACAAAATTATTATTTATTTGAATATCCTTATTCGTAAATTTTTTAAATCAGTAAAACATTCATCACTTTTAAAAATACGCGCGGTTTTCATTATATTTCTCCACTTGTCTGCTAGGCGGTAACATCGTAGCTTGGCTAAATTCTTTCGCTAACGAGATTTTTGTTATAATTTTATAAATACAGTAAACTATTTATTTATTTATTTGTTAATAAACGGGTTTAAACCCTTTATAGAAACAAACATTTTTCACAAGATTATGCTGTTAACAATGTTGATCGAAAAGCGGAGGCCAATCTATTTAGTCCACTATTAAAAAAATCCACCTCCTGATTATAAAAATTTGCTCTTTGTTGAACCTGTTAAACAGGGAGTGTCTCTACGGTAGGATACAAAGAACGGAAGACAATATCTAAAAGACCTCATAGGTGCCGAGAAATTTATAGAGGCCAAAACCGCTGGACACTGAACAGCTCCGCTGATTACTTTAAAAAAAAACAGTAAATCAGCAAATAAAAATCTACTCTATGTATCTTCGGAATATTTAACTGAGTTCGCAATGCGTCGTAATCATAAAATAAGGAGACCAAATGATTGAACCAAATTCAAGATTTGGTCTCACAAAAGAAAAGTATAATATCCTAAATGTTATTGGACTGCTGAAGCCTTGAGAGTTACGTTTAATAAAACATGCCTGGGCTCAAGTAGATTTAGGTTTTGCAAAAATGGTGACAAAATCGGGTCGCGGAATTTTATTCCTCTTTATTTGAAGCTTCAAAAAATGTAATGATCAAAATCAAAGCTGATCCTTTTTTCGAGTTATCGTTAAATTTGTAATTTTTACTGAATACCTGCTGACAAGAAATTGTAAATATAAGTTATTTTAATTTAAAACAAAAAAGATTACTTATATTTGCTTTTGTTGCATATTTCAAACAAGTAATTTGACCTTTCGATACTATTCGATATATAATTTTGTCAGCTGTAATTTGTTGTGCATACGAAAACTACTTAGGATTTTATTAATATCAGGATTTATATCTTATCCAATATATATAATATAATATCTTATTATGTTGCTTGTATCATGCAAAATATTTTACGTTTGACTACCAGTCGATACATTATTATGAAAGCTTTCAAACCTTGTGTATACAAAGACAACTTTAAATTTTGAGAAGGTAAGATTTTGCTTAGGCAGGCTGGGTAAAATAATGTTGAAATGTTGTAAAGTAATGTTGATTTGAATTTTTACTTTTTTGTAGTTTAATTCAACATGAACAATAAAGTCAATTCTCATTGCCAAAGTAAATGTGATCACGAGAAGAATAGAATTAAGGTATGTGCAACTTGCGGCTCAAGAATTGTTTTTGGAAATAAAAATTCCAACATTTTCCGCATAAATGATAATATTGAAACCCTTATAAAAAGCATATTAAGGAAGAGTTGGAAATATCTAACTCAATTGCGTTTAGGCCCTATAATATCTGCTTTTAAGGCTATGGATAAAGTGGTAAGTTGTTGCTTTTGTGCGAAAACAGTTGGTTCTGATCTAGATAAACACATCCAGGAATTAAAAACTGCCCTAAGAAGTACGGAAGCTACCGAAACTTTAAAAATTCATGTTGCTGCTTCACATCTTCAAGATTGTTTGAGCTTTTTAGGAAACTGTGGTTTAGGTTTGTAGTCAGAACAAGCCGGTGAATCAGTTTACCGAGAATTTTTGAAGTTTTGGGAGCGTCATAAAATGAATTTGATTGATGATCCAACCTACATTATTCGATTTAAGAAAGCAGTTATTGAGTTCTCTTCAAAACATCTTTGAGAAAATTTTTTGATCATTTCAATTGTGTACGAAACACAAATTAGTTAATTAAAACTAAAATAATTTAAAAAAATATTATTGTTATTTTGTTGTAAAAAACTTTATTGTAACTGAAACATTTAATTTTTCTATTAAACTTATGTGCAATAATTAAGTAATCTTGTTTTATTCTGTTTTATAAATTTCATTTATAATAAGAAAAATGCAATTCGACAATAACTTTACAAAAGGATCAGCTGCAATTTTGGTCTTTGAATTTTTTGAAGCTTTAAATATAGAGGATTGAAATGCCGCAACCCGATTTTGTCACCATTTTTGCAAAACCTAAATCTACTTGAGGCCAGGTGTGAAAAGCTAATGATGAAATTGCTTTTTTGACCACGTTATCAATATGAACATCAAAAGTCAAGTCCTTGCAAAGAGTCACACCTAAATCACGAATCTGAGTCACGCGTTCAATGCTCGTTCCATCGATTGTGTAGTCATAATAAATTACGTTTATTTTTTGTAAAAGAAATAATATTACACTTATCGATGTTCAGCAGCATCCCGTTTAACTCACACCACGTGCAAAGATTATCGATATGATGATGCAACGAACTGTCAGATCAAGACTATTAATTTTTGATTTACAGTAAGGTCGCGGTAAGTGTCCACTCGTCGGGACCAGCGATTTCAGTAACTGCCCATTCCTTAAGCCACGCCCCAGAATCTTTTCGAGGGTTAAAGCAGGAGCGTAATCTGCGTTCGAGCAGGTGGGTTTTGAAATTGTTATAAAGCCTCGTGCCGCAACGAAATAGACAGCACTGACGGTAGTAGTAGAGGGAGGGACACTTTCTGAAACATGCTCCGGGACACTTGCTGGAATGAACAGTTACTGAAACGGACACTTACCGCGACCTTACTGTAATCATATTTTTAAAAATGGATATAGGAGTAAAATCAACGGAACTACGATCAGCGCCAGTATCTTCATTCGATTGAAGTGAATATACCGTTTTAAAAAATAGAGCAAACATTTCAACAATATGAAAAGAGTCCTTAGCGTGAAGGTTCTTTAGAAACATGCGATTGGGAATGCGCTCTGACATACGAGTTTCCCTAATATGCTTCCAAAAATACTTCGGATTAGACTGAACGAAATCCTCCGCATTTTTAATGTAAATGTCATAGCATGTTTTAGACATTATTTTACAAATAGATCGCAGTTCAGAGAACAATCGATAAAAGTGATCCGACTTAGTAACTTTATAATTGTAATGTGCCATTTTTTTTTCTCTTGAGAGTCTTCTTAGTTCGCTAGAAAACCAAACAGGATACTTAGGTTTGTGAACCGTTTTTATAGGTATATACTGATCGAAAATTTCATATAAATAATCATAAAAAACTTGAACAGATTCATTTATGTCTAGGCCCTTAAACAAAGACTCCCACTCTATTGAAGCAATTGAAGAAGTTACATTTGAATGATTGGCTTTCGTAAAGTCATATTTTATCGAAAGATTAAAAATATCATTGTCGTTGTTATTAGTAAAATTTGAGTTGTGGTTATTAGTTAAAACTTCAAGACATAATGGTGGATGATAACCATCTTCAGGTAGTAAAAAAATCTATTGCACGAGATAATAAGAATTTTACAAAGTTTACATCAGCAAACACGAGATCTAATATCGTGTTATACCAGAATTAACAATATTATTAAACTGAAATAAATTAACGAAGATCATAGTATCATTTAATAGATCCGTGATTTGACGTTGTAAACCTAAGCATTTTGTTTTATAGAAACACCTTGCGTTATTATTATTTAATAAGAACATGTTCAATAGAGCATATGTTACTAAAAATTCTGGACCATTTAAATTTACCCTTTGCTGCAATTAAAACACCGCCTTCTAATTGACAATCACTAGTAGTTACACATCTATCCTGTCTGAAAACGTGACAATTATAAAATCCCAGTTCAGACAATAAAATACATGCGGGAAGCCACGTTTCAGATAATATAAAAAAATCAAAAAATAAAATAGGCAAAGTTGCACGCATTAAATTTAATTTGGTTCGTACGCCCCATACATTCTGGTAATAGAATGAGGTACACGATAAACGAGAACTATTAGGTGGGGGTAATTGAGATTGCTTAGACGGACCACTACAAATGCACTCATTCACGAAGTCTACACACTGGTGCTCACTGACGTTTATACTTTTGGGACACTCAAGATGACCGGACGGCCCTTGCGGAAATAAATTTTCCCATTGGTCTCTCCATTCTTTCGATGAAACTTTAATTGTTTCTTTAGTGATGCAATTTCTTCCAGTTGAACTTTCGTTCTGTCGAAGGATATCCAGAGGTTGCACAACTTTGGGTCTTGTCTTTGCCTATTGAGGAAGATACATTACAAATATCTTGTGTGCTTTTGCAGGTAAGTAAGATTCATTGTATTTTAATATATATTCCAGATATAAATATAATTAATTTTTTTAGAGCTATTTTCGGTTTCTTTCTTTTATTCTTCAGTTTTACTCAGATTTTTAATTCAGTATCAGTTCTTAGATTTTCTTCACAACTTTAGTTTGTTTCTTAAGTTCCAATTCTCGTCTTTCTATTTTTAGTTTTTTTGTTTTTGTTATTTCGTTGTTGCTATTATATTGTTGCATTTTCATAAACAAAACTTCCCCCACAGCACCTAAACTTGCCTCAACTTTGCCAACTTTTCCTCAAGTATCGTCAACTTTCAGAAACTTTGCTGCAAGTTTAGAAACTTAAGGAAAGGTTGGCAAAGTTGAGGCAAGTTAAGGTGCTATGGGGGTTTGTTTTAAGTTGTGAATACACTTTTTCTTGCAATTACTACTAGTAGTTTCAGAACATAAGAAGAATAAATGATTTCCGAATTAGTAAGAGAGTTTATTGACAACAAGAGTACTGATGTAGAAGGGTTATTAGAATTTCTACAAAAGTATCATGATCTTAATTCTGATCATATGGATGTTGTAGAAAACCATAATATAAATTTGTACTTTTTGCCAAAATTTCAAGAAAAATGGAAACAATCTTTACGAATAAAAAAATAAATTTGTCAAAAAGTTTAAAAATTGTCAAAACACTGACTTTTTGTTACATTCAGAGCCCAAAACAAAATGGGGAAGGAAACGCAGTGACGTCTTATTTCAAGAAACTTCTACTTCATCGAAAAGAAAAAAATTAATAAAGGTATATTTTTTCAACAAGCAATTGAATTCAAAAACTTGTTTTTAAATTTTTGTGGGCAAAAAACTTGTTTTTGAATTTTTGTGGGCAAAAAAATTTTTTTTCATGCAATTTTTTTTTTAAACTATTTTTTATTCTGAGGAGCTTAAAAAATTTATCCTAATTAGTCAACAGGGTTTAAAGGGTTTTATTTTACTTATATAAAAGAACATATTCAGAAAGTTTTATTAAAAATAATGAAATTCCTTGTAATAATTTAACAAGAAATAAAATAATTATATAAAACGGTAAAATTATAAATGTGAAATCATACAGACCTCCTGAATGTCATCGAGAAAAAAAAAAGCAGCGGAAAACAAAAATGGCGAATGGTTATAAATTTTCGGAAATTAAACGAAGATATAGAGTAAGATGCTTATTCTCCGCCTGTGATAGACGACGTCTTATCCCAAATTGAGAAAGCTAAATTCTTTTCAGCTTTTGATCTTTCAAAAGAAGGAATTTGATGTCACCAAATTCCTATGAAACCCAAAAGTCGAAAATATACAGGATTCAGTACAATTAGAGGACATTTTCAATTTATTCGTATGCCATTTGGTTTGAAAAATGCCACCGCTTCGTTTCAAAGAATGATTAATCGCACTTTTCAAGGATTAGTAGGTACTGTATGGTTTGTGTATTTAGATGACATAGGTGTTCTTGGATCCACCTTAGAGGAACATAATAAAAATTTAATAAAAGTTATGGAAAGAATAAAAATTTTGGGATTCAAATTACAACCAGATAAATGCTAGTATCTTCTCCCAGAATAAAAATATTTAGGACATATGATTACAAGCGAAGGAATTGAACCAAATCCTTTAAAAATACAAGCAGTTCAAAATTTTAAGGAACCCAAAAAAGTGAAAGAAATACAATCATTTCTAAGACTAGTCGAATATTATCGAAAATTTTTTAAAAACTTTTCACATATAGCCAAGCTATTAACAAGATTAACTGCATAAGAAACTATTTTTGATTGGTCTGAAGAATGTAATACAAATTTCGAATTATTGAAAGATTTGTTATGTAAGTCACCAGTATTAAAGTATCTAGATTTGAATAAAAAATTTGTTTTGACAACCGACGCCAGCAATGTAGGAATAGGAGTTAAGCTATCTTAAGATAGACATCACTGATGTTATATTTCAAGTGTATTAAATAAACTAGAAAATAATTATAGTACTGCAGAAAAAGAATTATTGGCAATTGTTTGGACTACTAAAAGGTTGAGACAATATTTATTAGGCAGAACGTTTACTATTCAAACAGACCATAAAGGATTAACTTGGCTAAAAAATGTAAAAGGTCCTAGTTCAAAATTATTAAGAGTAGAAGAGTTCAACTATGAAATACAATATGTTAAAGGTGAAGAAAATAAAGCAGCTGATTGTTTTTCAAGGTTATTTCTAATACAGGATGAGGATTTAGAAAAATAGCCGGCAACAGAAGGTTTAGAAAACATTGAACTGAATTAATCAGAAGAAGGAGAGAATCTGATACCCGAAACGTACTGACTCAAAATTTTGAAGATAGGAGAAGGAATAAAGAAATTGGCAACTTTTAGATTAAACCTAATGCACAAGGAAACTTATGGAAAACTATACCTACTAAAGAAAGATTTACCTACAGTCAACAAAGAAAACTGGTTAAAATATTTTGAAGAACTTGTAAAATATTTTACAGATAGAAAAATGGTAATAGTTCGTGTAGACCTAGGAGACTCTTCAATTTCACAAATCGAGAAAAAATTTATAGAAGAAATAGTAGAGTTTTTTAGTAAAAAATATGAAGACATTTTCATTCATGTTTTAGTCAATTGAGAGAACTTCCAAAAGAAGAAAGAAAATTAATATTAAAAGAAGCTCATGAATCTGTTGTAGATCGACATTATAGAGAAAAGAAAACAATTGAAAAAGCCAGAAGATTAGGAGAATGGAAATGTACGAGGAGATAACGAAATTTGTTTAAAAAAATGCGGGGTTTGTCAATTACAGAAAAGTACACGCATAAAAAGACAAGCAGAAGGCATAATTCCTGACACACCGTTAAATCCAAATGACAAAATAGCTACTAGGGTGGTCCATAAAAAACTAAAATCCGAAATGTTATGCTCCTACCCCCCAAATTTGTTCCAAATTGAAAAAAAGTTACCCCTATTTTTTTATTTTAAAATCGGACAATGTTTAGAGGTGGCGCAAAGCCCATGAATTTTCCCATGTATTTTGCATGGGGAAAACGCACTTTTTCGTAAATTTGCATTAAAATCGTAAAAAACCACTTAAATGATGAATGCACCGAATATGTTTCTAAAAAGTGTTTCAAAAACAGTATTTCATAATTCATTTATTAACTTGTTGAAAAACTATTTTTTTGCAATTTCAAAAAACCAAAAAAATTCAACAATAAAATAAATTAATAATAGTTAATATCAACAAATAAATAAACTATGGAATACTGTTTTTTGAACGCTTTTTAGGAGCTTTTTTTTTTTTTTTCTTTGCGCCTCCTCTAAAAGTTGACCAATTTCAAAATAAAAAAATAGGGGTAACTTTTTTTCAATTTGGATCAAACTTGGGGGGTAGAAGCATAACTTTTCGGACATTTGGTTTTTATGGACCACCCTATAGTAGCTATGGATATTTTCGGTCCTTTACCTAAAACAAAGCAAGGTAAGGAATTTATATTAAGTATACAAGATCAGTTAACAAAATACATCATGCTTATCCTACTTAAATTAGCGGGAAGTAACCAACAAACTGTACACTTTTCTGACAAAAGAATATAATAGAAGGGATTCGCGGGATATGAGGAATCAGAAAATCACTTTAATTTTTTATTTCATGCTTTCCTGAATCGATAAAAAGTCGAGAACGGTGAGAAAAATGACGCAGAAACTGGCGGCCTGACCTAGCGGCCAGATGTTCTTTTGTTTTTGTACCTACGTATTGAAAATAATAATTTAAACACCAGAACTTCCTTTGTTTTTGCACTTAAAAATTTTAAAAATTATTTATTCAAAATAATTATGAGCTTCAAACACGCTTCATCATTAGGCTGGGATTAGGGATATAAAATAAAAAAGTTTAACATTATTATGTAAATACGTCTGTACGAAAAAACCCGCTCAAGAAAGTAATTTCTGCGATTACTAATTTTCAAAAGTTTTAAAAATTTCTGCTGCTTTCCAGCATTGGGCCGCAAATTGGGCTATAGGCTAAAAAAGTTCAAAAAAATTATTGATAAAAGTTTTTTAAAAGAAAGCTCTGGCAGCGAAGTTATTTTTGGTACATATCAATTTTCGAAAGTTTTATGATTTTTTGCTGATTTCCAGCATTGGGCCGCCAATTGGGCTATGGGCTAAAAAAGTTCAAAAAAAGTTATTGATAAAAGTTTTTTAAAAGAAAGCTCTGGCAGCGAAGTTATTTTCGGTACATATCAATTTTCGAAAGCTTTATGATTTTTTGCTGATTTCCAGCATTGGGCCGCCAATTGGGCTATCGGCTACAAAAATTCAAAATAATTATTGATAAAAGTTTTTTAAAAGAAAGCTCTGGCAGCGAAGTTATTTTCGGGACATATCAATTTTCGAAAGCTTTATGATTTTTTGCTGCTTTCCAGCATTGGGCCGCCAATTGGGCTATGGGCTAAAAAAGTTCAAAAAAATTATTAATAAAAGTTTTTTAAGAGAAAACCCTGGCAGCGAAGATATTTTTGGTACATATCAATTTTCGAAAGATTTATAATTTTTTGCTGCTTTCTGGCATTGAGCCGCCAATTGGGCTATGGGCTAAAAAAGTTCAAAAAAATTATTGATAAAAGTTTTTTAAGAGAAAGCTCTGGCAGCGAAGTTATTTTCGGTACATATCAATTTTCGAAAGTTTTATGATCTTTTGCTGCTTTCCAGAATTGGGCCGCCAATTGGGCTATGGGCTAAAAAAGTTCAAAAAAATTATTAATAAAAGTTTTTTAAAAGAAAGCTCTGGCAGCGAAGTTATTTTCGGTACATATCAATTTTCGAAAGCTTTATGATTTTTTGCTGATTTCCAGCATTGGGCCGCCAATTGGGCTATCGGCTAAAAAAGTTCAAAATAATTATTGATAAAAGTTTTTTAAGAGAAAACCCTGGCAGCGAAGATATTTTTGGTACATATCAATTTTCGAAAGATTTATAATTTTTTGCTGCTTTCTGGCATTGAGCCGCCAATTGGGCTATGGGCTAAAAAAGTTCAAAAAAATTATTGATAAAAGTTTTTTAAGAGAAAGCTCTGGCAGCGAAGTTATTTTCGGTACATATCAATTTTCGAAAGTTTTATGATCTTTTGCTGCTTTCCAGAATTGGGCCGCCAATTGGGCTATGGGCTAAAAAAGTTCAAAAAAATTATTAATAAAAGTTTTTTAAGAGAAAGCCCTGGCAGCGAAGATATTTTTGGTACATATCAATTTTCGAAAGTTTTATGATTTTTTGCTGCTTTCCAGCATTGAGCCGCCAATTGGGCTATGGGCTCAAAAAGTTCAAAAAAATTGTTGATAAAAGTTTTTTAAAAGAAAGCTCTGGCAGAAAAGTTATTTTTGGTACATATCAATTTTCGAAAGTTTTATGATTTTTTGATGCTTTCTAGCATTGGGCCGCCAATTGGGCTATGGGCTAAAAAAGGTCAAAAAAATTATTGATTAAATTTTTTTAAGAGAAAGCTCTGGCAGCGAAGTTATTTTCGGTACATATCAATTTTCGAAAGATTTATGATTTTTTGCTGCTTTCCAGCATTGGGTCGCCAATTGGGATTTGGGCTCAAAAAGTTCAAAAAAATTATTGATAAAAGTTTTTTAAAAGAAAGCTCTGGCAGCGAAGTTATTTTTGGTACATATCAATTTTCGAAAGTTTTATGATTTTTTGCTGCTTTCCAGCATTGGGCCGCCAATTGGGCTATGGGCTCAAAAAGTTCAAAAAAATTATTGATAAAAGTTTTTTAAAAGAAAGCTCTGGCAGCGAAGTTATTTTTGGTACATATCAATTTTCGAAAGTTTTATGATTTTTTGCTGATTTCCAGCATTGGGCCGCCAATTGGGCTATAGGCTAAAAAAGTTAAAAAAAATTATTGATAAAAGTTTTTTAAGAGAAAGCCCTGGCAGCGAAGTAATTTTTGGTAAATATCAATTTTCGAAAGGTTTATGATTTTTTGCTGCTTTCCAGCATTGGGCCGCCAATTGGGCTATGGGCTCAAAAAGTTCAAAAAAATTATTAATAAAAGTTTTTTAAAAGAAAGCTCTGGCAGCGAAGTTATTTTTGGTACATATCAATTTTCGAAAGATTTATGATTTTTTGCTGCTTTCCAGCATTGGGCCGCCAATTGGGATATGGGCTCAAAAAGTTCAAAAAAATTATTGATAAAAGTTTTTTAAAAGAAAGCTCTGGCAGCGAAGTTATTTTTGGTACATATCAATTTTCGAAAGTTTTATGGTTTTTTGCTGCTTTCCAGCATTGGGCCGCCAATTGGGCTATGGGCTCAAAAAGTTCAAAAAAATGATTGATAAATGTTTTTTAAGAGAAAGCTCTGGCAGCGATTTATTTTCGGTACATATCAATTTTCGAAAGTTTTATGATGTTTTGCTGCTTTCCAGCATTGGGCCGCCAATTGGGCTATGGGCTAAAAAAGTTCAAAAAAATTATTGATAAAAGTTTTTTAAAAGAAAGCTCTGGCAGCGAAGTATTATTTCTCATTTTTTAATTTTCGAAAGTTTTGATTTTCTGCTAAGCAGAGGTATTGGGCCGCGACTTTTCTATAAAATTTTATGTATATTTATTTTTAAGTCTTGTATCCTATATTCCTAGTTCCGCGTAGTTGTGAAGCGTCCCTCAAGCACATAATCATTTTGAAGAATATAATTTTTTAATATTTAAAGTGCAAAAACAAATGAAGTTCTGGTGTCGAAATTATTATTTTCAATATGTTAGTACAAAAACAAAAGAACTTCTGGCCGCTAGCTCAGGCCGCCAGTTTCTGCGTCATTGAGAAAATCCTGACGCGAGTTTACAAACACTTGTCTCTATTCACCTGAAAACTGCACTTTGACAATTTTTTTTAAAAAAACTGTACACTTTTCCGACAAAACAATATAATAGAAGGGATTTGTGGGAAAGAAGGAATCTGAAAATAACTTTGATTTGTTATTTAATTCTTTCCTGACTTGATAAAAAGTCGAGAACGGTACCATTGGTGGGCCGACCGTTATAATATTCCTAGTTGGTCGAACATTACGATTAGGAGTTGCCCTGACTTTGGGCTCAGTAGTTAGGCCATTTTTTCTTTAAACTCTGTGATTATAATCCGCTAGAGTTATAGACATTGAAAACGATTCACAGTTTTGTAGTATAACGAGATTTTTATCTTTTCAACTATTAATGCCACAAATTAATTAATATTCAATAATACTGATTTTAACTTATTTTAACCTTTAACTTATTTTAATATTTCTTTCAAACCAAAACCTCCTTATAATTTTGGTTTCTCAACGCCTTTCCGGCATTATTCTACAGGAAGGTCGAAAGTTTCAAAATCCGAGACTTTACCCATACTTCTCGGATGCGCCAGACAATAATTAAATAAATTTAATTATTATCGCCTCAAATCTATCGACAATTTAAACTTCAACCTTCGACAAATGTTACCAGCTAGCTCATCTGGTGCGGACAGGGGTGTGAATCGACGAACGACAATCTCCTCGAAATTCTGACATGCTTCCTGGAAACGATAACTCAAGCCTCCAACAGGGGTGTAAAAATGATTATAGAATAAAATAAATGCAAAATACACCTGATATAAAATTAACAAGTTTTATTCAAAAATAATTCATGATGTAAAAATTATGCAAATTAATATAAAAATAATTAACATATCTGTCCGATAACCGATCTGTCTGGTTGTAAATCGGTGTACAAGATCATCTACTGAACTTGTACATGATTCTGGATAAAATCATGCACAGGTGCATTGACTTGTTTTGTGCAGGAACATGCGAATGGTCAACACATGAATTTGGAACAACGAACGTGCAAAGGAACATGCGAACATGCACATGTTCATAAACGCTTCTAAAGGCAAATAATTTTATGTGCATGAACATGAACACATACATGCACATGAATCTGTACACGAAAATGGATAATTACACAGGCACACAAAAAAAATAAAGTTCTCTGAGCTGGGTATGAGACCAATATTTTCCTACGTATTTTGATGCGCTGAATCCGAATCCGTCATCAGAATTGACCCATCACGTCACGTTTTGACCCTAACCTCAAAATCAATAAAATGACAGTCTTTGTTCATTGAGGTTCATTTTGAGGTTAGGGTCAAAACGTGACGTGATGGGTCAATTCTGATGTCGGATTCGGATTCAGCGCATCAAAATACGTAGGAAAATATTGGTCTCATACCCAGCTCAGAGAACTTTATTTTTTGTGTGCCTGTGTTATTTATTAAACTTTAAACGTTGCGCATTAGTTATCTATAGGAGTGAAGGCTGCGCAGTAGATTTTAATGGCTATAAAAGGTAGAGAACCACTATAAAACAAGTAAAATTTGTTGATAATATTTAAAGTATAGAAGATTATGTGCATGAACATTTGCACGTTCATGCACGTGTTTTTGTATCAGATTTTATTATGCGTGCATGAAAATGTATACGTTCGTTGTTCCAAATTCACGTGCTGTCCATTCACAAGTTCATGCACGAGCCAAGTCAATGCACCTGTGCATGATTTTCTCCAGAATCATGTACAAGTTCTGTAGATGATCTGGTACACGGATTTACAACCGGGTGATTCGGGCCGAAGCACATGGCGATTTCAAAATCTTTACAAAAAGATTAAATTAATAGCAAGCCGTTTACCAACAAAAGAGGACTCGCCGTGACAATCGCCAGACAATAATAAATATTGAACAAACAAAATATAAAAATCGGGCAAGTACGAGTTACACTCGTACCAAGTCGAAGGGTTCCGTACCGCTCTATTTTTTTTCAATTATATGAGGCAGAGATTAAAAATTTTCCACCAGGAAACCATTTTTAAAAATATTTTTTATTATTCACTAAATAAAACTTTATTGGTACAAATTTTTAGCACTATAAGCCAAAAATTTTGCAGCTAAAGGGTCAGGGCCGTTTTTAGGGTTTCGTGGTTCGGGACCGAAACCCTTATAGTGAGACTTTGTCGTCCGTCCGCCCGTCCGTCATTCACAGCCAATAGCAGGCAATTTAAGGTTGTGTGCAAGAGAGAGGGAGATAGTGAAAGACAGATACAGAAACATCCGAATGGTTCCGGAAACATCGGAATGATTCCGGAAACACCCGAATGGTTCTGGCAACAGCCGAATGGTTACGGAAACACCCGAATGATTCCGGTAACACCCGAATGGTTAAGGAAACTCCTGAATGATTCCGGAAACATCCGAATGATTCCGGAAACACCAGAATGGTTATAGAAACACCCGATTGGTTACAGAAACACTTGAATGATTCCGGAAACACCCGAATGGTTCCGGAAACAGCCAAATGGTTCCGGGAATACCCGAATGGTTACGGAAACACCCGAATGGTTAAGGAAACATCTGAATGATTTTGGAAACATCCGAATGGTTCCGGAAACATCCGAATGATTCTGGAAACACCCGAATGGTTACAGAAACACCCGAATGGTTACGGAAACACCTAAATGGTTCCGAAAACATAATATATTATATAAGAGAAACAGAATTAGAGACTGAGAAAGAGAGGAGACTAGTTTTTTACAACTTTTCTGGTTGTTTGTGAGAGGGAGGTTAGTAGGGATTAAGAGAAAGCCACGAAACCCACAATTGTAGGGGCATTGCGTCTGCTTTTCGTACTGTTTATTTAAATCTGTTTTCAAAAAATAAGGAATTAACCAATTATTATTTAAACTTTTTTTTTAAAAAACACAAATTTTGGATAGTACATTCTGTAAAGACGAACATTAACAAACTTCTATATATTTTTCCCGTAATCTAAACGTAAATCTACATACATGTACCAAACAGCAGCATCCTAAGTTAAATAGTTTTGAAAATTAGGGTGGGACATGGTCAGTTTTTCCAATTTTTTTCAAAAAATCGTACTTTTTGGCTGGTTAACACTATGAAAACCGCCTTTACGAAAGTACCCTATAATTTTCCTGTAATCTACACGTAAATCTGCATATGTGTACTAAATTGCATAATCCTAAGTCAAATAGTTTAGAAGATTAGGGCGGGGGGGACATGGTAATTTTTTCGAATCTTTTTCAAAAAATCGTACTTTTTGGCTGGTTAACACTATGAAGACCGCCTTTACGAAGGTTCTCTATAATTTTTCTGTAATCTACACGTAACTCTGCATATGTGTACCAAATTGCAGCATTCTAAGTCAAATAGTTTAAAAGATTAAGGGGAGGACATGGTCATTTTTTTCGCATTTTTTCCAAAAAATCGTTATTTTTGGCTGGTTAACACTATGAAAACCGCCTTTACGAAAGTACCCTATAATTTTCCTGTAATCTACACGTAAATCTGCATATGTGTACTAAATTGCATAATCCTAAGTCAAATAGTTTAGAAGATTAGGGCGGGGGGACATGGTAATTTTTTCGAATCTTTTTCAAAAAATCGTACTTTTTGGCTGGTTAACACTATGAAGACCGCCTTTACGAAAGTTCTCTATAATTTTCCTGTAATCTACACGTAATTCTGCATATGTGTACCAAATTGCAGCATTCTAAGTCAAATAGTTTAAAAGATTAAGGGGGGGACATGGTAATTTTTTTCGCATTTTTTCCAAAAAATCGTTCTTTTTGGCTGGTTAACACTATGAAGACCGCCTTTACGAAAGTTCTCTATAATTTTCCTGTAATCTACACGTAACTCTGCATATGTGTACCAAATTGCAGCGTTCTAAGTCGAAAAGTTTAAAAGATTAAGGGGGACATGGTAATTTTTTTCGCATTTTTTCAAAAAAATCGTTCTTTTTGGCTGGTTAACACTATGAAGACCGCCATTATGAAAGTTGTCTATAATTATGCTGTATTCTACACGTAAATCTCCATTTGTGTACCAAATTGCAGCATTCTAAGTCAAATAGTTTAAAAGATTAGGGGGGAGACATGGTCATTTTTTCGCATTTTTTTTTAAAAAAATCGTACTTTTTGGCTAGTAAGCACTATGAAGACAGCCTTTACAAAAGTTCTCTATAATTTTCCTGTAATCTACACGTAAATCTGCATATGTGTACCAAATTGCAGTATTCTAAGTCAAATAGTTTGGAAGATTAGGGGGAGGGGGACATGGTCAGTTTTTCGAATTTTTTTTAAAAAATCGTACTTTTTGGCTAGTAAACACTATGAAGACCGCCTTTGCGAAAGTTCTCTATAATTTTTCTGTAATCTACACGTAAATTTACATATGTGTACCAAATTGCAGCATTCTAAGTCAAATAGTTTAAAAGATTAGGGGGGGGGGGCATTGTCATTTTTTTCATTTTAGGGCAATAAAGTGGTTTTTGCTGGATTTCGGCAGGTTGATGAGCTGGAATCGCGTTTTCCATATCATTTTCGTAAATCTAAGGTGAAATTACATATGTGTATCAAATTAGAAGTCTCTAGCTCATATAGTTTAGAAGTTAGAGGGGGTGCGAAAACGGACACACATAGTGATTTTAATAGGGTTCCGTTTTACGGTACGGAACCCTAAAAATAATAAATAACGAGTTTCCAACAATAAGAATGACTTCCTTCGAGCATGGAACCTACAAACAGACTCTCTTAACCCCATAATCAGAGCAAAACACAACGGTTAATATAAATCAGAAAATATACAAAATCCTTAAATTCTGATTTTGCTCCCTGGTTGAATATTTTCGCGATCGGCTCCTTCGAGAGTTGGTCAAAACCAAAGATTTTGGTACGTGGCAGAAAGATTCTGCCACGTTATGGTAGTTCTCTTACAAATTTTGTGAAAATTTCTAATTCCTACAGTTTCACATTGGCTGATCCACGGAGGAGGAGGGATTATGACCTCCCCTGGAGCTAAAAATCATAATAAAAAAACCTATATTTTTCCTGTAATCTACATCTAAAAATATATAATTATGTGTACCAAATTTCAACTCTTTATCTCAAATAGTTTGGCCGCTAGGGAAGGGAAGGGGGGTAATGGTTTTGGGCGACGGATAAACGAAGGAAAACATATAAATTCCGTTTTGCCAGTTCGTATCCGGAACCCTAAAAAAGAAGGTCACATAATTTTGGTCGAAAAATGTAGCGCCTAAGGAAAGCCGCGCCCCCTCTTCCTGGAGGAAGTTCTGGATCCACCACTGCAATTACCCAGGCGCGCAGGGACGATGATTTGAGGCTTTATAAAGCATGACTGAGTACTGGTCAATATTGATTGAGGATTGGTGAGTCGGAGGAAGCAAGACTCGTCCAAGCTAGAATGTAACAGCGATTCAAGCCTGACGCTCCAAGCTTGGTTGGGGATTGGAGTCCAAGACTCAATCAATGTTCGGAAGTCCGATTATAGCTTCGTCAAGCCTGATTCCACTGTCGCTTACAGAAGACAGAACGTTAAATAATTATTAATATGATAATATTCTTGTTGTATTATGTTTTTAATAATGATAATTCTTATAATAATAATAATAATAATAATAATATCCCGGAATCTCTGTGATATTTGGTGCTATCCGCTACCAGATATCACAGAAACGCTTGATCGATTTGGTCAAGTCCTTAGTTGCCCTTTCCCAAACATCGTGGAAATACTTGGTTTGTTAGGCCGAATGTTTAAAGGGCATCTAAGGTGGGGTTGCTGGACCTCAACCGGGCGCGTCCCCAGGTGGCGGATAGGGGGATCCTCCTAGATATAGGTGGTATCGGGGAAATGAAATACCCGACGCGGACCATAACCAGATAGGGCTTGACACCTGAAATAATTGTCAACCCTGTGATGGGTTAACCACCCCCACAGGGTAACTTGCGGTTACGACAACTGTAACGCGCAGTGCCACCCACAATAGGTCTCTTTCGGATGGAGACCTGGATTCAGTTGGGAGTGGCAATAGGATAGAACCCAGGCGACGACCAGGCTACGCCCGTGGACAAGCTCGTGAGCGTCTACGATGGACTGAGGAGATGAAGAGAGATGCCATCTTATGTTGGCGAAACTCTTCTCCTGACCGTAGAGGAATAATGAAGAGATGTTATGAGCGATAGATCACTATGTATCCCCAATACGCTCAAATAACATCTCAGAATCTAAGAGATCAGATATCCTCTCTGTTGGGTAGGGGATATGAAGCTCTCCTTCAAGAAGATCGAGACCCCGTAGAGAACAGACGATCAGTTCTCACAACACAACAAATGGTCGAGCATAGTAATGTGGGCGCAAGAGAAACCAAAATTCATCACAAGGTTTCCATTAAAATGGACAAATTGGAAGCGGCGAACAGAGAACTTGTGACATTGAACTGTGCAGTTTATGAAAAGGCGGTTTCTTTGCTTCGCGAAAGCAACAGAAAATCTGTTTCTGAGCGCATTGCAAGAACAAAACAACGAATTAAACAGGTACAGTTCAAGATTGGGGTGGCCAGACGGATGGCTTCTCAATTGCAGAGTGTGATTGCATATCTAGCAACAAATAGAGCATTTACTCCTAGAGTTTTGGGCATAGCCCAATCTCTAAAAAGATTGCATCATACTCTCAAGAAGTCTAAGCTGCAGAATATCAAGCAGCATTGGATTGAGAAGATACGTACTCTTGTAATTATAAGAGAACAATTAGAACGGCGTGTAAAATGGATAGAGCAAAATAACACTTTTGCTATCAATCCGTCCCGCCTGTTCCCAGTACCTTCTCCAACCGTTGAAAAGCCACCTAGTCGTGAAGAGGTTGAAAACTTCTGGAAGAACATCTACGAAACCACATGTTCTCTAAACGATCAAGATGCATCTATACCACTCTTTCGTAGCTTCTGTCATCGGCAGGGGCTTGAACACCCTATGGAAGAGTGCTCACGAATCACTGAGGAGGAAGTGAGAAATGTAGTTGCTAAAACTAAGAACTATTCAGCACCCGGTCCAGACAAGATTAATAATCTATGGTGGAAGAAGTTCACTTTTACCCACCAACATTTGGCCCGTATATTTTCTAGCTTTCTTAACGGAGAAGATCACGTACCTCAGTGGTTGGTTGAAGGAAGAACGGTACTTCTACCAAAATCAGGAAATTTGTCTAATCCAATGAATTATAGACCAACAGCTTGTCTTAACACCTGTTACAAGCTATTCACTGGTATCCTCAAAGAGAGGATATTAACATCCATAGAGCCAGTGTGGAGTGCAATAGGTGAACAGCGAGGGTGTAAGAGAGGCCTAGCAGGTTGTAGGGATAACCTACTGATAGATAGGTGCGTGACCCAAGATTCGATATTTTATCGGCGCAACCTGTCAATGGCTTGGATTGATTACCGTAAAGCATTCGACTCTACGAGTCACGAATTGATTATCAAGCTTCTTAAATGCTTACAGGTACATCCAAACATTGTGAGATGCTTGAAAGATCTAATGCTCAAGTGGAGGACAAGGTTTGTTATAACATCGAACAAACAACAGGTGAATACTAACATCGTCACCTATAAAAGAGGAGTTTTTCAAGGAGACTCACTCAGTCCTCTACTTTTTTGCATCTCCCTCTTGCCTCTGTCTATTGTTCTTCGAGAAAAGCACTCTGGATACATGTGTGGCAAACCAAAAAATAGAGTATATAAGATCAACCACCTTTTTTATATGGATGATCTTAAGCTCTATGCCTCCAGTAAGGAGGCACTTAATATCTTAGTGTTTGCAGTAGCTGTGTATTCCAGAGCTATAGGTATGTCTTTTGGATTGGACAAATGTGCCGTGATTCATCTAAATAGAGGAAGACGAGAAACATCGGATTTACAAAGTAACTCTGAGGACCTTCAGCTCATCGGTGGCAACACCATACAACATCTTGGTGTAGAGGATGCTTACACATATCTTGGGATTCCACAATCGGAGACTCAGGATGTTTGTAAGCTTAAAGATCATCTCCAAAAGAAATATCGAGGTCTTCTTAGAAAAATTTGGTCATCTGAATTATCTGGGAAGAATAAGATACAAGCCACAAATACATTAGCCATTCCTTTACTTCTCTATACATTTGGAGCTGTTAAGTGGAATGTGGATGACCTGAAGTTACTAGATAGAGAGACACGTAAGATGATGTCAATACATCGATGTCATCACCCAAGGTCTTCTGTACCTCGAATTTACCTTCCACGCGATCAGGGAGGGAGAGGTCTACTTAGTGTAGAGTGTCTTCATCGCCGTATTGTATTGGCTGCGGCGTTTTCGGTGATGAACAGTAATGATCCTCTTATGCAATTTGTCCACCATCATGAAATTGCAGATAATGGGGCATTTTTATACAAAGCGGCAAACAGAGCGGCAGATAAACTTAGTCTTCCGTTTGATACCAGTGATACAGAACAGGGATTGGCATCATTAACACCTTTGATGCTTAAAAGACAAGTGAAGCAGGCTGAACATGTACTTCTATTGGAGCAACATGTTAGGAAGCCTCTTCATGGGCAATTCTATAAGATTCTTAGGGAGATGGAGTTGTCTAAGGATCTGTCTTTTAGATTTCTGAAATCTGCTGGTTTAAGATCGGAGACTGAGGGATTTTTATTTGCTTGCCAAGATGGTGTTATCAATACCTTATATTATCGCAGTAAGGTCATGCAGATACCTGTCGACAATTACAACTGTCGAGCATGTAAACAATATCCGGAAACACTTACTCACATTCTAAGTGCGTGTCCGACGTATGCATGTTCCAGGTATATTGAAAGACACAATGCTGGACTTAAGGTATTGTATTACCATCTTCGACACCAATATGGTGTAGATAAGGAACCTGTCTTGCCATACGCCCAAGAGGATCAGGAGGCTGTTGTGGAGAATGAGAATTGCAGAATCTACTGGAATTTTTCGTTTTCTACCACTCATCGTATCAGTGCTACTAAGCCTGATATAGTACTCCAGGATCATAAAGGTAAGATCATCTGCGTGATTGAGTTTTCGGCTCCTGCCGAGGGCAATATCGCTCAGAAGGATGATGAGAAACGGCAAAAGTATCAAGACCTGCTGTTCGAATTGAGGAGAATACACAGAGGCTATAAAGTCCATTTAGTTGTCCTTATTCTCGGCTGTCTAGGGGGGATGAGAGCTTCATTTGTTAGCCAGCTTCAAAGAGTTCCAACCTGCGAGCGTCAAGCTGACGCATTGGCAGGTCGAATGCAGAAGGCAGTTCTGCTGAGCTCTCTTCATCTGGTCAGGCAGCACTGTTCTTCATAATATAACATCACGAAGGTAGCTCTAAAAAAGCATCCAATAGCGTTCCTGGCCACCGCGTAAGAACAACAGCGGCAACGGACAGGAACACCTACAGAACAGTGAACTGAAAACACCTCGAGCAAAGGAATCGCGCTATTGCTTACCTTTCAGGACGGAAGGAGCAAAAGCGGATAAGAATACGTAAGGCAAGAATGGGAGAGGTTGTTTTAGTGAGGTATTACCACAGCATGTGGTCGAGTCCCACACGAACAAGTGCGTAAATGCATTTTTTCCTCTCCTAAACTAGTTTTGTAAAAAAAAAAAAAAAATATATATATATATATATTATTATTATGAATTATATTATTATATTATTTATAATTATAAATACAATAATAATATTATTATTATCATTTTTTCTTAATTACTGTACTGCTGCAGATTATCATAAAATTAATAAAATAAAAAAATTTTTAATGTTCATCTATAATTATTTAAGTTGATATTCTTCAGATTGTTTTTTTTTATAATTTAAGATTAATTGCACATTTATACACTTAATTATTATCGACCTAAGATTAATTAACATTTTTAATACATATAAACACTTAACCTATGAAATAAAATTTCTCACGCTCAAGGGGGGATCGAACCCACGGCCCTATAGTCAAATTCGCTCGCGGTGAACGCACGCTATTAGTACCACTCGGCTACGACGGGTAGTTGAGAGTCAATAGAAATAACTTTGTGAGGTTCAGACCAGGATTATATGCTATTTACATTTTAATAGTTCTGGAACATATTCATTATCAAAAATAAATGAATAGAATTTATTTATCCTTCGTTTATACTGATATAAAGTTTATACAATCCAATCTCCTAACTTATTAATATTTTATAAATAAATATTCTTATACAATATTTGCAAAATATGTAAACAAAATTAACTGATAATGATTAATTATTATTTAATTATTTATAACTTTAATTTAATATTTTTATTTAAAAATTAAATATTATTTAAGTAAATAGAATAGAATTTATGTATCCTTTGTATTTACTGATATACAGTTTATATAATCCAATCTTGATCCTAACTTATTAATATTTTATAAATAAATATTTTTGTAAAATATTTGCAAAATATTTTACAAAATTAACTAATAATTTATCATTTTTATTTATAACTTTAATTTAATAATATTATTTAAATAATTAATTTCAATAATATATAATACAAAAGTAAATTATAAAAATTGTTTATATATAATGTATTGAAGGGCACTTTTATTTAAATAAGGAAATTTATTCAATTTGTATAATTAAAGTTTTTTTGAAATCAATGATTTTACAAAATTACGCTATCGAGCACGTAATCATATCTTCAATATTTTTCAAATTTGAAAATGGTCTTTAAATTATTTCGTTTGGTTATGATTCTTTGAAATTTATTTTTTTAAAATAAGAAAATAATTGTTTACAAATTT
This sequence comes from Ganaspis brasiliensis, assembly GCA_037103525.1. Classification (NCBI taxonomy): domain Eukaryota; kingdom Metazoa; phylum Arthropoda; class Insecta; order Hymenoptera; family Figitidae; genus Ganaspis; species Ganaspis brasiliensis. Next base: position 166,070 of record JAZKLR010000841.1, on the reverse strand, counting down.
AATTTACTTCTAATATATCTTACAATTAAGTAAAATTACATAATTTTTGTTTGTTTATTTCAGGGATGCGTACGTAAATAGTCTGATTCACTATAGTTGGCACTTATATAGTGAATCATACTATTTACGTACGCATCCCTGGTTTATTCATAGTTTATTTTATACAAAATTAATAGTAAATATTCATAAAATTACTAAATCTGCAGCAGTTGTAATATTTATTATTTAATTAATAATACTTTTTATATGTATATACTTTAATATATAAAAAAATATGTAATATGATAAGTTGAGCAATTGTGTCACAGTTGATTCAAGCTTGAATCTAGATTGGATGTTCAAGCTTCGCGCATGAGGATTCAAGCAGTCTTGAATCAAGCATGGAACGAGCATTGGTGTCCAATCTTGAACCAATATTGAACGACAGTGATTTAAAGACTGTTCCCAGTCTCGGTTACCCACTCTGGGTGTCAAAGCTAGAATTAAGGGTCCATCCAGCGTCAGCATTGGTTTCTCGCGCCTGGGTACGTTTGTTGTATTTGTAATAAACACATAAAAATATGAATTTTACATAGATAATAATAGGTTACGTCGCTTTCGTCTTATTACAATAGGCATAAGTATTGGTCCTTTTTTCGGTTGCTTTTTTTTTTAAACTAACTATGTTTGGTAAAAAATTTAAAAAATACATGTAGATATTTACAACTTTTGTTTAAAATTTTTTAAACATTTTTGAAATTACTGAAATAAATTCAAGGAACTATAGTTTTTAAAGTTTTTATCTTGAAAACGATCTTTTCGCCAATCTTCACTATCATTTTCGTAATCAGCGCATGAAATAAAGTTATTATACCAAGTTTGAAGTACATCCTTTTATTTGAGATACTCATATTCCAAGGATACCAAAATTTATTTTCTTTTCTTAATCATTGGTGTTAATTTGCGGTATTTTGTAGAGTACGGTTCAGAAACCATGCATTGACTTCCTCCAACTCAATACATTGTCTGTTATTACTGTCCTAGAATCCTTGACAAATACAAATAGAGACACAAATTTTCGTATAAGTGTTTGAAAAATGAGAAAAAACTTTTAAATATGAAGTGTAGAAAAACTATCATCTCAACTTTTACATTTGTTTTCTCCAATACTAACTCTTACACTTACTCTTCTCCAACTTACTAAACTAGTGTTTTGGTACCCGACCATTCCCCCAAACGTTTTTTTTCCCGAATGGACATTTCCTCGAATGTTATCTTTACCGAAAAATTTTTCCCCGATTACCTTTTTACCGAACAGACAACATCTCGAAAAAAAATAAAAATAAAGTTTGTAAATTAATAATTAAATATTTGTTAAACAGATATACCTATTTAGTGTAATGGAGAGGGCCCTAAAGTGTATACACATTTTTACTGAGGTTCTAAAAATAGTGTCATGTACCTTAAGATGGTCAGTCATCACTTCTCAATGTATTTTTTTTTTATGTTTTCGATTATAATTGAAATTTCTTATTTTTTGCCATGAAATGTAGTGTTATCGTTAGAGAATTTGATATATTGATATTTTTCGATATTTTGTTACTGTTAAATACTACTAAATATTTAAAACATTCATACATTTTATAAATTTTATAAAATTATGTTTTATCTCAATTACACGAAAATTAATAGACATAAAAAAGTTTTAATTTCTATATGTGAAAGAGCAACTAGCGGTAATTAAAAAAAAGACAGTTAACGCAACAAGTTATTTTCAAAAAACACTAAATTCGGGATAAACGATATTCGGGGGAAAGGATTCGGGAGAAATGCATTTGGTAAAACGGTATTCGGGGACAAATTTTTCGGCAAAGTTGACATTCGGGGAAATGTCCATTCGGGAAAATGGAGTCGGGAGAATGTACGAGAATCTAGTGTTTCATGCATAATAAAATGAAGTTCTCATGCATATCTTTAATTACAAATTATTATTGATATTATTTTGTTTCTAACATACTTTAATGAATCTGTAAACAATGTTTAGGAAATGATTTTTTAATTTTTCTGATTAGACAAGAATTGCTTTGCTTCAGTGATAACTTGAATTTATGATACTTCAACGAAGAAAGTCTTGATCGCATTCGAGACTTGCTCTGGTGTGTATTTAATATATTTTCCAGGATTCTTTGAAAAAGAGGTTCTCCTATATTTAGAATAAAAATTAGCATAAAGAGGAGTGAGCGAATTATCCAGTTCTTTTCGTAAATTTGTCCTTAAATGCACGTCAGGAACTGAAAATGTGCGCTGATGTTTTGAAATTTCATCGAATTCTTTTGAGAAAGCAGCAAATTTTTCTTTTATTATCTTCGGCCCCAAATCTGCAATTAAAAAAATTTTATTTATTCGATGCGTAATTCTGAAAATCTTTTAAATGAAATATTAAGTTAAGGACACAACCACTTTAACAGGTTAATTATTTCAAATTATTATAAATTTTTTGGGTTTCATACACTCAAGTGTACGCAGGGTACCCATATGGAAAGACTCTGGCGTCTGATATTATTTTCCTATCTTTCTCCTAGCAAACAATATATTTCATTTAGAGAGCTTTTTGGTACTATAAAAAATTTTATATATAATTATGACTGATTTACTGTCAAATTGTCAATAACTTATTAGACGAATTAGATTGGCTAGAATTCATAATTAGGCGGGAAAAATTATTGGAACATTATGAAAGAGTCAGTCGTAGAGGCTTATCAATATTTTTTTAATCGGGTTAAAGATTCTTAAAGTTCATACTTTTACCTTTAAAATGATATATTATACTTATATTTTTTGTTTACATTTGCATAAGTTCTAAAGCTTTTAATTGAGAGAATAATATATTTATTAAGATTATACTAGTTAAAGTGCAAAAATCGAACACACTCGTTGTTTATTTGCCTCTAGTATTATAGCCTACCCTTATATATCGTTTTTAATATCTGAAAAATAATAAATCGTCTTAATAAAATTGCCTTACTATCGCCACAAGCCTTTAGCAGTATACTTTAGCAGTATGTAAATTGTAAACTTGTAAACTTTAAAGTATACTTTACATACTTTAGCAGTATGTTTTTGGCTCCAATGGCCTCTATAAGTTGCAAAATTTAGAAAAAATTGAAACTCTGTAGCTCAATTTGCGCAAATCATGAAAATAAACAATATAATTTGTTTAAACAATTGTTAACATTATTATTTTAACTTTTTTGTTCGTGTTTGGCACCAATGGCTTCGATAAGTTGCAAAATTAAGAAAAAGTTGCAACTCTCTAACCCAATTTGTAGAGTTGCATATCGAGCGAGACATTCTCGTTTTTATATTAATTACACTCGATTAACGAGAATATGTTCATGACGAGAAAAGAGATTGTCATTTGTTATACTCGTCTTATCAAAACATACTTCAAATTGTTCATTCTCGGCTGAATGTCATTTTCAAAGTCAAACTAAAAGTTTGAAGAGAAAAAATTTGTATTTAAATAAAATGTCAAAAAAAAAAAGAAAAAGCAATGAATCTCTTGAAGATTTATCAACATCTGATCATGTAGAGACTGAAACCCTATCATAGTACACACAAAAGAATAAATTTTAGCTTCGTAAAAATATTGTTAACATATTATTTATATATAACATATATATATAACATATAACAATATCATCTTTTAAAATGAGTTTAAAGTTGATGAAAGTTTATTTGACTTGTTCCTAACTTTTTGGATTTGTTTCGTTTAATGGTACTTTAAAGGACGTTTTATTTTAAATATTAAAAAGAACTTGTTTAAATGTTTCTGTTTCAGCAGAAAATGTAATTACAATAATTACGAAATGTAGAAGTTTATAATTATTTTTTCTAACTCATGTGTATAATTTGAAATTAATAAACAACTAATTGCTCGATAAAAAAAAGTCTTTTATTCAATTAGGAACATTATTATTATCTCCAAATAAACAAATTTAATTCTATAAAATTATGCAATTGAAACAATTCATTTATTAATTATTTTATTTCCTTTTAAATTAAATATTACACATGCGCAGTAATGCTCTATGACAATAACACATGCGCAGTAATGCAGTTTGGGAACTAACTAAGCTTAGTAGTTGTTACCTTCTTTTTTAATTATGTCAGATAATTATCTCAACCCCCCCCCCCCCCACCCCCCACTTATTTTGTAAAATTTGTAAACTTTGCTGAAATTTTATATTATTTTAATTAAATTTAAAAACATTGTAAAATTTGTAAAACATAATTTTTTTTTTCGTCAAACACGTATAAATTCTAATAAAATTGAACACAAATGTTTTGGAGTGCTGATTCTTGACGTTCTTCTTAAAATTAAAGGGGGAGGTGTAAAAATTCATCAACATATTATCAGAATATTATCATGTCAATTAAAAAATAAAAATTTTTTTAAAATCTAACTAAGATTAGTAGTTGTTACCTTCTTCTTCTTTTTTTTTTTTTTTTTTTAAGTCCAACGAAAATTAAAATTTTAACTATTTATATGTGCAAAATGTCTTACGTATATTTTACTTTCTAAAATTATATGTCCTGCACAAAGTATATGACTTTTTTGTTTACATGTTTTTTGGTTTCTGTTTACGTTTAAATTGATAGAAATCCATTCTGCTTTGAGATTTTATTAACTGCGCATGTGTAAATTATTATAAAACCTATTGCGCAACTGTAAAGCTTACAAAAACCTACTGCGCATGTACAACTACACGAAAAAAAATATTTTCTGAAATATTCATTAACTTCATTTTGAGAAAAATGTTTAGTCATAGCAACGAAAATTTGTTTGATCTAACCAAATTATTTGGTTGTTATGTAATCAACCAAACCGAACTTATTCGGTTTAGTGTTGTTTGTTAGCATAACAAAAACTTTTGGTTGTCACAACTATATTTTTTATTCAGGATAACAAAAATTTTGGTTGCCATAAAAAAATTTCTATTTTGAAACTAACTACCCAGGTACGAACATTTGGTTCGCCAACACATATAATTACATAATTCAAATTTTGTATTTTGAATTACACAAATATTAATGAAAACCTAAAACAGAAAAATGTCATTAGTCATGAAGATTCGTACCCGGGTTTTCCAACTGCCAGTCCAGTAGGCTAACCACGAGCCTATGAGAGATATATGAATGACCAATAAGGAATAAACCTTATAGCTAGACAGTTCAGTAACAGACACCGTTGGCTCAACTATCACACCCAGGTTGGGCCGACCGTTTGGTATTGGTTTTTATTTAAATTTTATTTAAATTTTATTTATATTATTATCGGCAGCTTACTTACAAACTAATCATCAATTTTTTTAAATAATTGTTTGATTGTCACAACCAAATTATGTTTGGATGTCAAAACTAATTTCTGTTTGGTTTTCACAACCAAATTATGTTTGGTTGTCACAACAAAATTGTGTTTGGTTCAACTAAATAAGAGCAACAAAATAATATTGTTGTCCCAAACAACTTGATGTGTTACGCCAACCATATCCTTTTGTTGTACTAATAAAAATATTGTTGAGGAATAAAATGGCTTAATTGGTCAGATTAGTTCTCAAAAAACTTTTTATTGCCAACGTTTCGAACTGGTACCAGTTCATCTTCAGGGCTACAAATAATTTAATAAATTAACTAAATTACATAAAAATTACATAAAAATTACAAAATTAAATATATAATCCTTAGAATTTAAGAGTTACATACCAACTTAATTATAAAGGTTTGACTCTCCAAGGAGTCAACCAAGATATGGTAAACACCATTATTAAATCTAATTTTAAACTTAAAACTAAACTTATAAAAAATATAATAATAAAAAGGAAGAAAAAAGCCAAGACAACACCATTTTTGTGGCGTGTCTTGAGAGCGATTCAGACGCAACTGAGCAAGTTAAAAGACATATGCGCGACAACAGAAGCGTAAAGAAGAAAGTCTATATGAAGGGGCTAGCACAAAACATAATTAGAACACTTTTATTTAATAAAAAATTGAATTTGTAGCTAATTTTAAAATGCATTTGTAAATAAACTATTGTGATTGAAAAAGTGGAGAATATAACTGACTCAGTCTTTGTGTATCTGAGCGTTGATTAACAGAATTATTATTACTCGATATATGAATCATTTCCAAAATATTTCTTTTCTTATTAGAGTTCGAATGACATAAAATTTTTGGATTTCTGAAATCAAAATTATGAAGGTTTGAGATCGCATGTCTACTTAGAGAAGAATGGTCTTCAAGGCGTCTTACATAACCTCTGTGTTCATTAACTCGAGTTTTTAAAGTTCTTTCTGTCTGTCCTACATATACACCCTCACAATCCAAGCAATCTACTTGGTAGATGATGTCCGTCCTGTCACCAGCAGGCACAGGATCTTTCTGAGATTTATACAACCGGCATTTTACAAAATTACTATTTTTATAAACTAAATTTAAATTATTCTTTTTGCAAATATTAGAAAAAAGTGAGTTCATACTCGGAATGAAAGGTAGAACTAAATTCTTTTTCTGTGCATTACTTTCAGATTCTACAGATATATTGTTATTTGAATTGTTATTTAAGCAATTAATTTTACCCAATCTATTTTTAATTGTTTTTTTAATGAGAGAAATAGGATAACCATTGTCCAAAAAGACATTCTCAACCAATTTGACATTTTCTTCATGAAATCTTTCATCCGAAAGTTTTATGGCTCTGTCTATTAGAGAATAAATTACACCTACTTTTTGTGAATGGGGGTGATTAGAAAGATAGTGAATGTATCTTCTCGACCAAGTTGGTTTCCTATACCAATTGGTGACAAGACGGCCTCCCTCCACGAAAACTGATACATCCAAAAAATTAATTCTATTATCTGTGGACATTTCTAATGTAAATTTTAAACTGGAGTCAGCATCATTAAACATGTTTAAAAAATCCATGACATGCTTTCGAGGTACACAGGCAAATATGTCATCCACGTATCTAAAGTAAAAAACTATTATGAAAGGAGAAGAATTTAAAACTTCATATTCAATGTCATCCAAAACTAAATCCGCCACCGTAGGTGAAATTGGTGAACCCATGGGAACCCCTGAGATTTGTTTATAGACTTTATTCCCAGACTGTAAATAAGAATTATCCAGTACATATTTTACACCTTTTAAAAAAGACTCTTTATCTAAACTCGTGTTCTCCTTGATTTTCGACCATTTTTTCTCCACACATTTGATTACTCTATCACAAGGAATATTAGTAAACATTGACACTGCGTCCAAAGAAATTAGATCACAATCCTCAGGTACCGTGATATTTTTTAATTTATGAATTAATTCCCAACTATTTTTAATTATATAAGGCGAATCTTTTATCGCAGGTTTAATAATAGATTGTAAAAAGGAAGATAAATTATATAAAGGAGAACCAATGTCTGATGGTATAGGTCTTAAAGGTATATTTTGTTTGTGTAACTTTGGTAGACCGTAAAATCTAGGCAAAGACACAGACGGAGACCTGAGAGAAAGAGAACACTGTCTAGAGATTAAATTCTGTTTTTCCCAAGATTTCACTATTGTATCACGTCCCTCCCTTAATTTGTTAATTGGATAATTATTAAGAATCAAATAAGTACTAGAATCTGAAAGTAAATCTTGAATTTTGTTAAAATATGAAGTTTGGTCAATTATAACCATAGTATTACCTTTATCCGCAGTCGTAACAATTAAATTTTTATTTTGTTTAAGAAATTTTTGTGTGATAAAAAATTTGTATTGTAAATCAAAAGGGTCAAAATCCAATTTTGTAGAGTGACTTCTTAACCAATTTTGACATTGAAAAGTAATGTCAGATCTAACCTTATTAACATTATCTTTTATGAGATAAGATTTACTTTCTACTCCAGTGACAATATCAAAAAGCGGAAAATTATGTTTATTATATGCAAGGGCAAACTTTGGGCCCAAAGATAAAACTTCTGATATCGGATCTGAAATGTCTACATTCGAGAGATTTTTTAACCATTTATTTTTATTGCAAGGAATTTCTTTTTTTTGTTCAGATTTTAAGATATTAATTTTTTCTGATGATTTAAATTTTAAATTTTGAACAAAATTTTCTAGAGATGTAAAGTGAGTATTTCTTATTTCATTAAAAACCAAGAGCGATATTTTTCTAATGATAAATAATTCTAAATTTTTCAAATTGTCTTTACATAATCTAATTTGATAATTTTTATCCGAGATCAGAATATTGAGAGTTTTAATTCTAAAGTTTTTATTCATACTGTCAAACTTGTTTTGATTTCTATTTGAACTTAAAGACAATTCATCCTGTGTAACCCGAATGACACATTTTGGTAATAACCTCAGTTTTCTTGAGGTTAACAAAAATCTCAGCTGTGATCTTAAAATTTCCAGTTTTTTTATGGTTTTCATCCATAATCTGATTTTTGTCGTTGATTCAATGCCATATGTATAATTTAAGTTATTAAAAAACATAGTTAAGTTAACACGTATATAGAGAAAATTAACACCACATAAGCCCTATTCACAAAAAGTAGGTGTAATTTATTCTCTAATAGACAGAGCCATAAAACTTTCGGATGAAAGATTTCATGAAGAAAATGTCAAATTGGTTGAGAATGTCTTTTTGGAGAATGGTTATCCTATTTCTCTCATTAAAAAAACAATTAAAAATAGATTGGGTAAAATTAATTGCTTAAATAACAATTCAAATAACAATATATCTGTAGAATCTGAAAGTAATGCACAGAAAAAGAATTTAGTTCTACCTTTCATTCCGAGTATGAACTCACTTTTTTCTAATATTTGCAAAAAGAATAATTTAAATTTAGTTTATAAAAATAGTAATTTTGTAAAATGCCGGTTGTATAAATCTCAGAAAGATCCTGTGCCTGCTGGTGACAGGACGGACATCATCTACCAAGTAGATTGCTTGGATTGTGAGGGTGTATATGTAGGACAGACAGAAAGAACTTTAAAAACTCGAGTTAATGAACACAGAGGTTATGTAAGACGCCTTGAAGACCATTCTTCTCTAAGTAGACATGCGATCTCAAACCTTCATAATTTTGATTTCAGAAATCCAAAAATTTTATGTCATTTGAACTCTAATAAGAAAAGAAATATTTTGGAAATGATTCATATATCGAGTAATAATAATTCTGTTAATCAACGCTCAGATACACAAAGACTGAGTCAGTTATATTCTCCACTTTTTCAATCACAATAGTTTATTTACAAATGCATTTTAAAATTAGCTACAAATTCAATTTTTTATTAAATAAAAGTGTTCTAATTATGTTTTGTGCTAGCCCCTTCATATAGACTTTCTTCTTTACGCTTCTGTTGTCGCGCATATGTCTTTTAACTTGCTCAGTTGCGTCTGAATCGCTCTCAAGACACGCCACAAAAATGGTGTTGTCTTGGCTTTTTTCTTCCTTTTTATTATTATATTTTTTATAAGTTTAGTTTTAAGTTTAAAATTAGATTTAATAATGGTGTTTACCATATCTTGGTTGACTCCTTGGAGAGTCAAACCTTTATAATTAAGTTGGTATGTAACTCTTAAATTCTAAGGATTATATATTTAATTTTGTAATTTTTATGTAATTTTTATGTAATTTAGTTAATTTATTAAATTATTTGTAGCCCTGAAGATGAACTGGTACCAGTTCGAAACGTTGGCAATAAAAAGTTTTTTGAGAACTAATCTGACCAATTAAGCCATTTTATTCCTCAACATTAAAAAAATCTGGTCATTAAAGTTTTTTAATTAATAAAAATATTATTGTTACAACCAACAATGTCCAACTAAAAAATATTGTTTCTAAAACTAAACCTTTTTTCTCAGTGTATATTTTCGGTATTTATAAAATTATACTTTGGAAGCATGAATTTGACACTTATTTAATATTTATATTAATATAAAACTAATTTATCCAAAACTTTGTATAAATCAACGTAATATTATAACACTCCCTTATTAAAAACAATTTTAGTATATTATTTGTTTTAAACAAAATTATTAAACAATTTATTTTACCATAAATAATATTATCATTACTAATTAATAAAAAATTCTTAAAACAAAATTATAATCTTTATATATAATTTTCAAAAGATTTAAACATAACAACAATACAATAAATAATAAGTTCATGATAGTTTTCAATATTTAAACTTAGATAAGCAATTTCTTTATAAATACCCAAGCAGCACGTAATATTACATGAATATCACAGTGACATCACATTGTAATATTCGTAATATTACGGGGTGATATTACTGTGATATTGACGTGATATTGAAATGTCCGCCTCAAGGTAATATTACAAGTAATATTACGGTAATATTACAAAGATTTATTTAATTTCAATATTTATTTTACATTAAATAAAATATTTTAAAAAAATCCGGCTCACACGGGGTTCGAACACGCAACGTTCGACACGACGTGAATACGCCTTGTACCTCTCGGCCATCTAGCTCTTGGAATATAGTTCAGAAAGTGTTCTTCACATTGTACCAAAGAGAATTTAAGGTACTACATGAAGAACACTTTCTGAAATACATTCCAAGATCTAGATGGCCGAGAGGTACAAGGCGTATTCACGTCGTGTCGAACGTTGCGTGTTCGAACCCCGTGTGAGCCGGGTTTTTTTAAAATATTTTATTTAATGTAAAATAAATATTTAAATAAATAAATATTTGTAATATTACTTTAATATTACTTGTAATATTACCTTGAGGCGGACATTTCAATATCACGTCAATATTACGTCAATATCACTGTAATATCACCCCGTAATATTACCAATATTACAATATGATGTCACTGTGATATTCATGTAATATTACGTGCTGCTTGGGTAAATATAATTGAGCGAGCGTTAGCGAGCGAATTAACATCGCTAGTAAGAAATACAGTCTGATAGGGTATCTAGTACTTTTGCAAAATGAAATTTCAGAGCTTTTCCAGGTCTTTGAATACTCTGAATCAGTGTCCTTACACTGCCAATATAGAGTGTCCCGCCACTGCCGAAACAAGACATCACGATAATGATAATTTTACATTCGTGTCCATCGCACAATCAGGCATAGTGTTTTGAAAATTTCGAAGAAAATTCAAATACTAATAAATCAAAGCACTAATTGTTAACAGAATTCCAAAAATTTTTGTTATTTAATTACTTTTGCGTCAAGGGAATAATACTTTAAAAGTAATTTCAAACTATTATTATCAATATAGTGATCCATCGTACGTCAAAAACGTGTGAATCATATAGAAGAAAGAATCTTGTCTAAAATTTTATCAAAATATCTTTTGTTTCTAGTTCTATTGATATCTTTTTACTTTTCGTAAGTGAAAATAAAGATAATCAAGTATTACCACAGTTACTCGCGCAGTGAAAACACCGAAAATATTTTTCTTCTTAATAAATTGATCAAATTTAATTAAATAATTTTCTTCTTAATAAATTGATTAAATTAAATTAAATTAAATTTTGAAAAGTTCAATAATTTCAAAACAAAAAATTAATGTGCTTTCATTAAGTGACAAACTTAAAATTATAATTTAACTTAGGTAAAATTTACTTTTTTGAAAAACAAGTTGAGATTATTAATAAAACAAAACAAAGAAAGCTGACAGAGTTTTTTTTAAGCAAAAACTCTCTAAATCTAATGTATGTATCTAATGTATGTTGTATTTTTTTGAATAAGGATATTTCATTCTTATATTATTTTATCAACATTAAAGGTACATAATATTAATCGTTGTAATTGGGTTCACTAAAAAGAAATAAGATAACGATGACATAACACATTTCTATGATGCGTACAATACTACGATGGTTTTTTACGTATCAAGTACTAGTCTGATACGGGGTTCGCGGTGTAAGGAAATAAAGAAGTTCCGGGGAGAAGATGAGGAAGATTTTTTTTGCATAGGATTGTGAAAACCTGCCTTCAGGTACTGAAGTCATAACCTTCAGGTTATAAGGGAGTGACTATGTTCTGCCGACCCGCTTAAAACACACCCTTATTTGGGTACCTTAAGGGCACTCCCGGCTAGCGCTCTCCGCGCGTTTCGCCATCAGGAGTGGTCTTATATCCACTACTCTGCCGGCGAACATGACTTGCCTCTCCTCTTCCCAAAGCTCACAATTGACGTCTGTGTGTTTTGGGTCGTCCACAGGGAACTTGAGTGCACACACTCTGAGCTGTCTCTTTTTAAATCTCTCAAGGTATGAGAAATAACAAGAAGAAATAACAGCTATACATACGTATTCCTGGCATTTTCACCCACGCGAAACCACTGTTCGTCTCCAGGAACTTATCTGCCCGCAACTCGGAATTGCAGATCTGAATGGCTGCTCTTCCCGATTTATCCTGATACCAGGGAGTAAGATCGTTATTTCTCTTCTGTTCAGTGCAGAACAAGACATCGATCTAATTCTCCCCGGCTGTCTACATCAGGAGGTCTTGGGCCTCCATGCACTTATGCAGATTGATCTGCAGAAACTTTAGGCTTTTGCCTGTTTAAGCTTCTGCAGTTCTTCTTTATATACTGGACACAAAGTGCTGCCGGCCCAGTGCTTGGTTTCCTTTCTGCCCAGATCTTCGCAAGTGATGCACCTTGGCTCTTTAACTGTACAGGTTTTGGCCAGTGACCTGCACCGTCGCATCTCCGTTAGTTTTTAATTCTGTCGGGGCCTTTGCACTGCGGGTCGGATAACCATATGCCATGCATTTTTTTGCATCTAATGGCCTCTAAGTGCTCTTGAATCAGGACGTTAATCCAGCCAACTCGAATTTTTTCCGACCTTCAGCAGAGTATTATACTCTGCATCAGGCAGGCGTACTAACGCCAACATTGATTCGCGGAATATCGAAACAATGTTGACTGATCTTTCCAGGTTGGAACAGCCGAGCTTTTCAGTCAGGGCCTCAGCAACATCTTCCTTGGAGGTTACTTCGTCGAGGTCTCTGATCTCCAATGTCCGTTTGTTTACGAGAGCCGTGACTGCGGCCTTTTCTTGAAGAGCCTCAGTAAACGCTCCCGCAAACTGGGACGTGTTTCCTCCTTTTTTGAGGACAAGGAGAAAATCGTTGTTAAGTGTTCTCCGTGTCCTCAACACCTCTGCATCTGAGTCATCTAGCTTCAGGGACTTCTTCGAGTCCTTCAGGATTTCAGCGTAGGAATTAGGATCCTTCGCTGTTTGCCTTACTCTCAGAGCCTTCTCGGCGTGCTTATTCTTTTTTTTGACTTTGTAGCGCTTGCGAGTCTCTTTTTTTGTCCATAAATAGCTCAAAGACATCTTCGTCTTTGCCCACAGGAGGCTGGATGACAGAGGGGCCGGCAACCGTTTCTAGGCCTAAAAGAAACTTATCACAGGTCCTCCGAGCCAGAAGGACTTCGGCATTCTTGGTTGCCTCGCTGATCTTAAAAGATGTTTCCGACTTCGTCGGGGGAAGCGTACCTTCCGTATATGGGCGTTTTTTGTCGTCGCCTGGCTTTTCCAAGCTCGCATTCACCGAGGTTGCCTTTGCAGACGTCGGAGTCTGCACTTCAATAAACCGCAAATTCTTGCGGATTTCTTCGAAGGCTGCCTCGAGAGCTTTAATTGCCTCTTAAACTTCTCTTTTTATGTTCTTTTGCTTTCCCATGCCCTTTCTTATGGTCTCGAAAAATTCAGAAATGTCGCTCAACTGCTGAACGACGTTCTCCTTGAATCGTTCTTGCTCGCAAGAATAGTCTTCCTCAGAAAGACCAGATTCACTGGTCTGACTCAAAATCATCTGCTCCAGTAACACGAAGCATGGACCTCGGTCGATGGGACCAAGTCCCACTTTCACCACATTTCCAAAAGTGAGATTCTGGCTCTCCCCAGAATCCATGGAGCCAGCGTGGGACACTGGGGCTTGCACCCGATCGGAACCAACGGTAGGACCACTCTCCGAAGAGGGGCCTACCTGGGGCAAAGGGACCAAAATATGAGGGGCAATCGGTGAAGACTCATGAACAAAAGGAGGCCGCGGGTGACACATGATCAAAAAACGACTATTAACCTTCACCTTCCTTGGATACAAAGGGAAAGTCAGAACGATAAGAAACTAGTCAGTTTTAGAGAATCAGTTTCATTTCGTCAGTCAAGTTTATTCGTCTACCCTAGTTTGTCAAACACCCATTTTTGCCTACTGAACGAGTTAAACTTAGTGCTTACTGCAGTGTCAAACCAGTCTTAATTCTACTCAAATTAAGTCTTAACTTAATCTTTTTCGAACCAACTCAGCCGTTAATTCAAACTATACGAAATTATAAACTAAAGGAAACCAGAAACTTATCATATCAAACTAAGTGACTAAAACAGTTTGGTTCAGTTTAACTCAGTGTTTAACTTGGACTTGCATCCCTTTTAACAATTTATCTTCTAATTTGAAGAGCGTGCCACAAAGAATCTACATTTAGTTCTGCCACCAATCTGTCTGGAGTCTTAACACCTCTGCAGCACATTATCAAGGTTATCAACCTCGAGGTTCACGACGAATAGACCACCGCTAGTTCAACTCGAACATTATCTTTTTTCCAAAATTAAGACCCAATTAATTGACAGTTATACATTTATGTAACCTTGTTTTTCCATCTTTTATCATAAATAAATATTCTCAAAACGTCTTAACTTCCCGTTGACTTTTCCTCATCCCAAATTAGGATCATTAATTTGAACCTAATTTAAACGGAGAAACTTGGGATATATTTGAAAATTATGCACATTGAGAATTATGCACATTGAGAATTATGCACATTGAAAATTATGCACATTGAGAATTATGCACATTGAAAATTATGCACATTGAATATTATGCACATTGAAAATTATGCACAGTGAAAATTATGCACATAGAAAATTATGAACATTGAAAATTATGCACATTGACAATTATGCACATTAAAAATTATGCACATTGTCAATTATGCACATTGAAAATTATGCACATTGACAATTATGCATATTGAAAATTATGCACATTGAGAATTATGCACATTGAAAATTATGCACATTGCCAATTATGCACATTAAAAATTATGCACATTGAAAATTATGCACATTGAAAATTATGCACATTGAAAATTATGCCCATTGAAAATTATGCACAGTGAAAATTATGCACATTAAAAATTATGCACATTGAAAATTATGCACATTGACAATTATGCACATTGAAAATTATGCACATTGAAAATTATGCTCAATGAGAATTATGCACATTGAGAATTATGCACATTAAAAATTATGCACATTGAAAATTATGCACATTGAAAATTATGCACATTGAAAATTATGCACATTGAGAATTATGCACATTGAAAATTATGCACATTTAGAATTATGCACATTGAAAATTATGCACATTGAATATTATGCACATTGACAATTCTGCACCTTGAAAATTATGCACATTGAAAATGATGCACATTAAAAATTATGCACATTGAAAATTATGCACATTGAAAATTATGCACATTGAAATTTAGGGAATATTCATGCGCCTCCCAATTTTTTCATTAGTTTAGAAACCTATTAGATTATTTTGAAGATTTCTCAAATAAAAACTCGCGATTGAACCCAATCTTTGGCTTATAAATTAAATTTATATTAACTTCATGTACTGCTAAAGGCTTGTAGCAATAGTAAGGAAATTTTATTAAGGGGTCAGTATGGATTTATTTTTTAAAAAAGTTTATTTTACATGAACATCAATTTCGTATACTATATACCTATAGAAATAAGATAAAAACTAATATATAGGTAGTAGAGTTCAAAAACATGCTAAAAAACGCGATACTGCAGAGGCATAAGGCGCATAGCATAGCAGTAAAAAATTGTTTAAATAAATGTCATTATAGCATTTATTACCAGTAAAATTTATTATTTGATAATATACAGCAATGTTAGAAAAAAGTATTTGAGGCATTTCATATGAAAAGCAAAATCGATGTCACCGATTTTCTTGTTTTTTTGGTAATTGTTAGTGTTTAGGGTGCTAAATAAGGTCACCAAATTTTAATTTGAAATTTTAAATATTTTTTAAGATATTTGCATTAACAATTTTTAGCGATTTTTTTTTCTTTTATTCATAACTTTTTTCCTATCAGCAATAGAGAAAAATGTTATAATAGTTTTTTATGCAGAAAATGTCAAATTTTCTGAAAAAAATTATTCCGAAGAAAAATTATAAATTTTTAATTTATTTATTTAAATAATAATTTTTGTTTATAACTTTTAAAGGGGAGCTCCCTGTTTTTCAGCTACGAAAAAAATCACCAATATTATTTAACTCATAATGAAGCCAAAATGCTTTATATCTCGATGGTCTTATTTTTTGTTTTCGAGAAAAAAATTGTCAAAGTTTTCAAATTCAACGCTTGGCATCCTCACTCCTTATCTTAAGTCCCTTCAAAAAGGCACTTTTTTTTGGTCAAAATTCAATTGTTGGCAAAAACGAATTAAATAATACTTAATTATAATTTTTTTTTTTTCTAAAAGTAATGTTGAAGCAAATTTATGGATACAAAAACATTACTATTAAAATAAAAAATGGCGCCTCCAAAATGGCCGCTAAAATTTGAAATATTTTAAAAATATCGTAATTAGAAAATTAAAATATTTTTTTGAACCGAAAAATGCTTAAATTACATAGAAACTACCGTGTCATAACAGAATTTTGTTTTTCGATGTTTTTTAACAATGTTATAAACAATTGTTATAAACAATTAGCAAGGTAGTGATTTCTGAAGATAAAAAATAGTTTTTTTTGGCAGATTATTTTGTTTCAATGAAGAATAGGTTTCGAGGCAACAGACTTCCATTCGTGATTGTTTAACAATGTTTAACCATTGCTGTAAACAATTATCAACGTAGTGATTTCTAAATATATTGTTTATAACAATTGTTTATAACATTGTTTAACAATGACTGTGAAACTCTGTAGCCTCGAGAACTCTTCTATGATGAAACAAAGTTATCTGCCAAAGAAGCCGTTTTTTATCATCAGAAACATCTACCTTCCTAATTGTTTACAACAATTGTTTATAACATTTTTAAACAATGACCGATGAAAGTCTGTAGCCTTGAGAACTATTCTTTGTTGAAACAAAGTAGTCTGACAAAAAAACTATTTTTTTTTATCTTCAGAAATCACTACCTTGCTAATTGTTTATAACAATTGTTTATAACATTGTTAAATAACATCGAAAAACAAAATACTGTTATGACACGGTAGTTTCTATGTAATTTAAGCATTTTTCGGTTCAAAAAAATATTTTAATTTTCTAATTACGATATATTTAAAATATTTCAAATTTTAGCGGCCATTTTGGAGGCGCCATTTTTCATTTTAATAGTAATGTTTTTGTATCCATAAATTTGCTTCAATATTACTTTTAGAAAAGAAAATAATTATAATTAAGTATTATTTAATTCGTTTTTGTGAAATTTCTCTATTTGTTACTTTAGTTTTACATTTGTTGTTAACATTATTAATAAACAATTGCTTAAATCAAAAAATGCGCAGGCAAGCGTTATAGCAAATTTAATAACGAATATTTTAAAAAAAAGAACTTTAAAATCCAATAAGAATTGTGCCAACAATTGAATTTTGACCAAAAAAAGTGCCTTTTTGAAGGGACTTAAGTTAAGGAGTGAGGATGCCATGCGTTGAACTTGAAAACTTTGACAATTTTTTTCTCGAAAACAAAAAATAAGACCATCGAGATATAAAGCATTTTGGCTTCATTATGAGTTAAATAATATTGGTGATTTTTTTCGTAGCTGAAAAACAGGAAGCTCCCCTTTAAAAGTTATAAACAAATTTATTATTTAAATAAATAAATTAAAAATTTATAATTTTTCTTCGGAATAATTTTTTTCAACAAATTTGACATTTTCTGCATAAAAAACTATAATAACATTTTTCTCTATTGCTGATAGGAAAAAAGTTATGAATAAAAGAAAAAAAAATCGCTAAAAATTGTTAATGCAAATATCTTGCAAAATATTAAAAATTTCAAATTAAAATTTGGTGACCTTATTTAGCACCCTAAACACTATCAATTACCAAAAAAACAAGAAAATTGGTGACATCGATTTTGCTTTTCATATGAAATGCCTCATTTATGTATTTAAGTCATTTTTACCTTAAAAATTAAAAGTACAATTAAATATTTATATTGCGTGACCAGCGCGAGCAGCCCTTGGTTGCGCGAATGTTTAACGCCTTTTTCTCAAAACAACGTTTTTTGACCTGGCCGACACGATTTAAGAAAAACTATTGAACTGATTAAGCTCAAATTTTCAGGGGTTCTTCTATGCACATGCCGCTTTGGCATGAACTAGGATAATAAAGATCCATTGATATTTAACCTTTTTGAATTAAGTTGTAAAAAAAGGGGTAAAAAATGTAAACTTCCGCCATTTTGTTTTCTTGCATCGGAATTAAAAGATCCTAGTTCATGCGATAACTACAGATCAAAATTTTAAGAAAATACTTGATTTTTTGATTTTAGACAATCCAAACTCCAGATATCGTGTCGGCTAGTAAAATTGAAGGCTAACTTCAAGCAGCTATTTCGCAGAAATAAACAATCAAAAATAAAAATAAAAAATATTTTTTGTCACTTTTAAATATCAATTTTTATGTATAAAAAGACTAGGTTATAAAAATATATTTTAATATAAAAAATAAATCCTTCAAAATTTGTACAATAAACCCATACTGACCCCTTAAGACGATTTTTATTTTTCAGATATTAAAAACAATATATTAGGGTAAGATGTAATGCTAGAGGTAAATAAACTATGAGTGAGTTCGATTTTTGAACTTTAACTAGTAAAATCTTGATAAATCTATTAATCTCTAAATCAAAAGCTTTAGAACTAATGTAAAAGTATGCACTTTGATAATCTTTAACACGGTTAACAAAATATGGATAAGGTAAAGAATTATTTTGAAAAAGCCAAAAGTTCAGTAAATCCCATGTCTTTTACATGGGAAAAGTAGGCACTTGCGGGAGGGGGTTAATTAAGATTAAAATTAATTTCTTTACTAAATTTTCTCATAATTTTATCTAAAAATTTTATATAGAGGGGGCCTAAAAGTTATTGTCAACTTGGTAAATAAGAGTCGCCCTAATTTATATATATATACATATGATACCTCAAAAAACGTATTATCAGTTGTAACCGATCTCTCTCTCTCTCTCTAACAAACGCAAGTCGAAGCGACAATGCGTGCAAGAGAGAAAGGTTATTGGAAAAATACTGACTTACCACAATGGCGGCTAAACGATCCCGACTCGCAAGCCTTACGCTTTCGACTTCCGAGACTCCCGCGAAGCCTGTTGAAACTTCTATCGCGCCAGGTGGAATGATCCACCCGAGCTTCTTTCGGAGTCGAGATCCTCTAGCGTCATGTTATCCGGCTAGCCCTCGAGCGCCACTAACATCTCCCGGCGTGAGTTGACTCGCATACGAGGAAGAGAGAAAGAGAATGAAACAACGTTTGCACTAGACGACTCTACTTTATTTTTGAATCAAAGGAACACAAAGTAAAAGACAGTAATTACACAGGCACACAAAAAAAAAAAAAGGTCAAATACCAGAGGGCAGACCAACATATTCCTAGGTTTTTGGGGTCGCTGAATCCGAATATGACCATGAAAATATTATCTGCTTGCCCATTTTCCCCCTAGCCCCCCCCCCTTACACCTCTCGGGGGGTAACATTTCAGTTTTTCCAAAAACGTCGAAAAGGCAGTCTATTCCTATGTTTTTTGGGGCGCTGAATCCGAAAAAGACCACCAAAAGCCAATCCCCCCCCTCCTGCACCCCCTAACACCCCCTGGGAGGGGGTTGGAATTTCGAATTTCACGAAAAGTCGAGTTCGGTGGCTATTTCTATGTTTTTTGGGGCGCTGAATCCGAAAAAGACCACGAAAAGAAAATTCCCCCTCTCCTTCACCCCCTATCACCCCCTGGGAGGGGGTTGGAATTTCGAATTTCACGAAAAGTCGAGTTCGGTGTCTATTTCTATGTTTTTTGGGGCGCTGAATCCGAAAAAGACCACCAAAAGCCAATTCCCCCTCTCCTTCACCCCCTATCACCCCCTAGGAGGGGGGTTGGAATTTCGAATTTCACAAAAAATCGAGTTCGGTGTCTATTTCTACGTTTTTTGGGGCGCTGAATCCGAAAAAGACCACCAAAAGCTAATTCCCGCCCGCTTAAGCCCCTAATATCCCCTTGAGTGGGTTGGAATTTCGAATTTTATGAAAAATCGAGTTTAGAGTCTATTCCAATATTTTTTAGGGCCATGAAACTGAAAAAAGGGATCAAAAATAAATTCGTCCCCTCATTCACCCCCTAGCACCCTCTTACCCCCTCCCATGGGATGGGTTTACAATTTCAATTTTCATGAATTACTTCCACATCTACTTTTGCAACTAGGACACCTCCACGCGGTGAAGGCGGATAACGGTTAACCGGCTAAGTTCCTAGGTAAAAAAGATGCCTTCATGGCAAAAGTAGGGAAGAAGATTACGATGCAGGGGAGGGAGACCCCAGTATCGGCGGCTGGTCAGGGTGAGCAAGCGGGCCCGCAGGCGTCGTCATCATGCAACCGCAGCTCTAGGGTGGTGGGCAACTTGGCTACTTTTGAGTTAAATGCTTCAAGAAGAAAAATTAATGGAAATAGAGCTTTGCGTTCAAATCGTGAAAATCTTCAAGGCGCTTCTGATGGTCCTACGGACAATGGTATGGATATTCAAGATAATACCATTCACACCTGTAACAAAGACAGATCCATGTTTTGTTACGTATGTGGTAAGTTTGAAATAGAAAAATATCGGAGAGACTTTTCTAAATATGAGGATAAATACAATTCTCTTTTTTCATTGCAGATTGAAAATGGTCGGGGAAATTCATGGGTACCGAGCAGTATCTGTAACAAATGCAGGGGTACATTACAGCGCGGGTCATCCAATTCAAGCGGCAAGAATTTTTTGAAGTTTCCTGCTATGTGGAAAGAGCCCAAAACTCAAGTGGAATGTTACATTTGCTCCATCAAATTTAAAGGTATGATGTCTCCTAATCACGCTATATATCCAAGTATTCCATCTTTCACCCCTCCAATTTATAATGACGATGATGATGTTTCAGATGATGATGTCAAGATGGATGTCACTGCTGATACAGTGGAAGTTGAAAGTCAAATGGACCTTAATGAGCCAACTGTGGATTCCAACAGTACTTATTCCGGAAGTGAAGTTGACTCGAATTCTGACAGTGATGAAGGAGATGTTCGCTTCAAACGAGATCGACCTATAAAACTATGGGATCAAAAAAAGCTCAATGATGTGGTAAGAAATTTGGGTTTAGCCAAAGATGCAGCTGAGTACCTTGCGTCGAGTCTCAAGGAGGACGGTCATTTGGCTAAAGGTACTAAGGTTTCTTCTTTCCGAAATCAGGAAAAAGAATTTCTTCCCTTTTTCAAAAAAGAAGAAAGTCTTGTCTACTGCACAAATATTCGGGAGCTTATAAATTCTTTGAAACCAAACATTTACAAGAGTGAAGAATGGAGGCTTTTCATCGACTCTTCCACCCGCAGTCTAAAAGCAGTACTCTTGCACAACACCAATGAATTAGCCTCGATCCCAATAGCGCATTCCGTTAATATGTCAGAAGACTATAATTCTTTGAAGCTGGTACTCGAAAAAATAAAGTACACGGAACATAACTGGCAAATTTGCGGGGATCTGAAAATAATAACAATTCTTTTGGGTCAACAAAGTGGGTTCACAAGTCATCCGTGCTTCTTATGCCTTTGGAATAGTCGAGATCGAAAGAACCATTATAATAACTTCCAATGGCCTGCTAGAACCTCTTTTGTTCCTGGCTTGGCAAATGTCCTCAAAAATCCTCTTGTATCACCGGAAAAGGTTCTTCTTCCTTCATTGCATATAAAGCTTGGGTTGATGAAGCAATTTGTAAAAGCCTTAAACAAAGAGGGAAAAGCTTTTTTATACCTCCAGGAGAAATTTCCGAAAAAGTCGGAACAGAAACTCAAAGAAGGGATTTTTGATGGGCCAGAGATTCGGAAGTTGTTGCGCGACGCTGAGTTTAAAAAATCAATGACAGTTGTGGAAAGAAATGCTTGGGTTAGCTTTGTAAATGTAGCAGAAAATTTTTTTGGCAATAAGAAAAGTCCAAATTACAAAAAGGAAATAAAAAAGCTGCTGCAGAACTACAAAAAACTTGGATGCTTGATGAATCTGAAACTGCATTTCCTGGAGTCCCATGTAGACTATTTTCCGTCGAATTTAGGGGACTATAGCGAAGAGCAAGGTGAAAGGTTTCACCAGGATCTAAAAGAAATGGAACGTCGTTACCAAGGGAAGTGGGATGTGAATATGCTGGCCGATTACTGTTGGACACTAAAAAGGGATTCACCAGAAACAAAAAGGGCTCAGAAAAGAAAACCTCTCAGAAGGTCATTCGAATCCAAGCGAGTACGGTACCATAGGCAGAAATGAATGCCAAAAAACTAGTGATGCATTTCGAGAATCTGTCCTTTCATAAAAGATAAAAGAGACGAAAACAGTACATTCATTTGTTTCCAATGTAATTTTCACGAGATTCTCATTTTTTCGAGACTTTTTGAGAAGAGATCTCGCTCAAATGCATCACTATAAAAAAACTAAATGAGCGAAATTCGTTCTAAGGAAAAACACATTAAAGCAGCGCCACCAATCGTGAGAGGCAAGGGGACTCACGTTAAAAAAGCACCCCAAAGGGAACAAAAACTACCACGTCCACGCCGTTGTTCCTGGGTCGCGCTAAGTGTAGTAAAATCAAGATCCATCAAATTGTGCTGGTACATACTTGTGTAATCATCGGTGCCTACCTAGTTATTATTTATTCAAATGCGTAAAAAAAACATTGCTTATTCTTCTTAATTACACATAAAAGAGAACATATCAACCCCCCTCCCAGTGTTAGTAACTAGATGCTAAGAGGTGAATAACGGAACGAATTTACCTTTGGTGTCCTTTTCCAATTTCACCGCCCCCAAAAACATAGAAATGGACACCGAACTCGACTTTTCATGAAATTCGAAATTCCAACCCCCTACCAGGGGGTGATAGGGGGTGAAGGGGAGGGCCAATTGGCTTTTGGTGGACTTTTTCGGATTCAGCGCCCCAAAAAATGTAGAAATAGATACCGAACTCGACTTTTCGTGAAATTCGAAATTCCAACCCCCTCCCAGGGGGTGATAGGGGGTGAAGGAGAGGGGGAATTTTCTTTTCGTGGTCTTTTTCGGATTCAGCGCCCCAAAAAACATAGAAATAGCCACCGAACTCGACTTTTCGTGAAATTCGAAATTCCAACCCCCTCCCAGGGGGTGTTAGGGGGTGCAGGAGGGGGGGGATTGGCTTTTGGTGGTCTTTTTCGGATTCAGCGCCCCAAAAAACATAGGAATAGACTGCCTTTTTGACGTTTTTGGAAAAACTGAAATGTCACCCCCCGAGGGGTGTAAGGGGGGGGGGGCTAGGGGGAAAATGGGCAAGCAGATAATATTTTCATGGCCATATTCGGTTTCAGCGACCCCAAAAACCTAGGAATATGTTGGTCTGCCCTCTGGTATTTGACCTTTTTTTTTTTTGTGTGCCTGTGTTATCAAAACGAATCGGAACGAGATGTTTGGAACCTTTCCGGTGGATAACATCAAAGTCATAGTGGAGGAGGTCTAAGGCTTATCTGGCCAGACAATCAGTAGCATTGTGAAGATTGTTGCACCAGCGCAGCGAACTGTGGTCAGTCATAACCGTAAAATGGAAACACTCCAAGTAATGGCGATATTTTCGCACAGCCCATATTACCGCCAGGCATTTTTTTCGGTAACGGAATACTTCTGTTTGGCTTCTGTCATCGTCCTACTCGCGTAAGCAATTACTTTATTTCGTCCGTCTTGCTTCTGAGTGAGGACCGCTCCGACGCCGAAGTTACTCGCGTCCGTGGGAACGGACAACGAAACGGAATCTTAAAATCGGGATAAGTCAAAATCGGTGATGTCGTGACTAACTTTTGTAGTTGCTCGAACGCATTTTGCTGGGGATTTTTCCATTTCCAGGTAATGTTTGTTCTGAGCAACGCATTGACGATACCATGAGATCATGCCTAGAAATCATCTCAATTGTTTGATCGTTGTCGGGGCCGGATATGACTTCAAGAGCTCAATTTTCTCGTGGTCAACTTTGAGTTCTTCTTCGTTCACGAAATATCCCAGGTAACAAACGATGTTTTGTCCGAATTCGCATTTTCTGGATTTATCGTCAATCCTGCGCATTGCAATCTTTCCGCGACTCAAACTATCCACTCTTAATGTCCCTGGAACGTCTCGTTTACGATCAAGATATCATCAAGATACGCGTAAACGTTCGGCCCCATCTCGAGACTTAATAAAGAGTCAAGGAGTCGCTAGAACGTGGCTGGGGCCCCAGACAGTCCGAAGGGCATCTGGTTAAATTAAATTATCCCCATCCCCGGGACCATGAAAGCTGTATACTCCTTGCTGTTTTCTGATATGGGATCTGGAGATAGCGCCATGTCAAGTCGAGCGGTGTTATATATTTCTCGGCTCTTAATTTTTCGAGGATCATGTCCATCTTGGGGAGGGGGTAAGGGTCCTTTTTGGCAACTTTGTTTAGCTTCGGGTAGTCTACGCAGAATCGATAAGTCGCTTCGGATTTTTTGACCATAACTACCGGGCTGGACCATCCGCTTTTGGTTGGCTCTATTATCCCCTCCGCCAACAGTCGTGCTGTCTCCTCTTGCATTACGGCCAGGACCTTAGGCGACCCTCGATAGTATTTTTGCTTTATCGGCGGGTGTTCTTGGACGTCAATGCTGTGGACTATTTGATCCGTGGCCGGAAGTGCTGGTGGAGATGGCTTAATTACACGCGACACGAGTTTATCGAGTTCAGCTCGTTCGTTCTCTGTAATTTGCTTAAACCAGCAGAGGAAATAAGAGTTTAGCGACTCACCGCTGTTTTCCTTGACCTCTGCCTCCATCTCTGTTTCGGTATAGTGGTGGACCACCTCTGGGTAACCCAACATATACCAAATCCTATTCCGGCCATCGTGTACTATCCCGAACGTATGGATAAAATCTATTCCGAAGAATACCTGCTCTCTCATTTCTGGGACGATGTAATCTCTAATCATACGGGATACACGATCTATCTCGATAGGAAATAAACAACTACCTTGCACTGAACGTATGGTACCATCGGCGGTGACGTCAGATTTCACCTGAGTCTTCTCTATCCTCGCTTGGTACCCTCAGCTATCACCAGGCCTATATGTCCCATGAGAATTCGTGAGGCGCCACCATTGATCAAGCCTTGGACATCTGAAGTGCTACTGATCCGTGCAGTCGTGAAGACTCACATGGTAAAACCAATGTCCTTGTCCGGTGGTTCCAGGACCTTTAATCCTCTTGGCTTCTGAGCCCTAGATTGGCCTGAGCCCTAGATTGCCACTACCTTGCTGGTAGTGGCCTTTAGACTTGCAGTTGAAGTAAATGACTTCCGGACCTTTGTTAGAACTCGAAGTCGATGCTTCCGGTTCGTCCGTTTGTTTGGGACTTTGGGGTACCTTTTTCTTAGGGGCCGGCTTCTTCAGACCCTGTTTACTCCGCCCAATACTCTGCCTTTGGCTGGGATTTTTCCGCTACCGCTGCAATCGCCGGAGCCTTCTTTGCAACTAATGCCTTCCCCTTGTACGCAAAATTTAGAATAAGTGACTTTTCGGGTAGTAGAGCGGGTGTATGCTCTGTGAGGGTCTCGGTAACCCTCGCAGACTGTCCTGTCAAACGGCTAATCTGTTGTAATCCCCAAACTTATACCTCAGGATGGCTCTTCAATACTCTGGCCTTTGATTTTCATACACCTGATTCAACTGTTTCTCGAGCGGTACCGGTACAGTCGACATCTCGAACAGTCCGTGCATACAAGATAGGAAGTCTCTCATGGGTAAGTCGGCTCCCTGTTTCCTGAGCAGGATTTGTTCCTCAAGCTTCTAGTGGTACAACACATTATCGAATCTGTCTTGGAAATGCAGCTTGAATTGGCTCCCGCGAAGCCCGCATAAACCTCTATTGCGCGAGGTGGAATGATCCGTGATTCTTTCGGATTCGTTTGGATTCATTGACTTTCTGACTTGAGATGAGTCAGGTAAAACGATTCTGGCGTCCCATAAACCTCAGCACTAACTCGGTCCTTTCACAAAAAATGTCTCTTCTTTCGAGTCCCAGCACACACTGAGCTCTTTAGGGCCCGGCGCACGCAACGCAACGTTTGTTCTTGCGTTTGCCGGTAGATGGCCCTGGTTTGCTGTTGTCTGTCCGTCCGCTGCTGGCCACTGACGGCGCACAGTTTATTGAAATCAGAAATTGATGTTCAAATCAACTTTTAGAGAGAACGGCTGCATGAATTTTTAATTTTTGTTGTTGAAAAGTTCATAAATAAATTCTTAAGAGATCTGTGAGAGTAGATTTTTGTTTTATTTGTTTTTTAATGTTAATGTTAATGTTAATGTTATTTCCCCTTAAGAGGGAGTTGGAATTTCAAATTTTACGAAAAGCTGAGTTCGGTGTCTACTCCTATGTTTCTTGGGGTGTTGAAACCGAAAAAGAACTCCAAAAACAAATTTCTTCCCTCTTTCACCCCCTATTACCCCCTAAAAGGTGGTTGGAATTTCGAATTTTACGAAAAACTGAGTTTGGTGTCTATTCATATGTTTTTTTGGGGTGCTGTAACGAAAAAGACCCCTAAAAACAAATTTCTCCCCTCCTTCACAGTTCACACCCTATTAACCCTCTAAGAGGGAGTTGATATTTCAAATTTAAAAAAAATCGAATAGACATAAGCGCCGTACTTTATTTTTGTGAAATTAAAAATTCAATTCACCTGACAGGGTGTAAAAGACGATAAAGAAAAGAGGAATTAGTTTTTGGTTGTTTTTTTCGGTTTAAGCTCCCCAAAAAACATAAGAATAAACACCGAACTCAACACGGAAAAAATTAGTTCTAGAATAATTCTTGAATTAGTTCAAAAACTCAGGATACGAAAATAATTCGGCGATATGTCTAAAAATTTCAATAATCTTTCTGAAATTTTTCAAGTATTTCTAAAATGATCTTCAAGAATTCTTAATAGCTGCGCGATTGGAAGATTGCTTTCGCGGTGATCTAAAAGTTCTGGAACTGAAATAGAAGGCGCAGTACACTGACCAGGCCCCCTAAAGCGCTTAGTTCACTCAAGTATGATTTATGCGTACAATATTATAATCGCGTGTTAGCTCAGGTGGACAAAGCGAAGAGATTTTCTGTAGTCTCAAGGAACTAAGTTCGAGTACTCGTGGGTGAAAAATTTTTTCAAATTAAAAAAATTTTTTTCAAATTAAAAAAATGTTTTCTTCTTAAACGAGTTCCGTAATTTTTATTCTAAATTTCGGAAGTCTTCTTGAAATTCATTATAAGTCTTCTAGAAAAACTCTTAGCTATATGTCAAAGAATTGATAATAAGAACTCCCGAAAAATTCTCGTATCCTAAGTTCCTGTACTAATTCAAGAATTATTCTACAACTAATTTTTTCCGTGAACTATTCGTGAAATTCAAAATTCCAACCCTTCCTTAGGGGGAAAGAAGGGGTGAAGAAAGGAAGAAATTTGTTTTCAAGGGTCTTTTTCGGTTGGACCCTACTATAGTATCTAAAATAGGAATACACACCGAACTCAACTGTTCGTGAAATTCGTAATTCCAACCCACTCTTAGGGGTAATAGGGGGTAAAAGAGGGGGGATTTGTTTTTGGTGGTCTTTCTTGGTTTTATACACTCAACAACCGTAGGAATAGACACGCTATTTAATTTTTTTTTTGAAATTTGAAATATCAACCCCTTTTTAGGAGGTAATAGGGGGTGAAGAAGGAGAGAAATTTGTTTTTGAGGGTCTTTTTCGGTTTCAGTGCCCCAAAAAACATAGGAATAGACACCGAACTCAACTTTTCGTAAAATTCGAAATTCCAACCCCCTCTTGGGTGGTAACAAAAAAAAATTTTGTAGGAAATAAAAAAAGAAAGCGAAAAAGTTGACATTTTTTTAGCTGTTTGCATTAACATTAAAAAACAAATAAAACAAAAATCTACTCTCACAGATCTCTTAAGAATTTATTTATGAATTTTTTGACAAATAGAATTGAAAATCCATGCAGCCGTTCTCTCTAAAAATTGATTTGAGCATTAATTTCTGATTTCAAACTACAGCGCGGTGGGTTGCCGAACCATATCGCTCCGAAACAATCTTCAATCCGCGTCATCTGTTTTGTTTATCCTTAAACCAACGATCGCGATATTGATCGTCGGGATCCTCTACTTCAACCTCTTCGTCGTGGTAGTTTCGTAGTGTTTGTCGTGTGGTACACGTTATTATACAAAATAATGAAAGAAAATACAAAATCACGTTGTTTTTGTGTCAACAAAATTGACAATTTAGTCAATTTACGAAAGTCGTCATGACCAAAAACAATAATGCGAAGATTTACCAAATTAATAAATAATGTGTGTTGAGTGCGTGCTGAGAACATTTTCCGGAAATTATTTATCTGATTTTCCGCGTCCTGGGCAACCAGGTAAGGTTAGCTTTGGCGAAATCCCGGTGCTTTGTTTACTAACGTGTGTTTTCGTAAAAACACAATATTCAATAAAACATTACGAAATATGATTTTATATCTATCATTAGATGATGCATTTCTTATCATATATGGAATTTGGTCATATAAACGCGCGGCTGTAATTAAAAATTATCTTTGGAGTTTACATGCACGATGCGCAAGTATTTTTAATACTCCATTACTTTCTTGAAGCCTGCGTTGGTTTAATGTGTTGGAGTCCCTGAATTCGAAAAAACCAAGAAGGTTGCTTATCTTGAAAAATTGATAATAGTAGTAAATTCCACATAAAAAATTGTCGACAGGTAGCAACAGGAAATAGCTTAGCTTTCTTTCTGTAAGAGAAAAAATGTTCACCTTTAGGCAGATTAAAAATAAAACTTATGCAAGCGTTAAGCGCTCTCTCGAGTTTAATATTGAGTTCATTTGTAATATCGTTATATACAATGCAGCCATAACTAAAAAAGGATAGGATGTTGCTTTTAACAAGTAATAACCGCGTGGGTGTGGGTAAAGTGTTTCTGTTTACACCCAACCATCAAAGAGCCATGTAGACCCTTCTTGAGATCAAATAGCAGAGCATTTAGCGCATGATAATTAGATGAACCAATTATTATGGCCAGTGTCTTTCCGGAATTGAGTACAAGTCCTTTTTCTCTAGTTTAGGATAATAATAATAATGTCAATGTCTTTTTGTATCTTTAGAAGTGGGGAAGACAAATTCACGAAACATCCAGAAATATAGAGTTTCAGATCATCACAAACATATTTACGGTATTTTAAGTTACCCCAAAGATCAGAGATGAACAACCAAGGAGTAGGGTCAAGTGGGGATTCCTGAGAGACACCACATTTAACACCTCCCCACCCAGAACACTCGCCTCCAGCATTACGTACACTAAGCATACGTCCTTCAAGATAGGATTTAAACCACGCAATGACCGATTTAGAAAAATTAGAAGTACTGAGTTTACACAAAAGTAGTGTGTCAAATGCTTTGGTGAAATCAAATAGGAAAGCAAGTATGATTTCTTTATGATCCAAAGCAATTTTGATATCTGTGGGAAATTTAATACATGCTGTGCTAGTACTGTATTTTGGTCGAAAGCCAGATTGCATTGGTTCAAAGAGGCTATGAGAAAAAAAAAATTTCTTACTTGCTCATGGGCAACCCTTTCCAAAGGTTTGAAAAGCGCATATAGGATTGGTCTAAAGTCAGAGGTTTTGGAGGGCTGAGGGTTTTGGCAATGGGGCGTATAATACTTTTCTTCCAAAGATCAGGGACACGAAGTAATAATAAGGAGTCTTCACTCTATGCGGGTTCTCGGGAAAACTTGTCCCCAGTTTTGGAAACACGATCATCAAAAGTTAGAGGTTCGCAGCGGTCGCGTTCCTTGCGGGAAAACTTGGAAATATATATTTTCCTGTGTCTGTGTAGAAAGTTATTAAGTGTGTGTTACTATCACAAAACGGCACAAGCCGGATTATGTGTTTTGTTTATGAGTTCCTAACCTCAAAAGATATTGAAAGTATGTATTTAACTATATAGTGATTATTAAATAATATTTCCAGAAATTGAAGTAAAATAAAACGTGTAAATTGATGTAAATATTCTCCCGTTCTAAACTTAAAACAAATTCATAATAAACTGTAGCAGGCGACTACATCAAGAAAATCCCAAACTTCATCATTTTCCCGCAAGGAACGCGACCACTGCGAACCTCTAAATTTCGATGATCAGGTTCCCAAAAGTGGGGACATTCCTCCCTAACAGTGAAGACTCCTTATTATTACTTCGTGATCAGGGAGAGTTAACACCTAAATCGAATAATTATAAATATGTAATAACACAGGAAAAATAATCGGCAAGGCGGCACATATCATTTCTATCGAAATACCATCAAAACGCAGAGCATTTGTTTTGACATGTGGAAGGGAGGCTAGTAAACAGTCTGGAGAGATGTCTTAGAAAAAGAATTTTGAATCATCAAATGTGATAACTTCAGGTGTCGGACTAGTAGAGGGATGAGATAACAGAGATTTTACTGAGAAATGACTGAGGAACTCGTTAACCGGAAAGTTTTTATCAGAAAGGGATTTATTAGACCAAATAATATTTAGTTTTTTAAGTATGTGCCATATATTAACATTCTTATTTTTATTTATTATCATTTGATAATTATATTTATTATAGTCATCTCTAATCTTGGTCTGAACCAGGTATCAAACTTTTCTATAGTTTGTCTGTATACCATTAAATTTTTAGATCTTTTAAAAATACGACTTAGTTTGCTTCTTTCTTTCATAATTAATTTAATCTTATCCATCATCCATGGTAAGTGCTTTCTAGGATGACTTGGAACATGCAGTGGCGAGAATAGATCGAATGCATTAGTTAGGATCGATATCGTTAAACTTTTTAATCTTGCCATTAATATTTTCAATTAGATATATTTCCTTCCCATTACATTCACGCAAATGATGCGTGGGATGCTGGGAGACAACAATGACCATGTCAATAATCTCGTACTTGATGTACTAATTTAATGAGTATAGTGTTATGTGGGACAATAGAGACACAGGTAGAGTCGTAAAGAGACCAAAGATACCTAGATTGTGAAGAGGAAACATTTAAGTTAGTATTCAAGTTTACCGCTAAAATTATATTATTATAATTTGAAGCGTAGAAAGAAATTATTTGTGTTTCAAAATCGTCATCAAAAGATGCGTTTGACGGCTTGTATATTGCACCTATTAAAGCTATACCAGAATGAGATCTGATTTCTAAGAACAAAAATGTTGCTGTAGGTTAAGACGCATCCGAGCTCATTGATATTTTGTTTCCTCGAATACTTGAATGAACGTATAAACACACACCCTCCCGCCCCTACGGTCCCTTCTGTCTCTACGAAAAAGTACATACATTTCGGTACTTTTGGCATTTGGGAAAACAATTTTCGAACATTTTTTTAACTTTACACCTCTTACATGTTAGAATAGTTTAAGCGAAGTCACTTCTAGAGAAAGATGAATTTTTAATCACAGCAGAGAAGAAAAAAAATCCTTGAAGGAAAAATTTGTAGCAATCTTCTTAGCTCAAAATATTTAAAATGATCGAAACAAATGTGAATTGTTTAATAATGAAAAGTAAAGTTATTTGTCAAAATTATACTTGCTTATTACGAATATTAAAGCAACATTCATATACATTATACTCTTGATTTAACAATTGTTTAAAATTAAAATAAAGCTTATAAAAGACGGCCACTAGCAACCGCAGACTACGCTAGTATCTTATAAAAACATTTTTCGGAATAAACTGGAATTAATTTTGTCAACATTCTTTTTTAACTAAATCAAACTTAA
This sequence comes from Ganaspis brasiliensis, assembly GCA_037103525.1. Classification (NCBI taxonomy): domain Eukaryota; kingdom Metazoa; phylum Arthropoda; class Insecta; order Hymenoptera; family Figitidae; genus Ganaspis; species Ganaspis brasiliensis. The sequence goes on along the minus strand of JAZKLR010000841.1, from coordinate 133,878 downwards.
CTCTTTTAAAGAACATATTTCTGTGGCTGAAAGGCAGAATAACATAACTGCATTTTCATAGTTTTGAGAAAAACCTGTTTTTGTTTATTTTCTTGGTTTTGTAAAATCGAAAAATCAACCAATATTTTTGGTGTTTGGCATTGTATTCTATTTTCTAGTGTAGTTTTTACATCTGTTTATCAATTTTAATAAAATATAAACGCTTTAAAAAAGAATATATCAATTCTTTTTTTCGATTTGAATGCAGTTATGCTGTTGTGTTATTAATTATTTTCTACGTAAATAAACATTTAAATCACTTTACTGTTATGAAACTTTAAAAAGCATTACTAAATTAACTCAAATCTGATGTTATCTCAAATTCGATAAAATGTTAGTTATGATGTTATGCCTTTCAGCCACACATGAAAACCTTACCTGCATCTTCCTGAGACAGTTCAATGTGTATTTTGACTTTGCTGAAAGTAGCTGCTACATAACTTGTCTGATTCCATAAAAGAAGGTCACCATATGTTTGTTCTGCATTTGGTTCAGCTAATAACAATAATTCCATAAGAGAACTTCGTCGAAGAGCATTTATAACGTAATTATGATTATTAAGTCGAAATAGAGCACGCAATGCTGCATCTGAATATGAATAATCACTTCTGCTCACTAAAGATAAATTTAATTGCGCTAGCACTTTTTCTGAAACAAATCAAACACTCAATATACCATATATTATAGTAGTTATTCTTCTTTTAATGTTTACTTTTGCAAAGACAAATTATTTTTCAGAAATATTAAAAAATAGGTTATATTAGCTGTTAACAAAGGATTAATTTAAAGGTTCTTCGGAGGTTTTACATAATTTAACTCTGGTCCGGCGAGCAAGTTCCAGCGATTTTTATGGAAGAGATTTGGTTTTCATTATTGTCTTTATTTCGGATTCTAAAAAGTATCGTTACGAAATTTGATATAAAATTCTTAAATAAATATTCTCACTATTTAAAAAAAGAGAAGATTTCTTGTGTCGAAAGAGAATAGTGAAGAGAGATAAGAAAGTTGCCCAAATTATATCGTATTTTAAGCGACACTTTTATTGACACTTTTATTACCATAGGTCAATTCTTTACATTTTCATTATTTATTATTATTATATTTAATTGACCAACTTAGTATGCTGATTAACCCCTTCGCTGCCGATGGCAAAGATCTTTGCCATTTGGAACTTTTCTCAGACTGCCGGAAAATCGCAAACCTTTGCCATGCTTAACATTGAAATAGAAAAGTCAATAGCTGTCGCAAACCATAAGTCAAATGATTTTTATATAATCTAAGATATACGAAACAAACTCCCGTTATCCATTTTGAATTTTCTTAAACCAAAAAAAAGATACAACATATTAAAAACTACAGTTTTGTTAAATTTTTAAAAATCTTTGCCATGAAGTAATAACATAATCCCAATTTAAAAAATGATTAAAATCGTCTGAATTGTTACTTAGGGGTTTTTGGGGTCGCTGATTACGAATCTGACTTTAGTTTTCAAAAATTCAAAATGTCGGATCCAATATGGCGGACGATATTTGAAAAATTACTTGAAATCGTCTGAAACTTGTTACTAGGGGGGTTTTTGTGGTCGCTAACTACAAATCTGACATTAATTTTCAAAAATTCAAAATGGCGGATCAAGTATGGCAGACAATTTTTGAAAATTACTTGAAATCGTCTAAAACTTGTTACTCGGGGGTTTTTGGGGTCGCTGATTACGAATCTGACATAAGTTTCAAAAATTCAGAATGGCGGATCCAATATAGCGGACAATTTTTTAAAATGGCTTGAAGTCGTCTGAAACTTGTTACTCGGTGGTTTTTGGGGTCGTTGATTACAAATCTTACATTAGTTTTCAAAACATCAAAATGGCGGACGTTTTTTGGAAAAACTACTTGATATTCTGAAACTTGTTATTTGGGGGTTTTTGGGGTCGCTGATTACGATTCGGACATTAGTTTGTAAAAATTCAAAATGTCGGAAGCAAATATGGCGGACAATTTTTGAAAAATTACTTGAAATCGTCTGAAACTTATTACTCGGCGGTTTTTGGGGTCGCTGATTACGAATCTGACATTGGTTTTCAAAAAATCAAAATGTCGGGATCAATATGGTTGACGTTTTTTTTTAAAAACGCTATGATCTGAAACTTGTTATTTAGGGGTTTTTGGGGTCGCTAATTTCGATTCGGACATTAGATAACGCTCGCGCTAGAGAGTGTAAGTGGCTTGCGAGATGCAAAAATGCCGCGCTGCGCCGCAACGTATCTTTTGACTTCTAAAATCTGAAAAACAAAAAAACAGCGTTCTAAAATTTGGTATTCTTATAGGAATAAAACTCAGATTTTGAATGCAATACTTTATTTTAAAAATGAACGGACCGATTTTAGTAAAATAGCAAATTAGTTATTAATTATAAAAAAGTAGCGTCAAATTTTCAAAATATTAAAAAATAAAATTTACCAGTGAAAAGAATATTAAAAAGTCTTTAAGAAACATATTCGATGAAAAATTTTCCATAACATGTAAAGACAGAAAAAATTTAAAAAAGAAGATGTTGTCGAGCAAATTTGATCAAATTGACCCCCCTCTATCCCCACCAATATTTCAAAAAAGGTTAAAATTTTTATTAGTTAAATTAGAAATAGGTAAAAGAATAAAGTCTCCAAGTTTTAATTTCTTAAAGGAGATTAATTTTGAGCTTGGGACGTTACATGTAAAATGCCTCATATGCCTTTACATTTTATCATAAAATCAAGTGCCCAAATGTAAATGCATATATGGCCGAACTATACAATTGCCTGCTTCACACACTTGTTAACCCTAAATAAACCCTCTTGAAAAGACATCATATTCATAATTAACTACTACAAAAACTCTCGAATAAAATTTATAAGAAAATTTTTCAAGAAAATGTTCGCTTTTTTGCATATGTCAAAACTGCTGTCAGATTTATAATCAGCGACCCCTAAAACAACCAAGTAAAAATGTTTTGGACGATTTCAAGTAATTTTTCAAAAATCGTCCGCCATAGTAGTTCCGCCATTTTAAATTTTTACAAACTAATGTCCGAATCGTAATCAGCGACTCCAAAAATACCTGTATAACAAGTTTCAGACCATTCTAAATAGCTTTTCCAAAAAACGTCTACCATATTGATTCCGCCATTTTGATTTTTTGAAAACTAATGTCAGATTCGATTCGTAATCAGCGACTCCAAAAACCAACGAGTAATAAGTTTCAGACGACTTCAAGCAATGTTAAAAAATTATCCGCCATAGTGGATCTGCCATTTTGAATTTTTTTAAACTAATGTCAGATTCGTAATCAGCGACCCCAAAAACCCCCGAGTAGTAACTTTTAGACGATTTCAAGTAATTTTTCAAAAATTGTTCGCCATATTGGTTCCACCATTCTGAATTTTTACAAACTAATGTCCGAATCGTAATCAGCGACACCAAAAACCCCCAAATAATAAGTTTCAGACCATTGCAAGTAGTTTTTCCAAAAAATGTCGGCCATATTAATTCCGCAATTTTGAATTTTTGAAAAATAACGCCAGATTCGTAATCAGCGACCCCGAAACCCACCGTGTAATAAGTTTCAGACGATTTCAAGTAATTTTTCAAAAATCGTCCGCCATATGGGATCCGCCATTTTGGAATTTTTATAACAAATGTCAGATTCGTAATCAGCGAACCCAAAAACCGCCGAGTAACAAGTTTCAGACAATTTTAAGCAATTTTCAAAAATTACACGCCATATTGATTCCGACATTTTGAATTTTACAAACTAATGTCCGAATTGTAATCAGCGACCCCAAAAACCCCCAAATAACAAGTTTCAGAATAGCAAGTAGTTTTTCCAAAAAACGTCCGCCATTTTGATGTTTTGAAAACTAATGTAAGATTTGTAATCAACGACCCCAAAAACCACCGAGTAACAAGTTTCAGACGACTTCAAGCCATTTTAAAAAATTGTCCGCTATATTGGATCCGCCATTCTGAATTTTTGAACACTAATGTCAGATTCATAATCAGCGACCCCAAAAACCCCCGAGTAACAAGTTTTAGACGATTTCAAGTAATTTTCAAAAATTGTCTGCCATACTTGATCCGCCATTTTGAATTTTTGAAAATTAATGTCAGATTTGTAGTTAGCGACCACAAAAACCCCCCTAGTAACTAGATCACAGCATAATAATAAACTCAATATTGAAGTCTTAACTCTCATTGAAATAACTATATGAGAAATTGTAATATTTTTGCGAAATTATACAAGATACATATCATACAAATCATACAAATGAGCTAGCAGCAATTTTGAATACTAATTCTGAAGGAGAAGTCCCAGAATCATATGTTACAATCTACAATAATTGTACGAAATTATCGCAAATACACGGTAGACTTAAAGCAACTATAGGTTGCATGAAAATCCTATATATGAAATCACGCAGCGACAGCTCTAAATGTATTGCTGTGTTTAAGCCTGTTATGCACTTAACTGTTATTTCAAAATTTGGAAAATTGGAAATTATTGGAATTTAGAGTGTCAAAATTTTTATAATCAAAACTGACTCTCTACGTGTTTAAGTTCACCATCCAGATAATTCATTTGACCATCGAGAGGGCTAACTTGATAATTTATGAAGGTTGGTTGAATGTAGATTTCACAGATCCAATGTCTTTAATGTCATCTGTAGGTATCAATTACTGACTCTAATAACCAAAAATCTAGTTTACATTTTTTGTTTGTTAATGACGAAAAAGATTTTTTGATACATCAAACGAAACGTCGAAATTAAAAAGACACGATGTTACTGGGAAGAAAGACTGAAACTGTATCGCGCAAATTTTACAGAAAAAAAGACCATCTTTAATATTTCTTGTATATTTAAATAATAAAGCAATTTAAAATTTAATAGCGTTTTTATTAAAGAGTAAACAATTAAATTTTTAACATTTTTATCATAAATTGATAGTAGCCTTTAAATAAAAACAGGGATATGATACGTCCATTGGTTCAGCTTGAATTATGGCTCAGATTTGACTGTCGCTACAGCGCAGCAGTAGGTAATTTGGTCTATTTTTGTATCAAAATCGTAGATAGAAAGAACACAAACAGATCAATCCTTTTGGAGAGTACAGATTAGAGTCTACAGAATACAGGCAACATAAGGAAAAGCATTAAACAAATTTTCATAATCTCCAAAATCTACATGGAAGTCACTAGTTTAGGTAAAATATCGCTATTATCTATGATTGTGCACTTTTAGAAGTTGTATTTCTTTCAATAAAACTTTTTCTAAATAGATTTTGAGCCAATTAATTTAAACCTATCATAGAAATCAATTCAAAATTATATGGTTTTCAACCAATAAGGTTATAAATACCATACTCCATCTCTCTTCTTTTAGACAGGATTCAGAATAACTGTATCCATAACTGAAGTAATCTTTCGAGGTAGTTGATTACGAATCTGATATCTAATTTATAAAATTCAAATGTCGGATCCAATATGAAAGATGACATAAATAAAAATTGATTGGATAGACTTGAAAATTGTTACTCGAGGGTTTTCGGGGTCGCTAATTGAGGGGCTGATAGTAAAAACAAGTTATAATAATGATGGGAGCAAAAGTGGGTTAAAAGCAGTAAGAGCAAAAACGAGTCAAAAATTTTAAATTATTTCTTTATTTATAAAAGATGCTTTCGACTGTTTCGGAATTATTTTATTTTACAAATATTGTTTTAATAATTTTGAATGTTTTCATGTAAAAATAATTAAAAGACAGTTGATAGTATATTTTATAAATAAAGAAATAGTTTGAAACTTTTGACCCGTTTTTGCTCTTCGTGATTATAACCCACTTTTGCTCCCATTATGATTATAATCCACTTTTACTATCGGGCCCTCAATTATGAATCTGATATCTAATTTATAAAATTCAAATGTCGGTACCAATATGATAGATGACATAAAAAAAATTGATCGGATTGGCTTGAAAATTGTTACTCAGGGATTTTCGGGCTCGTTGATTACGAATCTGATGTCACATATATAAAGTTTAAAATGTTAGATCCAATACTGCGAATGACATAAATAATAATTAATTGGATTGGCTTTGAAATTGTTTTTTTTGAAGATTTTCGCGGTGGCTGATTAAGAATCTAAAGTCAGATTTTTAAAATTCAAAATGGCTTATCCATTCTAAGAAATAAAATTTTCCACTTACGAAACTTTACACCTAATAAAAATAAATTAGTATTCCCAAAAATTGTAACAAACTTAAATAATTTATTTATTATTTTAAACGAAAAACAGCTGATCGAAATATATTAAAACTTTTTAATTAAATAGCGACTTTTGAGATGGTTCTTTATTGGTGATTTTCGGAGGCACCAAGCTTCCAAGATCAATAGATCTTGTTTAAATTTTGCGGGATCGTTTATTCTCTTCTAAAGAAATACTTGGACTGTGAAAACCATCTTAAGAAATTGATTTATTTTAGTGACTGAAATGAACTCGGAAATAATAGAGAAAGGAGAGTAACAATTGGTTGGATTACAACGGCCAGAGATTTGTTGTTGTGTGTCACCTCTGTTGAAATATTGTCTTTTAAAACCCGCACAATTACGCACTTGCGGTTCCTAACAAATTCGGACGGACAGGCATTACGCGTGCGGACTGACCGGTCAAATGTTTGACAAAAATCCAAATAATTGAATGAAATCAATATTTGAGTTTCCACAAAAATTTGCTTTTCTAAGCAAATTAATTGACTTTAATTAAGTGAAGGATTTGAATTTTAATTATCGACCGCTCGAACTTTGGTCTCTATCTAGTAGTGAACCTTCAAATCCGAACTTAACTCGCGTTCGGACATGGTCCAGGTGTTTTGATTCAAGCGTTGCTCTGTAAAGAACAGAGCTTCCGTCAGAACGAAACGTGTACTGCGAAATTATTTTGTTCGAGTTAAACTTTTATAGAAACGTTGGAACTCTTTGTGTGGGATATTGACCATGTGTAATTTCCAGGGAAAGGAAAAATTCCAACTGTATTCTTAATTAAGATTAATTAATTCGGAATTAAACATTTCGTACACTCTATTCCAGAAGGAATTATTGGGGATAGAAAAATCATGAATGCCTATACTATTTTACAGAATGGAAGAAGTTTCTGGATTTAAAAACATTTTAATTATATTCTGCTGCATGAAATTCAAAATCATTTTAGAATAAAGCAGAATCAATTTCAAAAATATTCTTTTCTATTTCTAAAAGTAAGTATTTGAGGGAAATTCAAGTATTTAATAGAAAAGAATCATTGCGATTTTGAGTAAATGTCAACTAAACTTAATTCTTTTCTTTTTAAGGCTTCTTGCCGGGTTGTCAGTCAAATTTTTTAGACTATTAAGCCATTGCTCAATGTGAATTTTGCAGACTCGCACTAACGGCGTGTTGTAGGTATATCGACGTAAGTAGCACAGCCATTTAACAACTTATTAACCGTTTATTGGAGTATCTTAAACTCTGTTTTAAGAAAACCCCTTTTGTTTGGCGTTGCATTTTTGCAATTTCCAAAATAACCCTAGCAGTTATTTACATTTGACAAAGAGGTCGATCATACCATACGCAACAACCTGAAGTTGCAAGTTCATGATTGCCTGAACTGTATTTTCATTCTCTTTTTCTCTTCCTTTCATTTTTTCCTTAAGGGCTTAAGGAAGGTTTTTAGGAAAAATCTTGTAAAAGGTTAAAAAGGTTAAACTTTGGAAACGTTCACATAAATCTAGCACGAACAATATCGTTTCGAAATTTTCTATTTCCATGTTACTTTCCCCTAACGAGTCCAAATCAAATTAAATAAATTAATTAATTAATTCAATTAATTAAATTAAATTGCGATTATGCCTGCCACCCAATCTTGGTAGAAGGTTGCAAGTGCCCAATGCTTATGTAACAATAACTCATTTTATGACGCTTGTAAAAATTGTCACATGCCATTGATCTAGGTCTAGCATAATTAATTAAGTAAATTCATTTAGGACTCTCTGCAGTCTAGGTAACAGAAAATATTTATACCAACAAGGACAGGTTGTCAACTGTCCCCCGCCGATATCACTGAGGCTGGAATATGTTGTTCTATATCGAAATCAATTAGCCAAGTGTTTTTTCTTTGCTGCTAATAGGCATTTGTTTACGAGATATTAGCAATATACAAATTATTTAAACAATTGTACAATTTTAAGTAAAAATTCATCAAATTGAGCTGAAATTCGTTACTAGGGGGTTTTTAAGGTAGCTGAATTCGAATCTATGATAAAAAAATGCAAAATTCAAAATGGCGGATCCAAAATACCGGATATTTTTTAAAAGTTCTTTAATTCGCTTAAAACGTGTAACACGGAGGTTGTTGGTGTCGCTGAATTCGAATAAACTATCAAAAATGCAAAATTCAAAATAACGGATCCAATATGAAGGACGATTTTTTAAAAAGTAATCGGATTCGCTTGAAATTTGTTACTCGGTGGTTTTTGGGGTCTCTGAGTTCGAATATGATATAACATTTTTAAAATTCAAATTGGTGGATGCAATATGACGGACGAATTTTTGAAAAGTGATCAGATTCGCTTCAAAGTCGTTACTTGGGGTTTTTTGGAGTCACTGAATTTAAATATGTTATTACATTTTTAAAATTAAAAATGGCAGATTCAAAATGCCAAAAAATATGTTCAAAAGCAACAAATTAGGCTGTAAATGCTTACAAAGGGGTTTTTGGGATCGCTGAATTCGAATATTTCATTCAATTTTCAATATTCAAAATAGTGGATTCAAAATTGGTGGAAAAAATATTTTAAAATAATAAATTATGCTGAAAATAGTTGCTCAGAGAATTGAAGGGTGCTGAATTTGAATACACGAAAAGAATTAGTACTAGAATTATTCCAGAACTTGTTCAAGAATTGTGGATACGAGAATAATTATAGAATTTTGCAGGTATTTCTATAATGACGTTGAAAGAATCCAAAACGATTTCTCGAAATCTTTATACGACTTTTGGAAGTCATCTCGAAATAAATTCTAATTCTTCTAAAAAAACTTGTTGGAATATTACAAAGAATTAGTAATATAAAAACTTCCAAATTATTTTCCTATCCACAGTTCTTAAATGAGTTCAAAAATAATTCTGGGACTAATTTTTTCCGTGTATGTTTGTTAATCAAAAGTGCAGAGTGAGAACCAGAAAAATTTTCTAACAGTTGCATACAATATTTTTGTGATGAGTGCTTAAATGATTTACATGCGTAAAAGTAAAAAACTTTTTTTTCAAAAATTCGTCCGCCAAATTGGTAAAATACAATTTTTTGGTAGTTCAGGACGCTATTTTGAAAAATTGGAGAGGGGAGTAATAAAGTAAAGTAAAGTATAGTAAAGTATAGTAAAGTATAGTAATATAGTAAGTATAGTAAAGAGTTTTTATATTTTTACAAAACTATTGAGTTCAAGATTTATAAAAAAAGAGAGCTGTGCGAAAAAACAATTTCCCCTTAATAGTTCTGTTTTTTTTTTTTGTGAAAAATCAGAAAAAATTACACATTTCTGCAAAAAAGTGCAAAAAATTGCTATCAGAGCGTGAAGATGGACGAAAAATTCAGTGCATTTTGGGCTTAATGTGTTAAACTCGAGCCGGAGCTGGTTGGCGCCCTTTTAAATACTCTAAAAAAACTGTTCTAAAAACAAAAATAAAGAATGTTTAGGAACTGTCTTACTTTAAATCAAAGCTGAGATGTCAATGAAGGGTATTGTGCAAAATTGTTTTCATAGATTCAAAATTAAAAGAGTTAATCAACAAAAAGTGAAAAGTGCGCGAAGTAGCCCCGGTCTTCCCTATTGTATTATCTAATGAGGTAAAAAGCAACCTTTTCTTTCACTATTTATATGGTACCCTGTTTTATAAGCTTTTAATAATTTTTCAAAGATAATGTCAGCCATATTGGATCCGCTATTTTGAATTTTGCATTTTTGATAGTAGATTCGAATTCAGCGACTACAAAGACCTCCGAGTTACACGTTTTACGTGAATTAAAGAACTTTTAAAAAATACTATCCTCCATTTTCGATCAGCCATTTTGAATTTTGCATTTTTTATCATATATTTGAATTCAGCGACCCAAAAAAAAACTCCGAGTAACACGTTTTAAGCAAATTAAAGAAATTTTAAAAAATATTGTCCGCCATTTTGAATCCATTTTGAATTTTGCATTTTTGATAATATATTTGAATACAGCGACCCCAAAAACCCCCGAGTAACTTGTTTTAAGTGAATTTACTAGCTTTTCAAGAAAAATGTCCGGCATTTTGGATCCGCCATTTTAAATTTTGCATTTTTTATTATAGATTCGAATTCAGCGACCTTAAAAACCTCCGAGTAACGAATTTCAGCTCGATTTGATGAATTTTCACTTAAAATTGTAAAATTGTTTAAATAATTTGTTTATTGTTAAGGGGAGGGGGGGGGGGTAAGGTTTAAAAATTTTTTTTTGCCTTTTTTTTACTTGAATGCATATTATTTCTAGAGTATTGTGTTAAAAATTCGAGTCAATCGAAGCAAAATTGACAAAGTTATGAATATTTGAGCGTCCGTTGGTTTAGGCTTCAAAATTCATGTTTTTTATTAAATAATCAGCTGTAATTTGTTTATTTTTAAATTTGCAATATTTTCCACTGCACTACTTGAAAGAGCGATTTCTAAGCCATAAAAAATGTCTATTAGCAAATTTTTAGGGTTCCGTACACCACAAGTGTACGCACGGAACCCTATTGGAAAGACTTTGTCGAAAATCGTATCCCCCCCCCCCCTCTAACCGCCAAACTATTTGACTTAAAAAGTTCAAATTTGGCCCACATAATTATGTATTTTCACGTGTAGATGAAAGGAAAATTATAGAGAACATGATTCTAGGGGTTGATCATAGCGTTGTCAAGAAAATAACAAGATTTTTGAGAAATTTTGATATTTTTTGGCTGATAACTTTTGCCATTTTTTTGACAGCGCTATCACCACAACAACCTCTATAATTTTTCTGTAATCTACATATGATACTACATTTTTGTACTAAATTTGAACTCTCTAAGTCAAATATTCTGGCAGATAAGAGGGAAATACGGTCATTTTTTCGAAAAAATGCGTTTAATTTGTACCATTCCTGCCCTTTATCTGCCAAATTATTGTACTTAGAGTGCTGAAATTTGGTACACATATGTGTCACTCCAGGGTGAAAGGGACCTTAGCTGCAAGAAATGAATTTTGCGGGACGGGCGTTTGAAGTTGAGCCTGACTAAGTTATTGTTAGGTTGTGCCTATGTTTCATCGCCAATTACACAAAAACTAATAGACATAAAAAAAATTTCTTATTTGTTTGTGAAAGACTAACTCAAATTCTATTGATTGATAATAAAGATTTAAAATTGAATGTTTTGAATTTTTCAGGACAGGCGTTTGAAGACGAGCCTGCCTTTGTTGTTGTTATGTTATGCCTATGTTTCATCGCTAATAACACAAAAACTAATAGACATAAAAAAGTTTTGATTTCTGTTTGTGAAAGAGCAACTCAAATTTTATCGATTCATAATAAAAAATCAAAATCCAATGTTTTGTAGCTAAGGTCCCTTTAACCCTGGAGGGTCACATATGTAGTTTGACGTGTAGATTACAGAAAAACTATAGAAAACCTTGTTGCAGACTGTTATCATAGCGTTTTTCAGCAAAAAAAAAAAAACGATTTTTTTTAAAAAATACTAAAAAATGGTCTTACCCCCACCCCCCTGAACTTCCAAACTATTAGACTTAAAGAATTCAAATTTGGTACACAAATGTATTTTTACGTATAGATTACAGGAAAATTATAGAGAACATGATTGTATGTGTTGAGCATAGCGTTGTCAAGGAAATAACAATATTTTTGAGCATTTTTTTAACATATGGGCCATAGTTTAGTGTTATAACTTTGACAGCGGTATAATCATGACTTTCTCTATAATTTTCCTGTAATCTACACGTAAATCTACATACGTGTACCAAATTTCAGCATCCTAAGTCAAATAGTGTGAAAGATAAGGGGGGGGGGGGGGATACGGTAATTTTTTTAGAGAAAATGCACTAAAAGTGTACAATGCCACCTCCATATCTGCCAAACTATTGTACTTAGAGTGCTGAAATTTGGTATACATATGTAGTTTGCCATATAGATTACAGAAAAACTGTAGAGAACTTTGTTGCAGATCGTTATCATAGTGTTTTTAAGCAAAAACCAACGATTTAAAAAAAAATGCTAAAAAATGACCGTATCCCCCCTCCCATAACTTCTAAACAATTTGACTTAGAGAGTTCAAATTTGGTACACAAATGTATTTTCACGTGTAGATTACAGAAAAATGGTAGAGAACATGATTGTAGAAGTTGATCATAGCGTTGTTAAGGAAATAAAATTATTTTTGAGTATTTTTTATGGATATTTGCTAAAATCTCTGGATTTTTCGTTGACAGCGCAATCACCATCACGTTCTCTATAATTTTTATGTAATTTACACCTGAAAATACATTCCTGTACAAAATTTGAACTCTCTAAGTAAAATATTTTGGTAGATAGGGGGGGGGGGGGGGGGTGGTCCATTTTGTATAAAAAATTCATTATATATTATTTTATATATAATATGTATAATATATTTATATATTTAATAGTATCAAATATATTAAAAATGATTTTGTTTTGTGTACGGAACCTTCGATTTTAGTGCGAGTGTAACTCGAACTTGCCCGATTTTTTTAAATTGCGTTTTAATGTTTAAAATCAATGTCAAACTTTAAGTACAATTTTTGTACATCTGGTCTTTAAATACGTTTTTCTCAAAAACACTTGGGTGCACTTCCGAAAGCAACACAATTCCGATTTTTTTTAAACTTGGTATACTTACGTAATTTGATGCGCTAATTACGAAAATCATAGTGAAAATGGGCGACTAGGCCATCTTCATGGTAAAAAACATGTATAAAAAATCACAAAAATTTAGGTTTTTTGAGTTTATCTCTTTAAATATTACAAATATCAAAAATTTCTTTTTACAAAAGCTGTAGATCTCACAAAAATACACATTTTATGTTTAATGCATTTTTTACTAAAACTAATTAGTTTACGAGAAAATTGCAAAAAACATAAATCACCATAAATACGACCAAATATCCACATAACGTCAACATTAAATTATACTCAGTCGTAATTACGTAATTACATTACGTAAGAATTGTTGGCCATATTCCACTGTCAGTGGGCACCCCAACCCCCCTTAGTAAATCCCGGCGGGGGGGTTCGGGGGGCGGAGCCCCCCGAAACGAGAAGACCGACTCTAAAGATTTAATATATTGATCTCCCATATTTTTTAAATTTTTCTCGAAAAATATTAACTTTTGTTAAAAAATGTATACTTTCTAAAATATGTACTTAAAGGTCCTCTACGACTTATGTCAAAAACATTTTTTACATTTTGCGGTTATTACGAGTGTAATGCAAAAAACAATGAATTTAAGGATTTATGGTTTTTTATGGGTTTTTTCCATGAAAATGATCAACTCTCCAATTTTCACTATGCTTTTCGTAATCAGCGCAACAAATTACTTGAGAAATAAGTGCGATGATTTGAATTTCCCTAATGTTGATGTAATGTGTGTATAGGTTGATTTTATGGTGATTTCTAGTCTTTTTCATTTTTCTTATAAACTAATCGGATTTAGGAAAAAATTTTTCACACATAAAATGTGTATTTTAATGATACGTACCATTTTTGTATGAAGCAATTTTCGATATTTTGAATATTTAAAGAGATAAATGCAAAAAACTTCAATTTTTATGGTTTTTTATGGTTTTTACCATGAAGATGATCTAGTCGCCAATTTTTACTATGATTTTCGTAATCAGCGCATCAAATTACGTAAGTATACCAAATTTCAAAAAAATCGGAGTTGTGTTGCTTTCGGAAGTTTATCCATTTTAACATAAAAAAATTACAGAATGTTCTTGAAAAGATACTTAATAATGTCTAAAAGGTTTGAACAAATTTGTTTTATCCATATTTCTAAAAAAAATTGTCAAAAAAGGTGTTTTTTTAACGCTGAAACCCTTACCCCCCCTAATATCTCGTAAACAAATGCCCATTGGCAACAAAGAAAAAACACATGTCTAATGGATTTCGATATAGAACTTCCTTGCAAGTATAAATATAAGTAACTTAATCTTAAGATTTTATTTATTAAAAACCTTACGTGCACAAAATAGCCTCGCTAGATGGTATTGGAAAAGTTAATTCAAAATCAAAGAAAATTAAAAAAAATCTTTAAAAACCTTTAAGGGGTTCAAGATATTCTCGAATGAATTTTGTAGGGGAGTGGGCCCCAAGATGGACATACCACGTAATTTTGTGTCTAAAAAAGTTTTGTAACAGTTTTTTCTCAAGTTGGTAAAGTTATTTAAATTTATGATTTAGAATGAGTACTGAACGTTATAATATTCTTTATTTATAGTATAATAATATTCTAAAATGATTTTACTAATTCAGTATTCATATATATATCTTTACTGGGGATTAAAAAATTGTGTCATGTACCCTAAGATGGACAGGCCTAAAATCTCAATGTATTTTTTTGCATATTTTCGATTTTACACTTTTTTCAATAATTTTTTGAGTCAATTAATTAAAATTTTTTATTTTCCACCATAAAATGTGATTTTATCGTTAGAGAATTTATTATATTGATATTTTTCAATATTTTATTACTTTTTACTGTTGAGCTATTAAATTGAAGTTTTTAGAAATTTTATTTCTTGATAAATTCCGTAAAATGATTAAAACTTAGTTCAAGAATTGTTACACGATGTTAATTTTTTATTTACTACCATTTTCAAAGACTTTTAAGAAGGTGTCCATCTTGGGGCCACTTTTTTGTAGACCGAAAATTTTAACAATTAGAAAAAATGCTTTAAAAAATGTTTATGTTCAAAATAAAATTTTATCTCTGTGGCCATAAGTTACCTTATAAATTGTACTTTCATCCGGTATAAAACATTTTAATATATTTTATTCGGTTTGGATTCTACAGCAATAAATCGATAGGGTGTCCAACTTGGGGCCCTCTCCCCTATATCATAAAATTTTGCAAATAGCAAGTTGTGGAAAGTACGGCAAAGTTCAAATTGATTCAATAATATCTTGAACTTCTTAAAATATTTTGTGAAGCATCTTATAAAAATCTTATTTGATTTTTAATTAACTTTTTCAATATATTAAATTATTTGACGCACCAAGCGTATTTAAGTAGGTACATCTACAATTTACGTCGTATATTTCTGTAGAAACAATCGGGACGCACGAATCTTCCACAAACTTTATTTGAAATAATATACTATATTTATCTAAACATAGTGCATCAAAACAGCAGTTGTTATACTTTTTATTTACATCAATATTAATATTCAACCTAATTTTCATTCTACTGTTTATTCATTAGCTCTGATTTTCCTTTAGTAGAAGTAATAATAAAAGATAACATATATAGACTAATAGAAAATAATAATAATAGACTAACAAGAAGTCCTTTAATACGAATTGATATTTGATAGAATTCTTGAAATATATCCAGTGGCGTAGCAAGGGGCGGCGGAGGGGGCGGTCCGCCCCAAATGACACCAATTTAGGGGTGACACCCTAGAGGAAAGCTGATACAACAGAACAAAAATCAACTATCCTCACTATAAAAAAAAAAGGTTAATAGCAGGGAAAGATTTGAGTTTTTGGGTTGACAACCTCATTTCCGCCCCGGGTGACACTCAGCCTAACTACGCCCCTGAATATATCTCTTACAGCACAAGATATTTCCAGAAACTTGCCTGACTCTAACATTTAAAGTTTTGGAATGTTCAAATGAATGTTCAGGCAACGTTAGTGTAAAAACGAAAATGACGAACATGTGAGGAAATATTGACGCAAAGCTTGAGGGAGTATTTTTTTAATATTCAGGCAATTGTCAACGTTAAATGATGGCATTGATCGATCTTGGTTTCTATGACCCGTAAAGCTGTGCAGTATTTAATTTTCTATTAGAATCTTGCGGATGTCAAATATAACGTAAGATTCTGATTGACTGCAAATAAATTTTTTTTTAAGTTTCTGTGAAATATTGCCGGAATATTGCTGTAGCCTTTTTTCGTAATATTTAGTTAATACTGCAATGCACTTTTCAGGCCCTATTTGTGCTTAATATTTTCTCATATATGTGGAAATTTTCGTCCTTGCACCAATGTTGACAGAACATTGATTTTAATGTATGTCAAAACTTTAAGTGTTAAGGTCAGGCAAGTTTAGGGAAATCAATGTCTTGTGCGCACTTGCACGCGTTTAATTTTGCTAATGAATATATAAATTTAAAAAAAACAACTTACTTATATAGGATCCTAAAAGAGCACGATGAGTTACATCTTTTGATGTAGATGTAGAGTCAGTTTCGTTACGATTAAGAACAGCGCTTGCAGTATCTGCGTATTCAATTAACTGTTCAAGGAATAATATAACATTACTAGTATTTTCGGCCACTGTTCCGTCTTTTGGTAAAGAAGTTCCTGCTTCGTTTCGTACACTTTCAGCAAAATCTTCTAAAGCCTTAGCTCCCTAAATTCAATAAAAAGAATGTTTAAAATTATATTTTGATAATTAGGCTTTTAGGGGCAAACAAACGACAATATTTTTTGACAGAAACTATTTTGGAACAGAAAGTATTTTCAAAAAGTCAGATTTCTCTAACCAACAGTAATCCCCTACAAAAATTATTATATCTTAAAGGGTCTTGTAAAGTTTTTAGGTCGTACCCTCATAAGGGGCCATGTACAAATTACATAAGGGCATCACGGGGGAGGGGAGTACCAAATCCTTATGAATCCTTACGAACGGGGGGGGGGGGGGGGAAGAAGAGAAGAATTTCTTACGTAAGGATATATATTTTGAACATTTTGAAATTTGAGGCCAATTTAATATAAAAAATATATATTTGTTTCTTAGAAATATAATTAAAAATATAATTAAAATTAAATCTAATTGAAAATAATTAAACTTACCAGTTATTTTTCTATGGGCTATAACTACAATATTCCGATGTGTTAAAGATTTTTAAATATCGAATTAAGTTATAATAAACAATTTTTGTTGTAAATGTCAGGTGGATTCATTGTATCAGGGAACAATGTACCACTTGGAAATGCAGTGTATCTTCAATTTCCAGAGTGGTATGCCTGATTATAAAATTAAGCTGCTCTAGGCATGCGTACAGAATGTTACAGAAATTGTTATCAGTACGCTTTTCAACATAGTAAAACTAAAATGTCATTTTCGCTGCTGAACTTGACATTGAAATATAGTCACAGATAACACCCAAATTTCCGGGAATTTTCCGACGGAAGTTTCCAGGAAACTTCCTGGAAATATCCTCCTCCTAGGAAGGTTTCTTCGGAAACTTCCCGGAAGTCTCCCTTCCGGGGAGTTTCCCTGAAAATTTCCAGGAAATTTAGAATTAAAATATTTACTAAATCTCGTTTTATGAAAGACCAATATTAAAATTTTTAATTTACCATCTTTAATTTAAAAAGAATAGAACTTTTAAAAAATTAGTCAATTACAGAAACAAAGAGTGAAGTGCAAGTGCGTGAACTGTCAGTAATCGCCGAATGTGCGCTAAGTGTAAACTAAAATTTATAAAGAAAAAAATAAGATCCAATTAAGAAACAGCAACAATAGTGAAAAGCATGAAATTAATACACAAATAATAACATAATTGCAGAAGATGATGAAGAATCAGAAAATAATGATGAAAATTACACAGGCCCACAAATAGAAGTAGAGGTGGACATGTTCTGACCTTTATGTTTTTGGGGTCGCTGATTACGATCCCGGTGCCCACATAACTCCATCACGTCTAGCTCAAGGTCACGTCAAGGTCAAGCACCTAAATTTAAAAAAAAAAAAATTTTAACCACGGATTCTGAAAGAGCAGGAAATTTTACGTCCGGAAACGTCTTGACTGGTTTTTCAATCAAACCTTTAAGGCTGTTGGAAGGAGAAAATTTGCAGTGGTCCTCAAATACTTTCCCCTCCGCTACTCGAAAATTTGGACTTATGAATTTTTTTAAAAAAACCCAGACACTTTTTTGAAAAAAGGGCTCTGGCTGACCATAGTATTTGAGATAAGGAATATTTTAAACCTTTGTTTTACTCGAACCGGTGTTCCTACGAGCGTCAAAATGATCCCCCGTTTTGACATTGACAGATTTTCTGTAGAAGATGGCCACCCCACGTCACCTCATCATATAAACTTCAAATCCTTCAAATTCATTTTGTCTTCCACGAATATGTATGTTTTATATTATATTAATATTTTCCAAATTTCTAATTTCCCAAACCTTGAGAAAATCATAATCATACTTTCAAGAACGATTCTATTAGAATTTTTATGCAACAAACGTCAAAGAACTTGTGTTATTTATAATTCAGGTTGCATTCGAAAAGTTTTCCTTGACAGAGAAAAGCAGGTTTTTTTTCTTTTTTATCTTTTTCATTCTTCCTCTTATTTGTAAAATTCCAACAAGTTTCTATTTTTCTTTTTTCGAATAAAATTCTCGGCATTGTTTTTATCCAGCAGTCCCCTGACTTATCAACCTTATTCCACGGCAAGCCAAACATTTACCACATTTTTCACAATTTTTTCTTTTTTAATCAAGAGATTTGTCCGGAAAAAAATCTCTGTGTTGCCAAACTTTGTGCAATAACGAATTTTTCTACATGTTTCTTTTCTACGAAGAGATTAGAGTTGCGAAGAAGTAATATTACCTGGAGACCGGTAATGAGAACGAGAATATAACCGGGAATGTAACCGACCAAAATTCTAATAGAGAATTTATAAGAATTTAAGTTTTTTATTTATTTATCAAATTAAGTCAAATTTTCCTAATCAAAATATGAAAATAGAATCAATAGTGTCATTCTTATTAATAATGATTTGAATTTCAATGTTAATAGTAATATGTATTTTAATTACTTTCTCTTAGACAATAAAACAATTCCATTGTTTATTGCAAATTTCATATTATTTATGGCAAAATAAAATTCATTCTTTTAATTCACCATTATTATTTTTATTCTGCAAATATTATCTTCAATTTTTCATAATTTTCATTATTTATCTGAATTAATTGTCTAAATTTTTAATTACTTTCATCATATATCAATTATTTTCTTCAATTTGTAATTACTATTTATATTTTGTAAAATTATTTTTCAAGTTTTTTAATCATTTTTCTCAAAATTTAATTATTTTCATTTTTTTTTCATAATTTTTCAATTTTTTCATTGATTATCTTGAATTTTAATTATTTTTAGCTTTCTGCAATTCTTTTAATCATTTATTAATTTATTCTCATTTTTTTCTACTTATTTATCAGATTTTCAAGTATTTTCCTCAAAATTTAATTATTATTGTTTATTTAAATGAAAATTCTGCAGTTTACTTAATTATTTATTTCAAATTTAAATTATTTTTTCAACCTATCATCATTTTATTTTATAATTCAATTATTTTCTTGACTTTAATATTTTATAATCAATTTTTAACTATGTTCCCCACCTTTTAATTATTTTAATTATTTTTCAATTAATTTTCTAAATTTTCAGTTATTATTCCAAATTTAGATTATTGTCTTCAATTTTCAATTTTTTAAACGATTTTCAATTATTTTCTTTCGCTTAAAAATAAACTACGTAATTTTTCTATTATTTTCTCCCATTTCTAATTATTTTCATTTTTTTGTATAATTTTCAAAAATTTCAATAATTTATCAGAAATTTTAATTATTTTCATCATATTTCAATTAGTTTTTAAAATTTTAAATTTATTTTTATCATAATTTCGATTATTTTTTTCAATTTTAAATTACTTTTATCATTTCACAATTATTTCCCTAAATTCTTAATTATTATTCTCATTTTGTAAAATTATTTTTTAAGATTTTTAAGAATTTTTCTCAAAACTCAATTATTTTCTTTAATTTTTAATTATTTTCATTTGTTTTCTTAATTTCCAAACATTTTTACTGATTATATCTTAAGTTCCAATTATTTTCTTCAATTTTTAATTATTTTCATTTTTTTCAATTAATTTCTCAAATTTTCAATTAATTTTCTCAAATTTCAATTTTTAAAAATTTTTTTTATTTATTTCTATACAATGATTTTATAACATATCCCGCAGTAAAAAATAGACCATTATGGGGACCATACAAACATCGAAACAAGCAAACGGATATTTTAAAAAAATTCTGCAATTTTTTCAATTATTTATTTTAAATTTCATTAATTTTTTTCAACTTATCATTGTTTTCTTTATATTTCAATTATTTTTTTCAAGTTTTAAATTATAAAATCATTTTTCAATTATTTTCTAAATTTCTAAAATATTTTCTCAAATTTCCCTTTTTTCTCTTCAATTTTTAAGCATTTTTAATTCTTTCATTCGATTTTTAGTTATTTAATTCAATTTTCAACGTTTTAAATCAAATTAAATTAATTAAAATACATATTACTATTAACATTGAAATTCAAATCATTATTAATAAGAATGACACTAGAGATTCTATTTTCATATTTTGATTGAGAAAATTTGACTTAATTTGATAAATAAATAAAAAACTTAAATTCTTATAAACTCTCTATTAGAATTTTGGTCGGTTATATTCCCGGTTATATCCTCGTTCTCATCATTACCGTTCTCCAGGTAATATTACTTCTTCGCAACTCTAATCTCTTCGTAGAAAAGAAACATGTAGAAAAATTCGTTATTGCACAAAGTTTGGCAACACAGAGATTTTTTTCCAGACAAATCTCTTGATTAAAAAAGAAAAAATTGTGAAAAATGTGGCAAATGTTTGGCTTGCCGTGGAATAAGGTTGATAAGTCATGGGACTGCTGGATAAAAACAATGCCGAGAATTTTATTCGAAAAAAGAAAAATAGAAACTTGTTGGAATTTTACAAATAAGAGGAAGAATGAAAAAGAAAAAAAAACCTGCTTTTCTCTGTCAAGGAAAACTTTTCGAATGCAACCTGACTTATAAATAACACAAGTTCTTTGACGTTTGTTGCATAAAAATTCTAATAGAATCGTTCTTGAAAAGATGATTATGATTTTCTCAAGGTTTGGGAAATTAGAAATTTTGAAAAAATTTATTTAATAGGAATAGACATTTTATGTTACGTTAAAATGTTCATGTTGCAGACGATACAAAAAATCTGTGAATGTCGAAACGGGAGATAAATTTGAAGCTCGTGGGATCATCTGTTCGCATAAAAGAAACATTGAAAAATTTCCTTATCTTAAAAAGCTTGACAATAAAAATATTTTTTCCATAAAAGTGTCATGATTTACAAAACACTGGACACTTTTTAATATGATGATTATTTTTTTGTCAAATTTTGGGGAATGAGGAATTTAGGAAAAATTAATTTTTCACGAATAGACATTTTCATGAGTGGAAAAATTAATTTCAAATTTGTCATTGAAACTGACAGATTGTGCCAGACGGGTCAGAAAATGTGCCAATGTCAATATTTAATTAAGTCAAAGTATAGTGCTTGATAAAAACATTGCCCAGAATTTGATTAAAAAATAAAAAGATTGAAGAAACTTGCTGGAATTTTATGAATTAGGGGTAATAGTGGAATTATTAAGCAAGACAGACTCCTGTTTTTCTCAGTGTGTGAACACTTTTCGAAGAAAACGAGACATAGATATAATAACACTACAAATTCACACGATCGTTGCCGTTTGTTTCATAAAACACTAGACACTTTTATATAGGAAAATTACTTTCTTGCCAAACTTCGAAGGGAATGGGGAATTTGGGAAACACAATTTCACCACGAGCCAGAAAATTATCTCCACGTTCGACATAAAAACTGACAGATTGTAAACAGAGTGCGGTGTCCATCTTGACATAGCCCGAGTGGAATCCATGGTAACGGTGACGCTACTTCCGGCTTGCCATATGATCAGGTGACGTGGGGCGGCCATCTTCTACAGAAAATCTGTCAATGTCAAAACGGGGGATCATTTTGACGCTCGTAGGAACACCGGTTCGAGAAAAACAAAGGTTTAAAAAATTCCTTATCTCAAATACTATGGTCAGCCAGAGCCCTTTTTTCAAAAAAGTGTCTGGGGTTTTTTAAAAAAATTCATAAGTCCAAATTTTCGAGTAGCGGAGGGGAAAGTATTTGAGGACCACTGCAAATTTTCTCCTTCCAACAGCCTTAAAGGTCATTCGAAGTCATTTAGAGGTCAAATATTTAATGTCATCTCTCGCATGCATCCCTGCCGATAGGAAATACCTAAAAAATGACTGGCTAAAATGACTAAATGAATTCAGTCATTTTTGAGGTACGATTTGAATGATTCCGTGCTTAGAAAATGTCCAACGAAAAAGGGATCAAAAAGGTTAATTTATGGCTATTTATGACCGTAAATTCTAAACCCTGAAGAATTTTATTATGCTTTTACCCTCTCATAAAATGAAAGGTTCTTTTACAGTCCTTTTTTTAATTCTAAATTATTTATATTATTTATTGCAAAATTATACTCGTTTTTCAATAATTTAGTTATTTATATGTTTATATGAATAAGATATATTCTTTTGAAACAAAATTCAAAAATGATGTCAGATTTTTAATATCTTCTACTGTTTACGAGTTACGCTACTATTCTTTTAATTGTAATGCTTTTACCAAAAATTTTACATCTCTGTAATTGTCAGAAATTACAGATTCTAAATTTAAAAAAACCGAAGTTCTAACTTAAAAATTAGAAAAATTTTATTTATTAAGAAATAAATATTTTTTACCAGTACATTTTTCGCATTTGAGATGTCGAAAAAGGGACGAGCTATGTCGTAAAACTTTCTAACATCTGGAATGGATTAAAAATCAGAAATAAAAATTTCTCTAATTTTGTAATTATAAATTTATAAATTGAGAATTTGCATTCTACGTCTTTCAACGATTATGTGTATTTAATTTTTTTCCCGATAATGTTATTTTTTATAAAAAATAACAATATTTATAATAATTGATTGTCATTTAATTTTATTCATTTTGAGAAAATTTTTAGATATTTATAATCGTGAAAAACGAAAGATTTGTAATTTTTTAATTTACAATTTCAAATTTGCAAATTGCAAAATTTTTGAGTCATAAAACTTTTGGGTTACCGAAGCCATAAATGAAAAAAATATCCTGGTAGGCATTCATATATTCCAGTTCAACGCATTTATGATCCTATTAAAACTTAAATAAGTACTTCCGAAATTTAAAGGGACTACCTACTCGGAGCAAAAAGTGGTACCTGGCATTGTTAGAGTAAAAATGACTAAAAAATGTCGTACCAGGCATATTTTGGATATATTTCAGGTATATCCTATCGGCAGGGATGGCATTTTAGCCATGCATCCCGGTGTCCATATAACTCCATCACGTAAATTTCAAGGTCACATCAAGGTCAAGCACCTTATTTTCCGAAATATTTGACCTATAGAAGACCTTTAAATGACCCCCTTTAAGGATCTAATTGAAAAATCGGTCAAGACGTTTCCGGGCGTAAAATTTCCTGCTTTTTCTGAATCCGGGGTCAAAAAAAATTTTATTTCTGAAATTTAGGTGCTTGGCCTAGGCGTGCCCTTGAACTAGACGTGATGGAGTTATGTGGACACCGGGATCGTAATCAGCAACCCCAAAAACATAAAGGGTCACTGAAATCAGAACACGTCCACCTCTGCTTCTTTTATAGGCCTGTGTTATGTTTGTGTCAGTGTGGATAATAATATAAAAAAAATGATACTAATGAAAACTATTGAGGAGGCAATTCTCTTTTCTACTAAATCTGCAATAAATTTATCTGACATTGATAAAAAAATGTTTTAAAACCACTTATTAAAATTGTCACCAACATCGCAGATTCTAGTCTATCTACAGAATCAAAAAATGATAATTGGATTGCTGATTTTAAAACTGCATTGAATAAAGCATTGACAAAAAGAGAGAAAATTTTTCTTTTGACAACTCTTTATGTCGAATGGAGTGTTCGTAAGACAGCGAAAGAATTTACAGTTTCTAGGCGCATGGTTAAACATGATTAAAGTTTAGCTTTTCTCGATTCGTATTTAATTATTGTTCCAAAAAATGTATTGCTTTTGCTTTAATTTTACATGAAACAAATTCTTAGTCGATTTTGTTATTAACTAAGTGTTAAATAGTTTAATAAGCTTTTAACATAATTTTTTTAATTAGATAAATTATAAAAATAAACACCAAATAATCGTAAGAGCATTCCTGCTTTACAAAAAAAAGATATTTCTTTTACCAAAATAATTCGATCAACAACAACCGACAGTTGACCAATATTGTTAAGAACAAATTCGAAATTGTTTAAACAAAGTTAGTTAACAAGTTCCTAAAACAGTCAATTTCTATTAAATGGCACGCGTTACGTTTTTATAGCATGTAGCCAATAGCACGCATAACACTGCTGATTCTATATGTAGGAAGAACATGTTCTGCCCCGGAAGACGGGGGGAGGGGGGTCAGACGATCCAAGCGTCATACTGGTTTAATCATATATTAATCAAATTAATCATATATATATATCAAGTTTGGAGTGTTTTGAAATAAGTCAATTACATGTCTTGTCTTCCCCCCCGGAAAACTGTGGGCACACGATCCAAGCAGCAGACTGGTTTCCAAGCTCTTAATACTCTCCAAACTGACCAAATACCAAGTTTGAAGTGTTTTGAAATATGTCATTTCATATGTAGAAGTACATCGCCTCCCCCCGGAAGACTGGGAAGGGGGTCACACGATACAACCGTCAGGCTAATTTTAAAGCTATTATTACACTCGAAACTAACCAGATACCATGAATAAAGTGTTTTGAATATGTCAATTCATATGTAGTCAGTTACTGCCCCCCCTGGAAGGTTGGAGGAGGGGAATCACACAAAGCTAGCGACAGACTTCACAAAAAACTGATTTTTGGCACGTTTTTAAAATCAATTTCCGGGTTCCGGTAGGAGTTCGAAGTACCAAAGTTAGGTACTTTATTTGGACCCTAAAATGAATCTTTTAGACGAATAAAACTTAAGTTTGAGTTAAAAACTTCGAAAACGAAAACTTCGAGAACGTTCGAAGTTAAAAATGAATTTACCCTAATTTCTGACTAATTTGACTGGAGTAATTTTATACTTTCACAAATTGTTAACAGAATTTGCAGGTCACCGAATTCATATTAAACAGAGATTTCATTTTACAGAATTTCTGTTTAACCGACTTTTTAATTAAAAGAAAACGAAATGAACTGAATTTTAAGGAAGTTCTGCCGTAAATCGAATAATCAAACAGATTTTGATAAAACTTGGTGTACTTCTAGATAAAGTTTCTAAAATTTTGTAGTTAAATTTTTTAGACCTGTAGGTTCTTGGTAAAAAAGTTATGATCCATTTATTTTTTCACTGTTTAACCTTGATTCTTATGAGAATTAATAACTCTGTCACGTATATTTTTATACTAAAAATTATTAATTGATAAGATAGTGATCAAAGTTTTTATAGTTAAACACATATATGTAATGAACGGATAATGTAATTAAAAAAGGACAATAGGTTCTTGTGAGAGTTGCAATAAATTAATTTGTAAAAATATTTCACGTTTTACATGATACAGTTCAGACTTTCTGACATTTTAAAATATTGATTTTGATTGCACGTGAAAAATAGTCATATTTAAAAAGTAAATAAAGTTAATAAAGTTAGTAAATACAATTGTTTAATTATCTGTGTAACAAAAAAATGGTCATGCCGTGTTTATTTTGAAATTCCTGAGTTTATTGAATCTCTGGGTACCAATGAACAAGAAAATGTAAAAAAAAATTTTTCAATTTATTCAGTTCCCTAAAAAGGGGGGTTAAAGTTTCAAAAAATGGCTTTTTCGGTACTTTTTGCAGTACTGTCAAAAGAATACGAAATGACATAAAAAGCTTTTTCATAACGCAGTCTTAAAAATGGCGTGATTCGGCTCTCTGTAGATAACCAGAAAGTTACAGCTATTTAAGAAAGACTCACTATGTGACGTCAGAGTGCAAACAAACACAGTCCAAATTGCATGTATCCCACTTTTCTACATTTCTTGCACTCACTGTTTGACCAACAGAACAGAGTCAATGTCTTTAGCGTGAGTAGTACAGCTTCAAAATCTAACCTGACCGTATCACCGGCGCGGCGTGTTGACAAGTAAAAAAGTGTTAGACATTTAATTTGGATTGTATTTGTGTACACTCTGACGTGACATAGTGAATCGTTCTTAAAAGAAAGCTTAAACCTTCAACTTTAAGATCCAATGCTGAAAAGTCATGGAACAATTGCGTGGAAGCTGTATTTTCTGTAAACTTTCTTACTCAATTTTAGTCAATAGGAGGAGGATTCCTAATGTCGGAAAGGATTCCTTTACTCATAATAGTTTGAAACTTTCTGTATGTGTGTTTTTGGTGTGACTGATTACTAATTGAAGGTTAGATCAAAAATTGCAAAATGGCGGATCCAATATGGCTGATGCATTTTCCAAAAATCGTTCAAATCGTCTCGAGACTTATTACTTAGGGGTTTCTGGGGTCATGGAATTTGAATCTGACATTAGATTTTAGAAATTAAAAATGACCGATCCAATATGGCAAACAAATTTTCCAAAAATCAATAACATCGACTCTAGACTTGTTACTAGGAGATTTTTGGGAATGATGAATTTAAATCGGAAATTAGATTTTAAAAATCCAAAATGG
The DNA here is from genome assembly GCA_037103525.1 of Ganaspis brasiliensis. Classification (NCBI taxonomy): domain Eukaryota; kingdom Metazoa; phylum Arthropoda; class Insecta; order Hymenoptera; family Figitidae; genus Ganaspis; species Ganaspis brasiliensis. Next base: position 106,880 of record JAZKLR010000841.1, on the reverse strand, counting down.
CGGGGCAAATATGGCGGAAGAATTTTTAAAAATTTTTAAATTTTAAAATCATTCAAATCGGCTCGACACTTGTTCTTAGCGGGTTTTTGGTGTCGCTGATTTGGAAAGTGATTCCCCATAATCGTAATAATTTGAGACTTTCTGGACGGGTGTTTTTAATTTCGCTGATTAATAATTGGAGGTTAGCATTAAAAATTTCAATATGTCGGACGAATTTTGTAAAAATCGTTCAAATCAATTTGAGACTTGTTACTCGGGAGTTTTTTGGGTAGTTGACTTTGAATCTGCAATTGTATTTCAAAAATTAAAAATGGGCGATCCAATATGGCGGACGAATTTTGCAAAAATTGTTTAAATCGATTCGAGACTTGTATCTTGGGGGTTTTTTGGAGACGATGAATTTGAATATGAAATTGGATTAAAAAAATTTTAAATGGCGAATCGAATATGGCGAAAGAATTTTTCAAATATCGTTTAAATCGACTTGAGTCTTGTTACTTGGGAATTTTTGGAGTTGGTGATTTCGAATCTAAAATTAAAGTTACAAAATTTTAAATGATTGCTCCAATATGGCGGCTGCTTCTTTCAAAAATCTTTTATTTTGTAACTTAGTATTCGAAGGTTTTTGGGGTTGTTTAATCTGAAGTGGAAATTAGATTTAAATTTGATAAAAAATTCGAATTTAGAGACCCCAAAAACACCCAAGTAATAAGTTTCAAGCGCATCAGTACGATTTTAAAAATAATCAGCCCCCCTATTGAATCCGCCAATCACTTTTTTAATCTAATATCAGATTCAAATTCAACGATCCCAAAACCCCCAAGTTACTCGTCTCAAGTCGATTTGAACAATTTTTGGAAAATTCTTCCGCCATACTGGCTCCGCCATTTTAAATTTTTTTAATCTAATTTCATATTTAAATTCATCGTCCCCAAAAATCCCCTAAGTAACTAGTCTCAAGTCGATTTGAACAATTTTTAGAACATTCTTCTGCCATATCGGATCCGCCATTTTCAATTTTCAAAATCTAACGTCAGATTCAAATTCAACTACCCTGAAAACCCCCAAGTAACAAGTCCAGAGTCTATTTAAACGATTTTTGGCAAATTTGTTCGCCACATTGGATCCGCCATTTTGAAATTTTTAATGCTAACCTCCAATTAGTAATCAGCGAAATTAAAAACACCCGTCTAAAAAGTCTCAAACAATTACAATTAAGGGGAATCACTTTCTAAATCAGCGACCCCAAAAACCCTCTAAGAACAAGTCTCGAGCTGATTTAAATGATTTTTGAAAAATTCTTCCGCCATATTTAATCCGCCATTTTGGATTTTTAAAATCTAATTTCCGATTTAAATTCATCATTCCCAAAAATCCCCTAGTAACAAGTCTCGACATTAGGAATTCCGACAATAGGAATTCCGACATTAGGAATCCTCCTCCGTTATATTGACTAAAATTTCGATGATGAGTGAGAAGGTTCACAGAAAATATAGCTTTCACGCAATTGTTCCATGACTTTTCAGCATTGGATCTTAAAGTTGAAGGTTTAAGCTTTCTTTTAAGCTAGATTAAAGCTTTTTATGTCATCTCGTATTCTTTTGACAGTACTGCAAAAAGTACCGAAAAAGACATTTTTTGAAACTTTAACCCCCCTTTTTAGGGAACTGAATAAATTGAAAATTTTTTTTTTACATTTTCTTGTTCATTGGTACCCAGAGATTCAATAAACACAGGAATTTCGAAATAAACACGACATGACCATTTTTTTGTTACACAGTGATTATATGTTAGTAAAATTAAATTTAAACCTAGCCTCAAAATAATGGTCTCTGTTTTGACTAGTATTGTCATACAATAGAACCTCCTTAATTTAGCAGAATTCTCATTTTACATAATTTTAAGTAAACAAATGTTTTCAAATATTTAAACGTCATCTTCATAAACTATAATAAATCGTAAAAGCATTTATAAAATCTTATTTTTTATTTTGCGCGCGGAAACTGACTTTTGGGTTGGGAACGCATGTAAAGTGAAGCGAGTTAATCTACAGTTGGTTGTGGTTGGTTCTCTGGCAGCTCCTTAACGCAGAGTCGTTAGCGCTCTTCTGTCTAACCACTGGACGCACCAAAATTTTTTCAATGCAGTTTATTTTTTATTCACTAATAACGAGTCTGAAGTCGGATTTAAAAAATTCAAAATAGCAAATCCAATAAGGCGGACGAATTTCTAAAAAAATTATGTATCTTTATAAAACTTGGGATCCAAGGGTTTTTGAGGTCGCTGATTACAAATCTGAAGTCGGATTTAAAAATCCGACTGGAATTTCTGGAAGTAAGTATTTGAGGGAAATTCAAGTATTTAATAGAAAAGAAATCATTGCGATTTTGAGTAAATGTCAAATAAATGTAATTCTTTTCTTTTCAAGGCTTCTTGCCGGGTATGTAATGAATTCTAAATCCGGTACGCAAGTGCACCAAGTGCAGTACGCACTTACTATCGATATATCGATACTTTTATACATTAATAAACATAACCTCAAATATCATGTGACGTTTCGATAACCGCCATAACTATTCTCTTTCTCATTCTACATACTGGAGCGACAAAGATACAGCGCTTGCGCACCGTATTCGGAGTTCATTACATATTGTGAATCAAGACAGGCATTTGGATCGCTTCTCACTGTTGGATACATGGCAGTTCCCTCTCCTTATTATTACTTCATGCCTTCTACTGAACCTTCCTTTGGTTCTAATATCCTTTTAAGGTTTTCTTTATTCTCGTTCCTCTCGGTAGGATCGGAACTCGTTTACTCAGCCCCCCTCTTTCATTCTGTAGCTTAATTTCCACGATCCTCGTGTCAGGATCGGAAATTTAACCTTTTTAGTTTTTGGCTCTTACTCGTCTTACACCCCTACAGTAGCGGATCCAGGGGGGTGGTTTGTAGGTTCCGGTTGTAAATCCGTGTACAAGATCATCTACTGAACTTGTACATGATTCTGGATAAAATCATGCACAGGCGCATTGACTTGTCTCGTGCATGAACATGTGGATGGTCAACACATGAATTTGGAACAACGAACGTGTACATTTTCATGCACGCACAATAAAATCTGATACAAGAACATGTGCATAAACGTGCAAATGTTCATGCACATAATTTTCCATACTTTAAATATTATTAACAAATGTTACTTGTTTTATAGTGATCCTCTACTTTTTATAGCCATTAAAATCTACTGCGCAGCATTCACTCCCACAGATAACTAATGCGCAACGTTTAAAGTTTAATAAATAATTATCCATTTTCGTGTACAGATTCGTGTGCATGTTCATGCACATGAAATTATTTGGCTTTAGAAGCGTTCATGAACATGTGCATGTTCCTTTGCACGTTCGTTGTTCCAAATTCATGTGTTGACCATTCGCAAGTTCATGCACAAAGCAAGTCAATGCACCTGTGCATGATTTTATCCAGAATCATGTACAAGTTCAGTATAGATGATCTTGTACACGGATTTACAACCGGGGTCATGACCACCCCCTTGAGCCTTATATTTATATGAGAGAGAGAGATATATATAACACTATAATACTATCTCTTTCTATCTTACATATAACCCCCTCCAAAAAACTTTTCTGGATCCGCTCCTGACCCCCTGTCGCTAATTCATTTTAATAAAATTAAATATTTAGTAACAAATGGCGCCCAACGTGTGGCTTCTGTCAACTTTTTGTTGCAGAACTGACACTGGATAGTGCTTCTTGCTTATTTTACACCCCGAGAGTAATTGACTCTTTAAAGCCGAGCATCAACTACTACTCATGAATAGAGTTCTAAACGATTTTACGTGCTCTGAGCATTGCTCTCGAGCACTATCATTTGCTCTGGCATAAGCTCGAGTCTTTTGTGCTCGGAGCATTTACTGAGCGTTTATAAAAATTTAACCTGTATGTCCCGAAGCAGAAATCTGTTATCTATAATACGTTAAAAGACTGTTTACCTTTATTAACACATATTTGACCATTATTACGCATATTTACAAGTGACTAAGAGTCTGGTAAGAAGTTTTAAAACGTTTGAAAATTTTAAGAAATAAATATTTTCTAGTTAGGAAAGTTAAAAGTGTAGCAAATATTGTTCCAAATATTTCGTAAAAACAAAATTTTTTTGAATTATCTCTAAAAATTTTACAGCATTTATTTATATTATTTGAATTATTAAATATAACTTTCTTTATTATTAATAAAATTATAGATATAGCCCGGAATCAAAAACTTATTGATGAATTTCTTTATGAATCGGATATTTTAAGAATTCGGATTCATGATTGACATTCTAAATAGTTTTGAATAGAAATTGCCTTAATTATTTATTTATTTTGATTTAAAAAAATCTCCGATTAAAGTAATTTCATTTTTTCTACAATATAACCTAAAAATATTTCCATCCGATTCATAATTTTCAAATTAGATTCAGTAAATTTCTCATCAATAGAAAAACACTTATTCAAGGCAATTCCGATTCAAAACTATTTAGAATGTCAATAGTGAATCCGCATTCTTAAAAACTCCGATTCACAAAAAAAATTACCAATAAGTTTCTTTTTTCGGGGATATAAATGGTTTAATATTTTATTCGTATTTGCATACTTTTTTACTGAAAATAACATAATTATAGACATCACTTATTTATTTAACTCAACATTAAGTAGTTTTTCACTGTTCACTTAAGACTATTAATGATACTAAAACCTTTAAAAGCTTAAAAATTACCAACAAATAAAAATGCTTTAACTGCTCAATAAATGATTGACCTAACTTTAAATGCTGAGCATATGCTCAACGTAAATGCTCGAGCATTTTAGAACTCTACTCATGAATACTACAACCGTGAATTATGTTACCAAGTTTCGTCGGAAGCCTGGAATGATTTGTTTTAACCAGGTTTTCCTTCCCAGCATCTCAAGTTGGCATCTTTGTCAGTCAACTCCCCAGCATCCTAAGTTGGCTGCATCTCTGCCAGTCAACTCCTCAGCATCCTAAGTTGGCTGCATCTTTGCCAGGCAACTCCCCAGCATCCGTTAAATCATTAATCCTCTGATATTAATTCAAAAAATGGCTGGACCTTGGGCAGGACTTTACTTTCTGAGTACTGCCCCCAACCATTCTATCCAAAACCTTCCCGGCTTGTAAGACAGTTGCGAACCCTAAGCAATAGATCCCGTACGAAGAAGGAAGGGTAGAGGAAAGAAGGTACGGAATGTTTCGGATGAAATATTCGCCAAAATCTGGATGAACATCTGAACCCCCAAACAGCAGCTGAACGAAGAGTAAAATCCCGCGACAAGATGATTGATATCTCAGGAAAACATTCTTCAGATATCCGTTAACGAAATTTAAGTGTTTTATTCGATTAAGTACTTTATTTCAATTAAGTATTATTGGTTTTTATTTAGTTTAGTTTAAGTATATGTTTTATTAATAACAATATGGATGTTTACCAAATTAATTATTTATCAGGCACCCCAGCAAATGGTTACACAATAAATTTAATATTTAAATTTTCATTTTTCAGCCTGACAAGTGACAAAACTTCTGCTCGCGTTTTTGTTGCCGACAAAATTTACCGCCTAGCCGACAGCTGAATCACTCCACCGAGCGACATAGCCGATTTAGCGCACGAGCCACCTCCGCCCGGCCCGATCACGTGACGATGCTGTGTCGTCGGAACGAGTCAAAGTGGGAGACAGAGAGCCTCAGCCTCACTTGATTTATGATTGACAAATAGCAGGCACGCTCCTATCTGGAACTCCGTGACTGCCACAAACGCGCAACGTTTAACTTCTTAACGTGTTCAACGATTCTGCCGTAATTGTAACCATGTTTTTTTATACTAAAGACCCAGATAATTCAAGATACCGGGAAGGAAGTGAACCTGAATTTGTTAGTGCAACCCCCTCTTGTTTCCTTTTGAGTTTTATGATCCTCGTAGCAGGATCAAAAACTCAGTGGGTTTTCCCCTTTTCTTTTCTTCGTTTTAGGAACTCTGGTGTAGATCCGGACGAACTCCTTCTGATTTTTTCTCCTCCCTCCTTTTCATTTTACCAAACTTTTCGATTCTCTTTGCAAGATCAGAAGTTTTCTCCTCTCTTTTCTTGCTTTCTCGTCAATCTTTCTATCCTCCTAGTAGGATCGGAGATTTCTCCTTATTACTTTTTTCTCTCATTTCCTGTGCTTCTCGGAACTCGTAGGACCGGTAGCGCCCCGCCTTCCGCGTTTCATGATTCATTCCGTAGGATCAGAACCACTTTTTCTGAACTTTCTCGATCCTCTCCGCAGGATTAGGGAGTTTCTCTTTCCTTCCACCTACTTCTTTGCTTCTAATATCCTATTAAGGTTTTCTTTATTCCCGTTCCTTTTGGTTTGATCGGAACTTGTTCACTCCCTCCCCCCCTCTTTCATTCTGTAGCTTAATTTTCACGATCCTCATGCCAGGATCGGGAATTTAACCTTTTTAGTTTTTGCCTCTTACTCGTCTAACCCCCCCCCCCCCTGCCCTGTTGCTAATATATGTGAATTAAAAATGATCTACAGTAAGCTTCCATTTAATTGACCTCGTCGGGACCGGATGAAACATTTTAATTGACCCTTCCACTCTTTACGCAAATACCAAAAACACTCTGCACGTGAGGGGAAATGTAACATTTCCTCTTACGTGCACATGAGTGGTAGGCAGGGATGTAAAGTTACGCGTAACTTAGAATTTTTTACGTAAATTACGTAAAAAATGTAATTTACGTAAAAAACATGTAAAAAATGTAAAACTAGGTGAGAATTATGTCCATTTCATGGACATTTCGCTTCCAAGTAAGCAAAATAATTTGCTTCCTCATAGAGGAAGCAAGAAATTAATAATATGTAAGTTAATTGGGGAAGTTATTTAAAAATGAAGAATTTTAAATGCAAAAAATATTAATTACTTTACGAATTCTTGATCAATTATAAAAGTTATATAGGTCAATCGATTCGTTTTGAGATAAGGAATATGATTTTCGTATTCATTACGTTGTATTTTTAGCATAAAAAAATTTTTTGGCAAAAAACGATTTTTTTCGATGAAAAAAGGTGCTCAAAAAAATTTGGTTGGGTATTTTCAAAAATCCTTGTGTCCAAATTCAGATATTCATGAGCTTAATAAGTCATCCAAATTTTATTGGAATCCGTCTAAGCGTTCTCAAAATATCTTGTACACAAAAAACGCTATACACACACACATACATCTGGACATTTGCTTAGGAATGAAAATTTTCGCTTTTTAGATGAAAATGAGTCGATTTAGACTATTTTTGGAAAATCGAAAATTTTAACGATCACAAAGCTTCCTCTATGAGGAAGCAAAAATATGTCGAACAACTGGTTCTTCACTTTTATTGCTGTTCATAGTCCTATTTCCTTTTTTTTAGTACAAAGGAGAGTTTTTACCACTAAAAGTTCATTGGTCTTTCGTTTCTTGGTATTTTTAGAATAGTTTTCAGAAACCGGAAATTATGAAATAAGGTACATTTGTTTACTTAAATACACATTGCCGCCATCTTGAAAACGTAAATTACGTTCTGTAAAGAATTAAGCATGTAAATTACCTATGTAATTTACGTTAGGTAAATTACCTTTACATCCCTGGTGGTAGGAATAACTTTGTTCATTTAAAATGTACGAAAAAGTTCAAATAAAATGGAAGTTCATTTAAAATGGAGGTCAATTAAATGGAAGAGTACTGTATAAGTAAAATCTAAAAAAGATAAATCAAAAACTCTTTTTTATTTTGACAGTAGAAATGATAAGCTTTCGAATAATATATAAATTAACTTTGATTTAGAGAATAATTTTATAGATTTTTACCTTTCTGACCAAAAGTGACCGGATTTACTCCGGTCTCCCCTGCATTTAGTTTACAACAAAAAAACTATTGCGCAGGCATAGGAGCCGTAGAAAATTAGTGCGCAACATGTTACATTTTCAACAAAATGTGGCGGAAAATGTACTGGAATTTCCAGTACTCATTCCAGTACTTATTCCTATAATCGTTCCCGTGTTCATTATCCAGTACTTAAAAGTGATCCATCTCTTCTCGACTTACCCTATTTATTAAAATTTGAGTCAAAATCTTTAACGAATTTTGAATAAACTGACTTTTTACTGCTTATGTAATTTTATCTATAATTCTGTTAATTAAATTATTATTTAATTAACAAAACTGTTATTATACATATATTTTTATATATTAGAAAAACTTTAAAATATTTTTAATATAACTTCTGATGCAATCTTTGACTTTTTTAAGGGCGAGAAATAGATGTTCTTCACAATTCTGATTTTTCTATAGATTGTTATGAAAAAATTTATATAAAGAAATAAAAAATAAAAAATTCGGCCTAAGTAATCGATAGAAAATTTAATTACGAAGATTGTATATAAAAATTTGTTTAATTTGTGCCAAAATTGAGACTTGTAGAGTGATTTGGACAAAAAAACTACATTTTGCCCCACTAAGCCATGCGGTAAAGCAACTTGCCGTCTGTCAGAAAAAAACACAATAACTTCACTTCTAATTAAGGGAGATTAAATTTTAAATTGGATATTGAATCCTTATAAAATTTACTTTCCAATGAAATTTGAATTAACTTCCTTAGACGTTGAGAACAGTGTTTATTTTGCAATTAAACAATTAATTTTGCAATAACAATTATTAGATATAAACAATTAAAAATTTTTATTATTTAAATTAAAACTAAGATATTTACTTTATACTCACATCAAATTTTATTAAAATCCTTACTTAAATTTTACTTTTACGATCTTTTTTTCCCAAGATATTAATTTTTCAAATAAGAACAGTGAAAAACTTAAATTGTTTATAACTAAGGGAAGTTAAATTTTTTCGAAAAACCCTTTGAACCCTTTAATAAACTCATAATGACGTGTTTTCATTTTCCATTGTGTCAATTAAATTCGAAAAATCTGAGATTTTGCAGTTAGACTTCAGAAATTTTTACTCATTTATACAAACAAATTTTAATTCTTACCGTAGCATTCAATGTGGATATAAGTGAAGAGAACTTCGATCTGAGATTATAGTCACAACCTTCAACTGTTCTTTCAAAATCAGGTTTTAATTCACCAAGATGTTTCAAAATAGGAAATATTACTAAAACAGCAGAAAAATCACGTCTCCCAATACAGCGTTTAGCTCTCGATGCAATACTTTCTCCATCATGAGCTACAAGATCCATAGCATCACGAATAGATGCTTCTAACACTTGAGGCTGCAGATATGTTGTTAAAATTCTTGCGACCAATGAACGCTCAGATTGCATAAGTTTATATAAACTAGCAGTTAATAGTAGATAGTTTTCCATTTCTTGTTCTTCTGGAGCAGTATCTTCAATAACATTAGTGGACGGTGTTGGTAATTGTCTTCTCGAAGAAGGAAATGAAAGACCAATAGCAGTACTTTGTGAAGCTCTTAAAAACATTTTACTGGCTTTTTTTTCTAGGGCATGTTGTAAACGTCTAGATGCTTTGCGCCCAACATTTTCTTGTGCACTTAACGAAAAACGATGCTGAAATTTGGACTTCTGAAAACAATAAAAATCATTTCTAATTTTTAACTACTAAAATCTACTTAACTAACTACTTAAATACTAAAACAAAAGTTTTATTCGGTAAAAATTTTATTCTTGTGGATCATATAACACAGAGACATTTTGGTATGTAACGAATTTTGCTGGGGTCGAAGAAAAATCGTACATGACACTCAGAAAGAAAGTTGGATGCCCTGTTGTGCGTGATAAAAAGCCTCGGCCTTTATATCACGCACGCCAAGAAATCCAACTACCCAGACGTCGAAATCAATGTATGGGGTGGCGACGTATGTGACGTGGACAGGGGGGAGAAAATATTCCCGATCCACCCTATTTAAAAACCGGGTCGCATACATTTTCTCCAAAACCCAAATGACCAAACTCGCAGTTAACCGAAATTCAAGTGTTCGAAATCTCAACTCCCCGAACTAGCAATTGTCCGAACTTTCAATTGCCGGAACTCATATTTGTCCAAACTTGAAAGTAACTGAACTAATATTTGTCCGAACTTCTAACTCCTCGATCTCGCATTTATCAAAAGTTTCAACTACCCGAACTCACAATTGTCAAAACGTTCAACTTTTTGACTTCGCATTTGTCAAAAACTCCAGCTACCCAAATTTGTATTTGTCCGAACTTTCGAAAACCCGAACTTGCAATTGGCAAAACATTCAAATCTTTGAACTCGCATTTTTCAAAACTTTAAACTCCCTGCACTTGCATTTGTCCAAACTTTCAACTCTTCGAAATTGCATTTGTCCAAAATTTCAATACTCTAAACTCGCATTTTTCAAAACATTGAATTTAGACAAATGCGATAGCAAGAAGTTGAACGTTTCGACAATTGTGATTTCGGGTAGTTGAAGCTTTTGACAAATGCAAGATCGAGGAGTTAGAAATTCGGACAAATGCTAGTTCAGTTACTTGGAAGTTTGGACAAATACGAGTTCGAGGAATTGAAAGTTCGGACAAATGTTTAGTTACTTGGAAGTTTGGACAAATTCGAGTTTGGACATTTGAAAGTTCGGACAATTGCGAGTTCGAGGAGTTGAGATTTCGAACACTTGAATTTCGGCTAATTGCGTGTTCGGTCATTTATGTTTTGGAGAAAATGCAGGCGACCCTTAAAAACCTTAGGTAGGATCTCAGGTAAGATCTTACCTAGTAACGTATGTTACTTCTGATGTGATTTCTTATGTAAGAAATTACTTGAGATCTTATGTGTGCATTTGTTAAAAGATCTTATGTAAGATCTTATGTAATTTCTTAAGTAGGATCTTATGTCAGTTCTTATGTTCTGCAAAGAATGAAAAAAATTAATTTTCATGTTTTTAATTTAAAAAAATCTTATCTCTATAAATTAATTTAATTTTATTGGTTTTATTTTCAAATTTAATTGTTAGACATTTTTCAAAATGTCTGAAAAGATATTATTTTAAAAACTTATTAATAATAAAGTCATTCATAACAATTCATAATACAGTACCGTCCGAATATGTCAGTCCACCCAATTTTTAAGAATTAAAAAACTTCTTTAAGCGTACAAAGTGTAGTTTAAAATTTTTTTTTTATTTTCTAATAGTAGATAAAATTCTAAAGAAAATAAGAAATGAGTAAAGTGATTTAGTCGATATTTTAATTAAATATATTTAAAAAAGTAGAATTTTTACTGTTTCACAAAAATCCAAAGTTCTGACGAAATAACGATCGTTTTTGAAAGTTTCTGTGCATATTTTCAAGACAATTTTCTAAGAAATAGAACTATTATATATAAATTAACCCTCCTGAGCATAGGGCCGAATATATTCGTCCAAACTAAGTTGTTTCCATATGAACCTGGACGAATGTATTCGTCCAAACATTTTAGTCATTGCAATTTGACCAAATTAACATTCCGGTCTAAAACAAAATGTAAGTTAAAGTTTGGGGTTAAGAAATTATCATGCACATGATTTTAAGCAACATTTAAATTTTTTATTAATAAATAGTATTATTAAAAAATAGTTTAAAAAGTTTCAATAGCCCAAAATTTTACAAATTTTATACTTAGATAATTTTGTTTAAAATCATCTTATATTCATAAAAATTGGTATATAGGGGTTATTGGGGTTGCTGATTATGAATATGTTGTCAAATTGACATTTTGACAGTTGACAGCTGTCAAATAATATGTCAACTTTCCTAAAAAGCAATTTATTTTGCTGAAAGTGATAGTACAAGGGTTTTTGGGGGCGCTGATTACGAATATAATGTTAAATTGACATTTTAACAGCTGACAGCTGTCAAATCAACTGTTAACTTTGCCAAAAAGCAATTTATTTTGATGAAAGTGACAGTACAAGGGTTTTTAGGGGCGCTGATTACGAATATGATGTCAAGTTGACATTTTGACAGTTCACAGCTGTCAAATTAACTGTCAACTTTGCCAAAAAGCAATTTATTTTGATGAAAGTGACAGAATAAGGGTATTTGGGGGCGCTGATTACAAATATGACGTCAAATTAGTATTTTGACAGTTGACAGCTGTCAACCTTGCTGAAAAGTGAAATGTTTTTATGAAAATTTCTGCAACAAGGTTGTTGTGGTCTACCTGTCAAATTAACTGTCGATTAAAGGAAAATTTTATAAAGTCTATTCGTTACTATGACAGCTGTCAACCATTTTATTGTTAATATGACTATTAAATTCATTAGCAGAGACCCTGCCAATTCTTTAACTTTATTTTGTAAAAGAAAATCAGTTTTTAGCAATGTGAAATTAGATATCAATTTGTATTAAATATGACATGTTCCTAATCAGAGTCTCCGAAAACCCTGTCACTGTCACTTTCTTAAACATATATTGCTTTTTGTCAGAGTTAACAGTTGATTTAACAGCTTTTGACTGTAAATATGTTAATTTGACATTATGTTTGTAATCTGCGATCCCAAATTCCCTTCATCTATAATTTTCATAAAAATAAATTGCATTTTGAGAAAGTTGACAGTTCATTTGAGAATTCATCTTCTTTGACGTCAGTTATAGGGTCCTCGGGGTCGCTGATTACGAATTTAACGTCAAATTGAATACAACTTGTCATCAACTTTCAATTTTGCTAAAAACTGATTCTGTTTTATAAATTATTATAAAAAAAATTCGAAAGGTTCCTGATAATGAATTAGCAATAAAATGGTTGATAGCTGCCATAGTAACGAAGATATTTTATTATCTTTTTATATAATTGACAGTTTATTTGACAGCTAGAACACGACAACCTTGTTACTGACTTTTTCATAAAAACAATTTACTTTTCAACAAAGTTGACAGTTAATTTGACAGCTGTCATTTGTCAAAGTGTCGATTTCACATTATATTTGATATCAGAGACCTCAAGAACCATTATCCTGTCATTGTAGTAAACAAAAATTCCTTTTTGGCAAAGTTGACAACTTATTTGACAACTGTCAACTGTCAAAATGTCAACTTGACATCATATTCGTAATCAGCGCCGCCAAAAATCCTTATACTGTCACTTTCAAAAAAATAAATTGCTTTTTGGCAAAGTTGACAGTTGGTTTAACAGATACCAACTGTCAAAAAGTCAATTTGACAGCATTTTCGTAATCAGCGCCCCTAGTACTGTCACCCTTGTACTGTCACTTTTATCAAAATAAATTGCTTTTTGTCAAAGTTGACAGTTTATTTGGCAGCTGTCAACTGTTAAAATGTAAAATTCACATTTTATTCGTAATAAACGCCCCCAAAAACCCTTACACGGTCACTTTTATCAAAATAAATTGCTTTTTGGCAAAGTTGACAGTTGATTTGACAGCTGTCAACTGTCAAAATGTTAATTTTACATGATATTTGTAAGCAGCGCCCCTAAAAACCGTAGTACTGTCACTTTCATCAAAATAAATTGCTTTTTGGCAAAGTTGACAGTTGATTTGATAGCTGTCAACTGTCAAAATGTCAATTTGACATCATATTCGTAATCAGCGCCCCCCAAAAACCCTTATACTGTCAGTTTCATCAAAATAAATTGCTTTTTGACAAAGTTGGCAGTTGATTTGACACCTGTCAACTGTCAAAAAGTTAATTTAACATCATATTCGTAATCAGCGAATCCAAAAACCTTAATATACTTAGTTACATTAAGTTCCAAATGTAAGAAAAACGAATGCATTTGGGAACCACTTTTGGGGTAGAAACTCGTGCTCAGGAGGGTTAAAATCTGCGACGATCAAAGCCATCCAATGTAGAGGAAATATTTCCCGGTTTATGCCTAACATTGGTAGTCCCAGAGAAGCAAAAAGGAGATTAGTAGCGAGCGTGGTACACTCGAGACTGCTTTATGCAGCCCCAGTGTGGGTATCAGCCCTAGAAAAAAACGTCATCTCTATGAGACTATTTTCAGCTCAAAGAATAGTACTGTTAAGAATAGTCTCAGCCTACCGGACTATACCTAATAGCGCTGTCCAAGTTCTAGCGAGCATTCCACCGATAGATCTATTGGCTAGTAAAAGACAATATGTCTATTCCCTCGTCAAAGATCAGGCAAGCTTGCTCCCAGATTAGGACAATCAAAATTAGGACAAAAGACAATATGTCTATTCCCTCGTCAAAGATCAGGCAAGCTTGCTCCCAGATTAGGACAGACTGCGTCTAAAAGCACAAATTCTTAGAATCGTGAGAAGTAGATTAATCAAGGAGTGGCAGGTGAGATGGAATGGGGAATCTACCGGAAGGAGGACTTACCGCCTTTTTTCCCACCTTGCTAAATGGCTAGAAAGAGGGCACGGAGAAGTTAGCTACTATCTAACACAGGCGCTAACAGGTCATGGTTGTTTTAACGAGTAATTCAAACGTTTTAAATTGAGAAGAGAGGGATCGTGCTCCTATTGCGACTCCTTCGTAGACACCGCGGAGCACACCCTCTTTGTTTGTAGATATTGAAAGGAAAGAAGGCAACATATGTTTCGGGTGGTGGGTACTGAAGTCACCCCCGAAATCATGATTGACCTCATGTTAAGAAATGTAGACTCGTAACAGCACATTGAATCCTTCGTTACCCAGGAAAGGAAAACCAAGGACATCAATGGTCGCTGGGAAAAGAACCAGGGTTAAACTGGAGAGAAATGAAGGTAAGAAGGTAGGGAAGAAATCCGTATAGAATCCTCCTCCTGTCATCACTTCGAAGTCTGCCGTTGATCAGTGGGGGTTCTTACCCCCATCGATTTGTCGGCTCATCGAGATCTGATGCTGGGCAGAGGGATCTATGGGTATGGGTGGAGTTAGCACTCGGCGATGTTGGTTGCTTAGCTCAATCGTCCCGCTGGGTGTTAAATACTCCAATAAAGCGAGGAAAGTTTAGTGGGTATTAGCCAGAGACAAACTTACGAGGGAATAATTATATTCCCAAGTAAACTATTCTCTGGACTCGAGTCCCACACACGGGAAGTACCCTCTTTAAATGATGCTTTCATCATTCATTGTAAGGTGTTCTTTATGGTGCGTAAACGCATTTTCCAAACCTCATATTAAAAAAAGAAAAATTGATAAAAAAAAATCATTTTTAATCAATTTAATTTAATTAGAATTACTTAAATAATATGTGGGGCTTTGCATATTTTCAAAGAGAAGTATTTTCTGTAATAAATAAAAATTAAAATTTACTGCTGTTTTTGTAAATATAGAAAAAAATAATAACACGAAAAGTACCGTTTATCTTTAAGGGGGTTGACCCGTGTAACGGCCGTTTTTTTAAACTGTTTTTTGGGATTTTTTTCTGAAGGGCGATTAAAACTTACAACTTTGAATATTCTACCATCGATTTAGTAGCTATTGAAGCAAATACAGAAATTTTTTGAAGACAAAATAATGAAAACTTTACGTGACACAGCGCGGGGAAGTAATTCATGTAAAAAAAGTACAGCATTGGTCGCCACGATTCCGACCGTCTGAATGATCCAAAATCAAAAAATAAAAAATCATTTTAATCTGTGTCACTGTAGCTATGAGCTGAACTAGGATTATTTAAAAATATTGAAAAATAAAATTTTTACGCGACTTTGAATTTTTATTTCTAAAAAAAACTTTATTTTGGGCCTGTTTTCTTTTATATAAAAAAAACGACGAGACCTTTTTTAATTATCCTAGTTCAGCTTGTAGCCCCACATGTGCTAAACATACCTTATAAATTTCAAATGATCGGTCAAGTCGTTTTTGAGATATCATGGCGACCAGATGAAAAAAAATGGTTTCGAGAAAAACGCGTTTGAAAGCTCAAGTACGAATAAGGCAGTGAGTTCGGAATTATTACTAAAGCAACTGTTATATTCAAAAATTTATTTTAGGAAACTAAAGTTTTTCTAAATTTACTTATTTTTTACTTATATAAATGTGTATGAAATAATAAAATTGGCGGATAAAGACCAAAGCGACAAACCTTCAATGCTAGTTGAAAGCTCGACCGCGCGCTCGAACATCATGCCTTCTCACTGTAAAAACTTTTTAACAACGACAAATATGTCAAAATTGGTTTACCCACATATTCTGCATATGTTACAGGTGCGATATATGAAAAATAAAAAAATTCGATTTTTCGGATCTATTATAGGGTCAACACCCATAAGTATATATATGTCGTAGGCGAAAAGAAAAATCCGTCGTTTAGCTTAAAGCCTAGGCTTTAAGGTAAACGCGGGCGAATAGGAAAATCGACTTGTTGATGATTATTATTCTGTTAATCGCCTGAAATTTTTAGTCACTTAGATTAATGACTAGGCATTAACCTAAACGCGGAAAGTGCGTCCGGCGAATAAAAATAATGTTGATATCATGATTATGAATCAGTGTTTATAATCTTTGTATTTACATATTCTTTATTAAAACTATTTTTTAAAATTATTATTGTAGAATATTCAAAATCAAATTTAGTCTCTCCTTGCTTTACGCGAGTATCACATTACTTTTCTTAGCTCAAAATGGAAAGTGTTCCTGTAAATAGAGATGAATTTAAAAAAAAAGTTCGAGGCACTTGAATGCCACCAAAGCTTGACTTGTTGCAATAAATAAATCTATTGTTAATTAGTGGACTATTATTAAGCAGACTTATACATTTGTATAATAAATAGAAATAAATTGAAAGTTCTTCTAATATGCAAAAAAAATGAGTTTCGGAAAATTTTTATTATAAAAATTACTTATTTAGTTTTAAAAATAGCCATGGTAGGCCTATGGTTGACCCATGATTGCTATTTCTCTATTGAGAAATAGAAATATCAACATTATTTCTATTCGCCTGACGCGCTTTTCGCGTTTAGGTTAATGCCTAGGCATTAACCTAAGTGACTAAAAACTTCAGGCGATTAACAGAATAATAATCGTTAACAAGTCGATTTTCCTATTCGCCCGCGTTTAGCTTAAAGCCTAGGCTTTAAGCTAAACGACGGATTTTTCTTTTCGCCTACGACATATATATCTTACAATTAAAAAAAGAATTGCAAAATAAAATCGATAATTTAACTTCATAACTTTGAAATCTAATAATAATAATTAAAATTAATAACTTCAGCTATTTTCAAGAAAAGACTTATTTATTAATGTTTAATAATGTATTATTTTCATTTATTAAATTAATATAAACAAATTGCTCACATGTAATTTTTATATTATTAACAAATTATTAATTAACTAATTACTTTGTTTATTTATTTATTAGATCTTAATTATTTCATTAAAATTGTTACACAATAAATTTAATATTTAAATTTTTATATTTTCTGCCTGACAAGTAACATCTAGATTTCTAGATTATTACCTATTTGACCAAAAGTGACCGGATTTACCCCGGTCTCCCCTATTTTATTTTGCTTATTTTTCTATATCGTATATTAATTATAATTTTTAATTATGATTTAGATGTTCCAAAGTTTTCATGTGATATTCGAGACGCATGATTATCCCCCAAAAATCATTATTTAGAATTTTCAATGAATAAAATTTTAGAATTTCGGAAATCAATTTAAGTGAAATCTGAGAATTATAATTGTTTTATAGTCGAATTCTTAACTTTTATAATTATTTTTTCACAGTGTATTTGAAGGAACGAAATTTTGCTTATTCGAATTATTATTTGTGAGACTATTTTTCTATAAGAAATTAAAAAGTGCCATCATTGTAGCAAATTGAATTTTACATAGTAGGAATTTTATATAAATATACGTTTTACAATAAAAGAATGCTATATAAATTAATGATTGTTAAAAATATTAATCATAGAAGCAAATTTGTAATTAACACAATTTTTATGCTGAAGAATGTTGATTGAATTGGATTTTCATTTGAAATGATTTATATAGAATCCAGTTTTTATGAGAAAGAGTTTCTATTACCTCCAATTTTTATTCACTATATTTTTAATGTAGCCTAACTTTTGGTTATAGAAATTTTTGTTAAATAGAATTTTAATTTTTCATAAATTGTATGTAATCGAAATTTCATAGTACAGAATTTAAATTTATAATAATTGTTAGTGTACAAAATTTCTATTTAAAAGACATCTCATTTTTTAAATATTGTTTATAATAATTACTGATTAAATTAAGTTTAATGAAAAAAATGATAAATCATGCCAAATTAGTTTGTATTTAGTTGATTTGAACAAGAATTATATTAAATAAAACGGTAGTTAACAAACAAAACATACTGTTAATTACACATATATATTGTTGTTTTATTTAATAAAATTATTGCTCAAATCAACTAAATACAAACTAATTTGGCATGATTTATAATTTTTTTCATCAGATTACACTAATTAACTGCAATATATTGCCTCAAACCAAACTCAACCAAAACCTGACCAAAGTCGGTCAGACTACGGTTTAGCAAATTCGCCAGGGGTACTAGGTAAGATCTTATCTAAGATCCTACATCGGATCCTACGTAAGGTTTTAAAATAGGGCAGCGGTGAGTCAATTACATCTTGGTCCTACCAACAGTGAAAAATCAAGGGTCAGTCATAACGAGAGTGGGGAGGAAAACACAAAACATCAAGTGTTCCTCAACCCCAATGTGAGTTGTGAGTGGGATAAGAAGCGGGAGGGAGGGCACAGCTAAAGGGACCTAACGTCACGAAAAATATCCCCCATCTACACTAGGAATTATTCCTGAACAGAAGGAAGGGTAAATCAACCGGAATCGAAAGTTCCGGTTCAAGTTGACGGAGAAGGCATAAGCGCGTCGTGTTGTCCTCTGGCAAGTCGGAATCTGAGACCGACTCCACTTCGGATAAGAGCCTTACAGGGGGTAAGTGAGGGGTCGAAAGTAGTCAAAACCCTTAAGGATTGGGACGGAAAGCTTTCCGGAGGGGAGTAAAAAGACGAAGTGGAGTTTTTACAGAGGTTAAAAGATTGCAAGGAGTGCAATCTTCTTAGCGTTCGGAGGTTATTACCGCTCTCTTCAGTGTGCTGTGTGAACCCGCAAGTCAATGGTTCCAACGTGTGTGGAAAGACTTGACATCAGGGAGCCTGTTTAAAAAATTATTTACCAAAAATTTTCTTTCTCACTAATGGAAGACGATGTCATCAACGATGCTCACAATCACACGCAAGCGAAGGGAGAGAAATCTTTGACTTTATAATGAGTTTGAGAGTAATAATAGGACACTTAAGGCGTCCCATATCAAGATCCACATTTTTGAGAATTGTGTATAAGGGACTGACACCGGAATACCGTCGCCAGTTGTGACCTGGAGAGAATTTTACGGCGGTATCAGGGGGGCCAAGCCGTAATGCATTGACTGGATATACAAAGTTGACTGTTTTACTCTATCGCAGCGCTAGTGTCGCTATGTACGTGAATGGCGGATTGATTGTGTGCGTCGACACACACAAGCATCTCTTATTCACATACATAGCGACACTAGCGCTGCGATAGAGTAAAATAGTCAACTTTGTATATCCAGTCAATGCATTACGGCTTGGCCCCCTGGGCGGTATGAGAATGTGAAAGATTGAAACAAGAGGTATGTCCCACCTCCGTCCAGAAAAATGATGCTTTATCCGGCGGCAGCTCCAAGGGGGATGACGAGAGGGGCTAAAATCGACGCTCTAATAGGGGTCTCGGGATCGGAGTCAAGTGGGACAGTCCCATTTGTCTCAAAGCCAAGGGGAAAAAGAAGAAGGAGAATCAAGCCAAGTCGGTCGAGGCTAAGGTAGAGGGTGGGACGGTTCAAAGAAAGGTGAATCAGGAGCCAAGTGGGACAGTGCCGATAGCAGCTGCCCAGTAAGTACCAGTGGTTGAAACCCTAGTGACGTACGCTTAAATACTGGTTTCCAACCTTTCTGTCCCATCAACTAGTGGAGTGTGCAACATAGGATAACAGTTTCAGAATCATCCCTATGGAGTAGGACGCCCACTAGATTCAAGACCGAATGCACCTAGAAGGCTTATAAGTGTCTCCTACCACTGCCAGGTAGTGGGACACCAGATAGCGGAGGGTAAGTTAAGGACTATTACGTCTCCGAGTATCCTTACTAAGGATTTGAGGAAACGGGAGAGGGGGCGAAAACTCACCAAACCTTCCCCCAGGGCATTTATCAGCGGGACAGTAGAAGACGAGTATGAAAATCCTGAGGTTTTCTACGCCTTAATTCATGCTGAAGATTTTTTAGGAAGGGGAAATGTGGAATTGGAGAAGAGAGCAAATGAAGTGGGACAAGGAGAAATTACCGGGGCAATCGAAGAAGAGCGTTCGGAGAAACAGCCAGCAGAGCAAGCGGCTCAAACTGAACAGCAAAAGAATGAGGAGGTGATGAATTAGAGTAGTGTCCCATTGTCCCAAAATCCTTTACAGTGAACAATTTTGGGAAGAGAAAACGGAACACCAATAGAGGTGAGAGAAGCTTTCCAAATGGAGGTTGATTTGACTTGAAACCAATCGGTTTTCATTGAATTGGGCAGAGATGAGTATGAGACGGAACTTTGTGGTGAGGAACTCAACGTAAAGATGTTGGTGCACAGTGGTTCAAACTTGGCATTTATTGTTTACGGCCACCTACAGGTCATGAATCTTTATCGATATTAATAATTTTTTTCAAATACTCCGTATTAAATTCTAAACAAACATAAGAAAATTGCAGTTTTAATTTTTATTTAGTTGCTAGATATGTAAACAAATAAAGAGGTCAAAATGAATATTGGTGAAATATTAGTCATTATCTTTCCATAAATTAGTGTAATCCATCTCTTATCAATCATGATCACGAGGAATAAGTGTAAGGAATGTGAATATTATTAATAAAAATTTTATTCTACCACACATGCACAAAAAACTCATGTTTTTGTTCTCGTTAAGCAGGGCGAAACTCAACTAGACTTATGACTAATTATAAAAAAATTTATAAAGCTCAAAATATGGTAAAATTTTTTTTTATTTTTTAATTGTTATTGTTAATATTAATTGAGTAATGAAAAAAATTTTTTTCTTTCGCTCATTAGATATCCTAAAAGTAGAGCACATAAGCTTTAAAAAAGTTCCCATTTATTTTTTTATCTTTATTAGTTAATAAAGATCAGGCTATCTTTTCGGAGGAGTGGAGGGCCTTTTGGTCATGATGCCGGTGTCATGCTGATGTTTAAGCACTGCCAGGTATTATGGCATGGTCTTTTAATTGTATTGAGGTTTGTACTTGTAATGATGTAAATATAATTTCTCAAATTTTCCCAGAATTTTTGGTGTTGAACTTTATTCGCCAATCATGCGTAGGCTCGTACACAAATCGTGCATCTCAAAAACCTACTATATCGACACTAAGTTCGAAAATTCAGTAAGATTTTCTCGATATTTAAATCAAATTGAAACACGAAAATTTCTCCAGAAACGTAACAAAACTGAATTAAAATGGTCAGACTTCCTAACCAGATTTCTGACCAATCCGGTCCTAAATTTTAGTAGGGTTTGGGCGAATGAAGCGGTTGAAGTCAAAGTTTTAAGTTAGATGACATCAGAGATGAAAAAAGACTCAGGATAGTGAAAAAAAGATCAGTATTGTGTCTTCCTATATACCTGTAACATGCATAAATCGGACAGACACTTAGTACATGACTAAGTTTCTCAGGGTATTGTTTGCATGCACGACAGTTATAGAGTCGTCGACAGGTATATGCATCAAACGACTGCGGGACACTGAAGTATAAATCACTCTATCCTAACAAGCGAACAAAAATCCCTGTCTCCGATTTTAATCCAGCTGATTACTATTATTATTATTATTATTTTTTTACAAAACAAGTTTAGGAGAGGAAAAAATGCATTTACGCATTTGTTCGAGTAGGACTCGACCACGTGCTGTGGTAATACCTCACTAAAACAACAGCTCCCATTCTTGCTGTACTTACTCCATCTGCTCCTGCTCCGTCCGTCCTGGAAGGTAAGCAAGAGCGTGATCCATTTACTCGAGACGATCTTCATATTTCTTGCACTGCTGTTCTCATCCATAGCCGCCGATGTTCTTAAGCGGTGGTCAAGATCGTTGATAAATGCTTTTTTAGAGCTACCGAATAAGATCTTATAGTGAACAGTGCTGCCGAACCAGATTCAGAGAGTTCAGAAGAACAACCTTTTGCATGCGAACCGCCAACGCATCAGCCTGGCGCTCGCAGCCTGGAATCTTCTTTAATTGGCTTACAAATGAAGCTTTAATTCCCCCCAAACAACCTATTTAAAGAACATTCAATCGGACTTTATAACCTGAATGCATACGACTCAATTCGAACATGAATTTTGATTGATGTTGTTTTCAGCTGAAGCTGAGACCTCAATCACGCAAATTATCTTACTTTTATGATCTTGGAGTACTATATCAGGCTTATTGGCACTGGTACGATGAGATGTGGAAAAACAGAAGTTCCAGTAGATCTTACACTGATCATTTTCCACTACAGACTCTTGATCTCCTTGGGCATACGGCAAGATGGGTTCTTTATCTATACCATACTGGTGTCGAAGGTGATAATGCAACACCTTAGGCGCAGCATTGTGTCTTTCCACATAGCTGTAACACGCGTACTTCGGACACGCACTTAGAATATGACTAAGTGTCTCCGCATATTCTTGACATGAACCACAGATGTCATTGTCGACAGATATATGCATCACACGACTGCGATAAACCAAAGTATTAATTACACCATCCTGACAGGCGAATAGAAATCCTTTAGTCTCCGATCTTAAACCAGCAGATTTAAGGAACGAAAAGGTCAAACCAACAGACAATCCCACTTCATTTATGAGATTGTAGAACTGCCCGTGAACAGATTTGCTCTTACGTTCCTGTAATAGAAGCGCATGTTCTGCTTCCTTGACACGGCCTTTAAGCATCAACGGTGGTAACGATGCTAATCCATGTTGCATATTACTAGTGGCAAATGGGAGACGAAGTTCATTTGCGGCTCTTTCTGCCGCATGATATAAAAATGCACCACAATTCGCCTTTTCATGATTGTAAACGAATTGTAGAAGAGGATCTCTACTGTTCATAATTGAGCATGCAGCAGCCAAAACGATTCTACGATGAAGACACTCCATGTTTAGTAGACCTCTTCCTCCACGATCTCGTGGAAGGTAAATTCAAGGCACAGAAGACTTTGGATGATGACTTCGACGGATTGTCATCATCTTGCGAGTTTCTCTATCTAGCATCTTCAGTTCATTCACATTCCACTTAACTGCTCCAAAGGTATAAAGAAGCAAAGGAATGGCTAATGTATTTATGGCTTGTATCTTATTCTTCCCAGATAATTCGGACGACCAAATTTTTCTGAGAAGAATCCGATATTTTATTTGGAGATGATCTTTAAGCAGACGCACATCTTGAGTCTCCGCTTGTGGAATTCCAAGATATGCGAATGTTTCTCCTTGACCAAGATGATGAATGGTGTTGCCACCAATAAGCTGAATATCCCCAGATTCGCTTGGTGTTTCACATCTTCCCTTACTTAAGTGGAAAACCGCACATTTATCTAATCCAAATTCCATTCCAATCGCTGTAGAATACTTGGCTACTGCAAACACTAGAATCTTAAGTTCATCTCTGCTAGATGCATAGAGCTTAAGATCGTCCATATAGAAAAGATGCTTGATCTTATGAATTCTATTTCTTGGTTTGACACACATGTATCCAGAGCGATTTTTTCGAAGCACAATAGACAGAGGCAAAAGGGAGATACAAAAAAGTAAAGGACTAAAGGGGCCTCCCTGGAAAACTCTTCTAAAAAAATGATATTAGTCATCATCTGCTGTTTGCGGGATGTTATAGCAAACCTTGTCCTCCACATGAGCATCAGCTCTTTCAAGCATCTCACGATGTTTGGATGTACCTGTAACCAATCAAGGAGCTTGCTGATCAACTCATGACTCATAGAGTCGAATGCTTTACGGTAATCAATCCAAGCCATTGACAAGTTTCGTCGATAAACTATCGAGTCATGGGTCACACACATATCTAGTAATAGATTCTCCCTACAACCTGCCAGGCCTCTTTTGCACTCACGTTGTTCACTTATTGCACTCCAAACTGGCTATATAGATGTTAATATCTTTTCTTTTAGGATGTCAGTAAATAGCTTGTAACAGGTGTTAAGACAAGCTATCGGTCTATAATTTTTTGGATTAGACAAATCTCCTGATTTTGGTAAGAGTACCGTTCGACCTTCCACCAACCACTGTGGTACGGGATGTTCTCCGTAAAGAAAGGTTTACGGAGCCCTTTCTTTACGGGCCTTTCTTCTTATCTGGCCCAGGTGTTGAAAAGTTTTTAGTTTTGGCAACTATATTTCTAACCTCTTCCTCAGTAATTGGCGGACATACCTCACTAGGATGGTCAAGCACCTGTTCAAGACAGAGGCTTCTGAAGAGTAGTCTGAAGAGCTTTTCGACACCTCTGTGGTAAATTGTACGTCCGTTACCAAATATCACAGAATTGCCTGCCCGGCTGGGTCAGGTCAGATGCCCTCTTCAGAACACCAAGGAAATACTTGGTCCACTTGGTCAAGTGTTTGAGTGGCATCTAAGGTGGGGTTTGTGACATCCCAATCGAGCGCCTCCCCAGGTGGCGGATAGGGGAAATTCTCTTAGATATGGGGAGAACCGGGCAATTCAAATACCCGGGACGGACCATTGTCAGATAGGGGTGGGCACTCGAAACAAATGTCCACTCTGTGCTGGGTTAACCACCTACACAGAGAAGATGCGGTTACGACGACTGTAACACGCAGTGCCACCCACAATAGATCTCTCTCGGATGGAGATCTGGGTTCAGTTGGGAGTGGCAATAGGACAGAACCCAGGCGACGAACAGGTCGGGACAAACTCAAGAGCGTTTCAAGTGGACAGACCAATTTCGGAAGGACATCTTGTTATATTGGCAAAACAGTTCTTCAGGCAGAAGAGGATATATGTGACGTGGAAAGTTAAAAGGGACCTTACGTCAAAAAAATAGATTTTTTTATATTTAGTTCATTCAAAAGAGTGAACTTTTCTCTTTCAGAATCACCTATCAGTAAAGAAAATCGATTTGTTGCCGTAAGGTCCCTTATAACTTTCCAAGTCACATATGCTAAGGCTCCATATGCGATGGGTCGAAATGTACCCCAATACGCAGAAGTGACGCCTCAGTATCTAAGAGACCAGGTATCCTTTTTGAGGAAAAGGGGACATGAGGCTTTTCTACGGGAAGAAGAACATCCCTCAGAGAACATACAAGTTCTCGACACACCAACGCCAACGACCGAAGATGGGAACATCAGATCAAGAGAAACAAAAATTCATCTTAAGTTTTCCATAAAAATGGAAAAAATAGCTCAGGGAAAACGAGAACACTTATTACTCCCTGAAAATGCAGATCTCTGGATCTTGAACTGTGCTGTATATGATAAAGCTTATCAGTGTCCTTGCTTCGTGAAAGTAACAGAAAGTCTGTTTCAGAACGAGTGGCTAAGACCTGCAAATGAATCAAACAAGTACAGTTCAAGATAGGGGTGGCCAGACGACATGCTTCTCAATTACAGAGTGTGATAGCGTATCTAGAATTGAATAAAAGTTTTACACCAAAAGTTTTGAAAATTGTTAAAACTCTAAAAAGATTGCATCACACTTTGAAAAAATCGAAATTTCAGACCATCAAGCAACATGGGATGGAGAAGATACGTTCTCTTGTAGTCATAAAAGAACGTTTAGAACGGCGGATTGACTGGGTTAAGCAAAATAATATCTTTGCTACTAATCCCTCCCGCCTGGTCAGTCCACCAACATCAGTCGTTATTAACCCCCCATGTCGTGAAGAGGTTGAAACTTTCTGGAGAAAAAACTATGGGACATCCCATACAGTCAACGATAAGATTGCGTCTTTACTTTAATTATTTTTTAATTTTTTTTTTTTACAAAACAAGTTTAGGAGAGGAAAAAATGCATTTACACACTTGTTCGTGTGGGACTCGACCACGTGCTGTGGTAATACCTCACTAAAACAACCTCTCCCATTCTTGCTTTACATATTCTAATCCACTAATGCTCCATCCGTCCTGGAGGGTAAGCAAAAGCGTGATTCATTTGCTAGAGTTGTTATTCTCGTTTCATACACTTTTGTTCTCACTCATTGCCGGTGATGTTCTTAAGCGGTGGTCAAGAACGTTGTTGGACGCTTTTCTAGAGCTACCGAATAGGATCTTATAATGAACAGTGCTGCCGAACCAGATTGAGAGAGTTCAAAAGAACAGCCTTCTGCATGCGAACCGCCAACACATCAGCCTTGTGCTCGCAGCTAGGAATCTTTTGTAATTGTCTCACAAATGAAGCTCGCATCGCTCCTAAACAACCGAGTATAAAAAAAATTAATCTGACCCTGTAGCCTGGATATATTTTACTCAATTTAAACAGAAGGTCTTGATACTTTGTCCGTTTCTCATCCTCCTTTTGAGTGATATTGCTCTCAGCAGGTGCCGAAAACTCTATCACACAAATGACTACTTTTATGATCCTGGAGCACAATATCAGGCTTATTGGCACTGATACGATGAGTGGTGGATAAAGAAAAATTCCAGTAGATCTTACACTGATCATTTTACACAACGGACTCCGGATCCCCCCTGGGCATACGGCAAGATGGGTTCTTTATCTATACCATATTAGTGTCGAAGGTGATAATACAACACCTTAAGCGCAGCATTGTGTCTTTCTACATATCTGTAACATGCATACTTCGGGCACGCACTTAGAATATGACTAAGTGTCTCCGGGGTATCCTTTGGGTCATTTAATAAGTTCACAATGACGTTTAGATTTTTCATAAAGCCGAATAAATACAATAAATTTGAAAATTGGCTGTTACACTTCAGGAATTTTGACTCTATACTATTTTTAATAGTAGAATTGTTAGAAGTTGTAGACAGAGCCATAAACAATTTTAAAACGCTATTTTCGATAAACAATGACTTTTGTTATTAACATTTATATAAAAAAATACTGAATTTTTGTATATTATCACCAAGCGTAAAGTTTTTTTTTACTGCAATTGGTTGTTCTTTTTCTGAATGAGATTGTTGTTTCAAAACATATTGTATATTAAAAAATTTCGATTATTAATAACAATTATAATACACAATTTCTCATATGTTATTTTACTAAAAAAACTTTTTTTTCGACAATATTGTTGAAGGATGCTCTGAGAAATACAGAGAAAAGTAGATATTACAAAATTTTTATTGTTAACAACATTTATTATAAACAAATTTACGTACCTGGTTTATTATTTATATAGAATTATTAATAAAAAATTATTATTTTATAAAAATATTTAAATCTATAAGTTTCTTGTGTTAAAAAAAATTTTTTTTTAATAAAATAGCACACATGAGAAATTATTTATTCTCATTATAATTGTTATTAGTAATTAAAATATTTTAATACATACAATATGTTTTCAAACAACAATATCTTTCAAGAAAAAAACAACCAATTGCAGTAAAAAACCTTCAAGCTCTGTGATTAAATATAAAAATTCAGAATTTGTTTATATAAATGTTAATAACAATAGTCATTGTTTATCGAAAATAGCATTTTAAAATAGTTTATAGCTTTGTTTACAACTTTTAACAATTGTACCACAAAAAAAAATCATTGTTTTAGGATTAAGAAGCACAGGTATGAATTTGTTTATAATAATTGTTTATAATTATTAAATCATAAGTTTCTTAAATTATTTTTTTGCTATGAGTGTTATTACAATATTTTCTTAGGATACTAAGTTAAATTTTTTTATTTTTTTAATGATAAAAACTATTATAGCTCAATAGACAATTTTGTCTGTATTTTTGTTTATTTACAAATTAAATAAACAAATAAATGAAAAATCGAAAATGACAGTTTTATAGATAACGTTACACTGAGAAATTCAACAACAAAAAATTTTAAATTGGTTAAGAATTGTGGGCTGTGGATAATTTTGAACAGTGAATTTTCATTTTAAACCACTTTGCGACGGTATAAGTATGTTTATAATAAATAGACAACTTACCATCATGGGACTCGCAGCATGTGCACTGCCACCGCTTGCACTTCTTTGATGTTCTTTCATCAATTGTAATGACCGAAGGATAATTGAAGATCGAACAGATGTGTATATGTCAGTATAATGTCGAAGTCCTCTTTCCTCTAGCCAATTAGCAATTTTAACTAAATCGCCAATAGTACTTTCGGGCAGTTGACAAAGAGATTGTGGTGCATCTTCACTACTAGTATCATCGTCGGAACCAATTACATCTAAAAGTACAATTGGCAGTACAGGTTTACTTTGTCTGGATAAGATGTCATGAAATTCGGCATAGAGTGCTTCTAATCCAGTACCAAATAATGTAGAAATATTTTCTAGCTCAACAGAACTTGGGTTATTTTTCTGAAAATAATGTTGAGCATTACATAAGCGGTTCATTGCTTCAAGAAAACCATCTAATCCACCAGCACCATTAGGTCCACCCCGCACTGATCCTTCCACTTCTTGACATACTCCATAATAACCAATTGCATGATCCAGAACTGTTAAAGTTTTTTCAATGTCTAAATGTGCAAAAACATTATTTAATCTTTTATTTCCATAAATATAAGCAGAAAAGAGGTTAATAAATTTTTAAAACGTTGTTAAGTTTCAAGTATTGCTTAGAAATAGACATTTAATTTAACAAAATTGTAGTGGAACCTCAATTATCCGAATTAATTCGGACAAAACAAATTTTAAGTATTTTTATGTAATTAAAGTTTAACAATTCAACAGTTGACAAATTACATAGGGGTTTCAGTTAAATTGTGAATCCCTATGTATAGTTTTTATTTTAACGTATAAATCATAATTTTCAAGTTCTGCTACTAGGAAAGAATAGGACAAGAATTGCACAGGTCTATAAAATTAGGTTTATTTTTAATGCCGGAATAGTTTCCAGTGTATTTTTGTGTGCTGATCACGAATCAAGGATTGTAAAATGTGTAATAGCTTCGGATTTAGGTATCCAATCCTGGCATTCCTTTAAAATACTTTTCAAATCCTTTTCGATATACTTCAATTCTCAACTTTATGCCTATTACCTAAAGAAAATTTTCGATTATTGCACTACTGGACGAATATTAGATCCTAACATTGGATCAATGACGGTAAAAGCTTGGCGTTAACGAAGTTTGTTAATTTTTAGTGAACATGTTGACTAATTTTAGATATGACATAAAATCGATGAAACATTAAGAGATTTTTTTTTCTAAGTATTGGTTGATTAGTTAACAAAATTTAAAAAATAACTCACGAAAATATAGAAAACGTTCAAGAAATATTAAAGATCAGTTGACTAAACTTTCATTAAGGGGGTCTTCTACTCTCCAGGCCCGAAATTCAGTGGGTTTTTTGGGAATTAATTGTGAAGAAATTACTGAATATTTTTTGACAAATTTTTTTTTATTTTCAAGATACATCTTTTAACTTTGCAATTTTCTTATTTATGATGAAAAATAAAAATGGTGGTGATCTTGAAACGCCCTTGCGTAAATGCGTTTCAGAAATGCAGAGGTACCGCTTGAGTCACGGTTTTGGCACTGGGACAATCCAAAATCAAAAAACGAATTTTTTTCATGTCTATAGTTGCGTTAACTATTTTTTCCCGTAACAGATTTTTTTTATTTTTTGATTTGTCAAAATTATGCGAAAATTCGCAAAAATTTTCATTTTTTTCTTTTTTTTTTTACTTTAAGGGGCTATAAAAAAACGAAAAAAAATTTCAAAAATCGTACACGGAGAAAAATAGCTGCATCATTTCTGAGTAATTTAAAAAAAAAATTAAAATCGGACCATTTTTACTATAAAAAGCGTGACTCAACAGCTTAAAAAACACTACTTTCGGGGAA
Source organism: Ganaspis brasiliensis (assembly GCA_037103525.1). Lineage (NCBI taxonomy): Eukaryota > Metazoa > Arthropoda > Insecta > Hymenoptera > Figitidae > Ganaspis > Ganaspis brasiliensis. Next base: position 76,808 of record JAZKLR010000841.1, on the reverse strand, counting down.
ACGAGTTTAAAGTTAACACATGGTGTATAACTTGATTGTAGTAACTTATGAGTTAATCTGCTAATATCGGGTCCGAACAAGGTTTTTTGTTTTTATAGGGGTCTTTGGACATCAGCAAAGATAAAATAATTATAAATTGGTAATTTGTTGATAATGGAATCATTATAAATAAACAAATGTTACAAATGAACAAAAATTCGTGGGTTTTTTCGGTTCCCAGAAACATGCAAAAGAACGTGAGTCTCACGAAATCCTTTCTGTGGCGTATTCTCAGATACATATAGATTGAAATAAAAAAGAAAAAAAACTTTTCTTTTTTCGAAACCCCGAGAGTAGAAGACCCTCTTAACGGTCAACCATCTTTCAATATAACTAAAAACGCTGTGTCTATTTCGCCAGATATCTGGCGATTTAAGGTGGTCAAATTATTCTGCCAGACAGCAAACTGTCAATTTAAAATTCTTAAATTAGTTCGCCAGTAACGAAAAATAAATAGTAAAAGATTGATGAATTAAGATAAGTAGGTTATTTCGACAGTAAAAGAAAAAATAATAGGTTTCATAATAAACATAAAAATGAAAAATTGAGGTTAGGTTACAAATGTGTCAAAAAACTCAAAATCGTAATCAGTGATCGTAATAATTGTTCTCGTTCATTGACACGATTTTTAAATATATTGTATGTATCTATTTGTTTTAAATTGAAATCCGTCTTTATGAACATAGTCTTTTAACTTTAATTTTTTAAAGTATTACACTTCTTCGGTTGCTAACTGAACAAGGAATCCTTGTCATTTTAACTAGAGTTCCTATAAAGAGAGTTAGGACACGTGCCCCCTTCCACTAGCCTGTTGACAAACCGGAGACGGAAGTGACGATGAAGTAATTTTTGTGATTGGTTGAAAAGGGCGGGCGAAGTTTAATAATGTCTGTTAAGAAAGCATTTTAAAATCAACGCGCTCTTTTCAGCCAATGAAAAAACTTTCAATACACTTCCGTCTCCGGTTACGCTGAGCCAATCAAAAACCATAGCCAAATTGTTGTTTTTCACATTAATATCTTTTCAGTGTAAATGCTTGCCGTTTGCAACCCCTTCATATTTGGCGGAAAATTTGAATATTTATTTCAGATTCAATATTATCATATTATTTACCATTTGCTTGAAAAGTTTTCTGGTTAAAATTCATTTTATAATTTATGTAGGCTGATTAAACTTGTAAAAAAAAATGCTCTCACCTGATTTCAATGTTGACGTTTCACGCTCTTAAAAGACAAAATAAATAAGTTAATGTTGATTTATTGGAAATAATAGAGTGGCACAAAGGGGGAACTACAATTTTGTTGCTATAAAAATGAGTGAAATATTTTTAAAATTTCGAAAAATGATTAAAAAATAATATTTAGATATTTTTTAAAGCAACAAACTAGAATTTCCACCACTTGTGCCTCTCTATTATTTCTAATAAATCAACATTAACTAATTTATTTGGTCTTTTAAGAGCGAGAAACGTCAACATTGAATTTAGGTGAGAGCATCTTTCTTCACAGGTTTGATCGGCCTTTTATTATTACATTTTTAAATTATTATTTGCTTTATTTTATATATTAAGCGCAAGAGTTACTAATTTATAAACATAAACGTACATTAATTATAATAAAGCAAATAATAATATAAAAATGTAATAATAAATATTTAAGGCAAGAATATAATATTAATACTTACATAAATTATAAAATGAACTTTAACTAGAAAACTTTTCAAGCAAATAAGAAATAATATGATAATATTGAATCTGAAATAAATATTCAAATTTACCACCAAACACGAAGGAGTTGCAAACGGCAAGCATTTACCCTGGCGAGTTTTCTAAACCGAATAATATTGCAATAAGTTAGTGTAATCTGATGAAAAAAATGATAAATCATGCCAAATTAGTTTGTATTTAGTTGATTTGAGCAATAATTATATTAAATAAAACCGTAATTAACAAACAAGACATATTGTTAATTACAGTTTTATTTATTATATTATTATAAAAATTAAAAATTAATTAATTTCAATTAAAACAAATAGATACATACAATATATTTAAAAATCGTGTTAATGAACAAGAACAATTATTACGATTTTGAGTTTTTTGACACATTTGTAACCTAACCTCAATTTTTCATTTTTATGTTTATTATGAAACCTATTATTTTTTCTTCTACTGTCGAAATAACCTACTCATCTTAATTCATCAATCTTTTACTATTTATTTTTCGTTAAGGGGGTTGACCCGTGTGATAAATTCGAAAAATCGAATTTTTTTATTTTTCATATATCGCACCTATAACATATGCAGAATATGTGGGAAAACCGATTTTGACATATTCGTCGTTGTTAAAAAGTTTTTACAGTGAGAACGCATGATGTTCGAGCGCGCGGTCGAGCTTTCAACTTGCATTGAAGCTTTGTTGCTTTGGTTTTTTATCCGCGAATTTTATTATTCCATACACATTTATATAAGTAAAAAATAAGTACATTTAGAAAAACTTTAGTTTCCTAAAATAAATTTTCGAATATAACCGTTGTTTTAGTAATGGTTCCGAATTCACTGACTTATTCGTACTTGAGCTTTCAAATGCGTTTTTCTCGAAACCACTTTTTTTCAACTGGTCGCCATGATATTTCAAAAACGACTCGACCGATCACCTTGAAATTTATAGGGTATGTTCAGCATATGTGGGGCTACAAGCTGAACTAGGATAATTAAAAAAGGTCACGTGGTTTTTTTTTAATCAAGAAAACAGGCCCAAAATAGAGTTTTTTTTAGAAATAAAAATTCAAAGTCGCGTAAAAAAGGTTATTTTTCATATTTTTAAATAATCCTAGTTTAGCTCGTAGCTACAGTGACACAGATTAAAATTATTTTTTGATTTTAGACCACTCAGACGGTCAGAATCGTGGCGACCAATGCTGTACTTTTTTTCAAATGAATTACTTCCCTGCGCTGTATCGCGTAAAGTTTTCATTATTTTGACTTCAAAAAATTTCTGAATTTACTTCAATAGTTACTAAATCTATGGTAGAAAATTCAAAGTTGTAAGTTTTAATCGACCTTCAGAAAAAAAATCGCAAAAAACAGTTAAAAAAGCGGCCGTCACACGGGTCAACCCCTTTAATGGCGAACTAATTTGAGAATGATAATCGACAGTTTGCTGTCTGGCAGAATAATTTGAGCACCTTAAATCACCAGATATCTGGCGAAATAGACACAGCGAACTAAAAAACCATGGAAGAATTAATTTTTGTCCACAATTTGTAAGATAACCTTGCGGGTAGCGAGGCCTTTCCAACCAAAACCAACCAGAAGGTCTTCTTTTTACACATATTTGGTAAAATGTAAATGTTAACAACATAAAATCAGTAAAGTTACTTTTGACACTGACAAATAAACCCTAATACTTTTGCATAAGGATTTGTCAAAAAAAAGCGGTTAATTATAATCGACGAAAATAATTTTTAAAAAAAGGAAATAATTAAAATTGTAAAAATAAATTGAAATTTACAGAATTAAATTGAAGCTGTATGATAATAATTGATAATTGTAGGAAAAATTACAAAATGACGAAAATAATGAAAAATTATGGAAAATAATTTTCAAAGGATAAAAAATTCGATAAATGGCGAGATTAATGGGCGTCAGAAAGAAATAATTTTTAAGTTTAAAGAACAACTATATAATTGAGGGATAATAATAAATTATCAATTGAAAACTGTAGATAATTAACGAAAAAATGGTAGGAAAGAAATCAAAATTAAAGAAATTGACTGCCCAAGTAGCACGTAATATTACGTAAGTATCGCAGTAATATTACATTCAATATTAGTAATATTACAGGTTGATGTTACAGTAATATTACTGTGACATTAAAATGTCCGCGTCAAGGTAATATTACAAGGTAATATTGAGGTAATATTACAAAGTGATATTACAGTAATGTTATAAAGTAATATTACAGTAATATTACAGTGACATTATAGTAATATTACAATTAAAAATAATGTATAAAAAATTTTGTGGGACCGAGTCTTGAACCCTTGTAAGCTGACCATGTAGGTAGATGCCTTAAACCACTCGGCTACTTAGCTCTTAGAATATATTCTAGAAAGTCTTCTACATATTGTACTACATATTTGTAATATTAATGTAATATTACAAGGAGATTTGTAATATTACTGTAATATTAACTCCATATTTCTTTGTAATATTACTACGTAATATTACCTCAACATTACCCTGTAATATTACCTTGATGCGGACATTTTAATGTCACAGTAATATTACTGTAACATCAACCCGTAATATTACCAATATTGAATGTAATATTACTGCGATACTCACGTAATATTACGTACTACTTGGGTGGAAATTTTGGAAATGTTTTGAAATTTCAAGCAAATAGTTGATAATTGAAAAGAGGAGAGTATTAGTGAATAAAATAATTAAAAATTAAGGACAATAATTGAGAATTGACGAAAAAAAAAAAACTTAAAAAAAGTAAATATAAGATTAAAGAATTAAATTTAAATACTAAGAAAATAGGTAATTGATAATTGAAAGAAAGATTACAATATATGACGAAAATATTTGAATATTAAAGAAAATAATTGAGAAATGAGGATAATAATTGAATATATTGAAAAAAAATTCTAAAACTTATGAGAATAGTCGAATACACAACAAAATAATTAAAAAAAAATTAAGAATAATCACAAAATTTGAGGAGAATAATTGTAATTTGAAATCTGTTGGCAATTATTATGAAAAGATTTATAGATTCATAACATTTTTCTTTAATTTTAACGATTTTTTTTAAAGATTTTAACAAAAAGATAAGTTTTTTATCATTTTTTTCTTTAAAATCTCGTAATTTACACAATTTTTAAGCTTTTTAGTTGCTCTGTGGCTCATTCTTTTCTATTTTTTATGCTTTTTTAAAATTTATCAAGATAAGTCGATTTGTAATTGAAAAGAAGATTTCGACCTTACCGGCAAAGCGACATCTATTTAATCGATGCCTATTAAGCTCTTGGTTCGAGCTCTGGATATTAAACTAAATTTAAATTCGAATGGTTTTTCGAAATTTAAATTATATTTAAATTTTTTGTTCTGAAAAAATAAGCCGTGGAAGAGCACACCGTGCAATTTTAAATATAATTTAAATTTCGAAAAAGAATTCGAATTTAAATTTAATTTACCATCCAGAGCTCGAACCAAGAGCTTAATAGGCATCGATTAAATAGATGTCGCTTTGCCGGTAAGGTCGAAATCTTCTTTTCAATTACAAACAGACCGGGAATTTCCTTCTTTAAATAAAGATAGCCTTTGACGTCAGTATGGGCTTGTTCTGGGAGAATGAGAAAGTGGAGAGTCACGTCATGTTGGCAAGATGCACTAATAGGGTATAAGTCCCCGAAAAGGCATCCATTGGCAGGGGTTCGTGTCCTCTCGGTTGCACGGTGTGCTCTTCCATGGCTTATTTTTTCAGAACAAAAATTTTAAATATAATTTAAATTTCGAAAAACCACTTGAATTTAAATTTAATTTACCATCCAGAGCTCGAACCAAGAGCTTAATAGGCATCGATTAAATAGATGTCGCTTTGCCGGTAAGGTCGAAATCTTCTTTTCAAATACTTTGATTTTTTGAAAAAACTAAAAAAAATTTTATCTCAAAAAGGTCACCTTTTTTTTCTTGAAATTTTCAGGGTTTATAGCTACTGAAGTGTACTAATCACCACAAAAACTTCATTTTGTATTTTTTGTTTTCTGAAAAATTATTTTCTATTATTTCCTAAAAACCTCCTAAATTTCCCAAGTTTCAAGATTGAAAATCGATCCTTAGTCCCTTTGTTTATATTTTTAATGCTCTTTTTAAAAATATACACCGAAAAAAGTTTAGTACACGATACGTTCGAAATGACCGATATAGATAGATGATTACAATTTGGTAACAGAGCTGTCTCAGTTTGGTACGGGAGCCGTACCAAAGTTTAGAGCAGCAGCTATTTTACATCCTGGGGAACACTTTTGGTACAATATATGTCGGGTAATGTCACTTTGAGTGGACCGCCACCATTTCCACATTGGTATATAGAATTTGTTTCATAGAACTAATGTAACCCTGTAGTACGTGCTGCAGGGTACCTGTGAGCAGGTTTTTACATCCCAAGCAAAAATAATAATAATAATAATATATACATACTAGGAATATTTCATATTTTTATGAAACGTATATTATATGAACTGAATATATGAAAATAATACATTATAACGTCAAAAAAGAATACTTAAAAACAGCTTTGTTTTTTTTCCAAGAAAGTTGGATAATATTGCTATTTATCATCTGTTATTACTTTTTATCACTTTTTATTACACCGAAAAGAGATTAGGAAATCTATCAAACTTAGTTCCTTACAGCAGAAGTATTATAACCTCCGAATAACACCAAATCCACTTTGGTGTTGCTCCTGGATTATTTTGGTAGGGTAATGTCACCATGAGTGGACCGCTTAAGCTTTTTTTCGAATAAATTCTTTATGAAAGTAAATTAATTGTACTTCTCTATTCCAAGCTTTAGTTTAGATCTCTAGATAAGAGTTTATGTCATGAAAGCTTTGATTTTGTTATTTTGAAAAAATATAATTGGCGTAAAAAATATACGTTTTTTTGATGAATGAAAAAAATGTAACCTTGAGTGGACCACTCTGGAAAAATTGCAAGAAAAGGTCAGAAAATTAATAAAAACTCCAGAAATTGCAATAGTTATTTAAGATTTTTAATTTCTTTCAGTAAATTATCTAGTTTTGACTCCCTGTTATTCTATACTGTTTTCGACAATACCTTTTTCAAAATCACAAAAAATATTAATAAATAACATAAAATATAATTAAAAACAAGTTTATTTTCAATTTATATGCATAAAAATGGTAAATTGAAATTAAAAATGAAAAAAATTAGACGGTTTACTCAAGATTATAAGCAATGGTCCACTCAAGGTGACATGTGACTTTTTAAGGGAGCCACAAACATTTTTCTTTTGAGGCAAAATTATCACTTAGTTGAACTTAGACAATCAATTTCAATGTCCAAACTAACAGCAAAGAAATAAATTAGACTTTAGAACTCCAGTTCAACACTATTTTTACACTTCAGAATGACTTCATTAATTGTAACAGCGACTTCTTGAACAGTTTGTTTTTTAAAAAATTCGTTTTGTCAAACAATAACGTATTTGTTCATCGCAAGACATAATTTCTTTTGGTTTCCGATTGCGGCTCAGCTGTTTCAACTATTTATTTCACGTTTTCACTGTCAGATCACTAAAAACTTTCAGGCGGTCCACTCATGGTGGCGGTCCACTCAAAGTGACATTACCTTACATATATTGTACCAAAAGTGTTCCCCAGGATGTAAAATAGCTGCTGCTCTAAACTTTGGTACGGCTACCGTACCAAACTGAGGCAGCTCTGTTACCAAATTGTAATCATCTATCTATATCGGTCATTTCGAACGTATCGGGTACTAAACTTTTTTCGGTGTATATTTTTAAAAAGAGCATTAAAAATATAAACAAAGGGACTAAGGATCGATTTTCAATCTTAAAAATAGAAAAATTTAGGAGGTTTTTACGAAAAAATAGAAAATAATTTTTTTCTTCCAAGAAACAAAAAAATACCAAATGGAATTTTTGTGGTGAGTAGTACACTTAAGTAGCTATAAATCCTGAAAATTTTAAGAAAAAAAAGGTAGCCTTTTTGAGGTAAACATTTTTTTAGTTTTTTCAAAAAATCAAAACATTGTTTTTGTTTATCAACATTTTTTATTTATCTTGATAAATTCTTAAAAAATAGAAACAAAAGAGCTAAAGAGCAACTAAGAAGCTTAAAAATTGTGTAAATTACGAGATTTTAAAGAAAAAATTTATAAAAAACTTCTTTTTTTGTTAAAATCTTAAAAAAATCGTAAAAATTAAAAAAAAATGTTATAAAAATTTAAAAAAATACGTGTCTCTTTATTTTTCGAGCAGAAAAACATACTTTCATATAAAGTTAATTCTCTATGTACCATCGGACTGCCTGCATGATTTGAAATGGATTCGGTCAATAACAATTGAATGTGTCTTTAAAAAACAAACCATCACTGTTTATATTTCTGAAGAGGACTACATGGTTAGTTAAAACGTTAAAAACAAAAGATGTCTTTATTTATTGACTAAACCATCTTTCTACTTCTGTCTCGGAGAAATGGGACGCATAAATTTATACCGATTGACATTTGATCGACTGGACATTTGGACGAAGGGCATTTGAACGAATTGACATTTGGACGAAATAACATTTGGACGAATCGACATTTGGACGAAATGACATTTGGACGAATCGACATTTGGACGAAATGACATTTGGACGAATCGACATTTTGACGAAAGGACATTTGGACGAATCGACATTTTGACGAAAGGACATTTAGACGAATCGACATTTTGACGAAAGGACATTTGGACGAATCGACATTTGGACGAAATGACATTTTGACGAAATGACATTTGGACGAATCGACATTTTGACGAAAGGACATTTGGACGAATCGACATTTTGACGAAAGGACATTTTGACGAATCGACATTTTGACGAATGGATATTTGGACGAATCGACATTTTGACGAAAGGACATTTGGACGAATCGACATTTTGACGAATGGACATTTGGACGAATCGACATTTTAACGAAAGGACATTTGGACGAATCGACATTTTGACGAATGGACATTTGGACGAATCGACATTTTGACGAATGGACATTTGGACGAATCGACATTTTGACGAAAGGACATTTGGACGAATCGACATTTTGACGAATGGACATTTGGACGAATCGACATTTTGACGAAAAGACATTTGGACGAATCGACATTTTGACGAAAGGACATTTGGACGAATCGACATTTTGACGAATGGACATTTGGACGAATCGACATTTGGACGAATCGACATTTTGATGAAACGACACTTGGACAAATCTATTTTGGCATATAAGTTTACTCTCTATGTTGTACTTGTTCATGGTTTCCAATTATCAAATATTCCAAGTGTTGATAGGGTTCAGTGTTTATCCGATAGATGGAGCTAGGAGAATTACAATTGTGTATAAAATGAAATTTTTATACTTTTTGATAATTTTTAGGTAATTTACCTACAGATTACCTAAATTTTAATACCCCTGGCTCCATCTCACGGAGAAACAACACTTGAAATATTTGATAATGGGAAACCATGAACAAGTACAACATAGAGAGTAAACTTATATGCCAAAAAAGATTCGTCCAAGTGTCGATTCGTATAAATGTCGTTTCGTCAAAATGTCGATTCGTCCAAATGTCCATTCGTCAAAATGTCGATTCGTCCAAATGTCCTTTCGTTAAAATGTCGATTCGTCCAAATGTCCATTCGTCAAAATGTCGATTCGTCCAAATGTCCTTTCGTCAAAATGTCGATTAGTCCAAATGTCTTTTTGTTAAAATGTCGATTCGTCCAAATGTCCTTTCGTCAAAATGTCGATTCGTCCAAATGTCCATTCGTCAAAATGTCGATTCGTCCAAATGTCCTTTCGTCAAAATGTCGATTAGTCCAAATGTCTTTTTGTTAAAATGTCGATTCGTCCAAATGTCCTTTCGTCAAAATGTCGATTCGTCCAAATGTCCATTCGTCAAAATGTCGATTCGTCCAAATGTCCATTCGTCAAAATGTCGATTCGTCCAAATGTCCTGTCGTTAAAATGTCGATTCGTCCAAATGTCCTTTCGTCAAAATGTCGATTCGTCCAAATATACTTTCGTCAAAATGTCGATTCGTCCAAATGTCCTTTGGTCCAAATGTCGATTCGTCCAAATGTCCTTTCGTCCAAATGTCGATTCGTCCAAATGTCCTTTCGTCAAAATGTCGATTCGTCCAAATGTCCTTTCGTCAAAATGTCGATTCGTCCAAATGTCATTTCGTCCAAATGTCGATTCGTCCAAATGTCATTTCGTCCAAATGTCGATTCGTCCAAATGTCATTTCGTCCAAATGTCAATTCGTCTAAATGCCCTTCGTCCAAATGTCCAGTCGATCAAATGTCAATCGGTATAAATTTATGCGTCCCGGAGAAATTGATAAAATTTTCATCTCCACTTAAAATACACCGAGTGATAAATTCATATATATATATTTTACCGAAATTATATATATATATATAGGGGAGAGGGGGGTAATTCGGCGCATGGGGTAACCCGGCGCAGTCAAAACATCTTGAGATATGAGAATACTGTATGAAAAGTAAATAGAAAAAAATTCTATTATTTTTCAGAAAAAGAAAAAATGCACCATAGAATCATAGACAAGTAATGACTTTCTGTATGTTGGGTTCTCCAAGGTTCTAAGGAATGTAATTACAGAATCTAGTTCTGAGACTTTCTTGTGACTGTAACCTTTAAAAATCTCTCATTTTATTTTATTTCATATTAATTCTAACAGATTCAATTTGAAACAATAAATGGTATACGAGTTCATAAAACAAACAAACACTTACTATGTTGTTGGGATTGTAAATTTCCTGTCTCATTATAAACTGGTAGAATCGTTCGCTGAAGTGTAGCTAACCTATCTTCTAAAGAAGATATAATAGCTACCATACCATTTGTTAAATGTTGACTTCGATTTTGTGCATTGCTTAAGGATTCTAATGCATTAATTTCTGCTTCTAACTTACATTCAATCTCAAATCTTCTTTCAGAAGTTTCCTCTCCAAGTATAGACATTTTTTAAATTTTATTATTTTTTTTCATACTCTGGAATAAAGAAAATTGAATTAAATTAATTTTTTAAATTTTATTATTTTTTTTCATACTCTGGAATAAAGAAAATTGAATTAAATTAAGTATTTAAATAATAAGAAACGACGTTTTTAACATATATGCATTCGCTAGGTAATGGTGTTATGGGTTCAAAAAATAGATATTTTTAGTTTTACAAAAACATTTTGCTTCTTTATATAAAGATCGCCATTAAAGCTGATCAAACCCAAAACCCACTGTGTTTGATGCACCGAGATTGCAAATTATAGTTTTTGAGAAATCAGCAGGCAATAGTACTCCAATTTCTTGAACTCGGAGTGAAACGTCACGTCAGAAGACGACTAGTACGATAACAATTATGACATTTATTGTAAATTCACTTATTTATTATTTGTTTAGTAATTCAAAAGTAGCAACTGACGCAAAAAACCTTTGAGTGTAAGGATAAAATACAAGAAACTGTTTTTAAAACAATTCTGATATGTTTTTAATTTTTTTTGGACATTTTAAAATTGCTAGACTGGTAATCAGCGACTCCGAAAATCCCCGACAAGCCAGTTTTAAGCGAATCCGATAAGTCTTTAATTTTTTTGTCTGCCATATTGGATCCGCCATTTTAAATTTTCAAAAACTAACACCGGATTCATAATCAGTGACCCCGAAAACCCCCGAGTAGCAAGTTTTAAGCGAATCCGATAATTTTTTGTCCGACATATTGCATCCGCCATTTTGAATTTTAAATATCTGATGCTTGGTTCTTAATCCGCGACCCCGAAAACTCCCGAGTAGCCAGTTTTAAGCAAATCCGATAAGTTTTTAATTTTTTGTCCGCCATATTGGATCCGCAATTTTGAATTTTGAAAAAGTAACACCGAATTCGTAATCAGCGACCCCAAAAACCCTCGAGTAAGGAGCTTAAAGCCATTAATGCGTGAAGAAGTATCAATATTAACTTGTTAACTTGAAATTCGTTTTTCTTGAATTCTTGTTTTAGCACCTAAGCTCCCTATTCACTGTCCAGGTCACATATAATAACAGAAAAATCTACATAAATAGTAATATTTAAAATTTGTGTATATTCAATAAATTCATTAAATTATTAGTTTTTAAATTTTCATCTTTCCTAGCTGTACCATATAAATTAGGATTGTCAAAAGCGTAAAGCGTAGTGGTTAGCGTATTAGACTTCGGTGCGTTAGTATATAGGTTCGATTCCCCCCAAGCGTTGCGATACTTAATTTGTACAAAAATGCGTGTTTAAGTGTTTTTCAAAAATGTAAAAGTGTATTATAAGTTAATAATAAACAGTATTAAGGTTTAGTAATTCATTTCGATTTTTTTTTATCCATATTTATTTTTAATTTTATGCTGGGCTGTAGAAGGATATCTGCGGGACATCCTCAGGATATCTGCGGGATATCCTCAGAATATCAGCTAGACATCCTCAGGATATTCATAGGATATCCTGCAGATATCCACAGGACATCTTCAGGAGATGGTCAGGATATTTAGTTTAAATTATAAATATCCAGAAAAAATCCTTATCAGGATGTTTTTAGGATATCTGAGAGAGCGGAAATTACAATATCCGATGGACATCCTAAGAATGTCCCAGGACATTCTGAGGACGTTTTCAGGATATCCCGCCAAATTATCCAATATCTGTCGGATATCTGACGGATATACTTTTTTTATGAGGAAAGAAGTTTCAGTGTTGAAAGTTAAGAAGGAAGTACCTGTTTATAGTATGAATCCAAGAATTAATAAAAATTTTAAGAATAAGTTCAGTTTTAAAAGTGCGGATGACAGAACGGGTAAATCTGCAGCTGTTTGTAACCATTGTGGCGGTTCAAATCATGACTTTAAAAATTGCAAGTATAAAAAGTTTAAATGCAATTCGTATAAGAAAATTGGTCATTTAGCGAAAGTTTGTAAAGCTAAAGAGAGGTTACCAACTCAAAATCATCTTTTGGAAGATAATGATCTGTGCTCAGTGATTGATTGTGATAATATTTTCTATATGAGTGACTCTAGTCCGCCTATTTTGATAGACTTTTTTGTCGGCGATGTGTCAGTGCAAACTGAAATTGATTCAGGTGCGAGTAGGACTGTTATTCCCGAATCATTATATCGTGATAGACTTTTTAAATACAAATTAAAAAAGGTTGAAAAAGACTGAGTCTGTTAAACTTTTAGTTGTTAGACGTGGCTGGCGTATGTTGTTAGGAAGAGACATGATGAAAGCTTTGGGATACACGATTACTTAGATTAATGCGTGTAGTGATGACTCTAAATTGCAACAAGTGCTTCGCGAGTATGATTCTCTTTTTGATGGTTTTCTTTTTTTTCTCTTTTTGACAGTTTAAGGATCTTGAGAGTAAGGGTTTCATTGAAGCAGCTAATGACGCAGAGTGGGGGACACCTTTAGTTCCTGTGTTAAAGAAAGATGGTGGTCTCCGTGTTTGTGCTGATTATAAGGTCACTATAACCAAGGTTTTAGAGGGAGTGAAACATCCTGCTTTAAGGATTGAAGAATTATTTTCTCGATTGACTGGTGGTGTTGAATTCACGAAATTGGATTTTGCCAACGCATTTAATTAACTTGAAGTGCCGGATGAAACTTCTAAATTGTTAACGTGGAGTACTCATTTGGGTTTATTCAAAGTTAAAAGAGTGCCTTTTGGACCCAAGGCAGCTGTGATGTGATGTGGTGGTGACTGGAAGAACAGAAGAAGAACATTTGAAAAATTTATCGAGTGTGTTAAAAAAGTTATTGGAAGCTGGATTTAAGTTGAATTTTAAAAAGTGTAAGTTTTTTTAGGACAAAATTGACTATCTTGGTTATACTATTGACAGTGAGGGTCTTCATAAAAATCCCGGAGATGGTTAAAGCTATTCTTGAAGTCAAAAGACCGGAAAATATTCGGACATATGGCTGCTGGTAGATTGCAGCGGTGCACCGCGGTGGGCTGTTTTTTATCTTCTTTTGACTATTCGTTGGGTCATATCAAGGATGTTGATAACGGTGCTTCGGTTGGACTTTCAAGATTTTTAAGGAAAGTGTTTTTATTTGTTCGCGATGGTTGGCCACCCCCACAGCATCTAAACTTGCCTCAACTTTGCCAACCTTTCCTCAAGTATCGTCAACTTTCAGAAACTTTGCTGCAAGTTTAAAAACTTGAGGCAAGGTTGGCCAGATTGAGGCAAATTTAGGTGCTATGGGGGCAAATAGTGTTGAGTCAAATTTTAAAGCATTTTTTTAAGAAAAAACGAAATTTGTATTGACAATAGTTTACTCATGTGGGGTTATCGAGTGATTGTTCGCGAGTTTTTAGATCTCTTTTGTTAGAAGAGATTCATGGTGGTCATATTGGAATTGTGAAAATGGAGACACTCGCTCGAAAGTATTTTTGGTGACCTGGACTGGATTTGGATATCGAGGATTACGGGAAGAGATGTAATTCTTGTCAATCAACTGCAAATAATCCTGAGAGGGTAAAATTGGTAAAGTTTGATCAAGTAAAGAAGCCGTTTGATAAAGTACATATTGATTTCCTGAGACCTTTCCATGGAAAAATGTATTTTTTTATTGTTGATGTTTACTCTCATTGGCCAGAGGTGTTGGAAATGGGGCGGACTGCCTCAAGATCGACGATTTCACGTCTACGAAAAATTTTCGCAAGATACGGTTTGCCAAAGATGATTTTTTCCGATAACGGAAGGCAATTTACTTACCCAGTAAAAAATAATTTATTGGAACTCGGACAAAGGGAACTGGAACTTTGAAAGTTCCATTTCCTTTCGTTGCATTTAAGGAATTGGAACTTTCCAAGTTTTTAAATCTGAACAACCAGTTAAAGGAGGGTTTAAAAAGTAGAAAAACAACTTACGTGCTGATATTTGTCAATTATTGTCCCTTAGCAAAAGTTAGATACGTTTTTAAAGTGAAAAAACTAATTTATTAAATAAATTGTGTGAGACGTAGGACTGTTTACCAAGAGTCGGTAAATTTGAATATGAAATTACGAAACATGTTTATTTTAGAAAATAAATAGTTCTATAATTTATAAAAAAGCATAGGAAAATTATAAAAATCGGGCAAGTTCGAGTTACACTCGCACTAAAATCGAGGGTTCCGTACACAAAACAAAATAATTTTTAATATATTTGATACTATTAAATATATAATATATCAATATATTATACATATTACATATAATATAATAAATAAAATAGAATATATAATGAATTTTTTATTAAAAATTGGACCACCCTCCCCCCCTATCTTCCAAAATATTTTACTTAGAGAGTTCAAATTTTGTACAGGAATGTATTGTCATTATAATTTATTATAATAAAGAAAATAAGGACGGGATAAGGTGTGTTTAAATTTATTATAAATTAATCATAATAAAATCGGTATCACTAATAATTAATATTTAAAATTGTTCTCTTATTTAATTCTTCTTATCATGCCAATTCTGAAACATACAAAAGTGTTTAAAATAATTACATGCTTATTATATATGCAAATTAAAATACAGCTTACTCTCTGAATCTGAATTAGTGATTTTCCATTAAAATGAATTAGAGAGAAATCGGTCATTATTAAGTAGTCAATGTTTTACTAATCTTTAGTAGAAAACTACTAATTATTAGTAGAAAATTATTAATTTAAAAGTGAAATATTTACTAATTGAAAAAGTGAATTTTACTGATTCAATTAGTAGATATTTCACTTTCAAATCAGTAATTTTCTACTGATAATTAGTAGTTTTTACTAAAGGTTGCTGAAATAATCAATATTTAATATTGACCGATTTTTTTTAATTCATTAGTTAGAAATCACTAATCTAGATTAAGAGAGTAGTTAAATGAGAATAAATTAAACCATATTACTCACCTATCACAGTCTTTAGTTGCGCAAAAACCTTAATTTTTTTCTTTTATCTATAGAGAGATTCTTAAGTATGTTTTGACGTCTGCTCTCTTAGGATTTTTAAAGGAAACTAAAGAAACTATTTCTCCCTTGTCCCTTGCTTGACAAACATGTGTTGAGTCACTAGCTGAGAGCATAACGGTTTTCTAACGGTTTTCGAGCAAGGAACAAGAGAGAAATAGTTTCCTCAGTTTCTATTGAAACTGCTAAGAGAGTAGTCGTCAAAACATATTGAAGATTGTCTCTATAGATCAAACAAAATAATTGAGGTTTTTGCGCAACTAAAGACTGTGATAGGTGAGTGATATGGTTTAATTTATTCTCATTTAACTACTCTCTTAATCTAAATTAGTGGTTCTTCACTAATGAATAAGAAAAAAATCGTTCAATATTGAATATTGGTTATTTCAGCAACCTTTAGTAAAAACTACTAATTACACAGTCACACACAAAAATTTTTGAACATTAGAATTTGAACTCGACTTAACTTTAATACATGCCTAGGACCAATAGAAAGCTTAAATTATTACCTTTAAAACGCTTTTTTAGAAATTGTTCTACGATGATTTTTAACGAAGTTATGATGTTTTACTTAGAATTATTTTTTTCCTTTGCACAATAACACATCAATAATTGATGTGTTTTTAACATATAGAAAAAAGTCATATTTTAAGTAAACCATCATAACTTCGTTAAAAATCATCCTAGAACAATGTCTAAAAAGCGTTTTAAAGGTAATAATTCAAGCTTTCTATTGGTCCTAGGCATGTATTAAAGTTAAGTCGAGTTCAAATTCAAATGTTCAAAAAGTGTCATTTTATTAATTTTGAGGTTAGGGTCAAAACTTGACCTGATAAGGAATGGGTAGTCTCATTCCCCAACTCGGGTACTTTTTTTTTTGTGTGGCTGTGTTATCAGTAGAAAATTACTAATTTGAAAGTGAAATATCTACTAAATGAATCAGTAAAATTCACTTTTTCAATTAGTAAATATTTCACTTTTAAATTAATAATTTTCTACTAATAATTATTAGTTTTCTACTAAAGATTAGTAAAACATTGACTATTTAATAGTGACCGATTTCTCTCTAATTCATTTTAATGGAAAATCACTAATTCAGATTTAGAGAGTAAGCTGTGTTTTAATTTGCATTATATAATAAACATCTTATTATTTTAAACACTTTTATATGTTTCAGAATTGGCATGATAAGAAGAATTTAATCAAAAACATTTTTAAATATTAATTATTAGTGATATCGATTTTATTATTATTAATTTATAATAAATTTATAACACACCTTATCCCGTCCTTATTTTATGTATTAGAATAAATTATGTTATGAACGAAATATTAAATCAAATAATTTACATAAAAAATTTATAATAATATTTAATCGTTTAAAAAATATAAAAATATTACATTATTACATTATTTTTAAACAAACATAAATTTATTTGTATATAAAACGACGTCACTTCAGATATCGTTTTCGACATCGATTTCGATGTCGAAAACGGCACTATTTCGTGATGTCACTTTCTATGTCATTTTCTATGTCTCTATTGACATGGTTTTCGACGTCGATTTCGATACCAATTTGATGTCGTTTTCGACATCGCTTTTTTCAATAGGGGTGTAAATAACATAAAAATTATAGAAGACGTGATCGTGATTGCATTTTTAACGAAAAATCCAGAGATTTTAGCAAATAGCAAATTTTAGCAAATTTAGCAAACCTATCACCTCGTTTATAAACTCTCCTTTATACAAAGTCTCAAAATTTATTAGTGAACCGATCAGTAAAGTAACTGGAAAAACAAAATCTTTTATTAATGATTCGTGGCAACTTAAAGAATTTGTTGGAGATATTGTTGTTCCGGATGATCATGTTTTTGTTTCCTTGGACGTGAGGTCTCTTTTTACTAGTATTCCGCCCTCTATGGTGATTAAATCGATTAGTAATAGATGGCATAAAATTAAAAATTTTACAAAATTAGATTATAATGATTTTTTGGAATTAGTCAAGTTTTGTCTTAATAATTCATACTGCTGTTTTGATAAAAAATATTATCTACAAGTATTTGGTACACCAATGGGATCCCCATTATCACCGACAATTGCAAACTTAGTCATGGAAGATCTAGAACAAAAAATTCTAAGAAGCTTGGATTTTATACCAAAGTTTTTTAAAAGATACGTAGATGATATTTTAACATTAATACCAAGAAATAAATTAGAATACTTTCTCAAAAAGTTCAATGATTTTAATCAATACATACAATTCACCATGGAGGTAGGAGAAACGTTAATAAATTTTTTGGATATTACTATGAAAAGGGAAAACAATAAAATCATTACAAACTGGTTTTAGAAGCCCACGTGGTTTGGCAGATACTTAAATTTCAATTCCAATACACATGTCAACTACAAGATTGGTGTTATAAATAATCTTGTGGACAGAGGCATAAAGTTAGCGGATGTTAGATTCCATAGAGATAATTTAAAATTAATAAAAGACACTTTAAAAAATAATAACTATCCTAATGAATTTATTGAAAAATACATAAAAAGAAGATTAAGTATTATTATAAACTCTATGAATTCTAACATTACCACAACAAATCAATTTTCAAGTAATAATATATTAGTATTTCCATATACACATGACACATATATAAAATTTACAAATATATGCAAAAAACATCAAATTAAAGCAATTTTCCAACCAAAAAGGAACAACCATAGTATTTTCCGGACCACGAAGGATTCCACCCCATTACTAGAAAAATCTCATATAGTTTACAGCATTCCTTGTAAAGAATGTGATTCATGTTATGTTGGCCAAACACTAGAAGAAAATTCAAAAGAAGAATCTATGAATCTTAGAATCTTAGAACTGACACCTTAAAACTAAATCCAATCTATAAAAACTTTATTAATACTATCAGAAAATAAAATTTGATTTTGAATTCAATGTAGAATTCTTATCGTATGATGTACTAAGACTATAGGTTCCCCTACTGTCTATAATCGGTATATTGTGATTAGTATTCTCTTGTCTCTTCGTAAGAACAGCCACAAATGATTAGTTTTCGTACAAAATTGAAAATTATTAATAAAAATTTTATAAATCATGAAAGCACAATTTAAAGTGGCTATAATTAATTGTTTTTATGTTACGTAAACGTGCTGATTGTTTATAGTGAAATGTTTTTCTTTTGTTTACGACTGGATAATCAAATTGATATCCTATGGATATAATGTATTTTAACTATTGTGTGATCTGTGAGTATGAATAGAATAATTTATTTACAATTTTAAACTATTGGTCCATGATTGTTGTTAATTGTTAAATGTAAAGTGTTGAAAGTGATAGATAATCTGTTGTCTTATCTTTCAAGTCAGTGATATTTAGATTATCTTTTAATTAAGGTGAGACGGTTTTAATTAAAAGATAAATAAATATACTGACTTGAAAGATAAGAAAAAGATTAATCTATCACTTTCAACACTTTACATTTAACAAATATCCATAAAAAATACTCAAAAATCATTTTATTTCCTTAACAACGCTATGATCAACTTCTACAATCATGTTCTCTACCATTTTTCTGTAATCTACACGTGAAAATACATTTGTGTACCAAATTTGAACTCTCTAAGTCAAATTGTCTAGAAGGTATGGGAGGGGGATAAGGTCATTTTTTAGCATTTTTTTTAAATCGTTGGTTTTTGCTTAAAAACACTATGATAACGACCTGCAACGAAATTCTCTACAGTTTTTCTGTAATCTATATGGCAAACTACATATGTATACCAAATTTCAGCACTCTTAAGTACAATAGTTTGGCAGATATGGAGGTGGCATTGTACACTTTTAGTGCAATTTTGCTAAAAAATGACCGTATCCCCCCCCCCCCTTATCTTCCAAACTATTTGACTTAGGATGCTGAAATTTGGTACACGTATGTAGATTTACGTGTCGATTACAGGAAAATTATAGAGAGAAAGTGATGATTATAGCGCTGTCCAAGTTATAACACTAAACTATGGCCCATATGTTCAAAAAATGCTCAAAAATATTGTTATTTCCTTGACAACGCTATGTTCAACACATACAGTCATGTTCTCTATAATTTTCCTGTAATCTATACGTGAAAATATATTTGTGTACCAAATTTGAATTCTTTAAGTCTAATAGTTTGGAAGTTCAGGGGGGGGGGGGATACGACCATTTTTTAGCATTTTTTAAAAAAAATCGTTTTTTTTTTGCTGAAAAACGCTATGATAACAGCCTGCAACAAGGTTTTCTATAGTTTTTCTGTAATATACACGTCAAACTACATATGTGTACCAAATTTCAGCACTATAAGTCCAATAATTTGGCAGATAAAGGGCAGGAATGGTACAAATTAAACGCATTTTTTCGAAAAAATGACCGTATTCCCCTCTTATCTGCCAAAATATTTGACTTAAAGAGTTCAAATTTGGTACAAAAATGGAGTATCATATGTAGATTACAGAAAAATTATAGAGATTGTTGTGGTGATAGCGCTGTCAAAGAAATGGCAAAAGTTATCAGCCAAAAAATATCAAAATTTCTCAAAAATCTTGTTTTTTTCTTGACAACGCTATGATCAACCTCTAGAATCATGTTCTCTATAATTTTCCTTTCATCTACATGTGAAAATACATATGTGGGCCAAATTTTGGCGGCTAGGGGGGGGAGGGGATACGATTTTCGAAAAAGTCTTTCCAATAGGGTTCCGTGCGTACTCTTGTGGTGTACGGAACCCTAAAAATGACAATAATCTATAATAATGATAAGTATTGTATTAAAGTAAGAATATTTTGTAGTAGTTTTAAAATTATTGGCAACTTGTATGCGTGCCTATTCAAATTTACCGACTGATGGTAAAGAGTCCTACGTCTCACACAGTTTATTTAATAAATTAGTTTTTTTCACTTAAAAAACGTATCTAACCTCAGCTAAGGGACAATAATTGACAAATATCAGCACGTAAGTTGTTTTTTCTACTTTTTAAACCCTCCTTTAACTGGTTTTTTTAGATTTAAAAATTCTGAAAGTTCCAATTCCTTAAATGCAACGAAAGGAAATGGAACATTCAAAGTTCCAGTTCCCTTTGCCCGAGTTCCAATAAATTATTTTTTACTGGGTAGTTGGAATTTGGAAATTTTTGCAAGATCAATGGCATTGTTCATAGAACATCAGCTCTGTATCATCCTACTACTAATGGGTTGGCTGAAAATGCTGTGGGGAGTTTCAAAAGAGGAATTTTAAAAGCTATTTTTGAGCAGAATGTTTCTACTGAAGAGATGCAGACTTGCATTTCGAGATACATTTTTTGTTATCGAAACGCTCCGCATTGTTCAACGGGTGAGTCACCATCAAAAAAGTTTCTGGGAAGAAAACTCAGGAATCGGCTCGATTTATTAAGAGCTACGAAAAATGATTCATCGGCAGAGACACAGGTTAAGTCTTTTAAAGGTCATAGAGACATTGTTTTTTCCTATGGAGAGAAGGTTCTTTTAAGAAATTATAAAAATCCATTAAAACCTACTTGGTCTCCGGCTGTGATTAAGAGTGCTTTGGGTCAAAGAACGTATCTTTGTAATCCTGATTTGAGGGTCAAGAGACATGTGGATCAAATTATCAGTTCTGATTCTCGTGATGGAAGGGAAGTTATTTCACATAAATGGACTGATTCACTTCTGGAAAATTGGATAATTCAGGCGAAGCTGATTTTTCCTGTGAGCCTGTTACAAGTGAAACTCTTTCATCGGAGGAGAACAAGGATATGAATTCTTCAAGGATTGCTGCAAGTATTGTGTGTGATCAACCTTCAACGCCGTGTCAAAAACAAAATGTGGATTCCGGAAATAAAGGTTTTTCTGGATGTGTTAAAAATAATGTTTTTGCTCCTGCTAGTTACAATCGTCCAAAAAGACTTAGCAAACTTGTAAATCATTAAAATTTGTGATTTTTAAGGGATGATTATTTTTGTAAAGGATTGTAGAATTTACTGTTTTAAAACGGACTTTTATGATTTTTTAAAGGTTAGTGTTTTCTTTAAAAAAGTGATTATTGTTTTCAAACAAAGGACGAAGGAATGTTATAATATATTGAACTTATACTATTTGAATTAGTTTGTTTTCCTAAATATAGAGGACTCTTAATGGTTGATTATTAAACTCAGTTAATCTTAATTGTGACTTGTTTATTTGGTTCCTCAATATATTATAGATTCCTAGTAGGAACCTGTATAGGATTTGCCAGTAGGGTATACACCCACACACATACATCTGGACATTTGCTTAAGAATAAAAATTTGCGCTTTTTAGATGAAAATGAGTCAATTTAGACTATTTTTGGAAAATCGAAAATCTTATCGATTTTGGGAATTCATGAATATTTATGCGGTAATTTATGGAAATTTTTTAAGTGATTTTATAAAAATGTGTGATGTATAGTCGCGGCCATGTATGCCTTCCCTCGTCTACACTTATCTTATGCACGTGATCACATGCGTAAGACAAGTGTAGACGAGGTAAGGCACCAATGGCCAAGACTGTACAAACCACAATTTAAAATTTTTAATTTGGGTAATTTACAAAAATGTTTGCGGTAATTTATCAAAATGTGTAAGCAACACATCATTCATAGTAAACTGACTTGTACTATGACAGTTTATAAGAACTTTCAATTTTATTGTTTAATACACCATATGCCGAACTTACACGAATTTGTTTATATTATACCAATGCCGGTCGAAATTTTGAGGTTGGTGGAGATGGTTGAAACTATTTCGACCTACATTATTAATTTCCTTATTTTTTAGAAAGTTATCATTAACTTTTAATCGGTCTCGCACAGATCACTTTTATATTGTCAAAAAAAAAAAAAAATACAACTACGCTTTTTTCAAATTTTATTATAAATAATTTTGAATTTATTGTACAATATTCAACGACCAGCCGAGGTTGGTGGAGATGATTTTGTGAGGCCCTGGACAAATTTGGAATTTGAATTGAAAAAAATGAATAAATCAATTAGGAAAATGATTGCTTTCTTCATGTATCAACTTAAAAAAGTTTATTGTTACTTATTCTGAAGTAGAACTACGTTGAAATTTTATTTTTATTTATGACATTCTACTTTTATTAATAAAATAGAGAATAACAGAAAAAACTGAGGTCAAGCATAAATAGCAAAAAGAAATTAAAAATTTTTTTTTTCCTATTAACCATTTTTTTTATTTAATTATACTAAAGTAAACAATACTATATGCCAATATTTATTGTATTTATTAGTGAATATTGCTACAAATATTAATTTTTCTTTTTTAACTCCTTGTGGAGACAGGTCAAATTATGACATTTTTTTTCTCTTAAACCGTTTTAACGAAACTAGTAATAATAATAATAATATTTATTGAAACTTCAGCCTATTGGCCCAGAAGTGGACTTGGTTTACACTGTATACTTAACCACACATATATCTCTCTTCACCCTTTTCTTTACATTACACTCATTCATTCTTATTTTTTTATTTTCTTACATTTTCTTAATTATAATTGTTCCTTTTCCTTCCATAGTTTTTTAACTATTCTCACCTTTACCTTATCATTATTACAATCCGTCAATCTTATTAATCTTTGCTTTTCATTATCGCCTAATTCCACGAACCAATCTTTTGTTATATTTCAAAGTCTTACATAGTGTTCTAATCTATCCCATCCTTTATTACAAAATTTACATTTTCTTTTTTCGTCGTCCAACCAATATTTCCTGTAATCTTCAAAATTTCCGCATCTTATTTTCGCAATTAAATCTAATCCATTTCCCTGTTTATTGTCTATTAGATATTTTGGCCAGTGTAATAGGTTATATTAATAACCTATTAATATCACAATCTTTATTCATCAACCTTTCTACCTCTATTAATCCCAAACCGTTTCGATTATAATATTTTCTTCTCTCCACCCCATATAAAGTATTCCAACCTTCTTCTTTTAAAGCGTGCCAATATTTTTTAACTAATCTATCATCACTCATGTCTCTTAATCTTTGCTCAAAAATCACAGCCCTTAAACCCCATTTTATCTTTAATTGGTCAAGTCCTGTCTCCCTTGTAATTAAATATCGCGGTGTATAGAAATCTAGCCTTAGTATCCATCTTAAGTAATCCATAAACACCTTTTCTAATTCTTTTTTAACCTCCCATCCCCAGATTTCTACCCCGTAATCCATGACACTTTCTACTAGATATTTAAACAGTTTCCATCTTCTCAAAAAATCTCCCTTACAACTTCTTTCTCCTAAACTCCATGTTTGCTTAGCTGCTATCATTCCTTTCGCTTTCATTTCCCTAATGTGATCCTTGTAATTCGCATTTTTATTAAAAACGAACCCTAAATATTTAAATTCGTTAACTTCTTCTAAGATTTCACCTTCCCAAGCTAGGTTAACCTTTTTTTCATTTCCTTTTTTTGTTAAATACTAAAAGTTTCGTTTTTTCTGTACTTAATAATAAGTTTTTATCTTTCAAAAAGCATCTTAAATTACTTAACATATCTTCGATTGCAACCTTATTTTTGGCTAAAAGTACTAAGTCATCTGCGTATTCTAGGGACCAAATTCTTTCATTTCCTACTTTCACACCTCCTATTCCCCTATCCTTTAACATTTTATTCATTCCTTTCATATACAAATTAGAGGAGAGGACTAACAATAAGACCACACCCCTGCCTCACACCTTTCTTAACCCAAAATTCTACTGACATTTCCTCGTCACCTCTGATTCTCACTTTTGTTTCTTCATAAATTCCTTTAATTCTCATCACCAGTCGGCCATTTATATTCATTTCTTCCAGTACTTTCCAAAGTTTAGATCTGTTAACAGTATCAAATACTTTCTTAAGATCCACAAAAACTGCATAAAGTTTTTCATTATCCTTTTTCGCTTTCTGTGATAGATAATTCAGTATAAAGATGTTATGCAATGACGATCTTTTTTTTCTAAAACCTGCTTGTGTTTCCGGTAGAAGCCCTTCTCCTTCCACCTCTGTTTCTAATCTACTTCTGAGCAATTCTATATATATCTTATAGGCCGAAGGTAGCAGAGATATTCCACGATAGTTTTTTTCTTTTGATTTGTCTCCCTTTTTAAATAACGGCACTACAATACTTGTTTTCCAATCCAATGGGATCTCTCCTTCCTTCCATATTGTCCTAATTAAATCAATTAATCTTCTCCTCACATGTGCACCTGCCCATCTATATGCCTCGCTAGGGATACCATCGGTACCAACCACCTTTTTTTTCTTTAACTTCATAACTATCTTTCCAATCTCTTCTTCGTTTGGTAGATCTTCTTCTGCGTCCTCGTATACAACATCCTTACTACTATTTTCCTTACTCTGACTATCGTTTCCTTCTAATAACTGCATAAAGTGTGTTTTCCAACGTTTACAACTTATTTCAACTTTAACAATAGTTTTCTTCTTCTTTATTTTTTTATTAAGAAACT
This sequence comes from Ganaspis brasiliensis, assembly GCA_037103525.1. Classification (NCBI taxonomy): domain Eukaryota; kingdom Metazoa; phylum Arthropoda; class Insecta; order Hymenoptera; family Figitidae; genus Ganaspis; species Ganaspis brasiliensis. The sequence continues at coordinate 51,439 of JAZKLR010000841.1, read as the reverse complement.
GCCACACTTCGTTTTCACTTTTAATGTTGCTCAATTCTATTTGTTCTTCTTTCTTCTTCTCTTTTTCCTTACTTTTGAATAGGTTTCTCATTTCTTTCTTTTCCTCACACAATTTTTGCCTTTCTATTAAACCTTTCTTCCATTTGTAATGTAACCCTCTTACCCGTCTCTTCATTTTTGTACAATTTATCTCTGTCCCACCATATTTTACATCCAATTTTTCTTTGTTTCGCCACAGTTTTCTTCCTCAAAATTTGCTTTGGAGATGATTTCCTTTAACTTGGCCCATTTTTCTTCTATCGTTGTTTCCACTATCCCTGTATCCTGTTCTGGAATTTCTGTTTTTTCTTGATACTCCTCAATTGATTCCAACGACCAGCAGATGTACTCCTTTTCTTTTTTCTTCTCTTCGTTTGCAGTTTCCTGGTCCCTTTTCCCGTTGATGGTGAGCAACAGAGGCATGTGGTCAGAGTCCACCCTTTCGTCGACTTTGAATCTTTTTACAACGTCTATACATTCCTCATCTACAATAATATAATCTATGACAGAGCTTCCTCTAGGACCAACATACGTTTATTTCCCTTCCCAATCGCCCTCATACATTCCATTCAGTAAATACCAACCTTACCTTTGAATTTTATTGATTAAGTCCTTGCCTTCATTACTAACTGTCCTATCTTTGCTATTTCTCCGGAAATCGCTTCCAAAACTAGTTTCATTTAATCTACCACCTAAATTCGCAGTCCTAATATTGAAATCTTCTCCTATAATTAAACGTTTATTTATATCTGAATCAATTACTTTTTCCAGATCTTCATTTAGCATTTTTAAGTTTCCAGAATTATAAACCGACCAAATAATGTAATCTACACCTTCTATTTTAATAATCGATTTTATTAACCCTTCCTTTTGCACTTGAATTAAAATATTGCTACTCTTATTCAAACTCTCTGTTAATCCAATAATAAATCCACGTTTCGCCCTTCCCTTTTTATTATTTTTAATAGCTGGTACATATTCCCACAAATATGATTTAGGTAAAATGTCCTTCAATGTTTCCCAACCTTTCTCATCTACCCAAGTTTCGATTAAACTAATAAAGTCAAAGTCAACAACATATTTCCAAAAGTCTTTATCTTTATTCCAAATTCCCGCAGTATTCCAAAACATAAATTTTCAACCTTTTTCTTTTTGTCCCTTACTTTTTTTGTTTTTTTTCTCCACTTCTGATTATTTACGAAAAAACCTCACTTTGATCCTCTTGATCACCTTCGCTTTGCGTTTTTTTTATGCCCCTGATTCTTGCATTTTGATTCAACTTTTTCCCAGAAAGACCAAACCCCATTTTCCCTGACTTTACCAAAGCCTACCTTAACCTCAATTCCTTTTTCTCTTTGTTCTCTAGCCCATTTTACAATAGTCTCCTGTTTTTTTCTCTCTACCCAAGACGTATCATGTTCAATGTAAATTCCACTATCTTTAAGTTTTGCTTTGTTTTTCCAAATTTCCATTTTTTTCTCCCAAGATTCTACTTTTGCAATAATCACTGGCCCACTTTTCCACGCGTTTTCTACTCCCCCCTCTACATTGAGTTTGTTTCGCAGAAATTCGATTATGCAATCTTTTGGATTTTCTTTTTCAATTTTTGCTCCTCTAATTACCATATTATTCTTTCTTGAAGTTCTATCATTTTCTTTACTTTGCTAACCTCAAAACTACTTAACCCTCCCAAACTCCACGTCGAACCCGCGAAACTACCCATGGTCTGTTGGCTAATCTCCGTATCACCCATTGAGCTTTTTTCTGATCTTGTTTCTCTATCAAAACCATTCCCTATCTTTAATTCTAATTCGCTTACCTTGTCTCCCATTTCTGCAATTAATTTATCTTTTTCCATTTCTCTTGCTTTCAAATCTTCCATAGTTTTTTTCAAATCAGTTTTGTCTTTCTTTAGCTTTTCTATTTCTGTTTTCATTGTTTTCAACTCCTTTTTTATTTCTTTTAATTTTTCTTCTCATGAATCGTGAGCAAAAGTGACTTTCCTGGCGTTCGAATCTACATGTAAACGTGTTTGTTTACTGTCAAGACCTTTATTACCTCTACCCGTCATCACGAATGCCTGTTTTATCGATCAAACTTATAATCGTTAATTTTTTCTAATCGCCGCCAAGACCACCACTTCTGATCACTTCGCACCTAACCTCAATTTTTACGTTACACAACTTTGTAAATATCTTTTTAATTTCAGATCTATTCACCCCGCCTACACTTCTACATCCAAATCTGCATACACTTTATCGACAAAAACACTTTTTACTCTATTTTCCACTCGAATCTCTTAGTATAAGAGTCAGAATTTATGAAGTGGCCCCCTATTTCACCAACATTGACAAAAGATAAAAGTCAATACATTTTTTTGTAGTATTAACTAACACAAATTAGTTGCTAAAATAGTTTTTGAAAATTTTGAAAATTTAAAAAGTTATAAACAATTATAATTTTATGTACCCTATTTTTGAAAAATTCATAGTTTAAAGAGTTCAAATTAAAAATGAACATTAATACCCGGAGTTTACTGACAATAATTGTAACTTTTAAGTACCATAACTGACGTACCAAAAAAAAATTTTTTCTATGAAAATTTTTTTATTTTTAATAAACAAATTACATTATTTTCCTGTTCCAAATCGCAAATTAAAGTTTTCCTTTGAGATTACGAAACTCCATACATTCAAGAAGATGTTCATGCAAAAAAATTTTGGTATTCCTTAATATTAAAAAAATTACATGGTTTTTTGTTGCGCGCCCTGTTACGCTTGAGTGCAGTGCACCGGCCGCGACGCGACGCCACGGCAGTGGAACAAAACCGGCTTTTCGTGGACAAATTAACTTGTAGGTCAGAATTCTTGACGGATTAACATGTATTTTTTTTTAATTTACAGCTTATTAAATTGCGCTAAGAACTATTGTGGCCGACTTGTTTATTTGTTGCTTGTGTCAAAATTTATTAACAATTAAGCAATAAATAATTAAATATATTTTTTAAAATTTTATCTAAAAGCTTTGAAATTCAAAGAAAGTACACTTTCTTACAATTATAGTTCAAAAATAAACAATTTCTGTCATAAGTATTTGTTATAAACAATTCTTATAAATAATTAAGCAATTTTTAATTTTTAATTTTGTTGAATTAAAAAAATTTGTTTAGAGTAAGTGCCTGAATTCGTTCTTCATAAATTGACATTTGCTAGAATGTAATTAAATAGCAATAAATTCATTGGTTATAAACAATTACGCAACAAATCATAATTTTTATAAATTAAAAATTCTTTTTTAGACTATTTGTCTGAATTTGTTCTTCATAAATGAACATTTGGCAGAATGTGATTAAATGTCAATAATTTTATTTGTTATAAAAATTTTTGATAAACAATTAAGCAACAATCCATACTTTTGATTATTTTTATATTTATAACAAATAAAATTATTGACATTTAGATACATTATGCCAAATGTGCATTTATAAAGAACGTATTCAGGCACTTAGTCTAAAAAAGAATATTTAAATCATCAAAAATACGGATTGTTGCTTAATTGTTTATAAAAATAGTTTATAACTAATGAATTAATTGCTATTTAGTTACATTCTAGCAAATGTCAATTTATGAAGAACGAATTCAGGCACTTACTCTAAACAAATTTTTTTAATTCAACAAAATTAAAAATTAAAAATTGCTTAATTATTTATAAGAATTGTTTATAACAAATACTTATGACAGAAATTGTTTATTTTTGAACTATAATTGTAAGAAAGTGTACTTTCTTTGAATTTCAAAGCTTTTAGATAAAATTTTAAAAAATATATTTAATTATTTATTGCTTAATTGTTAATAAATTTTGACACAAGCAACAAATAAACAAGTCGGCCACAATAGTTCTTAGCGCAATTTAATAAGCTGTAAATTAAAAAAAAATACATGTTAATCCGTCAAGAATTCTGACCTACAAGTTAATTTGTCCACGAAAAGCCGGTTTTGTTCCACTGCCGTGGCGTCGCGTCGCGGCCGGTGCACTGCACTCAAGCGTAACAGGGCGCGCAACAAAAAACCATGTAATTTTTTTAATATTAAAGAATACCAAAATTTTTTTGCATGAACATCTTCTTGAATGTATGGAGTTTCGTAATCTCAAAGGAAAACTTTAATTTGCGATTTGGAACAGGAAAATAATGTAATTTGTTTATTAAAAATAAAAAAATTTTCATAAAAAAAATTTTTTTTTGGTACGTCAGTTATGGTACTTAAAAGTTACAATTATTGTCAGTAAACTCCGGGTATTAATGTTCATTTTTAATTTGAACTCTTTAAACTATGAATTTTTCAAAAATAGGGTACATAAAATTATAATTGTTTATAACTTTTTAAATTTTCAAAATTTTCAAAAACTATTTTAGCAACTAATTTGTGTTAGTTAATACTACAAAAAAATGTATTGACTTTTATCTTCTGTCAATGTTGGTGAAATAGGGGGCCACTTCATAAATTCTGACTCATCAGTTATGGTACTTAAAAGTTACAATTATTGTCAGTAAACTCCGGGTATTAATGTTCATTTTTAATTTGAACTCTTTAAACTATGAATTTTTCAAAAATAGGGTACATAAAATTATAATTGTTTATAACTTTTTAAATTTTCAAAATTTTCAAAAACTATTTTAGCAACTAATTTGTGTTAGTTAATACTACAAAAAAATGTATTGACTTTTATCTTCTGTCAATGTTGGTGAAATAGGGGGCCACTTCATAAATTCTGACTCATAATACAAATTCTATGCAGCCTGTACAAAGCACTACCATGCACACACACGCCACCTTACCAAGTCCAATGAAAATTGTATATTGTGCAGTAAGAGCAGAAACGAGGTGTTTTCCAAGTGCAAAATTTGCTGCCCGAGCGAAGCGAGTGCAGTGATTTGCACGAAGATGGAAAATCTTCTTTCGCTCGAGGTCGACACGCTGTTTTGTGCAACATCTGTTCAGGTAAAGCACTAATTAATAATTTCGCGGGTACCTACCAGACGAAAAAGTGTGCAGCAAAGTGCACTTTTCTGCACAATATGCAGAAAAGTATACATTGTTGCTACGTGCAGCAATTACCTATTTTGCGTTTACTTTTCAGGCAAGATAAATGGTACTTTTCTTACAGGTGTTGAACAAAATATTTTATTATATATCAAAGTATCTATTGGTTTTTGTTTATAAACATATGCAAATTACGTTTTTACATTGAAATCATAGAAGACAAAAATATTTGGGATTATTCTATATCTTTCAAAAATTATATCTTTCAAAACATGGGGAAAGTGAATTTGTGCACAACGTGGAGAATCACCCATATGGGCCATTCTCTAAAAAAGGACAAATGACGCGTTCACGTCACTTTTTCTAAAAAATAATTTTAATTTATAAAAATTGTGCCAGCCAGACGATAGTATTTAACGTCCCTCAACTAAATTACATGAGAAAGAAAAGGAGAATTTCAAATTATCGGAAATATTCCTGTTTACATAGTGTAAAAACTTCACTTCTTGACCGTTCACGAAGCGTATTTTATTCCCCAGAAAAAATGTGGGCCATAGCGTGGACTCAATTGAGTCCACCTTAGGTCCACGTTAGGTCCACTTTATGAAATTTGCTAGAAAACAAGTGGAAAATAAAAAAAAAATGAATTCCCAAATGAATTATTATGATAAAACTCATCTTTTTAAAGCGATTTAGTCAGATATGGGAAGGCAAATAATTAATTTACGGCTAAAAACATTAGAAATCTTGATTAACGAATATTGAAGTCCAGTTCACATGCTGAAATTGCACCAAAGTCGCGCGAAACTGAGACCATTCAAATTCGTTCAATTGGCAAGAAATCTTTTTAAGAAAGTATGTAACTTGGATAAAAGTGTTCCACGAGCAACAACACCCTGGCAATTAGGCGAAAATTGAAGGAAAATCAAATTCGCTCCCCGTTCGTTCCCCGTTCGATTTTCCTTCAATCCAAACCAAAAAAAAAACAATATAAAATGAGTTCAAAATTATTGCAAATGGTTAATAGATGCCTCCTCTCTCAGATTGCACTTGCACATACTTTAAAAATTGGCAAATTAATAACACAGGCACACAAAAAAATAAAGTTCTCTGAGCTGGGTATGAGACCAATATTTTCCTACGTATTTTGATGCGCTGAATCCGAATCCGTCATCAGAATTGACCCATCACGTCACGTTTTGACCCTAACCTCAAAATCAATAAAATGACAGTCTTTGTTAATTAGAATCTGAACCCAACTTAACTTTAATGCATAACTAGGGCCAATAGAAAGCTTGAACAAAGACTAATGAACAAAGACTGTCATTTTATTGATTTTGAGGTTAGGGTCAAAACGTGACGTGATGGGTCAATTCTGATGACGGATTCGGATTCAGCGCATCAAAATACGTAGGAAAATATTGGTCTTATACTCAGCTCAGAGAACTTTATTTTTTTTTGTGTGCCTGTGTAATCAAAATAGCGAAAAGAAGTAAATTGTTTAAGCCAACTAACCTGCACAGATTGACAATCAATTTGGAAAAAAAATCTAATCAAAATCTAAAATGGTTGATCATACTCAGAAATATACAATTGTAATTATTTAAATTAACAACAAAAATTATCAACCCATGAAAACCACCCTTAAGGATAATATTCTGATAACTGATACTGCGCATTAGTTTCAACTTGTCAAAAAATGAAAATTCAATCAATTTTTACCTCACCAGAAATATTTGGCAAAATACACTAAAAAATTTTCAGTCAAATATAAATTATTTTTCATATCGCTAGATCTAATTTCAAACTTTTTTATCTATTAAAAAACAAAATTAAACAAAAATTAAGCTACCGCGCGTTAGTTTTAACTTGAGAAAAAATAAAATTATATCAATACTTGCCTCGCCAGAAATATTTGGCAAAATACACTAAAAAATTTTTAGTCAAATATCAATTATTTTCCATATTTCTAGATCCAATTTCATACTTTTTTATCTATTAACGAACAGAATTGAACAAAAATTAACCTACTGCGCGTTAGTTTCAACTTCTGAAAAAATGAAACATTTAATCAATTTTTGCCTCGCCAGAAATATTTGGCTAAATACACTAAAAAATTTTCAGTCAAATATCAATTATTTTCCATATTTCTAGATCTAATTTTAAACTTTTTCAACTATTAACTAACAAAATTGAACAAAAAACCTAACGCGCAGTAGCTCAATTTTTATTCAATTTTGTTCGTTAATAGATGAAAAAGTTTGAAATTAGATCTAGAAATCTGGAAAATAATTGAAATTTAAATGAAAATTTCTTATAGTGTTTTGCCAAATATTTCTGGCGAGGCAAAAATTGATTGAATTCGCATTTTTTGACAAGTTAAACTTAACGTGCAGTATCTTCATTTTTGTTCAATTTTTATCGTTAATAGATTAAAAATTTAGAAATAAGATAAAGAAATATGGAAAATAATTGATATTTGATTGAAATTTTTTAGTGTATTTTGTCAAATATTTCTGGCGAGGCAAAAATTGATTGAATTTTCATTTGTTGACAAGTTAAAACAAAGGCACAGTAGCTCAATTTTTGTTCAATTTTGTTAGTTAATAGATGAAAAATTTGAAATTAAATCTAGAAATATAGAAAATAATTGATATTTAACTGAACATTTTTTAGTGTATTTTGCCAAATATTTCTGGCGAGGCAAAAATTGATTTAATTTTCATATTTTCACAAGTTAAAACTAACGCGCAGTAGCTTAATTTTTGTTTAATTTTGTTTTTTAATAGATAAAAAAGTTTGAAATTAGATCTAGAAATATGAAAAATAATTGATATTTTACTGAAAATTTGTTAGTGTCTTTTGCCAAATATTTCTGGTGAGGCATAATTATGAAGGAATGTACCCATATGTATAATAAACGGACAACATTATTCTTTCTGAGTATGTTTTACCATTTTAGATCTTGTTTAGACTTTTTTGGCGCAAATTGATATTATCCTTTTTCTTTTTTTCCGAATGTTATATTTAAGGGTGGTTTTCAGGGGTTGATAACACAGCCACACAAAAAAAAAAAGTACCCGAGTTGGGGAATGAGACTACCCATTCCTTATGTATTTTGATGCGCTGAATCCGAATCCGTCCTCAGAATTGGTCCATCAGATCAAGTTTTGACCCTAACCTCAAAATTAATAAAATGACACTTTTTGAACATTTGGATTTGAACTCGACTTAACTTTAATACATGCCTAGGACCAATAGAAAGCTTGAATTATTACCTTTAAAACGCTTTTTAGACATTGTTCTAGGATGATTTTTAACGAAGTTATGATGGTTTACTTAAAATATGAATTTTTTCTATATGTTAAAAACACATCAATTATTGATGTGTTATTGTGCAAAGGAAAAAAATAATTCTAAGTAAAACATAACTTCGTTAAAAATCATCGTAGAACAATTTCTAAAAAAGCGTTTTAAAGGTAATAATTTAAGCTTTCTATTGGTCCTAGGCATGTATTAAAGTTAAGTCGAGTTCAAATTCTAATGTTCAAAAAGTGTCATTTTATTAATTTTGAGGTTAGGGTCAAAACTTGATCTGATGGACCAATTCTGAGGACGGATTCGGATTCAGCGCATCAAAATACATAAGGAATGGGTAGTCTCATTCCCCAACTCGGGTACTTTTTTTTTTGTGTAGCTGTGTAATTTTTGTTATTAATTTACAAAGTTAGGGTGTATATTTCTGAGTATGTTTTACACTTTCAGATGGTGATTAGATTTTTTTGTACGAATTGCTACATTCCTTCATAATTTTATTAGAATATTATCCTTATGGGTGGCTTTCATGGGTTCATAATTTTTGTTATTAATTTAAATAATTAAATTTTATATTTCTGAGTATGATCAACCATTTTAGATTTTGATTAGATTTTTTTGTGCAAATTGATTGTTGTGCCCCTGTCTGCTACTACCTGTCATACATTTTAATTTTTGTTATCTTAATATCTCATTTTTTTTTTGTGTAATTGAAGTTTTATTTTTTAATTGTTAATTTTGTGGTAGATAAATATTTTAATTTTATTTGGATTTAAATAGTTTACTTTTATATTTAATTTAAGGGGAGATTACACTGATTTTAAGGTTTTTTTCAAAGATTTTTTTTTAATAGTTAAAAAAAATATTTATTACTTAAAACTTTTTCAACATAAAATACAACTTTTAAAGTAATTAAAAACATTTTTTTTTATTTTTTTTTTAATGTAGTCTTAGAAAATGGCTGCCGAATGTGGTCCTGTCTGTAAGTTGTTTACACTCTTATTTTTACACTATTCAACGAAATAACTTGAAATTTGGACAGCATGTTCCTTGAATGTGTAGTTTTCGTGTTGACTAGGATTTTTAAGATCCGCCAATATTTGAAATAGTTATAAACAATTTAAGTTGCAAAATTAAGGTAAAAAAATTCAAAATTCTGTCATTCGGATATTTTTCAGTAAATATTTCTGATTCTAGTCAACACGATAGCTAAAATGGTACAGATTAAGAAAACTTTTTAATTTTTTCATTTCAGATTAACCGTTGCGGAGAAAAAGTGTAAACAACTTTCAGACAGGACCACATTCGGCAGCCATTTTTAAGACTACATTAAAAAAAAATAAAATAAATGTTTTTAATTACTTTAAAAGTTGTATTTTATGTTGAAAAAGTTTTAAGTAATAATTTTTTTTTAACTATTAAAAAAAAATCTTTGAAAAAAACCTTAAAATCAGTGTAATCTCCCCTTAATTAATTGTAACATTTCGTTCTTAAGAAATGAAATAATTATGCTTTCAATAATGATATGAATTAATTAATCAATTATTTTTTTTAAACTTTTGATTTTTGTACTTATATAAGTACTTATATAAACTTTCTTCTTTTCGATATTTTTATTACTAATTTGCCAATTTTTAAAGTATGTGCAAGTGCAATCTGATAGAGGAAGCATCCATTAATTATTTGCAATAATTTTGAACTCATTTTATATTGTTGTTTTGCGTTGGATTGAAGGAAAATCGCATGGGGAACGAATGGGGAGCGAATTTGATTTTCCTTCAATTTTCGCCTAATTGCCAGAGTGTTGTTACTTGCTAAACACATTTATCCAAGTTACATACTTTCTTAAAAAGATTTCTTGCCAGTTTAACGAATTTGAATGGTCGCAGTTTCGCGAGACTTTGGTGCAATTTCAGCATGTGAACTGGACTTCAATGTTCGTTAATCAAGATTTCTAATGTTTTTAGCCGTTAGTTAATTATTTGCCTTCCCATATCTTACTAAATCGCTTTAAGAAGATGAGTTTTATCATAATAATTCATTTGGGAATTCATTTTTTTTATTTTCCACTTATTGTTTTCAAGCAAATTCCATAAAGTGGACCTAAGGTGGACTCAGTTGAGTCCACGCTATGGCCCACATTTTTGCCAGGGCAATCAAAAAATATTACTTTTATTCTACAATGTAATTATATACTTTGTCTAGCAATATCTACTAACTATTTTGTGTTTTCATTTGTCCTTGAAGAAATACAGTAAAATATTCGCAATATTATTTCCTAGGATTAATTTAGTTTTGTGCACCATAGTAAACTCCACTGCGTGACCGGTCACAAATATGAGTATTAAATGAAAATAAAATTAGTTAGATAACAATTCACAGGTAAACAATATATATAGTATTTGTGCAGTTAGGGTCACTGCGAATTAGGATGAAAGAAAAGAAAGTAACCCGTATTAGTATGTTTTTCAATTTAATTGTGGTCGTCGACACAAAGAAAACTGCACTTCGTGATCACAGAATATTTTCATTTTGTACTTCTAAATATTGTTAATATTTCTTATGACAGTTTCTTATCTAACTGAAATGTAGCAAATACCATTAATTGAATGTTAGTAAAATTTATTCTTTTATTACTAGAATTGAATGAATCAGTATATTTTGGAACAGACAAAGACTCCACTTCGTGACCGCAAGTACGTATTTTTACAGGTATATTTTAAAATGTTCATAAACATTATAATAAAGTATTCGATGGTTTTATTTAGGTCCATGTCTTGACATAGGACTATTAATATAAGAATTTTACAAATATTTATTCACGTAAAATCTTAATTCTAAAATTGTTCTTTTTGAGAGAATGACCCTATCAAAAAAATAATGAGAAAACATCAGAAAAAAAATCAGAATTTCTGTTGATTCTTGACAGTAATTGTTGCATTTACTGTCAAAAAGCATGAGAAAGCAAGAAGAAACTTCAGGAAATCGTCAAAAATCATCAGATGTTTTATTACGGTCTCCGGATCTTCTTAGGACCAAGGCAATAAATCATTATCGACGCTTTATTCTTAATGATTTTTGAAGATTCCTGTGTGCATTGTGTTTAAATGTGATTACTTTTCAAAATATTGTGTTGATTTCTGACAGACATTTCATTATTTCTGACTATTTTCTGTTGATTTCTGGATACATTTTGGCTTGAAAAAATAAATAACAAATATTTCTATTGTTATGAAACAAAAAAAAAGCCTAATTTCATTTTTTAAGCTTTTTACATTTCTATTTTACTTACATACATTTTTATTTATTTAACAACTATGGGGTACCTACCTATAACACTATATATATCACGAATGAAAAATCGCACGCACTAGAGGAATCGAACCCGACAAAAAAGTCAAAAGTTAAATGTTGTAAGAGAGCAGTATTTCTTTTCGAAGTTTTATCTTAATAGAAACCTAATAAAGATAAGAAAGGAATTTTTCAAAACTAAATTTAAAATATTAATGTACACACGTTCCACACTTATAATATTAGATTTATTCTAGAAAATTTAATAAATCTCAAATTGTAAAACTATCTTTGATCACTCAAGTTTACAAATTCAATACAAATTGTATTAATAAGCGGATAACTCTGATTCTCTTCAAAAAAGTTTAGAGAATACCATCCAATAATCTGTTTATAAATTTTTTGTCATCAACTATTTTTACAGGGGCGTAAAAACCCCTTAAAATTGCAAATTTATGGAAAAAGCATTAAAAAGCATTTTTAATTATTTTTTGGCAGCTTTTGCAACATTTTGCAAAATTACTAATTAATCCCTTCTAATTATTAATTTTTCTAAACAAATTATTGTTGTTATTTATCAACTTTTAAAGATTAAAGCTAGATACTTGTAACTTGTGATGCTTAAAACAACCAAAAATAAATAATAACTTCAAGATTTATTTATAACAATTGTTCAAACTGATTATTGTTGTTATTTATCAACTTTTAATAAAATAAAGTTAGAGAGTTGTAACGTTTTCTCACTAGCGCAACTTTTTGTTGTAAATAACCAAGAATAAACAGTAACATTAGAATTTTTTTATAACAATTATTTAAACAATTTATTATTGTTATTTATCAACTTTTGACCGTTCAAAGCATAGTAGGTTGCGGAATTTAAAAAAAATTGCAAGGCTTTCACTTAATTGTATCATAAGTCGACGTATAAGTACAATACATTGTTTAAATAATTGTTATAAATAAATTTTAATGTAACTGTTTATTTTTGGTTGTTTTAAGCATAAAAAGTTGCGAAATCCATAATATTACAACAAAACTATCTAAAAAATAATAATAAATATTGTTTATATATAAATTATTGGATTATATATTCTCTGATAATTTTCTGATCTTATGTAGAGAAGGCATAAAAATTACACTAAGAAAATTTTATGCAGTAAGACTATAATTTTCAAGAATAAACTATATACCTTTTATCTTCATATTTTAATTTATGAGGATATGCGGATTACAATAAATAATAAAAGATAATTTTAAATTGTTCAAAAATCACGTATCTTATCTCAATCTAAGAAAATAAACTAAGGTACCCAAAATGTATATTATATAGAAATATAAATTCCAGCTTCACCCCTTCTTACCCCCTGCCCGGTAGTATTCGAAGATCAATTGTTAGGCGAGAACAATAAGGTTTATACCAGGTCTATAAAATAAAATAAGAAATTGCTAAAGTTCTCACAGAACATCAGAACCATGCCATAAAAGTATTAAGAGATTCAGAAAACATCAGAGTCATGAGAAATCAACAAAGCTCTCACAAAACATCAGAATCGTACCATAAAAGTATGTCAGAAATAATCAAGAGCATCAGAAAACATCAGAGTCATGAGAAATCATCAGGATTCCTGATGATTTGTCATGATTCCTGAATATTTTTTTGATAGGGGACCCATATGTATATCCTAACAGTAGCAATAATATGTTGTTTATTATTACTGTTATTGTGATTGTTGTTTTTGTGTATTATTATTGTTGTTTTTGTGTACTATTATTGTGTCTTATTATTCTTATTTTGAATATTATTATATATATCATTATTACTAATAAACCCTATTTTATACTTAAAATAACTACAAATGTTTAAACGACTATACCTTAAAATTGATAATATTAAAATATAATGGATAATATATTTTAATAACATCACATTTTAACATTAAATGGTTGAGTAATGAAGTCATTATTCTTATATGAAATCGATAATATTGTAAAAATGAATTTTTGTAAATAGCTGTTATTTAATTTTCAGTTATTAGTAATACAATACGGTCGCGTTAGTCCGGCATTTGCTTCGCACGATAGTGTCGGATTAGCGAATAGTCCGGATTACCGAGTACTTGCACAAACCTCTATAGTTCGGACAAAATTGTCAACAAGCACTCTGTAATCCGACATTTAGAAACATTTTTTATTTAAACTTGCTTAGTCTCTTCTTTAATTCCATTTTTTGTCTATTATATAATTGTTTACATAAAAAATAAGTAACAATATAATCGTTTTATATAATATAAAGATATATTATTAAGGGGTTATATACACTTAATAGGCCCAAAAAATCGATTTTTTAAGAATTTTTTTTTAGAAGGCCGTTTTATTGAATCATGTGAAAGTTTGTACACTTATTTTAACATCTTTTAAGTGTCTTTTAACATTTTTTATTTTTAAATATTATGATTTTCAACACCGTTATACGTTATCTCCCGGAGCTCCTAAAAAAAAGGCGTCTTGCGGTGAGCAAGATTCTTCTGGACTGAATCATGTAAAATGAAAAAACCAAAAAGATTTCATTAATATAATGTATTATCCTGTAATTAATCGAAGGAATAAGGAAAATAAAATTTTTTGACAAAATGGCGGCTTGTCAAAAAAAAAAAATCGATTTTTGACAAAAATTTTGGCCTTAAATTTGATATAAAAAAAAAATTTTATCGGTAAAAAAACCTTCGATTAATTACTAAAAAAATGTAATTAAGAAGCTTGTGTCAAAATTTAAGACTAATCGGTTGAGGCGTTTTCGAGAAATCTTGCTCACCGACTTTAAAAACACAGTTTTGAGAAAAACGCGTTTAAAGTTTTAAAAGTACTTTTCATCCAGTCAAATGCTCTGACGCGCGTTTACAAACGTGTGCGTAACTTCGAGAATATTGGCCGGATCGACATGAAATTTTCAAGGTGTTTACCTAAATTTATGTACATTTAAATAAGCAAATAAAAAAAAATTGATTTTTTGAAAATGCTAAGTGTATATAACCCCTTAAGTGTCAGTTTTTTGTGGATTTGTGTATGTTAAATAAAAAACAAGTTTTTGGCCATTAATTCCACATTTCTTTTAAAATTTACAATATTTTATAAAAACGACGTTTCGGTAGCTACCCAGTAACAAGGCTTGAATTAGATATAATTAAATATTTCAGAGTTATAATGAAAATGTGATCTTTTTGTATTTAATTTAATTCCTGATTTGAATCCAAAGCTCAATTCATCCAGGAAAATAAATTTGTTGAAAATATGAATTATACTCCATTCGCATAGCGCATTCAAATTGAAGTTGAATTCTGTAGAGAGAAATGACAAATTATCATTTTTAATTACGTTCAATTCTGGCTAGAACTTCTTGGAATGCTTTGGTTCTATTCCACTGACAGCAATAGGTAAAAATTTTCTCCAATTACATCCAATTCTTTTAATAGAAAAATGCAGTACAGTGCTAATTAAAATTAAGAAAATTAAATATTGTTTGTTTTTCAAGCTAAAATTTTGATTTTTTGAAATTCTAAATCTAAAAGTCCTAACAATTATGGATATCCAAAAATTTTTGAAAAAGACTTAGAATTAAAGCAGCTTATCTCGTAAACAGTCACAGATATTACAAATCTGACATCAATTGTGAGTTTGGGTAATAAGTATGTAAACCGAATTTATAAATCATGAAAAACAAGTATAATATTAAAATACTAAATATAAATTATTTATACATTGTAAAAAGGAATAATTTCTAAATGTTGAGTAGCTGGAATTAAAACGAATAGGATACTCTTGTTTTTCTTTGCTGATTTGGAAATTAAGCTTTGGATTCAAATCAGGAATTCAGTCGGATTAAAATTTCCAATTACATTCTATTCCAGCCTTCTTGCCGGGTACCGCTACCCTTATCAAGTTTATTATTTTTTCTTTCCTTTCATAAAATGATTTTGAAAATTACTAAAGCTGTTATATAAAGATTCTTATCTTTCCTTTTTTTTTAATATTAAAAATCATAAAATAAATCAATTAAAAGATTTTTATACATGATGATGATGATTCAAAATCATTTTATGAAAGGAAAGAAAAAATAATAAACTTGATAAGGGTAGCGGTAGCTGACGAAACGTCGTTTTTGTAAAATATTGTAAATTTTAAAAGAAATGTGGAATTTATGGCCTAAAACTTATTTTTTATTTATAAAGATATATATATGCGACAAATAAATTGTGTTATATACAGGGACTGACACGAAAACCGAATTCTGTTTCTGTTTTGAATTGTTGTGACGAAACAAAAATGTACAATCAATATTGTTTTGTATTGAGCCTGAAACGAAAAGGCTCTGAATTACGTTTTCGTCTCATGCCCGAAACGAAAATCAACTCCGAATTTCGTTTCAGTTTCATGCCCGAAACGAAAATCAACTCCGAATTTCGTTTCAGTTTCATGCCCGAAACGAAAAGACTCTGAATTTCGTTTTCGTCTCCTGCAAGAAAAGAATTGTGTTTAAAATTGTTTTTGTGAAATTTAGAGCCTTTTTTATGAGAAACGAAAACGGAATTCGGAGCGGATTTTCGTTTCGGGCATGAAACGAAAACAAAATTCGAAGCATTTTCGTTTCGGGCATGAGACTAAAACGTAATTCAAAGCCTTTTCGTTTCAGGTTTAACACAAAACAAAATTAAATTGATATTTTGTTTCAGTTTTTCAAAACCGAAACGAAACAAAAATAAAATATATTTTGTTTCGGTTTTCGTGTCAGTCCCTGGTTATATAATACAAAAGTTTATGCTCAACAAATGTGATGTTTATTGTCATAACCATCGATTTTTGTTCGCTTATATGGAATAAATTCCCCCACTTAATGTAATACGATAGTTGCCGGATTACAAGGGGTGCCGGATTAGCCGGATGCCGGATTAGCGCGACCGCACTGTATATTATTATCACATTGTGTCAAATTATTAATATTATTCTTATTATATAAACTAACACATTCTAAAAAATACATTAATTAAAAAATGGAAAAAACATATCTTTTTTTAGTCTGTTAAAAGATTTATTTGTCACTGAGAATTTCTTATTACCATTTAATTCCGATTTAAAAAAGGTTTTACTGTATAGGGTGATCGAACCAATTGTCGATGAAATAGTGACACTGCATTAGAATTTATTTAATAACTCATAAATAAAACTACTTACATGCATACCCGGTAAGATGCGTTGAATAGAGAAAAATTAAAATTTCTAGGCTTTAACCTAAAAGTGCAGAATATTGAATTCTTTTGAATAAGCGAATTTTCCATTTTTAAAAAACACTAACTGGGAACGGAATGTCTAAAAAATTAATTTCCTTCAATCCGTATTTCAAGTTTTCAATTCTCTGCTGGCATACTTTTTTTACAACTTTTAATTTCTTCTTTAATCGTTGTGTTTTTCAATTCTACGGAAGCGAGCATCTGCAATTCATGCACGAAAAATCTATTATTTTTCATTTTAATTTTTTACAGAGAATTAGATATTTAGAAAAGTCAATTGATTTTTTGGTGTAGTATCTTTTCTCTAATAAGCTAAAACGTGAATATGCTCCTGAATGTTAAAATGTGACAATCACAGACAAAATAATAGATAATTTATGTTATATTTTCGTGAAATGTGTCCGAGTTTTAATGTAATGTGACAGCAAAAAAACGTCGTGGATTTTTAATCGATTTCCCGAATTTAGTTTAAATATTTAATATAATTAAGGGATCATTTTACAACCTTGAAGCTATAAAGTTATCAGAATTAATTGAATATTTATCTAAATTCTACTTAATTATAGTTAAGTTCGCGAATAAAAGTTTTTTCGGTTATGTTACCTTGATAGATGACATACTTTTTTAATTTTGTGAAATATCTTGAAATGAATACTTTTTGATTTTTTAATGTTGATTCTTAATCAATAAATTTGCTAAATGCACATATTTTGATTTTAGTTTTAGTTTAGTTTTAGTTCAATTTATTTCTTACAGATTTAATATAACACTGGGAATTAAAAATAATAAAAAAATTTATGTTTCAATCTCCATATTGGAGTTTTTCAAAATGGAAAATTCGCCTATTGAAGGGGATTCAGATTCTGAATTCTTTTTAATTCCTCTGTTCTTATAGGGTAGCAACGGTTTATTTGAATAATATATAATCAAAGTTTGAAATTCTGATATGATTTTCTAGTAAAAAAATAAATACATAAAGAAAAAATTAATATGAAAATTTATTGCATATAAATACCGTTTGTCGAAGCTGCGATACCAATCGCTCGATTTCTGGACCCAATTGTCGTTTTATTTACTTTAAAAAAATGCTATTACTTAAAATTTAGGAATTAAAAAATGATTATTTATCTAAGCTTTTTGATTAAAAACATAAATAAACACATGTATTATAAAAAAACTTTAAATTCTTTTGAAATTAAAGTATCTTACCGGTTTCTTTTCTGACGTTTGTAAACACAAGGGATTTTAACCCCATAAAAACAACAGAAAGTGTTGTTAAGGAAACGTAACTCGACAATTGGAGTTCGGTCAAAATAAAGAACCATTTGCCGTGTAATCATTTTATTTAAACTATTAAATACTTTTATTAAACCAACGTTTTAATTTTCAAAAACTTTGTTCTTTTCTGTGTATAATGATATACTTATAAAATACTTTTAAAATATACGACTTTTCGAATTTAAATTATGATAGTCGTATTGTGAATGAAAACAGCGAATGGCGACTGTCAGCCTGATAATGTTGATACAGCATATTAAAACATTTAATTCTAGAAAAATGGTCTTTAATCATGTAAAGAAATATTTTTGTATGTTTACACGAATTATTCATTGATAATGTAATACAATTATATTTTATATTTATAGTGTGATTTACTTTTTATAAGCAAAAGTAGTCAGTGAGACTCGACAATTGGTACCGACTCGATAATTGATTCCTTCACCCTATATGATTTTAAAAGAATTAATTAATAAACTTACAATTAGTTTTTAAACACTTTTTACTGATTTCTGTTTTGATATATAAGTAGTGACATATTAATCTAGATAATATATTAATACTTAAATTATTATGTGCAATTACTTTTCTGTAACACTAAAAAGGTTATGTTTACAAGTCTTCTTCTTCTTAAATGACTTTTGGCGTAGCCGACTGTCACAACTGCAATGTTTACAAGTGATGTTTACAATTTATGGTGATTCGGTAATTTTACCATAGAGATATAAGCATGATCCAACTAACAAGGTCTCGCCACGCGCAAGTAAAAAAAACACGACCAATCAACGCTCGAAACATGCGGCCGACATCTTGGCAAAGTTTACGCGGCAGAATAAATTGAATTCAAATTGAATGAAAGTAATATTTATTGAAAAAAACCATTATCAATAGTATATATTATGAAAAATCGAAATTATCGACATAAATAAATTATCCCTGCAAAAGAAAGTAAAGGAAAATTGATCAAACATTATAAATGTAATATAAAGAAGTCCATCAAAACTAAATAATTTTTTTGTTTTGAAATTCATTGATTTATTTATTAAACACATGAATCGGGTAATAATATTTTACATCCAAAGTAGTTATTCACACAATAATAACAATAATTATAATACCAATAACCACTGAGCGAAACTTTTAACTTTTTAGTATGCCTAACAATCCCTCAATACAGTGAAATGTATGTTTTTCTCAACATTTCACACATTTATCGATGTCGATCCTTCTTTTTTTTTTTGGTTTTGAACCTTTTCTCAAAGCATTAAAAGATATTTGTGTAATTAATTTAATAATACTAAACAAAATATATATCGTGTACTTACGTAAACGGGATCCTTTTTTTTTGCGGAATAAATGTTCTAATAAAAGTAACGTAAAAATTTATCCTCGTGCAGCACTATAACTTCAATTATTATGATCACCTGATTATATGTAGTAGAAAAATTAAAATCACTGAAGAACAGTTTTAAACAACAAAAATTCTGCCACGCAAGCACTACGCAAATGAGTACTATTTTCCAAAGTCACTTTACTCATGCCTATGGATCGTTACAGATTCATTTAAAACTAATTATCCATAATTACCAAAATGACTGAGTGTTTTAGGTATTTTTAAGGTACGATTTGAATGATTTCGTACCTAGAAAATGTAGAATGTTTTCTTGTTTCTAAAACTGACATAATACCATTCTAAATGTTTATAAGTGTAAAAATATAAATAACTCAAAAATACCTGGACCAGGTATTTTTCTAGTCACTATGTATGGGTAGGGACATAAAATAAATAATTTTTTTTTTAATTTTAAATTATATCCTACTTTTTATCATAATGTATAATAATTATAATTTTATACATTTATATATGTATATCATAAATTTATATTGTAGTATATTATGCATTATTAAATGAATAAGTATTAAATTAAAATTAATAAAAAATTATTTAAGAAATTATTAAATAAATTATATAATACATTATAATATATTATATATTTTATAATTCTAATATATTTCATAATTATCTATAGATAATTATGGCAATGGCTAATAATTTCACAGATTTACTGCAAATATTATTTCAAAAATTTAAATATATAGGCGCCTTAATGTCAGCAACCAATCATCTGCCGTCTAGTAAGTCAGCTGACTAATTCAAGATGGCTGCCGTAAGTTTCAGCGCAGAACAGTTTCAATTCTGTACGCCTAATGGCTAGACCTTGTTAGTTGGATCATGGATATAAGAATAGAGTGCGCGAGTCATACAATAAGGATATTCAAGTTGGGTGGGGAGAAATTCAAAATGGCGGCTACCTGGATGACAGGTTTGCATTGCAGTCAATGGGACGAAATCAGTTTTTGTACAATAACTTTTAAAAAACAAATTTTCGAACCTATGTTTATCAACAAATTATTTTTCATTTATCGAAAGCTATTTTTTAAAGTAATAAAATTATGCAAAATTTTTATATGAGTTTTTATTATTTTCAAAAATAGCTTTCGATAAATGAAATATAATTTGTTAATAAACATATGTTCAAAAATTTGTTTTTTAAAAGTTATTGTACAAAAACTGATTTCGTCCCATTGACTGCAATGCAAACCTGTCATCCAGGTAGCCTAGAGTTCCTATAAAGAGAGTTAGGACACGTGCCCCCTTCCACTAGCCTGTTGACAAACCGGAGACGGAAGTGACGATGAAGTAATTTGTGTGATTGGTTGAAAAAGGCGGGCGAAATTTAAAAATGTCTGTTAAGAAAGCATTTTAAAATCAACGCGCTCTTTTCAGCCAATGAAAAAACTTTCAATACACTTCCGTCTCCGGTTACGCTGAGCCAATCAAAAGTTGAACCTCACGTGTCCTAACTCTCTTTATAGGAACTCTAAGGTAGCCGCCATTTTATTATATATATCTCCTTATAGAGATTTGTGATGTCACAAATCAAGAAGGTTAGGTCACTTTGTCAAGAAGGTTAGGCGCAGACCCAAATTTACATTAAGCTACATATAAAGGGATTTCTAATATAAAAGGTATTTTAGACTAATTTATTTAAAAATTGCGTAAATTGTTGCTATTAGAAGATGGAACATGTTTTTTTACATTTTTAAAATGTATTCATACTCCTTGTCAATTAATTAAATTAGTATTTAGAAGCCAAAAAAAACAATCACACTGACAGAACTTTCTAACCTACTTTGAATTTTTCACTATTTTTTTTTGCATTTAAAAATAAAGCAGATAACCGATAAAAAGGATGATTATATTACAAAAACGTAAAAAAAATATGTTTTATCTTTTGCCTTTAATAATTTTAAAAGTTTTTTATTGAATTGTCATAAAAATCACTTTTTATTCAAAATCCCATTATAACGTAATGTAAATTTGGGTCCGAGCCTAACCTTCTTGACAAAATGACCTAACCTTTTTGACTAGTGACGTCACATTAAAATACTCTATTGGCCAGCCCTATCTGACTGCTGTACAAACCACTGCGCCGTTCGTGATGCCTGGAAACTCGAAATTTTAGATGTCGCCACTTTCCTGTCCCCCTCAGAAATGCGTTGTTTCTAAGTAAATAAATTCTTTTTCAACAATTTAAAGTTATAAAATATTATTTTTTTATGAAAATATGTAATACAAAGGAGAGTAAATTTAAATATAGACTGATTTTCATAAGTGTAAAAGTGTGATTTCAGTGATAAATGGCAAAAATCAGGTGTTTTGTGTCCAATTGCAAGTCAGGTTATGTCACAATCCAGGAAAAAATTGCGGTTTTTCTGTGTCATGATGGCACAACCACTTTACCATGCTTTTAACCATAAAATTTATTCTGGCCATAGCATTTTGATACTTTTTAATTAATTCCTCATCCTTCCGCCCAGAAAAACTGCAATTTTTTTCCTGGATTGTGAGATAACCTGATTTGCAATTGGACACAAAACATTTGATTTTTGCCATTTATCACTGAAATCACACTTTTACACTTATGAAAATCAGTCTATATTTAAATTTACTCTCCTTTGTATTATATATTTTCATAAAAAAATAATATTTTATAACTTTAAATTGTTGAAAAAGAATTTATTTACTTAGAAACAACGCATTTCTGAGGGGGACAGGAAAGTGGCGACATCTAAAATTTCGAGTTTCCAGGCATCACGAACGGCGCACTGATTTCAATGGGAATGACCAGTAGTCGGATAGGGCTGCTATTGGCCAAAGAAGATGGAAATACGGTTACGGGACCAGAGCATGAGACAGAAAAGGACAGAAACAGTTTTTTCCTTTATTATCTCATGATACACTGTAAAAAATTCCGTTGTATTTTTACACCGTGACACGATGGAAATAAATCGCTTTACGTGATACGTGATAAATTTACAACGTGTTACGATGAAAATATTCGACCGACATGCAACAATTTCACGTACGACGTCGTGAAATCACAGACGATGCAGAGAAATCAGAATGCATTGTTATATTACTACGTGATACGTGAAGCGAAATATTTCCATCGTGTTACGTAGTAATTTTACAAGGCGTTGTGATTTCACCACGTTATACGTGAAACATTTACAGTACGCTTCAATTTAATTGACCTCGTCGGGACCGGATGAAACATTTTAATAGACCCTTCCCACTCTTTACGCAAGTACACTGTAAAAAATACTTCGGGAATATTACGTCAGTATTGTAATGTTACTTTAGAAACTTTCTGTAATATTACTGTTTGTCAAGTAGGAATAATACTACTCAACTTGTACTTATACAGCTTTCAGCAATGTAATATTACATTTTTTAGTAAATGTACATTCAGGGTTGTGAATGTACTACTTTGGTAGTAGGTAATAGAAGCACCTACTTCTATAGCAGGAATTTTACATTCGCAAACAATTTTACCAAGGGAATTAAAATTACAAGTTTGGTTGTTCATTTTACCACTTTGATATAGGTTATTTTACAGATAAAAATCTGTTTTTTTACGTAAGTGATAGTGGAAATATTCCATATTAAAAATAGTATTATTACTTTCAAATGTGAAAATCCCACTACAGAAGTAGGTAAAAATCGCTCCTACTTCCATAGTGGTAAAATTACCGAATCATTTTTTTCAGTGTACCAAAAACATTTTGCACGTGAGGGGAAATGTAACATTTTCCCTTACGTGCACATGAGCGGTAGGGATAATTTTGTTCATTTAAAATGTACGGAAAAGTTCAAATAAAATGGAGGTCAATTAAATGGAAGAGTACTGTATCCCAGTAAAAAAAAAATAATTCGGCACACACGAAAATAATTGGGTATGAACGAGACCTGTACTCGGTCTGGCGTATAGACCGAACTGTGATGTTTTCCCGTATTATTTCCGATTGTGTGGAATTCAATTCTGTTGCCGTGATTAAATTGAGGTTATATGAGCAGAGTTTTTGATGTTATTTGAAAGCAGTGGTGTTTTGACGTGTAGAAATGGCGGTTAGGAAAATAATTTTGATAGTTTGTTAAAATATTAAAAAGTAAAATGTGACAGAAACGACTGGATTTACCATGCGATCAAGTCAGGTTCTTATGGTAAATCCAGCCATTCGAATCACATTTACCATACGAACCTGACTTGATCGCATGGTAAATCCAGTCGTTTCTGTCAGATTTTACTTTTTAATATTTTAACAAACTATCAAAATTATTTTCATAACCGCCATTTTTACATGTCAAAACACCCCTGCTTTCAAATTACATCATAAACTCTGCTCATATAACCTCAATTCAATCGCGGCAACAGAATTGAATTCCACACAATCGGAAATAATACGGGAAAACATCACAGTTCGGTCTATACACCAGACCGAGTACAGGTCTCGTTTATACCCAATTATTTTCGAGTGTGCCGAATTATTTTTTTTTACTGGGATGTACAAGCCATTTTCAAAACGAATAAATATTTTCATCGCAACACGATGAAGTTCTACACTCGAAGTGTAGTTTTACAATCGCGTTGTATTTTTATCACGTATTGCGATGGAATATTACAATATAGATTTAATGTTTGGGACGGAAAAATACTTTGCATTGTAATTCTGCAAGTAATTTTTTTTACAGTGTAATAAAGGACAGAGACTGTCTCTGTCCTTTTTTGTCTCATGCTCTGGTCCCGTAACCGTATTTCTGTCTGCTTAGGCCTTATTTTCCATGCGAGTCAAGGTACTGGCACATATGGGAGAACAGAAGAATAGTGGAATAGAATAAACCAATCAGGAAATGCTTTCCAATGTAACCAATTATCTGATTCGGCTATTCTATTCCTCTATTCTCCTATTCTCCCACATCTGCCTGTACCGTCAGCGGGATGTCGATAAAAAGAGACACCCTACGGAATACGAAAGCCCCTATGCGCCATCTCGCAAGCAACCGCGCAACCAACTGGCCAGTCGGTTTTTTTTCATGCTTGAAACTGCCAAACCGTGCCCAGAGATCGGAAATTGACATGTCATTTTAGATTTTGAGGTAAAATACGTAGACAACTGTAAACAACCTAGGTAATTTACAATTTCAACATAGCGGCAGTAGAAAAAAACTTTTTGTTCTAAGTTTTTGATTCTATGAATGTCTTTTATTAATTTTTAAGGGTGTTATTATATATTTCGGCTAGTTTTAAAATAAATTATGCAATTATTTTGGTTTTAGATTTTACTTTTAGGTTATGTTGCATACGTATTTTCGTAGATCATGTAATATTTATAAGGGACGTAAATTACGTAGAATACTTCTCCGGTAAATTGCTAGGTAATTTACATGTAAACAACTATGTAGATTACCTCAAGAAATTTACGTTCGGCAGATATCACTGTCTCTCTCACTCTCATGATTTTCTGCTTTCGGTTTTGCGTCAAAGCGGAAAAGCGTAAAACCTTGCTCCAATCAGAACGCTCAATTAGAATAACTTCCATTATAGAACATACTCTTATTAGTTGAACGCTTTCCATTTTCTGCTTTGACGCTGTCATAGGACGGGACCATACCCCCTATCTACCCCCCTATCTACATGGAAGCTGATTCTGCGTCAAGCGTCAAAACGCGCAATAAAGCCAATGAGAGAGAAGAGGACGGCAACAATAACAAACATTGTCGGTCCTTGTCTCTCTCACAATTCTATGACTTTATACGTTCCGCGTATGTACCACGAAGTAATAGTAAGGAGACCGATCTCCATTGAAATGTAATGTCCGAGAAATATGCACGAAAATTGCCAAGTTCACTTCGTGATAACCAGCTCTGTTGAGCATGCGCCTTGGACTCAAATGTGTTCATTGGTTCCAGCCAGAGATGGGTAAACGTCACGTCACACGGAGTTTTCGACGTATAAGGGCGCAATTACATGTCTGCGTCGAACGCTGCGTATTTGCGTTGAATAGTAAGGGAGAGAGAGACAGAAATATAGTCACATCCTTTTTCCTCTCACCATTCAACGCAAAAACGCAACGTTCGACGCAGACATGTAATTGCGCCCTAATACATGGTATTCTACATTATGTAAAATACGTATTATACTTATAAAACCCCCCACTCCCTTAAAAATACATTGATGTAGAAAACTCTGGAGGTAAAATACATGGTTTTCTACATGTAGAAAACCATGTATAATACGTCATGTATTATACTTACCCATGACTGGTTCCAGCTGTGAAAGTGAGGTTATATTTTTGTCTCACTCGCACACTTTTCATGAGAAGAAAAGAGACAGTCGTATGCTTACCCAGTGGTAAGCCTATGTCGGCTTTCATGTCCGAAAGACGTCTTAAGCTCAAAGCCCAACGAATACGGTTACGGGAGCAGGGCATGAGATAATAAAGGACAGAGACTGTTTCTGTCTTTTTCTGTCTCATGCTCTGGTCCCGTAACCGTATTTCTATCTGCTTAGGCCTTTAAGGACGTTGGAACTCGAAAGCTGAGTGGCTTAGAAACACTTTTTCCTCTTTTGCTCGAAAATTTCCCTTTTATAAATTTTTTTTGAAAACACTGGACACTTTTTCAAAAAAAGGGCTATGATAGACAAAAGTATTTGAGATAAGGAATTTTTTAAACATTTGTTTTATGCAAACAAATGTGCCTACGAACGTCAAAATTAACTCCCAATTAGACATTGCAAGATTTTCCGTAAAAGATGACCACCGCTCGTCAGCTGGGCACGGGCTACGTGACATGGGCCTCAAGTGAGATGGCGGCGGCCATCTTTTACCAATAATCTTGCAATGTCAAAACGGGAGTTGTTTGCATAAAACAAATGTTTAAAAAATTCCTTATCTCAAATACATTTGTCTACCATAGCCCTTTCTTTGAAAAAGTGTCCAGTGTTTTTAAAAAAAATTCATAAAAGGGAAATTTTCGAGCAAAGGAGGAAAAAGTGTTTCTACGCCACTCTCAGCTTTCGGGTTCCAACGTCCTTAAGGACGTCTTTTAAAAATTTTTGCCAACTGGGTACTGTGCATGCTTCAATCGACTTGGGTGATCTTCTGATAGTGAACTTGGCAATTTTCGTGCAGGTTTTCAGTCATCTATAGAAACCCTTTCTACAAGCAGTTCGAACTCCTTTCTATTACTTCATGGTATGTACAGTAGTGTTCAGCGATGCCTTCCCAGTTGACGCTTGTCTTACACATGTATTACTCATTTGTTTCTGTGTGAAAAGCCCTAAGCACAATGAAACTTTAAATCGCCAAATCGTGAAATTTTAGTTCTTAAGAATGAGATAGAAAAAGGCAGGTATATATGTCTGTCCTTTTCTATCTCATTGCTTACGAACTAAAATTTTCATTCTGCTTAGGGCTAAAGACAAGCGCAGACTAGGAAGGCATCCCTGTAATAAGAGGGTTATTGAGCAAGCGTTTTGGCTAGTTGAGCAAGCTCTCTGCTCAATTGTCCTAACGAAATATGGACAATTGGGCTGGTTGCTCATTCACCCAATGCATTGAGTCCAATAATCCACAAGGTATTTCGAGCTTAAAACTGGAGAAAAAGCGACTTAATATTGATAAAACACTAAGAAAAGTTAAATTAAGCATAAATACAAAAAATTAGATAATAAAAATACGTATATTAAGAATAAATAACATTTTCGAAAAGACGTGATCTATTGACACTCAGAGAGCAGAACACCTGACTAGCAGAATAGACATAGCCAATCAAAATCTTTCTACCGCGAGAGACTAAATTGTGATTGGCTACGTCTATTTTGCTAGTCAGGTGTTCTGCTCCCTGTGTGTCAATAAATCACGTCTTTTCGAAAATGTTATTTATTCTTAATATACGTATTTTTATTATCTAATTTTGTGTATTTATGCTTAATTTAACGTTTCTTAGTGTTTTATCAATATTAAGTCGCTTTTTCTCCAGTTTTAAGCTCGAAATACCTTGTGGATTATTGGACTCAATGCATTGGGTGAATGAGCAACCAGCCCAATTGTCCATATTTCGTTAGGACAATTGAGCAGAGGGCTTGCTCAACTAGCCAAAACGCTTGCTCAATAACCCTCTTATTACAGGGATCGTTGAACACGACTGTACGCATAATAAGGGTGGCAAAAATATCGATACTGTCGATAACTATCGATAGATTTCTGTTGTCGATAACTATCGATAGTCTTGAAGGCTTAACGATACTATCGTTAAGTGACGTCATCTTGTATCTAAAATCAATACATAAAGTTTAATGGCGCTTTCATACCTCGTTCGGTAACTTTACTTTTCTCTCATTCTAGTACACAGCAGTGGCATAAGTTTGTCTCGTTCTCGCACTAATTATGTGTATCCTGGACGGTCTGGGAACATAACTAGTGCGAGAACGAGTGAAACTTATGCCACTGCTGTGTACTAGAAAAAGAGAAAAGTAAACTTACCGGACGCGGTATGAAAGCGCCATTAAAGGTCTGAGCAAAACAAAGAAGTAAACAACTCAACTGCGGGAAACATAATTTCGAAAAGGAGATCGAAATTAAACCCGCAATTGTCAAAAAAATTAATATTTATATTTTTTTGTTAAAAATAGTTTCTGTTAAAAATAATTTTAATAATTTTAAATAAAGACTGAATTCATTAAATTTATTGTCTTTTTTTTTAAATTTTACTCATTCTTCAATAATTTTTTGAACCTTGTAGTTTAAATTTTTAATTTTCCCGCCATGGACTAATGGAGGGGGTAAACTATCGATACTATCGACAACTATCGATAGATTTTTCGAAACTATCGATAGTTGTCGATAGATTTTTTTATCGATATTTGCCACCCCTAAGTCCCTAACGCATATCCTCCAGTGTTGCCCTTTTGAGTACAATTGTACCCAAAAAGTACAATTTCAAAAAGTTGAGTACCAAAGTACCACATTGAGTATTTGGGTACAATCCACTTAGTACACTTTCGAAATCGAGTACATATGGGTACAATTTTAGATTTGTGTTTTAATTTTTTTTATTTGCTTGAATATTATCATAATTTTACATGATCCAACAAATAAACCTAACGCACAATGAAAAATCGCTGATCGTAAGAATGAGAGAAAGTAGGACAGACATATATCTCTGTCCTACCTCCTCTCATTCTTACGATTAAGGATTAGCGATGAAAGGTTCATTGTGCGTTAGGCTATACATGATTTGTAAGGTTATTATTTGATTAATTTAGATGTCCTATTTTCTCAAGATTAATTTACAATTAATTTCATTATCGTTATATTATCGTACTGTCTATTCGTATTGACGTGTTTCGTAACTTTTCGTGAAATTCTTAAACAATGTGGATATCGTAATAAACTAACCAATAAACATTGTAGTAAATATTAATCATAGTAAATAATAAAAATAAATAAATTATTTATTTAGATTTTACTGTTAAACACTGTTAAAATTAATATTTCTTATTAATAAATATATTTTATAAATATTTTAAAAATATTTAAATTTCGCGCCCAATTTTCATTATTGCGCATGCGTTGTTAATAAGAGTACATTTTGTGCATTTGAGTACACTTTCTAGGTACAATCTGAATTTTCATTGTGGCAACTCTGATATCCTCAGAATCAGCTTCCACGTAGATAGGGGGTAAAGCCCAAAGCACAACGAATATGGTTACGAGAGCAGGGCATGAGATATAATAAAGCACAGAAACTGTTTCTGCCCTTTTCTGTCTCAGGGCGCAATTACATGTCTGCGTCGAACGCTGCGTTCTTGCGTTGTATGTTGAGAGAGAGAAAGACAGACATATAGTCACATCTTTGTCACTCTCACCATTAAACGCAAAAACGCAACGTTCGACGCAGGCATGTAATTGCGCCCTCATGCTCTGCTTCCGTAACCGTATTCGTTGTGCTTTGGACTGTTGACGTGAATTAGACGAAAACGAGGAACCGGTGCGCTGTTTCTATGTTTTTCGTAAAAAATAGAGAAACTTGAAGCAGGTGCGTTCATGATAAGTGAATGTTTATGAATGTTTATTTTTTTAATAATATATGAAGGTAAGTTGGTTTGTTTATTAATAATATATTTTTTACTCTTGTTTATGCATTCATTTTAATTAATGAGCGAACTTTATTTAAAAAGTGAACGTGAAATATGTATTTTTAATACCTAACCTTAATTTTGAAATAGTGTGAAAATAATTGTTTTTCAGTTACTATTACCAAATCGAAAACAATTTTAACTTCTTCTAATTTTAGAATTATGAATTACTTATTAATATAATATTTCGTGACATTAAAATCGAATTTTTGACAATTGAATTGAAGTGAAGAACTTGATTTTAATTTTGATTTTTTCAATTACTAAATAATACACATATACTTCTAATTTTATATAAATGTACAAAAAACTTTATGCAATTCTTAAAATTGAAATAAAACGTCAAATCTGTCATATCAATTATTAGGTCGTCGAAATAAATTTGTATAAAACTTATTAAATGGTGTACAATAATTGAAAAAATTAAAATCAATTTCTTCACTCCAATTCAATCGTCAAAAATTCGATTTTATTGTTACAAAATATTACATTAATAAGTAATTCATAAATCTAAACCCTACCGGAAGGCTTCTATAATCTGAAGCCACACGCTGTGAAAATACAACACGAACGTTTTTCCTCCACACAGGCGTACTTTTACCACGTATGACGTTGAATTTTTGCAGTTAGAATGTACCGTGCGAAACTAAAGATATTATCGAAACCAAGATCGGAACCACGAAAGAATTGTTGGAAATTAACTCTGATATGAGTACGCGTGCGCGGCGCACTGTTGCTATCTTCGTTGCTCCCAAAAGTAGAATGAGAGAGAAAATTATTATGGCGAAACGTCAATTGACTTTTGAGGTTATGTTTATTAATGTAAACATGTATCGATCAGGGGGGTGACATTGATGAGTTGAAAACGTGCCGACTGTTGAAAGTGGCCGATGGCGGCGCTAGGTGTTCACAGACCTGAATTCAATTAAAATGCATGGGATAAAACACAAAAACGTTATTTTTGCTTATTTTAATTAATTAAATCGTATTCATTTTTATATAATATTGATTTAGAAACTTTTAAGCATATTTCAGAAAATAATTCATTTTAGAAATGCGTAAGTTATTTAAATTATAAGGAAAATTGTGTTGCCCTTCTCGGCGGGAAATTCAAATAAAATAATTCTTTTATTACTATTTATTATTATTATTTATTTATTTAATAATATTTTACAAAATTAACAAGAATATGTTTAAAATATTTTAGATAAATGCAAACATTATTTTATTTGAATTTCCCGCCGAGAAGTGCAACACAATTTTTCTTATAATTTAAATACCTTACGCTTTTCTAAAATGAATTATATTCTGAAATATGCTTCAAACTTTCTAAATCAATATTATATAAAAATAAAGACGATTTAATTACTTGAAATGCGCAAAAATAATGTTTTTGTGTTTTATCCCATGTATTTTAATTGAATGGAGGTCTGTAAACAACTGGCGCCGCCATCGGACACTTTCAACTCTCGTGACATTTTTTACTATGTCAAAATCAGCCAATGTCACCCTCCCTGTAATAAGAGGGTTATTGAGCAAGCGTTTTGGCTAGTTGAGCAAGCCCTCTGCTCAATTGTCCTAACGAAATATGGACAATTGGGCTGGTTGCTCATTCACCCAATGCATTGAGTCCAATAATCCACAAGGTATTTCGAGCTTAAAACTGGAGAAAAAGCGACTTAATATTGATAAAACACTAAGAAACGTTAAATTAAGCATAAATACACAAAATTAGATAATAAAAATACGTATATTAAGAATAAATAACATTTTCGAAAAGACGTGATTTATTGACACTCAGGGAGCAGAACACCTGACTAGCAGAATAGACGTAGCCAATCAAAATCTTTCTACCGCGAGAGACTAAATTGTGATTGGCTACGTCTATTCTGCTAGTCAGGTGTTCTGCTCCCTGAGTGTCAATAAATCACGTATTTTCGAAAATGTTATTTATTCTTAATATACGTATTTATATTATCTAATTTTGTGTATTTATGCTTAATTTAACGTTTCTTAGTGTTTTATCAATATTAAGTCGCTTTTTCTCCAGTTTTAAGCTCGAAATACCTTGTGGATTATTGGACTCAATGCATTAGGTGAATGAGCAACCAGCCCAATTGTCCATATTTCGTTAGGACAATTGAGCAGAGGGCTTGCTCAACTAGCCAAAACGCTTGCTCAATAACCCTCTTATTACAGGGCTCCTGGTATCGATATATCGATAGTAATCGCGTACTGCGCATGCGTACTAATATCAGAGTTAATTCCAACACGTGAACCAAGACAGAATTTTGCACGTAAAAATCAGCGAGTGCAGTCTCATTATTCCTTCGTGATCGAAACGTTAAAATGCATTGCACTGTAAAGCCCAAAGCACAATGAATACGGTTACGGGAGCAGGGCATAAGGTCACTCGAGGTTTTTTACGTAATTGACAGGTATTTTACATAAGTAAAATACGTTATTTTGCCCTCCATTCCCAAAAAATATATTATGTAAGCACAACGAATAAGGTTACGGGAGCAGGGCATGAGATAATAAAGAGCAGATACTGGGGCCGTATTCTCGAAAGCACGCGAGAATTCTCGCATGCGTAAAATGTCGAATGGTTAATCTCGCATGCGACTTTAAAACTGTATTCTCGACGACCGTTCGAGATAGGTTGTTCGGAAATTTCCGTGTGCGACATTTAGACAGTGTTGCCGTCGTTTCGAAATACTATTATACCAATAAGAATTAAGGTAGAAGAGAAAAGTGATCTTACGGGAAAAAAAAACAATTACGTTCTTTAATGCTTGCAGATTGCGGGCATTGAATTTATATAAAAATACCTTACTGATGTAAACAATAATTTTTAAACATTCATAAAATATGTGATTACTCTTCATTAAATCAATAAATATACAAAAATTACGTATACTTATATTTTTATAAAGAATAAAAATAATTACTCAAGGAACATATATATAATCCTTAAATGAAAAAAGCATGTACCACACATGTATTTCTTTTGGCTGTCACTCTAACCTAACCTAATATTATAACTTATATATTATTCACGAATTTCATAAGAAATTATTGGTTGATTAAAGAAATGCTGAGTTCCAAAAAATGTTTTTGACCAATTTATTCCAATTTCAATTATTTAATCAATCGGAATTTATCTTGTCTACATGATTCTTTTACAAGACAACATAAATATATTTAAAATGTTTAAACTATCGCTTGATTTAAAGCTTTTTTCACTGATACTTATTGAAATAGCTTCATAAAATAATTTAAAAAATGTTTATATAAAGTTTTTGATTTACAATACTTATGCTTTTGATTTTTAATTTCGGCATTCAGGTTATTTTTAATTATTTACTTTAGTTCATGCCCGCTAACACTACTTTGCATTATATACGTTTATTACATGTATGACACACAACCTTATTTCTCACTAGCATTTCGTATTCGACTTTGCATCTCGAGTGGCCACTACCCACTCGAGACGAACCATTCGAAAATTATCGCATACGACATGAAATCTCGCATGCGACACACGTTCGAGAATAGCTTTTTCAATCTCGCATGGCATGTCGCATGCGACATCTAGGGTCATCGATTCGAGAATACGGCCCCTGTTTCTGTCCTTTTCTCATTCATGCTCTGGTACCGTAACCGTATTTCTATCTGCTTAGGCCTAGAATTCCTATAAAGAGAGTTAGGACACGTGAGGTTCAACTTTTGATTGGCTCAGCCTAACCGGAGACGGAAGTGTATTGAAAATTTTTTCATTGGCTGAAAAGAGCGCGCTAATTTTCAAATGCTTTCTCAATAGACATTTCTAAATTTTGCCCGCTCTTTTCAACCAATCACACAAATTGCTTCATCGTCACTTCGTCTCCGGTTTGTCAACAGGCTAGTGGAAGGGGGCACGTGTCCTAACTCTCTCTATAGGAACTCTACTTAGGCTTACAGCGTCAAAGCAGAAAACCGAAAGCGTTCAGCCAATAAGAGTATATTCTACAATAGAACTTTTTATTTAAGACCGAAAATGTGAATTGATGTAAATGACAAACCGGAGACGGAAGTGATGATGAAGCAATTTGTGTGATTGGTTGAAAAGGGCGGGCGAAATTTAAAAATGTCTATTAAGAAAGCATTTCAAAATTAGCGCGCTCTTTTCAGCCAATGAAAAAACTTTCAATACACTTTCGTCTCCGGTTACGCTGAGCCAATCAAAAGTTGAACCTCACGTGTCCTAACTCTCTTTATAGGAACTCTAGTAAAAGCCTATTAAGGCTTTTACAACTCTTGCACCACATTCTTTAGATCTTTTCTTGCAGATACTGAAACTCTCATACATAACCTCAAAATTGCAACATTTTTAAACAAATAATTATATTAGAAAGGATCGATTATTTTGAAAATTGTATTATATTTCATCATTTGTTACGAATTAATATTCGTTAATTAATTTATTGTACTTTCTAAATTTTTAAAATTTTTATTTTGCAATGAATGTTATTTAAAATTTTGCGCCGTAAAATCTTGCGTTGATGCTGCTCTCTAGTGATCTAGTTTGGCTGTGAGGATCCCCATTCAGAAACGACCTAGGAGCAGAGATGCCAGCGAGAACCCCCATCGACAACTGCGCATGCCTCCCAAACGTAACCTCATTGGTCCAAATGAGCGGTCTAGTTTGAAATGCCTAATATTAAGACTTTTCAAACTAGACCGCTCCTTTGGACCAATGAGGTTACGTTTGGGAGGCATGCGCAATTGTCGATGGGGGTTCTCGCTGGCATCTCTGCCTAGGAGGCGTCAAGCTGCAAATGATAAGAGTGAGAGAGATGGTGGTATAATCAATAATCATGAGAATAAGAAGGAAAGAATATATCACCATCTCTCTCACTCTTATGATTTGCAGCTTGAAGGTACGCTCCCAGCTCGGCGTCCCTATTGGAAATTTCCACAAAGGTCCCTGAAAGGTTTCCTTATAGGAACCTACGTAGGTTCCTATATAGGAATAGGCTTCTAAAATCAGCGAAAATCTTACTTGATGCACACTAAGATTTTATGGTTTCTATAGCTCCTATCTACCAGGTCATGGCCAGATATACAGGCGAAAAGCCAGTATATTTCTTGAAAATTTAGCTCATAGAAATGTATAAATGTTTGAAGGAATCAGGACGTAAATTACGTACGTAATTTACATGTTAAAGACTATGTAATTTACGTTATGTAAATTACCTTTTCAGGCTTGCTTGACGCTTGAGGGCGCAATTACATGCCTGCGTCGAACGTTGCGTTTTTGCGTTGAATGGTGAGAGTGACAAAGATGTGACCATATTTCTGTCTTTCTCTTCCTCAACATATAACGCAAAAACGCAGCGTTCGACGCAGACATATAATTGCACCCTTACACCATGTTCTACATTGCGTTGTAATGAGAGGGAAAAGGACATACATATATGTACTTTGTCCTTTTCTTTCTCATTACAATGCAATGCAAATGCAAAACGCAGCCATGAGACGGCGCCCTTACGGGAGCAGGACATGAGATAATAAAGGACCGAGACTGTTTATGTCCTTTTCTGTCTCATGCGCTGGTCCCGTAACCGTACTTCTATCTGCTTAGGGTGAAGTCTCATACGAAGGACTAGGGATCAGTGGATTAGAATAGGCCTATCAGATAATTGATCACATTGGAAAGTATTTTCTGATTGGTCTATTCTATTCTCCTGTTAACTTAGCTCTTCGTATATGGCTTCACCCTTAGGGCGCAAATACATGTCTGCGTCGAACGCTGCGTTCTTGCGTTGTATGGTGAGAGAGAGAAAGACAGAAATATAGTCACATCTTTGTCACTCTCACCATTCAACGCAAAAACGCAACGTTCGACGCAGGCATATAATTGCACCCTCAGGGCGCAATTACATGTCAGCGTCGAACGCTGCGTTTTTGCGTTGAATGTTGAAAGTGACAAAGATGTGACTATATTTCTCTCCTCCTCTCTCTCATTATTCAACGCAAAAACGCAGCGTTCGACGCAGACATGTAATTGCGCCCTTAGGGTGCCGTCTCATACTAGGGATTAATAGATTAGGGATTAGAATAGACCAATCGAATAATTGGTCACATTGGAAAGCATTTTCTGATTGATCTATTTTAATCCCTGATCCATTAATCCCGAGCATGAGACGGTACCCTTAGGGCGCAATTACATGCCTGCGTCGAACGTTGCGTTTTTGCGTTTAATGGTGAGAGTGACAAAGATGTGACTATACGCCTGTCTTTCTCTCTCTCAACATACAACGCAAGAACGCAGCGTTCGACGCAGACATCTAATTGCGCCCTTAGGCCTTTACTAGGTAAACTACACCTAGGTGCATAAATGCCTTACCCCCAACCTCTCTCTCTTACTCACGTATTCTCATGCGCAGGGACAACTAGTTGGGGGTAAGGCATTTATGCACCTAGGTGTACAGTAGAAAACTACGTAGATTACATGGAGTTTACCTCCCCATCTCTGCTAAAGTCTATTCTGCTATTCTGCTCCATGTGACTGCGCCCTTACTGTCTGCATGTTTGTGCATTTTGGTTAGTAACTTCCTGAAATATTTGTAACGAAAACGTTTCTATTTCAATTTCGTTTGCTTTGATCAAATTTGATTTGGTGATTCAAAGATCAGAACGGATACTGAAGAATTCTTAGTTAGTGGTTAATAATAATTATTACTGTATCTCTTTAATTCTTTCTCATTTTTCCAATTTTGTGGTACATTATTTAAATTTTAATTAATTCAAAGCAAAAATTATATTAAATAAATATTCATTAAATTTACAGCCATGGCTGCAATGTCCGTGATTGGAATTGATTTTGGCAACGAAAGTTGTTATGTCGCTGTAGCACGTGCAGGTGGTATTGAGACTATTGCAAATGATTATAGCCTTCGCAATACGCCGTAAGTAAAGAACTTATTTTATAAAAATTTAATTTTTTAATATTTGATTATTTAAGTTAAGTGACATGATTTTTCCGTATTACATACGCTTATCAGTTGGTTTCCTAAATTTTTTCCAAAAATGGTTATTTACCACGTATTTACCGTCAGTCTTTATTTAATTTTGTATACAGTTGTTAAAAGCGGTCAGAATACCGATGATAACTACGTGATTGTTAACTTTTAGGCTGATAAAATTTTTTCGGCAAAAGTGGTTGTTATGTTATTTATTATTCAATAGCAGTTAGTTTATTTTATTTTAAATTAAATTTGCCACATTTTGTCTAAATAAAATAAACAAAGTGTCTAAACGTCCACACCAAAAAACGTCTAAACGTCCGTCTAGACGGACACCAAAAAACGTCTAAACGTCCGGCTAGCCGGATAAAATAATTTTGTCCTTCTAGATTTTTGACAACCCCACCCCCCCTTTAGTATATCGAAACATAGACGGACAAAAACATTTTATCCGGCTAGACGGACATTTAGTAAAAATTTGCATTCTGAGCCTAAACGTCCGGCTAAACAGACAAAATTTTTCATCCGTCTAGACGGACGTATAGTCGCGTTGTAAAATAAAATTAGAATTTAGTTTTTCTATTTCAAGGAGCAAAATAATTACTTCAAGCATAACATCTCGTCGGTTTCCCAATTCCACCTTGCCCACACATCCACCAGAAATTCCCTGGATTTCCCCTGAATATTTGTCCACATTTCCCAAATAATAATATTCAAACCTAATATTAGGGAAGTTTCGTGAAAGCATTAAAATGTTCGCTATAAAAAATATTGAACGCGAAATTTCCCTGAAAATTTATTTCTAATTTTTAGGGAATTCACGCATCTAATAATTTTAGAATATTCAGGGAAAGTTAAAAAAATTTCTAAAATTTGTTTGATCTGGTAATTGATCAAAATTATTTGTTATAATTGACACCCGTAAGATTCTAGAAAATTGAAAATACTGCTAAGCCGTAAGTGTCACGGAAACCAAGTTCAAACAGTGCGCATCATGTACAGTGAATTCACGAACACTATGAATATTAAAAGAATATTAGATGCGGATATTCCCTGAAAATTAGAAACACATTTTCATGGAAATTTTGTATCCAATATTTTTCATGGCGGACATTTTAATGCTTACACGAAACTTCCCTGAATATTAGTTTCGAATATTCGGGAAATGTGGACCAATATTCAGGGAATTTCCGGTGCTATGTGGATAAGTATATGGGTGATCCTCCCGAAATACTCCTTTTTGTGAGTTACAAACAAAAAAGAAAAAAATTATTTGTGGATTAATGCAGTCAATTATATTCAGCTTTAAAAGATCTACTACCTCTGTAGCATGATCATGCTAACTTTTAGCTATTAAAATATATATTTTAAATTAAAATTCTCAAAAAAATCAAGAGGCTAAAATTTGGCGCCGGTGTTTTTATCCAATAAAGGTCAACTTCACGGTGT
The DNA here is from genome assembly GCA_037103525.1 of Ganaspis brasiliensis. NCBI lineage: Eukaryota > Metazoa > Arthropoda > Insecta > Hymenoptera > Figitidae > Ganaspis > Ganaspis brasiliensis. The sequence goes on along the minus strand of JAZKLR010000841.1, from coordinate 13,187 downwards.
CTGAACTTGAATGAAAGCAAAATAGTTTTTATACATTTTAGGTTGACTTTTCACTGACAGTTTGTAAACAATTGACAATCAATATCAATTTTTAATTCGGAGTGAGAGAAATGACGATTTTAACATTTTTTAATTTTATTTAATTAGCAAATAATTTTCCTCTAACTTGGAATGTTCCATCATATTCATACAGGCTAACTTTATGTGAAAAAAAAATTGCGATCAATTTATATCTATTCACATTGTTTTTATTATTGGTGAGAGGAATGACGTTTTAGGTTGTAAATCCCTGCTTATGCCACAATTAAAATTTTTTTTAACACAAACTAATTACATTATTTAAAAAGTAACTTAAGAAATCAATATTAGAGATGTTAATTTAATTATTGATCACAATCACACAGAAAAAATATTGGATAATATTCAACGGGGGAGAGGAATGACGCGATACTATATGTGACAATTTCTGGGGAAAGGGACCTTACGCGACAATAACATTAGGCTCAGTATTCCATTGCGCAGTACACGAAAAGTGAGCCTAATGTTCTTGTTGCGTAAGGTCCCTTTCACCATAAATCATCACATATGGCAAAATTCATTTTCTATATTTAAAAAATCTACAAAACATATTTAATTCATATTTTAGAAAAATGTTCTTAAATATCATCACTTTTAGAAAAAATTGATAAAGTACTAATTTTCATATTTTAAATAATTATTTTACGTATTGAAAGGATGAAAAGCACTTAGATGACAGGTTAAAAGATCGATTTTAAGGAGGCAAAATTATAAAAAAAAATACATTAAACAATAAAATTTCACAACTTTTTCTTGCAGAACATTTAGAAAAAGTCATAAAAAAGTGAAATATAACTTGGTATTATCCCAAATCACAGTGTGTCTCAACCACCCGCAGGTAAAATGAAAATGTATCAACGGCTAACGTGGAATTGTTTCAAATGGCTTCCAGATTCCAAATTTTTAAGATTTGAAATTCTAACTGCTCCACTTTTTAATATTTCTACGTGGAAGTTAACCTATTTACGCCGGGACGGACGAAAAATTTGCTTTGACTTTCACGATCTTATTTTTTATGAAAAAATCATTTTAAAATTTTAGCATATAAAGGGGAATAGGTTCGGTTGTGGGCACCCTTTTGTTTTTGACTAATAACTTGTGACCAATAAATATGATAACTACGTTTACGTATATATTGAAAGCTAAGGGCCTTAGCTAACTACTGGCAAAGGAACTAAATTGATTCCGTCGATTAAAAAAATTTAATTAAAAATTTAATGAAGTGGTCATTTTTCGAGAAAAAAAATTTTTGGTTCGGTTGTGGGCACCCTTGAAAAATCTACTAAAAATGTGGAAAAATGAACTAAAGGGCCATTCATTAATTAGGTAAGGATTATTTCTGCTAATTTTGAATGCTCCCTCTCTCATATGAGGCCAAATAAGATTTCTCTAACCCTTCCCACCCCCATATTTTGTAAGTTTTCGTAAATAACGTGCTTTTAGGAGGAATTTCTAAATAAAAAAAATATCTTACCTAAGAATGGCTTCTAAGGGTGCTTTTTACTTTCACTACAATTGCACTTCACTAACACTTCACTTCCACTCCGCATCCACTTCACTTGCACTTCACTTCTACTACAATTGCACTTCACTTCCACTTCACCTTAACTTGCACTTCACTTGCAATTCACTTCAGTTCGACTTCTCTTCCACTTCACTTCCACTACAATTGCACTTCACTTTCACTTCCTTTTTAAGTCCACTTCACTTCCACCTCAATTATACTCCACCTCTACTTAACTTCCACTTCAAGTCAATTTCATTTCCACATCACATCCACTTTATGTACTCCACTTTAATTCCTCCTAACTTCGATATATCAATTATCTCTGTATTCCTTTTTCTGAATCTCTCTCCCACTAAACCTTAAATGCACAGCTACTGACTGTGAACGACGGACGCACGCCAAAGTCTCGTTATAAGCATTGTGGACCTGAACTACGAAACCCTTAAAATTTATAAAACACTATTAAATGTTGTATGGAATTACTTATGATTACTTTCACGACAATATTTCACGATTTGTCAAGAATGAGAGTGGTGCCCACAACCGAACTAGGCCATCATTTTAAAACTTCTAAAAAAAATTTTCGGTTGTGAACATTGTTGTTGTACTCGGAATTAGATCACAAAATATAATATACTTACTGCGTAAATACGCATTAAACTTACCTTTTCGCTTGATTCGCTTTGATTAGTGGCACTTTTAAAAATACTCTAGAAAACTTTAATGTTCACTTTAACGTGTCAAAAAATTAATTTACATGTAGTAAAAAGCACAGGTGTCCAATCACTTTTGTTTTTGCATAAAAAGCTAAGTACAGACATAACACAACAATGACGTTTGTCACATTTGACGAAATTTATTTCTGTCAAAAGTTTCACAGGGGTGCCCACAACCGAACCATGCTCACAACCGAACCACTTCCCCTATCATTTCTAAGATAAAATTTACCTATCCTTAAGATTCTGTAATTAAAATTTGTTTATAACAGAAGTAACAAAAGTTATAAATAATTTTATTTCAAAAAATACGATTTTTCGAGTGAAAGATTTTATGTTATCCATATTTTCACAATGAAATTAAAAGAAGATTGACTCAGGAGCTCAAAATTTCACGTCCATGGAGCCTTGGCTACAAATATTTGAAAATACTTATTTTAAATTCCAAGTTGGCGGACAAAAAATAGCGATCGAGTATCATAAAATTGGTCTATTAGACACCTAGTGTGACTGGTGTACAGAAACTTAAATTCATTATCATAAAACTAAATAAAATGAAGATTTAGGGATTAATTATTACAAAACTGATAATAGTTGTAAAAAATTTAAAATGGCGGATCCAATACAGGCGCGGGTCCATCGGGGGTTGATGGGGTCGATCGCCCCTCCCCCAAAGCCTTAGATTATCATATGAGAGAGAGAGAGAGAGAGAGAGAGAGAGAGAGAGAGAGAGAGAGAGAGAGAGAGAGAGAGAGAGAGCACTATATTCTTATCTCTTTCTATCTCATATATCGCCCCCTCCAAAACCCTTGTCTGTATCCGCCTTTGATCCAATATGGCGGATGACTTTCTGAAAATTGATTAAATTCGCTCAAAACTTGTTACTCAGGGGGTTTTGAGCTCGCTGATTACAAATTTGACATTCGATTTTAAAAATTCAAAATGTTGGATCCAATATGGCGGATAAATTTATAAAAATTGATTAAATTCGCTTAACTATTGTTACTCAGGGGTTTTTGGGATTGCTGATTACGAATCTGAAGTCAAGTTTTAAAAATCCATAATGGCGAATCTAGTTTCAAAAATTCATCCGCCATATTGGATCCAACATTTAAATTTTGAATTTTTAAAATCCAATGTCGAATTTGTAATCAGCGAACCCAAAACCCCCCGAGTAACAAGTTTTAATCAAATGTAATCAATTTTCAGAAATTCATCCTCCATATTGGATCCGCCATTTTGAATTTTTCACAACTTTTATCAGATTTGTAATCATTAATCCCTAAATCCTCATTTTACTTAGTTTTATGATAGTGAATTTAAGTTTCAGTACACCTGTCATACTGGGTGTCTATAGACCAATTTTATGATACTCACTCGCAATTTTTTGTCCGCCATTTGCAATTTCAAATAAGTATTTTTAAATATTTGTAACTAAGGCTTCATCGACGTGGCATTTTGAGCTCCCGAGTCAATCTTCTTTTAATTTCCTTGTGGAAAAATGGATAAAATACAATTTTTTCCTCGATAAATCGTGTTTTTAAATAAAATTATTTATTACTTTTGTTACTTTTGTTATAAACTAATTTTAATCACAGAGGGTCGCCTGCATTTCCTCCAAAACCCAAATGACCGAACTCGCAATTAACCAAAATTCAAGTGTTCGAAAAGTCAACTACCAGAACTCGCAATTGTCCGAACATCCAATTGCCCGAATTCGAATTTGTCCAAACTTCCAATTAACTGAACTAACATTTGTCTGAATTTTCAATTCCTATAACTCGTATTTGTCCAAACGTCCAAGTAACTGTACTAGCATTTGTCCGAACTTCTAACTCCTCGATCTCACATTTGTCAAAAGTTTCAACTACCCGAACTCACAATTGTCGAAACGATCAACTTCTTGATATGGCATTTGTCTAAACCTTAAATCTCCCAAATTTGCATTTGTCAAAAACTCCAGCTACTCAAATTTGCACTTGTCCAAACGTTCAACTCTTCAAAATTGCATTTGTCTAAAATTTCAATACTCCAAACTCGCATTTTTTAAAACATTCATCTCCCTGAATTTGCATTTGCTCTAAAATTTAACTCCCCAAAATCGCATTAGTCAGAAAAACTAAATTCTCGAATTCGCGTTTACCCAAACTGTGAAAACCCTGAACTCGAATTTGTTAGAACAACCAAATCCTCAAAATCTCTTCTGCCTGAACTGTCAATTGCTTGAACTCGCATTTGTCCAAACTATTAAGTCCCAAAACTCGCATTTGGCCGAACTCTTAAGAACCCAAACTCGCATTTGTCAGAACTCTTAACTCCCCAAAATCACAATTGTCAAAACTTTTAAGTCCCCAAACTCACATTTGTCAAAACTCTTAAGTACCCAAACTCGCTTTTGGCAGAACTCTTAACTCCCCAAAATCACATTCGTCAAAACTTTAAAGTCCCCAAACTCACATTTGTCAAAACTCTTAAGTACCCAAACTCGCATTTTTCAGAATTCTTAACTCACCAAAATCACATTTGTCAAAACTTTTAAGTCCCCAAATTCGCATTTGTCAAAACATTCAACTCTTCGAACTATCATTTGACAAATTCCTTAACTCACATACTTCACAAATCCCCGAACTCGCATTTGTCAGACCCTCGGAATGTAGCCTCTCTAAAGAAGCCTTCTGATTGGCGGGTAACTTTCCTGGAAACATTACCCGCCAATCAGAAGGCTCCTTTAGAGAGACTACTTTCCGAGGGTCTGACAAATGCGAGTTCGGGGATTTGTGAAGTATGTGAGTTAAGGAATTTGTCAAATGATAGTTCGAAGAGTTGAATGTTTTGACAAATGCAAATTTGGTGATATAAAAGTTCGACTAAATGCGAGTTTAGATAGTTAAGAGTTCTGCCAAATGCGAGTTTGGGGACTTAAAAGTTTTGACAAATGTGACTTTGGGGAGTTAAAAGTTTTGCCAAATGCGAGTTTGGGTACTTAAGAGTTTTGACAAATGTGAGTTTGGGGACCTAAAAGTTTTGACAAATGTGATTTTGGGGAGTTAAGAGTTCTGACAAATGCGAGTTTGGGTACTTAAGAGTTCGGCCAAATGCGAGTTTCGGGACTTAATAGTTTGGACAAATGCGAGTTCAAGTAATTGACAGTTCAGGCAAAAGAGATTTCGAGGATTTGGTTGTTTTAACAACTATGCGAGTTCGGGGTTTTCACAGTTTGGGTAAACGCGAATTCGAGAATTTAGTTTTTCTGACAAATGCGATTTCGGGGAGTTAAATTTTAGAGCAAATGCAAATTCAGGGAGATGAATGTTTTAAAAAATGCGAGTTTGGAGTATTGAAATTTTGGACAAATGCAATTTCGAAGAGTTGAAAGTTTGGACAAGTGCAAATTTGGGTAGCTGGAGTTTTTGACAAATGCAAATTTGGGAGATTTAAGGTTAAGACAAATGCGATATCAAGAAGTTGAACGTTTCGACAATTGTGAGTTCGGGCAGTTAAAACATTTGACAAATGTGAGATCGAGGAGTTAGAAGTTCGGACAAATGCTAGTTTAGTTACTTGGACGTTTGGACAAATACGAGTTAGAGGAATTGAAAATTCAGACAAATGTTAGTTCAGTTAATTGGATGTTCGGAGAATTGCGAGTTCTGGTAGTTGACTTTTCGAACACTTGAATTTTGGTTAATTGCGAGTTCGGTCATTTGGGTTTTGGAGGAAATGCAGGCGACCCAAAGTAATATCGTCAAAGTCAAAGCAAATTTTTCGTCCGTCCCGGCGTTAATGGGTTAACTTCCACGTAGAAATATTAAAAAAAGGAGCATCTAGGATTTCAAATCTTAAAAATTTGGAATCTGGAATCCATTTGGAACAATTCCAAGTTAGCCGTTTGTTGATACATTTTCATGATACCTGCGGGTGGTTGAGGCACACTGTGAAATAATTAAAATTATTTAGAAAATCTTGATTACATGCTAAATGAGTTTTTTTTTTTTAAGAATCACCCATATATAAACTTTATTTTCGGCCTATTGGCCCAGAAACAGATCTTGGTTTACATGGTATTTCCTTTATAACATCCATTCATTCTCAATATAATAGCAGCATTATGTATAACTCTTGTAATTATATATTACACTCGAATCTCCATAACGACTTTCTGTATAACGAACGTTTTCTTTAAGGAGCTTGGATTCTCTCCTCAGAATGAGAAATGTTACCTCTCCTGCATCCCCACTCGTTACAAGACAGATGCGCAGACTAACATGCGCACTATCGATGGACATAAAAGATCGTAGAGTAGGGCTACCCTTTTTTCTAGGTGGGGCATCATTAATAGAGGAATTCTAAACTCCCGAGCTTCTCGTTATGGTGAGATTCGAGTGTAATATTGAAATATCAAAACAAACTGATAACTCTCTTTCCGTATGGTCTAGCATCACTGACATATTTACAATATATTGTCTAAATTTTACATTTGTATTTTATTACATTTCCTTTTGCTTATACCCAAGCAGCACGTAATATTAGTAATATTACTGGGTGATATTGATGTGATATTGAAATGTCCGCCTAAATGTGATATCAAGGTAATATCAAAGGGATATTGAGGTAATATTACGATGATATTGAGGTAGTATTACGATGATATTGAGGTAATATTACAAAATCATTTTACATTAAATAAAATATTTAAAAAAATTTAGGCTCACAAGGGTAGTATTTTTTCAAATATTTTGTTTAATGTAAGGTGATTTTGTAATATTACCTCAATATCATCGTAATATTACATCAACATCACTGTAATATTACCTTGACATCACCTTGAGGCGGACTTTTCGATATCGAAAATAATAATTTCTTAAATATTCATGAACTTTGTACTTGAGTTTGGGGCAAGAAAGGAAATTTAGTACTAATTCAAACCTTAACATTTTAGGTAAATAATAAACTAGTTCCTGAAAAATTCTTAAAGATTAGATGAAAAATAAAATTTATATTTTTACTTCTTTCGGTCTGATTTTAAACATACCATTTACCTGTAGATTGTTGATTTAAATGAAATATTTAAAAATCTGAAACAGAAAAATCCGAAACTAAAAGACTCGAACTCGCGACCCCTCACTCTAAAGCTGTCCGCTGTATCCACTAGGCCACTGACGCAGTTACAAGTCTTAACATATACGTCAGGAACCGGTTCATTAGTACTTACTGAAACATAAAGTGCTGAACAATATTTTAGTTTCTACATTACTGTTTTGGGATTTCTTCTGAATTTTTGTTAGTTGTTAATAAAAGCTTATCAAGAATCGTCAAATTTTCTCTATTGTCCCAAACTTATGAATAAATTTCGTACTTATTCATGAATATTTTTTCTGAAGAAGTTCTGAAGAAAGGGACCTAAGAAGGAAATTAGTTATTTTACAGGAGAGCGGAAACAAAAGTCGAGCGCGCATGGAAATCTGTACTAATCCAGAGATTTGAATTGTTATAACTTGAAAAATATTCAATAAAAACCTTTTCTAACTTTAGATAATGAAAAAGGAACCTTTGATAAAATTAAAACATCCATAAACCGAAAAACGATTTTTTGCTTCTTAGGTACCTTTTTTTAGAACGTGTCACATATAATATGTGACACTGTGTGACATATAATATGTCACTGTGATATTCATGTAATATTTCGTGCTGCTTGGGTATACCCTAAGGGCTGTTCATAAACTACGTCACACTATTTTTACAATTATTTCCACCTCCCCCCCCCCTTCACATCACTGATCGTCACATAATGCCATAACCCCCCTTGTGTGATGTCACTTCAGGAGTTACCCCCCCCCCCCCAGATAATTTTTTTTTAATAATTATTGGTGTAAATTACTTTAAGTCGATCGCAATCAAGATTTATTTTTGTTTAAAATAAACGCATGAATTACAAACTTATGTTAACACATTTTTGTAATATAAATAACGGTAATAAATATATACATTAGGGCGATTTTTCAATCGGCAAACTTAGTTTCTCTTGAAGAGACTTAAAAAAAAATACTAAATTATTTTTTAACCACTTTTTAGTATTAACTACTCTGTAAATCTGAATTTGTGGTTTTCTACTAATGAATTAGCGAGAAATTGGTTAATATTAAATAGTGAAAAATGTCACTATTTTTTATTAGAAAACTACTAATTAATAGTAGAAAAATAATAATTTTAAAGTGAAATATCTATTATTTGTAATGGTGAAAGTTTACTTTTTCAATTAGCAAATATTTCACTTTCAAAGTAGTAGTTTTCTACTAAATAATAGTAAAAATTTTCACTATTTAATATTCCTTGACTACTTTTTACACAATTTTCAGTAAATAGCATAAATCTAGACTTAATAATTGTTGCGTGTAATTGCTAATTTATTTAAACAAATTATTATTACTTATTTACAACTATTTATTAGTTTAAGCTCCAGAGTTGCAACTTTTTCTTAATTTTGCATCTTCTTAAGCTTAATGGTCGCAAATTACCAACAACAGTTTTACAAGTTGTTTAAGCAAATTATTACTGTGCAATTTCTATTTTTCATCAAATGAAACTACAGACAACTTTTTCTACATTTTGCAACTTTTCAAGCTTAATGATATAAATTACTAACAATAAGAACTAAAAATAACAATTCTACCAATTGTTTAACCAAATTATTAATGTTTAATTTAAACTTTTTATTAATTTTTAAACAAATTGTTATTGTATAGTTACAACATTTTATCAAATTAAGCTACAGAGTTAATTTTTTAAAAACTTTTTCTCAATTTTTAAACTTTTCAAGCCGAACGATATTAATTTTAACAACAAACTAATAATAACAATTCTACAAATTGTTTAAACTAATTATTATAGTTTAATTTCAACTTTTTATTAAATTAGGCAACAGAGTTGCAACATTTTTTCAATTGAGCATTTTTTTATATTTGAAGAAGTAAAATTGACTGATAGACCTAATTATCGAGAAAAAACTTTTAACAAAAGTTGTCAGAAGTAATAATTGTAATAAACAAATTTTATCAGAAATGATAATGTAAAAATAAAAACTTGTATTGAACATTTGATATTGATTTATTTATTTGATTTGATTTTATAGTACATTTGTACAAAGGGGCTATTTCTTTTTGTAAAGCCCGTATGTAATTAAATAAATAAATAATAAATTGTTGAAAGTTTTAAGGGTCCATCCATAAATTACATAACACGTTTTTCTAAAATTTTAGACCCCCCCTCCCCCTATGTAACAAGTCGTAACAAAATCACCCCCCCCCCCCCCTATAAGTGTGTGTTACGTAATATTAAAAATATTTTCAATGAATGTTCTATAAAACAATATTTGCCTAGTTTTACTATTAGAAGTACCGATTTGGCGTAATGATAACAAAGTAAGAATAGAAATGTTCACCTTAAATATTAATTTTTTTATAAAGAAATAACAAAAAGTATATATTATATTTATTAGGGTGTCCCAAAAAATAAAAAAATCTGATTTTCATAAACCTTACCCCCAATTTTGTTCTTTGGCGAAAAATACGAAATACGTTTTTTTTATTTTTTTTTTTATTTAATATTAACACGAGCCGCAAAGCCCTTGAAAATTAACATTAAATTCCCATAAGAAAAATTGACTTCTTTTTGTAAACGATATTTTTCTTCATGAATATCCAAACAATGAAAATCTATATTTATTAAATAAATTATATTAACTATTTTTGATGCGTCAGTAAAGACCCCTATAAATGCAACAACAAAAAAACCTAGAATTTATTTAAAAAATATTTATTATTATTTTTAAGGGTTTTTTCTTCAATAATTGATATTATTATCAAAATATATATTATTGTTGATGTTTTAATATATGTTGCATAATTTATTTAAAGAAATTATTGTTGTTACTTATGAACTTTTGCTCAAATATGACAATTTTTTTTGTTATTAATGTTAATAAATAACAACAATAATTTATTTCAATAATTGATAGAATAATAATTTTAGTAATTTTATTAATATGTGGTTGTCATAAGAAACAAAATTTATAAATGTTTACAAATATTTTTACGTATTTTTAATTTGTTCAAACAATTTATTATTGTTAATTCATAACTATTATCCAAATAAACCTAGCGAGTTGTGTTATTTTTTAATTTATTACTAAATTTTTATATTTAAAACCATAAGATATTCAGCAAAATTACCCAGAATTCCCATTTGTAATTGTTTAAACAAATTATTGTTATTAATTATAATTTCTCAAGAAATACACCTAGAAAGTCATACATTTTCTTTAATTTTACAAATTAAGGTATTAGTCGCGTAAAATGATTTTCGTCAGATTTTTTTAAAACTTTGTATCTGTATTCATGAGGTATTTATCTATGAAATGAGATCTATCCTATTAACTTTGACCACTTCTGAGCTTCAAAATATTAATTCAAAGTTTATACCTTTTACATGCAATAGCACAAAATGCATGTAAAAAATGTCTCTTATATTCATTTATAAAAAAACAAGTCGTCAGATTTTTAAATAAAACTACTAAGTTACACATTGAGATAAAATAAGTCCTTTAAAAAAAAATTACCTTTATTGACCACGCCGTATAAAAAATACAATAATTTAAAAATTCATAATTTTTCATTTTCACGTGGTTTCATTGAAAAATGTCGAAAACGTGTGAGCAATACATCACGATAACTTATAGTACCTGACTCAAAATCGTGAAAATTACATATATTACATTAGAAGAGGTCACAAGGAAGCAAGTGAGTTGATATAAAAGTTTATTTATTGTTCTTTTTATTTTGCGGGAGTTTTGCGGGAGCATTTACGCGACTAATACCTTAATAGGCTGTGGTTAGAAAAATAAAAAAATATTGATTTTAAATTATTATTTAATAATTGTTGTTATTTCTGAATTTTTTTTTAGAATTCATCTACAATTATGAAGTGTTTTTCTAATTTTATTAATTCTAAGAAACGTTAAAAAAATAAAAATTTTGAGTGTAAGCAATTATTAAATAATTCATAGTCAATATTTTTTATTTTTTGCGACTTTCTGAGTGTATGCGTAAAGAATTAATAACTAATAACAATAATTTGTTTAAACAATTACAAGTGAGAGTTGTAGTTAATTTTGCTGAATATCTTATGGTTTTAAGTATAAAAAAATTAATAATTTGAAACTACAACTCGATAGGTTCAGGGACGTAACTACCATACAGCGAAACCCCGCATTGCGGGGGGCCTCGGCTTTCTGGGGGGCCTCGAGCCCAATAACCCTAATGCAAAAAAAATTTTTTAAAAAAATAATTAAAAGTAGAAAATATTGACCGAAATTATTTATACAGTATTTAAAAAAATATTGGGGGGAGGGGGCCTCCTGAAAATTTTGCGGGGGGCCTCGACATTTGTAGTTACGTCCCTGGATAGGTTTATTTAGATAATAGTTATAAATTAACAATAATAAATTGTTTAAACAAATCAACAATGCGTAAAAATATCTTTAAACATTTATAACTTGTCGGTATGTAACAATTTTGTTGAAAAATCTTAAACAAACTATTAATTAGAATTTTAAAAAAATGTCATTTTTTCATTAAGAGGGGTTGTTTATAACACTATAAAAAATAGTTAATATGAACAAATTATTAAGTTAATTATGGAATATTTTTTCTGAAGGATTTTTCAAGAAGTAATTTAGTGAATTGCTGTTTTGAGTGCTTTGTTTTAAGCTTTTAAGTTTTAAGTTTTAAGCTTTGTCTTTTACTATTACAAAATGAGCCAAAATTTAAAAAGTAATATATAATTGAAAGAAAATTCCATAAGTATATAATATTACGTAACAATGTCGAAGGACCCCTCCCTCTCCCCACGTAACACGCAGTAACATTTTTTAAGACCCCCCCCCTCCCCCAAAACGTGTTACGTAATTTATGGATGTCCCCTAACAAGATTGTCTTTTTTATTACATTAAATATATTGTCACTTATATTTGGTACAGAACATCAATGTTACAAACAATTTTAGAAAAGACGATTGAGCGTCGAATAAAAATCTTTTAAATAACGAAACATATTTTCAAACTGAGTATTCTATAAAATTATTAAAATACTAAAACCTTTTTTATTCGAAATTAACTCACAACAAACTACTCGAAATAATGAGAAAAAAAATAATTTACATGATAAACGATGATTCGTATCTAAATCTTTGAGATCTTCTTTATTTTGAATAACATTACGCCTTAAAACAACTTTATAAAATAATCAACCCTTTTAAAGAAGTCTAACAAAATGTTTGTCAACTTTCTGTTTGAAACAGTATTATAATTTATACAAAGTTTTTTATCAAATAATAAAACTTTTTATGACAATTTGCCAAGTCATTAGCTGATCAAAACTGTGTTAGAATATATATTAAATTTATATAATTAAATCTGTTTATCAAAATCTTTGAGATCAGATCAGTAACGCTTAAAATAATTTATAAAACAGAATAAATGAAGTAAGAAACGTTTTTAAAAATCATTTTGCGGAAAAAATAAAAAAACGGCCACTACGAATTTCTCTCAATTTACTTGTTTCAGTTTGTCTATGACCTGAGAGACAGAGCCGAATAAGTTTTGCACGGGGAATTTGTACGCTTCTCTTTTAAGAAATTGCCACACATGACAACTAATATGTGAAAAATTTTTGCGGAAAACTTTAATGCATTGCAAGCATAAATCCACAGCTTCTGAAGTATTTGTAACTGGGTATGTGTGTGAATCCATTACAACTACGCGGATGCAATTTGATTAAGGGAAGGATCACAAATAACAACGAATGGCGCGATAATAAGTTTATATTCAGCGT